>OX243972.1:6733762-8097762 GCA_945859745.1 Synanthedon formicaeformis
CTTGCGTCTTTTCTTAGATATAATTTATTAAAGAATTAATAAAATTTCATCCAGTTTAATATCTAATAATGTTAACTAGTTAGTCACCTGTTATATAGCGTCTGGAATTTAGATTAAAATTTTTCTACATAACCTCTTTGTAATATATTACCATAGGTAAGTATTTGAATTATGAATATCAAGGATTCATAAAATTCTAAACAAACAAAAGTTCTAAACGAAAGTAATATTCGATTAAAAAAACACTGGCCACTTTCAATTTCACGGTGTACTTACATACAATGCATGCACGCAAAAAATAAAAATAGTTTTAAAAAAGAACACACGATTTCGTGGCACGTTCTGAAAGCGCGGGAAACGCTAGCGGAATTGCATTCGAACATTCGAAAATAATAAATCATTGTGCCAAATAACGACACTGCAATGAAATTTATAAATGTTTTTTTTTTTTCATGATAATTGCTTTAAAGGTATTAGTAAAATTAATTATTAAAATTAAGCATTTTAGTAACAAATCGATGCCACAAAACCATAACAAACTTTGCTCAAGATTGTCATTGTAAATTTTATTATCCATGCATTATTGCAAGACGTCAAAAACATAATATTTTTACGCGAATTATAAACTGACGGACTCATAAACTGCATCAAAGTTCAGGATTACTTTGAAATGTTTTTTTTTTAATAAGTATGCAAACTTTTTAGATTAAATTATATAAATATGGAGAGACTGGCTCTTAATCTTAAAAAAAAAGCTAAATTTAAAAATAGAACTGCAGTAAAACAAATGAATATAGCCGGAAAAAGAAAATTTACTCGTAGTATCAGATTTGCGTGTTATTTAAAGCAAAGTTTTAAATTGATTCGCATTGATTTTTTATTCTTTTGTCAATTGAATTATTGTTACCAGCAGAATTGTTGGGTTAGTTTTTTAACTCATCGAGAGTTTTTGAATCATAATATGGATACTTCGTCCGAACAAGCGGCTCAAATTGTAGCACTGGTGCGGGAGGGCTTGGATCAACGAACGATTGGTAGAAATTTAAATTTAAACCAGTCTACGGTTTTTAGAATATACAGAAGGTTTGTGGAGACAGGTTCTTACAGAAGGAGACGTGGTACAGGCAGGACTCGAGCAACCACCGGTCGTGATGACCGATTTATTGTTACAACTTCCCTGCGAAATCGTTTCCTCACGTCAGTTAACATCAAAACAGAGCTTAATGAAGTGCGTGGAGTAAATGTGAGTGCACGAACAATAAGAAGAAGGTTAAAAGAAGCGGATGTCACTCCTTTTAGACCAGCAAATGGTCCAAAGTTGTCTGTAGCTCACAGACAAGCTCGCTTAAGATTTGCGCGTGATCACCTAAATTGGACAGAAGAGTAATGGGCCTCCGTAATGTTCACGGACGAGTGTAGGACATGTTTATATGGTGCAGATGGTCGCAGAAGAGTCTATCGTCGACGTGGGGAGCGATATGCTCAAAGTTGCATTGAGGAGCGTGTTCCTTTTGGAGGCGGTTCGTGTATGGTCTGGGGTGGCATATCGATGAACGGGCGAACAGAACTTGTGTTCATAGATATGGTCCGTCAAAACGGTAATAGAGGGGGTTTGACTGCACATCGCTACATAACAGAGATCTTAGAAGATCACGTGGTGCCTTACATGGGATTCATAGGCGAAAATTTTACTTTAATGCAGGATAATGCCCGGCCGCACGCTGCTGCACAAGTTCAACAATATTGCGAAGAGGTTGGGATACGTACAATGAATTGGCCAGCACGCAGCCCGGATCTTAATCCCATTGAGCATGTTTGGGACAATTTAAAAAGAGCTGTATATGCGAGAAATCCTGTGCCCACGACAGTGGCAGCACTAAGAACAGCACTTTCAGAAGAATGGGAAAATATTCCGCAAGATCTTTTAATAACCCTAATAAAATCTATGCGGAACCGATTAGAATCCGTAATAAGGGCACGTGGGGGTAATACACCCTATTAAAACATAAATAAACCCTTGCATAAAGTTTGTGTCTATTGTTAAAACCAATTTTTTTATTAAACCAATTTTCCTTAAATTTCTGTTTTTCTTCAAAAAAGTCTTAAGGTCCTTTCCAGTACATAAACGTAAACCTAAGGATACGCTGTTTTAAAGTTCACGAACCAATCTAGAGGTTTCAATTTAAATCTGTATAGAAAGTTTGCATACTTGGTTAAAATATTTATTTCAAAGTCGTCTATTACTTTGATGCAGTTTATGAGTCCGTCAGTGTATTATTTAAAAGTAGTTTTAGCGTTTAGATTGAAGCATACTTATAACTTACTTACTTAATTTATCTTTAGTATTGAGAAAATAATGTTATTGATGTGTTGAAATAACCAACAGTTAATACTGTTTCTTATAGAAACCTAATTTCGCATGAGAACAGCTGCGCTCAAGTGTTGTGCTTTATAATTAGTAAATTTAAAGTAGTCAATCCGTACACCTTACCACAGACTATATTCATTGGTCATAGACAATAAATATACCTTTTTGACGTCGACAATTTGACAGCTAACAATCGCTAATAAACCCTCGAAAAAGTCGAAGCAAATTATCCTAAACGCCGAACTTAACCCTCAAAACGTCGCCGACAATTACAGTTAATAAATAATAATTTCAATAATAGGCATACAAAAACTTTTTGATCACCACTTCAACGAGACCTCCCCCGCCCCTCTGAACTCGAACAAAGGGGACACAATAAGTGGTGTAACGGTTGCAAACGAGAGGCCAAAGGAAATGGTTATTTTTTGAAACACCGCGCACGTATCGTAATGGCGACCTGCAACAATCGCGCGGTACTAGCGATTATAACGATTATTGTCGATAACTTGTATCGACACCGGCTATTTGGTTAGTCGGTCGATTATCGATAATTTGCCCTCAAGGTACGCTCCTGCCGGTTGAAATTGTGGCCAATTAGACTTTTTTATTGTTTTTATTTGTATCGTACGTGACCCGTACTTTCTTATCTAAAATTTACAGAGATTTTGTGTAATGTTATTGTATAATTTTATCAATAATTCGCAAACTATGCTCACGGGCGACTTTTTATTATTTTGAATTATCTATGTAGAGTTGTATGCATCTCTATACTATACCTACATACATAATATAAATTCAATGTAGAGACTATAATTTTTTATACTAGAAAAAAACATCAATTGAAGATAAAATTTAAGTATTTTAATTAATTTTCATTATTACCTAGGTACATATCTTAAAAATTTTTTTTATGTAAGACAGGCAGACGATTCAAAATAGAAGGTGGGCAGGGCAGTAACCAGTCAACTGATCATAGTTAGGATAAAGGATAACTATGAACTCTTATGCTGGAACTTTCAATCTCACCAACCGAAATTCATGAAATCTATATAAATCTCTATGAGCTAAACATCTTCACTTTAACAAGTCGAAAAAAAAAAGACGTTCTGAGGGCCTTCGGCGGCGTCTATTAACTGCAGATATATAATTCTATTGCACAAGCACGTAATACTGAATAGAAACTGGCGAGCTTTCAAAAAGTCCACATTAAAATGCCATAAAAGCCAAACATAAACGCTCACAAGCGGCCAGTTTACGAGCACGCTACCTATCGATGGTTTAACGATAAATAAAAATTAATGAGATGGCATAGCACAGAGGAACTTATAAAGATTCGCAGTGGCGGCGTTACACGAGAAGCTATAACTGAGATAATTAGTACGTGAAATTAAAAATGTTAGAGCCTTAGAGCGTAGGTACTTACATTTTTATATATCCACTAGCTGGCGTCCGCGACTTCGTCCGCGTTGAAAAAGAAAAAAGTAGCCTATCCTGTGTACCTACTGTACGTCTATATGTTTATCTACTAAGTTTCATGAAAATCAGTTGATTCGTTTAAGGGTTATCGAGGAACATACATACGTATATACCATACCTACACTTACAGATTTATTATAAGTATTGATATTTATGTTTTAATACATAAATCGTCGTTTCAGTATTATCTATTGTTATAGTGTCAAAACCCAGAGGAATTACACAACTACCTACGTTTCCTCGCTTTAAATGCGTTTGTGATCTTACTTTAAGAAACATGAAAACGTATGGTCTATATAAAACAGATAACATCTGAAAGTCATGTTGACATACCTCAGAATTTCACACTCAGAATTAAGGTCCAAGCTTTTTCATGACGAAAGTTATGTTGTAAATATAATTAATTGAAAGTTGCGCGAAAACCAAAGATAACCGCAGATTCGAACTAGAAGACATCTCTTGTTATTAACTCGATCGGACCCGTGTCGGATGCAGGATCGCGAATAATGGCTGCCTCACCCTAGCTACCGAGGGGACAGGGTGGCGGGGGACAAAATGGGATTCTATCGCCTCTTCCATTCCACTCTGTCCGCGTATAGTACGTGACTATACATATCTATAAAACAGAAAGATCTGTCAACACAAAACTCGCTATTATTCTGTACTAGAGAAGGTCTAAAGTCGTAAGGGTTGTCACGAAAGGTTCGTCGCGTTTCATTTTGTTTATGTCTGAAAAATTTTCCTTTTTTTGTTGTTCGCTCGTACTCAACTGACATTCGTGCCAGTTCGCGTATACTTTTGCTGAAACTGTAATTTCTTATAAGGCTTTTACTACTTCATAACAGAAAAAAAACTTTAATTCTTTTATTTTTCTTTTCTTTGAGTTTGTATTTTGCATGAAATATATCATATACAGCATGTTATCATGGAAATACACGTTCACACAGGTAAAAAAGGACATATACATTTGTTGCAGAAAAAAGTACCTTCCCAGGGAAAAAGCTAGTTAACTATGTAACAAAAACAAAACATACAGGTACAGGATATTTTTCTTTTCATGAAATTGTATAATAAGAAAGTATATATAATGAAAGAACGCTTAAAGTCTGTTCATGTAATGTTAATGTTAATGTAGGTCTGAATGTCTGAACCTTTTCTCAAAATGTTTCACCTTATTTCTTTATATTTATGTATTCAGTAGCAGTGCTCCCGGTTTCGCCCGGGGTGCCTTTTTTTTCTCAAGTTTTTACTTCCCTGATTATCCCTCTATACATGAGTGAAGACAGAATTAAAATCGGTCCAGCCTTTCTCGAGTTTTGCGCTTAGCAACACATTTTTTTTTTTTTTAAGAGATCTATGTATGAACATTGATTAGTTTTTCCATAAATCCTTAGACAAAAGGTAATCATGTTGATTTAGTAAATTTATTAAACTAAAATATAAAATCAGCAAACGAACACGAGTCGATAAGGAAGCGTCAGAGCATACTTATTTGAAATAACAACAACGCTCGGTATCGGTTCCAGCACAAACAGCCGGGAGGTCCGCCATGTTTACACAGGGGGCAACCCTATGCGATTAAATGCAAAACGAAGCCAGTTATGTTATTAATGCGGATATAATTCTGCAGTGTATGAAAAAAAAATACCTATTTGTGTATAAATATTTTTTGTATATCAAAATTGTTCAATGTATTTTATACTAGCTGCTGCACGCGACTTCGCCTGCGTAACTTTATTAAATACTAGTTGGCGCCCGCGACTTCGTCCGCGTTGAAAAAGAAAAAGTAACCTATCCTGTGTCCCGTACATCTAAATGTTTATCTACCGAGTTTCATTAAAATCAGTTAATTCGTTTAAGAGTTATGGTGGAACATACATAGGTACATACATACATACATACATACATACATACAGAAAAAAATTCTAAAAATGGTCAATTTAGTTTCAGTATCATGTATAGAGCCTATAAACACGATATCTCTGAAAACAAAGTAACTTACTCCATGACCAACCCTTACAGATTTATTATTAGTATTGATACCCTATGTCCTTTCTGGTGTCCCAGACAAAGTGTATGCAAAATTTCATGGTGATTAATTCAGTAGTTTTTGCGTGAAAGAGTAAGAAACATGCATACATACATACAAACTTTCGCATTTATAATATTAGTACCTACGGATGATGGAAGGAAGGTCTACTAAATGTGTATATGGCTACGTATCCCATCAGGACTCTTATCTTAGCTGCACGACGTTCACTGCTGGACATAGGGCTCCTCCATAGGTCCCCATACATGCCCATTGATATACAAAAATCGCCTAGGAATATTGTGTAGAAAATTTTGTATGACAAACAAAACCCTTTTAACTCCAGACATCCTATCTTCTCGTAGAAGCTGTGGGGCGCTTAAGTAACTTAAGTATGAGAACGTAATAGTATTAAAATAAATAACTGTCGTAAGCACCGCAAATAATTGTGAAGTAAAAAAATAATCAAAAAAAACTACCACCACCTAGAGAGACAAAGCGACAAGATATTTTATGATTTTTATGTTATGATAAAGTAAACAGATGAAACTGAATCAGGCATTCCTTACACAAAATAATAGCACAAGTCTTGTTATTTCAAGCTTATTACCGCTAACTCCTCTTAAACCATGTTTTCATATTTGTTTTTCAGTTCCCTTTTCAGTTGCAAAAATATTATATTTTACTGCTTGTAGTGTATCGCATGTTAAAAAAAGTAGTTTTAATATAATTCAAGACGAAACGCTTCTATATATTATGCTATAATTTCCATAAACCGCGAACACAGAATTGTCGTACACAAACTTTCAGTCTTGTTTAAAAGGTTATTAAGGTGCCTTTTATAATTATTTTTCTATGAGACCAATGCGAAAAGACAACTCGTACGCGTCAACTTTATTTTCAGTGCAATCGTAGATGTCAATCTGAATGAAAAATGTTAAATGATAGGACATTTTTCCCGCGCAAATCGAAACGTCTGAGCGGGCCGTGCGTTTGGCGCGTGTGTTTGATTGATACGCCTTATCGCGCCGAACAGGCGAAGGGTCCCGGCGATCCCCTGTTTGAGAAAGGTTATAATATACCTACGCATATACCTACGCATTGAACAAAAAGTTCAAAACAAAAGCCAACAATATCAATAAACTGTTTTGAAATGAAAAATTTTGAAATTCGAATCGTATTAGCAGGGCACACTTCGTTCCGCAGTCGTGGACTGGGAAACGAGTGTAATTGCAGTAACTATCTCTTTCAAAAAGATAACTGTAAAAATAATAGTATAGTAACTGTGCTGTGCTTGAATAAGGGTTCCCAAAGCCCATTTACTAATTCTCGTGAACTAATACTAGTTATTTTGTATATCAATCTTATGTCTGGTTGGCCCTTTGTGAGATGAAATATGAAGCACTCTTTAGATTTGACTGTCGCATGCAACAGTTAATGAAGTATAAATAGATCAAAGTACAGACAATATTTTATCAAACAAAATATATGCTGCAATACACAATTGCTTTTGGATCATAACGATAACCGCTTAATCATGTTAAGTCCTAAACCCTCACAATCCGAGAGTAAGGCAGTAATCTACTCCGTGTATGGGGTTTTAGTTCAGCGAGTGGAAACAAATCCCTATTATTTGCCGTCTCCCCATAACTTCAATATTTCGCTTACTAAGCGCATCGGGTGTATAACGCTTAGAATTATAGACACTGTACAACTGAAGTTATTCCTACTTCTACTATTAAGGTCCTACAGTATTTTTTGTAAACTTTTTTCTTTCATTAGTCATGTAAGCTTTCCGTGAGCTTTATTCTCATGAAAAGTACCTACTGCGGTATTTTTGTAGACTTTTTCTTTCATTCAGTAATGAAAGCTTTCCATGAGCTTTATTCTCATGAAAAGTACCTACTGCGGTATTTTTGTAGACTTTTTCTTTCATTCAGTCATGAAAGCTTTCCATGAGCTTTATTCTCATGAAAAGTACCTACTGCGGAATTTTTGTAGACTTTTTCTTTCATTCAGTCATGTAAGCTTTCCATGAGCTTTATTCTCATGAAAAGTACCTAATGCGGTATTTTTATGAGCTTTTTTCTTTCATTAGTCATGAAAGCTTTCCATGAGCTTTATTCTCATAAACGGTACTGGTGTATTTTTGTAGACTTTTTCATTAGTCATGAAAGCTTTGCATGAGTTTTATTCCCATTATTGAGGTATTTTTGTAAACTTTTTTCTTTCATAGTTACCAACAGGTTTACATGAGCTTTGTTCTCATGACAAATACTACTTTAGAAAACGAGTTGTTAAAAGGCAGGCAGGCTGACGGGCCACTTGACACAAGCAAAAGCAGAGTTATCTAAAGTAAAATGCTGCTATGAAGACTCTGGGTTTTTGGGCTTTATAGTCAACAATCATATTTCTAAAGCTCTCTCAGCTTTTTTTAAAGTAGGTATTCTTTTTACCACGATATTTTTCTGGCCAACTCTTATGACATTTTGATATTTAAATAGCACATTAAATATTCAATACTTGCTTGGTTCTTAAAGATTCTGTCAAGATAATATTTCTCTATCCTAAATGGCAAGTTTTTTAATAACTTATTCCATTCAACTTATTTCACCTTACATTTTAAAAAATATGTTTGTTTTTTTTTTTTTATTTTAAAAATATACACTAAATAACTAATTTTAAATAGGCACAATTTAATATGATTTTCTATTACATTCAGAAGACTATAGAGGTAGATATAATATTAAAGATCATTTCACCCTTGATGTTTCCCGCATCAATGCGATCGTCGCGTGTTATTCGAGCGAGTTTATTTGCCTGCATTATTCCCGGCTAACAATGTCTAAACACAATTACGTTACGCAAACACGAGAAGCGCCGCGGGCGTGCACATGTTGCGTTGTGGCTGAACTCACACAAACAACGCAACAAGCCCATCGTGTTATCAGTTATTTACTTTAGGTGACTGTGAATTTTGTATTTTTCATTATTCAGTTATTTGAATATTTAAAAAATTTGTATTTGAAATTCAAATCAGTAGACAGTTTAGTAGATTCTAGGCGACGGTAGCCAACAATAAAAAAATCAGCCTGCGTATCATCATGTATCTAAATATCTAAAAAAGCGTAGATACTGTCATTATAATATGATCGGCAAAGTTAATGATGAAAATGAATACTTTCTTTACATTGCGTTTTAATTATTATTTTTTAATTGATATTTTAATGAGAAAATTGATTCTCTAGCACACTATAAATGAATATTCTTCTTATTGGTTAACTTTTTTTTGAGATAGAAAAAAGCATAATCTTTTTTCTTGATATCGGCAGACGGATTGATCGAAGCAACCCAAACTTATAATTTCTAAAATAATCAGTAATTAGATAGACAGAGAAAATTATTGAATTCAAGAATCCCTTGTAGACAGAACACAACAGCAGCACTCGAGATCTTCTATGAAGATTATAGTGTTATTATTTTCATTACTAAACTAATACCTAATAATTTTACTAAAACGTAAGAAGAAAGTGCGCTCCTTTATTTTATCGCACAAATTTCAAAATAAGAACATGTAACTGGCAGTTTACACATTCACCTATAATTCGGATCTAGTTACGAAGCATGCATACTTTGGTATTAAGACTTTAAGGCTCACTAAGTGCAGTATTTACAAGCGTTTTATCATCACACAGTAACTCGTTTAGTAACCATTTGGATGCAAACGATCATTGTTCCTTAACAGCTGTTGCAATTTAAATTATGCAAATTTTCCAACCATTAAAATTATTTAACATTTCTGCCAATGATACTCGCACAAAGCTATAACATCCCGCAGACGGTGTAACGACAAAGCCTTAAAATATACAGTAGCGAAAACGGAATAAATTAACGGTGGGTACATACTAATCAACCTACTCAAACCAGATATACTGGAATTCAATACTTTATAGACACAAACGACCCAGTTGCGCCTTAAACCGGAAACGTAAGAATCAAAGTTTAAATCGAAATAACATACGACCTTCTTCTGATTGAGCTTGACGAGGGATACCCAATCAAAATATTTGTATTGGCCGGTATATATAGGGTAACCGTTCAAGAGTTACAGTTAGTTATCTATGTTTTATAATCATTCATAGGTAGATGCAATTTTTTTTATTATGAATATAGGTGTGTTTGCTATTGACCAGCATCCAGCTGTGTATGTGTGTGTGTGTGTGTGTGTGTGTGTGTGTGTGTGTGTGTGTGTGTGTGTAGCGAAGATAAGGCCTATGATGGAGCGAGCTCACCCAGAAGATGTCTATTCACTTGAACTTTGAAAAGATTTGGGTTATATGAGAACGGAAACACGACGCAGGGAGTTCCTTGGCATTGGTATAGATATATATTAAAATATATCTATACATACGAGTATCAATACTAATAATAAATCTGTAAGGGTTGGTGATGGAGTAAGTTACTTTGTTTTCAGAGATATCGTGTTTATAGGCTCTATACATGATGCCGAAACTAAATTGACCATTTTTAGAATTTTTTTCTGTATGTATGTATGTATGTATGTATGTATGTATGTATGTATGTATGTATGTATGTATGTATGTATGTATGTATGTATGTATGTATGTATGTATGTATGTATGTATGTATGTATGTATGTATGTATGTATGTATGTATGTATGTATGTATGTATGTATGTATGTATGTATGTATGTATGTATGTATGTATGTATGTATGTATGTATGTATGTATGTATGTATGTATGTATGTATGTATGTATGTATGTATGTATGTATGTATGTATGTATGTATGTATGTATGTATGTATGTATGTATGTATGTATGTATGTATGTATGTATGTATGTATGTATGTATGTATGTATGTATGTATGTATGTATGTATGTATGTATGTATGTATGTATGTATGTATGTATGTATGTATGTATGTATGTATGTATGTATGTATGTATGTATGTATGTATGTATGTACGTATGTATGTATGTATGTATGTATGTATGTATGTATGTATGTATGTATGTATGTATGTATGTATGTATGTATTGTTACGTGCGGGGTGAGTTAAAATGCCGTTTAGGGTTGTAAGAACACGATTTATTACGCAGACCAAGATGACTTCCAAAATATCAGAGCTTTTCCAATTAAACCGTAAAACTTGCCAAAAGTCGTAAATAATTCACTCTATGTGTCAACAATGCACTGTCGCAAATATCTTCGCAAAAGCTCCCAAGAGTTGTTTTCGTATCGCTTGTTGTCGCAGAACTGTCCCACTCGAGCGATGGCACCCGTATTTATACACGTGCAGTCAGCCGCGATGTTTTTGGAAAACACTAGAAACTTTAAGGTAAACAAGCTCGTACACAAGTAAACAGGTCATAAAAAACAAACATCGTAAACAACTTTCTGGCTTAAGGGAATGTGAACCTTATGTCGCGAACATAAGGAACAGTTTTCTCTGAGACAGGAGAGCTTCCTTCTACGTATGGAAATTTCCATA
Source organism: Synanthedon formicaeformis (assembly GCA_945859745.1). NCBI lineage: Eukaryota > Metazoa > Arthropoda > Insecta > Lepidoptera > Sesiidae > Synanthedon > Synanthedon formicaeformis. Next base: position 6,745,156 of record OX243972.1, read on the forward strand.
CGCCCAGGTCTCATGATAAACAACAACACGCTGTTTGTTTATGATAAACAAACGCTTCGAGAATGTTCGGTCGTAACATTACCCCCCTCTTAGTTATGATCGTCCCGATCATCATTCGTGCCGTGATACTTTGTCAAACGGTCAATGTGTACGACCTTCGGTTTTCCTCTTTGCCCCTTTTTGATTCGATAGGTGACGTCGTTGATTTTTGTAACCACATTGTAAGGTCCTTCCCATCGTGCTTGCAACTTTGGGCTTTTGCCCTTTTTCCTGAAGGGATTATGAAGCCATACGAGAGTTCCCTCTTCAAAACCGTTGATGTTTGATCTCCTATCATAACGGGTTTTCATTTTTTCACCGGTCTTGAGACTGCACTCGCGAACTAGCTTATGCACTTCATCCAGCTGTTCTCGAAGATCGCTGACATAATCCGTCACAAGTCTTGGGCTATTCGGCGGAGACCCTGTTATTGCATCGACTGGTAGTCTTATTTCTCGTCCAAAATTCACTCTGGCAGGGGTAAAACTAGTACTATCATGTACAGCGGAGCGATAAGACAGCAAGAAAAGAGGAATGTACTGGTCCCAGTCTCTCTGATGTGAGTCGACTACTTTAGCCAAATTATTTTCCAATGTTTGGTTAAACCTTTCGACCATTCCGTCAGACTGAGGATGAGCTGGTGTCGTACGGGTCTTATGTATACCGAGAAGGTTGCACATTTCTTGAAATAGGGCTGATTCGAAATTTCTCCCCTGATCGGAGTGTATTTCCAGAGGTACGCCATACCGACAGATTACATCCTGAACTAGCTTCTTGGCAACAGTTTTAGCTTCTTGGTTAGGGGTCGCAAACACTTCCGGCCATTTGCTGAAATAGTCTTGCACTACAACGATGTATTTGTTCCCATCCTCAGTTTCAGGAAATGGTCCGGCCACGTCTATAGCGATACGTTCCCATGGTGCTCCTACATTGTAGAGCTTCAGTTTTCCCCTACTTCTTGTCTGTGGTCCCTTGACTGAAGCGCATGCGTTGCATTTACGACACCAATCTTCTACGTCTTCCCGGCAATGGACCCAGTAGAACCGCTGTCGCACTTTCAAAAGGGTTTTCTTCACTCCAAGATGACCACCAGACACCCCATCATGGATATGACGTAGTAGAGGAGATACCTTACTTCGAGGGACTACAACCTGTACAGTCACCTGATGTCCGGTATTAGACTCCCATTTCCTGCACAAGATTCCGCCTTCCAGGGTCAAACTATCCCATTGAGCCCAATAGCTTTTTGTAACAGGACTGGAAGCTGATACATCCGCCCACTCAGGTTTCACTCCTTTTTTTATCCAATCTAAGATCAATCGCAGATCGTCATCTTCCTCTTGCGCCTTCCTCATATTTTCTCCAGACCAGTCATCGTCTAATCCTTGGGTACGGATAATTTTTACTGATTCCTGAGACTCTTGTTTCCTGCAGTGTTTACAGATTTCAGGACATGGTCTTCTCGATAGAGCGTCAGCATTACCATGACCTTTACCACTTCGATGTTCTGTTGCAAAATGGAATTCCTGCAATTGCTCAATCCACCGTGCTACCTGTCCTTCAGGACTTTTAAACTGAAGAAGCCATTTAAGTGCAGCATGGTCCGTCCTTAAGGTGAACTCACGTCCGATGAGATACTTGTGAAAGTGCTGCAAGGTCTTCACTACAGCTAACAACTCTCGACGTGTAACACAGTAGTTTCTCTCTGGCCTGGAAAGCGTTTTGCTGTAGTACGCAATCACAACTTGTTTGTCTCCCTGCACTTGTGACAACACTCCACCAATACCCGTGTTGCTGGCATCCGTATCCACAATGAATTTTCCATTCCGTGTCGGATAGCCCAATATCGGGGACTCACATAAACGCTGTTTCAGTTCTTTGAAAGCGTTGTCACAATTTGCGTCCCAAGCAAACACCTGTTTATCTTCAGTCAGGCGATGGAGGGGTTTGGCTATTGTTGAGAAATTTTTGACAAAGCGCCTGTAATATGCGCATAAGCCAAGGAAGGATCTGACTTCGGTTTTATTCTTTGGTGTAGGCCAATCTTTTACAGCTTTGATCTTTTCTGGATCTGTATGAACTCCTTCCTTAGTGATTATGTGCCCCAGATAGCTAACTGCGTTGCTGAAGAAGGTACACTTTTTAGGACTTAGTTTTAAGTTTGCCTCGCGTAGACGGTTGAACACCTTTTCAAGGTTCTGGAGATGTTCCTCGAAGTCACGACCCATGATGATTACGTCGTCCAGATACACCAAGCAAACATCTCCCAGAAGACCCACCATAACTCTGTCCATAAGGCGCTCAAACGTTGCGGGAGCATTACACAAACCAAACGGCATGACATTGAATTGCCAAAGTCCATTTCCGATGCCCGTAGAGAATGCTGTTTTCTCCTTATCCTCTGGACTTATTTCCACCTGCCAGTACCCACTTTTAAGATCAACGGTAGAAAACCATTCCATTCCACTGAGCATATCTAAAGTGTCATCAATACGCGGTAGAGGATAGCTGTCTTTCTTGGTAACGTCGTTCAGCCTTCGGTAGTCTACACAAAACCTGGTTGTGCCATCTTTCTTTTTCACCAGTACCACAGGTGACGACCAAGGGCTTGTAGATGGTTCGATGACTTTGTTTGCCGCCATATCCCTTATCATATCCGCAACTTCAGCTTCTTTTGCCCACGGGATTCGACGAGGTCTTTGTCGTATAGGTCTTGAATCGCCGGTGTCTATTCTGTGCTTCACAAGTCCTGTTCTACCGCAATCATTTCCAACGGCAAATATGTCTTTGAACCGCATTAAAAGATCCTGAGCTTGCCTCAACTGAACTGACGACAAATTTCCTTTCAGCGAATCCAATAACTGCGATACCTGGTAGTCTGTGCTATTTACTGCGTTTGTTGTACTGCTTATACGTCTTAAATACTTCACTTCCTGACACTTTCCAACTACGCTGTTTCTTCTGAGCTGTACCTCTTCATTGCTGAGATTTAAAATTCTTACTCTGCCTATCCTGCTTGTCATTAGTAGTGTTCTGGCCATTATCCAATTAGGATGTGTTCCTTCATCCTCCGCAATGACACATAACCCGTTCTTGACGTTGGATGAGAATTTCGTCATTACTAGATTTTCTGATCTGGGAGCTAGTTTGACGTCCCTTAAACAATAGAGTGTACATGGGGTCGAGCCTTCTAAGAAAACTTCTTGATCAGGAAATTCGAGTACTCCTTGGTCGACGTTCAAAATACAACGGTGATTTTTTAAGAAATCCAGTCCTAATATGCAGTCGTCAGTAATATTGGCAATCAGCACTGAGTTTGAGTACAACTGACTACCAATTCCAATTTCCACGTCTGAGTCACCGAGGACAGGTACTGGCTGGCCCGTTGCTGTTCGTAGCTGACATGTTGGAGATCGTTGCTTCCATGAGATAGTTCGTTTTAAGAGTTCAGGTCTTACAATGGTGCGCGATGCTCCTGTGTCTATTGTGAACCTGCACTTTTTACCGTTCAGCGTACCCTCGATGCTTAAACTGTTTCCGTTAGAAGCTTGTCTGATAGTAATAGCAGGGGCTTTCCTTCTCCCAGCCAGCGCCTGCCCCGCGGCCCTGGCAACGCTTAGTTTAACTGCCCCTCGTCAACTTGGGTCTCCATCTCTGAGACCCTTTTTCTCTTCTTCTTTGGGCAGTCCAGCCTTATGTGGCCTTTTTCACCGCAGCCATAGCAGGTCGGGCCATAGCGAGGCTTTCGCTCCTCGGCTACCAGCTCCCTGACCTTGAATGGCCTCGTGTCACGCCGCACAGCTTCCACTTCCAGAGCATGTGCCAGTGCACTCTTCAGGGTCTGGTGGTGACCCAAACGTACCGCTGCGCGAACTTCGCCGTCCCTTATCCCGTCCACAAAAGCTTGGAGTAGAGTTATTTCTACTGCATTCGGTGTTGATGTATAGGCGCGACGAACTAATCTCTCGATTTCGTCAGCCCACTGCTGGAGTGTTTCCGTGGGCTTCTGCGTGCGATCGCGTAGTTGAGCCCTATACGTGTGCTCCATGTGCTTGTCACCATATCGTGTCTCTAGAGCTTCCAGTAGGGCTTGCAGAGATCTTCCTTCTGTAGGGAGTCGCTCCAGAATCAGTTGGGCGTCTCCTCTTAAGGCTAGAGTCAACGCCATGAATGCTTGATCCTCAGTCCAGCCGCTGCAGTTAGAGAGGGTTTCGAACTGGTACTTATAGGCTGTCCAGGAAGATGTGCCATCAAACCGTGGCAAGTCCAGCCTACCTTGTGTAGGTACCGGCGCAGTGAAGACTGCCTCCCTCGTCACCAACTTCTGCACTTTCTCGGCGAGCGCCTGGTGGCGAGTGTCGGTTTGGTCGAGTCTCTCTTCCAGGCCTTCGACTTTCACTGAGACCCCTTTAACTTCGGACTCTACCTTTTTAACTTTATCGCAGATGACTTCAAGGCTTGTGTCCAATTTCGAAAGCAGCATTTGGCTAGCAGATTCCTGTTCACGGCGAGCGGCTTCCTGACTGGCTTGTATGCTCTGCACAGCAGCTTCCTGTTCACGGCGAGCGGCTTCTTGACTAGCCTGTATGCTCTGTACAGCAGCTAGCAGCGCAGCGAGGTCCATCGACGGGCTCGATGTAGGTACTGCCGTAGGAAGCAAATCAGCATCGGTGCCTTCCTCCGGCTCCTCATGTGCTCGTTGTCTCGCAGCATCCATCTCCACTTGCCTCCTGGTCCGTGGAGTACGAGTTCCTTCGTCCCGTGGCATTAACGGCATTCCGCTTCTGACACCAGTTGTTACGTGCGGGGTGAGTTAAAATGCCGTTTAGGGTTGTAAGAACACGATTTATTACGCAGACCAAGATGACTTCCAAAATATCAGAGCTTTTCCAATTAAACCGTAAAACTTGCCAAAAGTCGTAAATAATTCACTCTATGTGTCAACAATGCACTGTCGCAAATATCTTCGCAAAAGCTCCCAAGAGTTGTTTTCGTATCGCTTGTTGTCGCAGAACTTTCCCACTCGAGCGATGGCACCCGTATTTATACACGTGCAGTCAGCCGCGATGTTTTTGGAAAACACTAGAAACTTTAAGGTAAACAAGCTCGTACACAAGTAAACAGGTCATAAAAAACAAACATCGTAAACAACTTTCTGGCTTAAGGGAATGTGAACCTTATGTCGCGAACATAAGGAACAGTTTTCTCTGAGACAGGAGAGCTTCCTTCTACGTATGGAAATTTCCATACGCCCAGGTCTCATGATAAACAACAACACGCTGTTTGTTTATGATAAACAAACGCTTCGAGAATGTTCGGTCGTAACAGTATGTATGTATGTATGTATGTATGTATGTATGTATGTATGTATGTATGTATGTATGTATGTATGTATGTATGTATGTATGTATGTATGTATGTATGTATGTATGTATGTATGTATGTATGTATGTATGTATGTATGTATATATGTATGTATGTATGTATGTATGTATGTATGTTCCTCCATAACTTACTTCCATACAGGACACAGAATAGGCTACTTTTTTCTTTTTCAACGCGGACGAAGTCGCGGGCGCCAGCTAGTTCTAAAATAAAATTTCTATTTCTACGCCTCTGTCCATTTCTATGCTAACTGCTTCTAAGCCATCCAACGGATTTTGTTACGGTTTAACGAGGAAGGTTTGTGTATATAATTTGTTGAAAAAAACTGAATTAGTGCAATGCCGGGGGCGGGTCATTAGTAATATATTTTAACGCAAAAAGAAAACAATGATGTCTATATCTATTAAGTATTTTATTGACTAAATATATTTGGAAAATTAAATGATAGTGGTATACGTCCGCCTATTTAATACAACCGCTGCTGATCTTGGGATAGGGGATAGGATAGGATAAAGGATAGGGGGTGAACTATAAATGCTACCAGACGGGGTGTGCAATTTATGACTACGAAACACAGTGTGCCTGCACACTACTCATACTGAACCAATTTTAATTTTGTAACTACCTAACAAATAAAATTTGCTCTGTCACAACCACTGCACGTCCTGACACAGACAACTAGCATTACCTAGATAAGCCAAAATTTATCTACCAATTCAAAATAAACAGCAGGTGAAAACGCAGGACACAGCTAGTTAACTTTATATAAGCAATAGGTATTTTGTGGTATGGACAAAGCGGTAAATAATATTATAAAAAAAGACGTTACGAGTCTGTGGTAGTGCCACAGACTACCGCGTGGAGACGTAGCTAATGTGTAATGCGGTTGGGTTTTTGTCGGACGCGTCCAGTTCTTTTTTTGTTTCGTTTTTACTCGTGGATTCGGTTACGGTTCGTATTGATCGAAAAATCCGATTTCGAAATGGGTGCTCCGAGTTTTATTGTTGCCTTGATACCTTCTTAAACAATATAAAAAACGCATTTCAAAAAACGGAATGCAATTCTCACATGTCACGTTTAAAAATCGAAGGGGACTCCGGTCGTGTTTTAGAAAAGTAATTATTCTACATCGATTGGGTTCGCGAGCCGAGGTGTGGACAATGAAAGGCCTCATTTTTTTCATATGGCAACATTGCGTTTGATTGCGAACGTGATAGCGTGTGTCGACGTCTGATTGGACTTGCGTAAATAATGTTCTGTTTGCTGACAAGAGTGTGCAATTTCGAAGCAATTTAATTGTTGACAGATTCAATTTGCGACAATGACCTGGAATCGTCACTCTCTACAATGGCTTTAAAAGGCTTTTAAAGACTATTTTGCCATTGCCATTACAAAAAAAAACTAAGTGTTCATAGACAAATATTGCATACATGGAAAACCTATATTAAAACTAAAATAAGTATATATTGTGATGTTTTATCTACTCAAATAATATGAAAGCCATTGAAAATGAAATTGCCGATGATGGTGAAATAATAATATTTTTTTTTCTATATATTTTTTAGTTAAAAATTGGAAGCTTCAGCACCATACTCATGAATTTTACTCAATAGGTAGTGAAGGTTTACTATAACTATAGCTAATGTTAGCTAACCTCCCACATGAGCTCGCTGAGGTAAAATAATAGACTTATCAGCCAGATCAGATCAGATCCGCTTCATTTAATACTATAAAAGTCCTAATAAAAATTAACAGAAGAGAACTACTTACAATGCTGCGTCGTCGGCGCCTTGCCTGCTAAGTAATCCTCCTTGCAGATAAATTTATTGTCGTCCAACACATATAGCTCCTCCCCAGTTGACAACTGTTTTCTACACACAAGACACGTGAAGCAATTAAGATGGAACACTTTCTCTCTCGCTTTCCGTACCAAGTCTGATGGTGAAATTCCATGTCCGCAGCCACTGCATTTGGTGCCGTATCGTCTGTAAGAGAAATATAAACATGTAAAACCACTGTCCAATATCTTGGTTGGAAGAAAATAAATACTAATAATAAATATGTTGGGGTCGGTCATGGAGTAATTTACTTTGTTTTCAAAGATATCGTGTTTATAGGCTCTATACATGAAACTAAATTTACGATTTTTAGAATTTTTACATATAGTAATTATATGATTCATCTGTCCTAAATATTTTGGTACATACATGGTCGCGTGATCAGTGCATAAAGAATGATGCAATAATATGATTAAATGAGTACAAGTAGGCACATGAGCAAAAATGATTGAATAAATATTTTAACACATAATAAAAAGGGGCGCAGAAGAAATCGTGAGCAAAAGCCAGTCCCATATGAAGAAATATCTGCATCGTATGACTATCCGTTCAAAAGAATAATTGTATAAAGTATGTTCATTAATAAGAAATTCTTATATCTTATGTCCTTGTTTTCGTGCAAGTCAACAATAATATCCTCGGATCCTTAATCTGTTTTACCTAAAAGTGAATACAGCAAATCCTACCTACATTGCGTATTCGTAAATTGGGATGTACGTCTGCTATCAGACATACTGCCTCAACCACATCCTTACAGAAGACCACTGTCACAAAACAAAAAGTGTCTATTAAATCACATACATAAAACAAAGTCCTCCGCCGCTGTCTGTCTGTTCGCGATAAACTCAAAAACTATTGCACCGATTTTCATGGTGTTTTCGCCAATGGATAGAGTGGTTCTCGAGGAAGGTTTTAGTATATAATTTACAAAGTTACGCGGGCGAAGTCGCGGGCACCAAGGGCACCAACTAGTTATACCTAAATGCCAAATCCCAATTTCCTATTCGCAGTTTTTCCCTTGTCCACCGCACGCAACAAAATTGGCAGCGCACTAACTTACTTTTTTCTGTTCTAAAACAGAAGTTCCTAACCTTTTAAGAACACACACCAAATTCCTTTTATTTTTTGGAATCCAAATGATTACGAAATCAACAATCATTACAAAATTACCGCGTTTTACGCAACCCTTCAAGCTGCTCGATAGTCCGGGCTAAATTTTAGCTAAATACCCAGGACCACTTACATAACAATAATGAACGTCATCATATATTTTATTCTGTTTCAAAATACAACTGTCGTATTATTAACGGCAAAAATAATAATTTCGCTAAACCCTAGTCACTTGTCCAGGAAACACCTACATTAGGATGTCTTGGAACCCACTTTAGAAATTGCTGATCTACCTAAAGCGATCCATCAGCCTCTTAAAAAATGCTAACATATAATAATCAAAAAAGTTTTCACAATTGTATTACAACTTGCCAGAATATTATTTGTATTGGCAACTATCGCCGAAATACACTTAGGAAACCACTGCAGCGGTAATTTTTTTTATTATTTTATCATCACATTGAATTATTACCAGGCCCATTTGCATAAACGATGGAGGCCGCATGAATAAAACATAAAGCCGGGGTTCGGGTTGTCTTGTCTTGTACGTATGTCTGTACTCCGTGTTTGTAGTTGGCAAACCGCCATTTTACTTTTCGAACGTTCGCAAAGAACGGCTTTGAAGAATGGCTTTGACAAGATGTCGCTCGGATGGTTGCGAGTAATGATAAAAATGAAATTGAAAGGGACATCTACAATAACAATAGGTAAAATAACTCTTTTTTGAATACCTTTTGTACGAAAGTCTTTGTGAATGGATTTGTAATACAAACAATTTTTGTTTTTTGTTTACCTACAGTATTTTGTAGTCGTAAAGAAAGATAAAAATAGAAAAATTGTTGTATTTTTCTGGAATTTTTTTAGGAGATTATATCTGCACAAGCCTATGACTGAACTACTTATCGGATTTAAATAACTTTTTGAAGAGTGTTTCAGTATAGAAAACAAAACCTATTATTCCTTGAAAAAAACAACGAAGCCGCGGGCAGCAACTAGTAATGACATAAATGAAATTTAAAATTTTCATTAATGGCAACATGAAAACAACAAAGTAACGGCAGCACGTCACCGGACGGAAATGATGTCACTTAAAGTTTCGAAATTCAAAATGTCACACAATGATGACATCAAGTAAACAAAACAAAAAAAAAAACACAAAATTAAATCATCAAGAAGCGACGGAAGTAATAATCGAACTGTTTTCCGCTGTTACCTGACCTTACGAACTAACTTTTTTTTATTGCGTACGGCGCCATATGATTCGACCATTAGCCGTTTTTTGTTTAAAAAAAAAGTAATTTAGAACACTTTTACACTTTTGGCCACTTATTAATTCGGACGCAAATTTAAGACGAATTCAGTGCAAGCAAGAAAACCGAATTAAAATGCGAATTTTCCATTTAAAAATCCTACTTTTTATGTTAAGGTCTGCAGACATGTGATGGCCATGAAGGACCATCAGTCTGTCTGACTAAGGATAAGCAGTTCGAAGGGGATAGGGAAATTGATTATGGCATCCTTTACTCACTCACCGAAACACAGCAGCACATGTGCTGTTATTTCACGGTGGTCTTTTGTAAGGTTCTATTAGAGGGTGTGAAAAGGCTCGCCAATTTATGACTATGCTGCCACTACTTATTGAGACACCCAGACAACAGTCAACTGTTAAAAATTCAATGTTGGCCCTGCCGGGAATCGAAACAGGGACCCTTGAGTGGTCATAGTGCTAAAGCAAGCACCTTAACTACACGACCATAATGGGCTCGTTAAACTTTTTACCTATACTATAATATTATAAGGAGGAAATATTTTAGATAGACCGATTTCCAAAATTCTTAACATGACTACATTTTATAAAGATACGCGGGCGAAGACGCGTGCAAAAGCTAGTTAAAAAATAAATGTGAAACCGTGTCAAAATCCTACTTAACAGTTGAGTTGACTATGAAATACTAAAAGACTGCTATGTATATTATGTACTTATATATTATGTTAAGTTGCAAAACAAACCATATTAAGTTGCAAGACATCAATAAAATTATCGTCTCTAGTCTTGTCGACATAAAATTATTGAAAGACATTATTTATAATAGGTAATTGAAATTTTACATTCAACCGTTATTGTTCTAACAAAAACAATATACCTAAACACGTACAGAATTTATGTCAGACAAACATTGTGTTACCATAAGTTAGTGTAGAATCAACTTTATACCATCCAGGTATTAATTTTGACTATAATTCGGTACTTGTACTATTATCTATTCTGTGGTATAAATTAGGAGAGATGTATGTAGGTATACAAATTCTAGGTAACCCTGGTAAATTTAAATTTATAATGACGATCATAAGAGCTTCTTGTAGAAAGCTAATTGATAAATAAATATTTTGATTTTTTTATTTTTTTTTTGACTATTTTATACTATTAGATTAAAATGTTTAAGCACTATTTGTACAATTGTATAATATATGACTATCAATTTACCCAATTTATATATTTACAATCTTATATTAAATTCTATAAGAACAGATCCTACCTAGAACCTAGGTTATAATTTTTTGGCCGATCGCCGATAGCTGTTTTAAAAATATACCTATACTATAAATATATCAAAAGTAAGAACAGCTTTAAATATACTATAAATATTTCTTATATTTAATTATTATTATTATTATTTTTAAGTTCAAAAAAGCTATACTCTGTTTTTTATTTTTTTAGTCGGTTAAATCGGTTAGAATATATCGGTTAGAAACGGTTTTATGTTATATAGATTTAATATGCGGAAACTTGTAAATGGTGTCAAATTAATCTGTCATTTGTTTTTAAGTACATTTTTTTAAAAAATATCAATTTATTTTCAAGGAAAATTTAAAAAAAGTTTTCCTTGAAAATAAATAAATAAATAAATATATAAAAAATTATAACACCTTTAAGTCTATTTGTTTATCAACAATCGAAGCATTATTAGGATTGCATCTGAAGCGCTAATGGCGTGTCTTTACATTGTCATTAAATAGTTTTTACATCGTATTATATAAATAATGTATAAAGGACACATTAAAATGATTCATTTCAAGAATATCGAATTCGCTGTATTGCATTAATTATGTATTTCTTGAAATTTTATTAGAACTTCATGCTATAGGTATCTTTGCAAGTCTATAGGTAAATTATTACCTATTGTAATTAGTATCTTATGTTTTACTTATATGTTCATCTATTGTCGAAAAAAGTCAAGAGGAGTTTTAAGTCTATAGACACGTAGGTATTTTAATTAATATTTGATCTATATGACCTACCACTACTGGCATACAACATCTTTATCTTAAATCTAATTTATCTAAGTATTATCAAGTATTGCTTTGGTTGTTGTTTTTGTATGATACACCATACATATCCATATGCACAAGCGGTACCTATGGGAGTGTACAATTTGTACCTAATATTGTGTATACAGATTATTGTAATATAGCAAAGATTTGCACATTTTGCGACCTGCATATTGTGCTATCTGCAACATTTTGCGACCTGCACTTTAAAAGATTTGCACATATTGCGTAGCCTGCACATCTTGCGACTTGCACATGATGCTATTGTTCCCATTCAAGGATTTTATTGGGTTTATGTATGGATTATATACTCTTAAGTTGACGCCCACGTTTCAAATACAGCTTTGGTATGTACCTCTACGTACCTCTATTATCAAAAAATTCCAAATAGGGAAGTTTGTGAATCTGATTCGATTTGGCAGACTTATGGTAAGTCTTATAATAAACCTTAGTGTGCACCACACGAGGCGACCAAGTGGGTGAGCTTTTAAAATCTACAAAGTAAAACAAGATCTCATTGGCCACCTATACCTAGTGCGCATATACACTTACATTAAGGACGGTAAACAGTGCGTTTTCTTACCTAAAGAAATCGTTTCTGCAAAAGAGCTTGTTGTCCCTGGAATAGCACTTGTCGGCGAGCGGGGCACGACAGTCCGCGCAGCGAACGCAGGCCGCGTGCCAAGCCCGCTCGAGCACGTGCAGAAGGAACTTATCCAGGATCGGCTTCTCGCAGCCGGCGCAAGCCATCGCGCCGCCTGCTTCGCCGCGCCCTGCCAACATAATACATTATTTTATTATCACTTCCAACAATAGTAGCAGGGCACGCTGCGTTCGGCGGAGTTGCGGAAGTGTTCGTCCATATAGCGGACGCGGAGGACGCCAAAAGTCCTCGGCGGTAGGTCAAGTCGGTAGGTTTACACCACTACCATCTCGGGGCAGGAGTCTGACATAACCCAGGCCTGTCTGTCCCAGGCCGGTGGGTATCCATGATGGATTCCTCTTGTAAATAAAGGGCACGCTGCGTTGGGAGAGACTGCCGCCCATCGTCGTGAGTTCCTCCGGGAGAGGTGGGTGTACTTTCGGGTATGCCGAAGTAGCCCTCCCCACGCTGCTTATCCCTTCTTCTTATCCAACTAAGGTTGACAGCGCAGTTGTATATATTAATTTATTTATTTTATTTATTTATTTTTATACACCTACACCTATTTATATCTATTCTACCTATTTATGTCTATCCTATCTGTCCCTCTGTGTATATACACTCACCGGCACAAAATGTGGCCCAAAGTTAAAAGTTACTTCAACTATTTTATTATAATAAATTTTGTATGAGTTTTAAATTGTAGTTAATAGTTAATTAGTTATCAATCAATACTAATAATAAATCTGTAAGTGTAGGTACTACACTACAATTAAAACTCATACAAAATTTATTATAATAAAACAGTTAAAGTAACTTTTAACTTTGGGCCACATTTTGTGCCGCCGAGTATACATAAGTAAGTAATATGTACTTATATACATAAGTAATATGTCGCTTAGATCTTTTAAACTGAGCACCGGACTTTAGAAACAGTTTTTCACTAATAGATCGAGAAAGAAAATTACAGTTTTTACAAAAAATATTCATCCGTGCTAAGTCCGAAGCGTATCGCTAGTGAACAATAAAAAGAAAATTATTCTACAAACACATGAGAAGATTGTTATACCTATTTATATATACATACTTAGGTTCTATATAGAATATTAATAACAAGAGGTGAATGGTTTCGAAAAAGACGTAGGTATTAAATATGTTTTGAAAGTGTATGGAAACGTTCTCTTTCGTACCTATTGAAAATAATGTCTTAATGGAAATAGCGAATGGCATGTTATTCAGAATATAAAAATAGAAAATGTCCTTCAATACTTCATCATAAAATTGGTAGCTCTACACATCTAGAAACATAATGGGATTCGGTTTTACGATCGATAAAGCTTAGGTTGCATAAAGTTTTATTAGCTCGAGTTATAGTCGGGCACCTACGTAAGTGTGCCTACCTTCACATAGGTGTGTGGTACGTTTGAGCCATAATACTCGTAGAGATAATTATGTAGGTATTTTACCTATTTCACCTCTCAGACTTAGGATTTAATGCCGGAAACATGCTTTTATCACAACACAAAAATCGAATTTAGTTGAAAAAAAAAAATTTTTACTCCCTTATTTCACTTAAATCACTTAAACGAGTACAGGTCTAGTCATGGTCTAGCGGAAATTAAAATTTGCTATGTGGGTAGTCCTATTAAAAAACAAAATTAAATTTGTAACTGTAGTTTGCTTTCTGACAAGTCTAATGACAGTGACAGTTCAAAATGTCGCAGACGAGAATAAAAATGTTTGAGAATGACGTAAATAATCATTATTGTTGACAGTGGACATTTGGTGCTGTCATTTAACTCCTGCTATTTAAAAATCAGACTATATTATAGAATCTATTGACCATCTAAACTCAAGTTATAATCCTTACATATTATAAAACAAAATCCTCCGCCGCGTCTGTTTGTTCGCGATAAACTCAAAAGCTACTGCATCAATTTTCATGCTGTTTCCACCAATGGATAGAGTGGTTCTCGAGGAAGGTTTTAGTATATAATTTACGAAGTTACGCGGGCGAAGTCGCGGGCAGCAGCTAGTATAGTATAAAACAAAGTCATTCCCGCCGTCTGTCCGTGTGTATGTACTCTTAGATCTTTTAAACTATACGCAACAGATTTTAATGCGGTTTTCACTAGGGGAAAGGGGATAGATTTTTTTATATATGATTTTCAGAAAAAATGCACCCGTGCAAAGCCGGGATCGGTTCGCGAGTTATAGTTACTGGCAATTTAATAGGCTACGAAAAGAACCTAAGTTAGATAAATAGATAGAGACTGAGTGAAAGTATTTTCAGTAGATAGAACATTTTAGTGCTTTAATTTAACTGATCAGTTAAATGGAAAATTAATTCCCTACCTTCACAAAAATATAATTCCAAGAGGTAGGTAAGTAGGTTTTCTAACACTCTGCATGCCTAATTAAAAGTGAAGATTTTTGAGCTAAACAAGAATAATGTTTCAAGCGAAAGTTGCTTTTTTCGTGTAGGTACACATGTTTGGTATAATAGCTTGATTTTTAAAACAAACATTTAAATTTAATTATGTAATTTTAGAGCAAAAAGTGGAAAATTAATTATTTATAAAATTTAAAACATTTAAAAATTGTTTTTTCAAAAAAAGAATGAATAATTAGATTGGTTAAAGAAAGTTTTTTATGGCAAATAAAAAGTAAAAAATATATTTAAAAGTTTTATTAAAATATAATAGGAACATTATATTTAATATGTTTAATTTTGTATTCTTTCTATTAAGTACACAGTAGGTATTCTTTGTATAAACAAAGTAAGAGTTCTGTCATAAACATATTCTTCTGTTAGTTTTGCTATCAACCACTTTTTATACAAACTAGCGCCGATACAATTTTTTTCTAAAGAATATATACACAAAGCTTCTTCGTTTATCCCTTTTTCCATTAGTGAAAACCGTATCAAAATCCATTAGGTACTTAGTTGAAGAAGTTATCGGAGAAGAGGTGGACAATGACTTTATTCTATGTATATTTAAAACATGGATAGATAGATATAGAAAATATACCATTTAGGTATAGGTGGGTATGTATACAGATATTTTGTTTTTATTGACACTGAAGGTGAAAAATTGCAAAAAGGATACAGATATTTCTGAATACTTTTGCAAGTGAAATTAATCATTCAAAATTGTACAAGACAGATTGTTCACAATAAACTCCAAATTAATACCAATCAGCTCAGTTTGTATTTCATCACACACGAAACCAAGCCACAGAATAAATAATAAATAAAAAGTTCAGTACCTAAGTAGGTACTATAACAAAAATGAGATTTATTACTCGAAATCCATAATAATGGTTAACCCTTTGACACTTCAGACGCAGCGTGGTCCTAAAGAATAACGTCAAATGTGATTCTTTTTTTGAAACGCACACGACATTATTCGTCCGCGTGAGTTTTGACATTTATTGGCTAAATTTATGAAGGTCGCCGCGGTTTACGTTTAATATTCCATATTGAAATGAGAATGTCCGATTGGTCGCGCGCCATTTCAGTCGGAGCGTTCAGAAATGATTCTGTGACGGCGATTCACCGCGGTTATGGATATGCAGCGGTGCGTGTGATTTTTTGGTTAAAATGTACCGCTGTCACGCTATTTACTCTGTGGACTTTGAGAGTTCCTAATAATAATAAGCTGACAGTGTTATCTCTGTTAAGAGTGAGCGAGCAAATGCATTACGGCATTTTTACCACCAAATGTTAAAACATCAAATCAAACATAAACGATGAATCATAAATGTTCTGCAAGAAATCCGCAGACGTGATATAGTCTGTTTTTCCTATAGTGCGTCGTTCCAAAGTTTATCTAAATGTAGGTATGCAAATAACAAAATAGTCGCTTTTCGCTTTTGTCTATTTCTTTGCAAACTTCTAGGTTTAACCACTCAATAGATTTTATAAGGTTTTCATTAATAAAAAAGAGTTATCAACAGGGAAAGTTTGAGCGTAGGTATAGTTTACAGTCGCTATAGTTCAATATAAACAATACTTTATATAGTATTTTGAACTTGAGTCATTTGAACAAATAAAAGTGTTATTATAAGTACAATAAAATTGTAATTTACAAATCTTCTAAAACATAATACCTACCTACCTACTTACGTCATTTTTTTAGTAAATTTACATACTTACCTATATGATTTCCATATTCAAAGAATGTGTGAATTTAACAATATTTGAATTAACATGCATTGTATGTTAATAACAATTTGATTTCAAATCAAGGTTACAGTTTTGTTTAACTCAAATTCATCGAAGATAATCAACAGTTATGTACCTAATAGCATTAATTAACTACATACTATTATTATTATTTTATTACATATTATTACATATATATTATGTTATTACATACTAGCTGCATCCACTACTTCGTAGGCGTATTGAAGTTATAAACAAAACTTTATTAATATTGGCTTGACACAAAATCTTTGATTAAACTGTACAGTATATAAGGACGAAGTATACTTACTTAGCATTTTACAAATTTGTAAGTTTTGGACAAATAGGTTGTTCATGCCAAAACTAATGAACTGATTTTGATGGAACTGTAGTGTACAGTAATATAGTTTTTAAATCAAAATAGGATGTGGGCCATAATATACAAATATACACTGGACCGCAAAGGAAAAGGGTCGGTTTGAAAATCGTCAATATCTACAAGAAGTACCTGACCTAGCTTTTATGAAACAAAGACTAATTTAAAGCTAAACTAAAAAATATATAGCTTTATTTAAGCACATTAAAATATTCTTTAATTTAGTCTTTATTTCATAAAGCCAACCCAGATACTTTTGAAGATATTGAAGATTTTCTAACCGACTCATTTTCTCTGCGGTCCAGTGTATTGAACGAAGATTCAAGTAAAAGTTAGTCGAAAATGTCTAAAAACTGTGCATAACGAGCAATTTCGATTGAATGCGCCTTTTGCATAGCAGAATAACTGTGGGTCTTAAAGAATAAAGAATAAGTATAGACCTCTTCTTTATTCTTAAGGCCCAAAGTCATTTACTTGTGAGTAAAAAGTTGTTTGCGTTAAAATTGTGTAGATCTACAACAACCTACCTGGGCGTAAACCGCTAAACCAATTTGTTCGTTGCCCAACTCACACGAAGGATCCGGGCCAACTAATATGCAGTTACTGCTGACATGTTCCCTCTATCTATTAATATTTCTCACCGCAACAGGTGTACTGAGGTTTAGCACATTGTAGCACTTAGTCGAGTCATTTTTTTAAATTCTTACCTATATGAGACAGTCCCCGATGGTAGGTAATTATAGATTTAAACCACACCTGCGCAAATATTCGTTTTAAGAATAATTCAATAATTAAATATAATGAAAATAAATTCCGTTTCTGGTTTGGCTTTAATGTAGAGTTTATGGTTTGGTCTATTTATGATGTTATTTAAATTTAAGATATGTTTGGTCCAGTATAGTACTTAACCCTAGCTGTTAACCAAATGGTCGCGAGTTCTTATCCCGCTAGGGCAAAAATGTTTATGTGCTAACATTTACCTTTGTACCTGAGTCATAGATGTTTGTATTTATTTATCCCTAATATGTATGTATTAACAAAAAAAATTAATCTATGTAGTATATCAACTGTCTGGTATCCATAATAATATAAATTATGAATGTAAAGAATCTATATTATCTTCTGTAATCTATATAAATAAAAATGAAACCTTAAATATGTTGCTAAGCGCAAAACTCGAGAACGGCTGAACCGATTTTAAATCTGTCTTCACTCAAGGATAGAGGGATAATCAGGGAAGGTTTTTACGTAAAAAAAATGCATTAATAAAAGATTTAATAAAAGAAAGTCACACCATTACAGTAGGTATAACTCGAGAACGGCAGGACAAAATTTTTATGTTGTTTGATTTGTTGAATTTGTCTGCCCCAAATAGTAGAAATATTGACGAAAAAAAAATCACTACATCAATACTAACTAATAATAAATCTCTAATGTATGTATGTATGTATGTATGTTCCTCAATAACTCTTAAACGAATTAACTGATTTTCATGAAACTTGGTAGATAAACATTTAGACGTACGGGACACAAGGTAGGCTACTTTTTTCTTTTTCAACGCGGACGAAGTCGCGGGCGCCAGCTAGTAAACAATAAAGGTTTGTGGAGCAGATCACTAGTTTTAGTTTTAGAGGCTTTTCCCTGAAGGACATGTTGCCTCATTGAGCAAGGTCTTATAATACGAATACTATTTTACTAAATTAGGTATAACTAGACAAAATACTATTTTACTTAATAATAACTAAAGTAAAATACTATTTTACTAAATTATCCTAACTAAAATAAAATACTGTTTTACTAAATTATAACTAAAATAAAATACTATTTTACTAAATTATAACTAAACTAAAATACTTTTTTACTAAATTATAACTAAAATAAAATACTATTTTACTAAATTATAACTAAACTAAAATACCATTTTACTAAATTATAACTAAAATAAAATACTATTTTACTAAATTATAACTTTTCACTAACTCTAGAGAGGGTCACTAGTTATTATAAAAATAATCTTTAGAAATGCACTTTTAGAGTAAGGTTACCTAAAGTTCTGCTTATGCTTATGAGACTGCAACGAAAATAAAACTTTTCTTCTCCTTAAGGCGTGAAATAAACAAACCAATTCACTTTCCCAATTATAATATTAGTAAGGATTCTGCCATCACAGTGGAAAATTGCCGCCGTCGGAAGCCATGCAAACAAATTGCGAATGTGACTTTGTTATTATCATTTTCTTTTAGGATGTAACTTTGCAGGAAGTATAGTAATAAAAATATTAAAAAATACAAAAATATATTTAACATGCAAAAAGTTTTATCTGGCATAATTAAATACATAGCAGCTACCTACAATCAAACAAGTATACCTTATTCAACAAGTAACTTATTATGAACTTAGGTATCCTAGCAATAGACAATTAGCTTAGGTACATATGAAAATTAATATGTCTGTCTGTCGAACTTAACATTAAAAAAAACTAATTGTTAAATAAATCCCATCCTATAGGTATATCCTTACTAATAGGTGTTATTAAAGTGAATGTGAGTTTGTTTGTTTGTTACGCTTTCACGAAAAAACTACTAAACCGACCACCATGAAATTTCGCATACACTTTGTCTGGAACACCAGAAAGGGCATAGGGTATCTACCTTTCATCCAGAACGCGGACGAAGTCGCAGGCACCAGCTAGTAATTAATTAGGTAGCCGATCCAGCTTCACACGAATGCAATTTTTAAGTTACACAAACCATTCAATCACTGAAAACCCTATCAAAATCTGTTGCTTTTGGTTTAAAACAGTGATATGTTAAGTAAGTACTAGATTGAGCACTCCCTACGATTTCTTGCTAAATTCATGTTCCAACGCGGAAGGTGGTATTTTTGCAATATCTCATCACACAAGACGGCATTTTTATTGGTTTTGAAAATAATAACGCGCCTAATCTACGAGCGCGTATGACAGACTGTGAACGGGTAGGACGTCGGAACTCCAATCACTTGGAACACTCATCGCGTCTTGAGTGTTCCATTTAGTACGTAGTACTTAACATATCACTGGTCAGAGATAGACCTACAGAGGACTTTATTTTATAATATTTTGAAGAGAAAAGAGATTAACAACGCGTTCCAGCTTAACTGTATTTTGGGAACTTAATATGATACTGGGTTTATCTGGATAATGTGTCTATATTTTGTATTGAATAATTTTCAAATACAGAATTTTTTTTTTCAAATTTCACTGGTACCTGATAATATCTACACACAAACTCACAAAAAAACGATATTTTGGGAACTTAATACGAGTATGTTATTATATTTGTAATCTGTCTATATTTGGTATGGAATACTTTTCAAATAATGTTTTTTTTTTACCTTAGAATACCTAAGTATCTACACACAAACTCACAAAAAACTGTATTTTGGGAACTTAATATGTTACTATTTCTGTAATGTGTCTATATTTCGTATGGAATACTTTTCAGATTTTTTTTAATTTTAATTTTTTTTTCAAAATTCACTGGTAACCTGAGTATCACACAAACTCACAAAAAGCGCAATATAGGTATAACTTTAATATCTACTTTAAATTTCATATTGATTTTTTTAAATTACTTTATTCATTTCATATGGTTAAAGTGTCTTATTTTGGTTTATCTTCAATTGAGCATGAAATATTCAAATTTAATATTCAGGGTAGGCCTAATAAATATATATGTAGGTACCTGTGTAGGTACCTAAGTAAATACACACTTTATAAAAGATTTATTAGTACCTACATAACTCATTTAGATAATATTACAAATACAAACCTACAAGTCTATACCTATCTTTGTATACTCCTACTAATAATAAGTATTAGTTATCCAATCCATAATAAGAAAACCTAATAGTAACATAAATTATAATGTTTACTCTATCTGTTATGTTTTCAGGGCTAAACTTCTGAATCAATTTTGGTTAATTCCTATATAACTTGGATAAGAACATATATAGGTATCTACCTATATAATATGTAACTCAGTTTTAATTAAAGTTACTCGGACGAAACCGCACGTAAAATATAGTATACTAAACAAAATTTTGGTTGATAAACACCTAACTCAATATAAGAACAATTTGGCAACACAATAGGTATTTACCTATCTACCTAGGTATTTAGGCCTACGGAATGAGCTTTCAACAAACAAACTTAGGGCTTTCCGACTTTTTATTACCTATTAGATACTAATGGCGTAATTTATATCTAATTGGTTAAAAAATAAAGTATTTCTAAAGAATCTAGTGATTTTATATTATTTAGGTACCCTACCTACACAATTTAGGCATTATATACATATTTTAGATATGCCATGTCGGAGATTTCCAATATAGCCTACCTATTTATTACCTAGGTCAAGTTTACCTGTAAAAATTTTAGTAAATAGAAATGGTCTTAAAGTTTATTTTATAATTTATTTTATTCTAGATATATTATAATAATTGTACCTAGCTACATATTTTAAATTCCTAAAATACTTGTACATTGAATTAAAAAATAAAATATTGTTTAATATTCTTTTTACTTTAAAATTACTGTTAAGTATGTTAACAAAAAGTTATCCATGTAGCGTAAGTACTAACGTATACCTACAACATTCATTTATTACCTACTTTTGACAAGTACCCACTTAAATTTAGAAAAAAAATTAAAAAGAAAAAAGAAAACAAAAACAAAAATAACCTCCATACGTCGGCATCATTAAGCACATCCACTGTTCATTCAACACATAGGCGGTGTATGAATTTTTTTTTAATAGTTTTTTTTTCTTTATTTTTACAACCACAAGACACTAACTTTTACCAATGTGGTGTTGGTGAAAGGGGGCATGGGCCCCCCGTCCTGCGGCAAGAAAACCCGCCACCTCGGCACCTATACCACGCCACTACACTTTGACACACCGCGACGCGATTCAAGCGCGGCGTCAACGGACAACACTAGCGCGCGACCTCTAAACGAGTACTGACGAAAAATCTAACCATTTGCTTGACGTTTCGCGGCAAAACGAGACACCGATACGCCGCGTGCGCACGCGGGAAAGAGACAGCGATAGTAGCATTCCGAAATGGGCGTGGTTCAAGTAAGCAGCCACTAGCGTTCGAGTGGGCGGTGCTTGCGTTGTTATTTTTCTAAGTTTTTTTTTCGCAGTGCGTGTTTCTGTGCGGTAGTGGGATTTCATTTTGTGGGACACGTGCGGGGTGCGCAGTAAATTTAAATTGGCTCGCCCGGTAGATCGAGTGGTAGCTGAACGTAATTATATAGCCTGGATTTTTCGGTTGCGTCGCCTAGCCGCCTTGTTTTTTTTGTTTTGCTTGAGAGTGTTGTGAAAGGATGTTTTGACCGTGGGCGTATGCGAGTTATGTTTATGCGGACAGATCCGCCCGCCTTCGAGATGGAATGTTACTGCTTTAGTTTCTTCATTGGGATGGGACTATTTTGCTTTTCGCGCTAGAGACGTTACTGATGTTGTATTTTATAAGAACTTCAAATATAATATTACTAGCGACCCGCTCCCGGCTTCGCCCAGAAACAAAATTGTTAGGTTTGATTATTTGCTTAAGTAGGTATATAAAAATAGCGTGAAAAATTATCTGACTGATGGTGAAAACCGCATCAAAATTCGTTGCGTGGTTAAGGAGTAGGTGTAGGTAATAGGAGACAGAGGCGAAAATCGACTTCAAATTATAAGTAGGTTCTATGTAAAGAAAATGCTTCAACATATTATTAGAGAAATATATTTTTTTATGTATAAAAGTCATCAGACAGGTCCACCACTTGATGGTAAGTGGCTACCATTCCCTTTAACACAACAACAGCGCAGGTTTTCCAAGTGCGATAAGTAGGTGCATACCTACCTACCTACCTACCGACCAATAATCGACATTATTAGGACGAAATAGGATTAGGATAAGGGATGATAGAGAAATGGGCTGTTGGATTAAATGATCGATTTAATCGAAAGGTAAAAAAACTGTGACAGAAAAATTATAACACTATGCAGTTCTAAAAACTTTGATTCACTCGTATAGGTATACCTAATATACTTAGTATAGGTCGCGCAATATATTAAGGTCAAAAGGCGAAACTATCGGCGCATGTGTACAATTGCGCACAAAATTGCTAAGGGAAATGATTTTTTTTTCTTATTTCGTATTTTTGCACCTTACTACCTTAACATTACAGGCACAGTGTTGATATTCCTTCCATTACTTAAATCATCGTGCGATGTCGAAGAAGAAGGTTTTTTAGGCATTTTTTCACTATGACGACCCGTTGGATGAGTGGCAAGGGTGCTTGCCTAACATCTCAGGGGCCCCGGGGTCGATTCCCGGCGGAGTCAAATTTGGAAATTTTAATGTAATTTTCAAAATTGACTCTGGTCTGGATTTGAAAAGTAATTGTAGGGCACACTGCGTTTCGCAGCCATTTGGGCGGCCCATCTGGCGGCAGTAACCACCACCTTACAGAATACCACCGTGAAATAACCAGCATATTATGTGCTGTTGTGTTTCGGTGAGTAAGTAAGGGATGCCAGAGCCCATTACCCCATCCCTTCCTTATCCCTTATCCCCAATCCTTCAATGGTTGGCAGCGCACGTGTAGCTTGTGTTATAGGCGACGGTAGCCACCTACCATCAAGTGGACCGTCAGCCTGTCTGTCGACCTTAAAATAAAAGAAAAAAAAATGACGTATTACTTATACGATAAAACAATCTGTACGCAACAGTACCCAAGAGATATGAGACGCGCGAAGGAAGTGCGGGAGGTGAAGAGCGACTGAGTTTACCAATAACGTGTCGGTACACCGAAGCTCCTCTGCCCCCCTTAAAGACCTAAAAATTAAATTCTGCGCATGCCCCCTCTACATTTGCCGAGAAGTCTAATCCGCCGCGCGACCTATACCTACCTACCTATACTGGATCCGCTCCCGGATGATTTTTTTTGCCAATTTAGGTATACCTAGGTGCAGTGCCGTAAATAGCCTTTTTTGCGCCCTGTGCGAGCTTCTATAACTGCGCCCTTGTTGTTTTTTTTTTTTTTTAGATATTATAGGTAACCTGGAGCAATGTATAGGCCTACTTTATTTTATTCAGGGTGATAAAATAAAGCACAAAGGAACTTGGTGTTGGTGGACCAATTATCTAATATTTTGGAAGAAAAATCTATTTTTTTAAAGAACTGATGTAGGTGTGGGCAAACAAGCAGACGAGTCATCTGATGTTAAGTGGACACTTCGCCTATTATACAACCTACTGTGTCTGCCAAAAAAATTAGCTCGATGTTTGGTCTAATTTAATAGACGTTTTTGATGATACTGGCATATAGGTACGTATGTGTTGGAATCGAGCACTATAGGGGCGCAGTGGGAACTTATCAGGAGCAAACCGAAAAAATAATAGTCCTGCCTGGTCTGTCCATTCTTGCGCCCCCCAGGGTCTACGCCCTGTGCCTGGGCACCGGTGGCACTGCCCTATTTACGGCACTGCCTAGGTGTAATCCTACATACTTGAACCTACCTCGATTTCCAATCTGTCTATTATTGAAAATAATATCAAAATCCATGTGCGGTTTAGAAGAAATTATAGCGTAGGTACAGTAAAACAGACGCGGACTGCGACTTTAGTTTATAAAAGTTGCACGCGACTTAGCCGAGTATATAACTTCATAAAATATAGCCTATGTTACTCCCTAATAGTAGCTGGCGACTTCGCCAGCGTATAAAAAATAGATAAAAACTTTTTCTCAGACCTACCAAGTGTATCTACATATAAAATTTAATCAAAATCGGTATCGGAGGAGTATGGCAACGATTAACACTGTGACACGAGAATGTGATATATATACCTATTAGCTTATGTATACCTACCTACCTCTAGATACAAACCAGCTTTTGCCTGCGAGTTCGTCTGTAGATACCCCTTTTTCTTTTATTTACCTGGTACCTGCTTAGAGCGTTGACAGAACAGTAGGTATATGTAACATAACTAAAGACGGCATATCTAGCCCGTCTTGAAATGTCCTAGGGGACCTGCGCACATAGCTGGGCTATCTGTGTGTGCCTGCACAAGGTCCCCCCCGCCTGGGGATTGCCCGGTGTCTCCGAACAATCCCCCACTGGCGTTAGCCTGGCTAGCTGTGTGTGCCTGCACAAGGTCCCCCCCGCCTGGGGATTGCCCGGTGTCTCCGAACAATCCCCCACTGGCGTTAGCCTGGCTAGCTGTGTGTGCCTGCACAAGGTCCCCCCCGCCTGGGGATTGCCCCGGTATCTCCGAACAATCCCCCACTGGCGTTAGCCTGGCTAGCTGTGTGTGCCTGCAAAAGGTCCCCCCCGCCTGGGGATTGCCCGGTGTCTCCGAACAATCCCCCACTGGCGTTAGCCTGGCTAGCTGTGTGTGCCTGCACAAGGTCCCCCCCGCCTGGGGATTGCCCCGGTATCTCCGAACAATCCCCCACTGGCGTTAGCCTGGCTAGCTGTGTGTGCCTGCAAAAGGTCCCCCCCGCCTGGGGATTGCCCGGTGTCTCCGAACAATCCCCCACTGGCGTTAGCCTGGCTAGCTGTGTGTGCCTGCACAAGGTCCCCCCCGCCTGGGGATTGCCCGGTGTCTCCGAACAATCCCCCACTGGCGTTAGCCTGGCTAGCTGTGTGTGCCTGCACAAGGTCCCCCCCGCCTGGGGATTGCCCGGTGTCTCCGAACAATCCCCCACTGGCGTTAGCCTGGCTAGCTGTGTGTGCCTGCACAAGGTCCCCCCCGCCTGGGGATTGCCCCGGTATCTCCGAACAATCCCCCACTGGCGTTAGCCTGGCTAGCTGTGTGTGCCTGCAAAAGGTCCCCCCCGCCTGGGGATTGCCCGGTGTCTCCGAACAATCCCCCACTGGCGTTAGCCTGGCTAGCTGTGTGTGCCTGCACAAGGTCCCCCCCGCCTGGGGATTGCCCCGGTGTCTCCGAGCATTCCCCCACTGGCGTTAGCCTGGCTAGCTGTGTGTGCCTGCACACATTAAATTTTTTATTTAACATTCATGATTCATGAAATAAGACAGTCATGAAATATGAAATTATACGAAGCCACGCTATGTGAAAAAATACCTAATATAGTTTATAGTAGACGATGGTTATAGAATAAAAGCGTCCCTTTTTTCTGCCTAGTTTAAAAAATCTAAACGTACCTAAAGAGGGACATAGCTATAAACTTCATTTTATACTATCTTAAAGATTTATTGTTGAAAATCTTATAACATAGCTTCACGGTGGTCACGTGATATCATTATCATATTAAAATATACTTTGTGCTGCCATCTACCATAAATTAACTAAACAGTTGTAAATCGCCAAAGCTATGCCAGTCAAGGTGAATTTGAATTATATCAAATACACTAGATGGCGTAATAAGAAGATAGCTGTTCTTTTAATTGAGAACAAAAACTCTTTCCGCCAGTATAACACATTAATTATACAAATTTTGAGTTATTTTCATTTATAAATCAGCAATAAGTACAAAGTGACAAAATATTAAGTTTTTAAGATTTTGGCAGGACCTAGTCATTCGATCGTGCCAAAAAAATATATCTGAGCTTTAACCAAAGGTCGTTTATTATTTTGAAAGCATCTGTGGCGTTGCTACTTGCTTGTTTTATAGGCGACGGTAGCCACATACCATCAAGTTGACCGTCATCTTGTATGACGACTTTCACATTTAAAAAAAGATAGGTATTCAGGTGTGGTAAAATTAAATTCAAATTGCAAAATCTTCCTTTATTAATTCTTCATTTATCATTATTTCAAAATACAAAAATAGTCAGTATTTTTTTATTTGCTCTACTAAATATATGCTTTTCATTTACATAACTAGTAAGATTACATTAACTTAAAATATCTTTATTTTATATTCATTAAAACATTTTCACTTTTTCACTAGTAAATAGTACCTAAGTGACCTGTGCGTAAGCATTTTATCTGAGACTCGAATAAATAATAATTTAATAATAATGTATAATATAAATTTAAATTAAATTAAATATCTTCACACATTTCACACAGCACCATCTAGTTCCACAGTAAGCAACTAATGTTTGTATTATGAATACCAGACAGTTGATATACTACATAGATTACTTTTTTTTTGTAAATACATAAACATTATGAATACAAACATCCATGACTCAGGTACAAAGGTAAATGTTAACATATAAACATTTGCGCCTAGCGGGATTCGAACCCGCGACCGTTTGGTTAAGAGCGGGCATAAAGAGAAATAGCCAATCCTAGATTTGAATTTTATCTAAGTAAACAAAGTCTAATTTAATTAATTTTTTTAAATAGATAAATACATTATAAATGAAAGTGACGTCTGTAACAGAAAACATAAAATAATGAAATTTTCTCGATAGAAAAAAATCACCAAGTGAGCTCTCATTTCCATCGATTTTAGTTTTATTTTAAAAATGACACATTAAAAAGCTAAAAGTGTATCAGTAATCTCACTTCACAGATTATCTAATGCTCTATGTATCAATTTTTCAGCGAGATGTGCTATCTTCCGTCGCATGTTGTGCGTAGTTCTACGTATTTTGTGTCACTGTCATGTCCAAGGGGCCACGCGGGTGAAATTACAAATTTTGTTTGCTTTATACCCATTCTTAACAGCTAGGGTTACTTAGCCATTAGACCAAACGTGTCGTCAATGCAACACTTAAGTTTCAGCGCGGACCGACGTAGTGGCGGCGAAGATACTAATAGAGTTATCATTTGAAAATCGACTTTAGTTACTTCAGCATGTGATTGAAAGTGGTATAATAATAAAAAAAAATTATATATATATTTCCGTATACGACGTGATGTCCCTTCCAGTGTTGTACGAGTATATCAGTTTCGTTTGATTTTCGTGCATTTGTGTTCTGTAAACTACCCACTTTTTGGATTATGTGTTGTATTTGTTATCTTGTAGGTGTTAAGCGTTTTTTTTACTCTTGTTGTTCATTTTGTCTACTATGTTGCTTGCAATGTGAATTATGTTCATTACCTTTCTTCTTTCATTATACATTTCGCAAAGAATTCGCAAAAATCAGAGTTGAGTTATTTGAACTTTAATATTTCAAAACCAGGCCATTATTTTTTTAAACATATTTAGAAAAGTGCCTGTGAATATTTCAGTTTTATCTACAATCAGATTACATGATATTTTCATAATTAATTATAGATTTTTAGTGGGAAGATATTATGTAATTTAGAGCATATTTGCGCTTTTTAACCACACAAACGCGAGTTGATATCGTTTTGGAAATATCCTGCTTCGGAAAGCCCAATAAAAAATGTATGGAATGTAAAAAAAAATATGTACGAACGGGATGAGGATATGTCGAGACATTAGCGTTTGTTTCCATTTTAAAACGAAAATAAACTGATTGCCTAATCTACATACAAAACTGATTTAATCTCATTTGTGGTTGCTTAATTTTATTATGTCCATATGTTTGCGCTGCCCTCGCGCTGAGCTTTGGCTATCTCCTCTCTCACTCTCCTCTCGTTGACTGCCTCCTGTCTCATCTCCTGTTCTCTCTCTACGGCTGCTTCTAGCTGCTGCCTTTGTAGACGTAACCCGTTCAGTTGTGCTTGAAGCGCTGTTATCGCTGAGTACGATGTGTTCTTTAACTGGAAAATAACGTCAAGAAGCAATCATTACCTAAGATGTATTCTTTTTTCATTGATCAAAAAGGTAAACAAACAATTGACGATATAGAACTAAACAAACAATACGAACAAATTCTAAATGAGTTAATCACTGAGTCAACTCTCTTTGATAATGCCTAATGTACAAATCCCATCTTTGAAACAGTCCAGTGACCATGGCGACGCTATATTTGTTTACGTTTTTGATCAATAGTAAAAGAATAGATCATACATTGACTTTGAATGCGACTTATTTAATACAATAGCTGCTGCCCGCGACTTCGCCCGCATAACTTCGTAAATAATATACTAAAACCTTCCTCGAGAACCACTCTATCCATTGGTGAAAATAGCATGAAAAACAGACAGTGCCCGTGACTTAGAAAAAGAAAATATAACGCCTGACATCTTTATCGCTGTGCCGACGGTGGCGCCACCAAGGCTATACAGGCATCATTTTTTTATATTTTTGGACGATCCCTCGTGAACCTAACATTTTTTTCAGATTAAAAATATCATATATTAAATGTTAATGCACGCAATAAACTATTTGTGTGCCAAATTTAATCCAAATCCGTTCAGTGCTTTTTACGTGATTACAAACATCGATCAATAAATCCTCACAAACTTAGAATAAGGATAAGGGATCAGGAAGGGATAGATAGGGCAAAATATTCGAATGTATATTCATATTTTAAGAAAACATATTAAGGACCAAATGAAAAATTTAACTTAATTACCTGCGACTCTCGCTCCTTCGCTCTCACTTCCTGATGATAGCTGTCCATTTGGTCTAGAAGCTTCTCACGATCCAGGACATTCGCTCTCTGACGAAGCCTATTCGCTTCTATTTTCTCTTGGAGCTGTCTTTTCAGTGTTGCCAGTACATCCGCCATCAGTGCAGCGCGCGCTTCGCGTTCTTTTTGCCACATCTAGAAGAAAACAGACCAGTGAAAGACATTTTATGATCGAATACAAGGACACTTACAAAATATAAGACTGTCAGTACAACTTCTTAACTAAACACACCACAGAAGGAGAAAGATCTTACACCTTTATTTAACGCACTGTCAAGGTTTGGAACTCCCTACAGGCCTCTATGTTTCCGAGCTCATATTATAACCCAAATCTTTTCAAAATTCCAGTCAATAGGCATCTTCTGGGTGAGCTCGCTCCATCATAGGCCTCATCTTGCTGGCCAAGGGTAGGACCCATCTTCAATAATAATAAAAAAGAACTCTAAAATCAGTAATAAGTACCTTGTCTTGTTTCTCGTTGATCTGTCTCGCTTCACCGTCGTACATGGCATCGATGTTCTTCTGTCTCTGTCTCTCCCTATCTCTGTGCTCCTCTAACGTTACTAGAGCCGCGTCGAGGGCTCGCTTGTGATTGGCACACTTGTCGTGTTCCATTTCCAAATCCTAAAAACAATTAATACACTTTCATCGCGTTTGTTCCACATCTGGTTCACACATTTTCTTTTATATTATTGTCACAAAGCTCACCTACTAAATGCACTTATCAAACTTATCAAACAAAATTGGCCTTAGTATAGAGGTGTAAGTACTAGATAAGTAGGTACGTTCTAAAGTTTTCTGAATCAAATCTAGTGCTTGAGTGCCATACGATCGCTTTTTTTTTTAAATTCTATAGTTATTCCAATCTCTGGTTCCCAAATTGTTTCTAAAGCTTTCAATAGTACCACTCTTTGGAAATATTTAAAAGAAAACCGTTTGAAAATATTAATATACCGAGGGTATTCTGGCAGAAACGGATAAGTAAACAAAATGTCAAAATGAGAAAAGAGCATTTAAAAGTTTGAAGGCTCATAGTAAAACGGTGAAAAAATAAATAATAATAAATCATAATACCATAATAAAAGCTAATTCAATTATACTGTTTTGCTACATAAAAAGAGCAGAAAAAAATAAATATACCTATGTATCTAACTAATTTTCTTTAAATTTTGCACTTATTCGGTTCTACCAGAAAACCCTCGATACTTATTTTGTGGAAACGAAATACTTTTGAATGTAAATAAAAGATAGAGGTTGACCTTTTACCAAAAAAGCTTTGACTTTGTGTCAAACATTAAAAATCTCGAAAACCATGCAACTTTTACTATCTGAAAATCTGATTATAGATAGGTCATAACTAGACCTAAATTGAATTCCAAGGTTATCCATTGATTATTTACCGAACGAACAGCCTGTATAAATGCAACAGCATAACCATGAGCACAATATACAAGTACAACAAGTGGGCATTCAGCTTGTCTCATGAAAATGAAATGTCTAAAATAAAAATAAAAAATAAAAATCGTACCTTCAACACGGCTTTACGTATTTTCTCCAGCATTTCCAAATCTAGAGCGATCTCCTTCAGAACAGATATCACTTTCTTCTTCAACTTGTACTTATGCAAGCCCATATTGACTATATGTGCGTCTCTTTCTGCCACGAGTCTCGCGTGTTCTCTCTCTCGCTCGCTCGAAATGAACTGAAGCTCTTCCAGTATGTGTTTCTCTCTCTCTTCCTGCTTTCTTAACTGTTTCACGGCTGTCTCTTTCTCGCTCAATTCTGCTATTTGACCTTCAAGACTGTTCCTTAGCTCCTGTAATGTATACAATTTTTATAGTTAATTTTTGTAAATACTTTGAAAATAAATATTTTCTAATTCCTAATGAAATATGTCACTTTTTGTGAACCAACTGAGGTTAGAGTACTGGAAACGTTAAAAATCGCAAAAACAAAACTACTTCCAAACATTTCTTACAGAATTAGATTGAAAAAAAAAAGTTAAAATATTATTTTTTTATTAAAAAAGAAGGCAATCTATATTAAAATAAGCAATAACTATTAAAATTATGAATAGTCTCCTAAGGGCCTCTTTCACCATATGTCAAGTAGGCTAACTATCATTTATAGTGGTAACCGGGGATAATGGAGCTGATATACCTTTGTTTGTACGGTAAAAGTCAAAAACATTAAAAAGAAAATAATAATAAAAAAAATCGCCTATCAAAGGATGCAGTAAACCAAGTGCATAATTTTATAAAACATAAAATTATTTCTAAAAGTAACTAATCAACACTTTACTTGTAGTTGGTGAAAGAGGCCCTTAGTGTGTTTTGTTCTTGCTATAATTGTTTAGGTAGATGCCTTTACTGACCCGTCTCAAATTACCAACCTGTATATAATTAGTGCGTCCTGCCTTGTAACATACTAGCCAAAAAGTTATAAATGTAGACAATAAAATTTCTTTCTAAAATCGACATCATACCTTTACTTGTAGCTCTTTCTCCTTGAGCTTTTCTTCTTCTATGGCGATTTGTTTGCGCAAAGCTTCGTCCCTCTCTTGCAAAGATTTACGAGTTTCCTCTTCTTCCTTCTTTTTCTGCATCTCTTTCTCCACTATCTGTTCCATCCTGATGAAATTGTGCAAAATTTTACTTTTTTTTATGCTTATCTATTTGTTATTTGGTTAATTTAACAAATTTAATTTAACAAGTTTCGGTTCTTTCATAACATACTAGCGACCCAATTCTATTTTATACACTGTTGTAGTTTAAAATAGAATTGGGTGAAGCGAAGCGATTTTTATTATCTACTCAATCACGCTAAAACGGCTAAACACATTTGGAATAAATTTGACACATTTTTTATCCTGTAAATATGTTAGATTCAAGTAGGATTTAAAAAAAAAAGACCTACAGTGCGCACGAATTTTCGCCCACAGCTAGTATTAAACAAAGTAAGCAAGATTCTGTATGTGCTGGTTATGGTATACTTCTATAGAGACCTCTTCGAGTTAAGACCATATATTATTGTATTATCATAGTTACCAAGCGGACTTGAGTTTTCCATTAGCTATATATGAGGATGCCGCCCTCAGCTCTGGCTGGCGAAGTCTCCAAGCGTGATGAAGGCGAAGCTCAGCCTCGTGTCTCCTCAACTGTTCTTCTTTCTCCATGATACCCTGGTTTATCTGCTCAAGTGTCGATGTTGGAACATCGTTGAGGTAAGAACTGTCCAAACAAAAAAAAAAAACAAAGATACTTTTTCAAATTTCATTTTATATTTTAATGATTACACATTATTGGTCTAGTGACTAGTAACCCTAGCTGTTAACCAAACGGTCGCGGGTTCGAATCCCGCTAGGGGCAAATGTTTATGTGTTAACATTTTACCTTTGCACCTGAGTCATGGATGTTTTGTATGTATAATATAAATGTATTTACAAAAAAAAAGTAATCTATGTAGTATATAAACTGTCTGGTATCCATAATACAAGCATTAGTTGCTTACTGTGGAACTAGATGGTGCTGTGTGGAATGTGTGAAGATATTTTATTTATTTTTATGTATACTAGCGAACCACTCCCGACTTCGCACGTATGCAATTTTTTGCAAATTATATAAAAAGACAAAAGAAATTTTTAACGTTGACCATAAGCTAAATAGTTGCCTCGACGTACCCATTTTTAAATAATTTCGGTTGTGAGGCGAGTTTCTTCAACTCCTGCTGGTACTGCATATTCTCCTGGAACAGCAAAAGCTCCAACTTCTTGCGTCGTTCTTCCAGCTGTCTGAAATAACAAAGACACAATTTATATTCTACAAAGAGATACAAATTGAACGCTCGGTTTAACCACAAGTATCTTTATACAATTTAACGGTAAATAATTATTTTATGTATTCTAAAATTGTAAATATTTATACATACTATATAATAACGACGCTTATTTTAATGTTTTCAGGTCGTTTCAGAAAAAGCAGTGCCTAATAATGGCATATTATGTGTAACATCTGATATATCACCTTGGTTAATATCACATTATCACGCTGGTATACCTACCCATTTCAATAAGCCCGGTTGATGAGAATTTGTTATTATTTTGTGCTGCAACAATCGATTTTGTTGCTATCAAACCGAATGAAATGGCAAATTTTGTTACTAATTTATTGTTCTAAAATAGACTAGTTAGATATACGAAAATATCAACCCTTCATGGGAGATGAACTACCCTGATACATTAAAATATTTGCATATCTCGCAAACCAATTCAGCCTGCCAACCCGCTCGAATGGCTTATTTTGTTGCTGATTTGTTTTATATTATTTTTCACAATGTACATGTATGCACAGCAGTATTATTGAAGCAACTAAATAAAACTTAGAACCATTGGACTTAGTTTATAAGATCCATTAAGATCCATTCAGGGATAGTGAGTCATGTATCTTTTTTGTTTTCGCTTCTATCTACGACCAGTAAAGAAAGAAAGAAAAATGCCATTACACTTACGCTGCTCTTATTTTTCTTTCACTCAAAAGTTCAGCTTCTCTATTAGCTTTTTCATAGTAACCCTCAGTAGTCCATTGCTCATGGTGTCTTGACTTGTTGGTGTTGTATTCAAAGTATTCCGCTACCTTCTTCATCTCTTCGGCTTTACGAATCTCCAAGTCTCTCTTCTGAGCTGCAAGGGCTTGTAACTGCCATTGCCGTTTGGGACGAGACATTTTCTATAACGGGAATAGATTATCAAGCAAGATTATCAAAGATAATTATCAAGAAATAGTTTTATGTTCTCTTTTTTACATGTTATCTTTTCAAATGTGTATGGATATTAGAAGATCTATTTTATTCCGCCAAATAATAAATCAGCTGTTAAATTGACCATCTTTCTAATTTTTTCATAAAGAGAAGTATCCAAGCAACTTTTTTACATTGAATTTTATGCATTAAAAACTACAATTATTTGATTCATTACAATAAAAAAAATTAAAGCGATTGGAAATGTTACGAAGAAATTAAAAAAATATGTATTTACTATGTAGTCTTAACAATGTTATAGTATAATACTAACATTAAAAAGATATACAATGTTTTACAAAGATTTACAACTTACCTACTCTTTTGAAAACAGTAATTAATTTGTAGTTTTAAACAAAATAAGAAATAAAGCGATCACAACACAATGTAACAACGAAATGAGTCATGTCGTTTGAGAGATCAATATAAGCTTGTAACAACTCCGTGGTTCGGTTCATTGCACAAATATATTATATCAAGACCAGGAACACAAGTCGGGTCATATTAATTGAATATCTCGCGTGGGTGCCGTAACTCCTCGCATTAATAATGAGGACACAACTCTAAAAACGTTTCCTGTTAGCACTAATGTAAGTAATTTTATTCTTTTAGTCACGAAATATCACTTGCAAACTTATTTTCAAAGCAGAGGAACTTTCGAATTTGAAAAAAACATTATTTCATGATTTGTTTGAACACAGATGTCATCTGTCAATGTCATCGATTCACTTGACATGTTGATAGTCTGTTGCCTAGCAACCGACCGTATCCATGTACGTTTCGTTCTACGCAAGCATCATTGCCGGCGTTAGTTATCTTAAATTAATTTATTATATCCTAGCTGGTGCCTGCGATTTCGTCCGCGTTCAAAATGTTATATAGCCTAAAGCCTTCCTCGATAAATGGACTATCTATCCAACACAAAAAGAATTTTTCAACGCGAACCAGTTTAATTATCGCGCCCTCTCGCGGTGAGTAACCGACTTGTTGAGTCAAAGCTGTTTGTCTTAATAGTTCTGCCACTGAACGATAGATGGCGTTAATCTAAATAAGGATAATATGTATTTTTTATTTTTTAGTATTTTAGGTCACACTAAGTAGCCTAAAGCCTTCCTCAATAAATGGACTATCCAACACAAAAAGAATTTTTCAATCCGAACCAGTAGTTCCTGAGATTAGCGCGTACAACCAAACAAACGAACAAACAAACTCTTCAGCCAAGCGAATGCCACTTGTCTTGGGCTCCAGCTTTATAGATTGGTATAGATTATTACTGTAGATAAGTTAGAATGAAAGGGAATTTTTTATTTCAAACTAATTTGTTTGTAGTTACCAATATGGCTATAGCTATAGCTAACTTTGTAATATAAATATTAAAGTATTCCTACAATGAGTGAGTTTCATTGATCATAGTGGTTCTTATTGGAATCGTTTACTATAATGCACGCAACGCAAGTAAAAATATAAATGTATTCATAAAAGAGTACCTATTTATAAACTTTTTTCTTTTTTTTTTCTTGAGTTTTAAGATCGGCAGACAGGCTGACGGTCCACTTGATGGTAAGTGGTTACCGTCGCCTAAACATAAGCAACGCCACATAATATACGGTGTCGACTATAATAAGTTTTTAAGTATAAGTATATTTAAAGATTGGGAATGGATAAGATGTTCAAAATTTTAGAAAGATAGACTTAATATGATGCTAGATTTAGGTAAATAATTCGTTTGGTGCATTGCTGAGACATTTAAATTATTCAACTACTAATTAATAAAGCTAATCTTGAACTGATTAAGCTTACAAGCACTTTTGATTGGAGCCTCCGCAAAGCATCGACTTTCAAGGTGATTGGGCGCACAGGTCACATTCCGGCTTGAAAAAAGAGAAAGTCGATACCTCTGTCTCTATCCCTCAACAATATGGACGCTAATATAATATTGCCATATAAACTTTTCCTACTAAATTGGTGTTTTCGAGTACGTTTTGCATATTAATATTTTTATAAATTAAAATGTTATATATAGATTAATATAATTATTTTTAATATTGCATGTTTATATAGGCTATCGTTGGGAAAAATAAAAAAACATGTCTGTTCTAAGAAGGTACATATTTAACTCTACAGATTTTTATGTGATGCCAATATTTTATAAATTTCAATTATTAAAAAAACTTAAAAAAAATATAACTATCGCTTGTCCATACATATTACTTACTAGTAATATTTTTAAAGTACATATTCGTTATTCCTTACTTTTTTCAAGCATTCCAACATAGTGGTTCCAACATAACAAGAAACAACATAATTCGTGTTTACTTTATATATTTTTTGAGTAGGTTAGTTACATACCTACTTGTAGTTTATAATGAATATTCAGATTATGTTAAAGTTTTTAAATATTTTTTTTAATACTTTTTCCACCGTTAACTTTAAAACAATGAACATCTAACTTAGATCTTATCATATCTTTAGAGATTTTGTTTGAGATAATTTCCATCAAATTTTGTAATTAGGTACCTATTTATTTCTATTTTATTTTATCTATTTGTTTCGAATTTTCTCGATCACAATTCTGCATACTATATGCATTAGGGAGCATCGATTTTGTGATTTCTTTTTACTTTAGTAGTTTTATTGACGTGAACTGGCAACATCGGAAACCGGCAGTCAGTCGAATGAAGGCTGCGCTTGCGCATGCAATGCTCCTACGCGAAGAAAGCGTCCCAATTCATATAAATTTCGAATTTTACACCTGTTTTTAAGTTTTGCTTTTGAAAATGGAACAGTTACGTGTGTGTGACGAAACGAAATAACGTTTCAACACATCTAGACTCCAGTGACGTGACAAATACGAGCGTTTACATGTGTTTATGTAAAGTGGTTTTAGGATTGATATTTTTTTGTTTATCCGTCTGTGTCTAATAGCCGTGTTCTGAACCAAGAAATGGGTTTATAATTGGCCTAAACCAGAAGACGGCATGGTAAGATACACTGTTTATTTTAAAATAATGCTACTCCGTTTGTGTGCGTCTATATTTATCTTGTACTTTTGTGTGTGTGTGTGTTGGTAAAGTGAAAAGCTTTCGAATGCCGTATGTCAAGCAATTATTTTTGTAGTTTTGTAAATCTATAGGTACTACTCTTACATAAACATGTAGGATTTTTAATATTGAAAATTTATTTCAAGTTTAATATATATTATACAGGTCTGGTCTAGAAAGTTGTTTAGGTATACACGTAGGTAAATACTAGTTTTTTTAAGATTTAATAAACATACTATGTCATTTGCTTGTTGCAATAAATCACGACCAATAATATCGCATAATATATAAAGGTATAGACAAGGCGAGGAAGGTTTTAGTATATAATTTACAAAGTTACGCGGTCGAAGTCGTTATATGTAAAAATGTTAAGTAAGTATATATATAAAAACTCGAGAATGGGTGGCCCGATTATATCGATTTTGACATATGCAAAGAGGGATAAAAGGGGAATATTTTTGTATATAAAAACTGCACCCCAGGCGAAGCCAGGAGCGCCATTGCTAGTATTTTATATGAGAGAAACTATTCGTTTGTGCCAAACAATTACGAAATTATCGCAATATCATTTCGTTTTAAGTTAATCTCGATTTTAATAATTGAATTTTAAGAGATGTGATATTTTAAAAAACAGACTAAAATTATTCTTTTCTACGGCAATAGCTGCGCTAATAAAAGACATCGACGCGCGCTCTATACGTAGGTATTCAAAATACTCTTTTTTTGTATAAGAAGTATTATACAAATAAATAACAACATTTAATTATAATCTATTTTAGACTTCTTTAATATGTACATTAAAAAAAATTTATTAATGTTAATAATTGATGCGTTTGTTATGAAAACCATATTATGTACCTACTGGAATATTTTGGAAATATTTTGGGTTGCTTATTCAAAATTATACCCTTCCATTTTTATGTCCATAAATCTATACTATGATATTATAAATTTGAAAGTACCTGCCTGTCTGTTACCTTTTCACGTCTTAACTACTTAACCAATCATCATGAAATTTTGCACATACGTTGTCAGGGATTCAAGAAAGGGCTTAAGGTAACTTTCACCCAAAAAAGTACTGTTCCCGTGGGATCATCATACTAATAATAATCATCATAGGCATTGTATGTATGTATGTTCCTCCATAACTCTTAAACGAAATAACTGATATTCTTGAAACTTGGTAGATAAACATTTAGACGTACAGGACACAGGATAGGCTACTTTCAGTCAGCTAGTCTAAAATAAAATAAAATACTAACGCCTGGGCGAAGTCTTATAGCACCAATAGAGGACAAGCGTTATATTATTATATTGCTTATATATTTTTTTAGTTTATCATATTAGAAACACGCCGCTCCCATTGTAGTATTTATCTAAAATTTCCTGATTCGACTTTTTAAATTTCTATCGGAAGTTAGGTAGGTACTTTCCATGCAAGCACATGGCGAACCTTAGCAACGAACGAATCATGTAAAGTAGGGTAGAAAGCCCGAGGGATTTGTTTATAATAACACGTTACAGTTACACAGGTAGCTTGTAATTTTATTTTTATTTGTATTCGTGGCCGTAGTGGTCTCATGAAATGAAGTGCGGCGCGTGGAGCCCCGCGGCGACGTCGGACGAGCACGCGACTCCGTAAGGCGTAACTCTTTCATATGTCAAATCGAACGAGTGTTGGCACGCAACGCTTTGACGAAATGTTTCAACATGCTATCGACGTTCTTTTTTTAAATAAAGGCCAGCAAGCGGGCAACTATGAAATCCCTCCCTACATGCCTAATATTATAAACTACCTGTGCCCGCAACTACGCAGCTACGCGCAACTTAGTTCATTCGCTGAGAGCTGACAGACCCACTTTATTTAGTTTCGGAGATTTCACTCTTCGAATACATACAAAAACTGACTATCCTCCTTATTGATTTTTT
Organism: Synanthedon formicaeformis; assembly: GCA_945859745.1. Taxonomy (NCBI): domain Eukaryota; kingdom Metazoa; phylum Arthropoda; class Insecta; order Lepidoptera; family Sesiidae; genus Synanthedon; species Synanthedon formicaeformis. The sequence goes on from OX243972.1 coordinate 6,784,333, forward strand.
TTTTTTCAAAAATGAAGGATTTCATGCGCTTTTCCTCGAAGATGCAACCACTACCACTGAGAGTAGGCAGACTAACTTAAATCATAACAGAAGACAACTTTACTCTACAACCCATAATTCCTTTTTTATATAAACTAACTAGCTTCTGCCCGCGACTTCGCCCGCGTAACTTTGTAAATTACATACTAAAACCTTCCTCGTGAACCACTCTATCCATTGGTGAAAACAGCATGAATTCATCGCGGACAGACAGACAGTTTTGCATGTTGTAGTAACATGGAAAGTTCTCAACTATACCTACTATTTTTCACATAGCATGGGTATGTGACGTGCTATGTGACGTTTTGGTATTAGGGACGAATCCATTGACCAGTCTAAACGATATATATTTTTTCGAAGTTATATTATTTATATTATTTTGAAAAATAACAAGCGTGAAATGGATGTGTATACCTAAAGGTAGATTTTGAAATGGAAAATTCAAATCTAACTTTTCGAAGGTACCCAAATTATGTAGAATCAAGAAATTGAGGTGTAATCTTTGAGCTTATGCCTGGAGCTATTTCACTTAAACGGTAGCCAGGTGGCTAAAAAATTCAAACACTAACAATGTGAAGTACGGCGGCCGGTGTTATTACAGACACGTAATCTGGCGTGCGTTGGCGCATCAAATGTAATTTGTACTGTGATGCGTGAGTGTGGAAATACAGACTGTACTTACTGGATTTCTTTTGTATTTTATAGAAGTAACCGTCTGAGAATTCTCTCCTTTTGTTTCGTAAGATTGTGATAAGTTTATGGCGAAATTGGAAGATCAGAACACTGATTCCCATTACCAAATAACAAGATATGTTCCCAGTTAATTTTATAATTTCTTCTTACCTAATGGTACAAGTTTCAACCGTTAAAATGAAAATAAACTGATGGCCTCACTGATCTCCATTTCAAAAATTGTTTCTTAGCTGAGAAAGAACGAAGGATTTTTGATTATGTAATATTATTTATGATAGTAAGTCGGGACTATTATAAATATGATTTTAACATTATGAATAGATGAAGGTGAAAGTCTAATTGTTATGTTTTTACGGCAAAACTAAATGGTTTTTATGACGGTGTGAAGACAGTTTCTTTATTAAGAAGGATATTAAGGCCATTATTTGACTTTTCACTTAGACTAAGCCTCAAGCAAAAATATTAATTTTAATCTCTAAGAAAGAAGAGACCAATAGAGGTATTGGTTATAGGTTGCGTTGCAAGTGTGCGTGGACTCTGTGCATGGTCCGCGTACTCATTGAAAGGACATTTACGAGATAGTTTTACAACAGCTGTAATTGCGCTGTTCATAGGATAATAATCCGAGTCATTGCCGCAACATAGTTGCATGGAAGAGGCGTATGTTTTATGACACGGCGATACCTTGACATTGGGTAGGCCGTTTACATACCATGTACAGTCGCCCACACAAATAGGTATAACCAAAGAGAAGAAGGTTTAATGTTTATTTTAATAGTGAGGACATCTGATAGAATACTTAACATATGAATGTACATCATATAAATGTATATTGCAATACTAATTTTATTAATAACTTGGTTTTTCTTAGTTTTAAAATATTTATTCATTATAATACAAAATCGATACAATATAATAGCCTGAGAAAATAAGAAAAATCAGGGGAAATAAATCGTGTAGTTTTGAAAATTGGTAGAATTATACTTTACGGTATCCAGATCAACATACTAAAAGTCCTCAAGGGTGGGGGTTGTGCTAAGGGTGTAAGAGGGGGTTGAAGGTACCTTTTTTGAGGTTTTTGCTCATATCGCGAATATCTGTAGGAATAGCATTATGATTACTTCTGACAAAAGTTTCTACATGAAATTGTCTACAAATTTAGATATATTCATTTTTACTCTACGATCAATACTTTAGGGACTACAGGCTGTGTAAGTTTACAGATATATAAAAATAGACGATTTCAGCAAACGGTGTCGTTTTTTTTTTCGGCGTTATTTATCGCCATTTTTAGTTTAGAATAAGCAAGCTTAGTCATTGGCCTACCCAACATAAAAAACCCCATGAAGATCCATGGAGAATTCTAAACAAAAAAGATGATAATGTAAACAAGGTCCGAGGGTTCAAGATACCGTGTGCCCTTAAGCAACGAAGGGCGTCAGCGGGTCGTGGATGGTAAGGTTGAGGTCCATGCATACCACTGAGGCTGAATCGACGTCTTTTCTACTGCATATACAAACAGGCCAAGATTTATAGCTCAAAAATGGGTTCGATCCGCAAAAAATCCTGCTATTTGATTTTTCGATTGGATTATGTCAGAGACTGTCTCCCAAGTATAAATCCAAGTTTGTGTCGCTTGAAACCGCGAGCCGTAGCCGCCATCTTGAGAAACGCCTTTTTGCAAATATCTCGGCAACGGTGAGTTTTACGTTAAAAATTGTAAGAATCTTTTTTGTAGAGAATAAAGTTTCCCATCGTTTTTATTTGAAACGTTTTTCTCTACTGTTAACATTTGCCGATATATGGTCGATTAAAAAAACCAAATTTTTGTTTTTGAAAAATATTTCGATAAATTTTAGAAATACGAAAAAAATGTGATAATCAAAGTTGTAGAGCATAAATTTTTCTATAATTTTTGTAGGAAACTTTTTTTTGTAAAATCAATAGTTGCTGAGCTCTACCGCAATTAATAGTAAAGCAAAATAAAAGAAAATCTTTTTTTTTAAATTACCGAAAAAAAAATTACCAAAAAAAATTTAATGCCGCAATTTCAAATGGGAAACTTATATTTTATATTTCTGTCTTGTGTTGCTTTTCATAAAAGTTGCCGTAGCTGTTTTTTTTTTACCTGACGGAAACTTTAATTGCGGTAGAACTCAGCAACTATTGATTTTACAAAAAAAAGTTTCCTACAAAAAGTATAGAAAAATTTATGCTCTACAACTTTGATTATCACATTTTTTTCGTATTTCTAAAATTTATCGAAATATTTTTCAAAAACAAAAATTTGGTTTTTTTAATCGACCATATATCGGCAAATATTAACAGTAGAGAAAAACGTTTCAAATAAAAACGATGGGAAGCTTTATTCTCTACAAAAAAGATTCTTACAATTTTTAACGTAAAACTCACCGTTGCCGAGATATTTGCAAAAAGGCGTTTCTCAAGATGGCGGCTAACGCTCGCGGTTTCAAGCGACACAAACTTGGATTTATACTTGGGAGACAGTCTCTGACATAATCCAATCGAAAAATCAAATAGCAGGATTTTTTGCGGATCGAACCCATTTTTGAGCTATAAATCTTGGCCTGTTTGTATATGCAGTAGAAAAGACGTCGATTCAGCCTCAGTGGTATGCATGGACCTCAACCTCACCATCCACGACCCGCTGACGCCCTTCGTTGCTTAAGGGCACACGGTATCTTGAACCCTCGGACCTTGTTTACATTATCATCTTTTTTGTTTAGAATTCTCCATGGATCTTCATGGGGTTTTTTTATGTTGGGTAGGCCGATGACTAAGCTTGCTTATTCTAAACTAAAAATGGCGATAAATAACGCCGAAAAAAAAAACGACACCGTTTGCTGAAATCGTCTATTTTTATATATCTGTAAACTTACACAGCCTGTAGTCCCTAAAGTATTGATCGTAGAGTAAAAATGAATATATCTAAATTTGTAGACAATTTCATGTAGAAACTTTTGTCAGAAGTAATCATAATGCTATTCCTAGAGATATTCGTGATATGAGCAAAAACCCCAAAAAAGGTACCTTCAACCCCCCCTTACACCCTTAGCACAACCCCCACCCTTGAGGACTTTTAGTATGTTAATCTGGATACCGTAAAGTATAATTCTACCAATTTTCAAAACTACACGATTTATTTCCCCTGATTGCCGATCTATGGCTTAATTTGCCTTGGTTATAATACAAGATCAACGTTTATTAGGCTCAGGCGTTGAATTTTTAATTTTAGATGTTCCCTCGGAAACAGTACCTTTTGTATTGGATGAAAGGTACCCCATATATGTTCTTTTCTGTAGCCCTGACAACGTGTACGCGAAATTCATGATAATTCTTTTATTAAAGCTTAACAAATAAACAAATTCACTTTCCCGTTTATAATTTTAATCAGTTAAAAATATAATATAAAAGTACATCATAATAATTATTAATTTGTATAGCTCAATGTCATACTCTGAGCTATGGCTAATTAATTACAAATTAATTAATTTACAATTCAATAATTTAATAATTAATTCAATAATTTAATTAATTAATTGTTTAGTGAATTTATGTCTTCTAAATCGAAGAAACCGGTACTACATATTAAATGGGTAAGTGTTCTTAAAACTAACCTATAAATTTCAATCTTCTATATATGTACTCCTATATTTTATGCTGCTACCATTATAGTTACTTTAGTCACCTTTTTATACATGTTTTGTATAACTTTATCGATACAGTGTACACACTAGTCACATGAAATTCTCTTTATCATAAGTAAACGTTCTATTTCCGTGATATCAACTTTAGTACATACGTCAAGCATGAACCTAGACGTCAAGTTAATTTATCTGACGGTTTATTGCACTTGTGACCGCGAGTGTACTATTTTACTAGGTAACACAAGATGAGTTACACGGTTCAGTGCAAATCTGACGTTAACCTCATGAGCAACGTTTATTATTAATGTAACGTACACTGCAATTTCATCTAACGTTTTAAACATGTTTTTATATTAGTTATTAAATTATCGCAGACTACAACATTAACAAACGAAACCCGAAGGTATTGTAGTTTTACATCTCGCTCTACTTAATAACAGAAAAGTCGACTTGGCTTCTAAAGAATTGGCTTAATGAATTTAAAATTTGGCATTTAATAAAATAAAATTAATAATTAAGGGAATGTTTACAAGCCATAATTAAAATTATAAACTAACCCCCGACTTACTATTGAGCCCATTATCTGCTGTAAGTTGTTGAGGAGTTGGATATTGCAAATTTGCCTCCCGATTTCCAATTCACCTCACAGCAAAATAAGTTATATTTTTCGAGTATTTATTTCTACCATTTTTACATCGTTAAAGGGAAAATTATAAAGTCTTCTCGACTTTAGTATAAATATGTTTATTATAAGTACTTATCGATATAAATACGAGCCAAGACGAGGAGTGGAAATGGGAATTGATAAAATAAATCAATTTTCGCGTGTCACCGGGCGATTCGTGGAACAAAAACTCGATTACACGGACGATGTTATACGATGAGTTCGACGCATTACATACTCGTATAACGTAATTGGTTCGTAATCGAAATGTTTCGTCGTAGTTACCTATACGATGCTTTTAAGAACAGTGCCAATAAAGTGTTTTGTGGCTGATGAATAGGAAAAATTAAAATATCTTCCTAACATTTAAATAAAATTAGTTAGAATGCAACAGATAAGTATACAACCGGAAAGTTTATTTATTATTGTTTTTTTTATAATTGTAAATTTTTTTCTATAACTGAACTTAGTTCTATATTTAATAGTCCAGGGAAATGTAGTACCAAATCGAAATTTGAGATCCTTAGATTTTTTTTAAATTATCCTCAAATTATACAAAAATGGTAAGAGTAACAAAAAAAGTTTCAGACAAATGATGTAGAGAATTTAGTTTTACATAAAAATGTTTAATATCTATTAACTTTTTCTGCTAAAATTAAAATTAACACAGGGTTATATTAGGGAGGTTAGAAGATAAGGAGCTGATAGATCATTTAAAAAAAAATCACAGTCAACCAAGGAGAATCGACCCTTATCTAATGAAAATAGGCTCTGACATACTTTACTCGCTTACTGAAACACAACAGCACACATGCTGTTATTTCACTGTGGTCTTCTGTCAGGAGCCGCCAGATTTGTATTACTCTGTCACTACTCCATTGCTGCTAGTTTTAAGAAACAAGAAAATTTTGAACTAGAACTATTAAAAGTTACGCAAACGTCTGATTTTTTTTTTAAATAAACATTACCCGTACATATTAATCGGCTTTCCTTTCTTCTAATCATTTTAATGTGAAGTTTGACGACCGCTGGCGGAAGCCGACTGCCATCGGATTAATGCCTGGTCAGGCCACCGGCTAACGTTTGCTACAAAACATGCAAGCCATTGCCATCCTTACCCACTTGCGATAAGTTCTAAATTGGGATAACGCACTAAATGGATGCTGCTTTCCACAAAATTGCACATAAAACCCATGGTTAGTGTATAATTATAAACTTAATCTCCTTCGCGCAAGGACCGATGAAACTGGCCAGTATTTTTAAAGGTACTTCAAAGTTTATGTGTGATACTAATGTGCTTTATTAATATATGTAATGGCCTTTATAATGTTGGTCGTATATTTTTACGGATAAAATACCTAACAAAGTGATACGCATAACGACTTCAAAGAAATATAGGTGAAACAATTACCACGCGCTAACTGGCGAAGCGTTTAAGATTTTGTATGGAAATAATTCCGTACCTATCTACTGTCGTAATGTATGTAATACACATCTACTTTAGACATTATCCATACTTATTCTTATTATAAATGTGAAAGTAACTATATTGTATGTGTGTTACGTTTTCACGCCTTAACGTGAAACAAGACGGCGGCCTGAACTCAGCGGTCTCGTGGCTAAAATGCGTTCTGTCTCGCACAGCACAAAGCGCGGGAAGAGCAGTCGAGTTAGATGCACAATGATTCATACCAAAAATAAAATCATAAACAGACCCTTGGGCATATACTTACTCTTTTTGACAAAACTACTGCATATATCTATTTCTTGTAAAGTTATTTGAACTCTTGAATAACTAATCAATGTTTGTATGCAAAGTATTTTGGAGTTTTTGTACACTGGATTGACCTAATCACCCTCAAAATTGCATTAAAACTTGTGTTAAAACATGGATTTTTCAAGGATCATATTATCTTTTAAATTAATACTTTTTTTTAAAGTTTGTATGCATACGAACCTAGCTAACGACAAGATTAATCGGTATCATGCTTACTTTTGTAAATCAATACTAATAATAAATCTGGTGGAGTTACTTTGTTTTCAGAGATATCGTGTTTATAGGCTCTGTACATGATACTGAAAGTAAATTGGCGATTTTTAGAAATTTTGTCTGTATGTATATTGTATGTATGTTCCTTCATAACTCTTAAACGAATTAACTGATTTTCATGAAACTTTGTAGATAAACATTTAGACGTACAGGACACAGGGTAGGCTACTTTTTTCTTTTTCAACGCGGACGAAGTCGCGGGCACCAGCTAGTTAAACATAAAACAGCGGAGTAATAATCATTCTACGTTTGTATGGAGGAAATACATTACCTTAACTACTCAAACGATCACAATTTTGCATACACGTCAGTGATACAGGAAAGGACCTATGAAAAAAAAATCATACAGAAAAAGTACTGTCCCCGAGAGATCATATCAAATTTTTTAAAAAATGTGGCGGCGCCACTGTCGTCACAGCTTATATTTCCTCAATAGGTGCTATAAATATTATTCAACGCTTACGAAGTCGCGGGCACCAACTAGTTCAATATATTATACTTTGATTGTGAATTCTGTATAATAAACAGTTGTTTTTCTTTCCAGGTTCGTTTACGAGCCGAGTAAATATGTCGCAAAGGGATTTTTCGGAGGTGAGTTTTATTACGAGATTATAAAAACTGTAACCCAACATTCTTCTCGAATATCGAGGTTTATTGTCACCATAAAAGTTAGCCATTAAACCCGCTTTATTTTATATTATTCGAGTTAAACTGTCAAAACAACAATGTCCAAAATTACTTTTAATAGCTTTTGAATCACTTATTAGTTTTACTCGGTTTACGGACCAATAAGGTTAACTCGCGCCCAAAAAAACTCGCGGCCGGGCGTTAACGTAATATTTGTATTTTATCTAACCCCGCCTCTACACTACTCGCGAAGTTGGCCGAGGCGAGGCGAATACGAGAGTGTGGACGGGCTTTACCTCAAACGAGTGTTTAGCGACGCACCTCATACTTCGGTCAACTTTCCCGAATACTTCGTCGAGGAACTTCGCGAGTAATGTGGTTGCGCAGTAACATTTCGTACGTAATTCACTTTCAAATAAAGCCTGTAGTACCTACAGAACTACGGACAGTCCTTTGGGTAGCTACTTTTGGTTCGTCGACAATAGATAGTTGGTTCCTGATTGCACAATTTTATTTGTTATACAAAATTACAAATAATAAACCTTTTTTCGACCCCGACTTCACTTTGTAGTCTAGTTTGATTCCTCATTTAGTTTTATTTTAGTATGATTAAAAATTTTTTTTTGATAAAACTAATCTGCGATTTGTCGACATAATATGAGCTTGGAATAATTTGCAGAACAAAATTGGATCTATGCGAAGCCGAAAGCGTGTCGCTAATTTAAAATATTTTTTTAACAATAGTTGATAAAAATGAATAACAATAGTGAAATATATAAGTCAAAATCTAAGCAGCACAGCCAAGGTGAATAAAAACCAAATTAAACTTTATGTTTGGCATCGCATGCAGATTCATAAATTTATATTAGACATCTTTCAAGAGTCAGGTCCCGCTACGCGAAACCACGCGAAACCTATAAACTATGTTCAACAGTTTCCATGCTATTGAGAACTCTGAGAAATGATCTTTAATAGTTTTACCGGGGAACGGGAGTGGCTTTATAACCCTTATAATGCCAGCGTCCCAAGAGTTTATACGAAATTTTATTACACAATGACTCTCGGTAATTACAAGATTAATCTCACCGTTCGAAAAGTGCATGGCGATTTTATAAGCGACGGCGGTGCGTTCGGAAAGTTCACAGGAGTTGCGCAGTCACTCAGCTTGGTTGCTGAAAAAACAAAGTATTACACTATAATATTAGTATAGATTATACGAATACCATTTTTTTAATGTTGGGAAATCCTCCTCTTGAATACTCAGCAATGTAGGTAGTATCCTGAGTTTCTTTCGGGGTTTCTTCTCAGGATCGTCATCTTGGCTTTTTTTTCCGAAACCCTGGTAAATTTAAATTTATAATGAGGATCATAAGAGTTTCTTGCAGCAACCTAATTGATAAATAAATATTTTGATTTTGACACTGTGGGGTTATGCCGGATTCGTATATAGTTTCTTGCAGAAACCTAATTGATAAATAAATATTTTGATTTTGACACTGTGGGGTTATGCCGGATTCGTATATAGTTACCGGCTAAAACCCAACGACTTTCTAGCGCGGCCGTTGATCAGGGTCGCGGGAATGTTATGACACGACATCGATGCCCCGCCACGGCTATCTAGCACGGGTAGGGCTACGCCCCCTCTCAGAACCTCGGCGTACCCGAAAGTGGAGGTACGCTGGCCATCTCAGGGGATCTTACGACGGGCGACCTTCTTGTAGGTGCATTATCTGTTACGCTGCCTAGCCTCAGAAATATGTTATGTTTGACGTAACTAGAACTGACAATAATCACGTGTGGGACTCTAGGATCTTACTCTGTGATGATCAAGAAAAAAGAGCAAGGAAACAAATTTTGAAAATTGAATTATTTTTTAAAAACCTAAGTATGAATATAATCAAAACAGATTATAGAAAAATCAACCTTAAAACCCAAGTAATTAGATAAAAATTCTACTCGTACACGCCACACATAATTGCTGCGAGCTAGTTTTGTTGCCTGCAAATTTACTGACCGACAATACCATCGCAATGTAATATATACATGCGATTGGAATAACTTTTATTATTTTATTGTGTAAGACTTAAATTGGAACGACGGCGGCTTTTTTGTGTTTATAAATTGTCAATAAAAACTTTAATTGAAAAATGATTCATGTAATCTGCGGTAGGTGGTTGATACCAATATAAGTTGCAGTATGATACTGGCGCAGAGGAATATTTTCTAAATGTACTGAAATTAAGGCGTAGTAGGTTCGCGTCATCTCAGTATAATTTACGAGAACAACACAGACAGACTGTTACTTGTTATTACACTGATCGTTCGGGGCGGTTGCGAGGCGTCTATTTTCAAAGTTATGCGACTTTCAATTTGAAAAATAGTCGAACGATTGACGTGTAACTTTGTAACTCAGTAACTGCTATGTTTTCTTTCCCCACAACACATTGAGAGCATGAAAACTAAGCAGGAAATTACTTTTTTTTATAAAAGTCTAACGATCCACTTGACGGTGCAACGCACTTGCCGCATTACGGGGGCTACAAATGCGTTGTAGACTTTGATAGCATAAATAATAAAGGTTAAGGTGATGGGTTAAGGAGATGATAGTAGAATAGTTTCTGGCATATTTTACTCACTAACGAACGCAACAGAACAAATGCTTATATTTTACTTCTATTATTTCACTGCTGTCGACTGCGGAACGCGGTACACCCCGCCACCAGTTAGTACTTACTAAGTAGAGTATATTCCATTCATAAATATTCTTTTTTTCGCTTTAGAAAGAATGCTAAATAAATATACAAAAGTTTTGTCTAGCCACTGAATATCGAACAAATATTTTTGATGGCTGTAATTTAATTACTGACATAAAAATGTAATAATTTGTCACCTGGCTTTCGTTTTAGTAATATGTAGGTATGATTTTTTTTAAATATAATTTAAGCACATAATAAATGTGTAAAACCATCAATATATTATACTAACATGTCAAACATTTCAAGAGAAAAGATTTAATATTTAAAAAAAATTATCGAGTGGTTTTGAAAATAGGCACTAACAGCATCATCTTAACTATACGTAATTACGTGTCTACTGATAGCTGGAATGCGACTCAGGCGCCTCCTAGCCATGGATTTGTTACAAGCTAACTGCTGACTGAGCTTAACTACCAAGTGTAATTCACAAGTTTGTTTTCTAGTAACATTACTTGCTGCTAATCGAACAAGACAAAGAATATCGCGTCTAAATTATACAGTATGTTATTTTATATTTATTACAATACATAACACAATGTGTAGAATACTTGCCATCATCTTACACTCAGGTTTATAATTCCGAACGGGCTTTGCACCTCTGATTTTTCAATTTTATGTGTGGTTTAGAAATAATGATCACTTGCTCTAACAAATAAAATAAGCCCGCATTTACCTATTAGCTAGCCGGCAGAGTTAAACGTAGCTGTACCTCTATATATCGGCTAACTCCTCCTAAACCACGCAACGGATTTTGATGCGGTTTTCAAAATCAAGGAAGGTTTATGTATTATAATAAAACCTAATTAAGATTTTATGTAAGTATGAAAAAAAAAATTACAACCAAGTCGCCGAAACTGTCCGCGTTATTTACTTCTAAACCACCCAACGGATTTTAATTCGGTTATAACTTATGGAAAGAAGAATAAACGATGAAGTTTTGTGTGGGTATACAAAAAAAATCCATTCCGGGCAAAGCCGAGAGAGAGTCATTCTATCATTCTATATGTTTAAATTCATTCTATATGCCTAAAAATTCACCTAATATTACTTTAAATATTCAATTATTTTTATATTTAAAGTATACAATACAGTTAAATCCGTATGCACGCACGAATACAAATAACCCATGTCTTTCAAAAGAATATACCTATAACTCATACACCGTGTGCTTGCGCCTTAATGTCAACGGTCTGCGAATAACATACCCTGTTTACAGGAAGCAATAACTCAATTCTAAAGGGAAGACAATAAATCGTGTAACGCACTTATCAACAGCACAAAGGTAGAATCCTCTAATATTTCATATTGCTAGGTATATTTTAGAAAATGTTATATTTGGGGTCAAAATTCATTTATCAAAAACATACAAGTACCTACTATGCGTTTGCTTAAATGCTATCGCTCTGTCTAAGAACATAATATTATACAAGTTATTACTTATTGTAAACAGAACGTAAGAGAATTGTGTAACGTAAACGTAATCTATATTATATACTCGTATAACCTATTCCTGTTTTTTTATGATGGTCTATGCCCGCCATAAACAAATTTTTGGTAGTTTTTACACATTACTTACGTACTAGCTGGTGCCCGCGACTTCGTCAGCGTTAGTAAATGAAAAATATTATGAGAAAAACATTATGTGACATCTTTATCGCTGTGACGATTGTGGCGCGTTGCCACGGCTACAATGGCCCTCAATTTTTTTTTTATATTTTAGACTATCCCACGGGAGCTTAACATTTCTTGCGGATAAAAAGTACCTATCATATATGTTAATCCAGGCAATAAACTTTCTATGTGCTAAATTTCATCTAAATCCGTTGAGCCGTTTTTGCATGAAAGAGTAAGAGCTTGTTCAGATGAGGCGAATTACGCGCGAGTTAATACGCGCGTATATCTTCGCGCGTAATTCGCCTCATCTGAACAAGCTCTAACAGTGGCGGCGCCACCGTCGTTAAAGCGATAAGTTGCCAGGCGCTTCCTGAGAAATTGTACCTACAAGGAATCTCTTGCTTATGTGTTATATTTTTAATTTTTCAACGCGGACAAAGTCGCGGGTACCAGCTAGTATCAGAATAAATTTAAACGGAGATTCCCATAGCTTATTAATTGGCCTCGCGTAATGTTTAATGTAAACAAATTACTTTACCCTCACATAAATCACCGCCCTCGCTGCAGCTTCTAGTGTGCGCATGAGCATTATATTGATTTATTATCTGTGTTTTTCATACTTAACAACTATTTACAATCGTTAAGCCTTTATAAATTTGCAGTAAGCCCGGGCATGTTGTGTAATTTTTCATTGTTTATTCTCTCCGAACGACTTCTTGTATAAAAACCACTTACCTATGTAAACATGGTTGTGCTTTATTTAAAATTAGTTGTGACTATAAAATATGGCTTATGTTACCTGCTGATAATATAGCTTCCCAACAGTGAAAGAATTTTTCAAATAGGTCTAGTAGTTTCTTACCCTATTCAATTCAAACAAACAAACCATCATATCTTTCCTCTTTATAATTTAGTATCTTAGACTTGGACTTGCACTTACCTTTCAAATAGAAAAAAAGTATTGTGCCATAGGGATCAAATTCAACGCCTGATAAAATAATAATAATAATATGTATTATAAACAAAAAATATTGAATAATTGTTTTAACACCTAAGAAAAAGAGACGCGAACGAAGTTGTCGACTAAAACTAGTTCTTTTTAAAGATTGTCAGCGTGTTAGCATATCTACTAGCAAAGCTTTTTCCATAATATTAGTTCTACGATCAAATCATAGATCTATAATACTGCCCTTATATCTATGGATCAAATGGACTCTCATGACCTGTGCCTGTTACAGACCTAAACATATTTAAAACTAGCCGAGGGCCGCGACTTCGTTTATCTGAAATCAAATCTCCCTTCATTAAAGTTTAGTATAGCAAGTAATTAATTTTTGAAAGTCTTTCAAAAAAGCTCTGGTATGTACAATGAATCGGTTAATAATTCCGAATAGGTATAAGTATATACCTACACACTGCGAATTATCACCATTAAAAGAATTTATATTTCAATATGGTGTTTATAATTTCCTAATAAATTAAAAATGTAAAAAATTATGTGACAAATCTTGGAATGCAATAAAAAAAGTAATTAAAAATTAATTTGGATGTTCCAATATCCTCTTGCGATAAATTTTCAAGACAAATTGAAGATATTCGCATTCTTCATTCATATAATATATTTTGTTAAAAGTCATTCACATTAGGATGACACGAACGGGTTTAACCGTGAATTCTAAATTCAAATTTCTAACATGGAAGTAGTTGGCAGGGCTACTACTACTATTAGGCCCTCTTTCACCAACTACAAGTATTGATTAGTTACTTTTAGAAATATTTTTCTGTTTTATTGAATTATGCACTCGGTTTACTGCATCATTCGATAGGCGATTTTTTTTATTATTTACTTTTCATTAGGACTTTTACCGTACAAAAAAAGGTACAGCTCCATTATCCCCCGGTTACCGGTGACTTTAAATGACAGCCTACTTGACAGATGGTGAAAGAGGCGCTTATTCTAAGAGCTAGTGAACCATCCGACCGGACCGGAATCGGACAAACCATCCGGAATTTTTTTATTGATGTTATAAAACATTTTCTTATAATAATATAAGAAAATATTGGTCAGGCAGGCATCTCGCGGTTGCTTCATTATCAATTAAATTTTTGAAAATGTAAAATTTTTTTTTATAACCTTATCGCACAAGGCTAGAATTTTAATATGTTGTAATTTACATAAGTTTGAATTTAAAAAAAAATTGACAACCTATTCTGGCGGTTGCAAGTGCCTGCCAGACAGGTATATATGGTGGGAAAACTTTTATGATTTGCTAGTTTTCCCACCATATATACTTCATATACACCACTTATTTACTAAAATATTATTTTTTATAGTTGTATATTATCAATTTATTTTCTTTCGTATTCGATACGAATATTCGCTAGAAATTTTCCCATTAAGCCCCCAAGCGTTGTAATCAAGTTGAGCTTTCTAACTGCTCATCAGTAATTAACATATTTTTGTACAGGAAAAGGTTAATTAAAATTAATTGATATTGGCATAAACAGTTTTAGCAATAACAAAACTACTTTCAATTTAATATTATGGGTAGGTTCGTTTGATTAAATTTTAATTAAGAAAAATACAACGTAATTGAAAACATTTTCTTGTTATGGAATATTAATTAAGTGTATGAAAAAACAAGAGACATTAAACTGTATTCAAATATAATATTAATTATATTGTCGTAGGTTATAAAATTTATGGTTTAGTATATTAATTAGGTTTACTTAGAATGATTAGTAAAACCGATTGCATCATTTCTATCGAATATAAAAAGGTGTAATAATTGTGTCGATAAGGACCGTATTTTTTTATGTTAGTGTCGTCAGACAGGGTAACGGTCCACTTGATGGCAGATGGCTACCATCGCCTATAACAGAAGCAACACCACATATGTTTACTTTTGGCACAAGCAAGGCCGCACTAAAAGACAATCTCCCGATTGCACTGGTGTTCGTCTTCTGTCCAAACAACTACTCTTCAAATTGTTTTCAAGCATAAATTGCAAGAAGGCATAATCCTAAAATATATATTATTTCACACTAGATTCCGTACCCATAAACCACCCCTATTGAAGAAGAACAATAGGAAATAACATGACACTGTTATCCTTATCCTTTCTTCCTTATCCTTACTTATTATAAAACAAAGTCCTCCGCCGTGTCTGTCTGTCTGTTCGCGATAAACTCAAATACTGCTGCACCGATTTTCATGTTGTTTTCACCAGTGAATAGAGTGGTTCTCGAGGAAGGTTTTAGTATATAATTTACAAAGTTACGCGGGCGAAGTCGCGGGCAGCAGCTAGTTGTATTATTTACAAAGGATATGAATGGGGTTGCTCCTGTACCTAATAATGTACCTGAAAATAAAATAAAAAAATCTCATCGTCGTAGGCAAGCAGCTTATTTGCAGCCTCTATATGACATTGCTTGCGATTATGATCGCAAACGACGCGTTTATAACGCGTATGATCATATTTTAATGATATTTTAATGGGTTACAGAATTTCTTTTTTGACTTTTCAGGCAGCCTATTTACCGAACTTTATCATAAAAATAAACTGTATAACTTGCGAATTATACTATTAAGATTTATGGTTATATATTTAGAGGTATTTATATTTTTATTTATACGTCAGTCAAAAAGCCATAAATTTAAAATTAGCTATGAAAAACATATAATTGGAACAAAAAAATATTATATTGGATTTTTAATCTTTCATATATAAATTTTATATATGTACACTTGGTAGGTCTGAGAATAGGTTTTTATCTATTTTTTATACGCGGGCGAAGTCGCGGCCAGCAGCTAGTATATAAGTTCGAAAAGTAAAAAACTATATTACAGCTGTTCTATTATTGAAATCCATTGAGGAAATGCATTAAAACACTTCTCTACCTTTATTGTTTGTGGTTTTCTATATTTCTGCGGTGATTGTGGCTTTGAATGCACCGACAAAGGATCGTCATAGAATTATGGACAGTTTTGTATTTACACGCTCCTCTCATCGGCACTTTTTTACGTAACTGTAGTCAGACAGACTGACGGTCCAATTGATGGTAGGTGGTTACCGTCGCCTATAGCACAAGCAAGCAATGCCATAGTTATGCTGCGAGTGCGCGCCGACCATAGTGGGCTTTGCAGAAAAAAAATTGCATCCGTTAAGTGTATTCTTCATCAAAGTAATATAATATATAAAACAATAATCAAATTACGGAAAAAGAGAAAATAAGGGCTTCTTTCACAAACTACAAGTTAAGTGTTGATTAGTTACTTTTAGAAATCATTTTCTGTTATATTGAATTATGCACTCGATTTACTGCATCATTCGATAGCCGATTTTTTTATTATTATTTTCTATTTAATGTTTGGGACGTTTAAACAAACAATTTAACAAACAGTTTGGGACGTTAATGATTAAACAAAGGTATATCAGCTCCATTATCCCCGGTTACCGGTGACTTTAAATGACAGTTTGGCCTACTTGACGTTTGTGAAAGAGGCGCTAAATCTAATTAATTACTAGCTTGTTTGTTACGCTCTCCCATGGAAACAGTACTATTTTTTCTGGATAATAGTAAGTACCCTGTGTCCGTTCTTGTATCCCTGAAAACGTGTATGCAAATTCATGATTCCTTGTTGTGTAGTTAAGGCGTGAAAGCGTAACAGAAAGACATACAGACAAAGTTACTTAGTATGATAGTATGGTTGGATAGTAAGGATGGATAAAGATATAATGTAATTTACTTCCACGCCCTATGTTCCATATGTAACACCGCTAATTTGGTCGGCGGCTAATTTTTAGATAAAATCGCCGCTCTACCGTCCGTCCCTTCGCGTTGTCTGTACCACATTCTTACACGTCGTCTAATAAATAACTAATTAAAGTTTTGCCCACCCTTTATACAAGCTCGTACAGGGTTGTAATACTTAGTAAATTCGTATCTCCTATCGCTCTTGCACGTTATTTTTAATCCCCAACGTCCGAAGCAAAAACGGGGTGTTATAAGTTTGACGTGTTTGTCTCTGTGTAGTTCCTAGACGGATGGACCGATTTCGATCAGTTTTTTTTTTGTTTGAAGACCATCAGCCTAATAATCCGAATTGCTATACAAAATTACCAATAATGAATTTTCCCATTTAATGGACCAAATACACGGTCAGTCCATCGCGTCAAATTAACTGGCGTGAAGCCAAAATTTGATAGTGAATGGTAAAAACCGATGGCTTGATGTCAAACACTGGATTTCAAATCGCGCCGTTACGTCACGTCAGTTCATCGCGCCAACTGATCGTGAGTGTAGAAACCAAGGAGGATAGAATACAATTTCTATCCTCCTTGGTAGAAACACTACGCCGTGGCATCTTGTCGCGCTTCCGAATCATAGCTCATGTCAACGTCACTCGACCCGGTCAAACGCATAAATGACAGAAAATTGACGTGACCGTGTGTGGGCAAATTTTTTGGCGTGGCTCCATTTGATTTAAGTCGTTTGGAGCCACGTCAAACGCTTAACCGTGTAAATTTGGTCCATTACAGATGTTTCTTTGTTATTATTTTTTTAATTCTTATTTCTTCTCAATAGTAGTAGTATTGAGGGTAACAACACAAACATCAAATATTGAAATTGTTTTATTTTTATTTTTGCTATAATAGTTTGATTTATGTAAAATAAAAACTGTTTTTGACAACCCTGTCGAATATCGCGGTCTCACCGGATAATCTGCACATCGCGATTGTTATTATAAAACTTTATGCTTGAGTCGATTACAGCTGGCTCGTTCGGAAACCGAGCGGAATAATGTAATTTTTGTACTTTTATATTTTGTTTGTTTTGTATTACGAGTCGCAATCGCAGCGCGGCCATAAAAATGAGAGCCCTCGTCCGCCGTTCACTGGGTTTCGGTTTAAACAACTGTTAAAACCATAGAGACTGCGAAACACTGGCCAGCTATAAAACATAACTTGTGCACCACGCCTACGCGGTCTGGTTTGCGAGGGCCCAAAAGAATAAAAGAACTCTCTTAATCCGTGATAATGTTCGGCGTAATAACAGCTTGAATATAATTAAACGCGAGATGAAACACATTTGTTAAAATTGCGCTCACTTATAAACTTTGTTATAAGTAAGTAATGTTTTATGTAAACCTAACTAGTGGCATGTAGACGTGACTTCGTTGATCAATTTATTAATAAACTAGCTTGTTGCTA
Source organism: Synanthedon formicaeformis (assembly GCA_945859745.1). Lineage (NCBI taxonomy): Eukaryota > Metazoa > Arthropoda > Insecta > Lepidoptera > Sesiidae > Synanthedon > Synanthedon formicaeformis. The sequence goes on from OX243972.1 coordinate 6,802,659, forward strand.
TAACACTTTGGCCAGGCGTTAGTTTTTTATTTTATCTTAGATGATCCCTTGGGACCAGTACTTTTTTTATGGATGAAAGGTAGATACCCTATTTCCTTTCTTGTATCCCTGACAACGTGTATGCAAATTTACATGAAGATCGGTTGGGTAGTTTAGGCGTGAAAAGATAACAGACAGACAGACAGAGTTACTTTCACATTTATAAAGTATGGATTTAAATACTTAAATAATCTACATACTTAACTAAATAAATTGCGTTCTCATAGTAACAGTTACATAGTACATAATACATACAAACAGTTCTCATAGTGCTATGGTATGCCTACATCATTTCTTCACAGTTATTAAAGATTTATTATGCTTTAAATTGCAATAAAATTCCTTTATAAAATAGTTGTATGGGAAGACGGTAGCTTGCCGCGGAACGCGCTTAGGATCTGTCATTCTGACAGCAAAAACAACATGGCGTATGCGTATGATGATTGCGCGCGAAATCGATCATCACGAGCATACCACACGAGGCATAGGCACACGTGCCGGAACAAAAACTGTACCTGTTAAAGTATTTCTCCTGTGAACGTTTCACGATGTTTATAAATGTTTTACTTTTAAACATTACGTACTTGTACAGGGCGTCTCAAGACTATGCGACATGAAGGGAAAGTACGTTATAAATATCGTAGATAGGATATTTTGGTGAAAGAAGACTATGTTATTTTTAAAAGTTAGTAATACTGAATGGAGAACCAAAATGATTTTTTTTTTCAGCAAATCTGCAAAATAGGTAACTCGAGAAAAAATAATCTGTTTTTATTTTTTTCCTATCTTCAAAAATGACTGAGATATTAAACGTTAAAGTACGGCTTCCGCGACTAGTGATCTTGAGTGATCGCGCTAACGTGTGACGTCATAACGTAACACGGTTCTGCGTATCTACATACTTTCGCTCGTTGCGCTCGCGGTCTCGCTATAAATTTAATTGTTTTTCTTATAGTGCATCACTAAAATTGTTAACAAATATTGTATTGTGCCTATGTGTACCAACTCCAGTGAAAAAACAACCCAAAATAGTTTTTTTTTCTGTACCACGCGGTAATAATATTTGGAAAAAGTGGTTAAAATTTATGAAGTTAAAAGTTAGCATAACGTAATATCTATTTATTTTTATTTATAATTTATAAACATAACATGTTAAAATTAGTCTATTTGTAGGTACATAATAATAAAATAGTAAAGAACGGATCGAGTTTTATTGTGTCTCAGGATTTATAATTTTTTTTGTTTATGCACCTCTCCCAAAATCTTTGTATCTTTGAAAATAGCTCATCACAGTAAAGAATTTCATAAATCTGAAATTTGTTGAATACTTCAAAAATACTATTTTTTTTCTTTGTTACATACTTACATATAGCTAGCTAGCTATCCTATCTAGCATCTAGCTGTCAAACTAATGATCTCGCTCAGGTTCGAATCCCGCTAGGGGCATATGTTTATGTGTTAACATTTACCTTTGTACCTGAGTCATGGACGTTTTGTAGTTATAATAATAATAATAATATGTTCGTAAAAAAAGTAATCATAGTATATCAACTGTCTGATATCCATAATACAAGCATTAGTTGCTTAATGTGGAACTGGATGGTGCTGTGTGGAATGTGTGAAGATATTTATTATCCATTCATTCATTTATTTATTTATTTATTCATTCATTTCATTCACTCTATCATTCATTCGTTCGTTCGTTCCAGATGCGTCGGAGTAATATGAAATTTTACAGAGCATACATCCCTTTTTATCTGAGTGATGTTTTATGACGATCAAGTCATATCACTCAGTTTATTTGTTATGAAGGATGAAGTGAACTTTTTGTTTTGTACCAAATAAAAAAATCAATAGGTACATATTTAAAAATGAAATTAAGAAAATATTTGTCACCCCTGCCATTTAAAACTCGACAAAAATAAACCTTTTAATAAAACAAAAAACTTTAAAAATCCTTTTTATTTTTTATTGAAAAAAGGTTTTTAAAAAACCCTTAATAAAACTTGATCGAAAATCTTACTTACTTTATGTTATTTACTTATTCAGTTTTATTTCTCTCTATTCTGCGGCTATAAAATCACCATTCTAAGATATCGCGCAACCATAAAAATGTCGACTTTTGGTAGGTTATCCGACTGTCCTTTTACAAAACTCTCTTCCATCGCTATGTTTATATAATAACCATAATATTTAAAGTAATCGCTAACACAAATACTTAAAATAATAACTGCAAACCACAACAATCAAATTTTATGAAGGTAAACACTCCGCATTACTTGCAATCGGACAGAGACTGTTGCGTTGTGACGTCATAGCAGTAGCGCGCGTATGAACGAAAATTTTAAAACCGGTGAAACTTTACAACGCTATAACTTTGGAAATCCTGGCCCGATTTCGATGAAACAAAAACTATTATTATTTGCACGAGTAGGCGCATCGAATCCAGTAATTTTTATAGTAATATTTGGATGTGCTGGTGTTCTCCATTTAAAGATTTTCTAAAAATTACTTTATCGTCGGCAATAAATAATATTCTTGAAATTTGAATCAAACATTTTACGTTATTCCTTTCTTTTAAGATAATTATTTTTTGTCCATTCTTTCGATTGGCATCATAAAAATACGGTTTTTTTTTTCATTTATGTTGGTTATTCCCAGACGAAACAAGTAATTTTTAGAAAATCTTTGAATGCAGTATTACCAAGTTTTAAAAATAACATAAAGTCTTCTTTCAGCAAAATATCCTATCTACGATATTAAACTAACTATAATTTCCTTTGCTAACAATGTTAATACTTGAAGATAAGACATTAGCACTTTCGATTGATGTCCTGCTACTAAATTTTCTCTTCTGTGTGACCTAATCCCAAATTGTCTGTTTCCTATATTTACTGAAATGCAAATGATACCTAATAAAAAAACATTTATTGTTATTAATCATCAATACCAAAGATTTAAATCGAAGATGCGGCGTAATCTCCTCGCGCCATACTAAAAACACACCGAAAATTCTTAACAATGGGTTAGGCGCAGGCGCTCAACCCAACTACAGTTGCACACCAGCTACAGTGAGTGACGGTCGCTTGTTGAGAGCGTCGCTATCGTCACAGTCACGTTTGAAGTAAGGAATGTGTTGTCTGTGTTTAAAAGTGTGTTTAGACAAAAGTATATGTATTTTATACTTTTGTCTTTAGTATAATGTATGTTGTATTTTGTAACACACTTTCGCTAGTAATTTGATCAATACTAATAATAAATCTGTAAGTGTGTGTCTGTATGTTCCTGCATAACTTTTAAACGAATTAACTGATTTTCATGAAACTTGGTAGATAAACATTTAGACATACAGGACACAGGATAGGCTACTTTTTTCTTTTTCAATGCGGACGAAGTCGCGGGCGCCAGCTAGTATTACCTACTATGAAACCTTATGAGCAATTTAAGCTCGATAATCAAAATCACCTTCCGCTATTGAGCGCAACATTAATTTTTTTGAATTCACGTGATGATGATTAAGAATTTCACTTGATCGAAGAGTTTATGCGTAGAAATTCTGTGTTGTCTATCAAAGACTTGTAACCTACAAATATTAGTTGAGAAATCTGTCCTGTTACAGTCCAAGCTTAAAATGCCAAGATTAGGAATGCAAAATTTTTGCGTAAATATAGGCACAAATCATGTAAACTTTCGATGTAAACTAATAACTTTTTTGATATTTTATGTTTATTATTTTTTGCCCTGTGTTCATCTGTATAGCGTAGTTATTAATACATAAGAAATGTGTGTAAATTACCACAGAATTAAACCATTTAGTACGGCTTCTTGTCCTAACAAAAATCAATTTTATGGTCCCATCCGGAAGAAAGGATGAAACTTGGCATGCATGTAGCTTTAATGTATGTGCTTCAATTACGATATAGAAACACGTGGAGAAAAAATTTTTTCCCCCATTCCCCCCCCTTTTATCTCCCCAATCGTATTTCTTTTAATTTATTATGAAAACGGTTAAAGCTACGAAAAAACTGTCAAGGATCAATATGTTCTTCATTAAATTCTCTACAATATTGTTTTTGGATGTATGCTGATAGGACTTATAGTTTACAAAATATGCACATGTTACTTCAATGGTTTTACAAAAATGCATCTTTTTACTATACGATACCTAATATACTCCACACAAAAATTAAAGGAGCAAAAAAAACTCTGTAGGGTTTTTTTGGACATATTGAACTGTAAAAGGCACACTTAACATTTATGATTTTCTCCATATTTTTGATTCAGCGCTTGATTTTTCAAAAAAGTACCAAAAGATCCTTTTTTATGATTTTTCAAATTCATGTAAAGTATGGAAAAATTTTTTTTTAGAAAAAACCATAAAAAAATCTTGTAGAGAATTCATTCAAGTTTTCAAAACCTACCTTGAATTTTCTGTGCAAGCTTGGGTTGCTGAGATATTGATGGTCAAAAGCGAAATGATCCTTTTCCTTTCAAAGACCGATATCTCAGCAAAAAATGGTCGTATAAGGTCTTCAAAAAAAACAAATTGAAGCTGAATGAACATGTTATCCGGTCCATATGATGGTTAAGACAAAAAAAAAAATTCCAAGTCCGTAGATCAAAAAGAAAAACCAAAAAATTTCGAAATTTTTTTTGTCAGCCGTCTTCTCAAGATTACTCGGAGAAAATTTTTGAAAAAAAATTTTGTAGGTCAGATTCAAAAACTAGACACTTGGAGCTACAATTTTCTTTTTTTAATTTACTGTACAACAATTCGTCTTCAAGTTACAGCCTGTTGAAAATAACCTAAAAATTTGAATTTTTTTTTTGCATCTTTTATTTTTGTGCGGAGTGTATAACAGCCCTGCGATACTAGATTACCTTAATTTTGCGTACATATGGCGGCGCCGGAGGCGATGGAGTTGGGTACAACCTCGACAATGCAACCTTAAACGGTGAGCTTCAAAAAATGAAGTTGGATAAACTTTGGATACCGTTCGGAACAGGAAAAGCTTCACGTATTATTGCTATTCACCAGCTCGTGAATACACTCGGTCCAGACAAATGCAGTGGCATGTTATTCTTCCATGCACACCCTGTAAACCGGGTGTGACATTGTATCTGGATTTTGTAGAAAGGGAAAGAAATCCTTTTGGAAAACATGGAAGTCATTCCCTGCAATTACCAATGTATTCGAAACATTGTCACGACCTGAAAATGAAATTAAAACCCATCATATGGATGTTTTGGCAAAATATGTCATCCTGACTTACGACAAAACAAGCGACGCAGAAGACATTCACCAAGCCAGAAAGGCGCTATTCATCAGGGGACGGGCCATGGATAGGCTGCCACCAACATTTGGTGCTCTTCAACAACATATAAAACGAGCATATTTACAAGCGGGATTGATCTGGGGTCAGAGTTTGATACCAAATCCTGAATATCCTAACTTTGCGAATTGGGGATGGAAAAAAGAAGATGGTGTTTGGACTCCATTATGCAGTACGACCAAAGAAACCTCAGCATCCGTAAAGGAGTTGACTTAGTGTTCCTACCGCAGTTGTTTTAAAGGCCTATGTAGAAAGTCAGGGCTTCCTTAATGTTTATAATTTGCATTGAACTTGACTGATACTTTTGATAAATTGTTTAAATACCAGTACTTACTCTAATAAATGTCAGCTTCCGTGCTTCGAAAGGCACGCTAAGCCGTTGGTCTCGGTCCCAGTCAACATCACACTAATATCATAAATGCGAAAGTTTTTATGTGAGTTTGTTTGAGTTTTGCTACTCAATCACGGGAAAACGGCTGAACAGATTTGAATGAAATTGTTCACACAGTTAGATTATGATCTGGATTAATACATAGGCTTGTTTTATCCCTATTGGAAATTCGAATTACACGCGGACAAAGTCGCGGGGCGTATGGCTAGTATTGTTAAAACGCAAAAAAAATGTTACTTGTTTCGTGGAGTCAAGCGCGGTGAGCTGTAACTCTGGAACCAATGCTTCTATCATAATGAATTTGGTGTCATATTGTAGCCTTATATATAAGGTATTTAACCTCGTCAGCCTATTTTATCACAACTATTGTCATTTTCCTATAAATGGAGCAAGAAAGAAAAAAATTATCTGATTTTATAATTTTATAATAATGTTGATGGCTGTATTTTAAAATGTATTAAACTTACCACTATAAATTTAGTATTGTTTTGTAGGTAATTTATCGACGATGATTTGGTCCTTAAACGGTAAACTCCTCAGTCCTACCGTTTTTGTAGAAAATTAAGAAAACCAGAATGAGGGAGATAAAAGGGGGCGGGAGGGGGGGAAAAAAATCTTGACACGTGTTTCTATATCGTTAGTGAAGCACATATATGAAAGCTACATCCATGCAAAGTTTCATGCTTTCTTCCGGATGGGACCGTATTTCAAGTTAAGGAGCCGTACTATTCTAGTAAACTCCAATAAAATTGGTGTGTGTGCATTGGTATCTCTTTAACTGAAAAAGAATAATTAGAATGGATTATTCAAGCTTTAAAGCGATGTAACGAAGCCAATTTTGCGATCAACATTCTTATTCTTCGTATACCAAGATGGGCTTCGTGTCAAAGGTCGAAACTCCTTTGGTGGGACCAGTTCAGGGACACTAGGAGGCGAGGGGTCGCTCACGAAATGGTAATTGTCGAGGAATGTCTGGAATCCACCGCTTTCGTGTACGATTTCGCAACGAAAACCCGACGAAAAAGAGAATACGGCCGACACTGGACGGAACCCGAGGGAAACCGGTCTCTCCATTTCGGTCGGTTAACACAAATAAGTATGGAAGTCGTGATAGGACCCACGCCTTCGAGGCACAGGGAACAGATGCGCGGAAGTCAAAATACATGAGAATTTTTTTATGCATAATGATGCGACTGCCCGGAGATATTAAATAATTCATTTTGAATACTGAGTTTTCATTAAACAATTCGTATTGCGGAATAATCCCGAATTCGGTACTATCTGCAATAAATTATATAAATTAAAAAAAGAACTTTTAGACCGAAAAGTAGAATTTTTAGATTTCAAGGAATCCAAGAATTTTAGATTCTAAGTAATATTTATTATTGTTTTTATAGTCATAAATCGATATTCGATAGTCGTTTCTGCGAACGATCTTATAGCGAAGTCTCGATAAACACCTAGTGGCTGGATCAACAGATACAGAAAGCTTCACGTATCAGGGCCCTGAATCTGTATGACTACGATTCCACACTCTTGTCTTACTTTTTTCAAACCACGTCAATGTCTTGCCTTGTCGTGTCACGGAATTCTTATGTCTCTATTCTGTATGCCCAAGCCCAAAGACAAATTATCTATGGCACGTTATGATTTCACAGAAACCACAGTATACTATTGTATTTATTTGACAATTCCACTGATGAGTGACGTGGTTTTGAAGTAAGGAATCGCAAAATAGCGTTACAGAAACAGGGCCCAGGAAGTTCCTCATTCTGTAGTCCGATAGCATGGACCCGATAGCTAATCGCCAGTCCTGCCCCGCCAGTTAAACTTACTTGTAAACTAAATTAATAAATTAAATAAAAAACATTATATCCTGTTCTGTACCCCTGAAACGTAAAATTCACTTACGAATTCACAATACATAATATTAGTTAGGACGGTTTTTAAAATAAATAATTATTAAAAAAATACAACATAAAAAATGAAACAAAAACGGAACGATTTCCCACGAAATATTCACGCACGTCCTCACAACAATCTTTTGACTAAACCACCAAAACACTAAAATCCGGTCCCAAATTGCTATGATTTGTCTCGCCATACCCACACACGTTAATTGTTTTATTCTTGAAACAGGTAAAAAAGCCATACAATAAAAAGGGACAATTGAGAAAAAAATATAACAAAAGTATCGCCGACGATGAGGTTTTAATTTGAATCTGTCGTTTCTAAGTCAAACGTACCTTTTACGTCAAACTTACTTACTTTAAGCGCCTATTTCACAAACGTCAATTAGGCCGAACTGTCATTTAAAATCACCGGTAACCGGGAATAATTTAGCTGATATACCTTTGTTTGTACGGTAAACGTCCCAAACATTAAATAGAAAATAATAATAAAAAAATCGGCTATCGAATGATGCAGTAAACCGAGTGCATAATTCAATATAACAGAAAATGATTTCTAAAAGTAAGTAATCAACACTTTACTTGTAGTTCGTGAAAGAGGCCCTAAGCCTAAAATCAAATCTTTATTGTACTTATGTATTAACTGTACCAAATCATTTTAAGAAAGAGTTTGAAAATGACCGCGCCATTGCAGGTCTTATGTTGGTCTTATTCAGGAGCTGCATGATCTCATACCACCTTTCCCTTTCTTCTATCTGATATTCAGACAGACATACTGCTGGTTACCATTCTAATATTGTCAATATCCCCCTTTTTCGGACCAAAAAAATACTCATTGCTAAAGATTGGAAATCCCTGCCGGCGTCTGAGTTTCCGAGCTCATATAACCCAATTTTTTTTAAAGTTCGAGTGAAGTCTTCTGAGTGAGCTCGCTCCATCGTCGACCCCGTTTTTGCTGCACGACTAGATGGCTGGCTAAGAGCAAACCCATCAGTACTAATAATAAATCTGAGTGTAGGTATTGTATGTATGTATGTTCCTCCATAACACTTAAACGAATTAACTGATTTTCATGAAACTTGGCAGATAAACATTTAGACGTACAGGGCACAGGATAGGCTACTTTTTTCTTTTTCAACGCGGACGAAGTCGCGGGCGCCAGCTAGTCATTAATAAAATTAAAAAAAATATTTTAGTAGTATTTGTTGTAGGTGTCTTTCCTACAGCTAAGAAGATGACAATATCAATTACGAGTATATGTATTAAATAATATTTTAGATGCTAAGGCCAGTAGAAAAGGCAAGACTTCTCTCTTCTTCCAATACGAATAGGTCAAACAATGCATAATTTTTGAGACATAACCTACCTATATAAGACGATTAAAATAGGCAGTATCGTTCAGCATTTATCAATCAATATTAATCCCGCGAAAATGAAGCGCACATGACCTTTAGTGATGCTTGATTGTTTGGCCATACTGAAAAATGAGGGTCGTAATCGTCCCTTATTCGCTTTATTAAAGTTTCGTTTAAAGAGGCGCCTGATAACCGGCGCGGCCGACATATTGGATCATTATTTTTTCTTCAAACTACCTCTCATTTATCATCGGCAGTACCTTTATACACAATGTTGCGGACCGCCCAAAACACGGAAACTAAACGCGCAATATTAAGATTTTTACATCGCCGTTACTTGTAACCAATTAATTGTGTCGGCGAATTCAATTAATCACGTTGCATTATGTAATCGCGTTCTTTTAAGATACATTTTAAAAATAAGAGCAATTAAACTGAATTCTCCATCACCAAATAAATTCCTAATTCCGCTAATAAGGAATTTATTTAATAAATAAATTCCGCTGAACGACTATGAACTTGTGATCTAGTCCTGCTGTGAAAGACCACGTTTCGGCACATATGTACGTAATTACTGCCAGGACCATCGATGTAACTGGACGCACTGATTATAGACCTTGGTCTTCAGACATATTGACTTACAGACCATAAAATACATACGTCGCTTAGCGAGCTATGGAAAGGGCTCTGCGAGATCGAATCAGGAGTAAGGAGATCCGTAGAAAAACGGAAGTTACCGACATAAGCTTACGGACAGTAAGTTGAAGTGGCAGTGAACACACATAGTACAGAGAGTCGACAGCCGGTAGGGCCGGAAGGTTCTCGAGTGGAGGCTCTGGAGGCCACGCACCGACAACGCAGTGTAGAATGTCCACCTACAAGCAGGGACAGGCGACCTAATAAGAGCCGCGGGTCGACGATGTTATCCAGGCTGTTTCTGATCAGTACTTATGCTCCTTATGGGGAAGCTTATGTCGAGTAGTGGACTGTCTACGGCTGAGATAATGATGATTTTAAACAACATTGATTATGTATTTTTATACATTCCAATCTAAGTTGAACACATCTATTGTGTCATGTTTGCGTCTTTGTCTTTCAACGAAGACACAATCACGTATTAGGCCGTAGGTAAAAGGGCACGTTCGAAACCAGTACAATTTATTTCAACTTTAAAAAGTTTAATTTAGAATCAATCGCGTTGCTCGCATTACATTACCCGCGCGCTTCGAGAAAGACAATTTATAATGTTGTTAGAGGCAACAATGTAATCGGTTGAGTGAAGAAAATCGTATTGTAGAATGTAAAAATGTTCGCTTTGGTGGGGCGATAGAATGCGGCTCGTGAGAAAAAAAAACTCTCGCTTCCGATGCGCTCCGCTAGATAGCAAGGTGGTAAATGCACCTCACGCGGCGTTACCCGTTTCAAATTTAATTTTTTTTTCCTATGAAGAAACGTCGAAAGGATTTAAAAATTCAGTAGCAGGTTGTCATTTATATTTTTTTATTGACCGTGTTGGGAATTCTTTCATTGTGCCCCTTGTCGTAAACACTCGATGGTTAAGAAAAAGTTCACAAAAATCTTTTACGATTATGTTCGAAACGATCCAAGTGTATGTTAATGATTATTTTTATTTCGATTGTGTTATTTTAGTAGCGTTTTATTCACGCTTCTGTAGCGCATCTGCAATATCTGCAATGTGGATGATTTCTATGTCATCATGCGAAAAAGAAATATTCATTGTGTGCTGTTCATTTACCATAAGAAAATCTCAAATTGACAATTTTCCTTATAAATATTTTAAGCTCTAGCTAGCGAGTGTGGTCATTATAAACTCATGGTAAAGGTACAGGTTACGGGGGAGCTCCAGTGAAATTCTTGAGATGATAGCGGACAGGTCGATTCACAAGTTTGCATTTTCGCCGTTGAGTTGCCTGGTGGATGTTGAGATCAATAATTTTATTATTGTTTTTTTTTTAAGATCTAAATAATTAAGTTTGGTTTATGGTTACTTCCTCTTTCGTCTTTCCTTAGTGTTCATTAGTTTCCTTAACGTTCTTCCATTGAAGTTCGTTGCATAGTTTAAAAGACCTAAGTAATCTTGTTTTATACTTACTTACGATTTACTTAAACTTATTTGTCTTTTAAACATGATAATTTGTTTAGTAGTCGTCTTGCAGTTTTATTTCGTACAAGTAGTTTATTTATTATTGGAATAATGCTGCTGCACATGGCAATAACATATTTTATTAAGAGGTCGTTTTGACAAAATTAAATATTTTATACGATAGATAAGCATTCGCTAAGGTCCAAAAATTTTGGAATTTCAAAAAAGTGCACATAGCATATTTTCGTTTGACAACGACTAAGGGCGTTTTTCCATTAGCCACGGCACGGACCGGCACGGCACGGCGGTGCCGGGGAAGCAAAAATGTATGAAAATGTATGGCTCGTTTTTCCATTACCTAGCCACGTCACGTCACGGCACGGCTCGGTACGGCCCGGCTTTTGACTCCCGCCGCCGTCGTAACTGCATGTGTGTTGTATATGAATTGTAGCCGTGTGCGTGTGTGAGTGCGCGGGGCGGGTAGGCGACATCTCTACCAAGGACGTAAACCGGCCGATCAACACCGGCTCAGTGGAAAAACGAAGCCCCAGCGTGCCGTGCCTGGGCTAATGGAAAACCGCCCTAAGTATATGTAGTATAAACAAAATGTTAACATACATAATTGTTCTTGTTTTAGGTAGAGCCATCAGGCTCTGCTTCGCTTGGGGCAGCTTCCAGAGCACTTTTCGTGGAGAAAGTTAGAGCATCCAATGCGGCGTGTCAAGCGGGAGATTTTGCTACTGCAGTGGCATTGTACACGGACGCCCTCACCTTGGATCCTGCCAATCATATTCTATATAGCAACAGGTACTTATTGATAGGTATTTTTAACGCCCGACGCAAAAACTTGTGTGTCCGTCTGTGGAATCGCAGCTCCAAAAAGGATGGACCGATTTTGATCAGTTTTTTTTTTTGTTTGAAAGCTGACATGTCGAGGTCGTTCTTAGCTATAATTTATGAAGATCTTTTCAAGCATTTGGAGACCATCAGCTCATTTCCTAGTTGTTATGACGGTAGAACGCAGTGTTAGTACTATTAAATTTTATAATGCAAAAAGCTGTAATTATTTTGTACATATTAGTAAATTTTATAACTTTTTGTTATTCAGGTCAGCGGCGAGATTAAAACAAGGTCAATTCGGCGCGGCTTTGCAGGATGCTACCAGAGCTAGGGAACTATGTCCTAACTGGCCAAAGGCGTATTACAGACAAGGTTATTATTTATGTGTTAATTATTGACTTTATAAATACTACATTGACAGTAACTTTCTTTTATTGAACTTATAATTGAATAAATTAACACTTATTACATGTTGAACAACTTTCAATCAATACTACGAGTATATCATTACGCACGCATCTTCCAGCTACTATTGTGCGCGATCAATGAACTGAGTCACTTTTTTTGCTTACTCAATTACATTACAATGCGTTACAACATCCAATCACTTTCTTCTATACTCTGTTGTCGCTTTTAATTTGTTTAGAGGCTTCTTTTGTAGATTAAAAAAGAATTTATAATAACAATGCACTATGTCGAAATCTGATTTGATGGCTATACATTGAGAATAAAATTATAATTGAAATGGCAATGGGCCGGTCACATCTGAGCGAGCTATGGAGCGGGCTATACTTGGAGTTTCGTAAATGAGGCCAAAATTGTAGACATTAGCATGCTGAAGTGGCAATGGGCCGGTCACAGACATAGCAGAGTTTAATGCTGTTCAGCGAGCTTAGAGCGGGCTATGCTTGGAGTTTCGTAGATGAAACCAAAGTTGTAGACATAGCCGAGAGAATTAGCAAGCTGAAGTGGCAATGGGCAACAATGGGCCAGTTACATGTGCCGCAGAGTTTATTGTGCTTAGCGAGCTATGAAGCGGTCTATGCTTAGAGTGATCGACATAGCCGAGAGAATTAGCAAGTTGAAGTGGCAATGGACTGATCACATCTGTTGTAGAGCAGATAATCGATGGGATAGAAGAGTTCTCAAATGGTGGTCACGAATTGGAAAGGCATCACAGGAATCGGCTGGATGTGAAGCGCAGTTCCAAAAAAGCTTAATGTACAAATGATCTATATCTGTAAATTAAGCTATAACCTACTAAAAAAGTGCAATAATTTCGTGCAAACTTTCTATTTAGAAAGAACTTATATTAATACCTATTGTTACGATATATTTCGTAGGTTCAAATAATTCTATATAATACTAATATAAAAAAATACAGTTTCTCTTTAATTGATCAATAACATGTTGATTACTCAGGAGTCGCTTTACAATGCCTCGGAAGACATGGCGAAGCTCTGGCGGCTTTCAGTTCGGGTTTGGGAGTGGAGCCTTCTTCGAGACAACTTTTGGCCGCCCTAGTTGAAGCTTCCCTCAAATCGCCACTGCGTACGACCTTGGAGCCTACCTTCAGACAACTGGAGGCTATGAAACTGGACCAGTCACCTTTTGTATTAATTTCAGTAAGTACACATTGTATTGTAACATAGGTAGATGATACCTATTTATTTATGAAAGTTTGTCTACCTTTATTCTTCCCTTGATACTTCAAAATACTCATTACTTTTACTAGCTGGTGCCCGCGACTTCATCTGCGTTGAAAAATGAAAAATATTATAATTCCTAAGTAACGCCTGATATCTTTATCGCTGTGACGACGGTAGCGCCACCACGGCAATAGCATGGCGCCTACAATTATTTTATATATGTATTTAGACGATCCCTCGGGAATCAACATCGGGATATAAATTATCCTGTATTTTAATCCAGGTAATAAACTGTTCTGTGCCAAATTTCAATGTGTTAATAGGCGTCCGTAGCCACCTATCAACAAGTGGACCGCAAGCATGTCTGACAATTTTTATATAAGTATATTAAAATTAAAAACAATGTTATAATACGAGTATTTAACGAAGCCTCATAAGCATTGTTTCTTATTTGAATATATTTCTATATAGGTATTTATTTTTAGCCAATACATTTCTAAAACCATACTGTCTCCTTTTAAGCGTCCTAATATCGAGCCGCGAAATTTATTCCCTTTTGTTTCTATAATCAATAAATAAATGTACACAAATGGTGATACTATTGTTCAATTATACCATTTATGTCAATTTATTATGTAATAACTTCTGTCTGCGCTGTTTGTATACGCCTTCGACTACCATTTTAGCCCAGAAAGAAAAAAGAAAAACGTCTAGAGAGATTCACACGGTTAAGAATGGGAAGCGACACTACGATACGTTGCTTCTCGGGCAGACAGCCTTTTTAACTGGCTCAGTTTATTCCACTCCTGTCTCCCGAGTTCAATTTTGAATAAACCTTCGTTATTTTTTTCTTAAAAGTTTTTTGCATATACAGGCTGATACATTTTGTTATTAGCGAGGAGAGTAATGAAATGAACCTCTAACAATATAAGTTGCGAGAAAAATTTGATAAGAGTAATAAGTATACAAAATATGGGTAATATAAAAAATATGGACATTAATTGGTATATTTTATTATACAAATATTGGGTATATTTTAATTATACAACTATTGGGTGCATATTTTCTGCAATTATATTCGTTTATTGCTCCTCTTTCCAGTAGTGGTTTAGAAAAAGTTTGCGGAGAAACTGACAGAGGCGGACATCTACTTTATTTTCGCACTAGCTGGCGCCCGCGATTTCGTCCGCGTTGAAAAAGAAAAAAGTAGCCTATCCTGCACACCTACACTTAATACAGATTTATTATTAGTATTGATTAATGATTGATGATATGTATATTAAAGCTAAAAGAAAACTTATTTTTACTTCGATTTTTAGATAAATGACTTTGCACATAATAACTTTTTTATGATCGCTGGCCTATCTATTCAGATATATATGTACCTGCTGTTTTCCAATTTATTACATATTATAATGAATATGAATAATTTTACAAAAACATTCATTTAATGTTGTAAATGTAAATTACATGTACACATTTTTAGTAACATACCGTATATACTGAAGTGACTAAAGATTTTGTAAGCCAGGTTGCTGTCGAACTTTCGAATTATTTAAACTGTCACCAACGTCCTGTTTAACCGCCATCTGATACAGAGCCGGCAACCAATCCTCAAAATAATGGTCGCCATTACAGTGCATCCGCTATAATAAACATTGTCATTCGGTTTGTTTTACATAAAACTGTTCGGCACTGAAAAAAGGTACAACGCGTAACGAGAAAAGCCTTAAAACATTTTATGTATGTTCAGTCAAAGTAATAGCTATATTATATCTGCTGTATTTACACATATTTTTTAAAAGTTTTTAGTTTGTCCAACATGTACCTACTTAGTCTTTAATATGCTAATTCAAACCTAGTTCGATCTATTGTCATAAAGTAGATACTAACGTTAAAAGCATAATTTATTTAAGTCACTTATGTTAACACGTCGATGATAAAATTAAGTTATCTTTATGAACTTAAAGGGCAAAACTATATACATATTATTATTATACTATATACTTATATGATATACTAGCTGACGCCCGCGATTTCATCCGCGTTGAAAAATAAAAAAGTAGCCTATCCTGTGTCCTGTACGTCTAAATTTTTATATACCAAGTTTCATGAAAATCAGTTAATTCGTTTAAGTGTTATGGAGGAACATACATACATACAGAAAAAAATTCTAAAAATGGTCAATTTAGTTTCAGGATCGTGTATAGAGTCTATAAATACGATATCTCTGAAAACAAAGTAACTTACTCCATGACAAACCCTTACAGATTTATTATTAGTATAGATTGATGATACTAATACTATATTATATATATATATATATATATATATATATATATATATATATATATATATATATATATATATATATATATATATATATACTTATTACCGACTTTTTAACTTTATTGTGATGGTTTTTGCTTTTATTTTAATAATGAAATACTTAAATTCGTTAAGTTACCATGAAGTATACATTAAACATCTAAGTGACTGTTTAAGTAATTATTTGTGATGAAATGTATGAAATGTCGCATATTTTTTCTTAATATTTTTCTATGTTTTATAGAGGTATAAAAAGACCTAAGTCTTAAGTATCGCCCGTTCCACCTATCCCTACTAAGTATCAATTCAAAAAATACTATATTGTATTGTCCTATGATTCCTACACTATGGATTCATGAGAACGGTTGTTCTTTGAAAAACGATGCACTAGCAACCCTTACATATCATATAAAATCATTAAGAGTTCTTTGTCAGACATAGGTTATCAGCAGTTAACCGAAAGGGTCACAATCATTGTTGGCATCGTTAAATTTTATTTCATACATTAAATACTACTGTTATTAGTTCAATAAAACGTACACAAAACCATGGGACACCATAAAACGCCCACATAATTTCGAGACTATCTTTAAAATGGCGACGTTGAAGCACCCTCCGTACGCCGAGTTCTCACCACATTTGCATACATTCCGCTGGTGTGCACCGACATCTGAACATTTTTTGGTGCATTTAACTGGCCAGACAATGGACCCTGAGTGATCAAAGACCCATAAATACGAACCGTCCCCGTCGAATTTACATACAAACAGCGCGACAGTTGATCGGCAGCGGTGACTCGGATAGTCAAAATGGCGTCGCTATAAAATGTTCGCTGAGAACGTATTCCATATTGAAAAAATCTCTCCTCTTCATTTAATAAGTTCGTTACATTTATTCAATTATATCCATACTAATTTTTTTTTTTATGTTAAGGTCGACAGACAGGCTGACGGTCCACTTAATGGTAGGTGGCTACCGTCGCCTATAATACAAGTAACGCCATAAGTGCTACAAGTGCGCTGCCGACCATAGAAGGATTAAGGATAAGGGATAAGGAGGGAAGGGGTAATGGGCTCTGGCATCCCTTACTCACACACCGAAACACAACAGCATATAATTTCACTTGATTCATTGAACAGCACACACTTCATTGAAAAAGCACTATTATTTCACGGTGGTATTCTGTAAGGTGGTGGTCACTGCCGCCAGACGGGCTGCCCAAATGACTGCGAAACGCAGTGTGCCCTACCACTGCTTAAAAATATAAATTAATTCACTATAAAGGTGAATTTGAGTTTGTTGCATGAAATTATGCATACACGTTGTTTGGGACACCAGAAAGGACATAGGGTACCTTTCATCGTTCAACGCGGACGAAGTCGCGGGCGCCAGCTAGTTATAATGTATTTTGAAAATTATTAAGATTGGAAGTTTAAATTTCAATATTAATAATTTTAGCCAAATTATTTGTTACTTGGTTTGCGGTTGAAATAACCAATTAATTTTCATTGCAATCCCATACAATTTTCAAAAAGAACTTTCTTATTTTCAACTAGCTGAACCCTCGGCCACGCTTCGCTACGGCCGCATGGTACGTGCGCGGTACTGGGCACTGCTTATATCTACTAATAAAGTTTGTGAGGATGTTTGTTAATCTCTCACGCAAAAACAGTTTAACGCATTTGGATAAAATTCGGCACACAGACAGTTTATTACCTGGATTCACATTTTTTCCTGGAAAAATGTTCCCCCGAGATAGGGTCTAAAAATAAGGCTCCCGAGAGAGGGTATAAATATATTTAAAAAAATAGTCACCACCGTCGCCGTGGGGGCGCCACCGTCGTCACAGTGAAAACGATGTCCAATTGTTAATCTAACTAAACCACCCAGGACCCAAACACAAAAAAAAATCATCAAAATCGGTCAAATTAAGAAAGGGTAAAAAATAATACTAAAAACCGTCTTGGGTGTTCCCAGAAATATAGAAGCATTATTTGTTCATAAATTGAGATATACCCAACCCATATAATAATACCACACCGTTAGCAAAATGTTTCACTGTGCGCAATGGTGCAGTTAATGGCATTTTAAAAATCTGTCGGCTTTTTGTGAGTGCGCATGATACTCAAATTCGCATTTCGCAACATTAATACGAATTGGGATTGAGATTATAAAAGGAATTACGTCGAAAGGAAATAAGGCGACATACATTTTTCAACAAATTATTATCACTTGAAAAAAAATCGGTGTGCCAAACAATGATAACACTCATTTTGTTCTAGAGATCTGTACTGTAGTACACCTTATTTAGTGCGGCATTTTTATTTTATTTTTAACAACTTTAATTTTGCTTTTGTTTCGATGAGTAGACTTGCCAGTCCATTTTTCTATCCCTTTTTACTCCCTAATCCTACTAGGGTGTGCAGCGTCCTTGCAAAACGTTAAAGGTGTTGCTTGTATTAATAGGTGACGTTATAGCCACCTACCATCAAGTGCACCATCAGCCTGTCTGCCAACCTAAACTTTTAAAAAAGCTGTAACGGATCAGAAACTAATCGAAAAGTCTCGTAAACGGGGCCTTTTGTATTGATCGTTATGTAAATGGACGTATTTTTCTATTCAACCCTCATGTCGCAAAAGTGTGTGACTGTCTGTGGCATATTAGCTCCCAAAAGAATGTACCAATTTTGATGTGTTTCTTTTTGTTTCAAAGCTGACGGAATCGAGATAGTTTCTAGCTATTTGAAGATCATCGTTTGAAGATTATCAGCTCATTTCATAGTTGACGATGAGATGTCACTAAATTGAATGATTTGAAATTTTGTGTATACTGTTACTTCGATGGTATTTCCATGAAAATTTAGCCTAGACCTGATTAAGTTATCCTGCAGCATCAAGTTATTTGGGAAATACCCAATTTACAGCAGATATAGCGTGTTTGGGCTCATTAGTAATGTCGAGGGTTAGTTTGTAATTTTTAATTATAGCTTGATTCGTGTATTAATAATACATATTATATCGTTATGTTTAGGTCGTGGGACAAGAACTGTTGGCTGCTGGACAATATCAAGCTGCTGTAACTGTTTTGGAGGCGGCGCTTAGAATTGGTTCGTGTTCATTAAAATTACGGTAAGTTGACTATTAGAATAATAATTACTTATAGGGAATTTTATTATCGTTTTACAAATTCTATGAGAGTTCTTTATAATGTATTTTAAAATTTTAAAAATTCGTATTTTAAAAATCGTAAAAATAAAAAACTTTATCGGTATTTTTTTTTCCATTTGATTTACTAACGCATACTAGCCATCAGTACCTCTACCCTGAGTTATAATGACCGCACTCACTAGCGAGAGCGTAAAATATTTATATGGAAAATTGTCAATTTAACATTGACAGTTGACAGTCAATGTCAAATTGCGAGTGCGGTCATTGTAAACTCATAGTAAAGTTAAAGAAACATTAATTATTCAAATATTTGTGATGCATAAACATACTGTAGGTACAGAGGTTTCATCAATTCATGCAATTACCTTTTCCATGTTCGGTTAATAATGATTTTATGTCAATCAGTCGCCGCAACGTATGACCAGTGATTCGTAAATCTGATTGCAATAAAATTACATTCATATGTGCTAGATACCTAATCTCATAATAATGCAACCGTTCATATACTATCATTTTATACACATACTAGCTGTTGCACGCGCCTTCGTCTGCGTAATTAGCTTGTATATCGCTGATAATACACATACACACACACCCTAGATCTCAATGGTTTAGAATTAATATTTAATTTAGGTAATATCTATTTAAGACCTACATAATTACACCCTAGATCTCGATGGTTTAGAATTAATATTTAATTTAGGTAATATCTATTTAAGACCTACATAATGAAACCTAACAATGTATGTAGCAACTAGCTGGTGCCCGCGACTTCATTCGCGTTGAACGATGAAAGGTACCCTATGTCTTTTCTGATGTCCCAGACAACGTGTATGCAAAATTTCAAAATGCAAAATTTTTTCGTGAAAGAGTAACAAACTCCATACAAACTTTGTTATTTGATATTGTATCTATTGTATGTTATTTTGTTTTTGTTGAAAATGTAATAAACCACATTTTCTCCTGTAATTAGTTCTCTCAGAAAAAATCAACCATTTGTTAATGTTTCTTTGGAGTGCTCTTAAGTGCGAATACTTCGATAAAACGAAAGGCAACACGACACGAAACTTATTAATCTTCACACACGCGCTCGTCTAAGGCTCAAAATTGTAATACGCTCGGAACAATTTTAACACGTTTATCGCCACTCAATATTTCAAAGGCTAAATGAGAGGAAGACAAATGACCCACCTCCGAGTCCCGGGGAACCGTCATTAAACCCCTCTATACATACCTAACATTATTATTTTTAATCACCTCCCGCATGTAACGGGTTGACAGTACGATAATATATGTGCCTAACGTACAGTTATCTTTGGCGGAATTTCGACGTTTTGATTTATACACATTTCGACCGGGGAATAAAGACGCTGCATAAATTTTATGAGAATATATGAGCCGCGGTTTTAATAGGAGCTTTTCTATATGCGCTGCCAGTTTAAATTGCCACATCAGGCGTGTGCAACAAGCCAGTCATTTCTTTTAATAAAGGTCTTCATTAATGAATGTTTAATTAATGAGTTTGCTAAAAAAAATTTTTTTTTAATTTTTATTTTTTTGGTTCGCAAAACAACACAGTCTGTCAAAAACAATATAACTACAATAAATAATCAATGATTAGCTCTGGTTTTGATTTGGAAAGTAATGGCAGTGGCTGCATTTTGTAGTAGATAATTAGGGTGGATTGCACCGTAGGCTTGATTATTGCTACCGTCAAAATTAACTATATCGGTAACTTTAACGGTGACAGTCAAAGTTAACAATTGCATGTTGCACCATGATATTGTTAGTCACTGTAAAAGTTAAACGGGTTGTCATTATAAAATAATGTAATTTTCCTAGATTGTCGTAGTATTATTATTTTAATATGGCAACATTCAAAGTCAAATGTCTCAAAACTGTCACAGTTGACCTAACAATAACAATAACAATGACTGGCCAATTTCGAGCGGTTATTGCTATCGTTAAGTTATGACGTCATTTTAACCGTTGTAAAAATGATGCAACGCATATTATGCTCAACCGAAGATTTGACGGCTGGTTTGGATATGGTTACCGTTATAGTTAGCTGGTGCAACCCACCCTTCGGACAGCCCGGCTAAGCGACATTAATCATCCCCTCACATAAGACCATCGTGAAATAACAGCACGTGTGCTAGGGGAGTGAATAAGGGATGCCAGAGCCCATTTTCTATTTCTTCCCTGCCTTTCCAATCCCTTATTCTTAATTCTACTGTAGTCAGCAGCGCATTTCCAGCATCTGTAGCGTTGCTAATCCGCGTCTGTCTGTCTGTCTGTTCGCGATAAACTCAAAAACTACTGCACCGATTTTCATGCTGTTTTGTCATGATTGTCATGCTGGATAGAGTTGTTCTCGAGGAAGGTTTTAGTATATAATTTACAAAGTTACGCGGGCAAAGTCGCGGGCAGCAGCTAGTAATTAATAAAAAATACAAAATAAAACAATTAACACAGTATAATTATTGTGATAATGAACTGCTTTTAGTTGATTAAGATCTTTGCTTTTAATATCTTATTTCTATCTTTATTTGAAACAAACAGTCAATATGTTTTAGTTACCATTAACTAAGTTATTAACCTAACACATAATTCTCATAACACTTAAAATTTCAATATATCAAAAAATAAGTTATATTTAAGTGTAAGTATTCAGTTTGGAAACTTTGATTAAACAGCGTCTCAATCCCATCTATATATTTAGACGACATTAAACAATTGCTTACAAAAATATCGTCACTTCAACGAGTGCCGGGACGACGAAACCTACACCTTTAGATGTTATCTTTGAGTTGATTGATCGAATCTGTACCTATTACAGCATTATTCTGTAACACAATCGGGCATCGTTAAAGGGGTTTTGAGTATTTTAAGATCTAATATTTTTTTAAAAGATAAAGTGTTCAATATTTAAAACATCTAGTATTGAAAAACCCAAAATGTTAAATGAAAAATAATTAAAATGCAAAAAAATCTTTACTTTTTAAATTAAAATTACTTAAATTCAAAACACTACACTACACTGTATATTTGGTTTTTAGTATTTTGAACATTGAATTCTAGAGCACGTTGAATTCTTTTATAAGCCATTTAAACGTGTGTCTGACTGACAGACAACTACAAGGATCCCATGGGAGCCAAAGTGACAAAAAAGTATCCTAGGATCCTAGAGCCAAGTGGACGGAGGGAACTAAACCACTTGAAAACGATAAATATGTACCTACACTAATTCCCTTTTCAACCGATTTCACAAAATGCTATCCTGTGTTTTTTTGTATGTTTGTTATGCCAATACTTCGCCAATTATGAATTGATTTTGATGATTCTATTTTTGTTTGATAGGTCATACTTCAGAGGTGGTCTAAATTTATAAATTATTTCTAAATTTATTTAGCTGTTTTTATTTTAAATCTATAACTATAACTTTGTATCTGTTCAGCGATTATTCCGCTAAACCATTAATAAATATACACTTACTAAAACTTCTTTGGTGTTGAATCTGGTGTACCTTGCAGCGTTTACCATAGCAACAACGATACACTTATGACCAGATATAAATTGTAGTTGAGTCTTTCTTGCTTAAAAGTTATCTACCTTGCAGCGTTTACCATAGCAACAACGATACACTTATGACCAGATATAAATTGCAGTTGAGCCTTTCTTGCTTAAAAGTTATCTACCTTGCAGCGTTTACCATAGCAACAACGATACACTTATGACCTTAAATAAATTGCAGTTCAGTCTTTCTTGCTTAAAAGTTATCGCGCTCGTAGTGGCCTCGATATGTTTCGAATATTTCCAGAATATACCATTAATCGCTGAGGAGGTGTAAAATTCGATGTCACATTACACGATGCCGGGTGATTCATTATGGCGGGACACAAATTAAAATATTTATCTCGGGATTATTTCAATCGGTTTCACGCAGTTTTTTTACGTACACTTAACGAAAATTAAATACTAAAATACCCTAATATCATAAGTCCGAAGAGTTAATTTTTGTTTTTGAACTGTTCTATTTCTGAAGCGAGCTCACCCAGAAGTTGCCTATTCACTCGAACTTTGCAAAAGATTAGAGTAATGTGAGCTCGGAAATACAGCCGCCGGCAGGGAGTTCCAAACCTTGGCAGTGCGAATTATAAAGGATGTTTCAAATCGCTTGGTCCGAAAAGCGACCAAAAGCTTGGTTGTTATAATGAGTCCTTTTTTGTTCCCAGTGGATCAGTATTCAGCGCTTTATCCTCGGCCCACTGGGCTCTGAGCCAACTGGACGCAGCCATAAATTATATGCAGCAAGACTTGGCCGTAGCGAAGAGTCTCGGAGACACAGCCGGCGAGTGTCGGGCTCATGGTAATCTCGGTGCGGCTTACTTCAGTCAAGGCTCGTATAAAGATGCTTTGACTGCTCACAGGTACCAGTTGGTACTGGCTATGAAGTGCAAGGTGAGTGTTTTTACTTAGTTGTCGATATAATCAACGAGTTACGGATAGGGTTACTATGCGAGATCGAATCAGAAATAAGGAGATCCGTAGACAAACGAAAGTTACCGACATAAGTAAGTGGCAGTGGCAGGAGAGCCTGGGGCCGCTGGGGTCGGAAGGTTCTTGAGTGGAGTCACGAACTGGCAAGCGCAGCGTAGGTCGTCCACCCACAAGGTTGATCTGATAGCGCCGCAGGTGTACGTTGGACCCAGGTTTCTTTTGATTGGTCTTTTACGATTACAATCAATACTAATAATAAAGATGTAAGGGTTGGTCATGGAGTAAGTTACTTTGTTTTCAGAGATATCGTGTTTAAAGGCTCTATACATGATACTGAAACTAAATTGACCATTTTTAGATTTTTTTTCTGTATGTATGTATGTAAGTATGTATGTTCCCCCATAACTCTTAAACGAATCAACTGATTTTCATGAAACTTGGTAGATAAACATTTAGACGTACGGGACACAGGATAGGCTACTTTTTCTTTTTCAACGCGGACAAAGTCGCGGGCGCCAGCTAGTATTTACATAATTTTTTTTTAATATTCCTATGAAGACAGAAGAATTGTCTTGAAAAGCCAGGGTAACGTCCGAAAAGTGTAGGACACTTTACTAGTTTGATATTTAAAAAAATATTTAGATACATTTTTGTTAAATTAATTTTTTTTTTTAAATCACGCCCTATCTTATCAGTACCCCTGTGTTATCATGTTACACCACCTGAATACGAGTACAAAATCATGTAGAATTAGCTTTTCTTCGTTTGTATGGCAGTGTGGTGCTAAATAAAATTTTAAAAAACGAAGAAGGCTCTGATATTGTCAGTTAAATATATGGTACGTCTGGATAGTTCAGACGGTAGAAAACAGTCCTTAGTACAAGCCTAATTTCTTATTTCTACACGTCAATAAGGATAAATTCACCCCCACTTGCACGTAAACACATGTTGAATGTTAATTTTTATTGACTGGGTACCCGGTGCACATAAAATGTCAAATGTATCGATTTTCTCTTACGATATCTACCTGATTACATCAAATGCCACGTCCCCTACCACAGTCACCTCAACTCACGATTTCTTAGACATAATTATGTTCTAGTAGCGGTCGGGCATCCTCCATTTTACTGTCTTTAATACACCTCCAGTAATTTAAAAGATAACGAAAGAACAACCCTCACCTTGTTCCTTATAATTTATCATCGCGCGCACTGTTATTTTTGTAAGGGATGTTTTATGAAAGACCATGAGGGGGTCTAGATTACGAGTATAATGTATCCTGTAAAAGGAAGGCGAAATACTATAAGATGTGAGCCTTGGTTCAGGGATAGAAAGCGGCCGTCCGACGGGAAACGAGCATTTCCGAAAAGACCCGAAATGTGCATGTCTTTATCAATTTTACGAAACCGTAAGAAACAGTTCATCAATACTAATAATAAATCTGTAAGGATCGATCATGGAGTTTGTTACTCCATGATTTACTTTGTTTTCAGAGATATCGTGTTTATAGGCTCTATACATGACACTGAAACTAAATTGAGGATTTTTAGAATTTTTTTCTGTATGTATGTATGTATGTATGTATGTATGTATGTATGTATGTATGTATGTATGTATGTATGTATGTATGTATGTATGTATGTATGTGTGTATGTGTGTATGTATGTATGTATGTTGTATGTATGTATGTATGTATGTATGTATGTATGTATGTATGTATGTATGTATGTATGTATGTATGTATGTATGTATGTATGTATGTATGTGTGTATGTGTGTATGTATGTATGTATGTTGTATGTATGTATGTATGTATGTTCCTCCATAACTCTTAAACAAATTAACTGATTTTCATGAAACTTTTAGATAAACATTTAGACGTACAGGACACAAGATAGGCTACTTTTTTTCCTTTTCAATGCAGACGAAGTCGCGGGCGCCAGCTAGTACAAAATAAAAATTCTTAAAGAAATATTAACTTTTGAACAAATGGTAGTGGCAGAAATCACTTTCGCGTAACTGTACGATTGCGTGCGCGATGTTAAATTCTCGAACCGGTATCTGTATTATACTCTTTAAAACCGTTCAAATAGTAAAGTCGCCATCTTATTGATCTCTTTGATGATCGCCGCCCCGCACACGTAGCAATGATGGTAATTGTAAATGGTAATTAGCAGTAAATTGTCCGACTTACTACGAGAACTTTATTTTATATACTGCACCAATGCACTTGTGTTTACATGGATCGTTTCTAGTTTCTAATGCGGTCAAAGTAATTTGTAATGCTTATTGAAATAAATTCTATACACTCTCCGCAAATAGTCAGTGTGTAGTTCGAGTTTTACTCGTCAAACTCATCGAACGCGTAAACGTGAATTTGTATGGGGATGAAGCAGCGCCACCTAGTGGCTAACGTGTAGCGTTGCTTCATTCCAATACGTTTTAGTTCCAAATGTAAGTATTTTAGTTCCATAAGCCCGTCATAACTTGTCTTGTATGAGTGAAAAATCCTATATTTAGTAATATTTTATTAATGCAAAAGTTTGTGAGGATTGATATTAGGACGCAAAAACCTATTATCTGGATTAACATGTACTTTTTATCCTGAAAATATGTTAGGTTCCTTAGTGATCGTATAAAAATATAAAAACTGGGCGCGCCACTGTCTCCAATATTTTTTTCATTTTCCAACATGGATAAAGTCGCGGGCACCAGCTAATCTAACATAAAATAGATTATTCATCTAAGCAACTACTTCCTACTGTATGTTTAATTTACTACAGAATTTCTACAGGTACAGAGGTGGGTAAGGATATAAAATATCTGTAAACGAAACCGCGAATAATTTGACGTTAACATGCAAGCGAACTCGCCAAGCTTCATTTACTTTTTGCTTCTAGAATTATTCTACATACTCAAGACAGGTGTATCCTGCAAGTGTATTTACAATTACAAGTCAAAGTTTAAAACTATTGTCCAAACAGAAGTCCAAAGCATATTGTATACCACCAATTCTTTATACAAATTGTAGTTTAGAGAAAGAAATAGAACACACTAATAGTTCTAAGCCTTCACAATAGAACAGCAATAAAACAGTTCGTATAATTAGTAAAGAAAATTCGATTTTCTTTAAGCGTGTCGTTAAAAAGTTCATTTTCCGGAACTTACAATGAATAAACCTTAATTACCGACTGCACTTAATGTGCCAAGATACGAATTACCATTTAGTTTCTTGTTCACAATAATGAAGCCTTACTAAAAATAATAAAAAATAATTATTAATTACTGTGTAAATTAACTCAGGGTTATCCCGAGTAAATGGGTGGAAACATTGTGGAATGATATCCGAGAGGATCTTTAAGGAAGAGTGGAAGAGTATATCCCAGATTGCCTAAATAAGATAACACTCCTAAAGCTAAAGCTTTCCACTCAGTGCGATGGACCAACTAATGGAGTTTGCCAACTCATAAAACTCCATAAAGGCCACCATTCACGGGCACTCCATTTGGCAGCGCTCCACTTCATCATTTCAAATCCATGCATTATCTCATCGTGAATGTAAAAAACCACGTGAATTTTGTATGATAAGAATTTGGATGTCGTAATGGAGTGGAGCACTGCCAAATGGAGTGCCCGTGAATGGTGGCCTTTATGGAGTTTTATTAGTTGGCAAACTCCATTAGTTGGTCCATCGCACTGAGTGGAAAGCTTTAGGAGAAACCGCAAGATAAGTTGGGAGTTGTTGGTGAAAAATAAATTTTGAAAATCTTTAAAGCAATAAAGGATATTTTTATTTATTATTACAGTACAGTAATAACAAATAATACTGCTTGCTATAATACAATAATTTGTCCGAAATAAAGTATATGTACTTAAATATCATTATTAGCGCACATGATTAGTTTCGGATCAAAACAACATTTTCACCTCGAGATTAGTTTTTTATTTCGCCTAAGAATCTAATTTTGGTACTCTCTTATTAAGAATATAATTTTAATAACACTAAAATTCGTCAATAGCTACTTAACAAAAAGCGAAATACTTTGTCAAACAGAGGAGAAAAATGTACTGAACTATTTTGTCTTTACCTATTTTATATAATAGATGTATGGAAGAATGCGGTAATTTGTATTACAAGGACGCTACAAAAGGCTACAAGATAAGAAAACTTAACAAACGGCTTTCTCATTTACAATAAAAGATTTAAACGTTCTACAATAAATGCACAAAGAACGTGTGGCTCCAAACACAACACTTTTGCTTCAACCCGATCCGTGACACCGCCTCGCGAGATTCATAGTTGGAAAAGGCATGAAGGGACTTCGACTCGATGTGTAAATCATAGTTATCGTATCACGTTATGCATATTTAATTAGCTAGATCATTGTGGGTTTTATGATTTCAATACATAATGATGGGAAAAGTGCATATCAATTTTTTATCGATATCGATGTTTAAGAGTACGGCTTAACTCAAACTGACGTTAGGTGAGCTACTTTTCGGCGACAAAAATGACGGCTATAGATTGAAGACGTAAGTGGATGAAGGTGATATGTTGCATAATTCCAATTTTGAATAAATCGAGGTTAAAGTTTTACTTTTAATTTTTGAGATAAGTCGCCATGGAACTGATTTTTGTACTAAATTATGATACAAAGTAGTGTAAACAACCT
Source organism: Synanthedon formicaeformis (assembly GCA_945859745.1). Classification (NCBI taxonomy): domain Eukaryota; kingdom Metazoa; phylum Arthropoda; class Insecta; order Lepidoptera; family Sesiidae; genus Synanthedon; species Synanthedon formicaeformis. Next base: position 6,830,948 of record OX243972.1, read on the forward strand.
AAAATATTAATGGTGTGATAGCAGGTAAACACTTCTATTATTTAATTTTAAAAAAAAAGTGAACATAGCTCCCTCTTCCATTAACAAAAGTACTTTTCTGCACTTTTTGCTTTTTAAATTAACTGTACATAACATCTTTTTATTTTCTAAAAAGGTCTTAAATCGGCAATCTTAAGGGCTGTAATAATTTATATGGATATATTACCTTCATTAACACAAAAAAACGAAAAAACTCAAAAATGCGACATATCACCTTCATCCACTCACGTCTTCGATTCAAATATACACAGACAGGTGATCCGTCGTAGTAAATACACACAACAGATAAAATTCTTTCGATGGCCCGTCGATATTTTGCCACCGCAATTACAACGGGCTATCGGTTATAGCCCCGCTCCCAAAATGTAGTTCATATTATAAAATTTTTATTTGAAGCGACAATGTGTCGTTATTTGAAACGACTAGCACTAGCCATCAAACTCCATTAATTGACGGATGACCTTGTTGTGTTTGTGAACCTTGTCGCCGAAAAGTCGTTAATTTTACGTCCGTATGAGTAAAGTCTAGCTAGAACCTAACTGAATTATATATTCTCCACAGAAGGTACGTTTGTATACGTTTGCTGCGCTAGTATCTTATTAGTCATTAAAAATAACATTATCACAATGTAAAACGTTTGCAATAACAAATATATATTTTATCAACCGTTATTTTAATGAAATGAATTGTCAAGATTGTGAACAAATTAAAAATATATGAAACTGATCTATCTTTCTTCTTCAATTTTGTCGTACGCGGTAGTCTCCTTTGGATTAAATGTTATGTCTTCTGATTGTTGTTTTAATTTACCGTAGTTTTAAAATACATACTATAAACTATTAAAATTAAACAGTAGTATCAGAGTACTGCTGCGTTTTATAGCCGGAGTAGCACTACTGCCAGCAGTAGTATCAAATAGCACCGACAGCACAAATGCTGTCAGGTTTTTGGGAATGATCAAACATCATCCCCGAAAACTTACCTACAATTTTCATCTCAAAATGCACAGTAAATCGATAAGATTAATTAACATCCCTATTCCATTTCGAGACAAAGGACCCCAGTCTATTGTCGGAAATATTTTTTATCCCTAACTTCCTTCGTATAAGCGGCGTATTCAGTGCGGACTTTATTGTTTTATTGTTTATGTCTCGCGTGTTCATACAATAAAGAACGAAATATGTTTTGAATTCAAAATGCAATGACGCGTGATATAGTTCATGATATCCTAAAGGAGAGCGCGTCGTCTCAGGCGTTTTATTTCGCCACTGTACTTTCTTTATATATTATGCTATTCTGTCAAACAATTTTAATATTACAATGTAGATATTACCATAGAGTAAATAGTACTTAAGAGTGCGTATAAAGCAAACAAAATTTGTAATTTCTCCCGCGTGGCCCCTTGGACATGACAGTGACACAAAATACGTAGAACTACGCACAACATGCGACATGCGACGGAAGATAGCGCATCTCGCTCAATAAAAATGTTATAAGTGCCAAAAGTATTAAATATTAATTATTCGTAAACTACAATGTCAAATGAAAAATTGATACATAGAGCATTAGATAATCTGTGAAATGATATTGCTGATACACTTTTAGCTTTGTAATGTGTGTCATTTTGAAAATAAAACTAAAATCGATGGAAATGAGAGTTCACTTGGTGATTTTTTTCTATCGAGAAAATTTCATTATATTATGTTTTCTGTCCGAGTCTTCACTTTCATTTATAATGTATTCATCAATTTTGAAGAAGTTTTTAAATTGGACTTTGTTTACTTAGATAAAATTCAAATCTAGGATTGGCTATTTCTCTTTATACGCGCCCTTAACTAGTAAGTACTATTTACTGTACGATATTACACATACCTAAGATAAGTATAGTAATAGTGGGTAGGAGTGTAGGTTAGGTCACCTACCTACACTCCTACCAGAAGTTTCGAGAAGAATCGGTGGGAATTAAAGTAGTTGCGATCGACCGTTTGAGTATTACTACTTATTAAATTTGCCTTGTATATTTACAAAAAATGACCGTTTTTTTAATATATTACAAAGGAAAACATATACCTACTTACTTAGTGTTTAAATATAAGCATTAAAAAAAACCCTCTTCCACGAATAATTCACGAGAATCAACAGAACTGACTCTGTATAGCTAAGCTACGCACGCATTAATTCAATAAAAACTAAATTCTCAGACGAATACTGACGAATAAATGTCCCTTATGAATTTATCGTATTTCATTGCGAACATTGACCAAATTGCCTATAAAAATTTATTGGCGATTTGCTTCTAAAAGAGTAAGTAGTTTTATTGAAAACGGCGATCAAGACGTAACTATATTGACACGAACTATAAAAGGATGATATAAACTCCTTCATGATACACATGCATTATATTATTGCTCAGAACAGCTTCTGTTAAGAGGTTATTCTCCTTAGTAGTCGGGTTATTCTCCTTAAACTGGATAGTATTTCAATTTATTATATAACTAGCTGGTGCCCGCGACTTCGTCCGTGTTGAAAAAGAAAAAAGTAGCCTATCCTGTGTCCCGTACGTCTAAATGTTTATCTACCAAATTTCATGAAAATCAGTTAATTCGTTTAAGAGTTATGGAGGAACATACATACATATATATAGAAAAAATTCTAAAAATCGTCAATTTAGTTTCAGTGTCGCGTATAGAGCCTATAAACACGATATCTCTGAAAACAAAGTAACTTACTCCATGACCAACCCTTACAGATTTATTATTAGTATTGATTGATATACGAGAAAAAAAGGAGTTCAGTCTCAGTATCATGTTATTCATTGGGAGAAATCCTACTACGAATAGCCTGTCAAGAATATACGTTATATATTCTTGACAGGCATTTTTTTTATAACAGAGTGCTACCTGGGTTAGGAGGAGTTGGAAGAAAAACTATTCTGTTACCAGAAATAACCACAATGTTATGTTGCCTTTCAAGTAGCTGCCGACCATATAGAAGGATTCCGAGTCACTAAATGTAGGGTTTATTTACAAATATCTAACCTTGGTTTCAGGATACACAAGCGGCAGCAGCGGCGCTTACGTCCCTTGGCCACGTGTACACTGCAATAGGAGATTATCCAAACGCGCTAGCTAGTCACAAACAATGCGTCCAACTAGTCAAACAAATGGGAGATCGGCTTCAAGAAGCCAGGGAGATAGGGAATGTGGGCGCAGTGTATCTAGCTATGGGCGAATTTGACTCCGCTGTCGATTGTCATACACAACACTTAAGACTTGCTAGAAGACTTGGGGACCAGGTACGTATATCACAAAACTATCATATTTATTATCTTAAGCAGAAAAAAAGAAGACTTTAGTATGAGTAACATATCATTCTTTAGGTAGTGGCAGTCAGGCATTTGGGCAGTCTGGGATTGGGAAGTAACCACCGTACAGAATATCACAGTTAAATAACAGCATGTGTGCTGTTGTGTTTCGGTGAGTGAGTAAGAGATTTCAGTCCTTTGCCCTATCCTTAATACCCTTCCGGTTGAAAGTTGAATTCTCTGAAAGTTGGATTCCCATGCCGTATTCTTAAATCCCAATATTTTGAATTCCCCGACCTAATATGGTCAGCAGCGCAGTTGCACCTATGGCGTTGCTTGTATTATAGGCGACGGTAGCCACTTACCATCAAAAGTAATTGAATAATATTTCATAATTAATTTTAAATATTAAAATCAAAACATTGTGCTTTATTTGAACTTCTTTCAGGTCGAGGAAGCCCGGGCCTACTCCAATCTTGGATCATCTTATCATTATAGACGAAACTTCTCTCAGGCTATAGCTTACCACGAGAATGTCTTGAGAATAGCTCAAAGTCTAGGCGATAGAGCTATTGAGGCTAGAGCTTATGCTGGATTAGGACACGCCGCTAGGTATGAAGTCTATAAATATTATTATTGTTTATAATGTGTTTGATAATGTTAACTATACTAACATTGTATACATTTCAGATGTGCTGGTGATTACACTCAAGCAAAGAAATGGCATGAACGGCAACTGGATGTCGCTTTAGCAGCTAGGGATAAGGTGATAAATTTAAAAACATTCATTCCAAAATAAACGAGCAGTTCGAATTTTAAAATAGAATCAAATCAGATTTTTCTTCTCTGTAGAAAAAGTAGAAATATTCCGTCGTACTCGTATGGACAAAGCAAAGTTATGCCGAAATACATTTCGTATTTCTTATGTTTGCCGTTATGCCGAAGTATCGTGTTTTTTATTCAAGAAACAAACGCAATATTTAATTAAATCATAATACTAATTAGCATAAAAACTGCCTAATGCTCGCTAGGACTATAGGTTCAAAGTTTCTTTGCTGTATAGGATCAGAATGGGTCGGTAACATCTGTCTCACGGCAGATAACGATGAAGTAGACGAGTTCTCGAATAAGGCCACGAATTAGAAAACCCAGCGTGGGATGCCATACGACAGATGGGCAGATGACTGAAAAGTCGATCTTTGGTAGAGGCCTACATCCAGCAATGGAGAGACTCGAGCTAATGATGATGACGATGAAAACTACCTTATAAATAATTACTGTAAAATTATTGTGTTTATTAGAAATAAGATTTTATTTAAAAAATCAATTGTTTCAGATTGGGGAAGGCCGAGCGTGTTCTAATTTAGGTATAGTTTACCAATTGTTGGGTGAACATGATGCTGCATTGAAATTGCACCAAGCTCATTTGTCTATTGCTAGACAACTACAAGTAAGAACTTTTAAATAATAACACTTTATCTCATGATTAGCTGTGATATATGTCCTACGCTATAATATAGGTAGGTATACAATCTCAGTGCGGTGGAGGTGGAGATCGCCGACCCGAATAGAGAGTTTTATTTAGAGTTAGAAGTTGGCCATAATTTGATCAAACGCCACAAAAGAATATTTCACATCAAAAAATAAATCTCACAATTATTTTTCCAGGACAAAGCAGGCATGGGTCGAGCTTACGGCAACATAGGCAATGCGTACTCAGCAGCTGGTTTTTATGAACAAGCCATCAAATACCATAAGCAAGAGTTGACAATATCCAAAGAGGTGCACGATAGAAGTTCAGAGGCTTCCACACATGGGAATTTGGCTGTTGCTTACCAGGCGTTAGGCGCACATGACATGGCTCTTTTTCATTACAGGGCTCATTTAGGTAAATTCGTACACTACTTGTATTAGGTTTTATGTAAATTTAATAAAATAAACATTTTCTTTATTGATCATGACTAAATGTCAGTCTGTTAATTGTACTTTTTTGCATATATACCACCAGTCCGGAATGTACCTACATTCTATGAAGAAGAACTGACAAAATGCTTTATACTTACTTTTTTAAAATAAATTTACACTTACTAGTGTAAACAATAAACAAATAAAATCAGAAATCAAATTTTCGTTGGCCTTGTTTGATCTGAAATTAACTTTTGTCTTGTTATATTTATTACATTCGTCCATCTTAACAAATAAATCAGGTACCTACGAGTACGGTTTTTGTCATATGCTATGATATGGTAGAAAACAATATTAACGCAGTTAAGCTATATTGTGCTGTTGAGTAACTATGCCGTTTAGGCGTAAAGGGGTCCACCACCTATTATGAGTTTGAATGCAAGCCAAGTAAGAATTAGATATTAATGTTTTTTTTTTCATTACAGGAATAGCAAGGGAACTGAAAGACGCGGCGGGAGAAGCATGTGCTCTTTTGAATCTTGGCAATTGCCTCTCTTCTCGGGGGGAGTTCGCTCAAGCAGTTCCATATTATGAACAACACCTTATGCTTTCTCAAGAGTTGGGTGACGTCACGGCCGAAGCTAAAGCTTGTCATTTTCTTGGTTATGCACATTATTGTTTGGGAAATTATCGAGAAGCAGTCAGGTATGAACCAAACAATGTCGATATAGGGCAGGGTTTCCCAACCTCTTTCCTGGGGTGGACCCCTATCGCAACCTAATTGTAACTCGCAGATCCCTAAAAATAAGAGAAACTTTTTTTAATATTTTCATTTGATATATTTACTTAAGGACACTCTGTACGAGTGAATGAAGTCAGTTATCAGTCAGTCAGGAGAATTTTTAGTCTCAATTTACTATAATGTGAATATTGTGAATATAACCTTCATGTAACATTTCAAAAATGTCAGGGAGTAAAAATTTGGAAATTTCAAAATTAAATATAACCTATTTAATTTCAGATATTATGATCAAGACCTGTCATTAGCCAAAGATTTACAAGATAAGATGAACATGGGCAGGGCGTATTGTAATCTTGGGCTAGCCCATCTCGCTCTCGGTAATCTGGAGACGGCCCTCGAGTGTCAAAAGTACTTCCTGGCTATAGCCCACATGACACAACATTTGCAGGGAAAATTCAGAGCTTTGGGCAACATTGGGGACGTTTTGATTAAAATGGCTGATGTCGAGGAAGCTGTGAAAATGTATCAGAGGCAACTCGGATTTGCTAGACAGGTGAAATTCTCCGAATATATGTGCTATATTTAATCCGAATATCCGAATATATTTAACAATGTTATACTGAGATCTACCGTTTTTATTATTGAAATTACGTATTAAAAATAGAAATTTCCAAAGTTATTGTACCTAAGATTAATCTATCTGTCTGTATGTGCTAATTTATCTCCGAAAGTGGTGAACGGATTCTGTTTCTGATTATGTCTATTGAAAGAGAAATTTCTGAGAATGGTTTATGTGTGTAATTTATGAATTATATTATTTATATTTGCCGAGTTATTGCGGTTATTGTCAAAGAATATTCATCTAGTGTATAATTAGTAACAATATATCCATTACAAATTTTTCAGGCCCGTGATCGGTCTTTGGAAGCGGCTGCTTGCGGTGCTTTAGGTCTCGCAAGAAGGCTCCAAAGAAGACTAGACGCTGCCCTAGGACATCACACACAGGTTCAGAGCTTAACTTAGCTCAGTTATGTTTAAACAATTTAATGACAATGTTTTTCTTATTCTCATTTTTTTTTATTTCAGGAGTTAACCCTTCGTCAAGAAGCTGGGGACGCGGCGGGCGAAGCAAGGGCCCATTCACACCTAGGCGCTGTTCATATGGCTTTGGGGCACTATTCCCATGCAGCGAGATGCTATCGCGTAAGTTTTGTTTTATCAGATATTACCTACATTTAAACTCTCTTTAAATGGAATAGTTGTATTTGCATAATACTGTCGGATATTTTACAAATATTAAATTTTTATTAAAAGTATACAAATATACATATAAAAATCGTTTGCAATATACGTGAGACAATTTTTATATTGATTTATGTATTATATATTTCATCGTAAAATTAAAATTTAAAGAAATTATTTCAATCAATCGAGAGTTATGTTCGTTTCATTACATCCCGTTTTCACTTAGAAATATTTTTTTAAATCATTAAAACAACTGACGAAATTATTTTAAAAACAAAAAGTTTGTAAACATTTTATTTCGGTAGGCAATTAAAAAGAATTTGTGATTATTCTCATTTTCAGGAACAATTAGAAAGAGCACAAGAGCTACAAGATTGTGCATTAGAAGCGCAGGCTTACGGCAACTTGGGAATTGCTAAACTTAACATGGGCCATTACGAAGATGCTATAGGATACCTGGAGCAAGTGAGTTTAGTTTTAAGCATTTCCAAAAGCTTTAAAAAATGCTTTAGAGCATGGCAGAAAGACAAAATTGTTCCATGTCCCGCTATCTCGAACTAATTACGACCTTAACTCTGTATACCATAGATTACCCACAAATTACAATGATAAGTTCACACACTTATCATTGTAATTTTGGTCATTTCATTGGTCATTTTTCACACCCACACACACCCACACACACACACACACACACACACACACACACACACACACACACACACACACACACAACCCCAGATCCCTCCCCCTACTGTATCTATTGTATGTTATTTTGTTTTACTGTACGCTACGTTACGTACGTGCGTACGTTTACGTTCATAATAAAATAAATTAATATACTTAATAGTTGAATGTTAATTTTTTTTATTTCCAGCAACTGGCAATTTTGGAACGCGTTAACAACCCGACGTGCCAATTAGACAAGGCGCGTGCATTGGGTTCTTTAGGAGACTGCTACGACGCTTTGGGCGATCCTGACGAAGCAGCGAAATATCATGAACAACATCTAGCTTCTGCTTTAAAATTGGATAATACTAGGGAACAAGAGAGAGCCTATCGTGGACTTGGACTTAGTCATAAGTGAGTCACTAGTAATCTATTTATTTAATCCCAATCGTCTGACTCTCACACATTGAGAGACTAAATTTAAACAAGACGCTTTGGGGAAACTGTTATAAATCTGAACTAGTCTTACTTTCTTTCATTCGTGTTTTAAGTATTTCAACTAAAAAAATTTAAAAAATGTTCAATAAATCGTTATCAATTAACAGGTCGGTTGGAAACCTTCAGCAAGCCCTGGTCTGTTTAGAAAAGCGTTTGGTGGTCTCCCATGAACTTGGAGTTCCTGAGGCCAAAGCACAAGCCTACGGAGAATTGGGTGCTCTACATATTTCTCTCAACAATTTGGAACAGGCTGTGTCTTGTTTGGAACACCAGAAAAATATAGCCAAGTATGTATTTCACTATAATGTAAAAATATCCCATTTCATAACAATTTGAAAAGTAGTGGCAGGCATTTGGACAGCCCGTCTTGCAGCAGTAACCGCTCCCTTATAGGAGACCACCATTAAATAATAGCATATGTGCTTTTATGTTTCGGTGAGTGAGTAAGGGATGCCAGAGGCCATTACCCCATCCTTTCCTTCCCTTTTATTTTTAATCCCTTGCCGACCACGGCAGCGCACTTGCAGCACCTATGACGTTGCTTGTGTTTTAGGCAACGGTAGCCACCAACAATCAAATATACCGTCAACCTGTCTATTGGCCTTCAGACAAAGCACAAATGTGTTATTTCTTTATGGTAATAAGCTAAAAAACTGTTTATGAATGCCAAAGACTATGTACCATACTTCAACAACATTTTTTTTGTTGTGTTAGGGAGTTAAATAACCAGATAATGGAATGTGAAGCGTGGCATTCACTTGGTGTAGCGTGGCACGCACTAGGCGACCACGCAGCAGCAGTACGTCATCACCGCGCTGAGCTTGAATTAGCTCATCGGCTTGGACTCACGCATCTGCAGGTATATTATCTTTCAGAAAACTTTTATGTTTGATAGCTTCTTTACATTTCTATGTTGACTTCTACATCTTGTCGAAATCCGTCTTTTTCGGAACAAGTGCTTTATGCGCCTTGCCAAGGTTTGGAACTCCCTACCGGCGTCTGTATTTTCGAGCTCATTTAACCCTAATCTTTTCAAAATTCGAGTGAATAGGCATTTTCTGGGTGAGCTCGCTACATCATAGGCCTCACCCTTGCTACACAGCTGGTTGTTGGCCAATGGCAAACCCATCTCTAATAAGAAATTGTAACAATTGGATCCAGTGATTAGGAATTTGGGTGTCAATCTAGCCAAAAAAAGACGGGATTGACCCAGCTCTGGATGGAAGGATAAAAAAAATTTTTTAATCCCGAAATGGATAAAAAATTAGAACAAAGTTAATTGTAATGTTTCAGGCCCGGGCATGTGGCGGATTAGGGACAGCTCATGCATCTCTCAATGCACATGCCGAAGCAGCGCGTTGGCATGAGGCGAGGCTAAGACATGCTACCGCTGCAGGTATATAATAAACTATTTATCATCTTTAATTATCACTTCCGGCTTCGCACGAGTACAATTTTGTACGATAACGGGTGGTGTAACGTGAGCGGGCGCTTGAATTTCTTTTTCGCGCGTAGTTTTTAACTTACGGTAACTCCTAAGATATTCATGTCAATGTTATGGTGAACAGGGCGATAGACAGACTGGCGATAACATACATACAGACGTGAGACGCGGCGGAGGACTTTGTTTTATATATTATTATGTGAGAATATTGTAGCGGCCATGTCATCAAGTAGTAAATCATTACAGCCTCACCGCGAGGTCTCTGTGAGGACCGAACATACGATTCTTAAATGCAATGAAAAATAAACACATAGTTGCTGTTCATATCTATATAGATAACATATAAATGATCATCACTACATTTACAGGAGACAGTCGTGGCCGTGCACAGGCACTTGCAGATTTAGGCAGAGCTCACCTCGCTATGGGCGCCTGTGGCAGCGCCGTTTCCTACCTGCGGCAGGCATTAGCTGCTATCGAAGGACTCGCTGATGCCGACGAAGAGGTATTATAAAATAATTTAATGATATATTCCACTGCTGGAAAAAATATCAACATCGTGAGAAACATTATAGATTGCAAGACCATTAAGATTGTCCACGTTTTGATCTAAATACATTACTTATTACAGTCTCGTGTGCGTCATCGCCTCGGTTTTGCTCTCTGGGCCTCCGGTGAGTTAGAAGAAGCGAAAGAACAACTCCATGTCGCTCTTACAGTACTGGAGTCGGGGGCGGAGAAACATAGAGACAAGAAAACTGCAGCGTTATATGCGTCCACTCAGCACGCACTACAAAGGGTTCTAGTTGGTAAGGCGCTGCTATTTTTCAATATTATGTTATACTAGCTGTTACACGCGACTTTATAGATATGCTCTCTTTCTCTTCAATATGCATTTTGATTACATGTCTTTTAAATTTTCGCAGAACTGGGTCGTCATTCAGAAGCCCTCGTGATAGCAGAGCGCGGTAGATGTCGAGCTCTCGATTCCGTTTCAGAGAAATCTCAGTCGCTGAACCAAACTCATTTAGAGATACATGCAACGCAAAGGTAATAGGATTTTATTTTGAAACTAGCGACTCGCCCCCATTTTTTTTTTCTTCAAATGATATACACAAACCTTCCACGTTTCTCGCTCTTTCATTGGGTTCATTGATTTCTTTGGGTGGTTTAGAAATTAGTGGAGAAGCGAGCAAAAACGGACACCTACTTGATTTTATAACAAACTGTGTCCCGCGACTTCATCCGCCCAGGCTTCGAAAGGACCTAGGTTATTATAAAAAATCTTACTTCAAAAATCAATACGAATCCGGTGAAACCTCAATTATTTTTATTACCGTACTTGACAGGTGTGATCAAAGCAAAAGACCCATTTGGATAGATCGCCCTCTTTATTCATTGCATCAATTAATTAAATATTACAAATATGTTCCAACAGAAACTCATCGGAGGATAGCAACAAAGAACGACCTGAGCCATGGAGTCCATCCAACGTTGAGCAAATATTGGAAGTTGTAAATAAACAGAAAGCTCCTGTCCTGTACTACAGCCTGGCTGCTGGGAGGTTGTATGCTTGGTTGCTCCAACCACACAAAGGTAATATTACATTTTTAGAAGCTATCTCTATGCTTCTAAAGTAATAGTAGTACTTTCTAGATCCAGACCAAAGTTGACTTTCTTTTACAATATTATGTAAGAATTATAAAATTAATGACAAGTAAAATAGGTACAGGTATACAAACATACATATCTTGCCACCAGGTATACTGAGATTCCACCAAGTCTCCCTACTAGAAGAAGCTGATGACAACGATAACAGCCTGCCTGACATCAGTCCAGACGAACTTCACTCCAACACGGGTATGATCTCTTTTATTATTATCTCTACTCCTTATAAGTTTTATTATTATGCTTATTAATTTAATATTTTTCAAGGTGCTCTTGGCAAGTTGGAACATTGTATTGGGGAATGGTCGGCATGGGTGAAAACTGCGGCCGAGCGTCGCAATGACAATGACGATACGTGGGAACCGGACGAACTACCCTCAGCAGGTCTTGCCAGAATGGTAATTATACTTTTGCATCCTATTTTTTTCCTATTAAATAAACGATTTAATTTGATTGATTTGATTACAAATATTTAAATTTTATTTCTCAGGTGACTCGCAATCAACTTTTGAATTCGTCTAATTACTCCCTAAGCTCCCTGTTCAGTGTGGGATCAGTTGGTGGTTCAGTGGCTGGTTCTGTTGCTAGTCTGCAGGGATCTACTAGGTATGTAAACTCCAAATACCATACCAAAAATTATGCTATGCCGTAATCGTGGAGACCAATTTGCTTTTGCACTTGTTTAAACGAGTGTGACCACCATATTTTATGTAAACATCACTTCTTCATCGGAAAGTCCCATGCGAATTCGTGTTCCTTCGAGAAGGATCCATGGCCAGAAGTAACATATTATCTAAAAGGAAGTCCTTCTTTACAGGATCATTAACTATGAGTTCATTAACTTGGAGTCCTTTATTTCCAGGTCAAGCGTTCATGGAGCTCGTAAAAAGCAACCTGTGTGGCAAGGTCCACCTTGCTTAAACTCACTCTACCAAATGTTGATAGCGCCCTTCGAAGATCTTCTTCCAGCTTCCTGCAACAATAATCATGGTTTGTATTTTATATGAAAAAAAACACTGTTCTGTGCCGAAATATTTTTGGCCCTCCCATATATTAGTAGTACTTTGTAACAAGGGGACAAAGTAATAATTTGTCCCTCATGATGTTATTTTGAATTCAGAGCAAAGTGAATGATTCTGTAGTAGAATCCTAAACTTAGCAAGGAATTCAACATGAAACGATTAAAAATTTTGATTTCCATTTACAAACTCGGATAAATCAGAATAGAGAAATCTAAAACTCCTATGAGTACAAAATTGAATTTGGTGTCCGATATCTCTAAAGGCAATTGTCTGATGAGGTCTGATGAAAAGAATATTAGACAGTGATTCCATACAACAATGAGTATTATTTGTGTAGCATCTCACGGCCGCCGTGGGTGTGGCGGTCGGCGGGAGTTAGTGCTGGTGGTTGAAGGTGCCCTCTACACTTGTCCGTGGGGCGCACTTCGCGGTTGCGCAGCAGACACTGAACCGCTTTGCGAACGATACGCGCTGTTGGCTGCGCCTGCATTGCGACCGCTCAAACATACGCGTCCACGTGCGCGACCTTTACACGATCACGGTAAGTGCTCTTTATGAGACTAATGCACGTTTTCACCTACAGTTAAGGAACACCTAACTACTATTTAAGCCATGAATGACATACTATTTGAGTAGGTCCACCTTGCAGTCCGGCGTTTCATGTAAGATTGTGAATATGACTGTCGTGAATGGCCGGGCTAAGTAGACGTTATGTGTTCCCTAACTCTGTTGGTGAAAGCGGGCATAATTCTTAAAGTATTACATTCACTTTACACATAGTTGCCACACATGTTCTGTGTTTAAAAATCATGATAAATGTATTATTTACGATACTTGGCATTTATAAAATATAAATTTAGGGATATTATACGAGTATATAGTCATACTCATACTTCATCGAGCTTTTTGTTATTAGGTGCATCATCGAATAGTAGCTCATCGGAGGCAGGCATGCGATGTCTGGTAGTGGGAAGTGCTCGCGCCGGTTCGAGGTGGCCAGCTGCGCACGCGCAACTCAAAGAGGCGGAACTTGTAGCGGACATGTTAAGAGTTGCACCGCTCACTGACTATCAAGTAATTATACCTGGACTCTATTAAACCAGTGTCTATTGTAGTTTTTAAGACAACATGTAAAACGAAAGTAGTGGCAGGGGCGCACTGCGTTTTGCAGTCATTTTGGCAGCCCATCTGTAGTAGTAGCCACCTCCTTACAGAAGACCACCGTGAAATATAACAGCATGTTTGCTGATGTGTTTCGGAGATGAAGTAAGGGATGCCTAAAAAACTTTTTTTTTCAGGCTTCCAAAGAAGCGGTTCTGGCACAATTACCCCAAGCGGAGTGCGTTCATTTCGCTACGCACGTTTGTTGGAAAACTCCTGCTATTGTCCTCAGTCCTGGTGAAGTAGTAAGTTTATCATGGTCAAATAAGTGTATGAGTTCAAATAAGCCTAATCAAATACGTGCGAAGTTGCGTGCAACAGCTAGTTTAACAATAAAAGAAATTAACAATTCAACAGGTGGACTCTCAAGCGAAACGATTGCTAAATACTAGCGTAACGAGTGGAACCGCTGACACTTCTACGGAAAATGAAGAAGAAAGTAAGTACTTTTTTGTTTTAACACTAAATGAAACTTTCATTTAAATAAACGTTTAATTAATTCATCATTACTAAACACAGATGCAGAATTACCACCAAGCAACGAAGAGTTACCTCCTGCTTCCGAGTTTATGTTGACAGCCTCGGAAATTATGAACTTAAAGATTACTGCAAGATTGGTAAATATATTAGTAACAAATTACCGTCTAGTAGTAATATTCCGTGAATTCCATTTTTCTATATTTTTTATACCTAGATTTATGCATTTTTTTAAATTATGCATTCTTATGTCGTTTCAATGGGACATGTACAAATGTCCCTTGACTTGCGAGGACCATAAATGATCTAATTTTTAGACGTAATGAGCAGTATGCAATACTTAGTGACGCCTCCTCTCTTTTACGTGTTTTTCAATGTGAAAATAAAGATTAAATAATAAACTACCACATAAATCCCTGCCAATGTCGAGTTTGATGTGATAGACGAATTACCTTCCAAAATCATAGGTATAGCTGATTGTATTCCGATGATATTGTTTGAAAAATTAAACCACAAGTCATATTATAGAGCATTATAATAATTTTATAAATATGGTTTTACAGGTAGTAATCTCGTGTGCACCATCTAGTGCAGCACTTCAAGGCTCAGCTGAAGAGTCAGAAAACGTCACAACAGCCGGCGAAGGAGTGTCTAAACTGTGCAGGGCCTTGCTAGCGGCCGGAGCTCAAGCTATATTGTTGACTCTATGGCCTGCTCCGCAAGACACCGCTACAAAGATACTGTACAGAGCCTTGTACTCTGCGTTACTGCAAGGAAGTAGGGTTGCCAAGTACGTTACTGAGATGAGATTATTGTTTCTAAATACGATATGCGTGTGATGTTTATTTCATGAAATTATGCATCATAGTAGAACAAAAGTCCTACTGGTTCTTTATTATGTTAACTCCGAAATTATCTCTTTCCATTGTTACCTATATATGCTTGTAATAAACAATATAACAAAAAAAAATTAGGACGTGTTGTTGGGAGTTTCTTCTTCCAGCGCTAACACATTTCCAAGCTTGCATGCTCACATCTGCCCATAGTCTTACAAAATTGACTCCAGTAAGCCATGTAAGCCATAAATATCGTTCTAAATACGTCCGTTGTAAAAATTGTACATTTATATAATACATGGCCGAGATATTTTTCTCTGTGAACACATAATCAATATTGAATTCAGCTAACAATACATTAAAATACAAAAAAAACTACTAATTAACATCTACCGGTGACAAGAAATAAATTTTGTCTCTGTGGCAAGAATATATGCTTGCAAGAGGTGGTCAACAATTTGGTAATGCGCCATCGGAAAAATATTACTGCAAATAGTGCAAATAAGCTTGTGATGCATGTTAGAATTTTAATACTTGTTTGTTTAGAGCATTGGGCGACGCGATGCAAACGGTCCGTCATACGAAACATTTCGCTCACCCGGCGCATTGGGCAGGGCTAGTGCTGCTTGGGGGAAACGTGCGTCTCAGTAACAAGGTCGCGCTCATGGGGCAGGCCCTCTGCGACCTTCTCGCTGCACCCGACAAGTGCAGGTAATGACACCATATTACTTCTTGACCGATCTGAACTCTAATGCGAAGGTAACGAAACGTAACGTTACACATTTACGTTTTTAAAAGTATCCCAAAATTTCAAGCCTTCATTAAATCTTTATTGCAGAGACGCGTTACGAGTTTGCCTGCATTTGGTTGAGAAATCGCTCCAAAGAATCGTACGTGGACAGAAGAACGCAATGTATACTACACAAAAGAGCATAGAAAATAAAGCCGGCACTATTACTGGTTGGAAAGAATTGCTTATGAGCGTAGGTTTTCGGTAAGCACTTTCTTTTATTTAAGCAATATTATGTATTGTACTTAAAACTTAACTAATATCCTATATATAAATTTATTTAACAGATTTGAACCAGCCGCAAATGGAATACCGTCTAGTGTTTTCTTCCCTCAGAGCGATCCTGAAGAAAGATTGACTCAATGTTCAGCCAGTCTGCAGGCTTTATTGGGTGAGTTCTTTTAAGGTTTACCTACGTATACCTATTCTGTTGTTTTGTTTTTAAAACTAAGCTCTTTATTAAATTTTTAGGACTGACTCCGACAACATTGCAAGCGCTATCAAAGCTAATTTCTAATGGAGATGTGGCTGACGACATCATAGGCGTCATCCGTGCAGTCATTTCCCAGTTCTCCACCAAGAGTTGTGACACTGATACCATTGAAGTGGCTGTGAATGTCAGGTATTTATTTATTTATTGAATAACATACCTATAATAGTACAATACACCTTATAATACTTTATAATAGTCCAAAAGTGTCCACTGTTGGCCATGACTTTTTTAATTCAGCGTCCCCACACTCGCTCTTCGCAGGTAAGCAGGTAGTCGGCCCAAAATGCATTCACACGTTATAACAAAATTCAAGAATTTTCTCAGAAGCTGTTGGTTATCTATTTGGCACACAAAATCCATCAGTAAAATGCATTACTAGACTGCAGCGTCACCCTAATTACATACTAATTTTTATTTGTAGATTATGGCGTGTTAATGGTGTGCATGAACTATTGGCTTCACTAGGATTTGACTTAACTGAAGTCGGAGCAGATGAAGTCACGTTACGCACTGGCAAAGCTGCCAATCGAAGGCATATACAGTTCGTACATCAGGCTTTACTGGCGCTCTTTGGTAAGATTTATTCTAAAACTAACACAATAAACTTGAGACTCATAAAGTTTAAATTATGTGTACATATTTTCCTGTTAGATACCCAAGAAGCGCCTCGCAGCCTAAGCCTGGAATCAAGTTCGAGTGTTGAGTCACTCGCGTCGATAGATGATGGAGATTTAGAACCACATTCTGACGGAGAACCGCCTCCAAGACAACATCGACGTTAGTATTCACATCTTAATTTATTCGGCAGTGACCACCCCCTTACAGAAGACCACCGTGAAATAACGGCACGTTTGCTTTTGTGTTCTAGTTAGTGAGTAAGGAATGCCAGAGCCCATAGGGATGTAGGCTCTGGCATACCTTGACAATGCCTTATCCTTAATCCTACTGCACTTACAGCACCTGTGGCGTTACCCACAAAATAAGGACAGTCATGAAAGGTTAATAGTGTATTGATATTGTATTCATAGTGCTACGACTACCAACTCGATCATGAATAAGATAAAAAATAAAATAAAAATATCACAAAAAAAATTCAGTTTCAGACTCAACCAGACAGGGAATAGTTAACAGTAATTTATATATATTTTATATTGAACACATACCATTTAGTACACATAGCTACTAACCGTTTTTCCCGTACGATTATCATTTACCTTAACTTAATCATGGCCTGCCCGCTGGCTGGCTTGCGTCAATAATGGACTCATTATTTTCTCAACGATTTAATTTAATGTACGTATGTGTTTCAGAAGAAAGCTCTACATCGGTGCCTCCACCTCCCCTTCCTTTGGGATCTTGTGGAGGCGCATTTACAATGTACGTGAGAGGATCGACATCATCCACCGAAGTGGGTCGAGGGGAACCGGACGGAAGAACTGCTCCGCCTCCGGCCCCACCGCCGCCAAGATATCGAGGTGAGAGTGACGCCGCCTTCACACCATCTCCGCCTGCGGCCCCACAACCGGCACCTTCTGCTCCCCAAAGAGACGTTTCCCTAGCTTTAGCTCATCAAACCAAAATACGAACCCTGTACACAAGACGACCGCCCTCAACCGACGATTCAGACTGGGAAACATCAGGCCACGATACCGTACTTCGAAGACGACCGGAACATTCACATCCTAGATATTTAGATGCATTCTACGATTTGGCCACAGCGCAACCTCGTAGAACGGAGGAAGATAAGGATGTTCTGAATCAACCTTCCACTTCGAAACGGGTGCCAAGACCAAAAATGGGCACGAGCAGTCGCGACTCCATGGCCCAAGTGAGACATATGAGCGGCGAGCTAACACCAACCATATCGGAGGTTTATCACGAGAGGAGTATCGGTCTAGGCCTCGCTCCACCTTTGGCGGAATTACTTTTAGCCGAAGAAACGAAGACAGAAATGAGGGCAGCGAGTTCCAGTGAAAATCTGTTGTTACAGAATCTAGAAAAACTTGGCCTTTTAGGGGATGCTAGCGAAAATGAGGAACGTTGGTGCAACACAAATTCCTCAAGGCCTTGGTTGTCCGCACCTCCCTTGGATACAGACGTTCAAGGATCGGACTTGACGACAGCAGAGATCATAGAAAGACAGAATAAATTTAAAAAGGAGACTGAACCTAAACGGAAAGAAGAAAATGCTTATGAACTTAAACCTTTGGTAAAAGACGATACTCCAGGCCCTAGCGGTATAGAAAAGCGTTCTGTTACACCTTTCTCGGAGCTTTCTCGTAGAGACGAAGGCGATGGAAGAAGCATAGCGGATTCCCATTCGTCATATAAAGCGTTAGTATTGAGTCCACGCACTCCATATTTGCCGGAAGAGAATGAGGCGGGGGTAAGCGCCGTATCGGAGGGAGGCAAAACGCATCCTAGGCCTAGGCGACCTCCTGTCCCCAGAACTAGACCTTCCTATACAACACTCGACTTTCCACCAAATAAGTAATTATTTTTTTTAAGTTTATTGCCATGTATCCTTTAATTATCATGCACAACCGTTTTAAAGAACCCATTGTATGAGTGGTTATAGAATGCTGTTGTCTCAGGGATCTGGGGTTCGATTCCCGGCAGGTCAACTTTGGAAATAAACTTTTGAAAGTTGTTTCTGGTGTGGATTTGGAAAATAGTGGCAGGGCACACTGCGTTTTGTAATCATTTGGGCAGTAACCGCCCCCTTACAGGAGACCACTGTGAATTAACAGCATGTGTGCTTTTGTGTTTCGTTGAGTGATAAGGGATGCCAGAGCCCATTTTGTTGCTCGCTTGTGTTATAGGCGACGGTAGCCACTTACCATCAAGTGGACCGTCAGCCTGTCTGTTCGACTTTAAAATAACAAATAATGCATGATAATGTATTCCATGCATGATAATGTATTCCATGCATGGTAAATATCCAAAAATGTATCTCATCATTAATTAATAGATTAATAGATACATATCCTATCCGTGCAAATTATTCCTAAAATGAAATTATTTCTTAATAATTAATTTTTAATCGAACTATTGTTTTTAAGAATAATGTTAGCATAATAATTTATTTGTATTATTTTGTTCACTGTATTATATACTTTAAAAATACGTATGTTCATCTTAACTTAATATTGTGTACTTACATTTTTAAGGAAATTTGTCTATTAAAACACCAAACTTGCCATTCGCACTATAAGAAACTATTTGTACATTAAATTTTCAAGAAAATTGTTTTTCGCACTGTATAAATAAATATAATTGATAAATAAACGACATCTTGATTAAAAAGAGTATTTTTCTACTGTTTCTGTATCTAATATCTATACATACATATAAAATTAAGTGGCGTTTGCCGCTTCTGTCTGTTTCTAGGCTAACTTCTTCTAAAGCACCCAAAGGATTTTGATATTTGATAATTGGATACGATTTTCAGTTTAACAGGTTTCACTAACGAAAAGAGCAATAAATGAGTGTGGTAACGTCGTTTTTGTGTAAAATCTATATTATACCTATAACTCGCCTCTTTCACAAACTACATGTAAAGTGTTGATTAGTTACTTTTAGAAATCATTTTCTGTTATATTGAATTATGCACTATTGGTTTACTGCGTCATTCGATAGCCGATTTTTTTATTATTTTCTATTTAATGTTTGGGACGTTTACAGTAGACACAAAGGTATACCTGGGGCCCTAGCCAAGAGCAACCAGTGCAAACGGGAGCGTTGTGTATTTACGAAACGATAGAAAATAAATAAATAAAGCCCAGTGATTGGTTTCAATTTTATGTGGGCGTTACAACAACCAATCACCGGGCTTTATTTTCTATCGTTACGTAAATACACAACGCTCCCGTTTGCACTGGTTGCTCTTGGCTAGGGCCCCAGCTCCATTATCCCGGTGACTTTAAATGACAGTTTGGCCTACTTGACGTTTGTGAAAGAGATAAATATTATCTTATCTTATATTTATATTTTTATTTTATATACATAAAAGAAAGTCGTGTTAGTTACACCGCTTAAAATTCCAGAACGTCTGGACCGATTTTTACTATCTTCGTTTTGTTGGATTCGTCTCCGTCCCGAATAGCCATTAAAATATCAAAAAAATTAACGAATAAATAATAATAACAATAAACAGAAAATTACTTTAGAAATAAATAATACTGTCAAATCGATTTGACGCACATCAGATTTAACAATTATTTTGGGACGGTACGAAGTTCGCCGGGTTAGCTCGTTTATATACCTAATTTTCAGAAATATCTGGTTGTGAAAAAGGGTTACGAAAATATCGACGAAATACGAATGTGGCTGACTGAAGGGAAAAAATCGCATCGTTGTGAATCCAGGAGGAGTCAGTCAGGAGGGAGCTCGTTACAAACTAATACAAATACAACGACGTATCGGGCCGGGCCACGGATTCAGGCATCGCTAGTTTTTAAGGCAGTTGTCCCACTGCCGACGATGAATGAGAAGCGATTAGAGAGAGAGCTAGAAACAAGTTGGCGAGCATGCATAACCGCGCAGTACAAGACTACAAGTTCTTTTCTTTCTACAAACATTTGTATTAACCTGTCGGTCGGTACCGCGCGGTCATGTGCTTCAGTTCAGCCCTAAAACAAATAAATAAATCCATTTTTTTAACAAGGTAGTTGAGTGAGACTTCAGATCTCTCTCTCTCTCTCTCGTCAATCAAAACGTCAACTCATCATCTTACTTAATAAAATAAATGAATGGATGGATGAACTATGAATGAATGAAGTAGAATGGCCTTGGCCCCTCCCAACTCCCAAGGAACATTTATATCATATATACTCTCTAGCCCTTATTAATAAACGCGGAATAGTCAACAATAAGTCAACAATAACTAAACAATCAACAATAAGTTGCGATTCGTTACTAGGACTGAGGCGTATTTATCGTAACAGGTAAAAAGAACAGATAATTTAAATGAACAGGTTGGAACTGTGGCGTCTTAGCCGATTGAACTGTTCCTGTTAATTTTATCTGTGGTTCTATCATGTTTGTACTAGGAACAGGTGAACAGTTAGATACTTCCATAGATCGAATATGAAAGTATCCAACTGTTCACTGTTCACCTGTTCCGGAACAAGCTGTCTCTCATTCAATTTACCTTAGTTAAAAAGAGATACACCTATTACAGCCGATGGCGTTCGGAAACTCGAACAATATTTTAATGTAACAAGCAAAAGGGTTGCTAGTATGCAATACATATTATTATATCTATTAAAATAAAATTAATAATAAAGCTGAACCTGAACATTATAACGTAGATTAAGTTCACGTTCATATTTATTTTATTTTATTAACGATATATATATATATTGCGTAATAGCGCAAAAAGATAATGAACTATGATTACAGTAATGTATCCGAACGTGAATTTTATGTCAATCAATATTATGACAGTGACATTTCAAAATTCAAATATTTTAATTCAATTTTAAATTTTTCATTCGTATTTCGTTTATTGATTTTCTTTTTCTTGAGTAAATTAATTTTTCATATTTCATTAAAAAAAATTGTCCTTAAATGTTTTTATGTGTTTGTGTAATTAAGAATAACTGTAAATATCTAGTTAGTTTAGTGCCTTTGTTTAAGTCCCTAGTAGTGTAAACCATATTTGTACCTAACCTAATGACTAGTTTCAGTATTAGTTTAAATTATAAATCTGACAGTCCTAAGCCTGTAAAATCATGGAGATTTTTCAGTCCAATGTGTCAAATGTGTGTTGCATGTATAACATGTGGTAGCAGTAGTGAAACAAGAACAGGTTTGGAACAGGTCATCAAGTAAATACTATCTTGTAAAAAATAACAGGCTGTTCTTTAATAACAGGTAAATGGAACTGTTATTTCGATGTCACCGGAACAGTTGGAACAGGTTCCCAATTTTACCTAGTACAGCCCACTACTATTCGTTACGAACGAATTTACGATACAAAGTTTACAAAGCGACGACCTTTCTTAAATTTTTAACTGATTTCATACTTGTAAATCTTGTAATTGGTACTTTAATATTATATGATTCCATTTTGTAAACTTGAAGTCTTGAACCGTGAGTAACTGTAACCACTCAGTACAGTATTTGTAATCCTATTAACCTAATCAGTCAGTACTTCAGTCAGTCAGAACACCTCTAATTCCACCACACCACAAGCAGATTTAAGGCAGATTTAAGGCAGAGACAAAAGCTCTCTCTCTACCCCTACAAAAATTACGCAATTATATTGCGTGTAATTACCCCTAGGTATGCTAAGACCTTGTCGTGGTGAATTGTTAACCTGCTAGTGATATACCAACCGATTCACAAGAACGAAATGATAGCGCGATTTAACCTGCAAGGTGAGCGACATCTATCGTAGAATGACTATAACAACAAGACAAGAGTTCACATAAAAGTTACGTTATGTAGTTTCGTGTGGTTTCTTTAGGTGGCGTTTGGGAAAATTTGTTGTCTCACTACAAAATAAATACTACAATAAACGAAAACAGAATGGGACGTAAGACGCAGTACGTTGTAAATTGTGACTATTGACTTGACATCCCAATTTTTGTTCAGTTAGTTTTATAAATTTATATCTTCAAATTCTTCAATTCTCCACTTCTCCAGCGCTCCACTCCAATCCAATCAAACAAAACTAACTAAACTATTAATCTATACTATGTACAATTGTACATAATAATATTATAATATAAAGAGGTAAAAGAGGAAAGATTTGTTTATTTGTTTGATTATACTGGCCCGGCTTGAAAAATTCCTTCAGTCTGTTGTGGGAAGCGAAAAGCGATATTATCAGCGAAGCGAGTAACATATTTTTATAAAATTACGCAAACGAAGTCGCGACTTGCGTGCAACATAAATAAGTTTATTATTAGTTAGGGGTTTCAAACAAAGTTTGAACTAACCCTCAAAAAATACTTTAGTAAGAGGCCTATGTCCAACTTGATAGGATTGTGTACTGTATAGCAAAAATTCAAAGTACGCAAAAGTAAGTAACAAATGATACCGCGATATTACTTTAGTGCACAGCGCCATCTGTGAACGCAGAAATGAAACGCTTAGTACGTGATAACTGATAACCTAACGGAACGGTAGTAATACTAAATCTATGGTGATAACGTGATGCACTTACCACTGGCGCGTAAATGGTCTTTACTCTTTAGTCTCTTCTGTCCTGTATGTACGCTTAGATCTTTTAAACTACGCAACGGATTTTAAAACGTTTTAACTAATAGAAAGAGCCTTAAACGAGGAAGGTTTTTAATTATATCATAAAGTGCAGAAAAAATCAGTACGAAGCAGGATGCGGCTCGCTTATTTCGTAGACTACTTGATGCTGCAGAACCAGGTCAATATAATAAATTGCGAATATAATATTATGCTCACAAGCCGTCAAAGACACCATTCATAGAAATACCACCGAAGTAACAGTATACCAATATTCACGTCAATAGAATTTCTGAAAGTTAGTGAAATTCCTTCATCAATTAGGAAATTAACATATTGAAACACACATTGTTATTATTAATTGCTATTAAATAGAGTCAGGTGTCAACTTCATATTTTCAAGATTTAATATTTCATGCAAATTAGTGCTCTAATTTTTATACTTATTGTGTATTTTCAAGATATTTTTATCTATTTTTTATACGCGGGCGAAGTCGCGGGCAGCAGCTAGTACTATTATATAAAGCTGATGAGTTTGTTTGTTTGGTTGAAGGCGCTTATCTCAGAAATTACTGGTTCGAATTGAAAAATTCTTTTTGTGTTGGATAGTCCATCTATCGAAGAAGGCTTTAGGCTATATAACATTTTGAACACGGACGAAGTCGCGGGCACCAGCTAGTTATATATATTTGTGTCACGTTTATCATTAGATGTAAGTAATTTTAATTTCCGTTCCATTAAAGCGGTAACAAGTTTCGAACAAGATTGACTTGACCGCACGCGGATATGACGCTATGTATTAACTATTTGAACACTATACCAATAAACATAACACTAATGTAGTTAAGAACTGATGATTGAAAAAAATATGAATTAGCATATACTGCGTTCCTATTCCCATATCATTTATGATAGGTCGGTCGGTATATCTACTTATTTACCATCTAGATTCTAGATTATTATTTCTTATTTAGGGTCAGGGCGGACCGACGGAGTGGCGACGAAGAGACTAATGAGTTATCATTTGAAAATCGACTCTAGTTACTTCGGCATGTGATTGAAAGT
This sequence comes from Synanthedon formicaeformis, assembly GCA_945859745.1. Lineage (NCBI taxonomy): Eukaryota > Metazoa > Arthropoda > Insecta > Lepidoptera > Sesiidae > Synanthedon > Synanthedon formicaeformis. The sequence goes on from OX243972.1 coordinate 6,855,515, forward strand.
GGTATAATAAAAAACATACTCTCGCGTCGGCAAGCGCGGGCGAGCGGCGCTCGGTGAATCTTCAACTAAAGAAACTAAAGTTGATTTTCAACTGATAGCTCATTAGTCTCTTCGCCGCCACTTCATAGGTCCGCGCTGACCCTTATGGTCATCAGACCGACTGTTAATCCATTTGATAGTACATGGATACCGTCGCCTATTATTACAGAACTAGCTTTTGCCCGCAACTTCGTCCGCGTTCTCTATAGCCTATTCCCTTCCTCGATAAATGGACTATCCAACACAAAAAGAATTTTTCAACTCGAACCAGTACTTAGTTCCTGAAATTAGCGCGTACAAACACACAAACAAACACTCTTCAGCTTAATATATTGGTATAGATTATATTACAGAAAATATGGGACAGATTGGATGAGTAAGATAAGACAAAGAGTGGTGGGACTTGGGAGAGGCCTACGCCGCAGAGGCGACTTTCTTTTTAATGTTAAGGTTGACAGACAGGCTGACTTAATGGTAGGTGGCTAACATCGCCTGTAACAAGCAACGCCATAGATGCTGCAAGTGCGCTACCGACCATGGAAGAATAAAGAATGGATGGGGTAATGGGCTCTGACACTCTTTACTCACTCATCGAAACACAACAGCACAACTGCTGTTATTTCAAGGTAGTTTTCTATAAAAGGATAGTCTTGGTCACGTCTTGCGTACCACTCATTTAAAGGGTGAGGCGTAATAGGAATACAATATTCAATAATAATATGACCAACAATCAACATGTTAAATTAGTAAGATGTTAATGTATACTGAGTTTTCTTAATTAACTTATTTTTATTATTTAATATAACAATAATAAATAAATAAAAAAACTAATGCAAATCAAATCCAACAAATCTTTTCACAACCGGAAATAATATTGTAATTTAATAAAACTATGTTGAAAACTGTGTTGCAAGTGGAAAAAAATCTTGTTAATGACCTTGACACGTAGAATTACCACAGAGTTTTGCTATTCGGTCACGCGTATGACTCTTTTATTTCACCAAGCCACAAGTTTCATTTCATTATTTGTTTTAATTCAATTCCACAATTGTTGCGAACAATCGCATTCCAGTTTATCTGATTGTCATGGCCGAGTTTCACCACTTATTTTTGTATGAATGAAGAATGAAGTAAGTAAAAGTAAGCTTGTATACTAAATTTAATCCAGATTCCGCATTTTTTTTAAAAGCGCTGCCCTTGCTTCAATAAGCTATCCCTTTTAGAAGACGATTATTAAGTTCTTAATACAAGAAATTATTATCCTTTTAATTTCTTGTATAGTGTATCTATGCATCTTTGATTTTTTCACACTCAAACAGACAGCAGTCTCAGAACGTACCACGTGACCATCCATATTGGATTAGGTTTTTTCTTTTTTTTTTTATTAGAGATGGGTTTGCTCTTGGCCAACAACCCACTGTGTAGCAAGGATGAGGCCTAAGATGGAGTGACCTCACCCAGAAGATATTCACTCGAACTTTGAAAAGATTTGGGTTCAAGTGGGAGTCTGAGTCTGTGAGTCAATGTGGAAAGGCACTACATATAAAATCAGGTTTCCATTCTTTTTCTGTTACTCGTGTTTATAAGGGACTGTAGCGACATACACTCATGGACTGTCAGCCTATTCCGTCACTGTTTAGAAGGATTAAGGAAAAGGCATACGGAAATAGGTTCTGCGACCTCTTATTCACCCGAAACATAAAAACACACACACTGTTATTTGATTGTGGTCTTTTGTAAGCGGGTGGTTACTAGCGCGACACGAGTTCCTCAAATAACTGAGTAAACGCAAGATCCAGACCCGATTCAACTTATATACAAAGTTCATTTAAAAAGATGATCCAGCCGGGAATCGAACCGGGGTCACTCAAGAGAGCGATTAAATGTTAACCACGCGACCATCAACAGAACAGATTTTTTTTTACTCACCATTTTTTTGTCATGACTTTTCAGCCAATAACATGATCTATTGTCCATAGATCGTGACCTAATAGATGCTAATGCTCAAATACTGTTCTAAATCGAATTAGTTTTGTTTGAGGCAGTAAATCTTTGTAATTATCATATTATTGTGTTTGTGAATGGGACAAAGTAACAAAGTTAAGGTGCTTACACATTAGTACACTAAGCAAAACATAATGGCCACTAAGAAAAATTAAATGTGTCCGAAGTGATATTGATTAGCGTTGCCCTCAAAGCAGATAGCCTTCACCTGTGCTGTGCCGTACCCGGTCTAGAATTTAGCTTCTATTTGAAATGTAAGCAAATATTTTAAGGTAGGTCAAATTTTATCCTTTCTAAAAGTACCTACCAGTTTCTAATAAGGAAATCGAAAGCACAATTTGCACTGAATATAGGAAGTGGAGACCGAATAACAATGTTTATGATAGTGATGTATTGGAATGATAGTTTAATTTGACGTTTTTGATATACATATAACCCAAATATTTTCAAAGTTCGAGTGAATAGGCATCTTCTGGGTGAGCTCGCTCCATCTTAGGCCTCATCTACGGATGCTTGCCAAGAGCAAACCCATTTGTAATAAAAAAAATATGGAAAATATATTTTATTGTATGCAATTAATTTACTTCTTTACAAAATGGTATAAAACTAAGTCGCTTCCAGCCGTCTGTCCCTCTGTACTCCGTTGTACCTACGCTTAGATCTTTTAAACTGCGCAACAGATTTGAATGCCGTTTTCACTAATGGAAAGAGCGTTAAACAAGGAGTCTTTATATATGACTCAACGCGGACGAAGTCGCGGACACTAGCTAGTTACATAGTATAAAACAAAATCGCTTCCCGCCATCTGTGTCGTTCATTGTAAAAGTGGTGTAACTCCCTATTTTTAAAACCATATTTTCTTGCCTAATGGTATCACATTTAGTCATAACTTTCAATATAAAAGTGAAGTAACTCCAATAGTTGCATTAAAATCCCATAGATGAAAACAATGAATGAATGCTTATATTTTTTTCCTACACTATAATTCACAAAAAGCTCGTTATTCTAAAATTTAGTTACAAGGAGATAGTTCACTTTTACAAAGAACGACACATCTGTCACTCTGTACTCTGTATGTACGCTTACCTACGTCTTTTAAAGAACGCAACAGATTTTGATGCGGTTTTCACTAATGGTAAGAGCGTTAACCCTATAACCGCTTGGTTTGGTACTAGTTGTCGTGCCCATAGCTCTTGACTCGCGAATTTTCAAAGAGAAAGCAAGGCAATTATTTAAAAATAAACATACAAGTAGAGGAATTGATCGTATGTATACGGCTCTGTAGAAATGGACGCGAAAATAATTGTCGGATAAATCCGACTCTGGCGGCTAAAGGATTAAAGGAGGAAGGTTCAAAAAAATCCGTGCGAAGCCGGGGGCAGCTCGCTTGTTTATACTAATATTATAAAGAGCAAAGATTTGATTTTATGTTTGTTTGAATTGAATTGGCTTCAAAACTACGGGACGATTTGAAAAATTCTTTCACTGTTGGGAAGCTACATATATTATCAGCGAGTAACATATACTGCATTTTATAAAATTACGCGAACCAAAATATGTACATTGTACACCCTCATAGAAACATTGGATATTGTTCGTTTTGTTTCCTATTACTCGTGTACAGAGACACTAACAGTTGTCAAAAATATTTGTAGCATATTATTAGTGCACGATTGTCTCAACATCTATTGTATTCAAATATTTCTTATGTATTTCCTAGTTGTACAGTAGTGTTACAAGAGTTAGGGCCTCTTTCACGAACTACAATTAAAGTGTTGATTACTTACTTTTAGAAATCACTTTCTGTTATATTGAATTATGCACTCGGTTTACTGCATCATTCGATAGCCGAATTTTTATTATTATTTTCTATTTAATGTTTGAGATGTTTACCGTACAAACAAAGGTATATCAGCTCCATTATCCCCGGTTACCGGTGACTTTAAATGACAGTTTGGCCTAATTGACGTTTGTGAAATAGGCGCTTATACTAAGTAGAAATGTTTTAGTACCTAATAACTAGCCTTTTACTCGCCACTTTATTTAAGGCATTGGAGCTCTTATTAAATTTTTATTTGTAGTTTAAATTTAAGCCTTTTTAAATTTCATTTTTTTTTTTTTTTATTTATTTACTTTTAAATCCTTTAGAAACGGTTCTATATCTATAATCTCTAAATAATATAAAACAAAAGTCGCTCTGTATTTTCACCGCTTATTTCTTCTAAAATGCGCAACGGATTTTGATAAGGTTTTCAATAATTGGAATAGTGATAAACGAGAAAAATATGTTTACCTTTATCAAATTGCATCCATCCAAAACTGACTCATTATCCAAAAACGTTCAGTATAGGAAATATTTAAATATCTTAAAAAGCTATGAGTATTTAAAAAGATATGTAAGTACACTTAAATATCCAAGAACGAGTTTACATCTTAATTAAAGAACCTTGTAAAGTAATTTGGGTAGAAATTGTACGACATCAATTGTACGAGATGTACCTATTATTGTACTTATTCGTATGAATATTAAAAAAAGATTCGCTATATAACACACGCGACTTCGTCCTCGTAATTTTATAAAATGTAGCCTCTATAATGTAGTTTTCTACGGGTCAAAGGTTTTTAAAAAACGGTCCACTAGTTTTTAAGTCTATTCATTACAAACATACAAAAATATAAATATTTTCTCTTTACAATATTATCCAGTATATATATTTCATATACTAAGGGCCGGTATTTTAACTGTTACTGTTCTTAGGCATAACTTTACTATAGCGTATTTCATCTTTCACTCAACACAAATTCGTTCCTGAGTAAGCTTAGCTTTATGGTAAAGTGAAACTTAGTTAAGTGTAAGACTTAAGTAAAGACTGAAATACCGGCCCTAAGAATATAGAATTAATCTTAAGTTTTGTAAACTTAAGAACATAATGCTCGCTTTTAAACAAGGAAGATTGAACGAGGAAGTACACATTACAAGTTACACAGCTGTCGTCGCTGTCAAACCAAAATCTGTATGTGCACTTTTTTGAGATTCCAACATTTTGGATCTTCGTGCCGGTATTTCAACTGTTACTATTCTTAGGAATAAAATTGATTAACTATAATTTAGCGTACTAATTTCAACTTTCACTTAACACAAATTCGTTCCTAAATGAAATAATTAGTGTATAGTTCACAGCCTTATCTATTACTAGCTGGCGGCCGCGACTTCGTCCGCGTTGTAAAAGAAAAAAGTAGCCTACCCTGTTTCCTGTACGTCTAAATGTTTATTTACCAAGTTTCATGAAAATCAGTGGATTCGTTTAAGAGTTATGGAGGAATATACATACGTACAATACCTACACTTACAGATTTATTATTAGTATTGATATGTTGATGATTGATAAGTAATAGTTTTCGCCAGTCATTAGTAAAATATGTGTCGTTCATTGTAAAAGTGGTGTAACTCCCTATTTTTAAAACCATCTTTTCTTGCCTAATGGTATCACATTTAGTCATAACTTTCAATATAAAAGTGAAGTAACTTCAATAGTTGCATTAAAATCCCATAGATGAAAACAATGAATGCTTATATTTTTTTTTCCTACACTATAATTCGCAAAAAGCTCGTTATTCTAAAATTCATTTACAAGGAGATAGTTCACTTTTACAATGAACGACACATATTATGCTAGTAAAATATTACCAGTATTTAGTAACAATAATAGGAAACTCGCAAAATAATTTCATCTATTTAGTAACAATGTCTTTCGCTGTCGGTTTTCGTGTACGAACGGTGTAAACGTCCCGCCCACCTGTAATTAAATGTGGCCACGCTCAATTCGAACTTCGCTCGATTTGGAAAATAATAAAACAGATTGCCACATGAATCTTATTGAACGTTCGACTTACATGTTATTTATAACGCGATAAACAATAATTTGGCTCTGTGCTTGTGGCCTACAAATTTTTATCTGTTGTGATCGATCTTTTTCATTGGAACACGAAAGTCAGACTTAATATTACAGAATTAATATTCCTTACTAGCGAACCGCGCCCGGTTTCGCATGGAGTTGAAAAACCTTTCTTAAAAAACAAAGTCGATTATATCTTTTTTAAAAATCTTAGATCTTTTAAACCACGCAACAGATTTTAACGCGATTTCTCTAATGGAAACAACGTTAAATCCAAAATTTTTTTATACATAATGTGCAGATAAAATCCGTGCCAAGCCGGGGGCGGCTTGTTAGTGTAGTGTATTTTACTGAAATACCATTTGATTGGATTCGAAGTGTCAAAATGCTTTTAGATATGCGAAAAAAAATCTCATTGGGACATTAATCAGTATCACACCACCAATATATACTTGTTAATCGACATAATATAGCTATCGAAATATGCAAATAAGATAGCTACTTGTTGATTTGATTAATTGCGTCATACATTATGTCTATGTGTGTTGTGCGCCGCCCAATAATTACTTACAGTAATGGTAAGCCATTATAACCTATACTAGCGACCCGCCCCGACTTTGCCGCAAGTATTATACAAAAACCTTTCTCGTTTACCGCTCTTTCCATTAGTGAGAACTGAATCAAAATCGTACAGGTTAGCAGAATTTGTTAAAACTAGTAATTTATACTAGTATTAACTAGTATATAGTTGTTATACTTTTATTGGTTATATTTAATTATTTACAAAGTTATATGTATGTCATGATATTTTATATTATATATTTTTTTTTACACTAAAATCAAATTTACCATTATATTTATTGTAAAAAATTTAGAATTAAGATAGACATAAAATTAACTAAACTAAACTTAACTATTTACATCTTATAATAACTAAAATATATTATTAAAAGGAGTCCCTTTAGGCAAGGTTACGCGTTCCCCCTTTGAGAAGCTAGACGAGAAAGGTCTTTGTCCGAGGTAGCATTTTATATTATTACTAGCTGACGCCCGCGACTTCGTCCGCATTGAAAAGGAAAAAAAGTAGCCTATCCTGTGTCCCGTACGTCTAAATTTTTACCTACCAAGTTTCATGAAAATCAGTTGATTCGTTTAAGAGTTATGGAGGAACATACATTACATACAGAAAAAAATTCTAAAAATGGTCAATTTAGTTCCAGTATCGTGTATAGAGCCTATAAACACGATATCTCTGAAAACAAAGTAACTTACTCCATGACCAAGCCTTACAGATTTATTATTAGTATTGATATCATGTTAATAAAATAAAATTATAGAAAAATAATTATGTAGGTACCTAGAATTAATACAAAAAAAAAACCTAAAATTGATCGTCATTTAGCCAATTAAACATAACACAAATATTATGACCAAATTTTTCCCATGTTATTCTCAACGTTTTTCCTTGAAGTTAAACATGCAAATAAAGATTTCCTTTTTAAACAACTCAAACGCATTTAACTTTGGATTCCATTTGCCCAAATATTATTGCGATTTGTAATCTGTAAATGTAAAAAGGCTTAAGAGTTTGTTTGTTTATATTTATCCTTCCTCGAGAACCACTCTATCCATTGGTGAAAACAGCATGAAAAATCGGTGTAGTAGTTTTTGAGTTTATCGCGAACAGACAGACAAAAGACAGACAGACGCGGCGGAGGACTTTGTTTTATAATATGTAAGGATAAGGATTAATTGTGATGTCCAACTCATATTTTAAATCACGATATAGTTTTTAGAATTGGTCCACGGCGAGTAAAACCGTGGGGCACAGTTAGTTCTTCTATAATGTCTTATTTGATAGAAGCGGCCTTGTATAGGTTCAAATTAGAGTAATTATTCCATATCAATTTTGTTTCCAGTGGCAATATATCTTAAGTGTTATATTACGTCTTGTTTTAATGGATTAATATGTCGGTAGTTAATGAGAATATTGATACAGCGTCCACATATTCCCATTACGAATGAAACAGAAGGTTAATTGAAGCCTTAAAAGCCATAATTTAATTTGTGTCCAATTAATTGTGTCTGGTAGGCGGACGATTATGCTATGCTATATTTAATTTTGCAAGGTTCTTTATTAAAAAATGAAACACAAATGCTTTTAAGGACTCTTCCGGGAGGCTTCATCTTTATGTTAATAGTGTATTTTTGAAGTAAAAACTTCGTTAGTTGCGTCGGGCACTTTTTGTATGGGAAAAAAATAGTAAACTCGCGCCGTCACGCTCTGTGAGTGACACCCTCAGTGACGTTTAATTGTATGACTTAAGCGTCATCTACCCAAGTTAGTACTTCTGGGTTATAACAAGCTTGGCTTAGTCAATACGCACCTTGGGTAAGACAAGGGCATAACTTACATTTTTTTTTAAAATGAGTTAAACTTAAAATATGTGCAGAAATGTCTTAAAAACATTATTAAATTAAAAAATATTTACAATACCATGGGGATTATTTGATGAAGAATTGTTTAAAAGCAATATAAGCAGAAGAATACGATATTGAATGCAAAAAAATTAACTTTAAATGGCTCTCCTGTAAAATTACAAAAAGTGCAGTTATGCCCTTGTTTTGCAGTAGGTGCGAATAGTTTGTTAAAATATTAACAGATGGCGTAGTTTTCACTTCTGACGTGCAGTCCTACTTCTGACAGTTTATTGTAAATATACATAATTATTTGTAAATATTATTTTTTTATTTAAAAATATAAAATAACTTATTATATGACCTAGGAAACATTTACCAATTGACTAGAAAATATTTAATTTCATTTATAAATCTCACCATTTCACTGTACAATAAAATTGACATTTGCACGCCGAATGTTCGGTTGACTGTGTTGGAGCAATAACAATATGTCAGCTGATATTTACCATACCCATGGTCATGGCCAATGAAGATAATAGTAAGGTCGTCAGCGCACTTGCAACGCGTGTGGTGTTGCTTAATTGTCTCATAGGCGACAGTAGCCACCTTTTTTTAACGTTGGGAAATCCTCATGAATACCCGGCAGTGATATACGCTGCGGGCTTATGCCGAACTCCAACGACTTCTTAAGGCAGCCGTAGATACACGGTCGAGGGTACGTTATGACACGACATCGGTGCCCCGCCACGGTTATCCAAAAAAAAAAATGTAAGGTAGCGGTGAGATACGAACTGCATTCCCTCAGCTCGGAACAGAGATTAATATAGTCACTTATCCACTACGCCAACCACGACGAGTGGCCAAATGAAGTTTGCCTGTCTGACTACTTTCCATATAAAAAAGAAAACAACTTGAAAAACAACCCTGAAATTTAAGAGTCAAGTCGGTGTAATAATTTTTTTATTAATGCCTATTACTGCCATTATACTTACATAGTCATAAATAAGCAATTATGTTACCTACATGCTCGCTTCAGAACAACATTATCTACAAATCAAACTGACAATAATAACAGACAACGCTTCTAATCAGTTGTTACAGCACTATTTTTTACTTTGCACTATAAATCATCTACTATTGATATTGAATTTTAATTAAGTGTATGTATTAAATGTACAGTCAGATTAAGAAAAGATTTATCATCTTTAAGTAGACATTTGCTTGCACCAGACCAATTATCCAGTCATGCCAAACGTTTCAAACGTCTGTCAGTTGTCTGCTTAATGCTTTAGTTGTAAAAGGTACTAGGGGACTACTTGATTTAAGGGATGAATTTGAAAACTGACGAGTTCTTCGTACCCCGACTGTACACCAAACATTAATCATAATAAGAAAAATTAAATTAATAATGTTGATAAAAAAAATTAAAAACTTGCTTAAATTATATAATTTTAAATTCTTACTTTGAGGGCCTCTTTCACAAACTACAACTAAAGTGTTGATTAGTTACTTTTAGAAAACATTTTCTGTTAGGTACCTATATTGAATTAATCACTTGATTTGCTGCATCATTCGATAGCCGATTTTTTTTTATTATTTTCTATTTAATGTTTGAGACGTTTACCGTACAAACAAAGGTATATCAGCTCCATTATCCCCGGTTACCGGTGACTTTAAATGACAGTTTGGCCTAATTGACGTTTGTGAAATAGGCGCTAAGTGTAGTACATCAAAATAAATTATGAACACAATGAAATATTTCATAGGTATAACTACACTAAAGTGTACCAATGTACCAGATAACACATTGGGTAAATATGTGGTTTTTCTGGATATAATGGGTATTTTTATCCACAAAAAAGTACTGTTCCCGAGGAACAGCCCCCGGCATACTTAATGTAGTTTAGAATATTTAAGAGGATATAAAATCTCCCTAAATAAAATGGCTGATTGTCCTTAACGCGGTTGAAGCCGCGGGTCACAGCCTGTTATTATTACAATTCCTTAGAAACATAAGCGTTGGCGTAACATTGATTGATATTTTGATAAAGTTTCGTACAATTGCTGTGAAATAAATCAGTATTTACTGACATTACAAATGTTTCGTAATTTCGACTTATTTTATATAATATCTAAAATGATGTCATATCATCAATTATATCGGTTCTAAGGCGAGACTTTGAAAAGCTTTAAGCCGCACAATACCTTTCACACTTAACTCTTTTTAGAAGGCGATCGACATTCCACTAGTTTTTTTCTGACCAAGTTCAAGTTGGCAAGTACACCGGCGCGGCCTTCTATTACACCGACACAAAATTTCAATTAATCACAAATATTAATGTACCAGTACTTACTGCCGTATAGATAGAAGCAAAAGAGAAGATACGTAGCATACGTTATCAACAAATGGGCTGCATAAACATACACACCTCACAGCCACAATTCAAATATCGGACACGCGTAACTAATAACAGAGAAATAAGCTAAGTTCCCACTACGCCGGACCGGCAGATTTGCCGGAAACCGGCGTCCGGACATAGATGTTCACGTTATACCGGATCCCGCATAATACGAGCTCGGTCACAATTAACATTACTCCGGTCCGGGCGTTCTGCCGTCATCCGGCAGTGACAAATCGTCCGGCAAGAATGCCAAGCATCGAACCCGGTATACTCGCACCTTAACCACTCGTCTTTTTTACAAGCTTAAAATCATAAGAATTTCGAACAAAAAATTATTTAAATGTTAACGGTGTCAATAAGCAATGCACTTCTTGGCGCTCGTGCAAATATATGTTTGAGTATAAATTGATTTATTAATATTACCTACATATTATAGTAGGCACATACCTACTAACCTAGAAGTGGAGTGTCAATGAGGCAACATTGACTCAGTTCTCAAACAAACTTGACGAGCCCTTTGGTTGAGTTGAGTGGTTTAGTCATGGACCTGGCTGTAGTCCTGTGGGGAAGTTCACGTATTTTTTTCAGAAGAATATTCATTTTGCATTGAAAAGAAAAAGAAGAATTTTCATTCATACTGAATGTAATATCCAAAATGCAATTATAAATTATAATTTACACTCACATCTCAGACGGTAAAAGTAACATTCTTTTCGAACGATTCGAAAATATTGCATTCAACCTTTAACAATGTGTTTAAATAAAAAAATAATTGAAACTTGATCTCGATCTGTGAGTTCTTTATGAAGCAAATAAATGCTCACTTAGTAACAGAAAAATAATCCTAGTTTATAAAAACTTCGCGTTATAAAATCTTTAATAAAATAAAATTTAAAAAAATCACACATACATTGCATTAAAATTGAGTGACAAAACAAGTTTTCAATTTTCCATTAACCTAATTTTAAAAGAGCTATTAATTCAATTAAGCTATAAACAGCGGCTTTTAACAATAAAAGGCACATACATCATTTCTAAAAGGCAATACGTCTCTTAATTGGCACAATATGACGTTACACATGAGCTTATTTCGCACCGAATTCGGTCTTCGGACTAATAAGTTGCATGACAATAAAATGGCCTTACTTTTTCGCGAGTGTCAACTTCCAGTGTGACGCCGCCGACTGTCTCTGCGGTGACAGTTGACCCGGCGACCTTGTGCCGGTCACGTCGGTTAAGCCCACATAATTTTTATTGCGAAGAAACTGGTCCTGAATAAAAAAAAATATCTGTAACAAATCTTCCTTTAGAGGCATTGAGCTATTATTTAGTACATTAATACTTCAATGTTTAGAGGTGTGTGTCGGCAATCATCGCAACTGACATAAATACAATTATTGTCTTTGAAAAGCGAGTAGGTACTGTTCGTGCTATCTTTAAAATTATTGAAAACTTTATAATATGAGTTCGTAAGAATATTTTTATATATAACTACCTGCTGAACGCGACTTCGCCCGCGTAAATTGTAAATTATATACTAAAACCTTCCTCGAGAACCACTCTATCCATTGGTGAAAATAGCATGAAAATCGGTTCAGTAGTTTGAGTTTATCGCGAACAGACAGACGCGGTGGAGGACTTTGTTTTATAATATGTAAGGATTTGCAAATAAATGCACCCGTGTGAATCCGGGAACGGATCGCTAGTATATATGTAAATATAAACGCACGTGGTCATTATCTTTAAAAATGTCATTTGTCATTATAGAATTTAGATCTATGTAGCGAGTTGTAAATTCATAATTCAACAGGTGCGCGCGCGCAGGATTAATCCGGCGGAAAAGATATTGGATCGATATCTTAGATACGTTATCTGAAATATGTTACTATACCATAATAGACATTCATTGCTAATAAAATTCTGTGGCATTATATTAGATTTGTAAATTTATTGCTGCCATAAAGCAATGTTAGATGATTTGAATTTTTTAATGATAATTTTTTTTTGGTCCACAAAAAAATCACAAATCACTCTGTATATACGTACGCTTAGATGTTTTAAACTACGCAACGGATTTTTATGAATTTTCACTAATGAAAAGCGTGAAACGAGGAAGGTTTTTATATATAGTTTGCAGTAAAGATGTTTTAATTTTTAAAATAATTTAAAAAGACTTAAATATGATGCGCCGCAACCTTTAAATGCACTCGAATGCAATTTGTCAATTTACAAATCGTTCAACCGCTTATTTATATCAATTAATCAGAGAAGGGCCAAATAATTTAAGATTTTAAGGTAAATTGTGAAATGATTTATAAAAAAAAAACGTTGTCACCAATCGAGTGAGTGAAAACCTTTAATTATACAAGACAACGGGAGTCCGTTGCGACCACCAGCTTTATTGTAAAGGTCACATTTATATGAACAAGAGTACTGATTTTATTGTTAAAATTTTTCACAAAAACCTGTTATCTGTCACACGAGTCGTTTAACTTAAATATAAAGAATTTTAACCTGCGTTTTATATAGTTATTGTATGTAAAATAAAAAATATGTATGAGTAAAGGTGACGCTTGAATATGTTTATTACATAATGTTACAATTTGTATTTTTTTTGAAATACTAGTTGCTGCCCGCGACTTCGCCCGCGTAACCATGTAAATCAATCAATACTAATAATAAATATGTAAGTGTAGGTTTTGTATGTATGTATGTTCCTCTATAACTCTTAAACGAATTAACTGATTTTCATGAAACTTGGTAGATACAACATTTAGACGTACAGGATACAGGATAGGCTACATTTTTCTCTTTCAAAGCAGACGAAGTCGCGGGCGCCAGCTAGTTATATACTAAAACCTTCCTCGAGAACCACTCTATCCATTGGTGAAAATCGGTGCAGTAGTTTTTTGAGTTTTTCGCAAACAGACAGACAGATGCGGCGGAGGTCTTTGTTTTATAATATGTAGTGATAAAGTGCAGAGTTGAAAATTTTCTATACTTAGGAATAAAATCGAGTTATCATGTTTGCACCGAGTAATAGCAGCATAAGTATTTCGGCATATTGATGACCATTTCCATATCCCTTCCTAATGTTATCCTTAATATTACTCTATGGTCAGCACTTGCAGTACCTGTGGCTTGAGTCATTGGCCACGGTAGCCTACCATAAGGTTAGCCTATCTGACAACATTGATATAAAAGAAAAACGAATTGTTTATTGAAAGTTTAAAAATAAACTTTAAAAGTTGGGGTGATAATACTTAATAAAATCAAGGGTACTACTTATACCTATTAGCGCCTCTTTCACAAACGTCAAGTAGGCCAAACTGTCATTTAAAGTCACCGGTGACCGGGGATAATGGAGCTGATATACTTTTGTTTGTACGGTAAACGTCCCAAACATTAAATAGAAAATAATAATAAAAAAATCGGCTATCGAATGATGCAGTAAACCGAGTGCATAATTCAATATAACAGAAAATGATTTCTAAAAGTAACTAATCAACACTTTACATGTAGTTTGTGAAAGAGGCCCTTAATATTATAAATGCAAAGTTTGTGATGATGTATGGATGTTTGTTACTCTTTCACGTAAAACAGCTTAACCGGATTAGGATGAAATTCGGCACACAGATAGTTTATCTGGATTAGCATACAACAGAATACTTTTTATCTTTTAATAAAAAATGATGCTACCATCGTCACAGCGACAGATGTCAGTATTTTCTCAAGTAAGTGTTAGATATGTTTTTCTTTTTTCAACGCGGACGAAGTCACGGGCACCAGCTAGTAAGAATATAAGTGCTTTCGTGCGTATTTTTCCATACACCGAACTTAACAATGTAGTAGGAATGTTGAACATAACATATCGCATCAATTTGTTGGTAGTTGTAACCTTTGTATAAAGTGTGTTCGCTGTCAACTAAACTGATATTGACGCATGAACTGCTATGTTAACATAAGGGCGCTTACAAACGAAGAATCAGAAACCTAAAAGAATTCATAAAAATTCATGAGTGTATTTTTACATTATACAAATAGTTAATTTTCTAACTAGAATTTATTCTATTTTTTGTTATTTACTCTCTTTTTTGCAGATCTGGATGTTGGAGTCGCCTAATAAAAATTATTTTCGTACATAAATTAAACAGTTTTTTAAAAACTTAATTACCATGGCGACGTATTTTTTTTAACCCTATACTAAACGATATGAACAAAAGTAGAATAAAATTTTAAAGTATCTATCTATATCTATGTATTATTGATATTCTAAAGGCATTACAAATTGTATATGTATAATAAGATAAAATCGCTGTGTGTCTCTTGTTTTTTTCTCCAGTAAGTAATTTCTTCTTAACCATCCAAAAGATTTGGTAACTGTTTTCACTTATAAAAAAAAGCTATAAACGAAAACAGCATCCGTGCTGGATTCAAATAAAAGATTAAGGTAATTGTTAATAGTTTAAGTAACAGTTTGTAGCCACCGTTAAATTAGGAACAATGTGTTACAGATCACGATCTTTGAGCAATACGTTGCAGATTTACGTTATGGCACATGTTACTTTACGACCTCACCCTGACATTTAGACAAGTCACTTTACATAATACGCCATACATACATACTCGTAGACAAAATTGGGATAAAATATCAATTAGAACATAGTGTAGGCAAATCTCTTATTTGAGCTGGAAAGTCTAGAAGTCTCTATAGGGCTAAACAATGTCAAATATTTTTTCAGTGATAACAAGGAAGGCTTGTTTTTATGTTAAGGTGGACAGACAGGCTGACGGTAGATGGCTACCGTCGCCTATAACACAAGCAACGCCATAAATGCTGCAAGTGCACTGCCGACCATAGAAGAATTAAGCATAAATAGTATTATATTAGTAGAAAATCTAGACAGCTCTGATTTCTTATACCTCGAAAAAAAAACTCGGTTTTCAATATCTCGAAAAGTCCTTCGAAAAGTGCTTGCGTATGTTTTTGCAGAAACGAAAAAATATATATTTTTTAATTTTTATTTAAGGCTTTTCCCTTAGGGACATGTCGCCTGAAAAATAATTTCACCTCTCCTTAATATTAACGCTCTGCAATCGATAATTATTATAAAGATCGTGTCAATTTTTTTTATGTTAAGGTGGACAGACAGGCTGACGGTCTACTTGGTAATAGGTGGTTACCGTCGCCTATAACACAAGCAACACCATAGAAGGATTAAGGATAAATAATATTCAATTAGTAGAAAATCTAGACAGCTCTAATTCCATATACCTCGATAAAAAATAACCCCGTTTTCAATATCTCGAAGTCCTTCGAAGAGTGCTTGCGTATGTTTTTGCAGAAACGAAAAATAATTTCACGTCTCCTTAATATTAACGTTCTGCAATCGATAATTATTATAAAGATCGTGTCAAAAATTTACTTTATCCCCGCATTGTTCCAAGGCAGCCCGGTGTGATTTATCACAAGACTCGCCTGATTAATTAAATCTTCACATTACCCACACTTTAAACCATAAATGCCTACGTATACTCAGCAAGTCTTTCTTCCAACGAGCGCCGAGTCGATAAAAAAAATACACATGAATAAAAATCGAGAGCAAATAAAAAACGTCGCGAATAACGGAAGCGTGGGCAGTGCAAGTGGAAAATGCAGACAAGGACACAGTCTTCTTTATTAAGTACTTACAAAGCGAATTGTTCAACATTTTTACATTACATTGAACCTTTACTTGTGAATGTACTTGTTCAGTTCACTTCTGAACAAGAAATGTATTTAGTTCATAAGAAAAGTAACACGTGCGTAGTTAAAGATTTAGGTTAGTAACCGGAGCAAGTTGTACTTGTTGTATTTTTATAAAAAGTGATGCAACTATGCATTGCCCAGCATTAATATGTTCCTTAATGTCAAGGTTTTTCACATAATACATGTATGACTTTTTTATTTATTTCACCGTTTAGAAAACTGGATGCTGTTAAGATGATGTCGGTCGTAGGTTTTTCCAAGATATCGTATTTTGGTTAGAGTTTTTGGGGACAACTTATTTACCATCAAAAATTGAACAACTTATACTTAAAGACGGTACCTCATCTTGGCATGGACCCAATTTTTTTTTCTGAAATTTATCAAAAATCCTTTCTTAGCGGAAGTTTATGTTATAAAAAAATCTAAGTATGTTCAAATTTCAACTTTCAGACTAAGTACCAAAAGAACTGTATCGTGTGGACTGTTGAATATGCTCGAAATAGCACAAGGACAATTATTAAGTGAAAGTGACGAATACTTACCTACATAAAAAATATATTTTCTCATTATTGTAATTTTTTTTTTAAAACAATATAACAACTATGAAACCTGCCAGTTCTAGGAAGAAAGTAGGAAATTTCTTTAGTAAGGGTCAGGAACAGGAAGACGTTATGCTGAGGCTTAACTAGGTGTTCTCAAGATATATGATAAGGGTAACTAAGGTAGTCCTTACGGTGAGTAAGTAAGAGATTCTCTCCTAATCCTTTATATATTAAATTATGCTTTTAAGGTCGACAGCGCACTTGCAACACATAAGGCGTCGCTTGTGCTATATGCGACGGTAACCAACCACTAACTACCAAGGGGGCCGTCAGCCTGTCTATTGACCTTCACATAAAAAATTGTGTGACGCAATAAAATAAACGCACATCTATACCAATATATAAAGCCGAAGAGTTTGTTTGTTTGTTTGATTGTACGCGCTAATCTCAGGAACAACTGGTTTGCTAGCCTGTGTATACTACAATTGTGTATGTGTATTCATACAATAGAGAAAATAACGATGTTTTCTTTGTATCTGAAAATATTTGATAAAAATCTATTAAATAAAAATTAATCTCTAAATTCTAACGCTAAGCGCAAAATTCTAGAATTAATCTCTAAATTCTAACGCTAAACGCAAAATTCTAGAACAGCTGGACTAATATGGCAATTTTTTACTAAATATTCATTTTATATAAAGAGAAAAAATTTAAAAATTGGCAGATTTTTTTGTTTATTTTTTTTATATTAAACTTGACAGACAAACTGACAGTCAACTTGAAGGTAGATGGCGTCGTCTATTGCCCGCTGTACACATGGGGCCAAGGTATTGGGCCAACATGTAGGGCCAAAATGATGCATCCCCAAAGAAGCTGTTTACACATTGGCTCTGATCATTCTGCATTGGCGCTTCGATAAAGATGGACGTAGAAGTTCTTGCAGCCGCGGCTATTTATTTATACAGTACAGTCGATATTATCAATATCGACGTCGATATATCGAGGAAAAAATACGATATATTGATATATATCCATCTTAGTATATATCGGTCAAATTTAAAAAAAGAGACGCCAACGTGTGAACGCTGTTTGCGGAGCGCGCCAAGATCCTTTGATGTGTGCACTAAAAACCGACACTATTCGGTTTGCCTGCCAATGTTGGCGTCAACTAGACCAATTAAGCCAACATACCGCCAAGTATCTCTCTACACGTTGGCCCATCACCTTGGCCTCATGTGTACAGCGGGCTTATAACACAAGCAACGCCACTGGTGCTGCAAGTGCGCTGCCGACCATAGAAGGATTAAGAATAAGGGATAAGGAAGGGGTGGGGTAATGGGCTCCGGCATCCCTTACTCACTCACCGAAACACAACAGCACACACGAGCTATTCAAATGACTGCGAAATGCATCGTGCCCTATCACCTGCCACAGTCCAATAGCTTTTGACAGAACGATATCTGTTGTCAAATAAAATTTGGTTCCTTGGTGTGATTTTTTACTTTTGTTGCTATTCCTAAATAAAACTATTTTCTGCAAACAAAGAACCTCAGTTATTTATACAGTATGCTCAATAATAGCAGGTATTAAAGAACCTTTAATAGTCACACGTACATATGTCTCCAAGTTCTAAACATGGGCCTCGCTGTTTGAGACAAAATAAAAAAAAATCTAATTACTGAACTTGTATCACATAACTTTGACCTGCCAACGGCATAAAACCTCTCGTCTGGCATTTCAAGGCGTACTTCTCTCTCATCGATCGCGAATCCATTAACCAACTCGTTATACATCGATATCGATATTAATTCATGGTAGTTACGTTGGTAGTTAAAATATCGATGTCGTTCATTTTTATGCGTACATCATTATTTTTCAATTTGAGATTGTATGTCAGGATTTATATGTTGTTTATTTTGTGCAATGCATACAAATTTTATCACGCACCGCCTACGGACCTTCTTACTTTATTGGGTCGCTCTATGCGAGTCTCGTTCTGATGATTCATTTCCACTTTTTATTTTATTTTTAAGAGCACAATTTTGTCAGTTGTGAAAAGTAATCTCTCCTTCTTCTTCAAGCTCACCATTATCAGCCTTAAAAACCTCCATTTCTGTACATAAATACCTTTTTAATTCAAGGTTACCGAATTCGATCCCCGATTATTTGTATTCACTGAAGATCACGCAAATTAATCGTAAGCCTACGAATAAGATCCGTTTATTTTGTGAAAACTACGCCAAAACTAATCCGTTGTGGTGGGCTGTATCAGAAATGTTCTGTTACATAAGTGTTATGTAGTAGATACTCAATGCTATTACTAGAGATCCCAGCAATAATGATAACTTTAGCATAGATGACAATAAAATATCAAAAGCAATCAATCAAAATCAAATAGCGACTTAGGGAGTACTTACATATATTCAGCTCAATTCTGCTTTTATCCATAGAAAATACCGGCTAGTATACTCGTATACATACAAAACCAGTATTTCTTTAGACAAAAGCACAATAAATGTAGTTAAGTATTCCCTTAAAAGTGGCCAGGCATATTGTGTTTTGAAGTCATTTGATGAACCTATCTGAATGCACTTTACAGTAGAGCATCGAAAAATAATAGAATGTGTGATGTATGTGTTACGGTGTGTGAATGATGAGGGAATTTCTTATCTTTTCATTAGTCCCTTAATCCAACTATTATGTTTTTTAAGAAATTAAGAAATACATTTAATACCTAATTCTACAAAGTGTAGGTACAAAAAGAACAATATGCTTGATTTGAACGATGTCCTTCAAAGTCCTTAGATCTTTAAACTATATTATTAAGTAAACAGACTGAGAAAAACGGTCTATACAACTAACTAGTTGTGCACCGCGACTTTGTCTGCTTTAGAATCCAAATGCAAAAAAACTTTCTTGAAATGTTTAAATGAAAATAATAAAAAATGATGGCTACTTATCTCCATACAAGACTGATTGATTTCCTATGAAAACTCTTTATCATAAGGACGTTGAGAGCTGCATAAAAATAATCACCATGCTGTGAATTACACTATGTAAGTAAAATACGATGTAAAAATGCAATCTGACGAATTGAAGATATAATTTAAAGTTCATATCTGTACACGTAACGAGTGCGAATCAATAATTGTCCGGAGCGCTGTTAAGACGCACTTCTTTTATTGATGACTTGCCAAGTAAGGGTGCTGTCGAAGTCATTACGCATTGTACCTGGCACATTTTATATTGTAAACACTGGACAATTAATGAGCTGCCGGGGAGCCACCTGATCTCTTTACCGAGGGTCAATCGGTTTGTCATAACGAAAGTAAAATTTTAAATTTACGCAAACTCGTAAATGGCGAAACGAGTCGTGCCGTCTTTCGGAAGTGTTTGGAGGTCGAAATATATTGAATTACACACTTATCTATGTGGGTTGGGTTCACTTGATTACGTTTTAACACGTTCAATAAATAAAGGAATTGATTCATATAGTTATCTTGCCTACGCGTACGAAGTTGCAGGCGCATCTATATTAATATTATGAAGAGAAAAGATTTGTATTTTTGTATATGTGTATGAATAAATTCAAAAACTACTGGACCGATTTTAAAAATTCTTTCACCTATATAAAACTAAATCATCAGTGAGTAACATAGACTATATTTTAAAAAGTTAAGCGGACGAAGTCGTATACAACAGCTAGAAATATATAAAAAAGATTACACATAGAAACATGTTAGTGTTACTTATGTTGAACGAATTTTGTAAAAATCATTACACTATTAATTAAATTTGCATAAAGCGATTAAAGCAATGTTAGCGAAATACACAAAAAAAACTATTGTAAATGAAACAACTATATACAGAGTAATTAAATTAATTAATGGTTGCTTGTGTAAATGGTATAACCACATTTTTATTACGTGTCAGAAATGGTAAAAAGTTCCAAGTAGGGGATTGCGGTTGAATGACGACAAAACTTAAACTTAGTGTCGGTTTTCATGTAGCAAAAATCATAACCTTTACCTTCCCGCTTGACCGGAACCTAGGCGGTTAGTCTTAGCGGCCCGTCGTGAGATTCCTCAAGATGGCCGGCGCACCTCCACTTCCGGGTACGCCGTGGTTACGACAGGAAGCGTAGCCGTCCCTGCGTTGGACAGCCGTGGCGGGTCGCGGATGTTATGTCATAACGTTCCCTACCTACTTGTTGGAATTATACCTTTATGGTTCTCGCGATCCCGCGCATCTACGGCCGCGCAAGAAAGTCGTTGGGTTTTAGCCGGAGTCCGGCATAACTGCGAAACGTCCCCGACACTGCCGGGAATCTAGAAGGCTCTATTACTTTGCTAATTATAAAATCTATACTAATCCTATAAAATAAAAAAATCAAAATCAAAACATTTATTTATCAATTAGGTTTCTACAAGAAACTCTTATGATCATCATTATAAATTTAAATTTACCAGGGTTTCGGAAAAAAACCAAGATGACAATCCTGAGAAGAAACCCCGAAAGAAAATCAGGATACTATTCTTTTTGTCATCTTTAAAATATAAAATAGCACAATTCACTTAATTTTACCAAAATTAAAGTACAGTTTTTAATACTAAACATAGTATAAAGAGGAAAGATTTGTTTGTTTGAATTGAATAGGCTCCGAAACTACTGGACCGATTTGAAAAATTCTTTCACTGTTGGAAAGCTACATTGTCATGGAGTAATATAGGCTATATTTTATAAAGTTACGCGGATGAAGTCGCGTGCAACTGCTAGTCTGTACTAATATTATGTGCGTAAGTTTGTATGGATGTATGTTTGTAACTATTACGCAAAAACTACTGAACCGATCACCATGAAATTTTGCATACACGTTGTCTGGGACACCAGAAATGACATAGAGTACCTTTCATCCAGAACGCGGACGAAGTCGCGGGCACCAGCTAGTTATAAATAAAGGGACGAAATGACGCAATGTAGGTAAATAAGTTTATGACGTAGTTTACGACTGCGGTACGCAATGCGCCCTTTCTCTAGGTACTATCACATGACTTAATGAGAAGGACTTCGGTATAAATAAGTTCGAGCAATTTTAATTCCTGTCATACTCCTTAAGGTGCTTTGTTTATTTCCATTAGAAATAAAGCGTTAATGAAAGTGGACCACGGCGCGCTGCCCCGTGTCGGGTGCTGGCATGGAAACCACTTAGTGTTAATAAGAAATAAATGCAAATGTTTGCAAATTGTTGTACAGGGAGCAAATATGGCGGCGGCAAGGGCCTTATAAATAGTTGCAAATCTAATCACTTAATACTCTATAATAGGAGCATTCACACTTTGTAATCCGAATGATATCATTACGACTCGACTAAATTGTTTTTATTTGCAATAAACTCCGAAATAATTTAAATTATGTGTTATTTTTTACTTTTAAAAGTACAATAGTGGTTGGCTCTCGGCTTCGTATAAATGTTTATGCAAATTATGTATACAAACCGTCGATAGATAATATAATACAAACCAAACCTTCCTTGTTTATCGTTCTTACCATTAGTTAAAACCGTATCCAAATCCATTGGGTGGTTTAGAAGAAGTTGGCAGAGAAACAGACAAGATCTTCATAAGTTTATAAGTACGAGTAGCTAACAACGATCCCGATCACGTCAGCTTTCAAACAAAAGAAGCCGTATCAAAATCGGTGCATCCGTTGGAGGGTTACGATTTCACAGACACATACACACACACACACACACACACACACACACACACACACGTCAAACTTATAACACCCCGTTTTTGCTTTGAGCGTCGGTGGTTAAAAAGTGACATTTAGGCAGAGGACCCACTTGATGGTAGGCACTTGATGGATCATGTGTCACCAGCAAGCAACACCAGGACGATGGAAAAATGCGTTTACAACACGCTTTAAGAATCGCATATCTTCTAGGCGGAAGTAGGGTGGATATGAGTATATTTATTACGTTGGTAGTTAAAAGGGCCTCTTTCACCAGCGTCAAGTAGGCTAAACCGTCACTTAAAGTCACCTGTCACCGGGAATAATTTAGCTGATATACCTTTGTTTGTACGGTAAACGTCCCAAACATTAAATAGAAAATTATTTAAAAAAATCGCCTATCGAATGATGCAAAAAACCGAGTGCATAATTCAATAAAACAGAAAATGATTTCTAAAAGTAACTAATCAACACTACTTGTAGTTGGTGAAAGAGGCGCTAAATATTACTTTATTTAATTGTTACTGGCATAAGAAAAGTACCATGGGCATTTAAGGTAAAATAAAATTCCCTATACCCATTTAACATAAATGCGAACCCTAAGTAAGTAACTCGTGAAAAATATTGGGTCATCCTTAAGCTTGTTTAATTTTTTTAAGTTTTTTTTTAAAACTATGTTCAAAATTTAAAAATAATAAATTTAAGTACTTAATCCTATTATGATTTAGTTTCAATTTCTAGTACCAATAACTTTAAACACCTAATTCTAGGTAGCGTACACGAATACTTAGGGCCTCTTTCTCAAACTACAAGTAATGTGTTGATTAGTTACTTTTAAAAATAATTTTCTGTTTTATTGAATTATGCACTCGGTTTACTGCATCATTCGATAGCCGAATTTTTTTAATTATTTTCTATTTAATGATTGGGACGTTTACCGTACAAACAAAGGTAAATCAGCTCCATTTACCCCGGTTACCGGTGACTTTATATGACAGTTTGGCCTACTTGACGTTTAAGAAACAGGCGCTTAGAGACATAAAACATAAAATTGTAATTAAAAAAAACTGTTAATTAATATTTAATAAATATAACTAGAACATATGAGCGAATTGCCTTTGAAAGGTGTGATATTCGCCTATTATCAATGGCACATTGTCCCAATACTTTCACGGCGGCGAAGTTTGCTTTGGTCGACGCAGTGCACACCCCCTCTGCGCACGCGCCGAAGTATATAAAGCTCGCTCCTGCCCTCATTTTGCACAGACGCAAGTTGCACTTCGACATAGCGAGTCCTGGAAGATATTAGTCTTCCAGTAGCGCTATATTTAAAAAAAACTCGCTAATAAATCAATTAAAAACCTCTTTTCTCTTTCACCTTTGTGCTCAACTTATCAAAAATGAAATCCATGGTGAGTACTTTTTTTTATTAAAAAATATATAATTAATTAGTTATTAATTTAAAATAGCATTTGCATACAGTGACATGTGATCTAATTAGTTAAACAACTTGATGCCTAATAAGGCTATTGCCATATAATATTGAAGTTGGCACATACATTATGAATTGTAATTTTTTATTCAAACGTTAAATATATAATCTATTTTAAGCTATGGTTTTTATTCAAGTATAATTATTGTATCCATTAATTTTGTAAATTTATAAAACAATTTGTTTAGCGCCACCTATTGCCGATTTACAGTAACAATGTTTCTTTTTAGTTTAGTTTTTAATGACTTACCTAGATCTCTACTGTTTTCCTATTTTAAATACGTTTGTGTAATATTTGTTACTTTTCGTTATTTTTACAAATAGTTTAATATAACTTCTGTTTTTCCAAATATTATTAATTTATCAATATAATAAATTACTTAAATTAAATACATAAATAAATAAAATATATTTTAGTTAACTTATAATTGCAAAAATCTTATATTCAGTACATTATATATTTTTACTCTTTCAAGTTATTTACTTATAATATTTATTTCAAAATCATACAATTTATGTATCATTTTGAATTTCGATTATTTTTTCTTATAAAAACGGCGTGGCGCCTCAAAATGAAAACGTCAAACATTCAATTGACATTAATCTATAGATCACAGATCACAGTAATGATGTGTCGTAGATCACTTATGCAAATGTCACTTGTTCCGTTAAGTTGATTAGTGTTTCCAGCGGCTGTACTGTGCGATAACTCAATTCATTATTGTTAAATCCGATATTCAGAACCAGTTGGGTTTTGTTTGGAAACAAAACGTGGCTATTACTTCACCGTCCGCGCCCTGTCGTTAGACACTGCACGATATCTGACCTCAACCGCCTAACAAATCAAGTGTAACTATATAATAATGTTTCGTAACGAATGTAAATCGAAAAATGTTCATCAAATAAAAGAATCAATTTATCATTGTTTTTATCAACCAATCAATCAATCTGTATCAACAAAAGCTTATTTTAAATTTCAAGTTACATTGTCCAAAATTATAATATTTTAATAGCGACCCGCCATCGACCGCATGTATATACATGCAATTATATATACATGCATATTTCCTCGTATATCGCTCTTTCCATTAGTGAGATTCCAATCAAAATCCGTACTTTTCGGTAGTTTAGAAGATGCTATGAAACTGAAAAAGTCATTCTTAACATTGATGAGTCTTTTTTATTAATTTCAATTAATATTTATGTTCTAATTATGTTATTTAATATATATTTGAATACACAAAAAGTCACATATTTTACGATACTTATTATGTGCACTCAACTCAATAACTTGACCGAAGATGAGCTTAACGTAGCATAATTAATATACTTTTCGTAGCTGTTCTACGAACTCGTAGACACCTCTACATAAAAAAGATATTTTGAATTCATTTTCATAAATTTTTATGTTACTTTTTTGTATATTTGTGCTACATTATATATAAAATCATGTTGTAATAACTATTAAAAAAAAAATCTTCTCCGAGCGATTCACCTTATATGAAAAAATTTATATATCAATTAATCATATAAGGTGAAAACTTAATTGATCTTTTGAAAAATATTTTTTTATCGGCAACTACACAAAAAATCACTAATATAATGTAGTTTAATGTAGTGATTTAATTACACTAAAATTAGTGATTTAAGAACGCACGTATTAATACTAAAGAATTTTGGAGTTCAGTGGGTATAATATTGTTGATAGTAACTAAAATATTCCAAAATATAAAAAGTATAATGATATATGTAACTAACAAGTATGTTTATCAGATTTTTGCAACATCAATACATAGATAATTACATTGTTACAGCTTGAAGTGTTCGTTAACAAGAAGTAATTAAGTGTTGTGTATAATTCGAGGGTTAATAATGAAGGTGCGTGTATAGCGGTCGTGGCTAACGACACGGTAAATTCTCGTGTGTCGAAAATTTTAAAGATATAGTTAGCGCAGCGCATGCACTGCACCGATGAACAATATTCCCTCTTAGACCGAATAAGAACTATAGAGAGAATTTTGCAGACTACATAGTGAAGCCGGTTTTATAAGCATGTGTGTGTGCCGTTTACTTAATTGAGATTTTGTATTCCAAGCTTCCAATCTCCATTTTTGATTATTTTTTATTGAAAATATTGTTTTAATTTAATGGTGAAATCATGCTTTTTATTTTTTGAAGACTAGCTCTTACACGGTACACCCTTTCACCAAGCAATTCGGCATTTTCATTAGCAAATATTTTAATAATGCGAGGCATAGTTTGATTGCATGTGTGTGCGTGTATTTTTGCCAGCTTCAAAATCTTTAGTTCTTATTTTATCTGAGTATTTCCTATCGAATCTCTAATCAGTGAATATTTAATGAAATTCATAAATGTCTAAATAGGTATGCATTAGCTAATTTCATTTATGTACTAGGTCAATATTTTTTTACTATTATTTATTACTATTTTTTGCATATTTTCAATAATTACTAATAAATTTTACTGAAAACGTGAGCTTAATTTGATATAAAATATTGCTCAATCTAACCGTTGCAAACAAAATAGAATCTAACGACCATTCATGAGAAATAGCAATAAAATCTTAACTTTAACTAATTTATTGTAATCGTTTGTAACGGAAACTATTTGGCACAATTCATATATAGTTCCTTAGCGTGATTGAAATGCTCGATAGAAATTTGAATGTAATATTATAATATTTTTTATGCAACAACACAACAGCTATAAACCAAGGCAGTTAAGGCTCCGTCGAACATACTTAATGTGAATCAGAGCACAAAATGACAGTAGGCTTGTTATGTCAATGTCATTGAAAGTTGTCTATGATATCACATATCTTTATGACGATGCCCTATCTATAGTATGTACGCCTTTGCTTATTATTAGACTTTTAGAAAATCGTACTTATTCTTGAGAAAAGTAATAAAAATTTCATATTATATTATATTATATTTTATTACTAGCTGACCTGACAGTCGTTAACATGTCAATTTAAAAAAAAATATTTTTGTAATTTCCGAAATTTTCAGTAGATTTTCCAAATGCTCATGTCAAATTCTATAGAGGCATATTTTGAATAGATATTTTTTATATTAAGATTGTCAAGCTGTCGGTACACTTGACGGTAGGTGGCTACCGTCGCCTAAAACACAAACGACGTCACATGTGCAAGTGCATTTCCAACCATATGGGCTCTGGCATCCCTTGATCTCTCATCGTAACACGGCAGCATACATGCTATTATTTCGCGGTGGTCTTCTATATGGGGGCTAGATTGCTGCCGCTAGAGGGGTTGACCATATATTTAAATAGGCTACCATACCACTACTATTTAAATAGGCGCGCTAATTGTAATTTACTGATAGTCGGTGCACAACAAAATCATATTCTGCCAGGTGGTAATTTTACAGTGGAATTGGAATAACATTACCGTTAGTGATAATTTGCATTAAACGTTACCTGATAACTTATCTTAAACTTATTATTAGCCAATTAAATAATAAAGAGACACTATACTAATAGGTTGTGACTTATGACTAATGCAATTATTCGAATAAACTAATAACCGTGTATAAATTTTATATTTTGAATCAAAAGAAACTTCTTAATGTAGTTTTAATTACAAAGAGAGGAGACGTTGTTTTATAATCTTCCGTTTTCGTTTCGACCCGTTTCCGCACGAGTGCAATTCTTTTCTGCAAATTACACATATATAAAAATCTTCCCAGTCCAACACTAATTCCATTAATGAAAACCACATGAAAATCCTTTACATACAGACAGACTGACATGGCGGGAGGCTTTGATGTAAAGATAACGTGTTATGAAATAGAGTCGCTGTCTGTCTCCGCTAACCTCTTTTAAACCACGCAATGAATTTAGATACGGTTTTCACGAGTGAGAAGAATGATAAACGACGAAGGTTTTCGTGTATATTTTGTATAAAAATATAAAAAATTCAACGCAACCATCGTCACAACAATATGTCAGACATTTTCATTTTTCAATGCGTACCTGGCGTACTAAGTCGCGGGCACAACCTAGTGTAATAAATCATAATTTCACTAACAAAGAAATGGTTATAATGTCACCCAAGTCTCATTATATAAGATCCAGTGATATATGACTGTATACTTATATTTTCATGCTCCATTTGCGTATGCAATGTCAACCAGACCGGTGTCGCGGTACGCCCCCACACAATCACCTTGTCAAAGAATTTGTTACACTTCATTTGAGCCTTATTCCCATAATCAATGAATTTGAAATGGCATAGCAAATACAACGACTTGTCAACCACCACAGTCGTTCTTTAATTACTTTGTAGTGATGCGACTTGTTCGACGTTTCGATAAAATGGATCGACACAGTGACTCATGTGGAAATTTAAAGTGAGATATAGAATAAAATATTGTTAATATAATATAAAATGGTACAAAATAAATATCATATAAGAATATGTGACCTACCACCAAGGGATCGTCAACACACCTTCAGACTGTAGACCTTAAGATAAAAAGTTAAGATATGTCTCATCTTCTGCCATGTCGGCAGTGTGTCTAGCGAATAGTCTTCCACTACTTCCAAGCTTTATGATTTAGTCGATATTTGCACTAGCGCAATGAGCACATCCCTATTTATAAATGTTTCGCCTGCTTACTCAGTAGCCGGGCACACCTATCAAGCTGTGTCCACTGGTGTCGCTTGCCTCGCCGCCGCTCACCCAAGCTTTTTGTCTGCATTCCTCCGCGCACCGATTTAGAAGGGCATGCCCACGCGCCGCCCCGTGCCAATTTAATCGCTATCCTAATTATTTTATCATGACCCCAGCCATAATAAAATAAGCTAGTTAATGACTAAATTGTTCCGCCGAACTGCCGTGAGAATTAACAACTAATTCGCAACAACAGTGGCGACTTTGTAGTTTCTTGTTTGCATCAAATTCTAAGAGTAAACTTTGAATTTCAATTCTTAGAAAAATTTATTTGCAAGTGTGACTAGTCAAATCTAACCTAACTGTACTCAAATTTTTATATTTGTGTGAAAATTGTATGGCAAACAGGCTGACGGTCAACTTGATGGTTGAATTACTCACACATTACTTAGTACAGACTTTAGTAGGATCAAAGATAAGATAAGATGGAGGGGATGGGATAGAGAAATGGGCTCTGATATCCCTTACTCAATCACAGAAACAGCACACATGCTTTTCACGTCTTCTTAAAAGTCTTATGAAGACTTAAGAGTCTTAAGAGTCTGTCTTAGTCTTCTTTAAGAGACTAATAATGTCGCCAAACGGTCTGCCGATTTCATGACTGTACAGTGAGCCCTGTCAGAACACACCCCTTACAGTAACAACAATATCTAAGATGTTTGACACCAATCTTTCTAGAGAGTGATTTAATTTATTTGTTTTACATAAATATTTGTACTTAGATATTTTTTTAATATTTTCAAAAGATTTTTTTCACTTTGTATATCTCAATAGAGGTCATAAAAACACGATTTTTAGGCAATACTGAAACTAGGCTTTGTCTTAATTGCTCATCTAACGCATTCCCTATAAATAGTTTGACGCATGCCGTGGGAACGTTGCGTCAGACGCACCTTAATGTAAACAGCTTTAACGAAGGTCAATCGTTAATAACATTAAACATTAAAAAGTACTCGGTATCCATTAAATGCAAAATTAATCGATTTCATTTATCCCCCAGAAAGTTACGTATAATTATATTGAGATAAACATTTTTGCTTCGGTAATGTCCAAGTACGAGATAATGAGTCAAAATTATAATATAACTATTCTCATAAAAACTTATTATTGGAATTAAACTTAATCATTTGCTATAAGCTTTTTTTATTTAAATTCACCACACATTTAATAAAATTAAAGTACATTTTTCGCGCGACTCTCGTGAACTTTTTTACTTTTTTTTTCTGTACTTTTTTCTGAACGATGTTCTTTTCTTGACTCTGACGTGTATGCAAAATTTCATGATGATCGGTTGAGTTTTGGTCTTATACAGTGACTCAAATATTTAGATAGCAGAAAAATAGTTCACATTCTTGAGAAAAAGTATAAAAAAGCAAATACCAGTTGCATGACAAGCGAGGGTAACTGGTATAGATGTGGGCAAGTCCGGAAGACTGACTTCCTGCTTTGCGACCTTCGATCGGCCTTCAGACCTTGGTGCCATTCACTTTCTGTTTGCACTCTTTAATTGTAACACTGCCATATCATAACTCACAATCATTGATTTGATGCACCATCTTAGAACCAACAGGTTATAGAAGCAATCAAAGGGAAGATAATTTTTGAAATCGCAAATGACTGAAGCATTACATATTATATTAGACGCATTATAATTAACTATAGCTTATGAACGCGACTTCGTCCGCGTTGAAAAACAAAAGATACTTTGGCCAAGCGTTGGACCTTTATTTTTGATAGCTGGTGCCATCCTGTCCATCCTGAAATTCCATTCTAACTATTTGTGAATATCTTTCACGAATAGAATGGAATTTCATTCTAATGAGTAGTTTCGAATATTATCTCTCCTACATACTCGTATCGTTGCCTACATACAAAAAAACATACACATTTTACATCTTTATAATATTAGTGAATGTATAGAAATATTAGTACCTATAGATTAAAATACAATCTATTCTATTTTTAAAATCTTTGACTCAACCATTTTAAAAATGGAACATGAAACAATTACCTCCGTTGAAAAACTTTTTGCGGAATTGTTTCACGCTCCGAGAATGCACTCGTTTCATTGCGCGTGACGTTGCGACACTTCTGATTATGATCGCTAGCAAAATTACAGTGTACAGTGAAAATGTTTATCGTCCTTGCAAGTCACAGTTCAGGTCACGTGTGAAGAAATTTCTTGCAACAAACGCACTGATAACAAACGTTGAGGAATTTAAATTGCTCTGTGTACTTCGTGAAACAAACCTGTTGCGGTAGGTTCGAATTGTAACCTGTGTAAGCACTAAGCATACAAAGATATTATCCTATAGAATTTAATCCTAATCTGTTTAACGGTTGACGCACGAATAAGCAAGAATAAAATAACTAGGTTATGTAACGTTAACGATAGCATTTATAGTGTTATCAAAATATTAGCATATGCCTATCAAAATTAATCCTTTAACTTAGCCTATACCTATTGTTTTATTGAAATATTAAATTATAATTACGTAAGGCATTTTATACTTAAAATTTGACCTTTTACAATCATAATTTTTCTTGGGAAAACTACACTGCTGGCAATTTCAAAATAGCCAAGTTTTCTCTTAAAGGCTTCAAGCTAAATAACTCTAAATTATCTAAAAAGTTTAGACTTACTTTGATCATTTTGAAAAAAATTCATTTACGAATTGCATCTTAATTTTATCCTAATTTTATCCTTACAAGTTATTGACACATGTACATAGAAATGTGCTCCTAATGAATTGAATCGACGCAGTAAACTAGGTAATTATTTCACATTTCAACTCTCGATTGAGTAGGAATAGGAAGTCCGTAAATAGTTCGACAAAAACTTGAGATATTGGTCTCGATGTCTATCCGCGATAAAAAAAAAATGATTGCTCGCGCGTGCCGCCTTTGACACGATCCGATCTTGCAACTTTATCACTCTGTTATTGGCCGTGATCAAGCCTTAATGGTTTTATTAACCGCGTATGTATAGTAATTTTCTTTACATTTGTCTTGGTTTGTGTCATTGGAATAAAATGCGGTAGCGAAATGAATGAACATTTAACTTTTTAATTTTTAACTCATATGAATACTCTTTTGTACCAATTATAATTGTACTAGCTGTAGCCCGCGTCTACGGCTGTTGCAAAATGAAAAATATAACTCTTGGCTAAGGCCAGACATCTTTATCGCTGTGGCGACAATGCGAAATTTTTAAATCTAAACGATCCCTCAGCAACCTAACATTTTTTCAAGAGAATATTAATAATTACACTATATGGTATATTTAGGCAATAAACTAGCTCATATATGTTACTAGCTTTTGACAATAGTGCATTTTTCTGGATGAAAAGGACACTAACACGTCATTTTCATGATACCGTGTATTCAAAATTTCACGGTTACGCTTGTAGTCCATGCGAGAAGGTAAATGAAGGCCACTTACTCTCAACGCTTAGATAACATTGATAACACGAGACGCTTTGATGCATACAAATAAGATAATCTGCAATTCTATTACATCGGTCCGATCTCCAGCAGCCCAACCTGACCACAAGCCATGACATCGTTACGTAGTTGAAACGCGGGTTTGCCACAAATTCCTTACCAGTCCTCTCATCGTATTATTTACCTTTAACCACGATGCAATCAGGTGCCCTTTATTTCACATTTTCAAGGCTATCGTTGGCAGAAAATATTATATCTAGCTATTGATCGCGCCCCTCTGGTAAAGTACTTTTTTCTGGATGAAAGATATCCTATTCTTTTTTTGTACCCCTGACGATAAATAATCGAGAACCAAAGTATTTTTCTACAGTACGATTTTTGAAATATGGGTAATAGGTCTATCATTTGATGAAATATTGTTCCCAATATTTCAACAAATGATAGAGTTCCTGTCATATTTCACCGTCAGCAAACCGTTACATTCGAATTAATCTCCATGTTAATTACAAATATTAATTGCTCATATATGAATAGTAATTACGTTTGTAATTACTTAATGTTCAATGAGCATTTGCTTTTCTAAAGGCACCTCCACACTAGTAATGCGACATCGTATCTGTCTTTCATTCTCTCTGGCTTAATAGAGGCATCGTAGATTGTATTCACAAAAACTATATTAGCTAAAATAATAAGAATAATATCCAGAATAACTAGCGAAAGTTGAGTAACTAACTTCTATATATATCTATAAATATTATAAAATATATTACAAAGTAATAAACATATTTTAAAATCGCTTTTCTCCTCTGTTCGTTTCTCAGCTAACGTCTACTAAACCACGCAACGCATTTTGATACGGTTTTTATTAGTTGAAAGAGCGATAAACCAGGAAAGTTTGTGTATATAATTTGCATAAAAAATTACATCCATGTGAAGTTGGGGTAGTATTGTATAAAAGCAGGTATGTATAACTTGTCTTAGTAAACGCAGTAAAAACGACTGCACCTGTGAAGATACCTTTATAGCTTCTTTTTAAATTCACACAAAAACAACTCCACACAAAATACAATTTTGCGTCAAAATTATACTAATTGCTTATAATAAAATTACCGCCGATAATGTGGTGGACGTGTTCGGTGTCTTTCGCCGATAATCTTACCTTATTTGGACCAGTAATTTGTAAAGGTAAGGCCCCTCCGCTGTAGTTGACAATGGACTCAGTGCGGTGACATTCTCCGGGCGTGTAGTCATCGGGTTTAAACTTGATCTAGTGCACCGTCGCAACTTTATGAACGACCTTTATGAATTATTTGCATTAAATGAAATTGTCCATGAGTTTACTTGTCACACTTGTCACACAAGTAAACGGCGTGTACAGAATTAAAATCAACATAATGGAAACCTATATAAGGGATTTTATGTTAATACAAATCAAAATTTTAGCATATTATCAATAGAAACAGTACCGCCCACTGTTTCAATAAAACGGCTCCACAGCCAAGCCTTATCACGACTTATTCTTGTTACAAATCTTTTAGTGTTAAATTCAAAAGGATAGTTGTTAACATTAATCATAATTAACTAGCCATACATTTGCTATTTGTAGCAAATTTTTTCTGCAAATTATATACCTAAGCTTTCCTTTATAGATCTTTCCATTAGTAAAAGCCATATCAAAACCCTTTCGGTGGT
Organism: Synanthedon formicaeformis; assembly: GCA_945859745.1. NCBI lineage: Eukaryota > Metazoa > Arthropoda > Insecta > Lepidoptera > Sesiidae > Synanthedon > Synanthedon formicaeformis. The sequence continues at coordinate 6,889,646 of OX243972.1, forward strand.
TTAAAACAAAACAGCGACTTTTGACAGTAAAGACTGTCATCTGTCAGACCACTTGGTGGTAGATGGCTACGTCGCCTATTATCCAGAACATAGGGTAACTTTCATCCAGAAAAAAGTGCCTACTGTTACCGAAGGATCATCTAAAATTAGGAAAACTACCGCTTGGCAAAAGTGTAATAGAAATAAAGATGATATTTAAAAAAAAACTTAAAAATCCATTTCATATAAAACGCGAACAGATTTAAAAGTACTAAAAGCTGTATCACGCAACTAACACCTGACTAAAAGGAAGGCAACTTATTATCATTGAAAACTAGTACCTACTGTATAAATATTGTATCGACAAGTTGGCCGAGATTAATGGAAAGAGCCGAGGAACGCAACTTTGAATATTATCTTGTTAATAAATGGAACCGCAACATTTTAACAACTGTACTCAGTATCAGATATTGACAGACAATGGCTGATAACAATCAATTTAAACCAAACACTTAACCGATAACAGTTGAGTTTACATTCTCTGATCAATATCAATTTTATTAATATCCGACGCCCGACGTATAAGAGGGGTGTCGTTAAGTTTAATCTGTGTATCTGTTTTGTCATCATAGCTCCTAAACGGATGGACCTATGTTTGTCCAGTTTTTTTTTTGTTTGAAAGCTGACATGATCAAAAAATGTTCAGCGTTTGAAGATCATCAGCTGATTCCCTAACTGACGAAGGGATCTCACTAACTTGCACAGGTTCGATTGATTTGAAATTTGTTAAATTGTTACTTCAGTGGTTTTTCCATGACATGGTAACTTTGACCTGATGTTGCAGGATCAAGTAGTCTGCTGGATACCCAACTCCTTAGTAATATACAGCAGATATAGCGGTTTGAGCTTATTTTTAATTATAATTTGTGTTTTTGTCCACAGATCGTTGTCGCTTGTTTGGCGTTGGCGTGCGGCGCTCACGCATCTGGTTGGGCCGGTCCTCCCGCCAACATTGCCTTGTCACAGGACGGCCGCAACATCTTGGACACCCCCGAGGTAGCTCAAGCGAGAGCTGCCCACATTTCCGCTTTACAACAGGCCTCCCAAAACAACCCCAACCCCCATGATGATGGCTCATACGACCCCCGTTGGGACAACGAAGAGTACTGGCAACAAGCTGAACAGCCCAAATGGAACGCACCTGCCCAATCCTGGAATGCTGCTCCTTCCAACTCCTGGAACGGCCCTCAAGCTCACTCGTGGAACGCTGCCCCTGCCGCCCCAGCTTGGAATGCTGCCGGCCCAGCGCCAGCCCCCGTCGCTGAAACTCCAGAAGTAGCTCAAGCCCGTGCCGCCCATTTCGCCGCTTTGAACGCAGCTAAATCCGCCGCTCCTGCTCAACAGAACTGGAACGCTCCTCAACAACAGTGGAATGCTCCCGCTCCTCAACAACAGTGGAACGCTCCCGCTCATCAGCAGTGGAACGCTCCAGCTAACCAGTGGAACGGTGCTCCATCATGGCAAGGAAATGCTGCTCACCAACCCGCCCAAATCAGACTGTCTCATGATGGATCTGGTATCTTAGACACCCCCGAAGTCGCCGCAGCCCGCGCTGCCCACTTAGCCGCTCACGCGCAAGTAGCGCACGCTGCCCCCGCGCATCCTCAACAACAGCACTGGTGAGATCTATCTTCTTCTTCTTCTTCCAAGGCCCGCTAAGTGTAGAACTATCTGACTACAGATCCTGGAGATCCCGCTAATTAGTTCTACACACAGTGTGCCCTTTTCATTCTCAGATCTCTTCTTCGATTAGGACTTTTCATAGTGCAAGTGCGTCAGCCTATCCTATTCCCTGTGGCTTCTTGTTACTTTTATGAGAAATTTTCTATGAAACGAAAACTTTTGTACATAAATAATTATATGTATGCGTAATAAATGAATTATATAAAAAGGAAAACATTATAATTTTGTTTCTATTTGAATCCTTTACAGATGTATTTTTAATTAATAATAAGTTAATGATCATCTCAGCTGTAAAACGTGCATTGCTGGACATTGACCTCCCTCCAATTATTCAATAGGAAATAATTAGTACTGGCTTAGAATATAGTATTCCCGTGGGTGCCGTGGAAATGGGATAAGAGAAAAACTGCCAGTGGACAAACATATTAAAATGCGCTTGCCAACTTGCCTGCCAAGTTTAAGGAGTCTTGGCAATTTCCCCCCATGATCTATCTACATGAATAATAAATTAATAAATTCTACAAAATTAAAACATTTTAAAGTGATTGATATAAGTATTGATTTTTAAGTATTGATGAATAATAAAACCAAATAGGTTTTAAAACTAAAACCGGAATATCCGCTCACTAATTCAAACCACAACCTTCATTTAAAACCGAGTGTCTGATCACAATAATTACTGACTTTATAAAAAAGCTAGGTTTTGTTCGCGACTTGGTCCGCGACCCCTTTTCTTAGCTTGATTTTCTAGGCATTGATTTTTTTTTATGATCCCTTGGTACCAATACTTCTTTTCCGCGTGAAAGGTACCCTATGTCCTTCTCTATATCCCTGACAACGTGTAAGACAAAATTCAGGATGATTGGTTGAGTAGTTGAGGCGTGAAAACCCAACAAACAAACTTAACAAAGTCACTTTTATATTTATAATATTAGTTAAAATAATTAGGTACCCACTGAAAACTATTATATAATTTGTTAACCGATAAATTGCTGTTGCTGCCTGTGCTGTGTAGTAAAGAAAATATTACCTAACGTTCTAACTATGAACAATACTTCGATCGATGCAACGTTTGATAACAAACACGACATGTTATTAAATATTGCGGTAACATAATAGAGCTTTGGCGGTAACGTCAAACGGATGTCATTCATCAATTGGAGACCAGAATTTATTGGTTGGACAGAATCTATATTCTATATCTATACATATTATTAGCTGCTGCTCGCGACTTCACCCGCGTAACTTTATAAAATAAACTCAAAAACAAATGGACCGATTTTAAGAATTCTTTTCACCTATAATATAATCAGCGAGTAAAATAGGCTAAATTTTATAAAATTTCTTATCTTTTATAAGAAGTCGCTTCTAATATGTTATATTTATTTATCACCATTAGGGCCTCTTTCATAAACCACAAGTAAAGTGTTGATTAGTTACTTTTAGAAACCATTTTCTGTTATATTGAATTATGCACTCGGTTTACATCATTCGATAGGCGAATTTTTTTATTATTTTTGATTTAATGTTTGGGACGTTTACCGTACAAACAAAAGTATATCAGCTCCATTATCCCCGGTTACCGGTGACTTTAAATGACAGTTTGGCCTACTTGACGTTTGTGAAACAGGTGCTTAGAGTAGTTAACTAACAGTACCTAATATAATATTATAAGGAGACTAGCAATATATGGATTATATATTGTAGGATATATTATTGGATTCTAGCTTATTCGTATTCATATTCAGGAGAAAGTCGTTAGTGCAATCTCATTTGAAGACATAGGATCATATACCTAAAGTTATAAATATAGCCATTAGAAAACTATAAAAAACATAAAACAATTCACAATAAAATTGGAACAAGACAAGTGTCTCAACAGCAACAACCTAAATAGAGAAAATAACATAGTGAAATTAAAGGTTCGTTTTAATTTACGACTCGAGCAAACCAACGTAATTATACGGGCAGGGGCAGGACGACAAATAACTGGAAAATGTATAATTTTGCTATCGAATGCTTGCTGTGGAGGCGGCACAAGGTCGATCTATCATTCGATCAACGCAATCAAACGATTAGACGACAAACATTGCTTTTGTGGAATTAGATTAATAGTACAAATTGTCAGCAAGCATTGTCAGTCAAGTTTAACCCTGGAGTTCTATGTGGCACTAGAAATATCAGACTTCTAACTTGTTAAAAATGGTATACCATATCAGAGACGCCGATATGCGTCCACAGAAGACGTCTTTCAGAAAGGTAATTGAAATCTTTACGTACTTCAAATTAGTTTACTACACTACGTCATTAATTATATTAGTTAGGTAAATATTTAGTTAACACTGGACATAGGTCGGCACATATAAGAAGCGAATCTCCTAGTTATTACCTATAACATAAAGTCGCTATAAGCCTCTGACGTTTCTCCAGTTACTAAATTTCTAGTTACTAAGTTACTAGTTAAGTTACTAGAATTCTAAATCCTAAACCATTAAACGTATTTCGATACGATTTTCACTAATGAAAAAAGGGAAAAACGAGGAAGGTTTGTGTGTATAAAATACGTGCAAATACTATGTTCCTTTATAAAAAATGATATTATATGATCCGAAATAGATCATGGATCACTCAGATTAAAAGATGGCGATACGATTTTCACTAATGAAAAAAGGGAAAAACGAGGAAGGTTTGTGTGTATAAAATACGTGCAAATACTATGTTCCTTTATAAAAAATGATATTATATGATCCGAAATAGATCATGGATCACTCAGATTAAAAGATGGCGATACGATTTTCACTAATGAAAAAAGGGAAAAACGAGGAAGGTTTGTGTGTATAAAATACGTGCAAATACTATGTTCCTTTATAAAAAATGATATTATATGATCCGAAATAGATCATGGATCACTCAGATTAAAAGATGGCGATACGATTTTCACTAATGAAAAAAGGGAAAAACGAGGAAGGTTTGTGTGTATAAAATACGTGCAAATACTATGTTCCTTTATAAAAAATGATATTATATGATCCGAAATAGATCATGGATCACTCAGATTAAAAGATGGCGATACGATTTTCACTAATGAAAAAAGGGAAAAACGAGGAAGGTTTGTGTGTGTAAAATACGTGCAAATACTATGTTTCTTTATAAAAAATGATATTATATGATCCGAAATAGATCATGGATCACTCAGATTAAAAGATTGCGATACGATTTTCACTAATGAAAAAAGGGAAAAACGAGGAAGGTTTGTGTGTATAAAATACGTGCAAATACTATGTTTCTTTATAAAAAATGATATTATATGATCCGAAATAGATCATGGATCACTCAGATTAAATGATGGCTAATTCTTTTAAGCTGTCAATATTTGACATTGCGAAATCGCGGGGCGAAGCGATTATTATACTTATATATTTATTTTTAAATATTTAACTTGATTATGGATTCAGCAACACTATTGGACTACACAAACCGTTCCTGAACCTCAACCGTGGTACGTTTGGGACTCGAATAAACCAACCAGCAGAAGTAGAAGTGAGGTGAGTATATGATGAGAAGGTATGTTCTTTTTTTAAATGTCGACAGCCAGGCTGACCGTCTACTCGATGGTAGATGGGTACCGCCACCGGTAACACAAGCAATGTCAACGTGCGTGATATGGTAAGACTTTGTCAGGGTAGTACTCTTAATTACCTCGGAGGACTGACGCGCAGTCCTCCACAATATATTGTTACGACCGAACATTCTCGAAGCGTTTGTTTATCATAAACAAACAGCGTGTTGTTGTTTATCATGAGACCTGGGCGTATGGAAATTTCCATACGTAGAAGGAAGCCCTCCTGTCTCAGAGAAAACTGTTCCTTATGTTCGCGACATAAGGTTCACATTCCCTTAAGCCAGAGAGTTGTTTACGATGTTTGTTTTTTATGACTTGTTTACTTGTGTACGAGCTTGTTTACCTTAAAGTTTCTAGTGTTTTCCAAAAACATCGCGGCTGACTGCGCGTGTATAAATACGGGTGCCATCGCTCGAGTGGGACAGTTCTGCGACAACAAGCGATACGAAAACAACTCTTGGGAGCTTTTGCGAAGATATTTGCGACAGTGCATTGTTGACACATAGAGTGAATTATTTACGACTTTTGGCAAGTTTTACGGTTTAATTGGAAAAGCTCTGATATTTTGGAAGTCATCTTGGTCTGCGTAATAAATCGTGTTCTTACAACCCTAAACGGCATTTTAACTCACCCCGCACGTAACAACTGGTGTCAGAAGTGGGATGCCGTTAATGCCACGGGACGAAGGAACTCGTACTCCACGGACCAGGAGGCAAGTGGAGATGGATGCTGCGAGACAACGAGCACATGAGGAGCCGGAGGAAGGCACCGATGCTGATTTGCTTCCTACGGCAGTACCTACATCGAGCCCGTCGATGGACCTCGCTGCGCTGCTAGCTGCTGTGCAGAGCATACAAGCCAGTCAGGAAGCCGCTCGCCGTGAACAGGAAGCTGCTGTACAGAGCATACAGGCCAGTCAGGAAGCTGCTGTGCAGAGCATACAAGCCAGTCAGGAAGCCGCTCGCCGTGAACAGGAAGCTGCTGTACAGAGCATACAGGCCAGTCAGGAAGCTGCTGTGCAGAGCATACAAGCCAGTCAGGAAGCCGCTCGCCGTGAACAGGAAGCCGCTCGCCGTGAACAGGAATCTGCTAGCCAAATGCTGCTTTCGAAATTGGACACAAGCCTTGAAGTCATCTGCGATAAAGTTAAAAAGGTGGAGTCCGAAGTTAAAGGGGTCTCAGTGAAAGTCGAAGGCCTGGAAGAGAGACTCGACCAAACCGACACTCGCCACCAGGCGCTCGCCGAGAAAGTGCAGAAGTTGGTGACGAGGGAGGCAGTCTTCACTGCGCCGGTACCTACACAAGGTAGGCTGGACTTGCCACGGTTTGATGGCACATCTTCCTGGACAGCCTATAAGTACCAGTTCGAAACCCTCTCTAACTGCAGCGGCTGGACTGAGGATCAAGCATTCATGGCGTTGACTCTAGCCTTAAGAGGAGACGCCCAACTGATTCTGGAGCGACTCCCTACGGAAGGAAGGTCTCTGCAAGCCCTATTGGAAGCCCTAGAGACACGGTATGGTGACAGGCATTTGGAGCACGTGTATAGGGCTCAACTACGAAATCGCATGCAGAGGCCCACGGAAACACTCCAGCAGTGGGCTGACGAAATCGAGAAATTAGTTCATCGCGCCTATATATCAACACCGAATGCAGTGGAAATAATTCTGCTCCAAGCCTTTGTGGACGGGATAAGGGATGGCGAAGTTCGCGCAGCGGTGCGATTGGGTCACCATCAGACCCTGAATAGTGCACTGGCACATGCTCTAGAAGTGGAAGCTGTGCGGCGTGACACAAGGCCATTCAAGGTCAGGGAGCTGGTAGCCGAGGAGCGAAAGCCTCGCTATGGTCCGTTCTGCTATGGCTGCGGTGAAAGAGGCCACATAAGGCTGGACTGCCTAAGGAAGAAAAGAAAGGGGGTCTCAGAGATGGAGACCCAAGTTGACGAACGACAGTGGCGTGCCACAAGGCCATCCAAGGTCAGGGAGCTGGTAGTCGAGGGGCGGAAGCCTCGCTATGGTCCGACCTGCTATGACTGCAGTGAAAAAGGCCACATAAGGATAGACTGCCCAAAGAAGGAAAGAAAGAGTTTCTCTGAGATGGGGACCCAAGTTGACGAAGAGCAGTTAAAACTAAGCGTCGCCAGGGCCGAGGGGCAGGCACCGGCTGGGAGAAAGATAGCCCCTGCTATTACTGTCAGACAAGGTTCTAACGGAAAAGGTCATGGTAATACTGACGCTCTATCGAGAAGACTATGTCCTGAAAACTGTAAACACTGCAGGAAACAAGAGTCTCAGGAATCAGTAAAAATTATCCGTACCCAAGGATTAGACGATGACTGGTCTGGAGAAAATATGAGGAAGGCGCAAGAGGAAGATGACGACCTGCGATTGATCTTAGATTGGATAAAAAAGGGAGTGAAACCTGAGTGGGCGGATGTATCAGCTTCCAGTCCTGTTACAAAAAGCTATTGGGCTCAATGGGATAGTTTGACCCTGGAAGGCGGAATCTTGTGCAGGAAATGGGAGTCTAATACCGGACATCAGGTGACTGTACAGGTTGTAGTCCCTCGAAGTAAGGTATCTCCTCTACTACGTCATATCCATGATGGGGTGTCTGGTGGTCATCTTGGAGTGAAGAAAACCCTTTTGAAAGTGCGACAGCGGTTCTACTGGGTCCATTGCCGGGAAGACGTAGAAGATTGGTGTCGTAAATGCAACGCATGCGCTTCAGTCAAGGGACCACAGACAAGAAGTAGGGGAAAACTGAAGCTCTACAATGTAGGAGCACCATGGGAACGTATCGCTATAGACGTGGCCGGACCATTTCCTGAAACTGAGGATGGGAACAAATACATCGCTGTAGTGCAAGACTATTTCAGCAAATGGCCGGAAGTGTTTGCGACCCCTAACCAAGAAGCTAAAACTGTTGCCAAGAAGCTAGTTCAGGATGTAATCTGTCGGTATGGCGTACCTCTGGAAATACACTCCGATCAGGGGAGAAATTTCGAATCAGCCCTATTTCAAGAAATGTGCAACCTTCTCGGTATACATAAGACCCGTACGACACCAGCTCATCCTCAGTCTGACGGAATGGTCGAAAGGTTTAACCAAACATTGGAAAATAATTTGGCTAAAGTAGTCGACTCACATCAGAGAGACTGGGACCAGTACATTCCTCTTTTCTTGTTGTCTTATCGCTCCGCTGTACATGATAGTACTAGTTTTACCCCTGCCAGAGTGAATTTTGGACGAGAAATAAGACTACCAGTCGATGCAATAACAGGGTCTCCGCCGAATAGCCCAAGACTTGTGACGGATTATGTCAGCGATCTTCGAGAACAGCTGGATGAAGTGCATAAGCTAGTTCGCGAGTGCAGTCTCAAGACTGGTGAAAAAATGAAAAACCCGTTATGATAGGAGATCAAACATCAACGGTTTTGAAGAGGGAACTCTCGTATGGCTTCATAATCCCTTCAGGAAAAAGGGCAAAAGCCCAAAGTTGCAAGCACGATGGGAAGGACCTTACAATGTGGTTACAAAAATCAACGACGTCACCTATCGAATCAAAAAGGGGCAAAGAGGAAAACCGAAGGTCGTACACATTGACCGTTTGACAAAGTATCACGGCACGAATGATGATCGGGACGATCATAACTAAGAGGGGGGTAATGTTACGACCGAACATTCTCGAAGCGTTTGTTTATCATAAACAAACAGCGTGTTGTTGTTTATCATGAGACCTGGGCGTATGGAAATTTCCATACGTAGAAGGAAGCCCTCCTGTCTCAGAGAAAACTGTTCCTTATGTTCGCGACATAAGGTTCACATTCCCTTAAGCCAGAGAGTTGTTTACGATGTTTGTTTTTTATGACTTGTTTACTTGTGTACGAGCTTGTTTACCTTAAAGTTTCTAGTGTTTTCCAAAAACATCGCGGCTGACTGCGCGTGTATAAATACGGGTGCCATCGCTCGAGTGGGACAGTTCTGCGACAACAAGCGATACGAAAACAACTCTTGGGAGCTTTTGCGAAGATATTTGCGACAGTGCATTGTTGACACATAGAGTGAATTATTTACGACTTTTGGCAAGTTTTACGGTTTAATTGGAAAAGCTCTGATATTTTGGAAGTCATCTTGGTCTGCGTAATAAATCGTGTTCTTACAACCCTAAACGGCATTTTAACTCACCCCGCACGTAACAATATGTTCTGGCATTCTTAATTGTCCAGGACTGCTGTCTGAAATGGTGAGGCTTCAGGCTGGGCTCAGACTTGGAAAAAAATATAAAATGTCGAAATATCTTTCAAGCGCAATGTTGTGATTGCACTGAAGGATAAATACTTACAAAATAATAGAAATTTTACCTATATTACACTAAATTTTCCCTACAATGTAAAAGGACGGCTAAGTACCTATTCTTTTTCACACAAAAAAAAGTGAAGCATTAAACCTATTCCACAGTAAGCAGTAATGTAATATTTTTTTATTTTTTTTAAGAGCCCATTTCTCTCCCTTATCCTCAATCCTACTATTAGTCGGTAGCGGACATACAGCACCTGTGGCGTTCCTTGTATTATAGGCGACAGTAGGCACCTACCATCAACTGGACCATCAGCCTGTCTACCGATCTTAACTTTAAAAAAAATCACTACTATTAAGTGTTTTGCTAACAGTTAATCCTTAATTATTTTTGCACTAGGAGAGACCATCTCGCTGCCTTCAAGTTACAGGTTGCGATGTGAAGGTATTCCGCAAAGATATTAGGGAATATCTCCTAACATCAACACTACATGGTTTGCGATACATCGGAGAAAAGAAACTGACATGGTTCGAAAGGTACACGTTTAGGATATGAATCAATATAATTAAAAAATGTTTAGTCTAATATTTAACTATGCGATTAATTGTTATACGACTAACTCTCAATTACAAAGCTAAAATAAAATTTCTTTCAGTAGAAAATCAGATGTTTTTATTAGTTCTTTAAAAAAAAAACACAAAAGTAAATATTTGGTATTAAGAAAAGAAAAGAAAGAAGGAATTAGGTGATAATGAGAAAACTTTAAAATTTATAAACTTTTTTTCTATCAGATTCTTCTGGTTAGCTGCGTTCGGTTGCTCTTTGGTTTCCGCGTCTTTCTTTATCCTGAATGTGTACGCAAAATGGAGATTGACTCCAATGATTGTGAGCATCAATCCTGAAAATATGCCGCTGAGCAGCTTACCGTTTCCAGCTTTGACAATTTGTAATGTAAATCAAGCTAAAAAATCTGTCGCTGAGCGTTACAAAAAATTTGGGTAAGAGTCATATATTTTGTACTTTTGTTCTTAAAAGAGACCAAGTAACCAGTAAATTAATCCAGTAATTATTGGAGTAAGAAGACCCATATACTTAATTTATTAATTTAAAATATTTTTTGTTATATTTATTTTTTTCAATAAAAGTGAGCGATGTCGTTCGTCTATTACCAACTGACAAACCATCAATTTTTGTCAAAAAATTTGACCACGTACAACTGGTTGGTTAGTAATTTTTTTTTTCTTAACCGACAACCTGGTTGATGCGTTAGTAAAGTTAGTAGGTAAGTGACAAACACCTCCACTATTCCTAATTTATGCAATGTTTCCCGAAAATAATATTTTCTATTACAGACGTCGAGTTGATAAGAAACTATTGGAGAGTCTTTGCACAAATCAAGACGACGCTGATTTATTTGAAGACAACATTGCCGACCGTGCGGACTGGGATTACACGCGTGCGTTTCTCATCAATGTTAGTAACAAATGTACCCACTTAATACCTACCTCAGTGCCGGATCAGCTACGTAGCAAAAGTAGCATTTGCTACGGACCCCGCGCATAGGTGGCCCCGCGTACCCATGCCTACTTGACCTCAGTGCCGGATTAGCTACGTAGCAAAAGTATCAATTGCTACGGACCCCGCGCATAGGTGTCATCTTAATCCGGCACTGACCTACCTATATCATAGTACGCTTCGATTAAGTTTGTGTTTTAATTAAATTACTTATTCTGGTCAATGTTCAGTATCAATTTCGATTATCACCTCACAAACCCATGCCTACTTGACCTCAGTGCCGGATTAGCTACGTAGCAAAAGTAGCAATTGCTACGGGCCCCGCGTACCCATGCCTGCTTGAGCGTAAAATAATTTTTTCAGCAAAAATATTTTTACGCTCCTATCTTAAATGAAAAAAAATTGTTCAAGCTTCAGGAAACATAACTTTACAATTAGAGAAAATACACTTTATTTTAACATAAAATCCACGTAATATACTGTAGATCCTAATAGAAACCATTGATAGAATTTGTTACGGGCCACGCGCATCTTAATCCGGCACTGACCTACCTATATCATAGTACGCTTCGATTAAGTTTGTGTTTTAATTAAATTACTTATTCTGGTCAATGTTCAGTATCAATTTCGATTATCACCTCACAAACCTTCGGAAACATAAATATCTGTCCGATCCCCTTCACTGCAATTAAGCGTAGAATATACTACGAGTACAATTAAATACACAAAATATTTTTAATTTTGTATCTGCAGGATTAAGGTATCATTCGGGGTATAATAATGAAGGATACTCTTTTGCATTTTTTAACGTAATTATGTTTATGTGTAATATTAAAGTATCAATTACATTATTTAATATATTATATACTAGCTGCAGCACGCGACTTCGTCCGCGTAACCCTATAAAATATAGCGTACGTTACTCGCTGAAAACGTAGCTATAGGTGAAAGAATTTTTAAAATCGATCCAGTAGTTTTTGCGTTTATTCATTACAAACACAAACCTTTTCTCTTTATAATATTAGTGTAAATGAATTATATATTTAAAAAAAGGTGTAAGTAGGTATTAAATGGCTCACGTTCATAAATTAATTCATCAGGAAAAATTAAGGATCAATATACTACAATAAGTTACATACTCGTACTTTAACTTTAGCTATACTAATATTATAAATCCGAAAGTAAGTTTATTTGTTTGTTACGTTTTCACGCCTTAAACACTCGACCGATAATTATAGTCAGTTTCATATCGTCAGTTTCTATGTCATTGTGATATACCTACACTATGATAGGTGACTAATGTGCCTTAGGTGACACAGCCCTGCTCGGAAATGCTATCGAGGTGCATATGGGATTCAAAATATATGAGTTGCGAGGATCTATTTAATGCACAATTGACTGACGAAGGTCTATGTTGCACCTTTAACGTAGTGCATCGAGATAAAATGTTCTGGAATCCGTAAGTCTCATCGCTTCTCACTTTTATTTTGGGTTTAAGCCGATATAAGTAAACAATAAAATAATCTTCCATATTGTAGGAGAGAATTAAACGACATGAATATTACATTTCCTTCAAATTCGGTGGATTGGACTCCAGAAACTGGTTATCCTCAGGGCGCTCCTAATGGTATACCGTGGAAACCGAGAGGTAATAATTGCTGTTTAATTTAGGTAATTTTTATATTTAATTTTTATACTAACAAAACGGGTCCAACAGTTTTAAAAATTTTAACTTGTAACTTTTTTATAAGGTTTTATAACAAAGGTCGTTCGTTTAACAGGTGTTGGAATACATCACGGTTTGACTTTGATTTTGGACGCTAATATCGCTGAGTACTATTGCGCATCCACAAAAAGTCCTGGGTTTAAGGTAAATTTATGTTCATGAGAAAAGATAAAAAGTATCCTATTTGTTAATCCAGGTAATAAACTATCTGTGTGCTAATTTTCCTCCAAATCCGTTCAGCCGTTTTTGCGTAATTGAGTAATAAACGGCATCCAAACATACAAACATTCGCATTTATAATGTTATTTAGTTAGCATTCATCGCTTCATCGTTGTTCTCTGTGAGCCAATTTTATCATGAAATCGTTGGCTATAACTGTTAGAACAGATAGCATAAACTTAGGAACTAAACATGATAAAATTTATTAGATTTTATTGCATAACCCAACGGAGACGCCGAAGATAGCAAATCTGGGTGAAATCTACGGGCCCGGTACAGAAGCTCGCATTGCTATTGAGCCTAGAATTCTGGACGCTCAGCCGGCTCTTCGCACAATTGATATCTCGAAGCGCCTTTGTCTATTTTCCAGCGAGAAGAAATTAGTATTCTTCAGGTAAAAAAAATTATAGCTTTACCAAGATTTAGTGACAAAATTAGCGTATTTGGTTTTAAAAGTACCTGCTTTAATTATCTTCTAATTTCGTAAAACCTACAATTTAAATAAACGCAAATTACTGAGTCTTACGTGTACAGTGTACACCTCATTTTAATATTTTAATAATTAATTCATGCAGGACTTACACGCTAAAAAATTGCGAAATGGAATGCCAAGCAAGAGCTATGCTGGACGTATGCGAATGTGTATACTATTATATGCCAAGTGAGTATGTCTGTTGTGTTCTGTGCCTCATACTTTTATATCCAACTAGCGACCCTTTTACTTTTGATTTTTAATTTTTGTAGTTTTGCTTCCTAAAAGCATTTTGAAAGTCCTCGCTGGTAATACTAACATTAAACTTACAGAAAACAAGACTACCCGCATTTGTGGAAAAGCCGATGCAAAATGTTATTCCAATCTTGCGAATATTTTACCAGAAGGTTCGTAAAAGATCATAAGAGTTTGCGGTCAAGATAAAAAGGTCATAAGGCCGATTGCAGGCACCAAAAAATGAGATTTTGGGTTGATTTTCGCCCAAAATGATTTGATTTCTCTATTCCTTTTCCACAATAACAGGTCGTGTGAAGGAATGCGATGAATGTCTGCCCGCTTGCACGGAAATTTCCTATTTGGAACGGATTTCCTCGGCGCCGCTCGGCAAGAATCTCGTGGAACAACTAGCAAAAAGTCTGGGATTGAAATCTGCCGAATATCTCATGTAAATGCTGCCTTCAAACGCTGATTTGTAGGAAATTAAATTTATATGTTCCAACATATGTATTGATTGACTTTGTCATGTGATTTCAGAAACAATATGTTGGTGATTCATTTTTATTTCAATGAAGATACGTTCATAAGGTTCACGAAAGGGGAGGTTTTTGGTCTGACGGAATTTTTGTGTAAGTACCCTCAAGTATTCTATTCATAAGATTTTTTTAGAACCAATGTCCTTGTAAATATACAATTTTCTTTAAAAAAAAAACACTTCTCAAAAACTTTATCTCACTGTTGAGCATAAAATTTTTTAATTCTATTTTACAGCCAACACTGGAGGTCTACTTGGCTTGTGCATGGGATTCAGCATGATGAGCGTTGTGGAGCTGTTATACTACTTAACACTGAGAGTTATGTGTTTGAGTCATCGGAAGCGACCTAAACAGCCCTTTTCCCAATAGAATAATATAATGCACAATAAAGACTAAAGTAAAACCATAGAGACAACGCAAACAGATTAAACAAAACCGAACCATACTGAGTTTTATAACATCTCTGATCTCTGCTCTTTTCGCTCGCACTTTTTTATGAATTTTTATGATCATTTTTTATGAATGGTTGCATTACTATATTATACAAAACTTCGCCGCCGTAACTTTATAAAAATATAACTCGCTGATAATGTAGCTTTCTAAATGTGAAGAAATTTTTAAATAGGTTCAGTAGTTTTTGAGTTTATTCATTACAAACATACAAATCTTTTCTCTTAGTAAAATTTTAGTTCTAGTAGTAATATTAGTAAAGATAGATATAGAAGTATAGATAAAATACGTACTACTTCTATTTGTTTTATTAAAAAATGTTATGAACCCCTGAAAGTTTGCTTATATTATTTCCGTTGTCTCCGCGGCCTTGCTTTATTTATTTTTGTCTAATTCTTATTTTGATAAGAAAATATAAAAACAAAACAAGTAGTGCTTCGAAACAGTTCAAGATGCTTTCAAGTCATTATTGTGCATTTGCTATAAAAACCGACATTTGTTTGCCATATTAAATGTAAAAAGTGATTGGTCAATAAATGAAAAAATTAATTAAAAATCACTTATATTTATTTTCAGTCTCTTTAACAACTAATCTTAAAGTCCGACACAAACGCAGCTGCAATATACTGCAATATAAGGGCCTCTTTCACCAACTACAAATAAAGTGTTGATTAGTTACTTTTCAAGAAACGCTAATTGGCGAGTAAATGTTACGAGTATCTTGTGTCTATTTTATTGAAATTACACTTGAGTAATGCTACTCGAAGATAGTGAAATTCGTACGCTTTCTTACCGACGGCTTTAAATGGCGGTTAGACTACTTAACACTTTACTCAGAGATGGTGAAAGAGGCCCTTAATATAATTATAATATAGCAACGCAAATTACAATATATTTTCTATAGTAATTTTTCAAAAACCACACACAGCTATAAATTATAAATATATACATTTTAATGCATACTAAAATATATTTAATTTCAGTAGTGTTGTAAAGGAAAAACAATAATATATTTTACCATCTTACATTTAGTATAATATATTATATTATTAATATACTGGTGGTCATCTAGTGAAAATTAATTTACAATATATTTTAAGTATTAAGGGCCTCTTTCTCCAACTACAAGTAATGTGTTGATTAGTTACTTTTAAATTTTTTTTTCTGTTTTATTAAATTATGCACTCGGTTTACTGCATCTTTCGACAGCCGAATTTTTTAAATTATTTTCTATTTAATGTTTGGGACGTTTACCGTACAAACAAAGGTATATCAGCTCCATTATCCCCGGTGACCGGTGACTTCAAATGACAGTTTGGCCTGCTTGACGTTTAAGAAAGAGGCGCTAAGTATATTAAATCTCTTCTCAATTTGACCACAGACTTTAACCATAACCAAAAAAGTATACACTTGGTAATGTGTGTAAGCGCCCTACCTCACCGGGACGCCAAGGCCACGTGGCCGGCGACGTGGCCAACAATTTATATTGGAATGTATGGCAGATAACGCACTTGGCGTTTGGAAGCGTGGCCACGAACGTCGGCGCTCTGCGTGGAGACTGGAGACTCTGGCGACGCGACAATGTTGCCAGTAAAATGTATGCGAGTGAACTGCGTCTCACTCACTCAGTGTCCAAACCGGTGGTCAAGACGGTAGCACGCGTGTTCTATGTTTAAATTTTGTGTGTTTTTAATAGTAAAAAGAATGAGTTTGGATACCGAAGGTTCATTGTTGAAATACAAAAGCGTCCATTATCTATACGAAAACTGAGAGAACTGACAGACGGTAGGCAAGACGCCACTGGCCACTCAATTTGGCGACTGCGGGTAGCCACACCTACGTCGCCAGCGACGTGGCCGTGGCGTCCCGGTGAGGTAGCGCTCTAATATTTATTTTAATTAATTTAATGTATTCTTTTTGAGCTGATATACAAAAAATATCAGCTCAAAAAAGTCCATCTGAGCAATTTTCTTAAAAAATTAATGTTTTCGCTTCTCGTACTAATAATAATAATATAAATTATAGCCACGTCTGTGCTGGGCTTAAATCACCGATTGATGTTTCTAAGCTGTTTAAAGAATAACACTTTATTCTATTTTATTTAAAAACATATTTCTAACAATTTTTCCATTGCCTTGGTCTCCTTCAATCTATTTAAGAGATTCTTTAGAGACAATTACTTACTTAATATTATTTACATTTTAAACATTCATATAATATACATTTATATTACAACTCCATTAATTACTTTAATGGAAAATACTTTTGATTAATAAAATACTCGACCATTTTATTAATACTTCGTCCAACCGTTTATTTTACTTTTAACAGCTCAAATTAGTGACGTGCTAAATGAGTTACTGAATCGATTTCTTATAACAATCATCTATATTTAGGAAGAAAATTTAATTGATTTAACACTTTGATATTTCATTTTGAATTACCATTTTATTATTGAAAAGAAAGTAAAGTAACACGAGTCATGGAACAAGGAAAATACATATTAATATTGATTTATAATAAATGCTTTGTTTTGCTTGAGTAATATGACATACAGAGATCATGTGACGATGTAATTTTTTGTGTTTTATCATTGTTAGTCAGTCATTATTTATGCAAAACGAAAATTGGTCAATTATTAAGTTTTAACACTTTTTGAAAAATAGGCAAACACCCTATGTATTGTTATACTTTATTGTTGCGGGAGACTTATGACTTTCTTGTGAATCATTAGACGCACTGACGCACAGACTTACTTTCATCTGACTTTCATTTGGAACTTAGTATCAAAAAATTCATCTCTTGATAAGCGTACAAAAGCAAAGATTTAAATCACAGATGCGCCCTGCGCTTCTGAAAACTGTCCACGTAATATTATGTCTGTGTGCGTAACGTTTCACACGTTCGTTCGTCATCTTGAATTATGATAACACCTTTCTGAAGGCACAGGAAAGCATATTTAAAGGTAAACGAACCTAATTAGCAAAATAAAAGATGTGAACCGCTCACTGCTTTCAACAAGCGACTGAGGCGGGAAGAGTGAGCTCACTCTTCCCAACGATGACACCGTTTCGGCCGCCTGAACCTATGGCAAGGGCGCATCTGCAATTTAAATATTTGCTCAAAAGTAGAATAAATTGTTGGACCTAGTATAGTCGCAACTAGTGGTGTCACAGTATCACGGTTGCCTCGGTGGTACTTGCTGCGGGGGCGCAGGTGGGGCGGGGGGCGCGGGCGCGTCGGGCGGCTGAAGCGTGCGCGTGCGCCGCCTCGTATAGTGTTGCCATAACAAAATCGCCTGGTCATCCATAAACTTACACACCTGTAAACAAATAATTAACTTAATTCCATCAAACTTCTTAAAAGCAGAAATACCAGACGAAATTATGAAGTCACTGGTCACTATTTACCCGCGACTTCATCCGCGTTTTAAAATAATAAAACATATAAGCAATATAACACTTGACCTCTTGTTGCTATAACACTTTGGGCAGGCGTTAGTTTTAATTTTATTTTTAACTAGCTGCTGCCCGCGATTTGGCCCGCGTAACTTTGTAAATTATATACTAAAAAACCTTCCTCGAGAACCATTCTATCTATTAGTGAAAACAGCATGAAAATCGGTACAGTAGTTTTTGAGTTTATCGCGAACAGACAGACGCGGCGGAGGACTTTGTTTTATAATATGTAATGATGATCCCTCGGGAACAATACGTTTGTTCTGGGTGAAATGTATGTATACCTCCAGAATACAGATATTATGTAAGTATAATATGTATAAGAATCAATATTATTATATGAATGTCATATTCTTTCGAATCTACCCGTGTTTTTATTGACTAATTTGAACAAACTGTTATTAAGACTTATTTTCCTTCATATTAGACCTGTAAAGAAACCATTATGTGAATACAAAAACTATCACTCACCTGTGCTGACACACATTCTCTTCTAAAAGCCTCATGTTGCAAAAGTTCTAAGAAATGCAGGCACATAGGGTACTTCAAGTATCTAGCATATTCTGGCTCCCTCCAATATTGAAGATATTTCAAATAATTGATAAATGTTTGCTCTTTAAGGTAGCCCCGTTGAGCTAAAACTGAAATGAGATGTCTATAATTAATAAAAACATATTTTTTATACATTCCTAGGTAGAAACTCAAAACTATCACTGGATAATAAGCTCCTAATCAACAAGGCTGTCATAAAACCATCTAGACCTATGGGATTCAGTTATGGGGAGCCTGCTGCGGTTCCACCATAAATAAAACTCAAAGAGCTCAGAACTATTATAATGGTTCATTGTCAACAGTTAAGAATGAAATAAAGGCATTCATAAGCAAATACAAAATAAGACCAGCTTCACTGTCCAACTCACGTTGCCCGACTGTCTGAATCGTTTGAAACGGCGCAGAACCTTGGATCTCGGCGCCACTGACTAAGCCAATATATTAATATGGAGGATGTTCCTATCGGGGAATATCTCCTCATGAATGATAGTCAATTACACATCTTCTCATGATCGGAAGGACTGATTGCATATCTATATTTTAAAAGAATCCTTTTGTTTAAACAGCCTCATTACTATTGTTACTAGTTATTTGTTAGGTTGCATTTGGCAGGGCAGAATGCACTTTGCAGTCATTCGGGCAACTCGTCCAGCTCCCCTTACAGAAGACTGTCATGTACAAGTGAACCAAGTGAAACAACGAAACCAAGTGGTGTGGTGAGATATATTTTGTGTGCCTTTGCTCGTGCAACTGTCGCTATCGAGCACGAAAAACCAAGAATGATTGGAAGTTGCCTGTGGCGAGGTAAGGTTATTTGTCCTCGCCCAACTATGATCACCTTCCTGAGTAGTGTAGTGGACGCTTAAATAGGCCAAATAGAAGTGCCATTTATGTACTTACAATGGATGTAGTTAGGATTGGCTAAGCATTGAACAAATTCTAACTCCACTTGAAATCGTATTCTATTCTGCTCTTCCGTCTCCGAAATAACTACAAACGATAAAAGACAATTAAACAAGAAAACAAAAACGCCTTTAAAAATACTTATTAAATATTGCGTTTTGCGCAAATTAATTTACCTTTTGCGGCCATCATCATTGTTTCGAAACTAAATGAAAACTTTCTAATTTAAAATAGGTACGTTTTGTTTACACTTCAATTCAATTATATTTTGCAGCTATAACATTGGCAGTTCGTTCACCTGTGAAATTATAAATAATTACAATTATTAATTAAAATGTATACGACAATTTGTTGTTTTTTTATTGTAAATAAATAAAATGGGATTTTTTTGTTTTAACTATCACTTCAATCAAACATAGTTTATATTTTATTTTAATATAAACTTTCTTATTATGAAACGAAAACATACATAGTATATTACTTACATAGTGAGCTCAATAAAAACAATACAATGATTTATTACAGCAATAAACAAAATAGAATAGTTTCATTCAGTCTGTATCTATTATATTTTTAATGTTATTTTATTTATAGCTTCATAGTTTTAATTAATTTTATTAAAATAAAAGTAGGGTTATAAAACTAGAACCACAGCAAAATAAATATATAATTAGGAACAGAAACAGACAGATGTAAATCGAGAATTACCGTGTTGCAAGGGTAAAAATCAAAGTAAATACGGTGTTTCTAGACAAAATTACGGTGAATCTGCTAAAAGTGTACCGACTACCGTGAAAATTGTACCGTGTACCAGGGGGGGCACACTTTGGGGCACACTGCAGCCTGCAGCACACTCAAAGTAACATGACTTCAGAGTAAGGAGGGTAGAAAGAACTCCTTACTTCAGACAAGACAGAGACCCGTGATTGTTGGTAACATTAAAAAGCAGCCATTTTTTCCGAAATGTCAAAGTTGTCTTTTCGAGGTTACCGCTTCATTGTTAATTATTTCGTTAGCTTGTTTGTTACTGCTTTGTTGTTCGTTAGCCTGTTTGTTATTTTTTGTTGGATTAAAACATGGCTAATATCCCAAAAAGATAATGGTTTTCGGCTGTGACCCTTTAGGTAAGTACGGTTTATGTAGCGTACACCGCTCTCAAACGGCAGAACTTTCTCCGATTTACTATCCGGTTATTATTATGGTCATAATTATCATGGTCATATTATCTCCCTATATATATATATTACTATACTCTTTCGATGGTACCTATATTATAATATGTGCTGTGGTCTGTGCAAAGAGTAATATATAGGGAGAGGTTCAGAGGTCTGTATTTGTTCTGTGGTACTGGGTGCAGCTGACATACCTACTACGTAACATAAATAAAATTAATTAATTACTTTGGCCACTCACTCACTTGACTACACTTACACTAGCACAATTAATTTTTTAAAACGTCGGTACGTGTAAAGTTTTAGTGATTACTGTTTATTTATTTAAATTTAAAAGTCTTTTTTTTGAAAAAATACATTTAATAATAGTTAAGCAATCCATTATTTCCAAGTTTAGGTATTGGTTCGCTTCGTAAACATGTCCGGTCACAGATACGTAAGTAACACAAATAATTTGTTTGAAGATGAAGTTGATGACGACACTTTCGTCAATAGCTACAGAGCTAGGAACAAACCTCCGTCCCAACCAGCAGCCACATCCTACGGTGGTCATATAGGCGACCTTGAGAGACAAAGGCAGGCTATGCTCGAGAGACAAAGAGAAATAGAACAACGTACACTCGACTCTTCGTCTCGAAGTATTGGATTACTTCGTGACTCGGAGCAAATCGGTATCGCTACTGCTGAAGAACTAGTACGTCAACGTGAACAACTTCAAAACACGAACAGGAGGTTGGATGAAATTAATACAAATCTCAACTACAGCCAAAAACATTTGAATGGTATCAAATCAGTTTTTTACGGACTCAAAAATTATATTTCTGGTAAATCTGATCCAACACCACCTCGAAGTCAAGCATCACCCGATTCAAAAAGCGCAAAGGCAGGTCCAAGCAATAGTGCATTGAATGATTCCATGAATAATATTCCTCCGATCTCAAGAGAAGAAAGATTTGATGCTCATCCGTCTACACGTTTACGAGGTTTAAACGAACAGGCCTCGGCAGAACCAGTTACAGACAGCCAACGAATTAATAAAATGTTAGATGCTAACTTGGAAGAAATGGTCACTCATATAGAGAGACTAAAAGGTCTGGGGATTGGTCTTAGCGAAGAAATCGAGCATCAGAACTCCCTAATTGACAACATTCAAGATAAAGTTGAGGTGTCCGACATAAAAATTGGTAAACAAAACAAGCAAATGAACAAACTTCTCGGCAAATAACATATGATTCATACCATTTATATGTCCTGTGAGAGATAATTTATTTCAAAAGCATTATACCTAAGTGAGAAACATTCCTCAGAAGCAATAACATGAGATGAATAGTTTATATAGAACACTAGTGAACTGCCCTATAATTTTGTGTGAGTTCATAAAATAAACATCCTAATATTCTACTTGAAACAAAACAAAGTGATTATCGTTAGTAATTGATATAAATTTTAATGAATGTGTATGTAATTAAAACTAATAGATAAGCTATAAGCAGCTTATCAGACTATGATGTTCACTACACCTAATTAGTAAATACATAATGTAGTTTTTTCCTCATTCAAGCACTGTATTATTATTATTATTTGTTAATAATGTTTGTATTATCACATATTTGCCAATTATAGAGATGTGCAGTCATATTTTGGTAATCTGACCCCATTTGTAATCAGATTTATATGTACCACATCAAAGTAACAATTTCATTTCATCATTATTATAGTTTCAGACTAGAGTAACTTTTCAGAAAAAATTCATATAGCTAGACTATGGTCTTTTATTAAATGCTAATATATGACATGCAACTTCAGCACAAATGTTTCTATCAACATCTGAAGACCAAGCATCAGAGGTTAATACATATCTCATAAGAAAACTATGTCTGAATCACAACAGTGCTTGCCTGTGCTTATTTTTTGTACAGACGCAGCACAAAGTGTTTGAACGTGACCTATGGCAGCCAAATGTCGACATCTGCGTTTGATAGAGACTGCAATAGAACATTCTGTGATAGTGAGCAGCCAAAAGCATTTATAGAAGACCAAAGCCTTAAAAAGCAAGCCTAAAAGTCCTTCACGAAATCCATCTATTAATCCCACTTGCAAAACTTTTGTTGGATTATCCAAAATATTTTAGTAGTATAGGTAAGGAAATGCACTTCCAAGCAAAAATAAGAGGTATTTAAAAATAAAGCCAATACTTTTTGATATTATAATTTGGCTTACAATAATGTTAACAATTTTTTTTTATATTGTAATTTGTTTTGTAGTTGCTATAAATATACTTATATGGCTTTGAATGCTTGTATCAGTTTAAATATATAAAAAAACATATAATAATATACTAGTATTGTTATTTCACTGAAGTTTTAAGTTAGTGAAGGGGTCTATGTAAAGTTTATAAAATATATATTTCAATGAGTATTATAATAAACTTGTTTATAATGTAGTATTTAGTTCTGATTCCAAACCTATTCCTCTATATTTGCTTTCCATGACTTCCAGAGTATACTCATAAGTTAGACTTCAGGCTGATTTAATTTATAATTTTGATACTATTTCATATTACTAAAATATGAGAAATATAATATACAGCTCAAGCTGAATTATAATAATGTCAATTGAACTACTAAGGGCCTCTTTCACAAACTACAAGTAATGTGCTGATTAGTTACTTTTAAAAATAATTTTCTGTTTTATTGAATTATGCACTCGGTCTACTGCATCATTCGAAAGCCGATTTTTTTAATTATTTTCTATTTAATGTTTGGGACGTTTACCATACAAACAAAGGTATATCAGCTTCATAATCCCCGGTTACCGGTGACTTTAAATGACAGTTTGGCCTACTTGACGTTGGTGAAAGAGGCGCTAAGACTTTTTAGTTTTGTTAATTCAATTAATTAATGTAACTGAATTACTGAGACTAAAAAGTCCCAATAGTTCAATCAATTGAAATAGTGGGAATAGATACATACATCACTATAAATTATTACCCACCGTACCACTGGGGGTATGGTCGGTGGGTCGGAAGGGGATCTTATTAGTCCAACTCTGTACACTCATTTTGAAGCCCAATTTAAATCCTTTTTTTTTTAAAGCTGCCTTGAGTTATGAAAAAAGTCATTAAGAAAGTTACTGATTGTCAAGAGAATGCCTAAATCTAGGTTGAACCTCAGCTAATAATTTTGGGAGGCACTACATAAGTTCATACAAAATAAAAAAACAGAAAATCTGGATACCTATTTTTTTATTACAAATGCAGAGTAGGATGCCAGTACTAATACAAAAGGCAATTTTTAAAGCTGTAAATATTTTAACTAATACAATAAGTTCTGACTTAACCAAATGCAAAAATAAATTTGTTAGCATTATGATTGTAATAATGCTTTTTAACCCAGAGTAATCTGACTAATTATTTTCGTGTCCATTTCGCCAGAGCCGTATATATACGACAAATTGCTCTACTTGTATAATGTTTATTTTTTATTCATGCCATTCATTTCTGAAAAAAATTAATAAAACGAGTCAAGCACTAGAGGCATGACAACTTTTACAAAACCAAGCGGTTAAAGGGTTAATAGACTTGGTCAAAGAAAATATTATCTACAACTGTCTCTAATATCATATCACTTGTGTCTACATCATGAATTTTTATGTGTTTTTGGAGACTTCTTCTACAAGAGAACTTCTTGTTGCAAATATTACAAGTAATTTCACAATTGCTATGTGATTCTCTGTGTATTTTCAACCCCGAGAGTGTTACAAACCCTTTTAAGCAAATATTACATTTATGGGGCCTTTCGTTTGTATGTGTGTGCGCTATGTGAACTTGCAACGAATGCTTTGTTGAGAACTTTCTATCGCATTCCTGGTAGTAACACGAAAATGGTCTTGGTTTCTCTACACCAGAATGAACTACGCTATGAGCTCTTAAATAAGATGCTCGAGTGTATGTACGAGGGCAATGAGGACAGGCAAAAGGTTTGACGCCTTCATGTATTTTAGTGTGCATCACAAGAGTTGATTTTGCCGTGAAACATTTCCCACATGTGACACACACAAATAAGTGCCGGTTATTTGAATGAGCCGTGCGAAAATGCTCTTTAAGAGACTGACGTGCCTTATAAGTCTTGTTACAAAATCCACATTTAAACTGGGAAGTGCTGTGTGACAACAAATGTTGTTTTAATCCATTTGAGGTATGAAAACTTTTGCCACATTTTGAACATAAAAACTTTCTGATATTGTTATGCTTAGCCATGTGATATTTTAAACCATATATTCTCGTAAATGATCTTGGGCATAGGGAACAGGTATATTTCTTATTGCCTTCCTTCCTAGGTGGTTGCTCGGTAGATGTTATTTCAGTGACCGGTGGTAAAGGTGTCACTTCTTTATTGCTGTTTTCTCTCAATCGTGCTTCAAAATCATAGTATGATTGGGATCCAAGAAGTGGTATTTCATATTCATGGTCCTGATATACAACGTTTATATCAATAGAGTCTAAATCAGACCTTGGTACATTATTAACAGCTGGCGAAGATTGTATTGTAAGAATTTGAGATAAAGTTGTATTAGCCCTAAGACAGCTTAATTTAAAATTGTATGCTGATAAAGCTGTTGACACACATGATGCGCACATTCCTTGAGGCCAGTTTTCTTCATCATTGTTCTGTAAAAATAATGGAAAGCATTACTTATTAGAAAACATTTGAACACTGCAATATATAAATATGTAATGCCTGCCTTAAGTTAAATACTTTAAAGTCCAATTAGGATGGTACGATCGGCTTGATCAAGTTATTTGGAAATGGCCAAATTTGCTTGATGAAGCCAATCATATCATGCCAAATTGATTCGATTGTGTATGGCTGGCACAATAAAATATAGTTTACCTGAACACAGTCAAGATATACTAAAATATCTATTAGTTTGACCTTATTAGTATCATGTTCTATCAAATCCTGAACATTCATAAACAGTGTGTTGTCCAAACTAATCTTATTCATATCATGTGCAATCGAATCCTGGATATTCATAAACATCGTATTGTCTGATTCAGTTAGACACGTTCGGCAAATGTTTTCTGGTAAGATAGTGAACTCCATCGAATTTCATATACAATTAATCCAATTCCGTTTCAAACAAACTTCATTAGACTTGCAGTAAATGTTTGGATTGGACGTACATCCGCAGATTGAATCTAGGCTTTGCTAATTTTTTTTTTAAATGGAAAATTACATAGCATCTTCTTAGCAAATATAATCCATTAACGGTATTATGATTATTATTGGAGACTGAAAAAGAATACTATTAAACAATAATACAAAAAATCAGAAACCGTGAAACTGATTGAAAAACTAATATTGAAAATATTGAAATTGAATTAAAAATATTAAATATGTAATTTCATTACCAAATAATAAAATAATTCACACAGGTCACAGACTAAGCACAAGTAATATCAAATCAAGATCGAGTAAGTGAAGTGACATTTATCTTAATGGTTAGGGAGCCCAAGAGGGGATTTCTGGAGTCACTCGAGCGCGTCAGATGAAGCTATTACGTGATTACATTAAGTGTGCATTTTAATAATCTGACGATTTGAGCATGACGAATGGGAAGGTCACAAAGTTGCAAAAAAAAAATCTTGACCTTGACATTCTCGAGCGCGTCAGATAAAGATATGGTGGGTTGATTACATGCTGAAAAGTGTACATTTTAATAATCTGACGATTTGAGCGTGACGAAAGGAAATGGGAAGGTCACAAAGTTGCAAAAAAAAAAATCGTGACCTTGACATTCTCGAGCTGCTGAAAAGTGTACATTTTAATAATCTGACGATTTGCGCAAGCCGAAGTGACGAAAATTGTTAATAAAGTTCAGCTTATATAGCTGCAAGGAAACATGTATTTCCTACGTCGCGTTCTCTCTCTCCCTTTCGCTATTTCTCTATTCTTTACTTTTACACCTTACCTACACGCCAGCCATGACGTCTCGTTGCCATTACAGCTGATAACAGCACTCGTGTACAGTGCTCTGGCAGGTTTGTTGTATTTTAAGATCTACGAATTAAATTGTGTAAATTTAATAACTGCTACAACGACTTACAGTATATTCAAGTGTGTCTTTTTGGACAAAATAATCTCAAAAAAATTGTAAAAGTAAAGCCGGAAACAATGAAAAAGTGCTATATTGTTTATGTTTATTTGAATGATATTTTCCGAGCATATTTTGATTTTGATTTAGATCACATTCAATGCTTAAAAATACATGAAAAAGAAATATTTTTTTTTTAAACCGTCAGATTAAGAAAACCCCTCCATATAATTGTCAGATTAAGAATCAGCACAATCAAAACATCAAGTCCAACCGTCGGTATGAAAATCTGACACGCTCGAGTATGTCCAGGTATCGATTTTTTTTTGCATTTTCACAAAGCTGCCACGAGCTTGCGACACATCCAAATCGTCAGTTTTTCAAATGGGAGCTTAGTTTGGGTTCACATATAATCCCTTCAGAATATCAGACGCGCTCGAGTAACTACATTTTTTTCCATTTTTAAAGCTTCCGTACGGAAGAACCCACCACCCAAATCGTCAGATTAACATATATCCGTCGTCAGGGACATGTAGGCCGTATACATTATGAATATCTGACGCGCTCGAGTATGTCCATGTGACAGATTTTTTTTTACATTTTTGAAAACCTGTAGACGCTCAACCCACCGTTGAAATAAAAAACTTCATATAACCTTTTCGTCTTCCTACAATCTAATCTTTAAAATCCAATAGGTCCCAACGACGCTCGAGTGACTACACATTTAGCATCGTGGGCTCCCCAACCATAAGTAACCAAAGAATATTACTCTCTAGCGAGAGATTTTAACCATTTTTGTTGAGCGTTATTGGAAACTCAGGTATATTCTTTGTTGGACTTGGAAACACTACCGAACCGAAAGAGATGAAGTAAAGATAAAGATAGACGGATGACTAGGGTCTGTTTTTTAATCTCAGACAAAAATGACACATGCAAATGTCAAGTTTGCATATAATGATACCATGAAATGACATGAAATGTATGTAATGCATGTCAAATGTAATGTCATTTTTGTCTCTGAGATTAAAAAACAAACTATAGGAGAGTGAAACGTGACAGAGCTGTTAAAGTTAGCAAAAAAGATCCGACCGATGGTGGAGAATGGGAGACTGTATGTAAAGCGGCCTTTACATTTGGCTAAATTTAGTGCACTAAATGAATTAGACACGGGATTTAGACAAGTGTAAAGACATTTAGACAGTTAGAGACAGTAATTAGACAATCAGACTGGTGTCTGCCGATCTAAATCAGTTAGCGTGCTGAATTTAGCCAAGTGTAAAGCGATTTAGACAAGGAATGCTTTTAGTTGTCTGTTCTCCAATATATAAAGTTACTCTATGAATTGTCGCCGAACGCAGCGCAGTAGATTAAAACGTGGTTAAAACAACGTTAAAACGTAGTGTGAGTGTCGGTCATGATTATTTTATTTTTATTTTTTATTCTCTTTACTTTCGAGCAGCGATAGAAGCAAATATTCTTTCACGCAACACTTCCTGCGTCTTTTTTTACTAATTAAAGTCGAGCTCGGCGCAACCATAGCCAAGGCGAGCCCTATCCTTTGATGTGTTGTTGGTCTCATTACGACACAAAGAGAATATTAATCACTACTAGCACTACGTTTACGACACGCTCGGAATTCGCCGTTATACGTTCATAGAGTAACTTATATATAAAGAAAATTCTGTGTCTGCTGGCTAATTAGACAAAGTGTAAAGAGCAAGCTTTTTGTCGCTGTTTGAATTTAGTGCACTAAATTTAGCCAAATGTAAAGGCCGCTTTAGTCTGTGGAACTGTCAAGCAAGTCAAGGGAGCTGGGGGAGCATAGAGTAACTTAACGACGCGTGTCGCCGTGTGCAATCTGGATTCCTTAATTTCTTATAATAAATATTTTAGTATTCTTTCATGATTTTTGCACCCAAATCAGTTTTTGTGGCGCCCGATAAAATAATTAATCATTTACTGAGGTATTTCCATTTTACTATTGAAACAAAGACGTAACCTCACAACCCCAATACCTTACAGCTCACAGTGACGATAACCACAATATTTTAGTAATTACATGGTTTTATTAATTCATAGGTAAACAGGAATATTACATCGACATGAGTCGTTTCTTTGCTACCGGATCAGATTCCGAGTCTGAGAGTTCAAGTGAAGAAGAGCAAGTAGTACGGGCCCCAGCGCCCGTTTACACGGTAAGATTAATTTGATTCAAATAATTGGTTAACTAGGTGTTGATACTTAATAAGTAATTATTTTCTTGACCTCAGATATTTAAAATGCAGGATATAGAAGTACTGTGAGTTCTATCAAATATAAGGGGACCTATGACTATTATTGATCATTTTGACAATTCAATGTCCACATAAAAAATCTCGATATTTAAAAAAAAAGTCTTCATAGTTTTTATGAAAATTATTAAATTAAATTACTAATACCATACCAATACTAAATTTTGTACTAGAATGAAAATTTTGAATGGAGGTGGGATGTACTTCGTAAAAGCTAGTTCTGTCTATTTATATAATAAAATTGTAAACAAGCTGTTTGTTAAATATTTTTTCAATATAACAATTTTTATGTGCTTGTCTGTGTGCTTGTGCATGCTAATATTACAAAAGGCTTAATGGATTTGGATGAAATTTGGCACACAGATAGTTTATTACCTGGATTAACACATGATACTTTTAATCCCGGAAAAATGTTAGGTTCCTGTGGGAATTTCAAAAAAAGAACTACAGCATTTACAAAGTTGCGAGCACAGCTAGTAATAACATTATATATTATAAATGAATAGATATAAAAGCAATATATGTCTAAAACAAATTTAATGATTGGTGTGAATGAATATTAGTGAGAATGAATATCATTCTCACTAATGTTATAAGAGTGACAGTATAAATTCAATTGAAAATTTAAAGAACTCAAGACAAAAGATAAATAAAGATAGTAAAAGGAGATTGGAGAATTGAGACAACCCTTAACTAGCAAGCTTATTTGACACAATGAATTGCTTAAAAAGTAATAAGAGGAGCCTGTTCGATGAGTGGTAAGGGTATTTGCCTAACATCTAAAAGGCCACGGGTTCGATTCCCGGCAGGGGTAACTTTGAAAATGAACTTTTCAAAGTTGGCTCTGGTCTGGATTTGGAAAGTAGGGACGGCAGCCACCGTAGGCATGTAAAAAAAGTCACTACATATTTTTGTATACAGTTCAGCGATGACGAGGAGGAAACAAAGCGTGTGGTACGCTCAAATAAAGAGAAGCGGTATGAAGATTTGAAGAATTTAATACACTCCTTACGCAACCATCGTAAAATTAAAGATTTCTCATCGGCTTCTACAACTTTTGAAGAATTGCAAAAGACTTACACTCGTGCAGCTCCTGTTGTACTGAAGGAAGAAAATGGAGTAGCTCCCAGGTTCTTCATCAGGGCTTTGACAGAATTAGATGATTGGGTAGCAGGAGCGTGGGCAGACCGCGACGGCAGAAAAGCTCTTTCAAAGGGTAATAGCAAAGCTCTAACCTCCATCAGACAGAAGCTACGGAAGTATACGAAAGACTTTGAAGCTGAAATCAGTAAATTCCGCGAAAATCCTGATTTACCTGATGAGGAAGAGGAGGAACCAGGTAAACATAAAAAAATCTTTTTTTTTTTACTAGTTTTCAGTAATGCAGATAAACCATTGTATTTTAAACCTAGTTTTAAGTAATAGATTTAAAAAAATACTTAAAATTAGCATGTCTGTTTAATTAAAAACATATTTTTTACACACACACTTTAATCTATATTTTCCAGAATCATCGGCATCAGATGAGTCTGATTTTGAAGAGAAGGTTAAAGAGAAACCCAAGGCTCGTAGATCACCTGAACCTCCACGCAGGCCGCCACCTGCTGATGATGAATCCTCAGATTCGATGGACTGGGGTTCAAGCTCTTCCGAGTCTGAGTCTAGCACTGACGATGAAGCCAGAGGTGCTACAACTATGCGGGAGCGTTACTTGAAGCGCACCACTGAAAGGGATGAAGATGAAGATAGACGAAAGACTAGGAGAGTGAAACGTGACAGAGCCGGTAAAGTCAGCAAAAAAGATCCGACCGATGATGGTGGAGAATGGGAGACTGTACGTAAAGGAGCCGCAACATCCGACAAGCCTAAAATGTTTGCTAAGGTAACAATACAATATTTCAAACTTTTTTTATTGCTATAAAGGTTGTTTTTTTGTGAAGTTCATTATTTACTTATTTCATTTTTACGCCTTAGAAGTTAGAACCAAAGTTTTATGAAACTACTACCTATAATATAAAAGTAATTAGGCGCCTATAAGACAAAGAAACTGCCTCCATTTATAAGAACACCTTACAATAACAGCAATTAATGTGTGATGCGTGAATGAGGTCCTTCACCAGCACATCAAAGTGACAAAGTGAGGCTATTCTCTTACAGAAGACTAACAGTAAAGTTTGTCCTTTGTTTTTTATCCTATCAAAAAAATTGAATATTTATCAGCCTGATTCTGTAGCTTTGATTGCTATGAAACAATATTATTCCGTCTTCTATTGGAAATATTTGAACCAGAAAGTACGTCATCTGACTGTCTTGGGTCTATTCTGTATTTTTTCCTCCATGATCAGATGCAGCAAGTTATACTTCTCGCCGCACATGATAAGCCCAAAGTATTCCTAGTAACTTTATGGCTTTCAATATTAAAAACCTTTCTCTGCAGAGCCGTCTCATTGTTTTCGCGATCCATTGTCCACATCCAGGTAATGTAACTAATAAACAAAATATGTTTTTAGGATAGCGACATTGATGCAGCCCTCGTTGTGAAGAAACTCGGAGAGATCAGCGCAGCCCGTGGTCGTAAACGAACTGATCGTAGGGCTCAGTTGGAACTTTTGCATGAATTGCGAACTGTCGCCCAACAGCATAATCTCGGTGATGCTCTACAACTGAAATTACGAGCTGCGATTGTGGCAGCTCTCTTTGATTACAATCCGAAGGTGTCCGATGCCATGAAGCCAGAATATTGGTCGAAGCTTGTAGAGAACGTTGACGTCATGGTGACTCTGCTCCTGGCCCACGAGGAAATGGTATTGAGTGAGACCATAACCGAAGAGAATGAACAACTCGTGACACCACCTTACCGAGTGCGCGGATGTCTGCTCACCGCATTGGAGAGACTCGACGATGAATTCACCAAACTGCTGAAGGAGTGCGATCCTCATTCAAACGAGTATGTGGAAAGATTGAAGGATGAAGTGCGAGTGTCCGCTCTGATTGATCGTGTTTGCCAAGTGGTCGAACGGGATGGTTCGCCACAGGAGATATGTCGCGCTTACTTGCGCAAAATCGACCATCTATACTACAAGTTTGATCCCCGAGCTGTCCGCAAGGATTTGCCTGCTAATGAGGAGACATCGATCAAGAAGATGGAGCGTTTCTGCAAATACATTTATGCTCACGACGAGACAGATCGTCTGAGGACTCGAGCTATTCTGTCCCACATTTATCATCATGCTCTCCACGATAACTGGTTCCAAGCTCGCGATTTACTTCTAATGTCTCATTTGCAAGAGACCGTCCAGCACTCGGATCCGAGCACCCAAATTCTATACAATCGTACAATGGCAAATCTTGGTTTGTGTGCTTTCCGTCGAGGTAATGTGAAGGAGGCTCACGGTTGTCTCGCTGAACTGATGATGACCGGTAAGCCTAAGGAGTTGCTGGCCCAAGGCCTGTTGCCTCAGCGTCAACACGAACGTTCAAAGGAGCAAGAGAAGATTGAGAAGCAACGTCAGATGCCGTTCCATATGCACATAAATTTGGAGTTGCTAGAGTGCGTTTATTTAGTGTCGGCGATGTTGATAGAGATCCCTTATATGGCTGCCCACGAGTTTGACGCGCGCCGTCGGATGATTAGTAAGACGTTTTACCAGAACCTACGCGCTAGTGAAAGGCAGGCCCTCGTAGGCCCGCCGGAGTCGATGCGTGAACACGCTGTGGCTGCGGCCAGGGCGATGCGTCGCGGTGACTGGAAAGCTTGTCTCAACTTTATCGTCAATGAAAAGATGAACGCCAAGGTATGTTACGATAGCATTGCAGTACAATGACAATATCGTCGTTTTCAAACCAACATTTGCTCTATGTGTACTTGTAAGATACCTACTACTTACAAAAAAGTTTTCCTGAAAAAAGATTTATTTAAAAAAAAGTGATATGTCTTCTTATAGTGTGACCCATTTGATTCCAGTTGACTTAATTCTTTGCTTTAACCATCCAGTCCCTTCCTGCAGTAGAAGTTATATCATCAATCTGTCTTCTTTTATGTCTTTTTCCTTTGGGACCAGGCCATTCTGCCATCTGTGTTGTCCATCTTTTGTCTTTATAACTTAATACATGACCAGCCCATCTGCATTTCTGTATTAGGGCATATTGGATAGCATCTGTACAAGATATTGTAAGTTAAAGGCTTTAAATTATATAAAAACTTTCAGGTGTGGGACTTAATGGTGGGTGCTGACAATGTGCGAGCTATGCTCGGTCGGCTCATCCGCGAAGAGTCTCTGCGCACTTACCTGTTCACGTACGCTCACGTGTACGCTTCCCTGTCGCTCCGCTCGTTGGCCGATATGTTTGAGCTGCCTCGTCAACGCGTACACTCGCTTGTCTCGAAGATGATCATAAACGAGGAGTTGTTGGCATCGCTCGATGACCCGAGCGAATGTGCTATCCTGCACAAGTCTGAGCCAACTCGTATGCAAGCTTTGGCGTTGCAACTTGCGGACAAGGTATAATTCCACATTATTTTTAACGCCCAACGCAAAAACTGAGTTCACTGCCATAATAATTATGTATAGGGGATGTTTCTAAAGGGGACCAAACCTTTAGAACCAGTCAATCTGCTCATAGTCAGAGGGACTGATTGCATGATACACTCAGATGCAAAAACGGAGTGTTATAAGTTTGACGTGTATGTATGTATGTTGTAGTTCCCAAATCTATGGTTCTCATCTCAGCTATATAATTGATGAAGATTTGTTCAGGCTTTTGAAGATCATAAGCCCATTTCCTAGTCGCCGAAGGGATGTACCACAAGTTTAATTTATGTTAAATTTAGTATAGTGTTACTTCGGTGGTATTTCCATGACATGATAACCTTGACCTGATGAAGCACCATGAAATAGTCTGCTGGAACTTAGTAACTTAGCGTGTTTGGGCTCAATAGAAAGTCAGGAGTTAGTTTAAAATATCCTTGTTTTTGTGTGTAGGTTGGCAACTTGGTGGACTCAAACGAGCGCATATTCGAGAAGCAAGGCTCGTTCTTCCAACGCGGAGGTCCAGGACGTGGTGAAGGAAGACAGAGGGAGAGACCGCGTGAGGGCTGGAACCGGCGCACGCGCAATCGCCGTCGCGACGACGATCGCAATCATGATGATTAAACTGGTTATATTGTTTATCGGAATTAAACTGATAATATAGAGATGAATTTTGTTGTTTTCCTTCCCTTAGTCAAAAGTATGCTGGAACTCCAATCATCTGAACTGCGACTATCCGAAGGAACAGCTTTCAGAACTATATTATATACTCTGCAAAAGTGTTGCCATTTCATAAATTAAAAGCTCTTTTAAAATGGTTTCTTTTTCTCATATTTTCAAAATCATACAGTAACTCGTTAATTACAATTGTAATTAAAATTCATAATAGACCCTTTTTTCAGAAAATAAAATCCAAATGGGGTCTGGTCACAATTGATTCGGATAATTTGAGTTCTACTGAGGTTTAATGCCCTTTTGTACTACTAATAGAACAAAATAATAAAAATACTTGTATGAGAGGTGTGGCATATTTTCGTATCCGCAAATGCGTAACTTTCTCATTGATAGAGCTTGAGATCTAGCAAATCCTATACCCACTAGACCCTGCAGTTAGAAACCATACACTTCAACCGACTAGTTTTTTACCGCGGTCAACAACATTATAACTAGTCAAATCTGCTTCTACGACAATTTTATTGTGTCGTCTGAGCTACCTTTCCGAGACGTTTTATCTAAAATTATTGCTAAAATTAAACTTATAGTTGGCAGTCTAGTTTCAATCTAAACAAATTAGTCCTCCTTCCTTACCTCTTTTCTCTATGGAATCAAAGTAAGTATTAAAAACTTTGTCACTGGCATAGAGGAAGATTGCCATTAAAAAATATAAAGAACATTTTATTAGCTATGTACACATCTTTCATTACTAATTTAAAAAAAATCAACTATATATGTCAACGTCAGATTGTATTGTATGTGTCATCCTCGGGCTGCTTGCGGTATCATCCGAAGAATTTGCTGATTCTTAAGATTTATTGCAAAAGATCTCGTTATTACTTTCGTTTCGTGTTCTTTAATTATGCTATTCGCACATCTATAATAATTATATTGAAAACATCAGGTAAAAATAAAGGAAGATATTGACAACTATTTGATATTATAATGGCTGCAACAAGGAGACTACAGAAGGTAAAAAATTGTGGTTTCTTGATCACTTTTGACACATTTAAAAATTAGTTTTATATTAACTTCATACCTGTAATTGAATTTTCATCTAAAGATACTTCTTAACTAACACAAACATTTATCTCTTCCAGACATATCCTAAAGCCAATTCAGATTTTATTCTCATTTTGAAATTATTGCTTCTATAAATTATTAATTATACGTACGAATTGTTAACTTTTCTCTTTACGGTTAATTTAAAAAATCATTGAAACAAAGTGGTATATCATCATTGACAAACCAAAATCTGATTGCACTTTTTGAAATTCAACATTTTTTTACCTTAGTGCATAGTTACTGCCATAACTATTGAAAAGTGCTTATGAGCTCTATTTTTTAAACTATAACCTCTTAATAAAATATGCTATGAGCACCAGAGCAAATAGAATCTGTTATGTGCAAAATTTACTCTGTTATAAAAACTAATAAATACATTTTTACATGTGGTGGTGAAACATGTTAGGAACATTCCGAACGTAATTTATTTAGTTATGCAGTTGCTGGTACGGGAATTCGGTGGAATTAAACTAGGTATATAATTTTATTCACTATTTTATTTAAATAAATAAAATAAATAGATTTAACAATTATTACTAGTTACAATTAGAAACTATCAATGCGGGATAGATGCGGCCGGGTTCCTTCTGGTGTCTGTGTTTCCGAGCTCATATAACCTAAATCTTTAGTTTAAGTGAATAAGTGTCTTCTGGGTGAACTCGCTCCAACGTTGGCCTCGTCTTTGCTGCATGGATAAATGCTGGCGAAGAGCAAAACCCATTGATAATAGATAAAAAACCCCCAATTTTTATAATTTTTCAAAGCCACCAAGCCCACCAACTCATTTAGAAATCACACAGTGTACCTTTATCTTTTGAGATTAACAGTACATTTGAATCCCTCTGTAATTGGCTATAGACACCCACTGACCTATATAAATACTATGGTCTATATCAAGTGGACTCTCAATCTTGTCACAGCATTTATTTATATTAATTTTTTTTTTTTTTTTAGGAACTTAATGATATAAGACAATCAAACATGAAGTCCTTTAGAGATATCCAAGTTGATGAATCAAACATTCTTACTTGGCAAGGTTTAATAGTTCCTGTAAGTATTTTAGAAACAATATACCCCATCTTTAATAATCAATATTTTTTGTTTTACTTTGATTTTATAAATTAATATAATTTTAAATAGTTTGAGAAATACATTCTGAATGATATATTTCATGTGATTGATTTTCAGGACAACACACCATACAATAAAGGTGCTTTTCGTATTGAAATCAACTTTCCTGCAGAATATCCATTCAAACCTCCCAAGATAAGTTTCAAGACGAAAATTTACCATCCGAACATTGATGAAAAAGGTCAGGTGTGTCTACCAATTATCAGTGCAGAAAATTGGAAGCCTGCCACTAAAACTGATCAAGGTATATGCGTTTAATTTTTTTTAGTTATTTTCAAATTATTACCAGGTAATTTGATTGCATTAAGTAAATAATCATGTATCTGATATGTAACAAAAAAGTATTTAAACAATAGATAATATTCGATAGATTGTATATTGTCAGTGATAAAACCAATTTATAGTATCAATGGTACATGACTATGAATAAAAACGTTTTTATCTTTTCACTAATTGGTTTAAGATTTCTCCTTTAGACTTGTAAGTCTTCAGGAACATTTTGTTATGTCAAGGTTTTTTTATGTGTAAGGTCGATAGGTAGGCTGGGAGTCTACTTAATAGTA
Organism: Synanthedon formicaeformis; assembly: GCA_945859745.1. NCBI lineage: Eukaryota > Metazoa > Arthropoda > Insecta > Lepidoptera > Sesiidae > Synanthedon > Synanthedon formicaeformis. The sequence goes on from OX243972.1 coordinate 6,926,921, forward strand.
AACTAATAATATCGCCTATTAACACAAGCAAAACGCCACACGGGTTGCAAGTGTGTTGCAAATATTGAAATCATGTGCATGAGAGGATGTGTTCTTTTCTTTTATCATTATCTTGTAGAGCTTATCTCCTGGGCTCGAAGCGAATTCTCTTTGCACTGGAAACGTCAGCATTGAGTACAATTGAAACAAATTTATGTAGAAGGGCACAATACGGCGCTCTTACGGAGCATCGGTTAGATGCAACGCGCCTTTTGTGGGCGTTCAAAATAAATATATGAGAATATTCTGGAGCATTCCTTGTTGAAGTGATAGCTCGAGCATTAACAACTAAACAAAATACAGAGGCGACTAACCAAATATATATACTACTTTCAAACCAATATTTAAAAAATATTGTAGAAAACACGTTGAAACTGTCGATATTGATCCCTCTCTATATCTATCGCTTCAAGCAAACGACAAGTTTCATGGCTTTATTTTCGACACTATAGCCACTAAGAGCTAGAGCTAGACACTAAGAGCCCAATACCCCATCCCTTCCTTATCCTTCTATGGTCGGCAGCGCACTTGTAGTACTTATGGCGTTGTTTGTGTTATAGTGGTATAAAAATAAAAACTATAAAATGGCACTCGTAGCGCAGAATAAACAATAGTTTCATGGCCCTCGGGTAACTTTTTTGTTGTGTTACTTATTATTTTATCTAATTTCAGTGATACAAGCATTAGTAGCTCTTGTGAATGATCCTGAGCCGGAGCATCCGTTGCGCGCTGAACTTGCCGAAGAATTCCTCAAGGACAGAAAGAAATTCACCAAAAACGCGGAAGAATTCACTAAGAAGCACAGCGAGAAACGGCCCACAGACTAAAAAAGTCGAGTAGCATACCATCAATTAGCTTGGATATACAGCAATGGCCCATCACGACAAGCTTTTATCAAATAATTATATTATAACTGAGGTATGACAATGCATATGCACCAAATCTTTATTCATATCAGTCTGGCTGCATTCAGTTGTGCCTTTTAGTAGTTCAACACTCCCTAGGTCATCTTTTTCGCTCCTGTTGACAATTAATATTTCTATCTCACTCTCTTTTACATAGATACCATTTCTGTTCGTGTATGTAATACTATCAATGTATAGTTTTCAGATTGTTTTTCAAATGTCATCTGGTAGAGTACACAATGTCTACCTCGGTTATAATAGAAGTCTTTGGCTTTTATAGTATTGTTACTTTCCAAACACACGCATTTATATACTGATGTAAGACATGAAGTTAGTCATGGAAAATCTATTGCTGTTAATTCATTCTAATTATAATTATATTACGTATATGTTAGTACCAATCGTTGCTTTACGTAAACATCTGCTTGCAATACAAATGTGCACTGTTCATTTTGAATGAAAGTTAAATAAAGTTGTGGAAAGGTTATAATGTTAATGTTTAAGTATTAGGCTAAGACTGTTGGGATACACATTGCACCTAATTTTATATTTATTTGACATACAGATAGTGCAGTACAGTTAAATTTCTATTTGATAATAATGACTGAAACCTAATGTGTAAATCCCCATTTTCTTTTAATTAAGCTTGCTACGAATAACAAATCAGCTATAAATAAAAAATACCTGAAAAATATATATTTTTTTTTAATAGTCAGTTTTCCACCACAATATTTTTGTTTTAAATAGTGAACTCTTATGATAGTAATTATATTAAATTTACGAGGAAACCCCGATACTTATCTTGTGGAGTCGCGTTTCACACCTAAATATAAATCATTTTTAACCTAGTATTGATTTGTTTACATTACATTTTATTAAATGGACTAATATTTTTATGCATATAATTAAAAATTTCATAAATATACTAATAAAGACAAAACCTTTATTTCTTTGAACTTTTCTCTGAGGGAAGACTGCGGATCTAGTTGATAGATGGCTCTACTAATCCTATGCATTCCACTTTATAATTTCAAAATTGTTCACGAGTAATAGAGTTTCTGGCTTTAAATACAGTATCTGGGCGATTTTTTTTACGCCTACGTGGGCTTAAAATCGTCACAATAATAATTGCATTGTAAACTACGCCAGTTAACACAATCCTTTGTTAACAATTACATAGTTTCATTAATATTTTTTGCCATAGTCCCTTTAATGGTTACTATTTTGTTTACATATAACGCCATCCCACAAAATTTCGAGGTAACTTTGGACGCCAAATCAAATAGGCATATATGTGTATTCCAAATAAGTCAAAATTATATAAATAATAGCTGCTGCCCGCGTATAAAAAAATAGATAAAAACGTATTCTCAGACCTACCAAGTGTACATATAAAAATTCATCAAAATTAAGCCATTTCAGAGGAGTATGGCAACTAACACTGTGACACGACAATTTTATATATTAGAAGATAGGTATATATGTGTATTCCAAATAAGTCAAGTTTTGAATTTATAACCTAAGTATGTGTTAACTAGTATACTTAATTAGTACTTTGTTGGTCAGAATTTAAAATATATACATGGAATGTATAATGCTTGGTTGCTAAAGTGATTTAAAAACAAAAAAGATTCAATAGTAAAATTTACATGTGAATTTCAGATATTGAAGTAAATGTTATATTGTATTCAGTTAATTTGGCAATATTGTACATAAATATAAATTAAAAATAGTAATGATATTTTCTCAAGTCAATTGAAGAATTCATATTTCATAGTGAAGTCTATAAATGGTTATTATTTTTGGTTTATTTTTTCTATCACATAATTTATGCTCATAAATATATTCAATTTAAAATGTGTTGATCCTGTGCTGCGGTTTTCTCTGTCCACTTAAACTTTCAGTAAGAAAACACTAAATACATTTTTTTTTCTTGAATTATGACTTTTTTTTAATTTTTAACCCCCATTACAGATCACATAATATTATGTATACTTAAGGAAAAAACATATTTGGAGCTTACTGAGCCAACTTTGGAAATTTCAAAGTTGGCTCTGATCTGAGTATTTTTTTAAACTTGTTATATTATAACTAAGCAGAAACTTTAATTTATATTATACTAGCTGCTGCCCGCGTAACTTTGTAAATTATATACTAAAACCTTCCTCGAGAACCACTCTATCCATTGGTGAAAACAGCATGAAAATCGGTGCAGTAGTTTGAGTTTATCGCGAACAGATAGACGCGGTGGAGGACTTTGTTTTACAATATGTAAGGATAATAAATTTAATTTATGATTGTAGCATTAATAATTTTGTTGTTTATTTATAATTATTCACTCACCTGGAGTTAATATCCTTACGCGGGCGAAGTCGCGGGCAGTAGCTAGTTAAACATAATATTAATCCATACTAATATCATAAATATGAAAGTAACTATATCTGTCTGTTACCTTTTCAGGCCTTAACTACTGAACCGATCATCATTAAATTTTTCATACACGTTGACAGGGATACAAGAAAGGCTATAGGGTACCTCTCATCCAGATAAAAAGTACTGTTCCCGAGGGATAATCTAAAATTAAGAAAACTAACGTCTGCCTAAAAGTGTAATAGCAATAAAGATGTGTGTCGTTCATTGTAAAAGTGGTGTAACTCCCTATTTTAAAACCATCTTTTCTTGCCTAATGGTATCACATTTAGTCATAACTTTCAATATAAAAGGGAAGTAACTCCAATAGTTGCATTAAAATCCCATACATGAAAACAATGAATGAATGCTTATATTTTTTTTCCTACACTATAATTCGCAAAAAGCTCGTTATTCTAAAATTCAGTTACAAGGAGATAGTTCACTTATCTGATAAGGCGTTATCTTATCATCGCGGACGAAGTCGCAGGCACCAGCTAGTATAATATAATAAATAAAAATTATAATTACTTTATAAATTTAATTTCCATAACTTATATAACGAAAGCGTATTGTTTCAGATTTTTTACTTCTAGCAGTCAAACGTTTAATGGCGGTTATCACTCTGAGAATTCATATACATCTTTTGCGGGATCTTTTGTTTCTTCGTGGTAGTCTGTGTTAATTTTATTATTTATTTTTGAAACTCCTATACTATAGTCAAGTGTAGTTTCTTTTGAATTATTCATAAGTAATCCTTCAGTCTTTGCTTTTACACTCTCCTTGCATTCATTTTTCAAATGCTTTTCTAAATTGCCTGCAAAACAAAGACAATGAAAATAAATCATTGATCCATTGGGTGAGCGGTTGCGTTAACGCTCTGTTCCAGGGGTCCTGGGTTCTATTTCCGGCACCGACAACTTTGGAGATAAACTCTTCAAACTTGTCTTTGGTCTGGATTTAGAAAGTAGTTGCAGGTCACACTGCGTTTCGCAGTCATTTGGGCTGTCCATCTGGCAGTAGTAACAAACAACCCCTTTATAGAAGACCACAGTTAAGTAACAGTACATGTGCTGTTGTATTTCCCTCCCTCCCTCCCGTTTCCCCATTTCCCTATCTCTTTCTAATCCCCCTTTGGAATGGACTGAGCAATATTCGCATGAAATTGACCACTGTCTAGAAAGAGAGAAAGCGATCGTGCGGCCAATATCCATATCTTTTCTCTCTCTATGTCTATGGTCTGTCTGTAGTAGCTTCGAGGACCAATTGAAATTCTAGAAAAAGACAACTGCTGGCCGTACGATCGCTTCGTCTCTCTCACACTTTTGGTGGACAGGTCCACCTCTCTATGTCTATAATTCTAATAGACCAAATACCTTGAATAATAGAAATACAGCCATCTAGATATTCCCTTGTGTTTTTATCTTTGACCAATGTGGAGTCTATGGCGACAGTGTAGCCCGGGCCGTAGTGAGGCCAGTAAGTGTGCTCTGGGATTTCATCGTCAAGTGTTAGGCCTACGACACTTGCGGTCAGGGAGGCCCACAGACGAGCCACATTTACATTTTTATAACCACCTGGAGGATAAAAGTTAACTGAATACACCTGCAACATCCTACTAATATGTATTGTAAATGTTTTTAAGCGAAAACGGCTTGACGGATGTGGATGAAGTTGGGCACACATATTGTTTATTGTTTGGAGGTACCTACGTATAGGTTACTTTTTATCCTGGAAAAATGTTAGGTTCCCAGAGAGATCGTCTAACAATATAAAAAACTAGCTTTTGCAAGCGACTTCGTCCGCGTAACTTTATATAATAATATTGTTGTTTCTATAAATTTGCTGATAATGTAGCTTTCTATAGGCGTAAGAATTGTCAAAATCAGTGCAGTAGTTTTTGAGTAGGTATATTCATTCCAAACATACAAAAATACAAATCTTCTCTCTTTATAATATTAAATGTAGATTTTCCTTTTCAACGCGGACGAGTCGGAGGCGCCAGCTAGTCTTTCAATAATATCTCGTTTAGATCTAATTGAAATCTTATTTCTAAAGCGGTACATATTGTGTTGATGTGTTCCTAAATGGTGATATTAGCAATGCAGCAATGGAGAACACCAGCACATCCAAATATTACTATAAAATTACTGGATTTGATGCGCCTACTCGTGCAAATAATAATAGTTTTTGTTTCATCGAAATCGGACCAGGATTTCCAAAGTTATAGCGTTGTAAAGTTTCACCGCTTTTAAAATTTTCGTTCATACGCGCGCTACTGCTATGACGTCACAACGCAACAGTCTGTCCGATTGCGAGTAATGCGGACCTTCATAAAATTTGATTGTTGTGGTTTGCAGTTATTATTTTAAGTATTTGTGTTAGCGATTACTTTAAATATTATTGTTATTAAATAAACATAGCGATGGAAGAGAGTTTTGTAAAAGGACAGTCGGATAACCTACCAAAAGTCGACATTTTTATGGTTGCGCGATATCTTAAAATGGTGATTTTGTAGCCGCAGAATAGAGAGAAATAAAACTGAATAAGTAAATAACATAAAGTAAGTAAGATTTTCGATCAAGTTTTATTAAGGGTTTTTTAAAAACCTTTTTTCAATAAAAAATAATAAAAAGGATTTTTTAAGTTTTTTATTTTTGTTTTATTAAAAGGTTTATTTTTGTCGAGTTTTAAATGGCAGGGGTGACAAATATTTTCTTAATTTCATTTTTAAATATGTACCTATTGATTTTTTTATTTGCTACAAAACAAAAAGTTCATTTCATCCTTCATAACAAATAAACTGAGTGATATGACTTGATCGTCATAAAACATCACTCAGATAAAAAGGGATGTATGCTCATATTACTCCGACGCATCTGGAACGAATGAACAAACGAACGAATGAACGAACGAACGAACGAACGAATAAACGAACGAACGAACGAATGAATGAATGAATCAATGTACCAACGATAAAATGGATGAATGAACGAACGAATGAATGATAGAGTGAATGAAATGAATGAATGAATAAATAAATGAATGAATGTATAATAAATATCTTCACACATTCCACATAGTTCCACATTAAGCAACTAATGCTTGTATTATGGATATCAGACAGTTGATATACTATGATTACTTTTTTTTACGAACATATTATTATTATTATAACTACAAAACGTCCATGACTCAGGTACAAAGAATAAATGTTAACACATAAACATATGCCCCTAGCGGGAGTCGAACCCGAGCGAGATCATTAGGTTAACAGCTAGATGCTAGATAGGATAGCTAGCTAGCTATATGTAAGTATGTAACAAAGAAAAAAAAAATAGTATTTTTGAAGTATTCAACAAATTTCAGATTTTTGAAATTCTTTACTGTGATGAGCTATTTTCAAAGATACAAAGATTTTGGGAGAGGTGCATAAACAAAAGAAATTATCAATCCTGAGACACAATAAAACTCGATCCGTTCTTTACTATTTTATTATTATGTACCTACTAATAGACTAATTTTAACATGTTATGTTTATAAATAAAAATAAATAGATATTACGTTATGCTAACTTTTAACTTCATAAATTTTAACCACTTTTTCCAAATATTATTACCGCGTGGTACAGAAAAAAAACTATTTTTGGGTTGTTTTTTCACTGGAATTGGTACACATAGGCACAATACAATATTTGTTAACAATTTTAGTGATGCACTATAAGAAAAACAATTAAATTTATAGCGAGACCGCGAGCGCAACGAGCGAAAGTATGTAGATACGCAGAACCGTGTTACGTTATGACGTCACACGTTAGCGCGATCACTCAAGATCACTAGTCGCGGAAGCCGTACTTTAACGTTTAATATCTCAGTCATTTTTAAAGATAGGAAAAAAATAAAAACAGATTATTTTTTCGCGAGTTACCTATTTTGCAGATTTGCTGAAAAAAAAATCATTTTGGTTCTCCATTGTGAACTTACCGCCTCCTAGTAAGAGAGTCGGTTTTCGCTTGTCGAGTACGGCGCTGAGGCAAGTGCGATAACCGCGCGCCGTGAGACAAGCTCCTCCGAGCGGGTCGCCCGCTAGTGCGTCGGCGCCGCACTGTATCACTATCGCGTTTGGGGAAAACCTCTCGTACACGCACGAAAATACTCTAAAACAAATAGTTTTTTTGTGAAATTTCAGATGTTTTAATGATTAGTTATTCTGCTATTCGGAGTGAAGACAAATTCAACAAATCAATAATCATAAAAATCGCCCATTCCACTTATCTCTACTAAGTATCCTATCCCCCTATCCCCCCTGGTGGGGATACGAGGATTTTTTTTTAAACTTATCACTACTAATAGGTATAAGTTGATATTTTTCTTCCACCTATCCCTACTACATAAATGTACTATCAAGGTGAAAAGCCTTCTATATTTTACTAGCTGTTGCACTCGGCTTTGTTCGAGTAACTTTATAAAATATAGTCTACGTTACTCGCTGATAACGTAGCTTTCTATAGGTGAAAGAATTTTTAAAATCAGTCCAGTAGTTTTTGAATTTATTCATTACAAAAATACAAATCTTCTCTCTTTATAAGTAATATTAGTATAGATAAATTGGTCCAGCCTTTCTAGTTATAAATGATGTAACTAACATAAACTTCCGATTCCGGTTTTGGTTAACCGATTTCGGTTTTCACTTATGGAAAGAGGGTTAAACGGAGAAGGTTTGTATATTAAAATGACACCCAGGGCGAAATCAGGAGCAGGTACTTTAACTAGTGTTTACTAAGAAACTGATGTCAGAAGACCAAAGGGTAATGTCACCCTGCCAATATCACCCTTAACTTCTTTTCAAATTAATTACACCTACTTATTATAAAAATGACATACTTTGAAAATACATATTCCATTGTATCATCAGAATAATTCGCGTGTAGAGGCACATTGCATGAGTATCCTGTGCCAGTTAGTGTTCCAATGTCATCTAGACTACCAGTGCCTGGGTAGAAACCTGGCTCGAACTTATGAAATGATAGTGTGAAAACAGAATTGCTGAGACTGAAAGCATCTTGGACACCATTGCCTGTAAAAAAAATTATGTATTTTTAAATTTTAGGTCATAACACACTATGAAGGTCTATGTGATGGCAGTTGACTACCGTCGCCTGTAATGCAAGCAATGCTAAATGTGCTGCAAATGCACTACCCACTATAGTAGAATTAAGGATAAGGGATTATTCACTCACCTTACTCAGTTACTGAAACACAATAGCAGAGGTGCTGTTACATTGGTCTTCTGCAAATGACTGTGAAACGCAGTGTGCCCTGCGACTGCTTTCCAGATCCAAACCAAAGCCAACTTTTAAGTGCATTTCTGACGTTGGCTCTGGCGAGAATTGAACTCATTCCCTGAGACAGAGCGACCACTCAACCAATGGGTGCATCAGTCTTTAAGGCAATTTGTTATGCAAACTTTTATCCACTGTGACTTACAGACGGTTTTCTAATTTCTAAATAAACCTAGCTTAGGTGCAGTTAATACCTGAATACGTACTATGATTTTTACTACAAAAATTATAATATAGAAACCTGGATAAAATAGTGTACCAAAAAATAAACATACCATGATGTACATCCAAATCTATATAGAGAACTTTGGGAAACTTTATTTTTAATTTCTGAATCGCTAATACTATATCGTTAACATAACAGAATCCTTCGGCTCCAAATCTAAAAATAAACAATATGGGATTACTAGAATAGAATGAAAGGGCTGGTTTAGACTGTTTAGGGCACATACCACATGTGCAAAAAAATAATTTTTAGAGTAGATTTCAATTTTTTAATTATCAAGTTTATTTAGTGTAGTTACTACCCTTCAGCTACCTATTAGTTAATCATACACAGTATGCTTACAACATTTGCGAATAATATAATTTAAATCCATTGGTCTGTTCCATCAACAGTAAAAATCGGATATAACAACTTCTGTTATAACGGCTGATCAATTACAAAGACTAAATGGCAAGACCTTAAACTAATTTTGAACTGTAAATCAGTGATTCTGCGTAAGGATTTGGCAGGGACCTTGGCATTTAGTCCTTGTAACTGATCTGTTGTTATAACTGAAGTTGTTTCTACTGTATTGGGCATATAGATGTGTGAATATTATTACCTATATACCACTTAATTTACCTGTGTGAATGATGCCACCCTCCACACCAGTTAATTGCAACATCAGCAATGCCCAGCAACAAGCACTTGGCACCCGTTAATGTACCTCCAGATATAGTTGACACCAATTCATACATATCAGAAACAGGGGGGCAGTCATATCCTAAAAACCAACTCTTGATTAAATCTGCTTAGATCCCTACGAACTACGAACCCTTTGCAATGTATGATACATTCATTACAAATGCAGATTCACATCTAGAATTAATACTGTGTCATGTCAAAAACTATTTAACAAGTATGTATGTATGTATGTATGTACCTATAGGTACATATGATACATCAAAGCAAAACTAAATTGACTAAATTGATGATATTGAATTATCTCACAAAAACTATTCTAAAACATGTGATCTATAAGAGCAACACTGAGTTATGTGCTCAGCTTATGTTTATGCCTATTATATTTAAATAACTGCTCACTATTCATGATTTCAATAACTTTAGATATCTCATAACCATTTATATGCTTGGGATTAATTATCAAAACTTAACATTGACAATATATCTCGCTGCTGCTTTGTGGTATCAAATATTACTTTTATCTTGATTGGTCCAAATGGGACATGCTGACCAAATCCTTATAGCAACGAAAAATATAACCAGGTTCAGTAGATCTTTGCAACATTGGTGACGACGTCAACATTAACATAACGCTAACGAAAGAAATTGGTCAATTTTTAAAAGTTACCAATCCCATATTCTTCATCCTGTGAACTGATTGTGTAGTCTTCGTCAATATCCTTCAATTCTTTTAAATGATTCAGATATAACTCTGAGTGAAATTCTCTCAAGTCCTCATACGACGCTGGTCTAGGTCGAACAATTTTGAAATGTTCTAAAATTCCATAAGCAGCAATAAGACTATGCACCATTTTTGCCTAGAACAAGGTCAATTGGATAATTAATAATAAAATTAAATTGCATTTATGGCAGTGTAAAAGCGTATCAAACCTAAATATCTAATAAGTTTATTTTAAACTATTGGTGCCTTCCTCGATAAATGGACCATCCAACACAAAATTTTTTTTTTCAATTTGAACCAGTAGTTCCTGAGATTAGCGCGTCCAAACAAACAAACTCTTCAGCTCTATATATTGGTATACTAACTCTATCAGCCACAGCTGGTAGGCGGTCGCAATGTTCTATTAACTCATCATCCCAAACATAAAAGACTCTTAAAGTAGACATGACAAAGTTGAAAACATTTATAGTTATAAGGGAGCTTTAATTAAATTTACAAATTATCATAGCATTTTACGACAAAAGTATTGAGTGTAATTATAAATTAACAATTAACATTCACTTTTTAATACACACACACAAGTTTGTAAAATAAAATAATAATGTCAAATCAAAACAAAAACACCGCCAAAAATACGGTGATTGGTCGGTGACCCGTGACACTGACAGGGAGCTGAGAGAGTACAGAATCACACAGAATACAGATTTCAGACAGACTTGAGAGTCTTGAAACTAAGTATTGTGTGGTGACATATGTACATAGAATATAAAATAATACAAAAAGTGTAGAAATTAAAAAGTGGCAATACTGTAGTGTTGTCACGTTCTAACCATATAATTGATAAGAAAGAGACAAGAGTATTGCCATATTTTAATTTCTACACTTTGTGACAGACTATAATGATTAATTTTAAATTTAAAAAGTAAAATTGTCCATGTTTGTAGATACAGAAATTTAATGTCTATGGTTAATATACTTTCATATTATTGGCTAAAATTAAATGATTGTTGACCAATAGAAGAAGAGGCAGACGTAAAAAACAAGCGTCCATTTTCTTCCAAGAGATTTTCTTGAATTTATCAGTTGTGAGAGTTTTTTATGGAAGATATTTAGCATAGCAGATTTTATGTGAATGTTGCTGTAACGAGCGACTGAAAATAGACTAGCTTAGAAAATAATGCATGAGAATTCGCTATTTGTAATGCCGTGAAAAAGTATCACAAGATAATTTCCCGCGGACAAGGTCTATCTATTACAAAACATTCGTAACACGAGTGTTGATGCATCAAGTTATTACATTTCTTAGATAATTTTCTATATTATAAATAGTAGTCGTGAATTTTTCCAATTGAAATGGTTGGAGGTTAGTATAATATTCGTAACGAGGAAACTTCATTATTACATTATCATTTCACTTCTTTGTTTGCGGTATGTATGCTTATTCCTTAGGGAATTGGTATATTCACATCTATTTCAATTTTTTTTCAATACACCGAGTTTTATGTTTACATTATAGTTTTAATAAAACAGTTTCATTTTAATTCATCTTGGGAGCACGTAAACCGTTTTTCTGAAATAGTTACTATATTTTTATTTTCTTAAATATAGTATAAAATTTCATTTTAGTCAATGGATTAATGGCAGACCAGTATGAAGCGAAAACTCCTCATCGCATTGAACTGTGCGAGAAAGCGTTATCAAGACCAACTCGTAATTATGGAAAAAGAAGGTGATTAAATCAATTTTTATCCATTATATTAAAAACTAGCTGGTGCCCGCGACTTCGTCCGCGTTCTCTATAGCCTATAGCCTTCATCGATAAATGGACTATCCAACACGAAATTAATTTTTCAATTCGAACCAGTAGTTCCTGAGATTAGTGTGTACAACCAAACAAACAAACTCTTCAGCTTTATATATTATTAATATAAATTACCTGAGGGTTCATTCACTTATATGTGGAGACACACAAATCGTTGTACCATGTAATGTAATATATTTTATCATGTGCATTTCGTAAACCCCTAAGTTTATGCATATAAAAAGTGTGTGCACTGAATTTGCTTAATTTATTTTCAAGTTGGGCAAAATCTAAGAAGCTAGCTATACTAGCTGTTGCACGCGACTTCGCCCGCGTGACTTTATAAACTCATAAGTATCAGCTTATGTTACTCGCTGATAACGTAGATTTCTATAGGTGAAAGAATTTTTAAAATCGATCTAGTAGTTTTTAAGTTTATTCAGTACAAACATACAAAAATACAAATCTTTTCTCTTTATAATTTATAAGATTATATGTACTGTTTTGGAATAAATCAATTGTTATACTATAACTAAAAAAGGAATTTGTAAAGGCATCTTAATGAACTGTCTATGTATGACACAACGAACATGAAGAAAGATACTTATGATCTTTCTCAGACTATCATGAATAAAGAATTGATAAAAAGTAAACAAACATAATTTATGAGACAAATAGTTTCCTTTTAATTTTTTGTAAACATTAGTATCTTAGTAAATATTTGTCACTCAAACTTTATATCTGTTTTGTCTTAAATTGCTAACTTTTAAATTTCCCCACAACTTTTAAGTGGTAATTACTTCTAATAGTGTGGATCAATATTGAAAAATTTAGTTTTGCAATCTGGACTGGGATTTATATATCTGTGATACATGTAGACAGCCGAGTGTTCCTTCCAACATTTTTATTAATGTAAACTGTATCCAGTCAGATTGATTTCTCCAAAGAGTTGTAGTGATAATTGAATGAGGATTTTTTTTTCTCAGAATTATGACTGGAGTTCAAACGGAAAACACAACATTGCATCCAAAACCAGAAATGACTAAAATTGAAACTAGATCTAAACCTCTCAAAATAAATAATTGTATTAGTACCAAGAGTAATGGGCGCTCTGCGAGATCAAGGGTGACGAGGAAAGTATCTCGGACTGATGAATATCACAAAGTCACCGACTATTTTAACACCGTGAAGGATGTTCCCAAATCCCCTCCACCATCTACTGTTGAAAAGCCAGCTAATTTAGAACCTACCATCACCAATGGGAAATGCACTTACAAGCTCGATTCTACAATATCTAATAGAAGAAATTCCCAGGCCAACATAACACAATATTTTCCCGTAAGACGTAGTGAACGAAAGACTTCAAAGTTAATGTTGGCGGAGAAGATGAGGGATTTGGAGAAGGCAATTAGGGAACAAAGAGAAGATGGTCTTGAGGTAAAATGTTATTTAATATTTTGTTAATTTTATTGACAACAGTAATAATTTATCATAGTAAGTATAAAATTTTGTAACTTAACTTACTCTGATGATAGTAAAGGTTATGTAATTTTTTGGTCAATTCGTTTTTCACCAGGTAACATGAACCTATATTTTTATAGAATTTTTTCCCCCAAAACTTTTCAAATGCTATATTAAAATCTGTTTACATTTTTTCTTATTGTTAACTAGTTGGCAACTGTGAATTCGTCTGCATTGAAAAATAAAAAAGGTGTTAGCCTTACAAAGTATATGAGCAATAAATGCTAAAATCATTGCAATAAAGTGAATAATATGTAAAATGTTCAGGAAAAAATCCTTTGCTGTGCCGTGCCATACAGTCAAACGGTAGTACATATATGGTAACATGCTGGGACGCTATTATATTATTTGTAAGGTCTGGTTTTACACCCATGTACAGGCAAATAAATGATTTGACTTGAATCCCCATCAAACTACTAACTACTACATGGAACACGCGTGCCATACAAAACACTACGAATTTTATGGAACATTTAAAAGTGACATATGCGTAGAGCATGAACTGTCATTTAAAACAAAACAAAACAAACATAATAATAAGTACGTAATTTAAATAAAATGTGACTTTACGTCAACCCATTAGAGTTTAAAATGAAATAGTAGAAGTTGATCGTTACTACCTCTTACCATTGACGCGTGAAGGCATGAGACCGCCATGATTCTGTCAAAGGCGTTCTTTTTATATGCCGCTTTGGCATTTGTGACGCAAATTCCATTGTAGTATTTCGATGATAAAAACACACAAAATTTAAACATAGAACACGCGTGCTACCGTCTTGGCCACCGGTTTGGATTTGGACACTGAGTGAGTGAGACGAGAAGTATACTCGCATACGTTTTACTGGCGACATTGACGCGTCGCCAGAGTCTCTAGTCTCCACGCAGAGCGCCATTGTGACGCAAATTCCATTGTTGTATTTCGATGTGAATCCCACGTAAAAAAGTGTGTTGACACAGTGCTGTCGCTACAAGAGAATGGTGTGTTTGCAGGTGGCCGAGTTCAAAGGGAAGGGTCGCGGAGTGATCGCGACTCGCGCCTTTCGCCGCGGCGAGTTCGTCGCCGAGTACGCCGGCGAGCTGGTGGGCGTGCAAGAGGCGCGCGAACGCGAGACCCGCTACGCGGAGGACCCTAAGGCGGGCTGCTACATGTACTACTTCCGGCTGCAGGAGCAGTCGTACTGCGTGGACGCGACTGCCGAGTCGGGCCGCGTGGGCCGCCTGGTGAACCACTCGCGCACGGGCAACCTGCTCACCAAGGCCGTGTGGGTGGACGGGCCGCGGCTCGTGTTGCTGGCGGCCCACGACATAGCGCCCGGCGAGGAGCTCACCTACGACTACGGCGACCGCTCCAAGGAGTCGCTGCGGCATCACCCGTGGCTCGCGCTCTGACCTGGTAACCAACCTTTTCTACCGGGTGTCCCAACACTATGCGACATGAAGGGAAACTACCTTAAATATCGTAGATAGGATATTTTGCTGAGAGAAGATTTTATGTTATTTTTAAAAGTTAGTAACTAATACTTACTGCATTCAAAAGATTTTCTAAAAATTACGTCGTCTACGGCAATAAATAATATTCTTGAAATTTGAATCAAACATTTTACGTTATTCCTTTCTCTTAAGATACTATGTTACATAAGAAGAATTATTATTTTTGTTGTCCATTCTTTCGATAGGCATCATAAAAATATGGGTGATTTGTCTTTTCACGTTTAATTCGGTTCAATTTCCAGACGGACCAAGTGATTTTTAGAAAATCTTTAAATGCAGTATTACTAACAAAATATCCTATCTACGATATTTAAGGTACTTTCCCTTCATGTCGCAAAGTCTTGGGACGCCCTGTATAATTATTACTACTTTTGAATGCTATAACACATTCATTAACACTCTCAACTCAATATTTATTTGTTTTCAGGTACTGAAAAAAAATCTCGAAAGAACTTTACGTGTAAGGCATTATTAGCCTTTGTTGTGTCTTTTGTTGATGAACTAAAATTTAATTTAAATTTTTAATAAAGTATTGTTAAGTAGTGAGAAAAGTGGCCTAATAAAGGAGGGGGGAAAAACTGCCTTATTCTGCGTGTTTTAAGAGCGAAAATCAATTGTAACATCTTTGATTTAGTCGGAAAATGTAATAATATGGTGTTTTATAATCATGTATGTATTTATTTTTTAAATATGTAAGTAAATCATTTTAATTGTTGAATTAAATCTTTAGTACTTTTCTGAATGGTAATTGGTAACTATATACTTTTTGCTTTCATGAAATCGATAAGAGAAGTAATTAGGAGAATTTTATTATAATTTCATGTTAAATTTTGTTGAATTGCCCTTTTCTTTGGCACATTCTTCAAATGACAATTGTATGTGTATAATTTCTCAGAAAATTGTTCATACATACATCATGCACAAGTATAACAAGATACTTAACACGTCAATTTAAAAATAAAAATTGCATATTCTATTAAATTTTAAGAGTAGATAAATTCTTTGACATCTTAAAGAGAGTAACCAAAAGAAAAAAATCTATATAGCAGTCAGATTTAGATAGGTGTACCTAATGCTTAGTGAAAAAAAAACCTATACCTAATGAAAAAAATCGAGTCAACAAAAATTTATATGAGTGCTATTTCCTTTCATGGTACATCTATGGTGACTTCGTCTACTATTGTAAGACTACTGAAGGTAAAAAAAACTAATTGAGACCAAAGATATGACAATATCTTAAGAAAGATATTATGGTAGCAAAATTCTATTGATACTGATTTGAATTTAGTTAAAATTTTAAAATCAAAAAGTCATTTAAGACCTCCCGTATTTCTCGAATGCTTCTTGAAAGAGCAACATACAAACACACTTCTCCAATGTTAAGGTTAAAATCTATTTATGATGTCTCATTTTCTAAAAAAAAAATGTTAAAATAAATGTAGTATCTTATTATTGGTTATAAAAAATTCAAATTTTCCATAATTGTTCGTTCAAATGTTTTTAAATCATTTTAATCACATGCTCCGCTTCTCTAGTAGCGATCGCGTTAGGGACGATGGTTCAAACGTTATCTCTTGCTCTAAGGATCAAGAAATATATCAATTAAAAAAAAATATTAAGCAGTGTTTTTGTCATCATAAGGTTTCTATGAAGTTAAAATCCATGGGAAAAGTCAGACATTTGAATGGTATTTTTATATATGATATTGCTAGGGCATACATACGTGTTCACTGGAGTTGTTTGTTTCACTACAATCAAGTTATGGGACACCCTGTACAATCATTTGTTTTTTTAAGAAAAATCAAAAATGTATAATTAATTAGCTTAATACATTCGCCCCATTAGAGGCTCGAATAGTTGATATATCAAAGAAAATCGTTGGTAATAACTCAAGCAATCAACTAACTTTTTTTAAAATATATAACCAACTCGAATAGTTTCATATTTTTAAAATAAAAATGAAAACGACGCGTTGGTAAAATGTTGCTCATTATGATTTTTTGTTTTGTTTGTGATCAGAAATTTCAAATATTGTTGTTTGTATCATCAAATTTTTACTCGTAAATGTATACCCACCGAAACTGTCAGATTTTGAGTTGTTCCATCTAGTTCTGTTAATTATTATTACCTAGCTATAAAAAAATCTACATGACAAAGACATGGAAAGTATAATATTGTATTGCAGGTGGAGTATCAGTCATTTGAAAAAAATATTCGACTTAATTCACCATAATAATAATTTTTATCCAGGGTAGCACGTTTAAAATATCAATGAAAAAATAATTTAAATATGATAAAACATTGCATTTAAGAGCTGCCAATAATACTTCACATGTAAAGACAAAAACTTAGTTACAATAATTTATTTAAATACTAGCTGCTGCCCGCGACTTCGCCCGCGTAACTTTGTAAATTATATACTAAAACTTTCCTCGAGAACCACTCTATCCATTGGTGAAAACAGCATGAAAATCGGTGCAGTAGCTTTTGAGTTTATCGCGAACAGACAGAGAGACAGACGCGGCGGAGGAATGTTTTATAATATGTAGTGATGAAGACATGTGCGACTATGTATTTTAATAAATATACAATAAAAGGGATTAATAAATAATAATCATAATTTCAGTCACAGGACGTCCACTGCTGGACATAGACCATAATTGGACATCTCCATAATAAGGAGTAAACTCCAAAAATGTCAAGGAAAATTCTTATAAAGGAAAAATTAGACATCTTTGCGAATTCGAAGGTGGTTATACCTAGATATCTGATTTTAGGTGATCTCCAAACAATCAAATTTATCATAAAAACTTGAAAGTAAAATAAGCCGACAAGTGCAACGCCATATTATGGCGTCAAATAACTTCCGAATAAAATCTACCAAATATTGGTAGAAAAAATGAGATAAACTAAGCTTAAATTATTTAATTTTATAATAATAATTGATGTATGATTTAGATCTATCTAAATAATATTAGAAAAAAAAGGAGCGCGAACGTAAAGCCCTGGGTAAATCTCGCATTTTTTTCCATCATTAATTAATAGTGTAGTAATTTGTTTGTATAACAAGCGGATTTGTGATAGCGAGTATTGATGGGTTGAACTGAATAAATATTGTATTAGGTATTTAAGATTTTTTTAAATTATTATGCTTTCTCGCATCGTGCAGAAAGACAGCACACGGTTCGTTGTAATCTATAGACAAATTTTCAACTAATCAAATGAGTGGACGCACGAATAACATAAATCAGTATGACGTGTAAAGGTAGCCTAGCGTCCTTTTACATTTTTTTTATAAATTATGTGTTATAGTGGAACTGTAGGTATGTGGTAGTTAGTATGGTAAAATAACATTCACCGTAAATAATAATAATATTAGGTGATATTTTGTCTAATGTTTTAAATATGATAATAGATTTGTTGATAGTCATTAAAAAAATAACAACTAAAGACAATATTCAAAAAGACAAAACAGATCTATATAGTTTTTCTGTTTCTATAATCACACTGCCAACCTCAACATTTATAAATGAAGTAATATTTTTTTAACCATCAACAAATCTTTTATGAGGTGTAATGTTGCTGGAATTGGATAAAAATTAAATTTTTGTAAGCAAAGGAGTTTATATAAAATTCTATTTGGTCTGACATAGACTAATATATTGGAGAAAAGTGGCAAAAGATGGCAACACAGATGGATTAGAGTTGGAAATGCCTTTTAACTTGTATTTTTTCTTTAATCCAGCAACATTACCACGGTTTGTCCCTTTAGTTGTTCCTAAGCCTGTCTACTAACGCCTTGTGTGAATTCCTAATATATTATAAGTAAAATTAAGTTCAATATTAATATTAGTAAAATAAATCAAGGATGTAAGGTCTTGATATGAAGACGTGGTTCAAATGAATGACTTATCGGTTTACTGCAAATACACCGGTAACTTAAACATCCGGCTCGAAGGACCGATCGTACTTAATGCCTTCGATAAACACACTGGATTGTTTCAAAGCGCAAAATAAATGTGAAATCTTGTCTCATATTCATAGAGATAAAGAATTACATACCTTTGCGCGCTCAGTATGACTCGCATGTTCATCATAATATATTATACTTATCCTTAGTATGACAAGTCACAAATGGCTCTTAATAGAATTTTGAATAAATTTAATAATAGATTTTAAGTGTAGTCACATCGCATAAAAGGAAGTTATTGAGGCTCTATCTGCTCTTGAAGCACCAGTACGATGTATTATAATTTCCTTCAGAGCAAAATGTACAAAAAGCATGAGCACCACACTCAAAATGTGCAAAACGCAGAATGAACACCACACGCAAAATGTACAAAAAGGCTAAATTCACACACACAAATTGCAATATTGTAATTTCCTTATTTTCAAGCTTTTCCAAAATTTTCTTGTATTTTTTTATAAACAACATCACGTCTTCTTCTATTTCTTCTTGCTGCATACTACTCCTAAAATAAACAATCCTTACTAATATTATAAATGTGAATGAGAGTTTGTTTGTTTCATCCAGAACGCGGACGAAGTCGCGGGCACCATTTAGTAAAAAATAAAATAAAACTATTCCATCTATATTTTATATGGAGGTTTTGACATTGTGGACCTGTACGAAGAAATATTATGTTGTAAGACTTAAGTATGATCTGTCAATTATAGTTATGAATAAAACTTTAGCGATTTGTGTGAATTTATCCTTTTTGCACATTTTGCGTGTGGCGTTCATTGTGCGTATTGTACATTCTGCGTTTTGCACATTTTGAGTGTGATGCTCATTTTGCCTTTTGTACATTTTGCTCTGATGGGTTATAATTTGTAGAAATCTTTTAATTGTAATGATGTTCAAGGCATGTAAAATGAAAAATTTCATTTTACTTGTGGCGTTTGAAAACATTTCTTTAATGAAATGCTTTAAAAATGTAATGTAACATAAAATAATATATTAATATATTGTGTTTGTTAGAAATTGCATGTTTGAAAGTAAATTAATTTTAAAATAAAAAACGTGTTCCATTTATTTTATTGTTTAATTGTAGCGGAAGTGATTTTGCTAAATAAAAATATCTACACTTCGTAATTTTGTTTTCGTTATTTACCTGAATTCTATTCCAGGCAGCATTGTGCCATAATACAGCAGACTATTACAGCACGTGTGCTATTTTGGTGATAAACAAGGTATTGCAATAATAAGCGCATTAGTTTAATTATCCAATACAGTTATTATTTAGAAATATAATGAAAAGTTTGGCTACAAAAAGCGGCCCTATATAGTAAAGTGGCAATTTTATTATAAAAATGCAAAAATTAACTTTGAATCAGTATTAGTTTATTTTTGATTGCACGGGAAATAAATAATCATAGTTTAATGTTACACTCTATGACGTAACAGTGATATTATGATGCATTTTTAGGTAATAAAGTTGCGTCTGCGACTCCAACTCTTGCAACGAACGAACTACTGGCGCCATCTGGCTCACGTGGTCCTGAAACACATAAGCATTATAAACATCTTCACACAGCACCATCTAGTTCCACACTAAGCAACTAATGTTTGTATTATGGATACCAGTCAGTTGATATAACACATAGTGTTATTTTTTTTAAATACATACATAAATTATAAATACAAACGTCCATGACTCAGGTAACACATAAACATTTGCCCCTAGCGGGATTCGAACCCACGACTCATTTGGTTAATATCTAGGGTTACTAGTCAATAGACCAAACGTGTCGTCAAATTACAATGTTGAGTGGTTTTTGATTTGTGGTCGAACCCTTTCAGGCTTTTTATTTTTCAACGTGGCCACCAGCTACTAAAAATATATAGTTACCTGATAACCGGTCCCTTTCTGAGTCCTCTTCTGTCCGTAGACAACTTTTCCATCGAATTCATTGTGAGGCACCTTCAAGTCGGGCTCCACTTGGGTTATGGTCACGTTCAAGTGATCCTCTATATCGGCTAGATACTGAAAATTGAACACAATGACAATTTTATAAGAATAGAATGGCTTACGGACGGAATGCGTCCTTTTGGTTTAAAATATTTTGACTAGTGTCACTACATACATTATTCTAAATCTAATGATCTAATGAAATTTTGCATACACACGGTCCGATATACAAAAAAGGACATAGGATACCTTTCATCCAGTTCAAAAAAAGTACTGTTCTCGAGGTATCATCTATATCTATACTATTATATAAAAGCTGAAATCTGTTTGTTTGTTTGGTTGTACGCGTTAATCTCAGGAACTACTGGCTGGTTCGATTTGAAAAATTATTTTTGTGTTGCATAGTCCATTTATCGTGGAAGGCTAATAGAGAACGCGGACGAAGTCTTACGACTTAGGCGTTGAATTTTTACGAAGTCGTAAAAATTCAACGTCTAGAAAAAGAAACAGCAATAAATCACTACACATTATATTTTGTCAGGCTTTATAATATTATCTTTCCTTTTTCAACGTGGTCGAAGTCGTGGGCACCAGTAAGCATAATAGCAGTTAGAATAAATGTAAATTACCTGCGGCTCGTTGTACCAGGTGCAACAGCCCTTGGGGCGGTCGTCAATCAGATTCGTGTTCCAGCAGTTACGACCGCGAGAGGAACACCACTCGCCGTGGTACCACACCTGCACACAATAAATTATCAATATCTATACTAAAAAGCCACTATAATATATGTATATAGACAATTATAAACTAACCCACGACTTTCTATTGAGCCCAAACACGTTATATCTGCTCTAAGTTGCCGAGGAGTTGGATGTCCCGCAGACTACTCGATGTTATGTTACAACATCAAAATCAAAATCACGTTTTTTTATTTTAATTATTTATAGTATACTAGCTGTTGCCCGCGACTTCGCCCGCGTGACTTTGTAAATTATATATACTAAAACCTTCCTCGAGAACCACTTTTAACCATTGGTGAAAACAGCATGACAATCGGAGCAGTATTTTTTTGAGTTTTATCGCGAACAGACAGACGCGACGGAGGGCTTTGTTTTAATAAAACACGAGTATGTAATGAAGTTATAATTTATAATACATATGTATATAATCAGTCACCGGCACAAAATGTGGCCCAAAGTTAAAAGTTACTTCAACCGTTTTATTATAACAAATTTTGTATGAGTTTTAAATTTTTTTTGTACCGGTGAGTGTATATTAATTACACTTTACAATCATACCTTTTCTGGTACACTGGAGACGAGACTAATGGCCAGCCCCATACGCTCGGCGCGACCGACGCGTCCGATGCGATGGACGTAATTCGATTTCTCGTCGGGAAGAGTCACGTTGATCACTGGAATTCATCATAAATTATCATTATATTACAAATAATAAACAAGCAGAGTTGATAGCCGTCGGAGCAAGAGGAAGCATGTGTGACGGCAGCAACCACCCCCTTACAGAATACCACTGTGAATTGAATTGAAACAACGGCACACGTACAGACGATGATACAGGTGATGACGAGACTATGGGTAGGTACAGTTTTACTATGACCCTGAAGCCAATCTAAGCCTAATAAGACTAAAACTGAATTTCCAACAGATAGCTTGATCCTGTGCACATCAAAAATGAGAAAAGACAAATTTCTTTATAAAATTGAAAATGATTTTGAACTTACTAAAAGGTAATCCCGTGATATCGATGCCCCTGGCGGCGACATCGGTGCAAATCAAGAACTTGACTTGGTTCGCCTTGAAACGGTCCAAATTGTCTTTGCGCTCCTTCGGCTTCCTGTCGCCGTGGAGACAAACGCACGAAAATTCGTTCCCATACGACTTAAAGTACCGCTCTAGATTATCGCAGTCCAATTTTGTACGACAGAATATTATTGCTCTGTGAAAAAAATAAGTATAATACGTATTATAAATGCGTATGTACGTATTATTATTTGGGTAGTTGGTAACCATATTATGTATGTTTACCAACTACCCAAATAATACCAAAAAAATACCCAAATACCAACTACCAACCAAATTTTTTATGTACTCATTCATAGAACATGATTATTGTATAGAAAAATTCATAGAACATCGTGCATCTCCAAAGGTCTTTAATAATAGCCTTCGACTTGAGTGAGCAGATATATTTTTATCACTAATCTCCACTAACTAGCACCTTTTTAACTGACTATGTACTCTGACTAGTCAGTATTCGAATAATTATTACTTACGCCTGCAAGGAATATTTCAAAAAGTGAATATGAAATAAGTATTCACTCACAGGAGATAAAACAAAAAAACACAAAAAGCTAAATATTTCTCAGAGTTGGTTAAACGGGAGACCTGATATTATAGAACTTTTGATTTTTTACTTTTGACTCTTAGACACGACACATGTGCATGAATTAAGTAATGTGAAAGGCTCTGATCTTTGCAAGGAAGAAAAATGTTTGCTTAACGATTAAGTACCTGTCCATTTTGTGTTCTCTGATCGCTCGCACACAGTATTCACCTTTCAATATCTTTACAGCCTCCGACAGGGTTTCAGGTGTAGTGTTGCCGCTAGTTATATTATCTTTGGCGTGGACACCGTCGGTCTGCACGTGCCTAAAATTATTCACACACAAGTCAACATTGAGTTCATTTACTTACACGAACCTGTGGAATAAAGCTTAAGAAATTAAGAGATGTGAAAATAATAAAGAGTGTTACAAAAACAGAACAATTTCACTTAACATATTATAAAACAAAGTTCCGCTAATGATAAGACTGCAAATGAAAAACATAAATACAATAAAAAAATATTTAATAATTATATTTCCATAATTTATGTCGCATTAAAAAAATAACTATAGAAATTCAATATATAGACGGATTTGAGTACACTCCCGAAAACAATATAATTTTTGAATCCGTATTGACTCCCATGAAAGCGAACGGCCTATTCGCTACAAACTCATACTCTTGCACGTTTGTAGGCACGTCGGGATAAACGGCCAAGTCTCCTTCGGTTATTTCTACAACGCTCGTTTGTATCATTAAAGAGACGTGCAAATCGTTGTCTTTTACACCGTTGAAATCGGACCAATTCTCTTTGAAAATCAAATCAATACCCATGTCTGATATCACTTCACGCAAATTGTCGTAATCCGAGTAAATTTTGAATCTCGGCAATTGAACGTTCACTACTTTTTCGCCTTCAATTGTAAATCTCTTGTAAATCGTCGACAATGTTATGGTTTTCAATTTGTAGTACATATTCTCAATGGAGCCGCTGTCCGGCAAAAAGATAAGAAAGGATGTCGCGTCTTCTCCGCAGGGGAGCTCCAATACTGTCAACTGTACACTCGGTATATAAGACATGTTGAATAGTCCTTTTTGATACATCATGGATACTTTCCCAATTGCTTTGTGTTCTTCAGAAAAAAAATTTTGCAGTTTCGTTTTGCTTTCATTGAATGGATACAACCATAGAGGTCTGAAGTAAGCAGCGTCTGCAACGACTAGCGCTCTAGGAGGAATAGCGTTTGTATCAACCTCGTCGTCCCAACTTAGAGATTGTCTCTGGAAATCATCAGCGGAGAACATATCCCCAACCTCACCGTTCGTAGCTTCAGTGATCTTTTTATTCAAACTTTGCGCAAACGCCTCATCATTGACCACATACGGTTCTATATGAATATTGAAACCACCTTCGGCGTTCACTTTGTAGGAATTAACTATCATATATTCTCTATCGACGAGCAAAACGTCACTTCTAAAGAATTCCAATCCCAAATCGTCATAGTAATTACTCTTTATTATCCTCAAAAACTTTCGTCTGAAGCAAAGCTGTTGTTTGTATTGAGTTACTTTCATAATTTGGGCGGCCGATGGGCCGCTTGAACTTTCAGCCAGCGCTGTTAACTGCACCCAAACTTGCAACGGTGAAAACACGAAATTCCCTTCGACGTCCTCCTTAACTTTATCAGTTATCCCAATGGAAAAGTCATAGGATAACCGTCTCAACACCAACACGACGGCTGTGTCAGTGCACGGATAACTTTGAGCAGATATCGATGCCAACGTACACCACAGAATTAAGAGACTCCACGAAGCCATCGCAGCTTGTAAAGTAAAGTCACAAAACAATGGACAGTTCTCTCCGAAAATAGGCAACAAAATATGTTATTATTCACAAATTTATATCATTGCCAAAGCACTTCCTTGTTTGAGTATTTCGTGCGATAAAATTCTTATCTGTTCACTGGACAATGGACGTTCTGTTTTCGCAATAGGTATAATTGGCTTTAGGGAAACGTATGTATGTTTACTGCATATTTAAAGTTAAATTAAAATGTTTTGAATATATTCTTGTAAATAAATCCCACTAAACATTATATATATGCGAAATTATGTTAACACATTTGTTATTTTTCACGCAAAACCTATTGAATTAATTTTGATGAAATTATACAGTAACTTCATTTTTACATTTATAAAGATATGCAAACGAAATCGCCGGACAAAGCTAATCTATACTAATATTATAAGGAGGTAATGCTTGTATCTTTGTAATTGTAATGGGTTTAATCTTCGAAACTACTCATCCGTTTTAAAAAACAAATCTCACAGATAGAATAGAATTTCAGAATGAACAAAAATACGCTATATATTCCATGTGAGTGAATCCGCGGCCTGACAAATGTATAACAGGAATAAAGATGATATTTTAAATGTAACAGTCCATTAAGATATATTTCAAAGTTTAAAACAGAATTCGCATGAAATTCGGATGAACAGATAAACCACAATGTCTTATATTATAATAAGACATAGGACATACGTCTAATGTACATAAACAAACGAAGTGTAATTTTTCAAGAAGATAAGTAAATTTTATAAATGGAGAAAATATGAAAACTCCTAATAATATATAATAAATAGTATAATGATAACAATCATATAACAATAAATAATTTGACGAGCCCATTGAAGGTTAGTTGTATTACTTACTATTGGGACAATAAGACTGCTTGCTGTAGTTTTTTAATTTTTAAATAAAGCATAAATATACTTATTTTACCTGCGCATGGTCTCCCAGGAGCGGTCTTTTTGAGGGTCCACAATGGCTACCACGTGGTGGACTGTCTCGGGAACAGCATCCTCACCTTTCAAGTCTACCCACGTCGGGAAATGCATAAGTTTTTCCTGGTATTCAAAAGAGACAAATCTATAGTGTTTCCTTGTCATTGGAAAACTTGAAGACTAATGGTTCAGGTTAGGTTAAATTCAAATAGAAAATGCAAAATCATAAAATCTTGGCACCTGTGGCGTTGCTTGTATCATAGATCATAAATCGTAGTCATCAAGTGGGCCATCCGGCTGTCTTGTCAATTTTAACATAAAAAAATAGTAATTAAAGACTGTTATATTAACACAAATTTTGGTAATCAACAAACCAATACTCACCGCCATTTTTTTCACTTCAAACGCGTGTAGGGTAGCCGAACAAACGACCATTTGTAGCCTTCTACCGTCGGAAGTTATCTTTGGAATCTGTCTATGGAGTCGCTCAATGAGTTCGCCATAACCTGCTTTCAAAAGACCATCGGCTTCGTCCAAAACAAAGAAACGACAGTGAGTGAGGGCTAAATATCCTGTAATGAAAATAAATGAGAATAAATTGATAAAATGGTAAAACAGTCAAATATTGAAATGCTACCAGCCAAAAGTAATGAAGAGAAAATTGGATTGTGTGAAGTTTGTTGACCTGTAACGAGCCGAGGATTGCTATTTATAAGAATAATACATTATTCCGTCAAAAAATTGTCATATATACCTCCATGAATCAAATCTTCCAATCTTCCCGGTGTGCCGACAACAATGTCAATGCCTGCGTTCAACTGATTTATTTGATCTTTGATATTAACTCCACCCACGACCAGAAGCTCTCTAACGGTCGGGTTGTCTAGATATTTTTTGAACTTTGTGATTTGATTGCACGTTTGCTCTGCAAGTTCTCTGGAGGGCTGCAAGAACACAACCACAGTAAAATGTTTTATATATTTCTCCTTTCAACAATGTTTTTTTGAGATATTCTCAGATTGACTGCATTTAAACTGCAATTTGGATGCAGTTTTGGTTCAGTCAGCATACAGTTAAAAAAATGGTCCATAATATGTTAAGTAGTTAAGGCGTGAAAATGTCCTTAATATGGAGTTTCACTGCTTTCACAGGTCTTATAATTCATGTTACAAATGTGAAAGCAGACATATATGCGTACAAAAATAAATAAAAGAATTGAATAAATTATGTAATAAAATCATTATTATTACATAAACAATTAAATACCTACCTCGATAATAATAGCCTGTGGCGCATTATTAACTGGTTTGTTATCTGTGGTCGTTCCTGCAACCACCACATTGTGTTTCACAAACTCCTTTGGTGCTTGACACACTGCGATGTGTCCGTTGGGAGGAGTATACTAAAAGTTTAAAATAAATTGTTTATTAAAAGATATATTTGCACCACTGGCAAAGGATGTGCCAAGAAAGCTAAGGTAGGCGGGAGGGGGTCAAAAAATATTTATATATTCATACCTTAAAAGGAGTAGCCCCAAAATTAAATTGCATTTCAGCATTTTTTAAAACAACAGCAGGAAAATAGCAATCCGAACGTCTTGCTGCATCCAATTTGAATGCAACGCCAAGATCCTCACCGCCTTTCGTGAAACGCATTTCGCCATTATTTAAATTGAGACAACATCCTGAGAAAAAAAAAACATTTAAATAAAATAGGAGCTTACTACAAAACCCTAGACAGCTTCAAAAAGGATAATGTCCTAATATAGATGAGCTATTAGTTCATAAATTAAATATACGGTATAATCTAGAAAATATAATTAAAATCATTCTAAAAATTTTCTAAACAACAGTTCAGAAAGACAACATCACAGCAGTTAACAGTTAACAAACATCAATTACATTAATCTATAATTATTAATGATGATTTTTTTATAGTTTAACTTTAATGTAATTTACCAACATCAATTTTTGAAATTAGAGAAGAAGTAAGAGGACAGACATACCAATGACATCATTCATCCCATAGGGGCCACCATAGTCATCAAACTGTTTGGCATTAGATTTTTTTCCTGTACCACCAAAGCCAAATCCTAGCCTGTCTGTGCCAAGGTCAAGGCGTGCCTGAAAACAATGTTAGTACAATACTGAATACACTACAAGGAACTAAAGGAGTGATCACACATATAACTTTTCTTTTGAATGATTATGGTACTAAGAGTAACTAACTAGGTGGATACCTAATAGGTATTTTTAAATATATTTTTGGCAACCTAATTAATCTCAAAAAACATTTTTAAGTTGATTTTAAGCTGTCTTGTAATAGAATCTTTGCTTAGGTAATGAAAAGTTTAATGTTGGTGCCAAAGATTTAAATCACAGATACGCCCTGTGCTTCTGAAAACTGTCTACGTAATATATGTGTATGCATGCAACGTGAACCGCTCACTGCTTTCTACAAGCGACTAAGGCGGGAAGAGTGAGCTCACTCTTCCCAACGATAACGCATTTTCGGTCGCCTGAAGTATGGCAAGGGCGCATCTGTGATTTAAATCTTTGGTTGGGGCATGCACTTACAGCCTGCGTAGACCACCCTACACGGCAAAGTCCTTCATCAGTGACAGTAGCTTCATAATAGTAAGCACCCTTTCCGTGCACTCCCTTAGTCGCGCGACATCCATGCCATCCCTTTTGATCGCGTGATTGACATCGTAAGCCATCCGGTGTCACCGCTAAAGCCTCTGTGCGATCAATGAACGACATGGTCCATTCTGATGAAGTTGGAGGCAACGGTTTACTTGTCTTTCCTTCTTGTATATCCTTCAATGTTTCCCAAACAATTTGCAAAATGGGCAAGCAGAACGCCCCAGTCTTTCCGCTGCCGGTCTCGGCTGCCATAAGAACGTCTCCACCACCCAAAATCAAAGGTATTGCTTCGGCCTGTACGTCTGTAGGAAGAGTCCATTCCATCTCTTCGGTTGCTTTTCCGAGTTCAGAGAGCACACCGAACTCCTCGAAAGCAGTCATTGTGATTAATTTGTATGAAACTTTATTCTAAAACCAACCAAAATAACAATTACATGAAGCTCAGACGAGAACGGCGGCAGGCCACAGACAGAGTCAGAGTACAGACAGAGTCAGAGACAGTGTCTCCATATGTAAATCGAGAATTACCGTGTTGCAAGGGTAAAAATACGGTGTTTCTAAACAAAATTACGGTGAATCTGCTAAAAGTGTACCGTGTAAATTTTCAAAGGAAAAAACAACATTTTGAACAATTCCTTGTTAAAAAAATCGTGTACACATTTAAATCAGTTAATTTAAAAATCATATCTCTCTCTCTCTCTCGTTGGCGTTGGAACAATGATAAATTAGCAACAGATGTGCAAATTTCACTCCTTCCTATATTTAAATAAGGACGAGGATAGATTGCGTGGAGGTAACTTTTAGATATTGAGGATTCTCCTGGAATTCTCGGCAACGAGGGAGTCCAGGAGCAATGTTGCCATTAAAAATTTGTTGTTGACTGACTGAGATTCGTTTTATACAGTACATGATCACAGTAAATCTACCGTCAAGATAATACATTATGACCTTGACGGTAGATCAAAACCAGATTACGGTGCATCTACGGTAATTACCGTGTATATGGAGACACTGGTCAGAGATGACAGCGACACCGTTAACGCATAGTCACAACAAAACCATAGAATGCACACAAAACACTTTATACTAACTCGTCAAGTGACATAGTTTTATACCAAACCAAAACAAATGGATAAATACTAGGCCCCAGGCCGTCAAATTCGAAAAAGAATACAAAAGATAGATTAAAATAATCTATTCTATTTTCTATCAATCAAATTCAAATCTTAAAATCTTATGGGAAATGAAAACAGTAAACACATGGAAAAGTTAAATAAAATTTTTAGAAATTAACATTTCATAATGATTTCATATAACAAATATTATAAGATAAATAGGTACCTCTAATTTGTATGAGGAAGGATCCTGTCCCTGTGTATTATTGAAGGAAACCTTATGTAAGAGGTTATCATGCTATTGCAAAACAATCGTAAATAATTAAGCACTATGGAGCTACAAATACTACAAAACTCTGAAACCGGAAGCCGCAGTAAATTGTCAACAGTGGGCAAGACGCTTATTTGCACTACAGGCGGTTTAGCAGTTGGTGTTAGTATAATTTGTATTCCTTTCATTACTCCAGCTTTAAGAAAGGTATGTTTGCCTTACGTCCCAGCGACAACAGAGCAATTATTGGGGGTAACTAAAGCCTTACATGGACGCACGGGTAAACTTTTAGATGTGGGTTCCGGAGACGGAAGAATAGTATTTACTGCTGCTAAACTTGGCTTCAAAGCCGATGGAGTCGAACTAAATCCATGGCTAGTTTACTATTCACGGATTGCTGCATTGTTGACTCAACAGCGCAACACGAAATTCTATCAACGTAACTTATGGACATTTGACTTAAAACCCTATGATAATATAGTAATATTTGGTGTAGAGCAGATGATGAAAGATTTTGAAAATAAATTAATACAAGAAGTCAACAGTGGTACTGTTATTGTTGCGTGTCGGTTTCCACTACCTAACATGACACCAGTGGAAACTATTGGACATGGTGTAGACACAGTATGGAAATATATTGTTAAAAGATAATATTAACCTTATATATAGGTGTAGTTTAACCAGAAACACTGTACCATATGTGTGTAGAGCACAGCGTTCAGCTGCAGTTCTGTCTATCCTTTTTGTCAGACGCACAAGAGATGGGATGTACTTGTACTGTATCTTAATATCAAAAGTGTAATTTTTAATTGGTCAAATATTTCAAGCAAAGATTTGAATTGGTATAAAAGTGAGTGTTGACATACCAACTTTCTGATTTTGAGTACTTTTGTAATAACTTGTACATGTTCTGCATTATGGAAATTTTTGTTAAGCATTTTAAAATATAGATCTGTCGGACAATATCACTCTTATGTAACATCATGCTTATTTATTTCTAAATAGTGGTACAGCGGTTATGGCGAAACTATAGTGTAAATTGTTTTAAAACTTATTTATGTTCATTCATAATATTGCAGTTACATACTTAAAAAATAACTATAAATTTATTATTATTTTCATATTATTTATTATTGAATATTCACCGAAATGCCTGTGAACCAAGTGATTTAAGCAGTTGAGAAAAGGTATTTGGATATTCTTGTTTCATTTTCTTATGTATAAATATTTTTATTTTGTATATAATATTAGTTGAAATAAATAAAATGCTGGATTTTAAACAATTATAATTTAATTTCTATTATTAAAACCTCCCACTTCTTTTCCTGCCTGTATATTTTGTGTCAGGCTTTGTTTCTTTTCCTTGTTTTCGTCTTCTTTCTTTTTTCTCTAATAGCCAAGCTCGTGTGTTTTTTAATGGCTTTCCTCTGACGTTTCTAGTTGCTTCTCTTTTTGCATATTTAACTTGGAGACTATCATTTTCCTCGGTTCCTGAGAAAATTCATATTGTCGTTAAAGTAAGCTTGCAACAATTTTCGGCTACTATTTGGTTCAAAATAATCAAAATTTTTGGTGTGTTCAGTTTTCTATACTAATATTTTAAAGAGAGAAGATTTGTATTATTGTTTGTAATGAATTATCTCGAAAAACTACTGGATCAATTTTAAAAATCCTTTCATCTATAGAAGCTACTTCATGAGCGAGTTATGCAGATGAAGTATCGTCCAACAGCTAGTCTTTAATAAATACATACCTAAAGCCTTGGGTAAAGGAGCAGATCCACCCGTCATAAGTACTAAAAAGAACTTTTTGGCTTTTGCTGAATTAGGATAGTCTATGACTACACCACCATAGAAACCAGCTTTCATCGCTTGTGATGTGAGCAATTCTAGTTGGCTCTCATTTTCTGGATAGAACTGGAAAACTGCTCTCGCTGATCTCGACTAAAAGAGAAAAAACAGTATTTATTATGAATGCCAACGTGAGTTTATTAAACCTAAAAGTTATTAATTTAAATGTTTGAATATAAATTCTTATAACTTGTAATGGTATTTTTGTAAGTAAATAGCTAAGATTATGTTAACAATATGCATTTCATATTGACATTTTCAAACTTACCAAGGAGGCATACAATGTGCTAAAAAACTTATACAGCCTCTTGACTGGATGATGTGATTTTTTGTCAGCATTAAAGAGCCATTGTAAAGCAGACACTGAGACTGCTCCATCAAAAGAACCTGCTCTGAATGCAACTCCCTGGCCCATGTCGGCGAGTATCAGATCACCTTCAGTTTCTCTTTCCAAAGCAACATCTGTAAAGGCATAGACATATTATTGTTTCAATATTGTTTATACCATACAATACAGCCTTCACTCAGGCTTTGGATGAGTGCTTAATCCTAACTACTTGTACTAAGTATCCACTTGTCTTAATTCTCTGAAAAGAACTTTTCAAAGTTGGCTTTGGTCTGCTTTTCGCTATCATTAGGGTGGCCCGTCTGACGGCAGTAATCACCCTAAATGTAAATAAGTATTTATGAAATTCACCAAGTAATTTTTAGTTCTGAATTAATGAATAATAGTGATGTTTTTAAAATATATTTGGTTTTTGCATTAATACAAACATAGTACATTTATTTTCTATTGTATCATACCCAGCATTGCTGCAGATATATCCATTCCAATCCACACATGTCCATTTTCTTCAAGTACAGAGCCTGACAATGCAGACCCGCAGCCAATATCTAAAAGAAAACATGGTGTGTCTTCAGGCAATAGAAGAAGTTCTACACATCTTTCTGTCATTTGAGCTTGAATATCCATGATGCGAGAACTAAAAACAATAAATTGGATATTAAATAAATTATTTATTTTACATAAACATGAAAACTGCATTCAAATGTTTTTGAGTACTTACTTTTGTGTGTATTTTCTTGCTTCTTCTTCATTGTAGAACTGAAATTATTTAAAAAAAAAATTAGGTATTAAGATTTTTAGTTTCTTTGGATCAGCAGTTTCGAAATAAGAAATAGCAATGTCTATGTTAATGTTAACCTATGTTAATTACTAGATTAGTAAATATTAATGCACTTTGGTTAATAAGGACTTATTAATAGGTACATACTAAAATTAAATATTAATGTTTCATGTTTTTATTAAAGAAATTCAACATTACAATTTCTGGAGGAGCTTGGTGTTCTGGTCGTTTGGACATTTTCTGGTTCTTGTTTTAAATTTCGATCGTTTGTTACTTTTTTTTCTATTAAAAACAAAAAGTAAATAAATAATTAACGTAAATAAACAAGGCGAGACATAACCTATAAAAAGATGATAAAAAGTGAGAATGACCATGCGAACCACAGAACAATATATATAATATATATACTACGTATACGTATATACTATCAAACAAAATCAAAGAGTTCCCAAATCACTAATAAAATTATTATCTGTGGGTTAAGGCAAGTGACACTATAGGGCACAGTTTGTTTTTTTGTGTTTTTTTAATCTCAGAGACAAAAATGACATTACATTTGTATGCAAACTTGACATTTGCATGTGTCATTTTTGTCTGAGATTTAAAATATAGTAACTTGGTCGAGTAGATTAGTATATAATTTAGTCATTAATGTACTATAATGTAACCGAAACCTCTGTTGACAATTATAAAAGAACACAGTAATTTCAAATAAAAATAGAAAACTGCCAGCGCTGACAGTTTAAAAAAAGAACATTTTTTGAGATGAAAAAAAAAACATTGAACTCGCGACTTGTCATGTAATGTTACTGTTAACCGACAGTATGTACTTTCCTGATGATTAAAAAAATACACACGTATTTAATAATTGTTCAAGTTATCGCTTCTTTCGGAACTCCCGGAGTGTCACTGTTTTTTTTTGTCCTGTGCCCACGGTGTCTAGCCTATGTCAATGCCTGTCAATGTCAATTGTCAATGGCGCGCGCGGCGCGGGATGAATGAATAATTGTTTTTGCTTTTCAATTCTGTTATTTATTTTAATTTTTATGTTTAATCTATATCCAAATATGCCTAAAGTGTTAAACAAAAAGGTAATTCTTGAATGGCATTTTAATGTAAGTAATTTAACACCAACAACCTATAAATACTCAAAGTAATCGTAAATTTTTCCAGCCAAAGGGTCTTCCAAAAAATCAAAAGCCGATAACGCAATTTTTCAAGAATGTTTCTGTGAATCCAAATGAAAAAACAGCGGTATTGGCCGTTGATGGTGCTCGTTCGTTAGTAAAAGTTGTGGAGAATGTATATACTAAACGGAAAGCTGTTTCGCCTCCTGATGCATTATCATGTAATGGAAGAGATACAGAAACTTCCAATATGTTACAAAAGAAAACCAAATGTACAGTAGAAAAATCACCAACTAAAAATTACGATTCATACAAAGAAAATGGCGAAAAAACGCCTGATCATAGTCCTATAAAGATTGATAATAAAAATAGATCACCTCTCACAACGGTAACAATTGATACAAACATAGAAGAAGCTTTATCAGGCAACACAAGATCAAAAGGGAGTCCAATAAAGGTGTCGCCGAAAAATGCTGTCAGTTTAAGCATTAATATAAATAATACTCCTAAGAAGAGTCCCATTAAAGGTATTCCTTTTTAACTAGTTATAATAGTCATTAAATTGATTAAATAATCATAGAATATATAAATGTAGCTACCTACAGACAGTGTTCTCGCCATACAGCATGGCGGGACAGTGTTCTTAGACGAATGCTGGTTGGTATATACCCTCTGACGAGTGTGAGACAGTTGCTAGAACCTCATTTCGTTTACTAGACCAAGTGCTCACCCCTACGTTCCCTTTAACATACCCTGCACTGTCTAGCTCACCCACCCGGAAGGTAAAAACACATGCCAAGCACCACTCAACACTCGCTACTTGCTCCCACTGGGATCTACACATCATCTGTGTTAATTTTAAGACACAACTGTTCTTAAAATTCAAAACTCGATCTTTGAAACTGGACTGACTAAGCTATAACTCTTTTGTACAAAAATAATGGTCAAATAATAAAAAATGGTCAAACTTTCTCAATAAAACAATTTACTGTCAGAACTTTTAACACTTTTGTGTTAAAATTATGTAAAATCACACTAACCCAGTGCATTTTCATGCTTTAAACATATTAAATACATATTGTTTATATTTTTATGGAGATAAATTATTGTGAAAGACATATTACATATTTTATGATCATTAAAGATGAGATAATAAAAGTTTTAATAGTCATTACAACTTACAAGTGCACCCTGCATTGTCAAAAATATTATTAATATTATTAAAAAGGAAAAAAGAAAATAAATTATTCCATGCGAAACCGGGGGTGGGTCGCTAGTGATAAATATTCATCAAGGACATAATTAATTTTATATTGTGCATTTATATTTTTTAGGAATTTCCTTTTCACCAAAAAGCTGCAAGTACTTCAATGTGAAAGAAGTTTCAGACACTGAACTGTCTCCATCAAAGTGCGGTAGTACTGTAAAAGCAAAAGTATTGGACTTTGGTGATGATGACTTTGTATTTGAAGATGATTGGATTTGCGAGATCGATGAAGAGGTATATTTTTCTATTTTTTATTCAGTTTTACTTTACAATAATGGTGTTACATGTTCTTTGCTATTTAAAATATTATATTTAATCACCAAAAAATCTGTGGGTATTTTTCGATACATGAATGTATTGATTATAAATAATAAACATAATTAGCTATAAATATATGCAGCTGATAGGTTGCTTTATTGATGCTCAAATTAGGAGCGTAACTACCGCCATATCAGCTATATCAATTACTAATATTATAAAGAGAGAAGATTTTTATTTTTGTTTGTAATGAATAAATTCAAAAACTACTGGAGCAATTTAAAAAAAATCTTTTACTAATAGAATGCTATATTATCAGCTAGTAACATGGGTTATATTTTATAAAGTTACTAAATAATTTTGTTTCACTCTTATTGAATATAGAAATCGACTGAAGACTTGGATCTTAACAGAATGCAACGCTGTGAAATAATTTCGGTGAAACACCACCCAAATAGAACCGAGCTTCGATTAAAAAATAATAAAAATAACAATGGAACATGCTTCATTGAAGGAATTTGGTAAGTAAATGTAAATTTCATTATGTTTAGTTTGATAGTTGTCAAACTTTATAATAGGTTTTTTTTTATAAAATTATTGTAGGTCCTATTTTACATAATTCTGTTGTTTTTTTTTTTTTTATGAGAAAACTTTCAATTTTTGGGAACGTTTTTATACAGAGTTTTTGAATTCATCTAAGTGTGAGAATTCGTCATAGCTTTGGGTTCCTACCCTATTATTAATTAATATTTTACATTATAAATTAATAATGTAAAATATTAAACATTACAGGCAAGATGTGCCTTTGTGCGAAGGTGAAATAGTAAGTATTGTCGCCTCCCGGAATACGTCGGGTCAATTCAGCGTTGACAACAGTTCAGGGTTGCTCGTCTTGAGGCCTGATCACCTCATATCGTCCACCAGTGTGGTCTCCGGAGTGTTTTGTCGACGTAAAGCCGTTTTACAAGAGCGATGGAAGGGATTAGACAGTGCTAATACTGCTGTAAGTATTTAATCATAAATAATTTATCAGATTGAACACAATTTTTACCAAAATGAGTGCAACCTAATAACCTACAGTTAAGGTGCAATATTTTGGTAATATTGCACAAATGATTTTTGTAGCTTGTTGAAGTTAACCGAACAGATTTTAAATGGGAAGGGTTTTCTTAAATATTGTGTAAAATATGAAAAAAAAAAGAAAATAGCAGATTAAAACTTTAGTACAGAAATTAAGTTAATTAATAAGTTTAAAAACAAATTTAGTTGTTGCTGAAATTTTTTATTAATGTTGGAAAAATATTTTTGGGTACTAATTTACTATTTTTTTTTTAAATAGAATTTTTTATATAAATGTGCCCGATTTAAACTTTTTTAAATATAGTCTATTATGCACTGTAAGTTTTAATTTTACTGTAGGAAGTCAAATTAGGCGACGAAAACAACGCTTTTCTGCTAAGTCCATACCTTATCCGCAGCTATTTGGTTCTTAGGAACTTAGGCCGGATAAAGATGCATCCCTTATCCGCAGCTTTTCCTTAAGGGATGTTCAATTACATTCGAGGTCAATTATGCATTGAACACTTGCTTCTGGAATTTCATGTGTTTTTAGCCACTTAACATCATGTGATTTTCCTTTTTTTTTTTCAGATGACAATAGGTATTTTGATTCACGAGTTAGTACAAAAGGCGTTAACAGAAAACATATCGGATGTGAAGAGATTACGTTTGGAAGCGGAGAAGCTTATAAAAGAATCTGTCCAGTTGCTCTATGACGCCGGTCTGTCCATGGAAGAGGCGAGCTCTAATATGCAAAGTTATATATCGCCACTTGCAGACTTCATGCAAACGTATGTCTTAAAGACGCAGATGACCAAAGTGAGTTACAATAATGATTTCAACATCTTCAGACTGTCTGTCAATCTCAACATAAAAAAAGAAAGAACATGTAAAGGTATAATTATCTTATGCCACTACGATCTCGCAAACGGCTCTAACGATGTTGACGAAAACCTAGGGTTAGGAGTTTTTTAGGCTTAGAAATCGTTCTTTCAAGGTCTTATCTTGGAAAAAATTCGTTTTAGGTAGTTTTTTTTTTAATGGAATGGTTACAAAAGTCATACCGCTTGCTCGTTTTGTAACATATTGAAATATTATCATTAGTTCAAGTATACTTGAATTTTTTTCTTTAATGTTTCATAGACTTTCTCTCTTACATGTAAAAATCCTTAAACCTGTCATTGGCCCGAGCCGAGCTCGGTCGTCCAGTCTAGTATATGTATAAAAGCATATACCTAAAACTCTGGCAACTTTGGGTTAACATAGCGTTTTGTGCTGTGCTAATTTTTACGCATATTAGTTACTGTAGTTATTATAGAAATAAAAAAAAAATAAGTCCCGCTAAAGAAATATCACTTCCCTCTGCTATAGTCAAAATGTATAATGTCACCCTAAAAAGGCTTATTTCATTGTAAATTAATTTCCGTACATATTTCAAATTTTCAGGAACGTCCTAAAGACAATTGGTCTGGGCATATAGATAAAGTGCTTGACATAGAAGAGAATGTTTGTTGCCCTCAGCTGGGATTGAAGGGAAAAATTGACGCCACATTGGAAGTTACAATACATGAACGAAAAGGTATTTTATTCTTTTATACTTAATTTTATTTTTAACTGCAAATTATATATTTTTTTTGCAAATTATATATAAAGACCTCTCTCGTTTAACGCCTTTTCATTAGTGAAAACCGCATTAATTAATGTTGCGTAGTTTAAAATACTTGAGCGTACAGAGTGACAGAAGGCGGGAAGCAACTTTGTTTTTAGGTTTATATTTTCTTTATTCTCATTAAAGCTTAAAGCTACTTACATGAGAAATATAACAAAATAATTAAGAAACTAAACATCAAACAGGCAGACAAATGTCACTAAAATTAAACAATATTTGTTCTTGATTTTTATCAACAACATGTCAAAACCTAACATAAAATGTTTTAACAGCTTGGATCTGTATTCTCTAAAAGATTTTGCTTGTTTTATATGCAAAGGTAATTCGTTAAAAAGCTGTGCTCCCTCAAAAGTTTTATACTATGTAAAGATAAATGTTTACATTATGAAAATGCTTTTTAAAGTACTTAACTAAAAATAATTTTATTTCATTGTATTTTTATAAAACATCTTTGCATTTTTTGGTTTTTTGTTACATTTTAAAAGTACATAATATAAACACTTCAACGTGGTTCTTTAACAAAACAAGTGCCTAAGTCGGTTTTACTTTAACTCAGGTCGAAGGTCTTAACCCCTCGTACGCCGGAACGCGGATCCGCGTTGCGCCTACTGTATGTATCGTGACAAGTGGCACTAGAGATTATTACTTTACGCTCCGGCATACAATGGTGATTCGGCTCGCTGGCCTTCGGCACACGAGAGGTTAAGGTCCAATTATATTTCGAAATGTTGGTGCAGGTCGCGAGCGAGCTGTAGTGCCTCTAGAGCTGAAAAGCGGTAAGGCCTCAATGTCGGCAGAGCATCGAGGCCAACTGGTACTCTACGGGATGATGATCAGTCTTCAACAAATGGCCGATCCCGCTACAGACTTGCAAACTGGTCTACTACTGTATTTAAGGTAAGTAAGTCAACATTAAAACTGTAGCGTTTCGCTTCGCTCAAAAAAATTCTTTCGATTCTCATTTTTATTTGACAGTTCTGAAAATGTAGTAACAACATCAAAATACTACAACATGGAACATGCGTGCCATACAAAACACTACGAATTTTATGGAACATTTAAAAGTGACATATGCGTAGAGCATGAACTGTCATTTATAACAAAACAAACATAATAATAAGTACGTAAATTAAAGAAAATGTGACTTTACGTCAACCCAATAGAGTTTAAAATTAAATAGTAGAAGTTGATCGTTACTACCTTTTACCATAAATGACGCGTGAAAGCAAGAGTCCGCCATGATTCTGTCAAAGGCGTTCTTTTTATGTTCCCCTTTGGCACTTGTGACGCTAATTCCATTGTAGTATTTCGATGAGTAACAACCAATAGGTATTATTTGCGTACACTAAATTCTAAATCTTTCTAGATTAAAAGCAATAAATAAAAATAAAAAAAAGCAAGCAAGAACACTCGTTTGACTTGACTATTACAGCCAAATTACAGCCATCGAAGTACCTACTACAAATATGGAATTTGCGTTACAAATGTCAAAGCGGCACATAGAAAGTACGCCTAAAACGGAATCATGGCGGAGTCGCGCCTTCGCGCGTCAATGGTAAAAGGTAGTAACGACCAAGTCCTACTATTCATTTTAAACTCTAGTCACATTTTCTTTAAATGACAGATGACAGAGTTCATGCTCTACGCATATATGTAACCTTTGAATCTATACTACTATTATAATTATAAAGCTGAAGAGTTTGTTTGTTTGTTGGATAGTCCATTTATCGATGAAGCCTTTAGGCTATAACATTTTGAATGCGAACGAAGTCGCAGGCAACAGCTAGTGTTCCATAAAGTTTTTTGTATGGCATGCGAAATCCATAGTTGTAGTATATTGATGACTACAGCTTGAATGAGTTGATATTTAACAGGGATCGTGTGGATTTAAGAGAGGTGAAGTGCGGATATCCAGAGAGACGTGACCTGATTATGTTGCGCAATCAACTTGCACAATGTCTTGCAATTGGATCACAGCAAGTGGACACGGGTATGAAAAAACTACTTGTACTCTATTAATTTTACAATAAACTAAATATTTAGAATATAAATAGGAACTATGGTCTTAGATTAAACGTGGTATTAGTCTGCGAGACACCCAACTCCTTCACCACCTTACAGCAGCTATAGCGTGTATGGACTCAATCGAAAGTCGGGAATTAGTTTATAATTTTAATTATTATATTTAAGTATAAGTTCTTAAGACAAGGTAACCTCAGACCGAACACATTTTTTACCAAAATGACCGCAACCTAATATTCTATGGATTAAGGTGCAATATTGCGCAACAAATTTTTGTAGCTCTTCGGAGATAACCGAACAGAATTAAAATTGGAAGGTTTTTCTTAAATATTGTGTAAAATATGAAAAAAGAAATAAAAGTAGCCGATTCAAGCTTTAGTGTAGAACGTAAGTTAATTAATAAGCTTAAAAACAAAAGTATGTAGTTGTCACGGAAAATTTTTAGTACTGTGAACAAACAGTAAGTTTTTTTAGCAGTATTTTATTATTATTTTTTCTCAGAAAATGGATTTTTTTTATATATATATTTTTATCTGCCCGATTCAAACTTTTTTCCATATAGTCTATTATGCACTTTATTTTTATCTAACATGTGATTTTACTCTAAGAAGTCAAACTAGGCGTCGAAAATAACGCTTTTCTATTAAGTCCTCGCCTGAAATTACGAGTATAATAATAACTTATGGTTTCTTTCTTGTCTAGAACAATTAGAAGACATCGAAGAGGCATCTTCGCTGCTACAACAAAAGTTACCCGAACCAGTGCATAATGAGCGAGCGTGTGCAAAATGTCCCTACCTCACAATATGTTCGTTGCATTTATGGTTAGTTTATACATTTATTTATTTTATAAAATTTTACACAATTTTTACTCATTAAAGAGTTAGTTTTAATAAGTAACATTGATCTCATTTTGAAAACGTTAGGTAAATTAATAATATAAATAATTTAATATAAAAAAAAATTAACTTTTGTCCTTTTTCAAACAATGATCATTATACAATACATATTTTGATTTTTATAAAATATTATTGTATACAAAGTATGAACTAAACTGCTTAATAACTCATTATGCAGTTTTACAAACCAATATTGCAATTATTTTCAAGTTTTGCAAATTATGTTCAAAATATTCAAAAACAGAAGCTATTTTGATCTTTCTTTGAAAATAATGCTTTCAAAATATTTTAATATGTAATAAAAATAATTCAATGAGTAAAATAAGGATATTATTAATAAGTAAAATTACTTGAGAAAGATCCCGACAATACAATACAATACTTAAGAAAAATTGAAGAATACATTTTTTGAAGAAAGCAGTGTAAACCATAAGAGTCATTAAAGGGAGAAGAAAAATTGAAGAATACATTTTTTGAAGAAATTTACTGCGTTTAAACCATAAGATAGTCATTAAAGGGAATTCTAATCATTAATAATTTAATTTAATGTAGGAACACAAACGGACCGACCGTTTCAAAAGAGCATCCACTATCGAAACTGCAAAACCAAGCGCTGGGACACTTGTCCAAGGTGCATATTGAATATTTCTTACGTTGGACAACTCTGATCACCATGGAAGAGAGGGGACAGAGGGTGACTTCACCTTTGCATGCTTTATGGACTCAGACTCCCAGCGAGAGGTAATCAGTAACCCTGATATGTGTCGTTCATTGTAAAAGTGAACTATCTCCTTGTAACTGAATTTTAGAATAACGAGCTTTTTGCGAATTATAGTGTAGGAAAAAAAATATAAGCATTCATTCATTGTTTTCATCTATGGGATTTTAATGCAACTATTGGAGTTACTTCACTTTTATATTGAAAAGTTATGACTAAATGTGATACCATTAGGCAAGAAAAGATGGTTTTAAAAATAGGGAGTTACACCACTTTTACAATGAACGACACATATATAGCTGCTTAAAATCTAAAGTGCCACAAATCAAAATTACACTTTTTACAGGAGAGCTAATCGAAAAAAATTAAATTATTTTTTGTCATTTTTTTCTTATTTGATATTACTATATCAAATATATGCATATTATACATCGTTTGAAGCGTATTTTTAAGTAGCACTAAATGTTTTAAGTACTTTTATAATAAACTGAATACTAGAGGAGATATAAGCATATAAGTTACTTTTGAATATAAAAAAATAACAAAATATACTAAATGTTAAATAAAATAACCATAAGTCTTTTTGCAACATACAATATGAAGGATTGTGATTGTATTTTTGCAATAAAAACATTTTTGGATTTTTTTGTTTTATGGCCCTTTAGTTTTTAAGCAGCGATATGGGGGATATGCTAATTAAATAATAAAAAGCCCCGGATAGCATTTGTTACCAATTTGATTAGCATCATCTATTGCTAATAATTGTCAGTGAAACAGTTACAACTTCGATAAACAAATCTCGAAGACTGCTTCGATAAGAAGTACATTTGATTTTAATACATCAAAACTAAACTATTCCATCTCCCTTAAACGAAGAAAAAACACCCTACATTTATACGAGTACTAGCTGGCGCCCGCGACTTCGTCCGCGTTGAAAAAGAAAAAGTAGCCTATCTTGTGTCCCGTACGTCTAAATGTTTATCTACCAAGTTTCATGAAAATCAGTTAATTCGTTTAAGAATTATAGAGGAACATACATACATACATACAGAAAAAAAATCTAAAAATCGTCAATTTAGTTTCAGTATAATGTATAGAGCCTATAAACACGATATCTCTGAAAACAAAGTAAATTACTCCATGACCGACCGTTACAGATTTATTATTAGTATTGATGTAGGGGTTTATTACTTGTAATAAAATTGATTTAATTATTTTGTCAATTACAGAGCAGATCGCGGCGCATGCGCAGCATATTTAAAGTTAAAAGTTGTTCAACCGTCTACTGACAGATATCTTCACACTTTTGAGAAATCGAATAATTCAGGTATGATTAGTTTTATTGACGCTTCATCAATTGGTTTGCTTAAATCAAGTATTTTATCGAGACATTCTGCAATAATAAAACATATAAAATTTTAGAGTCACATAACAAGGGACCTCAGGAAGGTGAATTTTCTATAGTAAGCATTGATGATCGGCCGTGGATTGCGGCTGGTGTCGTCACCTTTGTGGATGGAAAAGAGATACATATACTCTTAGAACGGTTAGAAAATATATGTTCTTATATCTATCTATACGTGTATTCTATGTACGTATATATGTATATAATATACATATATAGAACGGAGGCCACGAATTCAAAGACCATGCGACCAGCGTCGACGACGTCTGCAAGTATTTTTTTATTTAATTTTTTCGATTTAAACTATTCAAATATGTAAATGAAAAAAAAAAAAAAAGAATCAGTATTTTCTCTAGTCATTAATTTTTAACTTGAAATTTTCATTCTAAAAGATCTAGTATTTGGCTAGATCCACATATCCACTGCAATGGTTTAACATATTACCTTTTATTTACGTAACTCTATATACAAATTATTTTAGCATTTTTAAATTTATACTGAATTAATAGCTTTAATTTGATATTTACAGTGACCTAAGCCGTCGTTTAAGGAAAGACACAAAATATCACATAGACACGTATGAAAGTTACGCAACCACAGTACACAATCTGACCAACTTGGGCGTTCTCATGGAGGACAGTGATCGCTCGCAAATGCTTCGACGGTGAGAATATTGAAGTCCGTCTCTAACTATCCCCTTACAGAATACCATAATAGTATTACAGCATGTTTACTGTTGTGTTTCGGTTTGTGAATAAGGAATGCCACAGCCCATTTCCCTTTTCTCCCTCTTTACTGTGGTCAACCGCAAGATAGCAAGATCAGGAGCGCTGCTTTTGCTTTTCTCATAGGCGACGGTTGCCACCCACCATCAAGTGGATGGTCAGTCACATAACTGTGACCGCATGCTCTATCTCTATATTTTGAATTATGCCTTTCGTATATTTGAATTACGTCTTTGGATAAATGTGTTTTGTAGTGGCAGCGTACACTTTCTACAAATCCATTGCCTTAGTTAGAAACCACGTACGCCTGAGTAGAAAACTTTTTTTTTTTTC
Source organism: Synanthedon formicaeformis (assembly GCA_945859745.1). Lineage (NCBI taxonomy): Eukaryota > Metazoa > Arthropoda > Insecta > Lepidoptera > Sesiidae > Synanthedon > Synanthedon formicaeformis. Next base: position 6,971,589 of record OX243972.1, read on the forward strand.
AAGACATTGAGGAATTTTGGAATTGATAACTACATACGAGTATTAACTGAATTATATGATTTCTTACTAGTCAATTTTTTTAGATTAATAATAGACAAAGAGACGCCAGTGTTTGATCCGAAGCTGCCTCGCGACGTAGGTCGACTCGGCGCTAAACTGATGAAGTGTTTAAATATCGAACAACAGAGGGCGGTGCTTAAAGCGCTCTCCTCACGCCACTACGCACTCTTACAGGGTCTGCCTGGCACTGGTAATGTTAATTCATATGTTTACTAATTTAATTTTTGATTCTTCAGCGAAAATCATTACCAAATGCTTTTCGCTAAATAAATCTTAAATAAATCTTTGACATAGCGTTTTCACTTTACGGATGTAATAATTTGCAGGTAAAACTCAAACAATCAGTGTGCTGATACAAATGTTGGTCGGTTTAAAGCAACGCGTGCTAGTCACTGCGCATACGCATTCCGCAGTCGACACAGTATTGAGCAGGTAAATTGAAGCAGTAACAATCTTATATATCTTTCTTTATTAGCTTGAGTAACCTCAATATTGTACTGTTGTAATACGAGTAACATACCATCCACTGGTTTTTCTATAAACATTAGTGAATATGGCAAATAAAATTTAAGAGAATACGTACAGTATAAAGAATTCTTTAAAATGTTTCCAAACTCATATAACCCAAATCTTTTCAAAGTTGGAGTGAATATGTATAGGCTTCTTCTGTGTGAGCTCGCTCTATCATAGGTCTCATCTTCGCTACACGGCTAGATGCTGGCCAAAACCAAACCCATTTTTTTAACTATACCAATATATAAAGCTGAAGAGTTTGTTTGTTTGGTTGTACGCGCTAATCTCAGAAACTACTGGTTCGAATTAAAAAAATTATCCAGGAAGACTATAGGCTAATAGAGAACGCGGACGAATAAAAAATATATATATATTATCCTTATTTAGATTAACGCCATCTATCGTTCAGTGGCAGAACTATTAAGACAAACAGCTTTGACAACAAGTCGGCTACTCACCGCGAGAGGGAGCGATAATAAAAGGCTTTAGGCTAAGTGTATAATAACATTTTGAACGCGGACGAAGTCACGGGCACCAGCTAGTAAAAAAATAAATTAAAATGTATTTAACACTAGAACGCAAAACATTCTTTTCGAAGTAGCGGGCATCACTATTTTAGTATAAGTTAGCTTAATCTCTTAATAGATTGCCAACGTCCTTACGGGTGATGCGATTGGGGTCATCTCGACGCGCATGCGCTTCACTCGCCGCGCGCACCGAAGAGCGCCTCTCAGCCGACTGCCACACGCCCGAAGAGCTGGCAACACTCTACGAGTCTATGGTACGCGTACAGTGTTCTTTTTTCAAATTATTGATGTGGAATGTTCTTTAGGCGGGTTTGGGAAGTTTGTAAGGAGACTTTGGCAGGGAGTAAAACAGTAAATTCGACACTGTTACGGTTGTTTTGTATTGTTACAAAATAAACACAAAAAACACCAGAAGCGTTAAAGGGGAAAAAATAGTGATCTTGCATGAAAATGAAAAGTGTAGTTCGTGTTGAGGAAAGAAACGATAGCGCGTTATAACTATAAACTGCCGACGCAGCTATACATGTGTCGTAAAAAAAATACTATTTAAATTGTTTTTTTTTTTTTGGTGAAATTTTCTTCTGTCAGCTGGTTTGTAATCGCAGCCTAAACGTATTGTGTCTTAAAACATTTTTATTTTATATGTAAAACAATCTTTTATACTTTGCTGGAATCTGACAATTCGCTTTGCAATAACAATTTAATTTACACGCTAGGATGTGATCGGAGTGACATGCCTGGGTGCTGCACACGCTGCGCTGCTAAGAAATGTTTTCGATGTTTGCATTGTGGACGAAGCCACTCAGGTAAACCATTAATCAAACATGCTTATGGAGTCTCCGGTAGATGGCGCAAGTATGCATCATGTGTACACTTGCGCCATCTACCGAGTCGATCGCTTTTAGTCTACAATTTGAGTTCAAGTCTGAGCACCCCTGGAATGCCCTGGTCTCTAGACTCTAGTCTCTCCGGCGGCTAAAGTCCAGTGTTGACGCAGTTGTTCTTATTTTTTTTCTAAAACAATCCCTTTGAATCACGGGATGGTTGTCAATGTAAACCGGAGAACGTAGTAAAAGAAATTAAGCCCTGATACTTATAAAATAAGCCACAATATCGTTTACTCAATAGTCAAGTTGTATGAACGTGGATCCACGTTTAGACACACAACGCACCGAAAATATTGAACGTGGATCCGCGTTTTAAACACACGAATACATATATTGCATATTTTACAAACGTTCTATGTTAAGTTAAGTTTACCACGAATAATGTATAACATTATTTAAACAGGTTTTACAAAGTACAGTGATACGTCCTCTGCTCGCTGCGAAGCGGTTCGTTCTAGTCGGAGATCCAGAACAACTGCCGCCCGTCGTGAGGAGTCGTTCAGCTAGGTATTTCATTGTAAATCTATACATACAAAAAAAAATCATAAACGAGCCATGCATGTACATTAAATATTTCTAAAAAAAAGTGCACGTTTATCTTAGAAACGGCGTGACCGATTTGAATGCGGTTTTCACTGATGTATGGATGACTAGCTGTTGCACGCGACTTCGTCTGTGTATCTTTATAAAATATAGCACATGTTACTCGCAAGTCGTAGATAATGTAGCTTTCTATAGGTGAAAGAATTTTTAAAAACGGTCCACTAGTTTTTGAGTATTCATTACAAACAAAAATATACAAATCTTTTCTTTTTATAATATTACCATAGATTGCCTGGATTAAACTGTAGGTTGCTTTTTGTTGTTTTTCGGACATCTGAAATCACTGAGTTTATTTTAGACAGTCCCATTGGTGGTTTTAGTATCAACTTGCCTGCCTGCGATTTTTATCATAAAAAAAAATTAATTATTGTAATTCATATATTATATATTATTTTTATGAATTTCAGACGACTAGGCATGGAGGAGAGTTTGTTTCATAGATTAATGAACGAAGAAGCGACGTCCACTCTACGGCTACAGTATCGTATGAACGAGCCTTTAGTGCAAGTCGCCAATAAAGTCGCTTACAAATCGCGGCTCAAGTGCGCCGATAGCGCCGTCGCTAAAGCTACGATAACTATTGATTTAGAGGTAAACAATGAACCTTAGTTGTTAATTTAAAGGATCCAAATAGAGGTCGCCCTTCACTCGTCTGTTTATATTTTATCAAATCGCGATTGTGTTGCCCTTCGTGTGTCTGGCTTGTGCTCGCGTGAATGACCCTAGTCCCTTTGAATCAGGGGATGATTGCCAATGTCAAGGAGAACGTATCAAAAGAAATTAAGCCTAGATACTTATAAAATAAGCCACAATATCGTCAAATTGTATGAACGTGGATCCACGTTTAGACACACACAACGCATCGAAAATATTGAACGTGGATCCGCGTCTTAAACACACGAAGGGATATGTTCATGGATATTCTTATTTAAAAAAACTGCGTCACTGGTATGGAGGGTAGAGTTAAGGAGGACCGACTCTATCAAAGTCAAAGTGGTCCCAGAATATCAGTAAATTAAGATGGCACTAGTGTAGCATTGTCGAGTAAATTAGACAAAGATAGATAGATAGAAGTAATAGTAATAGACAAAGATAGAAGATATGCTAAACTAGCGCCATTCTGGCCACTTTTAGAACCCTCTTATACTTTATTGCTGAAGAGGACCATTTATCAAGTTTGATTGTCATATGAGTCGATACTCCTTTCCTCTACCTCCATTGTCTGTAGCAATAAAAATCAGCATAAATATAAATATTCCTAAAACATTCAAATGAAATGCCTATACGTTTTTTTATAATAAAAATATCTGAAACTGAAAATGTTAAATTATTTTATTTGCTGTCATTTATGCTGGGTACTCTGTTTTTGCTGCCCTCTCACTAAAGTCGCTTATAGACGTTGCCATTTTCTTTTTTTTTTTCAGATTCCCTCTCATTATTTCTGTCTTTTGTCAGTAAACTAAGGAGTACATAAAACCAATCTGCATTTATGTTTTTTTTTTTCAGAAAGTTACAGAATTTCCATGGTTATTGAAAGCCTGTAGTCCCGAAAGAGAGTACGCCGCTGTATTCTTAGACACGAGACAAATAGACAGCAGTGATGATAATAAAAATTGTTCCAACACTGAAGAAGCATGTTTGGTGATTGAATTAGTTAATTCGCTACGAAGTGTGAGTACTTTATTTTGTTTTACATTTTTTTTTTGAGTTTATTTACACATTCACGCCTCAATTACTCAGAAAAAGATATAAAGTACTTTTCATTCACAAAAAAAGTAACATTCCAAAGTCATTATATAAAAATGATGACGTGGCAGTCCTAAAAATGACAGTTTTATTTTTAACTAACTGCTGCCCGCGACTTCGCCCGCGTACATTTGTAAATTATACTTATACTAAAACTTTCCTCGAGAACCGCTCTATCCGTTGGTGAAAACAGCATGAAAATCGGTGCAGTAGTTTTTGAGTTTATCGCGAACAGACAGACAGACGCGGCGGAGACTATGTTTTATAATATGTAGTGATTTTTATACCTTTTTAATAATCGACACCAAAATCAATTATTGTGATGAATATATCAAGGGATGTAAGGGATGTATCAAGGATGTAAGGGTCGGTCATGGAGTAAGTTACTTTGTTTTCAGAAATATCGTGTTTATAGGCTCTATACATGATACTGAAACTAAATTGATGATTTTTAGAATTTTTTTCTGTATGTATGTATGTTCCTCGATAACTCTTAAACGAATTAACTGATTTTCATGAAACTTGGTAGATAAACATTTAGACGTACAGGACACAGGATAGGCTACTTTTTTCTTTTTCAACGCGGACGAAGTCGCGGGCGCCAACTAGTTTACAATAATCTAGGAAGACAATGTCAGTTCTCAAACAAAATATACTTGAAATTTTACAATCGGAGGACCTTATAATTCAGGGAGGAGTGAAAGCTTGTGACATTGGAGTGATAGCGCCATTCAGAGACCAAGTGGCGTTGATACGTCGACTGTTGACCAACGTAGATGTCAGCACCGTCGACCAATTCCAAGGCAGAGACAAGTCGGTTATCATTTATTCGTGTTCGAAGCGAACCGACAGAACTGACGCTAAGATGTCCAAGGTTTGTTTTTAATTGCGTTATTTTAGAGACACTATACATCATTCATCATCATCACAGCAACCAATCTACATGTTCGCAATCTACTATACCTACCTGACCTTAGATAGGTAGGTATAGTATACAGGGTGTCTCAAGACTATGCGACATGAAGGGAAAGTACCTTAAATATAGTAGATAGGATATTTTGCTGAAAGAAGAATATTATGTTATTCTTAAAAGTTAGTAATACTGCATTCAAAGATTTTCTAAAAATTAAGTCGTCGTCGGCAATAATCAAACATTTTACGTTATTCCTTTCTTTTAAGATACTATGTTACTTAAGAAGAATTATTATTTTTTGTCCATTCTTTCGATTGATATAAAAGAAAGGCGGGGGTTATAATTTTAATGGTAGCTAGTATTGTACGATCTTGATGCTATTATGTTAACATATATATAGGACAATAGAAGGACTTGACGGACCTGTTTTGAAAAAAACTAGAAAAATAATTGTTAACTTGACTGACTATAGTCTCGGGATCTGTTACTTTTGATTTTAATAAAAAAAGGCTATTTTAAATTGCTATTTTTACAAATGGCACTGGCAAAATCATCAGAGATCTGATGGAGCCATAACATTAAAGGAGAAAAAGAAGAAAATGGACAGTGTAAGGTCTCTAGTTGTTACGAATTGTAACGAATGTGTTTAATTTTTGTTCAGGAAGGTGAAATTTTAAACGACCAACGGAGGTTGGCTGTGAGTGTGACCCGAGCGAAGCATAAGTTCATTGTTATTGGAAATTCTATTGCTTTACAACGATACAAGCCTCTACAAACACTGATGGACAGTTGCGCCAAGTTTACCATAGAGAAACAGGAATTGGAACGAGTTATTGGCACACATAAACACCTGTGTTGTAATTAGAGTAAATTAAGACTTTATTTAGTGGACCAAATTAAGTAATTATGACTAAGCTAAGGATTGTCTGTGTTTCTAGAATATGAATTTTTTTTTTTATTACGTTTATAAAAAAAATGTTATTTAGACTTTCATAATTATTATTCAAGATTCTAACATGTCGTACATGGAAGTTTCAAGTGGGCAATATAATAATTATATTCATATGAAGAATAAGTCGTAATAAGACCTAAGACGAGCTTTCAAATACTTTTTAGACTTTTTTTTCGAAATTATTAAAAAATTGTGTGTTCAAAGTAAATCGTTTTCAAGGATGTAAAACGTTTTTAGTGTATTTCTCAAAGAAGCAAATATATTTTTTTATTGACTGCATTTATTAAAATATTCTGATAATATTGTGGTTTTCTTTTTCAATTATGTTTACTGAATACTCAACAAGGTATCCTCTTTGATTGTAGGTCTAGCTAGACTCAGGCCTTTTGCACATTATAAGAAAATTACTTGTGTCTTATGAGAAATGTCTTATAAGAAATTCAGTCGCAATGATTGTTATATTAGACTATACATATTACAAGATAGATGACTAGAATAGTCATTTTGTCGGCTGCATGTTCGATTTCGTGCCTACACAAGACGTCTTGTTTAGATACGACATCTACTAGACTATGTAAACAAGTTTGCGCGTGCACATTAACGCAGCCGCGTTAGCGAAAACGCATGTATTGTGGAGCCGTTTTGTGTTTCCCCATTTGACAGCTCGTGGCGGACGTCCGGGATAACTTTGAAGCGGCGAGCTCATTACGAAATATTTGGCGTATCTACTCAAAGAAAAATATTTACCTAAATATATCTTTTAGTATTTATACCCTTCCAAAATCCTCCGTAAATTGTGGCTACAGCAGACTGAGGATAATACGTCTTACATGAATGTGTACGATAAACCAGACATGATTTTTTTTTGTCTAATGTTCGTGTCTGTCTGATAAGGTGCAAAAGAACTTATTCGCCGAGGCACGCGTGGCTTGTATGAAGTACAGTATAGATTGGCCTGAATGGTTTAAATTATTACAAAACATTGGTCATGAGCTGTATCCATTAGTCTTTCGTTAATTTTACTCACCCAATTAAAAAAAATTAAGAAACAGACAAAAAATTTATAACAAAATTTGTTTTATAAGTACCCCATATACATTTAGTAAAGAATCTCAGCTGGAGACAGTAACGACCCGTCTCAGAGAAGACCGCCAAGAAATAACAGCATGTTAGCATATGGAAAGCTCATTTCCCTATCCCCCTCCCAATCTCTTATTTATCCGACTAGGCAGCGCACATGCAACACCTACGTCGGTTTTCGTGTTAATAGACTACGGCAGCCATCTACTATAACGTGGGTCGTGGACCGTCAGCCTGTCTGCTGACCTCACTCGCTAGAGAGTACTATGTTCCTTGCTTGGCTGACCTTTACATAAAATAAAATGAGGGTGCAGGTAGTCAACCGCTGGAGGGCGTGGATGCATACAGCGTCCCACAGTTAATACAGTTCAAAGAATATAACTATTCTGGCGATACATTTTACACCCATATAAGTTCCTCTTTACCTTCATTCTAAACTAGCTGGTGCCCGCGACTTCGCCCACGTTAAAAGTAAGGAATGTGTAGCGCATGACTTAAATGTGTAAAGCAATGTAACGCCTGACATCTTTGCCGTTATAAAATTTCAGGGGTTGTATCTTTATATTTATTTAGTAGTTAGCTGGTGCCCGCGACTTCGCCCGCGTTGAAAATTATATACTAAAACCTTCCTCTTGAATCACTATCTATTAAAAAAAACCGCATCAAAATCCGTTTCGTAGTTTTTTTATGATCTATTCTTTTTCTATTGATCAAAAACGTAAACAAATATAGCGTCGCCATGGTCACTGGACTGTTTTAAAGATGGAATTTGTACATTAGGCATTATCAAAGAGAGTTGACTCAGTGATTAACTCATTTAGCATTTGTTCGTATTGTTTATTTAGTGCTATATCGTGAATTGTTTGCTTACCTTTTTGATCAATGAAAAAAGAATTCATTATAGATACTTACTTGGAGTGAAATAACATTACTACGTTACTTTACTTCCACTCCACAGAAAAATAAAATATTCATTTGACAGTGACACCGTAGTGGTTATATTTTACAGATCAGTGTTATATTCCCTTTGTGTGACGCCAGAGGACATAGGATGCCAATGACAGCTGTCAGACAGATTTCTTGTTTACATCATAATAAATTTTGAAGTTGACAAAAACTCTTGGTTTCGGCTAGTTTCGGCGCTTTTATTCTTTATTTCTTTAATCTTTATCATTATCACTATTCACTGTCATTGTCAGTACGTCTACGTACGTACTACGTACTGTTTCATTTATTACGCTCGCGAAGCCGGTTCTTATCTTATCATTCTTATTGTTTTTATCTGTTCTCGTAGTTTCTGATACAGTGTGATTTAATTATTAATCAAATATTACCACATATTGTTAGCGAATTATCTCTGAACCTAGATTTACACATTGAATATATTTTTTATCTTAATCGACGTGGGTAAGTTTGATTATTTACAATATATTTCTACTTATCTTACTTTAACGTGTTATAAGGCTTACTATTTTCACTGTCATAATAAATTAGATTTGTAAAATAATATTTGTAGTGGAAAAAGTAGTAAAAATGTTTGTTTTAAAGATAGTTCTCGAATGGTATTTTTTTTCGTTAATTGTAGGTACACCTACTTAATATAACTACTTAATAAAACATGGCTAAAGCGGTCGCCGTAGTTACTGTCAGCGACACTTGCTTTAAGAATAACACTAAAGACTCATCAGGCCCAGTATTAGTGGAATTTGTCAAAGAAATGTTTCCAGAAGCGAATTTACACACAATCATAATTCCCGATGAAAGGGAAATGATTGAACGAGAGTTGAAATATTTTTGTGATGAAGTACGAGCAGGGCTTGTCTTGACCACTGGTGGGACAGGTTTGAGTTCTAGGGATGTCACTCCGGAAGCTACAAAGGCGGTCATTCAACGAGATATTCCAGGAATAAGTATAGCTATGACAGTAGAAAGCTTAAAAAAGACTCCAATGGCAATGGTCTCTCGGTCGGTTGCGGGCATCAGAGACAAAACTCTAATTATAAATTTTCCAGGGAGCAAAAAAGCGGTGACTGAGTGTATTGAATTCGTAAAGCCTGTTCTACCCCACGCATTGTCATTAATAAACGACAATATGTTGGAAGTAAGATCTGTTCACGAGTCCCTACAGCGGCCCGATTGTCCGCATAACCAAAGAGGCAGTAAAGTGGATATGTCTAAAGTTGCATTGAGACCTAGAGAATCGCCTTATCCAATGCTTGATATGTCGGAAGCCTTTGATATTGTTGATAAGGTAATGAAGCAGTGGAATAAGTTTGTTGAAGTTGTGCCAATCGAAGATAGTTTTGGGAGGGTAGTTGCTGAACCATTGTATGCAAAAGAACCCATGCCCCCTTTTCCGGCTTCAATAAAAGATGGTATGTACCCACAGTTTTAATCTTATTTTTAAACATAATAATATAATTTAAGTGCTTCCTCTACAATTAACAATACTGATAAGTTCTTATCTCAATGTGTTTTTATGTAAATTTATATTTTGTCAACAGTTACTATGACACTAGCTATGGGTGCAGCAACTTTGCATTTATATAATATAGACTATGTATAGGGATGTTTGTTCTTTTTTTTACTTTTAGCATTTTTATACTTTCTGTCTGATTCCAATAATTTAAAAAAGATTTTACATGTACATAAAAAAATTTCTACACCTTTACAGGTTGGAATGGAAAATTTCTTTCCTTCACCTATTGATATCACTACATATTATAAAACAAAGTCCTCTGCCGCGTCTTTCTGTCTGTTTGCGATAAACTTAAAAACTACTGCACCGATTTTCATGCTGTTTTCACCAATGGATAGAGTGGTTCTCGAGGAAGGTTTTAGTATATAATTTACAAAGTTACCCAGGCGAAGTCGCGGGCACCATTCCACGCTAGTTACATTCCAAAAACTTATATCAAATATGCTCTTGAGGGACTTATATTTTGATTTGTTAGTAAATTTTCCTGGACTAGTTACCACACTAAACTATTTAATAAGACTCATTTACAAGTACATAATTTGTGAGTTGTGGCATATACATACATGGCAATCATAATAATGATGTAATTTGCCCGAAATAACACAGCAATTTGTTCCAGTAGACTCTTATTAACTTTATGATTGCAAGAGACACGAAACATTTTTTTAAGTACACACAAGTTTGTTAAATGCTGTTTGTCCTTGTTCAAAGTTTTAAATCTGTTTCATCCAAACTTTATAGTTAATATTACTTGTCAAAAGTAGCAAAAATTTAATCTTATAATCAAAAATGGTATTAGTAATTAATGTTAGCAAACCATATATCTCTTTGGTTCCAATGTTTGTCAAAAAGGAGACAACTTTTGAGTTCTTTTTTCATGTGTAAATTTGGCAGGCAAGAAGACCATGAAACACTAGTAGGTTCCCCATATTTTGTCCTTTAGAAAATAAGTTATGTCTTCCACAGACTGTTATACAACAAAGTCCTCCGCCGCGTCTGTCTGTTTGCGATAAACTCAAAAACTACTGCATCGATTTTCATGCTGTTCTCACCAATGGATAGAGTGGTTCTCGAGGAAGGTTTTAGTATATAATTTACAAAGTTACGCAGGCGAAGTCGCGGGCAGCAGCTATAAGCTCTATAAGCCAAGTGTGTTGATAAAACATTGCTTTTTTAGGATATGCGTGCATTAGTGCGGACGGAGCGGGCGTAAGGCGCGTACGCACTGCCGTGACGGCCGGTGATGCTCCCACTGAACCGCTCAAGTCAGGGGAATGCGCACGCGTTAATACCGGCGCCCCCTTACCAGATGGCACTGACTGTGTTGTTCAGGTTTTCTTATCATCTTTACTATTGTCCTAAATTAAATGTAATCAAAGCTCATTGAGACATCTTTATCTGTTTCAAATTTTATTAAAATCTGTTAAGCCGTCTTTGCGTGAAGGAGTAACATACAATAACATCCATCCATACATAGCCAAGCCAAGCCAATTCTTAACTTTATGTCCGATACTGATTAGTAGGATTCTTAAAGTAATAAATACATAACACACAGGCACATTTATAAAGGTGCGCGGCCAAAGTCGCTGGTAAGAGTTAGTAATTCATCTATGTAAGCTTGTTAGATTAATTAGCTGATGATTGTTTACAATGTTTTCCAGGTCGAAGATACAAAATTGGTGTCGGCAACTGATGACAACAAAACCGAATTGGAGGTCGAGATCTTACTGGCGCCCAAGAAGGAGCAAGACGTGAGACCTATCGGCTTTGATATACCACAAGGTTCAACGCTTGTTGACAAAGGTATTTGTTTTTTTTTTGCCAAAGTTCTTTGCAGATAAATGTAATTATTTTTAGATAAATACAATAAATATGGTAAATGAGAAGATGTAGGTTTCCAACAAGTATCTTCAAAATGACGGCGGAGCAACAATTAATACAACATTTTAGCAGGAAATCGAAATAAAGATGTTTTGTTACAAATTTACAATACGTTTAAGTCCAACAACTACAAATTCCGCAAACTTCATTTATGAAATACAAAAATTTCTCTGTACCTTGTCTGGACCATGTGAGAAAGAGTTATAAGAAAAAAGGATGCTATTGAATAAAATAACGTAATGTTCCTTATGAAAACCTTTCAATAGGCTATGAAATCGATTTTTTTTCCTATACTGTACTTCACAAGTTTCAAATGGAGTTAGCAGATATTAAAACTAATGAGTACCTGTAATGTATTTTATTCTATCTATCTTTTAAGGTTCGGTGTTAGATGCTGCTCAGATTGGTCTTCTGGCCGGTGCTGGATATCAACAGATTTCTGTTTATGGAGTACCCACGGTAAATTTTAAAGTTTTTTATTAAATGTTAATGTCGACAGAGTGACGAATCTTAAACATTGGTAAATGTGAATCTTTAAACTGAAAATAAATTTTGAACTAACCATATTCAACGTATAAGTAAAACGTTCACGATATACACAATTTGAAATTTGTCTATAAATTTGATTTTGTCTATAAATTGTATTTAAAGGTGGCTCTGATGTCTACGGGCAATGAGCTGCAAGAGCCGTCTGAAGTTGATCTGAAGCCGGCTCACATCAGAGACTCAAACAGGACTATGCTCAGGGTGCTGCTCAAGTATGTTTTAAAAAGACTATTTTTCTTCATAAATGATATGTTTTGTAAAGTTTATCTTTTATCTTAAACAAAAGATGTAAGACAATTTAACTTCACAACGATTTTTACACACAAACTAACAAAATGTGTGGAATCTAACAACCTTATAAGCTAAAGTTTTTAAAGCTTCTCAAAGATAAACGAGTTATCGAAACGAAAGGTTTTTCTTAAATCTATACTAATATTAAAAATCGGTAAAGTTTTCATGTAGGAGGTAATCTTCAAAAATTCTCATTCAATTGAAAAAAATCTTTTACCAATTTATAAAAATAGAATAGAATTTCAAGTTGGACATAGAATAATTTTATTATTCCACATATCCACATAGGCTTAAATATGCTTCAGCGCAGAACTTAGTTAATATGGCTAAAATATAAAAGTACAGTGGTCTCTGAATTTTTTTTATACTGTATTTTACTATTTTTTTTTTCAATTTTTTTTTTATTTTTTGTGTAAAACCTGTCTGTTTCAAGCTTTTTAAAATATATTTATGTACTTACTGTACTTTTATCTAACTTAAAAAATAAAGCATAATTATGATGAAATTATAAATTATATTAACAGGGTCCTGAGTCTGTATTACAACTACGATTCCACACTCTTGTCTTACTTTTTTCAAACCACGTCAATGTCTCGCCTTGTCGTGTCACGCAATTCTTATGTCTATTCTTTATGCCCCAAGACAAATTATCTATGGCACGTTATGATTTCACAGAAACCACAGTATACTATTGTATTTATTTGACAATTTCACTGATGAGTGACGTGGTTTTGAAGTAAGGAATCGCGAAATGGAGTTACAGAATCAGGGCCCAGGGGCCCTAGACAAGTTGCATTCGCTCCGTAGCGATTCGATTCGCTAAAAATAAAATGTATGGGATTGACATATGCCTTCGCTAAATCACGTGATACTTCCCATACATTTATAACTATCGAACTTCGTTATCGTTATCGTTATCGTTATGGCACTTTGTCCAGGGCCCCTGGTTGAGTGTAAATTTGTTGTAGAGAGTACGGTTACGCAAGCGTCGACTGTGGAATAGCGCGCGATGAACCTGCGGCGCTAATTAGCGCCATCTCTCGGGCGCTCGACTGCGCCGATATTCTCGTGTGCACCGGTGGCGCCTCCATGGGCGAGCGGGATCTTCTAAAACCTGTGCTGCTCAATGTAAGTTCATTATTTGCACTATAATTATGTGGTTATCCAAAGTGGTCTAGCGTCGAAGTCTTTATGTTATGCGGACTTGTTGTAGGACTTTGGCGCAACGTTGCACTTCGGCCGCGTGCGCATGAAGCCCGGGAAGCCGAGCACATTCGCTACCTGCGTTCACAACGGACGAACCAAGTTCATTTTCGCATTGCCCGGTCAGTACTATTTTATAGCATTTAAAAAAATATATACATGTTTATTGCTCTCATACTTTTGCTAGGCATTGGATTTTTATATGATCCCTCAGGAACAGTAGGTACTATTTTTCTGGAAGAAAGGTCATTTTCTGTATCCCTGTCAACTTGTATGCGAAATTTCATAATGATCAGTTAAGTAGTTAAGGCGTGAAAGAGTAACATACAAACAGACAGAGTTATGGTAACCATACACTTAACGATTACTTGCACCAGTGTAAATTTGTACAAGTAAACACAATTCCCAAGTGAGCGGCTCACGTATACAGTTATGGATTTATAAACTCATAAATTATTAGCGAAAATATAGTCATAATTTTTTTAACACTGTAATTGATTTGGTGCTGATCTGTTTTCTCTATTGCCTGCAAACTTGAGTTAGTTTCAAGGAAATCCCAAAGATTGTCTTGGTCATTAACCTTTCATATGCCTTAATAATTTTGCACCACTCGTGTACCGAAACGCGGATCCGCGTTGCGCCTACTTCTATATAACTCCTTAATAATAAGATGTAATTTCGGTTGAAAATTATAACAGTTGAATGAAAGGCACTTGAGATTGACTTTACGCTCCGGCATACAACGGTAATTCGGCTCGTTGACGTTCGGCACACGAGGGGTTTAAAGGAAGTTTTCTTGTATGTGAAGGCAACCCTGTGTCCGCGTACGTGTGCTGCGTGCTCCTCGTGGTGCGCGCACTGCGCGTGTGCACTGGTCGCGTGGCGCACTACGCGTCGCTGCGCGTGCGCCTGCGCAGCGAGCGAGCGCTCGACCCTCGGCCGGAGTACGCGCGCGCCACTCTCCATTTCAACGCGGGCGACGACATACCCACCGCGCACATCATCGGCAACCAGGTCAGACAGTAACCGATTCCGATATAAAAGTTTTCAATAATTTCGGATAGGGGCGGAGTTTAAATGAGACTCATGTTATGACAGGTTTTTGTTTTTGTCCAGCAGAACCGTCGGCATATTTCATATACGTAACCGTATCTGAAACAGCTTTAATATTATTCCTATATCCGTATAAAGATTTGAAATTTCAAATCCACAACATCGCTGGTGCACATTATAAGAAAAGTTATTGTGTCTTATGAGAAATGTAGTCTCATTGGTTGTTATATGAGACCATACTCATGAGTGGAATGTGTCTGGCATGGGATGTACAGAAACAGTTCTTTTCCTGTGTCGCTTTTCTATGCAATTACATTTTCTTCTAGTAAAATTGTCATCACAGCTATTTCTTCTATTGAAAAATTCCGAAATTCGGAAGTTTACAAAGTGCTAAGTGCGCGTTTCCACTATGTCGTGACGACAGATAGTCGTGCAGTTTAAAGTGTCGTGGCTTGTATATTTAAATAGAGGTGTTCACATATAGGACGACACTATTAACAGTCTACGACCTTTTTTCGTTGTGACGACAAATTATCACTACAATGACGGTATATGGGAACAGCTAGAGACCGACAGTCGTCCGACGATAATAAAATTAATCGTTACGACACAGTGGGAACGCGCCTTAACAATCCGCATATTATGTCGTACAGTGTAGCAGCCGTCTTCTGAGCGCGTGTGGCGCGAGCGTCCTCGTGGAGTTGCCAGCGGCGACCGACGCCATGAAGCGGTTGCCGGCCGGCGTCATCTTACCGGCTCTCGTCGTTACGCACATCAATCCGGTCGTTTGAATTTTTTAAAATCCATTCGAAAAACTACAGAAAAGCGTTTCAAATTTATTAATTTGAAACGCTTTTCTATGTGATATTTTTTTTTATGAAAAAAAAAATATCACTTTAATATAAGTGTAGTTTAATATGTTTAAAAATGCCGCGTAAATGAACTGACGTCACCTGTGTTGACGCACTAATGTAATCGAGTGCAATTTGTTCTTTAAATGTTGCCGGATGACGTCACGCGCTGTCATTCGTTTCTGTAGAAAATGTATTCAATTGAAGAATATTGAATTTTACATTGATATCTAACTGCAGTCTGATTGTATATAGCATTGTATTTGATAAACTACCTCAAGAATTTTGGTGGGATGAGCTGTAAAATTTTAAAATCTAGGTGCCTATGCTAAAATTGAAAGTTACAATTTCAACATTATTACAATCAAAATAAAGATTACTAATCGATGTGTTCCTTCCTTTAGTTAATATGTTTCAAAGCAGAACTGTTATAATGAAAATTGTACCATCATATTTAAAATACTGTAATATCACAGTTCCATAAAGCCTTAAATTTCTATTTATGTACAAATGCATTAAAAAAATAAGGTATATTCGCATTTATGAATTCTATACCCATACTCATTAATTAAATTTTATAGACAACACTATTCATTTGTTTATGTTATCTAATGAAAAAATTAAGTATTTTTATAGATCTGTTAAAGCATTCGAAAGTTAGATTTAAGTAATGTAAGAGTAATTTAAAATACAAAGACTGCAAATTTAAGTCCCCAAAGAGAGCAGTTTGGATGTTGATAATAATATATAATAATAAAAATAAAACAATGCAGCCCTTATGAGAATCTCGAACTTTTCTCAAAACAGTCATAATTATGCAAAAAAATGTCAATTGTCGGCGTTTTTTTTTTCAACTAGCACATAAATATATTTATCTAGGCAAGTAATTTTACCTCAAATATATACATTGTAGAGAAAATTTTGTAGACCACTTATAATTTATAATTTTTTATGCCTTTTGCTAAAAGTCAACTATACTTATGTTGTGATATTTAGATACTGTTATTTATAAGTACTAATGAAGCTGAGCTTCTCTATCTCAAAAAGTTATTTTTTATATGTAAAGAAAAAAAGCGGTGTTGGTTTTTTTTGTTTTTGAATAAAATATTTACATTATTTTGTTGTTATTTTTGCTGTTATTACCATCAGCCTAATCGCCTTCATAAATATTTTATACTCAATTCAAAATATTTAGCCAACATTTTAAATGTTGTGCTTTCCTATGAGTTTTTTAAAGTGTTACTTCAGGTTTGGATCAGATCAGGTTTTGGATTATCACTTTGCAATTTTGGAAATCATGGTGTAATTATGATAATTTTGACCAGTTAGCGAATACCTTTTTTCTAATCCTGTGTGGAAAGAACAAATAAAAAGACAATTTAAAAATGTTATTAATTTACTCACTGAATTGTAAAACTACATACGCAACGCACACACGTGCAGCTCCACGCACACATCAGATCAGAGCCTCGTTCAAAAGTATATAAAAAGAGTCGTCAACTTGAAAAATCACGACATCGGATTCGTACGACTATCTGTCTTAAGCTCGGTAAGTAAAGATGAAATTTAATTGATTGAACATGTTGCATTTTTTCAAGAACCAAATGTTGGATGATTGAGGCTCTACACAAAAGGAATATTAATATATTAATGTCTCGCTCCATTTCGTTTATTTGTATATGGGTTCATTTTAGAGTAAGAGATATAATATTGTCTAATAAAAGGCTTATACCATTACGTAACTAAATATGACTAAAAATACATATGTCGATCTAACTCTGCAGTACTTAGGTAGTTCACTAGGACCTACATAGTAGAAATTTCTGAAGTCTGCCAGTTTTCTGTTAATGTATTTATACTGTACTAACATAAATTTAATTTCATGTTTGGTCCTTCGAGCCGGGTGTCATTAGTTTGAGTAATGGCAGCACGGCTTTCATTATAAAATGTATTGATAGTAATCACAGTTTGTAATTTTGTAAATTATAAAAAATCTATAAGTACAGAGTTCTGATTGACCAAGATTTCAAGTTTTTTTTTACATTTTCAGAACTAAATGGAACCATTTAGGACACTGTTTAGTTATAAAAGTGACATTGATTTAGTTCAATAAACCATAACCATCACTTATAAAGGCTACATACATACAACCCCTTGGCACTTCGCAACAAACAATTTTAACTTTGCTTTGTATGTGAATGTATGGCATGACACATATTTAAAAAAAAAACATTAACTATTTTTATTATAATATAAATAAACTCTTTTTGCACTGTAGCGAGTGATATTGCATTCTTTCGAGGTGCCAAGATATTTCCGACCGAATTGTATATGAATATTATGACTGCGACATATTATGTTATCTATACATTAATTTTTGTTTAACGTGTGCGCTATAATTCCATTTAAATTGACACTATACCGGCAATAAATATTCTAACAAAAATCAGCAGGTGTAAAGAACAAACGACGTTTTTGTTTGTATAGGTGTGTTTAAGACAATTTCTGGTAAAAACAAACAGAAACAAAAAAAAGGAGCGAGACAACAATACAAGGGATATATTTCTCAACAATAGTAAAGTCAATAAATAACAATAATTATTTAAATGTTGAAATGCGTTATCGAGGTTTTTATGTACATTTATGAGTCTTATGTGTTGACAGTATGGTTGATTCGAAACATATTATAATAAAGAAGATATATATCTTTAATATAAATGCAAAAAAGCCTATGGCAGACGTATATTATGGAAAGCTCTGTTAGGAGGAGATGTAAAATGAAGGAGTTTTAATTAAGAATATTTATTTATTTCTTGGATAAACTGTCTTTAAATACCCTCTTATTTAATAGACAAAATTACTGCTGTTTTTCTTTGCATCTATACTTTCTATTTTATACCTATTTGGTATACTCCTATGACCTATCTGTAGGGTATCAAATAAAAACATTGGTTTAGCATACTTTAAATTAAAAAAAAAATTGATTATAAATATATTTGCATTAAATGAGATTATTATCTCATATTTGTCAACACATAAGCCACAAGAAAAAAAAAAAAAAAACAAAGAAATCTTTATACTATATACATTCTTATTAGATAAGAAATACATCCTCTGTTGGAGAGCTGACAAACTTAAAATGAAATCGCACATCGTACACGAGTTATCATATCATATAAAAAAACCTGAGCACTTAACATAAGTACTTTGTTTAGACTTCATGAGAAATTTGTCAGAAATATAATGTGAAAGAATCTATTCGGAGTACTGTGTTACACTACACGTTGCACTTCAAAGAACCTCTTCAAATAGTAGACCTGGCTGACGGTCATCACGAGCAGTACGGACGCCTCGA
Organism: Synanthedon formicaeformis; assembly: GCA_945859745.1. NCBI lineage: Eukaryota > Metazoa > Arthropoda > Insecta > Lepidoptera > Sesiidae > Synanthedon > Synanthedon formicaeformis. The sequence goes on from OX243972.1 coordinate 6,990,529, forward strand.
AGATAGACCACATGACCACACGAGAGTTGGTGCTCTCGTTTATTGAACGATGCGTTTTATCACGTACCTAAAAGAAACAAATCGTGATGGGACAAAATTATGGGTGAATCTGTTCACATGTCTCTTCCTATCCTATCTGTTTATATCCTTTCATTCTCATCAATCATACACATTGTTGATTATTTTCCTTCTATGGAATCCTACACCTTAGTTGTTTGCTCCGTTTCCTAAAAATTATCGTTATAATTAATTATATTATTATACTAGCTGACTCGGCTAGTTTTTTGTGGTGGGTCGCCCTTATCAGTTAAGGAAGGGTATAAAAAATAGTTAACGACCTATTCTTAGACCTACCGAATATACATATTTTTTTTTATAAAAACCAGTCAAGCTGTTTCGGAAGAGTATTGTTACAAACACTGTGACACAAGAATTTTATATATAAGATAAAAATATAACAATATATTATTAATTATGCTTTTATATATAGTCATTTAGGCTTTCTATATATTCAAGTACTTATAAAAATTTAGTATTTTTGTTCTCTTTTTAATTTGTTGTTCTCTATTTATTGAAGATTGTGTACTTTATTAAGTTATCCTCCACTAGCTGGTGCCCGCGACTTCGCCTGCGTTAAGTAGGGAATGCGTAACGCCTGACTAAATGTATAACGCCTGCTAACATTTTTGCTGTTATAAAATTTTCACGGGATGTATCTTTATTTTTGGTAGATAGCTGGTGTCCGCGACTTCGCCCGCGTTGAAAATAATATATTAAAACCTTCCTCTTGAATCACTCTATTAAAAAAGACCGCATCAAAATCCGCTGCATAGTTTTAAAGATCTAAGCATACATAGGGACAGACAGACGTGAAGCGACTTTGTTTTATACTATGTAGTGATGTCAATTAAGATTATAGTGTGTGGTGATTTTTTTAAAAAATAACAATTTGCCTGTAATTTAAGATTTAAGTTGACTATTGTATCAAATTACTATACCTAAAGTATGATACTGATAAAAATAATTGATTCTATTTGGATAATTCTTAATTCTGTATGGAATTATACTTAGGAGTGCATGAATAATTAGAATAGGTATATACAAAAGTGTATTGTTTTCATTCATTTTAAACTTATTATACCTCTTTTATCTACTTTTGTTTATGTGCAAAAATAATAATGATAAAAAACAGTTTCCTGAATTCTGTTACAGTGTTAGTTTTTATGTTATTTTTATCTCTAATTTATATGTATGTCGAGAAATTAAAGGACAAATCAGAAATTGAGCAACTGGCTAACAAACCCAACAAAGCAGTATAATAGATTTTTTTCTTTCATAATTTTTTCTTTCTCTTTCACTCTCTCTACATAAATAAATAAATAAACTGATCTCAACATTATCCATGGAGATGACAAGAGAACTCATGACTTGCAATAAGCATGCATGACTGACTTGAATTACCTGCATGTATTCCTGTTCATGTTTTACAGTTTTTAATGTCGAAGCGAGCTCTTTGATCATGTCTTCCAGCTTGTTGTGGTTTGGATCATCATCTTTGTCTCCCGAGGTCTTGCTTGGTGCATCTCCTACTTCCAGATTGAACATTACAACCTGAAAAGAAAATGATTAAATTTTCATAATGACTCCCTTTTTCTTTATAGCTGTTTCAGATACATCAAGCACAGTGTGTAAAGAGGGGCTAATGAAAATCTTTGTCAGTTTTCAAATTCATTCATTAAATAGCAGACTATTAGTACCCTTTGAAACTAAAACACTAAACAGACATAGGTTTAATAGCCCTGGTGATTGGATAGACATCTTTTGTAAATTCATACTTGAATTCTTTATTCTTTTTAATCATGAAGGTTTCCTTTGAATGTTTTCTTTCATCATTAGAGAAAGTTGACATTTCTAAATCACACATGCAATGGAAAAACTTAAACCGAGTCCGTTGTGCCAGTTTTTTAGCAAAACATTGCTAGAAAACATAAAATAGGAGTGTGGCCTAAATGTTTTGTAGATCAAAAACACTCAAAATGTCTTCCTCGTCGGAGATCAATATTTAAATGTTAAGATTTGTTAGAAAACTTTATTACTAAATATTGCTAATGATGCTTTGTAAGAAATTTGACGCAGCAGATGCACCTTTAGAATTCAACTCAGGTGAACATGACTGTGAATGTGTTTGCAAACATATTTATCGGAGTTCATAAACTATTAGTTTTTTTTTGCATTATTCCATATATTTTTTTATTCTTAAGCTATAACAAAAAATGTACACAAATTACCTTCGGCGTCATAGTAGACATTTTATTGCTAAAGCAGTAAGTGTATCGACCTGAGGTGGTTGCAGAGAATGTATAGAGTCCAGAGGACTCCCTTTCGCCTTTATAAATTACACTACCGTCGGGTGCTGTTATAGTGACGTCTATGTCTAAGAAACCACCCTCAGCTATCTCAAAAGTTAAACCTGTAAAACGATAAGGAGTGTTTGTCGACGATGTTGTTTCGCCGGTTAAAGGAAACATATGTGTCAACTTTTCAAGTATGTACAGTCGAGGTTTTATTATAACTTGTAACATTTTAAGCGCAAATCGAAACTTTCAACTCACTCATTTTTGTATTAGCTTCAACATGTTCGAAAAAGCACTCTTCAGCATGAGCATCGACGGTTATAGTGTAGCTATTGGCTAAATTTAAGAGAGCTGTTAAGAATATCGTAACCACATATAAGTATCTTTGCGGAATCTCCATTTTGTCTAAACTATTAGTTAATTTAATTATTAGAGTTGTTTCTTGTGATAACTATGTAATTTGATTGGATTTAATAATTACGAATTTGTTTTCTTTTAACTTTCGCAGTCTGCAGATTTGCAGCCACGTAATGACATTGACATGACATTTGTTAATGACAAATTGACAATAATGATATTACGCCTACTCACAGAACCACAGAACACTAAATACTGGGTACAAAGGGACCAAATGTCATGGAACATAGTCTACTCTATATAGCCTTACCTCTATTGAGATACACGGATTTAATTTTTATAATGACGTTTTCCATAGAAAAATTTTACACTTCGCTAGCGAGTGCGGTCATTACAAACTTATGGTTAGGGAGCCCACGATGCTAAATGTGTAGTCACTCGAGCGTCGTGGGGACCTATTGGACTTTGAAGATTGGATGGTAAGAAGAAAAAAAGGTTATAGGAAGTTTTTCATTTCAGCGGTGGGGTGAGCGTCTACAGGCGTTCAAAATTTTGTAGGCGCTGTATTATAAAAAATCCTCCATATAATCGTCAGATTAAGAATCAGCACGATCAGGAATTTAGGCTGAACCGTCTGTATGAAAATCTGACGCGCTCGAGTATTACAAAATGAGAATCGTCAAAAATATGTTTTGCATTTTCAAAAAGCTGCCACGAGCTTGCGTTACATCCGAATCGTATGAATTTTAAATGGGAGCTTACTTTAAGTTCACTTAACATCCCCTCTGAAAATCTGACGCGCTCGAGTTGTATTTAAAATTTTACCCCCCACCCCCGCCAACCCCACCAACCAAACCGTCAGATTAACACATATCCGTTATCGGAGACACGTGGGATATATATACATTGGCAATATCTGACGCGCTCGAGTATGGGATTGACATATGCCGTCGCTAAATCACGTGATACTTCCCATACATTTATTCTATCGAACTTCGTTATCGTTTTTAACAAGGGTTTTTAAAATGGCACTTTGTCTAGGGCCCCTGTAAACCACATTTATGGCCCCTTCACACGGTCGGCCAGTTTTGTATTTAGCAGAAAGCCGCAATGCAGGATGGTGTGTTTAAATCCTAAAATATGCTAAAATCGCGCATATTTTTTATGTAAAAAAAATAAAACGAATTTTTCGCAGTTATGTTTATTTAATAGTCTGATTTCCATTAAGATAACAAAAACAGGCATTTTTTTTCATACCTAAGAAAATATATTTTTAAACATCTGACTAACTTCATTTAGTGTAAAGATTTAGCGATAGTGGAAATCACAGAAGCCTGCCGCTGATTTGGTAAAAAAATATATAATATAATTTATCATATTATGACCTAAAAATATAAGTTTATATATCTAGGTAATTAACCAATGGTATACCAAATGGTATACCAATTTTTATTGGTATTTCAATAAATAAAAATAATATGGAATCCTAACTTTTATCTATACTAATAAGTATTATAAAGTGGTAAAGTTTGTATGTTTTTATGTAGAATATAATCTTCGAAACTACTAATCCGATTTGAAAAAAATCTTTTACCAATAGAACAGAATCCATACTAATTACTAATCAATACTAATAATAAATCTATAAGTGTAGGTATTGTATGTATGTATGTTCCTCCATAACTCTAATGAATTAACTGATTTTCATGAAACTTGGTAGATAAACATTTAGACGTACAGGACACAGGATAGGCTACTTTTTTCTTTTTCAACGCGGATGAAGTCGCGGGCGCCAGCTAGTAATATGATAAATGTGGAAGTAACTCTGGCTGTGTCTGTCTGTTACCTTTTCACGCCTTAACTACATAACAGAACAGAACTCAAATTTTACATACACCTTGTCAGCGATAAAAGAAAGGACTTAGAATACCTTTCTACCAGAAAAAAGCCTGATCAAAGTGTTATATTGCTTATATATATTTCTTTATTTTTAAACGCGGACGAAGTCCCGGACACCAGCTTAGTTGTTTGCTCCGTTTCCTAAAAATTTTTGATATAATTAATTATATTATTATACTAGCTGACCTGGCTAGTTTTTTTGTGGTGGGCCGCCCTTATTATTTAAGGAGGAGTATAAAAAATAATTAACGACCTATTCTCAGACCTACCAAATATACATAAAAAATTTCATAAAAACCGGTCAAGCCCTTTCGGAAGAGTTTTGTTACAAACACTGTGACATGAGAATTTTATATATAAGATAAAAATATAACAATACATTATTAATTATGCTTTTATATAATAGTTATTTAGGCTTTCTATATATTCAAGTAGTTATAAAAATTTAGTATTTTTGTTCTCTTTTTAAATGTTGTCATTATGAAATTGTCTATTTATTGAAGATTGTGTACTTTATTAAGTTATCCTCCACTAGCTGGTGCCCGCGACTTCGCCTGCGTTAAGTAGGGAATGTGTAGCGCCTGACTAAATGTGTAAAGCAATATAACGCCTGACATCTTTGCTGTTATGGATATATCTTTATTTTTAGTAGATAGCTGGTGCCCGCGACTTCGCCCGCGTTAAAAATTATATACTAAAACCTTCCTCTCGAATCACTATCTATTTAAAAAAAACCGCATCAAAATCCGTTTCATAGTTTTAAAGATCTAAGCATACATAGGGACAGTCAGACGGGAAGCGACTTTGTTTTATACTATGTAGTGATGTCAATTAAGTTTATAGTGTGTGGTGGTTTTTAAAAAAATAGCAATTTGCCTGTAATTTAAGATTTAAGTTGACTATTGTATCAAATTACTATACCTAAAGTACAATACTGACTAAAATAATTGAATCTATTTGGATAATTCTCAATTCTGCATGCAATTAATACCCAGGAATACATGAATAATTATAATAGGTATACAAAAGTGAATTGTTTCGTTCATTTTAAACTTATTATACCTCTTTTATCTACTTTTGTTTATGTGCAAAATAAAAATGATAAAAAACAGTTTCCTGAATTCTGTTAGTCACAGTGTTTGTTTTTATGTTATTTTTATCTCTAATTTATATGGATGTCGAGAAATTAAAGGACAAATCAGAAATTGATCAACTGGCTAACAAACCCAACAAAGCAGTATAATAGATTCTTTTCTTTCATAATGTTTTCTTTCTCTTTTTTACTCTCTCTACATAAATAAACTGATCTCAACATTATCCATGGAGATGACAAGAGATTGTCTCTTGAACTCAAGACTTACAAAACTTTAAATTACCTGCATATATTACTGTTCATGTTTTACAGTTTTTAATGTCGAAGCGAGCTCTTAGACCATGTCTTCCAGCTTGTTGTGGTTTGGATCATCATCTTTGTCTCCCGAGGTCTTGCTTGGTGCATCTCCTACTTCCAGATTGAACATTACAACCTGAAAAGCAAATCATTAAATTTTCATAATGACTCCCTTTTTCTTTATAGCTGTTTCAGATACCTCAAGCACAGTGTGTAAAGTGAGGCTAATGAAAATCTTTGTCAGTTTTCAAATTCATTCATTAAATAGCAGACTATTAGTACCCTTTGAAACTAAAACACTAAACAGACATAGGTTTAATAGCCCTGGTGATTGGATAGACATCTCTTGTAAATTCATACTTGAATTCTTTATTCTTTTTAATCATAAAGGTTTCCTTGGAATGTTTTCCTTCATCATTAGAGAAAGTTGACATTTCTAAATCACACATGCAATGGAAAAACTTAAACCAGGTCTGCTGTGCCAGTTTTTTAGCAAAACATATTAGAAAACATAAAATAGGAGTGTGGCCTAAATGTTTTGCAGATCAAAAACACTCAAAATGTCTTCCTTGTCAGAGATCATTATTTATATGTTAAGATTTGTTAGAAACTTCATTACTAAATATTGCTAACGATGCTTTGTAAGAGTTTTGGCGCAGCAGACGCGCCTTTAGAATTCAACTCAGGTGAACATGTGAATATGTTCGCAAACATATTTATCGGAGATCACAAGCTATAACTAAGCTATAACAGAAAATGTACACAAATTACCTTCGGCGTCAGAGTATAAATTTTATTGCTAAAGCAGTAAGTGTATCGACCTGAGGTGGTTGCAGAGAATGTATAGAGTCCAGAGGTCTCCCTTTCGCCTTTATAAATTACACTGCCATCGGGTGCTGTTATAGTGACGTCTATGTCTAAGAAACCACCCTCAACTATATCAAAAGTTAAACCTGCAAAACGATAAAGAGTGTGTTAAGTGTTTGTCGACGATATTGTTTCGCCGGTTAAAAAGGAAACATATGTGTCAACTTTTCAAGTATGTACAGTCGAGGTTTTATTATAACTTGTAACATTTTAAGCGCAAATCGAAACTTTCAACTCACTCATTTTTGTATTAGCTTCAACATGTTCGAAAAAGCACTTTTCAGCATGAGCATCGACGGTTATAGTGTTGCTATTGGCTAAATTTAAGAGAGCTGTTAAGAATATCGTAACCACACATAAGTATCTTTGCGGAATCTCCATTTTGTCTAAACTATTAATTAATTTAATTATTAGAGTTGTTTCTTGTGATAACAATGTAATTTGATTGGATTTAATAATTACGAATTTGTTTTCTTTTAACTTTCGTTGACATGACATTTGTTAAATTGTTAATGACAATTTGACAATAATGACATTATGCATACGCAGACGCACAGAAACACAGAACACTAAATACTCGTTAGGAAGGGACCGAATGAGAGATACACGGATTTAATTTTTATAATGACGTTTTCCATAGAAAAATTTTACACTTTGCTAGCGAGTGCGGTCATTACAAACTTATGGTTAGGGAGCCCATGATGCTAAATGTGTAGTCACTCGAGCGTCGTGGGGACCTATTGGACTTTGAAGATTGGATGGTAAGAAGAATAAAAAGTTATAGGAAGTTTTTCATTTCAGCGGTGGGGTGAGCGTCTACAGGCGTTCAAAATTTTGTAGGCGCTGTATTTTAAAAAATCCTCCATATAATCGTCAGATTAAGAATCAGCACGATGAGGAATTTAGGCTGAACCGTCTGTATGAAAATCTGACGCGCTCGAGTATTACAAAATGAGAATCGTCATAAATATTTTTTGCATTTTCAAAAAGCTGCCACGAGCTTGCGTTACATCCGAATCGTCTGAATTTTAAATGGGAGCTTACTTTAAGTTCACTTAACATCCCCTCTGAAAATCTGACGCGCTCAAGTTGTATTTAAAATTTTACCCCCCACCCCCGCCAACCCCACCAACCAAACCGTCAGATTAACACATATCCGTTATCGGAGACACGTGGGATATATATACATTGGCAATATCTGACGCGCTCGAGTAAATCCAAAAATCCCCTCTTGGGCTCCCCTACCATAGAGCCACTGCTAAGTCTGGCAACGTTGCTGGTGATCAGATCCTATACTGGGGCCCTAGACAAATGGCATTCGATTCGCTAAAAATAAAATGTATGGGATTGACATATGCCGTCGTTAAATCACGTGATACTTCCCATACATTTATTCTATCGAACTTCGTTATCGTTTTTAACAAGGGTTTTTAAAATGGCACTTTGTCTAGGGCCCCTGTAAACCACATTTATGGCCCCTTCACACGGTCGACCAGTTTTGTATTTAGCAGAAAGCCGCGTGTTTAAATCCTAAAATATGCTAAAATCGCGCATATTTTTTATGTAAAAAAAATAAAACGAATTTTTCGCAGTTATGGACCAAATACACGGTCAAGCGTTTGACGTGGCTCCAAACGATTTAAATCAAATGGAGCCACGCCAAAAAATTTGCCCACACACGGTCAGTCGGTCAGTTCAATTTTCTGTCATTTATGCGTTTTATTATTAGTCCGGGAGGTAGCAACGTCGGGAAAACAAGCATTTTAGGTCAGCTGATTTTTTGATAATGTCGTCTCTCTTGCCCTTTCGGTTAGGGTCTGGGCAGTCTGGCTAGCGGTAGCGGTTGCGTTTACCTGTCTGTACAGGTAATAATACTGACTTAAAATCATTTTAAGAAGGTTCAATTTACATATTTTAACTTAAGATAAGTTTAACAAACATCCATCTCTTATTGCCAGACATTTTTATCGTTGCCAATAATAAGCCAAAAGCGAATTTTAATTTTATTTTTATTAAAAATTCAAATTATATCTTAATTATATTATTAAGTATGAAAATACCTAAAAATAATTTGCCAGACATGAATTCAGTTTTTAAACCATGAATATGAACGATAAAGTCCTGACAACTCTTACAGTATGATTCTACTGGTCAGAGAGAAGTGCTCTTAGGTGCTCGTTATTGCGTAAAAGTGATAGACAGTCACGGTGGCTTACACGGCAAGTTTTCAAGATGGCGTCAGTCTAAAACCACATGTTTGAGATTGTGTTGTTTTTTAATGTTTACTTTCAAATTTTGTTACGATGGCCAGTGATAAAATGAGATATGTTTTGAGAATGAGAGTGACGACGATGACGACGATTAAGAAGATGCATCTTTTTCTGTGACGTGACGCAGAAAAAGGTGCTATCATAGCGACAAGAGTATTTCGAATAAAAAAAAAATTTTCAATTTTCAATAATGTTTTGATTTCCTGCTATCTAATTCTATCTCATTTAATTTTTTTTATGTTAAAATTTGCTAAATGCTAATAAAAATTAATATCCCTGATTAAAAAAAATATTGAACTTACGCAAGTGTATATTGTATGTATATATAGATATACAGTTTACAAAAGTCCAATTCATTTTTAATACTTTTCAAACCTATAAAAAATTATAGGTAAATCTAATTCTTTAAAATACTTTATAATCATTTTGTCTAATTAGAGTGTTTTCTATCTTGTTCTCAGCTATTTATTCTACAACTGTTTCTCTCTGACCAGTAGGATCATACTGTGAGTTTTCAGGACTTTGTCGTTCTGATTCATGGTTTAACAACTGAATTAATGTTTGGCAAATTATTTTTAGGTCTTTTCATACTTAAACAACATAATATTAAAATTACAGACATACTGAAATAATTTGAATTGAATTGTACAGATAGGAAGCGCACAGGTAAACGCAACCGCTACCGCTAGCCAGACTGCCCAGGCCCTAACCGAAAGGGCAAGAGAGAGGACATATCAAAAAGTCAGCTGACCTGAAATTCTCTCTCGAAAACGTTGCTACCTCCTATACTATATATAGTAAAAGACATTTCAGTTTTTACGTCTCTTTAATAACTGCCAAGTCACATTGACAATTTCAAGTTGCTCTTTTAATATATCATCCGTAGAGGTTGTATAACATTATAACACGTTGACATGAGCTCTGATTCGGAAGAAGAACTTTTACTTTGTGCAGCTGCTGTTTGTCATCATCAATACTAATAATAAATCGATATTTACTTTCTGAGTAGACGCACACACACGCACACACACACACACACACACACACACACACACACACACACACACACACACACACACACACACACACACACACACACACACTACCCCAGATCCCTCCCCCTACTGTGTCTATTGTATGTCATCATCAATACTAATAATAAATCGATATTTACTTTCTGAGTAGACGCACACACACGCACACACACACACACACACACACACACACACACACACACACACACACACACACACACACACACACACACACACACACACACATATGTATGTATGTATGTATGTTCCTCCATAACTCATAAACGAATTAACTGATTGGTAGATAATTATTCAGACGTACGGGACACAGGATAGGCTACTTTTTCTTTTTCAACGCGGACGAAGTCGCGGGCGCCAGCTAGTCATATAATAACTCGAAAACCGAATAAAAAAATGGTGCAAAGAATGGCTGAAAAAAGAGACATATGTCTTGTCGGCGCGGAATGATACAAAAATGATGTGGTTCGTATGTACCTACTTGTTGGAATTATAGACCGGTCAATCTAGACATTCGAAGTTACCTAAATTCTCATCAAGCTGAAAATCAGTAAGATTGTTTAAAATATGATTAAAAATAAAATTTGAAAGTTCCCCATCTTTCCTCTGTATGGAATTTTTTTTATTCAAGGTCAAAGGTCAAAAAAATGAGTTTTTCGCGATTTTCAGCAAAACGGTGTTTTATCATAAAAATACCTCAGACAAAAATTGTAGATCATAAAATTATCTACAAAAAAATGTATCAATACTTTTTTCCTACGAGCCACCGTTTTTGAGATATAACGATTCAAAAAGTTGTAAAAGTTGTAATCGTCATAATATGCATGAGTAGGTACGCCACGTATATACATCTCTATAGTTGTAATATATGTTAAAATATTTTTCTATCGGTCATTGTTACTTACACTTATAATATAAAATATACATAAATTATAACTATAAGAATATTACCTAGGTAAAAATGGGAATTTAGGTAGCTTTACTCTTATTTTTTGGTCTAATTTGACCGGACTATTATACCTCTATGGGATTTCATATTCACGGGAAGCGAGGAGTGATGCCACGGCGTAGTTTCTACCGAGGAGGATAGAAATGTATTTAAGGCGATACTAAGAGCCAAAACGGGATATTCAGAGGCTAACTCCTCTTTCATAAATCAACATAAATTTCCGAAAAAAATATATGCTTTTTATTGATATTTTATCTATATAAGGTACAAATAATACTTGTCAAACTGTTTAACTACTATATGAAAAAAAATCTAAATGGAAGTCGTTTTTGGCTGAAAACTTGTATCTTCTTTTAAACGACAAGGAATATTTACATGATTCTTTTTTTAAATTTTGGTATGGATTAGACCTATATACTGTACAATTAATGACCTAATATAATAGTTTTTCAAGTCATTATCCATATTTATCTTATTTTACCTAAACAAAGATATAGCGGGTCCGTGCGCGGGCGACGGGCGGCAGTGTAGCGCTGAACGTCGTACGGGGAGGTTGTGCGTCTCGTCGCAGCGCCGGCTTCGAATAGTTTTTATCATTGAGCAGGTGATAAACAGATACGACACTGTTTTGAAGTGAAGTTAATAGTTTGTTGTGCAGACATTTTTAATAATTTGGACAGCTATATTATAATATTGTACATATTTTTATATTGTAAATCAATATTTACATATATACAATATAAACAAATTTACGTTTTAAATAAAATCTTTATAAAATTATTTGTAAATGGATTTCCTCACCATAAAAACTATATTTTTACAAAACTTACACATTCCTAACGAATTTAGTCTTCAAATACCCTAAAAGCTTTCCAAATGATTCTAAAGATTTCCCCACAACACACGTGGAAACATGTGCATATTATGAATATGGATGAACAAAAACTTTGTAAGCAAAGATCACAATAAATGAATTTCAATTTCTAATTTGTGTTTTCATATTTAGTATTAAAATAAGCTTTTTTGATAAATTTATTACAAACCTATATATTTTTTATATTTTACGCTATATCCCCGCTGATTAAGAACCGATTTTAATCATTTATTTTGTTAAAATGTTAATCTCGACAACTCCCTTAAAAAGAACTCCCTGAGAATTATTCAATTTTACTTCTAATTTTTAATATCCAATATAAAATTAACATGGAATCCATAATTATGTTTTTTGATAAAACCGGTCATTACTATCTGCTAAATATGTCATAGTTGGTTTCAGTAAATATTAGCTGTCTATTTACACGCCATATGATATAAAACTAGAATTGTAAATAAAATATACTATTAAAATATATAAATAAATAAAAGTTAACCATTTTTTTGCTGACGCACCTCAAAAATGCTTTGTGAAGTTAGGCATAATATGTTCAATATCAAATGTTACCACTCTACTTTATTTAGTCTTTGACTCGTTTCACGCGATCTCTAAGTACGGGTGGTGCGGGGGCTACATCTTAGCTCCGCCTACTCGCGCAAAATCCATCGGCTCTTAGAATCACCTTAATCCTCCTTGGTTTCTACACTCACTCAGTTGACGCGATAAACTGACGTGACCCAACGGCGCGATTTGAAATCCAGTGTTTGACATCAAGCCATCAGTTTTTACCATTCACGATCAAATTTTGGTTTCCCGTCAGTTAATTTGACGCGATGGCTTGACCGTGTATTTGGTCCATTATGTTTATTTAATAGTCTGATTTCCATTAAGATAACAAAAACGGTCATTTTTTTCTCATACCTAAGAAAGTATATTTTTAAACATCCGACTAACTTCATTTAGTGGAAAGATTCTGGGAATCCCAGAAGCCTGCCACTGATTTGGTAAAAATATATATAATATAATTTATCATATTATGACATAAAAATATAAGTTTATATTTATATATCTAGGTAATTAACCAATCATTTGGTATATATTTTTTAGTGGTATCTCAATAAATAAAAATAATATGGAATCCTAACTTTTATCTATAGGTCTATTTATCTAATAAATAGGTATTATAAAGAGGTAAAGTTTGTATTTTTTTATGTAGAATATAATCTTCGAAACTACTAATCCGATTAAAAAAAAAACTTTCACCAATAGAACAGAATCCATACTAATTACTAATCAATACTAATAATAAATCTATAAGTGTAGGTATTGTATGTATGTATGTTCCTCCATAACTCTTAAACGAATCAACTGATTTTCATGAAACTTGGTAGATAAACATTTAGACGTACAGGACACAGGATAGGCTACTTTTTTTCTTTTTCAACTCGGACGAAGTCGCGGGCGCCAGCTAGTAATATTATAAATGTGAAAGTCACTCTGTCCGTGTCTGTCTGTTACCATTTCACGCCTCAACTACTAAACAGAACAGAACTCAAATTTTACATACACGTTGTCAGCGATAAAAGAAAGGACATTAGAATACCTTTCTTCCAGAAAAAAGCCTGATTAGTGTTATATTGCTTATATGTTTCTTTATTTTTCAACGCGGACGAAGTCCCGGACACCAACTAGTTTGTAATATTCTAATAGGCAAAAGTATGGACATCAGGCGTTTATCTTTTATTTTTCAACGTGGACCAAGTTGCGGGTAGGTACCAAACAGTTTTACTAATAATTATAATTTTTATTAACTTATAATAATATTACAAATTTATTATTACTTATTATAATATGTATATTATGGTAGGTATACCAATTTTATTTTATTTAGGTACTTATTTGGTAAATATAAGTAGATATTTGAATACAGTTAACATTTTATACATTTAAACATATTTTTTTTTCTATATTAAAAGACGAACGAAGCCGCGGCGCATAAAATTACTTAATGCCCGCTGTACACATGGGGCCAAAATGATGCATCCCCAAAGTAGCTGTTTACACATTGGCTCTGATCATTCTGCATTGGCGCTTCGATAAAGATGGACGTAGAAGTTCTTGCAGCTGCGGCTATTTATTTATACAGTACAGTCGATGTATCTATATATACTCGTATATATCAGTCAAATTTAAAAAAGAGACGCCAACGTGTGAACGCTGTTTGCGGAGCGCGCCAAGATCCTTTGATGTGTGCACTAAAAACCGACACTATTCGGTTTGCCGGCCAATGTTGGCGTCAACTAAACCAATTAAGCCAACATACCGCCAAGTATCTCTCTACACGTTGGACCAACACGTTGGCCCAACACCTTGGCCCCATGTGTACAGCGGGCTTTACCTACATAACAATTTACACATCGATACCACAAAGCAATAGTAAGATATATCGTCAATGAGTTATTTCTTTCTAAACCACTTGTTGCTTTCTTGAAATTGTTTTTTTTTTCTTTAAAATGAAATAGTGAGTTAGTTAACGTAGGCAAAAACCTGAGCACATGCTTTTGTGAGACAACTCAAAATCGTCAATTTAGCAAAATATCTCAGTGTTGCTTTGATGTATCGACATGTTTAATATATCTAATTAATCGATGTCGAGTTTTCTAAAGGCGCCCACAGCCCCGTACAAGTCGTTGTCTTTAATTGAAGAATTATTATCAATGTCGTTGCTGGCCAATCGGTCCAAACTGCGTAAGAGGTCTCTGTTGTCGTCAATGTGGTGGCGCCACTTGCGCGCAAGGATGTCTATGGACTCCTCTTCACCTCCCCATTCGCATGGAAGCACTCGAGCCGAATACTGCTCTACCAGTTCGTCCGCCTTTGAGTGCAAGTAGAACTGAAAAATAAAACAAACAAATATTTATTTCTAACTACCAGGTGTCCGCGACTTCGTCCGCGTTGAAAAATAAAAGATATATCATATTTCATAACGCCTAACAAAATCGCTGTGACGACGGTGGCGCCGCCACTGTTGACGACAGTAGCGCCCAATTTGTTATATTATTAGGCGATGTCTCAGGAACCTAAAATTTTTCAGGATAAAATGTATCCTATATGTTAATCTAGCTAGGTAATAAA
The DNA here is from genome assembly GCA_945859745.1 of Synanthedon formicaeformis. Lineage (NCBI taxonomy): Eukaryota > Metazoa > Arthropoda > Insecta > Lepidoptera > Sesiidae > Synanthedon > Synanthedon formicaeformis. The sequence goes on from OX243972.1 coordinate 7,005,676, forward strand.
CTATCTCTGCGTCAAATTTCATTCAAATGTCCGTTGATGACGAATTATTATTTCAATTCTAATATTCAAATGAATATTCACATTTGACGAGCCCGATGGATGAGTGGTTAGGGTGCTTGCATTAACGGTCTGTCTCAAGGGTTCCAGGTTTGATTCCCGGCAGGGTCAAATTTGGAAATGAACTTTTTAAATTGACTTTGGTCTAGATTTGGAAATTAGTGGCAGGGCACGCTGCATTTTGTGGTCATTTTGGCAACCCACTTGCACTTGCAGTAACCACCCACTTGCAGAAGACCACCGTGAAATAATAGCATGTATGTTGTTGTGTTTTGGTGAGTGAGTAAGGGATTCCAGAGCCGATATCCCTTTACCTTCCTAATCCTTAATCCTACTATTGTCGGCGGCGCACTTGCAACACCAGTGGCTTGTGTTATAGCCATCTACCATCAAGTGGATCGTCACCCTGTCTGACGTTTTCTTCTTAAAGATTTCCAAATTTTATTATATCTCTTACACATAAAAGGCGATTTGTGTATGTATGTCCCAGTATGTCCAAAACAGTTGAACCGATTTTGATGAAACTTTCATACAATCTTCAGATTAGTGCAGCGGGCGTTCCTGTGAAGTTTGGTAGCGATCGGACGCGGACGAAGTCGCGGGCAAAAACACTTGTTAATAATAAAAGTTGGAAATTGTTCTTAGTTAGTATTTTTTATGAGAATGATTATTTATATTTTTTATTGTTGTAGCCTTTAGTTGTGGACTTGAAATGTCTGAAATAAAATAAGTAAATTAGCACTAAACAATTGCATGCTCGACTCACCCTACGTTTGATCTTCTCGTTGACACAGGAGCGGATGAGTTGCAAGGACGACGCTACAATCGGCGGAGTCCCAACAATATGATTCCTTTTCAAACGCTGAGGGTACGCGGTGTGCGCCAAATGGATACCGCGACGAATCGAACCCACTGCTGCCGCCAAGCGGGCAGCAAGCGAACCGCGTACGTGTGACAACTGTGTAATAAAATAAAGGTGTTGGAGACCACAAAAAGGGGTAATTCTTCTATCGCTCCTGATTACGGAATTCAGTTGCGATGGCGGCGCGGTTGGAGGCACCCCGGTGAAAGAACTACGTGTGCCACAGTCTCATCAGTCCGATCATCGGACTACCTAATCGGACAACTGATACTGGGCCACTGTTTTCGTTGATTGCTGTTCAGTTGACGAGTTACGATTTTTTTGACATTTTAAACAATAATATTGTGAAAAAAAAATCATTAAATTCTGTCGCAGTGACAAAAGATTGCACAACACAGTAACATACTGTTGCTTTTTATTTTTTATTATCTACATACTTTTATAATAATTTATTGATCGTTAAAGGCATGATAATAAATACTGTCAACTGTTTCTACGATGACCAAATCGGCATAGCAACTTCTATAGCTATAGCTGCTTAGACAAGAGTAGGTATTCTTAAATATTTTACATATTGATTATATATTAATAAAGAGTTGATTCAAAGACTAACTTCCCAAATGAAGACATCGCCAGAGATAATTTTCTCATCACACATTCGGGCGTCGCAAACAAGAAGTATGGCGCGCACGGCGGCACCGACATCTGCAGAACTTTCTGGATATCCTTGTCGAATCCTGAACACAGTCACACGAAGTCCCTCATCCGTCAATTTCGGAAGAGGAACTATATCCCTGGAAAAAGAAAGATTCGGGTGTAAACAATTTGATGATATATTTGAACTTAGTAGGTAGTCGAATACTCGATACAAAAACCTACAAGCAAAATTGACACGTAGCGTAGGTAGGTAGTAGTGTACTCTTTAATCCAGGGGTTCAATAATAATACAGACACAGAATCCTCTGCCTGTCGTATCAGGTGACTAAAAGGGGTTCCGGTGATTGAATTTAGCGATATTCCCTAGGTATTGGGGGAAAAATTGTGCTACAGGGACCGCGGCTAATACGGATGGATGTACAGGGGCGTCTGAATAGACGCAGCTTGTGAAAAACGGAGGGGTTTTGGTGAGTAAAAATCTCACATAACCTGGGTTTTCAAATCTATAGAAGGTTTTTACTCGTCTTTAAAGAAAGGTAGTAGTGTATCTTTAGTAAAATATATTTAAAATAATAAAGAATATCACTACTTACATAAAATTGCAGATGTTTTTCAAAGGCGGTTCACTCAAGGAACGATGTTCGTAAAGATCTCTGTAGCGAGCTCTTGATAGGCAAAACAACTTGAATTTAGTTCTGGCCCGATCCAAGTCCATGCGGCAGCCACGCACGAACAATTCAAGAAGGTGGTTGTCTGTTGAAAAAATAATGTTTATGGAAATTCTCGAGTCTAAAAATCCTTATAATGCTGTAAAGGCACCTTTACTGACTTTAGTAGGATTTATAATAAGGGATTAGGAAGTAATAAAGAAATGAGCCTTCGCATGCCTTACTCACTTACCAAAGGGACAGGACAGGTAGATCATGTAAGGCTCAACTCACACTGGCGCAGAGTCGAAGCGACGCGACGCGTCATGTTTTGCAGGGCGACGCGCGTCTGCGCGCGACGGATTACAAAGTGCGGATCACAGTGCCGCCTTGACGTTAAACAGACATTCATATTTCCATCGTCAATGGAATCGTCCATTGTCGTCGTAGTTCAGTACTGCCGTCCATCCGTTGTGGTCGGCGTCTGACGCGTCACTGCGCCCGAGTGCGCGCGGCGACTCGCGAAACTACTCGACTCCAGCCGAGCGTCGAAGCGCAAATGCGCGCGTCGACGCACGTTGACGCGCGCTTCCATATTTACATAGCACAAATTTGTACTTAAATAATAGAACAATAGAGATGAATATGTTGTAGGCGGAAAAACATGACGCGTCGCGTCGCTTCGACTCTGCGCCAGTGTGAGTTGAGCCTTAGGGTGTCAAGTTTTTGTACATACATATCAATGTCTACATATAATTTTAATCGTAAACGAGCCGTTGTGGGTATCAGAATAATAAATCTGTAAGGGTTGGTCATGGAGTAAGTTACTTTGTTTTCAGAGATATCGTGTTTATAGGCTCTGTACATTATACTGAAACTAAATTGACGATTTTTAGAATTTTTTTCTGTATGTATAATGTTCCTCCATAACTCAAACGAATTAACTAATTTTCATGAAATTTGGTAGATAAACATTGACGTACAGGACACAGGATAGGCTACATTTTCTTTTTCAACGCGGACGAAGTCGCGGGTACCAGCTAGTCTACAATAAATACACATTTTAAATTTTTTGTCTGCATTTGTTTTTGAGCAATAGAATTTTTTAAATTTAGACATTTTTTAACAATTGACGTTGTATTTTTATTGTTTGACCTGTTTTTGTTTACAAACATTTTAGTATTCAGTACTAAAATTCAGTTTGTAGTATTCAGCTTAAATTGGCTTGCACACTGGACCTAGATGTTAAGCTGGGTTTGAAATGTTTGTTGCTGATTTAAATAAATAAAAAATGGCAATCTTGCGAAGCTAATACGTGCGAGTCGCTAGTTTAAATTAAATACAAGAAAATAATTTTTTTTTTTTTTTTATGTTTTTGCTTTTCTGATTAATTCTCATAAAATTATAACTAATAAAAAAAACTTTGTATTATTGTACTGGTCATCTTAAAAAAAACACATTAAATACGTAGGTACCTACATCAATTCCTGTTTCTAGACAGTAGATCAAGGTTTAATGAGTTTTATAAACATCTCCTTATGACGCACATTATTATAGAATCAATCGCATAACATTTGTATTTCTAATATCGACTGGAATTTTCCGAAAATCAAGTTTTCTCTCAATTTGTCAACAGATAGGCAATTTAATATTTCCGTAAATATTAATTCTTGAATGCTTTTAATCATTTAAATATGAAATACTAACTGGTAGCCGCGACTTCAGCTGAGTTGAAAAATAAATATTTTTCAAAATTGTAATCCTGGTGGTCTTAGCCTATTTCTGATAAACCAAGGAGTTCTCCAGGATCCTCTGGGGGATTCAGTAGAGGATCCGGTTGAACACACAATATAACATAGCCTGACGTACATTGACGACTAACATTATACTTTAACAAAGCGTTGCATTATTTTTAGATTAGCCTCTATGAGCTTCAAACACAGGATTAAAGAAAAATATTTTGTTGGTAATAAAAACCATCATCTGCTTTTAATTACATACTTAGGTAGCGTTTTCTCTAACAAATCGCTGCTTAAAAACTAAAGGGCCACAAATCAAAATTACACTTTTTTACAGGAGAGCTAATCGCAAGAAAATTAATTATATTTTGTCTATTTTTTTTTTATAGATATATATCAAATATATGCATATTATACATCGTTAGAAGCGTATTTTTAAGTAGAATTAAATGTTTTAAGTACTTTTATAATAAACTGAATACTAGAAGACATATTAGCATATAAATTACTTTTGAATATATAAAAAATGATCAAAATATACTAAATATGGAATAAAACAACCATAACTCTTTTTGCAACATACAATATAAAGGATAGTGATTGTATTTTTGCAATAAAAACATTTTTTTTTTTTGTTTTATGGCCCTTATTAGTTTTTAAGCAGCGAAATTTTTGAGAATTCTATACCTATTTTTATTTTATTATTTCATTTTAGCTAGTTTTATTATAATAAGAATATTTTACGACTAAGTAAAGGAAACTAAGATCTCTTCAATAATAAATGCAAGCGGAAACAAAATAAGTATAATTTTATTTTGCCTAATGTATAATAGAATCAATTAAGAACACTCAAGGTTTACTCTCACGACAATGATCTGTTCACGACAATATAACCTCTAAACCAAGGTTCTTTATTACAGTTACTAGTTGGCGCCCGCGACTTCGTCCGCGTTGAAAAAGAAAAAAGTAGCCTATCCTGTGTCCTGTACGTCCAAATGTTTATGTACCAAGTTTCATGAAAATCAGTTAATTCGTTTAAGAGTTATGGAGAAACATACATACTTACATACATACATACATACATACAGAAAAAAATTGTAAAAATCGTCAATTTAGTTTCAGTGTCACGTATAGAGCCTATAAAGACGATATCTCTGAAAACAAAGTAACTTACTCCATGACCAACCCTTACAGATTTATTATTAGTATTGATTTCTCTTTCCACAGAAATATTGACATGTAAGTGGACAATATAGGACACTTTTTTATATATTTGATTTAATAATAATATGTCCATTGTTATGTCCATTGTTTGCCGATAAGCCATATAAAAATATCCATTTAACAAAATAAAAATTATAAGATACAGATATTACGAGTGATTGAGACATGTCATTGACTATATTAACAATTTTACGGCTAAAATAAAATAATGAACTGTAAAACTCATGGAAAATAATAAGAAATCTATACTTATGTAATATTAGAGAAAAAAGAGACAAGATTTTGTAAGTTTTATTTCTGGAGCTTAATCTCCGGAACCACTGTGAAGAAATAGTGAAAATTCTTTCACTAAGTATTTGAAATATATTAGAGATGGAAATATATATTACGTATACCTAAGTACAATATATACATACGTATAAAAACTACCCCAATTGTATTAAAAAATATACAAATATATTATTTGGGTTATAATCAATTTGTCTCTAATTAGTACCTAATTATAATTGAAAGGAATTTCCTTGTGACTTGGCCTCTATGTGATTTAATGTCTAAGTAAAGTGAGGAATTCGCTAGGTCAAGGCTCAACATATTAATTTGAAATTGCAAAATTACCAGCCACTAACATGCCATTATACTCGTACCAGACAAACGCACGAGTGTTCTTCCAGCAAGCTTGAATAAACTCTGGGTACTAGTAATTGTCATCATAATATGAGGCTTCACTTAATTATATGTGTAAGTATAGGCAACTACATTACAAGTTGAATGAAATTAATACGAAAATATATCTGTAAGGCGCGAAGCCCACACAAGAGTCGCGTCGCGTCGCGTCGAAGAGCGGGTGCAAAAGCGGCGCGCCGCCTCTAGCTTTCCTATAGAAATCAATGGTTGTGCGCCCACTGAAAAGGCGGCGGCGAGGCAAGGCGAGGCGAGGCGAGGCGCGAAGAGTCGCGGCGCGGGCGTGAAGCGTCGCCAAGCGTCGCCGAATGGGCGCGGCATTTTGTTTGCGGCTGTGTTTAGACGTGGTCGTGTATTTATTCAATAAAAGTAAAATGTCAGACGATCTAGATCTAAATATAAAAATCATCGAACTTGTTTGACGTAACCCGTGTCATTATGACCAGACACGTTCCGACTATAGCAATAGAAATGCGCAACAATTAAACGAAACTGGTAAGTAAGTTATTTCTTGGTAAGTGAAGTTGACTGTGTAAAGAAAGCATAGCCGCCTCCGCCGCAACTCTTCACGCCTCGTCTACGTCGCGACGCGCCTCGACTTTTCATGTGGGCGTAGCGCCTAAGGGTTGGTCATGGAGTAAGTTACTTTGTTTTCAGAGATATCGTATAAGTATATAGGCTCGGACTAAACTGAAACTAAATTGACGATATATAGATTTTTTTTCTGTATGTATGTATGTATGTGTATGTATGTATGTATGTATGTATGTATGTATGTATCTATGTTTTTTTTTGTTTTTTTTTTTTTTTTATTAGAAATGGGTTTGCTCTTGGCCAACAACCACCTGAGTAGCAAGGATGAGGCCTAAGATGGAGCGAGCTCACCCAGAAAATGCTTTATATGTATGTATGGTATATAACTAGTAGTAAAACTAGGTGGACTAACCACGTTCCTCCATAACTCTTAAACGAATTAACTGATTTTTATGAAACTTGTTAGATAAACATTTAGATGTATACAGGACACAGGATAGGCTACTTTTTTCTTTTTCAACGCTGCCGAAGTCGCGGGCACCAGCTAGTTTACAATAAATGGTTATAAGTATAGTTATTTGTTGTCTTTTTTTATGTTAAGGTCGACAGATAGGCTGACAGTCCACTTGGTGGTAGGTGGATAACTGGATACCGTCGCCTAATTACACAAGCAACGCCACAGGTGCTGCAAGTGCGCTGCCTACCATTGAAGGATTAAGGATAAAGAAGGGATGGGGTAATTTGCTCTTAGCATCTCTTACTCACTCACCAAAACACAACCGCACATATGCTGTTATTTCACGGTGGTATTCTGTAAAGGGGTGGTATTCCTGTAAAGTTCATTTCAATGTGAACTCGCTCGGACTCGAACCTGGGGCTCCTGACACGTTAGGCAAGCACCCTTTACCACTTATCCGTCTAAACTAAAACATAAATATTTTTAAAAGGCGCCGTTGGTCATACGTAGTAGAATCACATCATCAGAATTACGGACTTTATATTTAGTCTTATTGAGAACTATTGATTTATTAAATTTTAAAGGCTTGTAAACTTGCTCAAACGGCTAGTGGCTTGCCATTCTTATTTACATTATTTGCATTTACTACGAAGATTTGGGGTAATTTTACTATTAAGATCTGTTGAGATGCTGATAAAAATAATAAAATAATGTATTTAGTTGGTAAGCCTTTTCAAATAAATAAATAAAATCCCAATATAAATGAACTCAGCGATATTAGAAGCGATCCTAGTAGTATTTTCCGAGCTAAGGAAATAATTCGTTGTTTTTTTTTATGCACAGAAATTGAATCAATTATACGTACGAGTACTAAGCGACCCGAATTATTCATATTTTTTAAACGAATGATCCCTCGGAAACCTAAGATTTTATCAGGATAAAAAGTATCCTATATAGTAATCCGTATAATAAACTATCTGTGCGCCAAATTTCATCCAAATCCCTCCATTTGTTTTTGTGTGATGGAGTAACAAACATCCATACATCCATCATCTCAAACTTTAGTGGAGTGGCTCAAACTGATGGAATTAAAAAACAATACTGCAAAATCATATGAAGATCAGAGAATACTGTCCCATGCTCGGCCCTCATTCGAAATAGATGCATAATTAACAGTAGGTAATTAATTCAGACCTTCAATGTCCGCTTATATTTATGGTCTTGCGGAAAATTTATACTTTTGAATCTTAATTTATTACCATAGCAGTTAAGTATAAGGTAAACATTGTTTTCAGTACTTAATTAGCGTCTCCACCTTTTAGTCATCAAAAGGAAAGGAGGACAGATACAGGTCTCGCGAAATTTAAAACGACAAAGTAAATGTGAAAATAAAATTCATAGTTTCTTATCCTGGGGGTCGGTGGTAGGGTTATGGGGGTCACAATCACAATGTGTTCAATAAATAATCGAATTATCCTTTAATTTAACTGTTTTTAATTCAAAAACAAGTGTTTTAAACCACGTGAAATTGTGAACGTGCTCGTAAAAGTTTAAAAGTAAAAAATATAATAAACCTGTAAGTGTAGGTATCGTATGTATATTTATGTTCCTCCATAACTCTTAAACGAGTTAACTGATTTTCATGAAACTTGGTAGATAAACATATAGACGTACAGAACACAGGATAGGCTACTTTTTTCTTTTTTAACGCGGACGAAGTCGCGCGCAACAGCTAGTAACTTTATAATAACTACGGTCCACCTTGTAGCACCTGTGGCGTTGGTGGTGTTACCAGGCGACTGTAGCCACCTATCATCAATAGAACCAAGCCTGTCTGGTGACCTCAACATAAAAAAAGAAAAGCAATTAATTACACAATCCCTTTGCTAGCTTGTAAACACATTATGTACTTAAATCATTCCAAGTTTACCAGGTTGGAAGGAGAGTTTACCAAACCATCGAATCGATTTAAGAATACCAAATGAAAAGAGTCTATTGCAGAAAACGTGCACGATTCTAGTTGATATGTTGTAACAGTTTTTGTAACACCAAGCGTTCGCGGTTAGAATTTAATGAGAAAGTGCATTAAGTCGAAAATTGGCAAGCCACAAATGTTCGCGGTGTAGCGTTACAAGTTATATATGTGTCGTTCATTGTAAAAGTGAACTATCTCCTTGTAACTGAATTTTGGAATAACGAGCTTTTTGCGAATTATAGTGTAGGAAAAAAATATAAGCATTTATTCATTGTTTTCATCTATGGGATTTTAATGCAACTAAAGGAGTTACTTCACTTTTATATTGAAAGTTATGACTAAATGTGATACCATTAGGCAAGAAAATATGGTTTTAAAAATAGGGAGTTACACCACTTTTACAATGAACGACACATATGGTGTTTAAAAAGGAGATAATATATTATACTTATCTACAGGCTGTCCCAATTAAATTGTTAACATTTAAAGCAATCCAATAACTTTGAGACCACGCTTGTCAAGATTGGCTTGTGACAGGCAACGTTCGATTGTCAGTCTATGCTTAACCTTTAAAAATATTATTAGATAAGTAATTATTGCATTTTTAATTATCATTATGTTATTATAGATATTTTATGACGACCCTGAGAAGAAACACAGAAAGAAACTAACAATTACAATTATAATTTTACACAATTCGAGAAGACATCATATTATTACCAGTGATATGTTAAACAAGACATGGATGCGCCCTTACCATACTACTAGTGACAAAAAAATGGTCCTCCAATTTGCACATCTAGTTACTAAAAATAATTTGTTTTCATTGCCAACTTAATACGCATTTTTATTTCTTATTGGCATATTCTGTTATTGTAGTGTCATTGATTGGTTGGACATATCACTGGTAAGTAGGCATTTTCGTATCTTTCTACGCACAGAATGTACACCCGTCATTGGTGTCAATTTCCGATTTTGACACCGGCGCGTCGGTGCCACGTACTAGGAGCGTTAGCCTTGTCCTTACGAAGTAATATAGAAGTCATTGATTATTACGATACATAATTCAAGTTACACAAAAACGGTGATATTACTTGATTTGATGCAAACGTACCTACCTTTTCTTGTGTGTTTTTTTTTAAAACACCGTGAGTTTGGGATTGAGCTAGAGTCCATACCCCTTATTCATGTCCTATTCCCATTCTTATACCCTCTTATCCTCTATTTATACTAATAAGATTGCCTCTAAAAACACGATACTTAAAAATAATTGTATAAATTTCATACAATTATTTTACTGCATATTAAAATAATGACTAGTATTTCATGTTAGCTATAATTGCTTTGGAGCCGTTTAAATTGGATATTTAATTTCGAACATATTATAGTACAAAGTCGCACAGATCAATACGTATTTAGTGCGAATATGTCACGCAACTAATATTAGCCACTCAATTAAAGAATGGGATTGAAAATAGGCACTGCTTTTTTAAGTTCTAGAAAATTACATAAACTGTAATTTGTACATAATGACGTCAATTAAAATGTATACATAATAACTACTATTATAATATTATTATAATTAGTAATTATTGTATTATTTTTTGTTTATAATATTATATGTATATAGAAAGTAAATGTATGTTTACTTTGTGTTGTAGAATGATTAAAGTCTGTTTTCCTTATCGGTTTTCCTTTGAAAATTTAAAGTGACAATTGTCAATCAGTAATCAAAACCTAAGCCTTAGCGAATTTTGAAATGAATGGAATTTGTTATCGAAACTGATAAAGCACTTTTCTGCCTTATGTAAAAATTCGTTGTCGGCTATACATAACATGTTACTCTAGATACTCTAACAACCAGGTACTCCTGAATAAAGTATAGTTTTCTAACAGTGAAAGGATTTTCAGTAAGTCAATCAATTAAATATTTATTCATTAATAATAATAAAATAGTTTTAGTAGGTACTTTTTTAAATTTAAAGAAATTTCTCCATTTATAAGCAGGTAGGTAACTTGGGATCGATTTTGTTGCGTCTTTTGCAACCTTTTACGTCAACAAAATGGAAGTTGGTTTGTTGTTTTTTTTTTATTAATTAAAACTGAAGTTTGGCTTAAATCGGCTCCAACGTAATTACTTAAACACATCAATGCTAATTTCCATAAAATTAATTTATTATTCCACAATATTTTCCATTTTATTTGTAAGTTTCCGTTATGTGAATATCTGAGGTCAAAAACTACTCAGCGCGGTCATCGCTGAAGGATAACCGGTAGTCTGGATTGAATTATTGAATGAAATCTTAACTAATATTATAAAAGCGAAAGTGAGTTTTTTTTTTTTTAGTTTGTTACACTTTCACGCCTTAACTACACAACCGATCATCATTAAGTTTTGCATACACATTGTCCGAAATACAGAAAACAAAATCATCCGGTGAAAGAGTATTGTTCCCGTGGGATGGTCTGAAAATGAGAATAAAAAAAACAGCGTCTAACAGAAATATAATATGAGAAATACAGATGAAATAAATGTGTTCAACTAAGAAACAGAGACGTACGTAGTCGCGAGATAAAGCTATAGGTATTATAAAAATACAAACAAAAAGAGACAGTATTAATCAGTTTATTCAGTTTCTATTATTCAAACTCTAAATAATAAAATTGTAGTAAAAAATTTCGGATTTTTTTTAGCTATTTAGGTATCACATTAAAGTTTTTGTTACTCAATAAAAAAGTGACGTTTGAACAATTTTTAATGCCAATGCATAATGAATTGATCTTGAAAACCTGACAAGGAGAGTAAGTTACAAATTTTTATGTGCGCAATTAATCTAATACATATCGTATATTTGTTTGTTTGTTTGTATGTAGGAGGTAATCTTCGAAAGTATGTACATATCCGATCTTAAATAATCTTTCACCAATAGTTAGAATATAATTTCAGGATGGACATAAGTTAATTATTACCTACACGCGGGCGAAGCTATCTAAAAATAAAGATCTTTAAATTAAAAACAACATAATATATAAATATATCTCTTACAATATTAGTAGGTATATATTTTCATAAAACTTCCTTACGGTATTCAAAACTTAAATTACATTAGATTAGGTACCTAATGTGTCGCTATTACGATCTCCAAATGCTAGTACTTATATAAGCCTGCATTGGATTCAAGGTAAACGACAGTCCTAGGAATACGAGCTAGAAAATCGACAGTGTCGACTGCATAATCGTTTTAGTATTAGATTAAGTTCAGTGGTTTCTTAGTAATCCAAAATACTATAAGAGTACTAGGCTTACTAACAACGTTTAATTAAGAATTATAAACTAACACCCCGACTTTCCATTGAGCCCAAACACTCTATATCTGCCGTAAGTTGCTAAGGAGTTGGGTATCTCGCAGACTACTTGATGCTGCAGTATCAGGTCAAGGTTATCATATCGTGGAAATACCACCGAAGTAACAGTATACAAAATTTCAAATCAATAGAACCCTTAGAAGAGTTACAGCATCAAACTGCTTGTTATCATCAATTTTCTGAACTGCTTTCGGAAGCAAAACGGACTAAATATCTCAGTAGTCCGGTGTTTAAAAAATATGTGCTATCATCGGACTTAAGGCTCAGTAGTCCGACGTTCTAAATCATCGGACTACTGATAGACGAAAAAGTCTCATCAGTCCGATCAGACTGAGTAATCGGACTACTGATACTATAGGCCCATTAAAGGACGTATCACCACAGGTATCACGTCAAAAAGTTTTCTATCTCAAAAGTTCCCAGGAATTCTCAATTAAAAATTCAAAAAAGAATTTTACGAACACAATTCATTTTTTTTATATAAATTTAAAAACAAACGCCGTGTTTATTCACGCAGAAATCGCACGTGCTCAACTGATGATTTGATCAATAAATTGTCGTAAAGTATGTGCGGAGAGAGCATTTTGCTTGCGTATGCGTGTCGTTTCAACCTTATTAAAATTAGGTGTATGAGTGCAAAATGTAATATTTAATTCAGGCAAATACTTTATGACGTAGACCTTGTCATGCATTCTTATTAAAACAAAGACATATTACCCAATACGTCAATACAGAAATATATCTAAAAATTTCTTTATTTTACCTATAATTAGTAGATTGATAATAATTAGGAAAAATATATATACTGTATTAAAATTGCGCACTTTTTTAAAAATATTGCAACATGCAAGTGCAAGACATTATATATTGGGGTCTAAAATTATTTAATTACATTTAAATTTGTTATTTTCTGTCCTATCATCAACTGGCTGATATGTTTTTTATTTAATACTTATTCATTTAAAAATAAAAGTGAATCTAATATTACTTGAAAGGAATAATAATAAGCAGTATTTTTTAGGACAGTTCTTTTATATTCCTTTTTAGAAAACTGTCTCTTCATATTATATCAAAACCTTGTTAAAATAAAAATCTAAATAAGTTATTTATAATAAGTAACTACCTATTGTAAAATTTTATATACGTAAATATAATTTTTATAAAATCGAACAATATTTTTAGTCAATTATTTAATATTCTAATGTAGGTTGACCAATCTCATAATTTCAAAACCATGTTAAATAAATATTTTTTTTATTAAACTTACCAATGTTATCTGGTTGTGGTAAGTGCGGTGATGCTGCACACATGCTCCGAAGGTCCATAACACCTCGCTCTATGTCGCCAGGGGATTCGCCCAATTCCTGTTTTATGATCTCCATTTGTTTGGGAGAGGGTCCCTGTAGTAGAGACATTTCTTAACACGTCACAGAAAAAAAACAATAAGTTAAAAAAAGAACGTCTAACAATTCGCGTTCTAAATTCAAAACTGCGAACTCTCGCCGAGCACGAACACAACTGCTAGGTGAATCGTACACAGAGTATCTTTTATACCTATATAAAAATTAGTAGTTAGATAGAAAATGTTTTGTTGTTATTTTTTTTTATTTAAGTAGAATTATAATTATTTTTATAATACTTTTTTTCAATTAATAAATTCAGAACAGTTATTGTAATTTTATTAATTGATATTTAACAAACTTTTGATAGGAGTTTGTACGTGCTCAACGATTACAATGAACGTACCTAACGTAGTAGTTTAACAATAATATTATATAACAAATATTTATTTATGTAGATAAATAGTGGCTATTTCATAAATAAATATTTGTTTTTTAAAGAGCATTCATTTTATATATCTAAGTAGATTTGCTTTTATTGAAACACGATTCTTATTGTCTCTCAATTAAGGAAGAAGACACTTTTTTATCTGGTATATAAAAGGTAATGATACCATTTTTTTTTATTAGGTGCAAGCTACTTATTCAAACTGTTATTGTGTAAGTTTCCCTAAAATAAAATAAATAAAATAAATATGTTTTTACATTTTTTTTTATTTTTCATATTAAAGTTTTTTGTAAGCATCTTTGGTTTCTTTTTGTAGGCTGTAGCATTCTTGTTTCACCATTTTTTCGCTAGTAATTAGATTATTCAAAATACGCAGATTTGTAGAAGCAAGGTGGTTAGCCACCTTCATCAGAAAGAATCAGCTCAGCTGAAGTGGGAATGGGAAGAAAAAATATGTCGTGTGACGAATGGGCTTTGGGGTAGACGAATTTCGGAGTGGAGACAACGGTCGAAATAGTCCGAAGGTCGACCTGCTCACTGGACCGATGACCTACAGAGAGCGACTGGCAGCGGATGGAAGCGTAGGGGGGGACGAGCGGTTTGGTGACGCTCAATTAAAAAGGTCTATGTCCAATAGTGCACGTTTAATTATGATTGTGGTTTTGAAAAGTTAAATCCATACCTACTAATTTTATAAACTAGCCGGTGCCCGCTACTTCGTCCGCGTTGAAACATAAAAAAACATAACGCCTGAAAAAATACATATAAGCAATATAAGGCCTAATATTTTTATTGCTGCTATGGTTATTAGAAAGCCGGAATTTGGAACAATTGTTTATTTTTCTAACCAAGCGCGACGTTTCCACTCCGTGCGAAGCGAAGTGATTAGCGTGAGGAGTCACTATTTCTATATATTATTATTTAAACAATAATATGTGTACTTAGTTGTTTATTTAATTAATTCAATTTATTACTTATTGCGCAATATTAGTAAAACACGGAATATTTTGCAATGAATATGCTAATTTCATAGTCAGACAAACTAATGACCTCGCAAGCCAAATGTCCATAATGATTTATTTCTTCAACTACTAGAACTTTGATGAACCAGCACCATAAATGCAGATCTTAAAAACGACAGCAGAGAAAAGCTCACATATAGCACATTTGTTTTAATTCTAATATAGTACCGCCATCTATTGATGGGTAGCTAATTGAAATTGACAGAAAAATAGTGTAACCCATAACCTGTAAATTACATGATAATGTTTTGTTTAAACCTATTCTACATATTATAACTCATCGCAATTATTATGAATTTTGTTACCTTTGTTTATTATAAAATAGGAAAACTTATTTAAAAAGTTTGATTGTTTTATTGTCAAATAGTCTGTGGCCCAGTTTGAGTTACCAGTTTAACTTTAATTTTACATAAACTACTCTGTGGTTAACTTCATGTGATTAGTGTATAATATTCTGTGGCTGTGGTGGCCATGGCCAAATTGGCCAACCAACATTTCAAAAAGTAACGGGCATGTACGTTTGAGGTGTCTTGAATTTGTTTAAAAACATTATTTACACAATATGACGATTGATTATTTAATTATATTTGAAAAGTTATAAAAATTGTGACATGGAGCCGTCTAAAGAAGCTATTGCCGTGCGAATTGCGCGTTTAAATCGTATGATATTAAATAAAGTGTACGGAGGTTCCGCGAAACTTAATAGAAAAACAATAGATCGCGAAGCTTTACTAGATTCTCTTACAGTATTGTATGATGAATGCAATGATAATCCTATTAAGAAGACCGATGAGCTTGTCAGAGCTTTCGTGGACAGATGTGAGTTATTGAAGTAGTACTTAACATCTATTATGGAAACAATAGCCACTAAATTTCAGATACTCATGCTCTATTTAATATTTTCCAAGTTAATTGGTAAATTTAATGAAATGCGTTTTAACAGTTCTGTGAGAATCAAATGGTTCTCACAGAAAAGTCTTAATTATTCTTCGTTATATAGAGAATACAATGAGCATAATAGATATTTTTGTTTGCTAATGAACTGCTAAAAACTTGGTCATTGAATCATCCAGATGGATATATGTACCTAAAAATTGACAATAGATGTAATAATGCTTGTGGATGAACGCCTTAGGAACTATCCACACATGATATAATTTTTGTTATGCCCTGCCATTTCAAAATTTATTCTGTAAACTAGATTTCCATTAATTTTAATTAATGAAATATTTTAGATCGCAGCACACTGGCCGACCTTCGCAGAACTCGGGTTTGCATTTCAGACTTTGAGACAATACAAACTATAGGCAGAGGACATTTTGGAGAAGTATTCGTAAGTAACTAAAGATTAATATTAAATAATATGTTAACTTATTATAAAATTTACATAATATTTGTAATACTATACTATATTACTAGCTGGTGCCTGCGACTTTGGCCGCATTGAAAAAGAAAAAAGTAGCCTATCCTGTGTCCTGTACGTCTATGTTTATCTACCAAGTTTCATTAAAATCAGTTAATTCGTTTAAGAGTTATGGAGGAACATACATACAAACAATACCTACACTTACAGATTTATTATTAGTATTGATATTAAATAGTGGTTTTTCTTATAAATTATCTATAGTAATGTTATAAAGAGCTAAAGTATGTATGTACAATAGAAGGTATTTTTTGATTCTATTTAAAAAATTCTTTCATCAGAATAGTTAGAATAGAATTTCAGGATGAACATAGGCTAAATAGTCCACACTGGTAAAGCTGCTTGTAAAGGTCAGGCATTATAATTTTTATTTTCAACATGGACAAAGTCGAAAGCATTTATATACAGATATTTATATAATATAATTCATAATACTAGAAACAAACAAGGAAAAGGGTAAGGGATAAACAGGGGACAGAGGAATGGTCTATTCAAGTTCCAAACACAAAAACAGAGCAGTACTTGTGTTGGTTTTTACCATAAGGAACTGACTATTGCTAATTATTATTGTGTACATAATTTTTTGTGTTACTTTGTATTACTTTATTATTTTTATGAGAAAAATTTTTTGACTAAATTAATCAGAGGTTTTTTTATTGAATCCTAATAAAGATTATTAAAAAGTCATACATGATTATCAAAGCCTGTCGGACGACAGGCTCAGCATGACAAGTATGGCTGTCATGCCAAATGACATCCAAACTCGGTACAGTTGACCTTATGAAGCTAATTTTGTCATGCTGAGTGGACGATAGGCTTGATTGTGCATGGCTGGCATAAGTAGAGTTAGATTTATACAATTTATATTAGGTATGTTCAAGTTCACTTATGTTACAACTGTTTCAGCAGTTAAAAGTCACATACCTGTATATATTTCCAATCATATTCAAATTGTTATTTTTATATGTATAGATGGTGAGAGAAAAGGAGACCGGTGATGTTTACGCTATGAAGACATTGCGTAAAGAGCAAGCAAGAAAACGGACTGCTGGTGCAGAGGATGAACGTGATGTACTCGCAACTGCTAATGGACCATGGATACCAAAACTACAATACGCCTTTCAGGTAGGCAAGTCTTTTCATTAATTTAGTATTGCTATGGATCTTGTCTGTTTTTCAGTACTAGTAGTGGTTTTTTAGAAAGAGCCAACTACATATATTTGGCTTCATTTGAATATTTCTTTACTTTCAATTTAACCACTAAAATTTTGGAATTGATTGTGACTGGAGATGAATTATTTTAAACACGAGTCCCATTAAAAGTCAATGCAGTGACATAAAATAGTATTTTTTCCTGCTTCTTTATATTTTGTTCCATATTATCAAGTGGATATACCTACCATCAAGTGGACCGTCAGTCTGCCTGCAGACCTTAAAATAAAATAAAAAAAGCAATAGTTACTATCATATCAACTTTACATCCCTGACACGGTTTTATTATATAAACATGTTAAAAACATCTCATAAACTCAATATTTTGTTATAGGATAACAGTAATTTGTATCTCGTTATGGAGCTATGCAACGGAGGCGATCTCGCCGGCCTGTTATCTCGACGCAATGCTCCGCTCAGCGAACAGGACGCCGCCTTCTACATAGCTGAAGTAGCGCACGCTCTAAAAACGTTGCATGCGCTAGGATACGTTCACAGGGACGTAAAACCACACAATATCCTCTTAGATAGGTAAGTGTAAACACACAGTAATTGAGTTTTCAGTTTTGTAAGCGCAAAACCTTGGTATATTCGACTGAACATTAGATTATTTTATTGAATAATTAACCGAATATTATAACATTATTGTTTTAAGATGTTTGAAAGGACATCTTTTTACGAATATATAGTTTAAGGCCTATCGCCCACTAGGCAGCCTGGCTGCGGCAGCCAATTGAACATATGACGGTGTATGCGAGCCTAGCAGCCAGGGCGAGTAGTTTAGCAACTAGGCGAATGTATGTGGCTGCCGTCAGTCTCCGCTCACTTGTCCTAGCAACCAGACATATGTTCCAAAACTTTTTCATATCGCTTGACGTTTGGGTGACAACTGGCCGTCGATTTGGCTGCTATAACTGGCTGCTCAAATATTTCGGCTGCTGGAGCATGGCTGCACAGCCAGGCTGCCTAGTGGGCGGTAAGCCTAAAACGGCGATTGTCTCTCACAAAGGTGCGGACACGTGAAGCTAGGCGACTTCGGTTCGTGCGCGCGACTGTCCGAGGGAGGAGCGTGCGGTGTGGCCCCAGTGGGAGGGACAGCGGACTACGCGGCGCCCGAACTACTGGCAGCAGCCGACTGCGCCGCCACTCACACCGTCTGTCTCCAATATTGTCGCGGGATCGGGATCGTTGACACGGCCGTTGTGGGTTTGCACGCTGCTTCACGCTTCTATCATTACCTACACTCTCATCTAAGTCATATTGAAATTAATTTCTAAAATTTAAACGTATCATCAATTAACCACAAAAAAGGTGGAGGATCACTATAAATCCAAAATGCCTTCTAGCCACTTTAAAACATCCGGCTCGAAGGACCAAAAAAAGTCAACACCACCTCTAAGAGATTTTGAACTAAATACAACATACATATGATGCAGGTTTGTATTATTAAACAGTTAGTTTGTACTATCAAGTCACTTACACAAAGTATGTGTTCTTGATACATTAAACAGCCTATGAGAGGAGTTGGACGAAGAACTCGCTATATTTAATAATTATGTTCCATTTTCATTTAAATATACTTATGCTAATAAATAAATAAGATATACTTAAGTATTTAATTTGTACAAATCGGTTACAAAAATCACTCAGTTAATATTGAAAGTGTAAACAGGCCATTTTAAGTGATTTCAATGATTTTTTTTTCACAATTTATCACCCCCTCTAGTTTAGTGTGGTCACTTTTAGTTAGAAAATATTATAGTAATTTTATTATATGTATATTTTTATTATTTTTTGTAAAGTAGAGGTTTGAAAGTAGAGCATGAATGATTGTATAGATTTTTTTATAAAAATCTGGATTGTAATAATTTTACTTACTGAATGTTGGCTCCGCAAGTAGTTACTAACAAAATAGAGTAGCTGTTTGGTTCAGTCGAAGCATGGATTAATGTTTTTTTTTTGATATGTTGATGTATAGTAGAAAGTAGTTTGAAAGGTTTGATAAATTTTAAAGTAATTTAGAATTGATTTCATAGCACATAATATAATTTATTCAAGAGTAACATAGGCTATATTTTATAAAGTTACGCGTACGAAGCCGCATGCAATAGCTAAGAGAAGTATTTTTCTATTTTCAATTTACTTGCCTCCCTAAGGCTAGGTCGAATTCACATCCTGAATTTCAGATTATAATTAATTACTTTCATAGCATAGGCTAAAAAAAATAAAATAAACGTGTCACAAAAATCATAAAAAACAACTTGGAATTTCCACAGAAGAAGTTCCCTATTTTTTTTTTTAAATTTATCTTGTTATTATAGAAACATTAGAAATCACAGATCTTGAAACCCACTCACTACATCAACATGAAATTTCCACAAATTACCTTTCCAGGATTCGAATCTCCAGACCACCTTCCTAAAATTGTGCTTTATCATTTATTAGTGTTTAGAATTTTTGTAGGCGAACCATCTATTTCCAACAATCAATAAATTCTTGCAGATAAAAATTGAAATGTTATATGAAGGCAATAAATTGAAATTTTGTGTGTACAGTCTGCGTGCGATTACTGGTCACTGGGCGTAGTCGCGTTCGAGCTGGTCACACTCCGGCGACCGTTCTCTTCAGGGGACGACGACACTCTACCACAGATACTTGCCAACATACACAAGTGAGCAATATTTGTATTCTACCCTGAGCTACCCTAACGCTGAGTTTTCTACCCAGCGAGAGAGTCGCTGATATGGTTGTGGTTATTGGTAATAATTGAGAACATCCTGTGTACAAATGCGTAGATACTCCAAATCCGAAGATCCCCGGCCTCCGTTCCCACAGCCGGGGCCTACAGAACAGTGGGAGGCTCTAGTATCGGGGTTGCTCCGAGTGGCGCCAGCTCGCCGGTACAATTACCTCGACACCTTACAGCACCCAGCACTGCAACATCTCTCCGTGCACACCATTAGAGATCAGGTATACCTACTTACTAATACACACTTGATAAAGCGCATCGTAAAACTTCGTTCGCGCAGAAAAGAAAATACTGTCCCAAGATTAACGAAGAAAGCTTAAAACTTACAATACATTGAACCTTATACACAATATCTATAAGGTTCATAATACAATGCAGCTGTTAGTATCTCACTCGGACAAGCGTAACATGCCAAACGGCGCACGCTAAAATGGAGGTAGCTGGTGACCAAGTAGCTACCGCCATTTTAGCTACTGTTAAGTTGGAAAAGGCCGCGAAGTGTGTGGCTTGGTCGATAGCATTTCCTACTCTTAAAAAATTCGTCTTCTGTGCAGCGATGTACCTGCCAGCCATAACAACAGTTACAATCAAGGTCTGATGTTACATATAATTTTGACCTTTACAGCCACCGCCATGGGTACCGTGTGTACGCGGTGCTGAGGATGCAGCGTATTTTTCGCCTCCACCCCGAGGGATGCCGCCTCCTTCTGCGGCACCCTTCCGTACGCGGGCTCCCTTCGCCGGACAACTGCCTTTCATTGGTAATGTCATCAAGGGCTTTTTATAATATGGAATGGACCATGCACCGTAATTAGTTTTTCAATACTTCTTCATAATAGTTGTAAAAAATTATTGGCAATATATTTTTTTGTAACAGGTTTTTCGTATGTGGCGCCAGAAGAGCCCGAAGATAGTAGTGCAAGTTTCAGTTCATCTTTGCACGACTGTACGGCTATTAATTTAGCTACTTTCAGGTAATTTACGTTAAATGTAAATTATACCTTAATTTTAAGGTAATATTTATCCTTGGTAAATATGATTCGGTTTTATGCAAATAGATCTGCGGAGAAAATGGCTGCGTTGCGTGCTCGCGAGGTGGCGTCGCTGCAGAGCAAGCTTGCAGCGGCAGAGGCGGGGGCAAAAGCGGAAGCGGAACGCGTGAGGAGCGCGGCGGAGGCGGAAGCGGAGCGGATGCGCGCACGGCTGCAGGCCGACATCACAGCGCTCACCTTGCAGAACAGGTATCACTATGAATACTTCTTATGATGGGCCCATTGGTCGAGTGGTCAAGGTGTTGTCAAGGCGCTCTGACTTAGGGCTCCCGGGTTTTCTTGCCGGCAGGGCTAACGTTGTAATTGAACTTTTCAAGATTTGTTCTGATCTGGGTGTATTCTATAAAACAACCTCCTAATAGTGCTTTAGGAGGTATACAATCCGTTTCGGCCGTTATCACAACCAGTTGCAAGGGAAGAATTTTCCTCCTTTTTTGGCAACTAGTTGCGATAGACGAATGCGGTGTGTTTAGTCTTGGCGATTTATTTATTATATCAATTATATTGAGTAATTAATTCATATTCCTCTTTTGTTCATACTATTTCATAGAAACGGTGGTTGCTCATTGGCCTATGGAATAACCAATGTGAATAATCCGTACGTATATTGTGTTAGCTTATAACAAAATTTCAGAATTTTATGAGAGTGAATCTGTTAAATTACAGACGTCTCGAGCGCCAAATAGAAGTGGACAAAGAGGAGCGCATGGCGGTGGATCGCACCAATCAGGAGTTGCGGAGCGGCGTGGCCGAGCGGACGGACGCGGAGTTGCGGGCCGCTTGTGCGCGGGCGAGTGCGCTCGAAGCGGAGCGGGCCGCGATGCGGACGGACCTGCGTCGTCTCGAGGAGCGAGTGAGCGAGCTGCAAGCGGAGAACGCCCGGACGCTAGCTCAAGTCGACACGGCGCGCGAGCAGCATAAACACTACAAGGTGAGACTGTTTTCTACTTCGGTTAAAATGAACAAATCTAATATTTTTTTTAAGCTAACCATATAGGTTTTTTGGCTGATGAATTAATTTATTGGTTAGGTTTAGGTTTGTTTTTTCTGTTTGCTAATAGTTTAAATAACAGGCCGTATCAAACTATTTGAGATTAATGGTGGTGGTAATTCTTGGGCTTATTTGTTGATTAGTTTGAACAATGTTTGTAACAGTGATGTGGCATTATGTGATGTGTATAACGTGCATAAGATATTAATTTCTATTTAAAAACAATTGACATTGTCATAGTTCGACAAATAGTGCTTATAAGCACTATGCAGTTTTTATACGTTAGATAAGTCAGTGAACTAACTATTCACTAGGGTCAAAATGTTAAAATCTCAAAAAAATGCACCTCAGAAGTTGATTTGACAACTACGATATAACTTTTTTTACGCTTTGATTCACAAATACAGAACATAATAGAACAAGCGCAACAATTACGTCACAGAAGACTAACGGAAATCAACGTGCGACCGATTGTGAGTCGAAAAACTACATATTGTAGTGTTTGTAGCTAGTATACTTTGTAGATCCATTCTTTTATTCTTTCATAGAAAAATATTCAAGCTAATCTTATTGTGTTTTGCCTTTATCTTGCTTTGCTTGTTTGATTTGTATGCTTTTAATCCTTTGTAAGCCTTCGTCACTAGATGTCTCCTTGAGGTAATTATATAATATAAAATTACATGATTATAATACCTCTCTTCGGATCTTAGACCAAGAGTTTGTCATAAAATGTTTTTTTTTTTTTTAATGTCAGGATACGATAGCTAAAGAGCGTGCTTTGCGTCGCCAAACATTGGGCGGGAGTGAGGCAGAGTGTCGCGAGGCAAGCGCTCGCGCTGTCGCCGCCGAAGCGAACGCTGCGAACGAGGCACGCCACAGGGAACGCCTGGAGGCGAAGCAAGCCGCCTCCGAACAGGAAATTGTCTCGCTACGACGAGACTTGGACGATGCTAGAAGAGAGATTGTCAGTATTCAGGTACCTAACGAATTCACACATCATAAGGCTTATTTGCACATGTAGCGTATGCGTTTGCGTTTGTTCACTAACACATACAGTCAAGCACTGTCTCGAACGCACCACGTGAGATATACGAGAGCGTACGACGTGTGGTACTACAGGACACTTCAAAACTTTTGTCGAATTTCATAACAGTGTTTGTCTTACTACTGAAGTAGAGTTCATCTTAAATTGGTCGCTTCGTGTCTAGAATAATAATTAAAAATATATTTATGTTTCAGACGTTATTGGTCGAGAAGCAACGTGAGGCATCCTCGTCAGCGGAACAGTTGACTGAAGCCCTGAAACAAGTGTCTGACGAGCGCCAACGCGTGGATGAATTGCTTACTCAAATACATGTAACTTATTATTTATCATATTATTTATTAGGATGTATGTTTATAGCTATTTCACGTAAAAACTACTGAACTGGTTTGGGTCTAATTTGTTACACAGTTAGTTTATTAACTGGATTAACATATGGGATACTTTTTATCCTGAAAAAATATTAGGTTCCTGAGGGATCGTCTAAAAATATCAAAAATAAAATCAATACTAATAATAAATCTGTAAGGGTTGGTAATGGAGTAAGTTACTTTGTTTTCAGAGATATCATGTTTACAGGCTCTATACATGATACTAAAACTAAATTGTCGATTTTTAGAATTTTTTCTGTATGTATTTATGTATGTATGTATGTATGTTCCTCAATAACTCTTAAACGAATTAACTGATTTTCATGAAACTTAGTAGATAAATATTTAGACGTACAGGACACAGGATAGGCTACTTTTTTCTTTTTCAACGCGGACGAAGTCGCGGGCGCCAGCTAGTTTTTTTTAATAAAAAAAAGTAAATATAAATAACAGGCATTGAAACACGAGTTAGCCGAGTCGGTGCGTCGTGAAAACGCGATAGAAGAACAAGCGGTGCGCACCGAGGCCCGGTTCAAGGAACGCCTCGAGGCAGCCGAGGCCCAAGCGGCGACTGCCATCCAACACGAAGTCAGACACAAGGAGAAGGTATGGATATAACTCATTTATATTTTATTTAAAGCTCGTTTTAGTATATCAATAATTATCATGTTTTTTTTTTTGACTTAAAATTGTCTATATATTATGATAACATATACTGAGTATCCCAGTATCAAACTCCAACCGATGTTCTTAGTATAAATCTCACGGATTTCGGGTTACCCATAAATTATTTATCTGCGACTGCGACAGTTGTTTTCCTGCCGTTTAACAGCAATAATTTGTTGAGTGAACGGAGATTTTTAAATTGTCAAAATCATAGAAATATTGAAACATAGAGAGGTCATAAAAATGACTTATTACTGTAAAGCTTATTATTTATTATTTGTTTTTAATTTTAAGTTGTTTGGTAAACTTTTTTTTCTTTTCTTTCAATCTGTCGCCTCAGAGGTACAATAAATAGTAGGTGTGTTGGGTTGGCAAATGGCATGTTAGGTATGTGACCTGTGTCACATCCTACTCGGTAACTATTTAATATGTCCTGGGGAACTTTGCGCTTCAGTCTGCGAATCAGCAGACCATCCTCCATCAGAACCCTAGCCAAGGTGTTAGGGTGAGTTATAATCCTTTTTTTATACGTTTTGGCATGTCGACGAATTTGGAATTTGCAATTTGGAAGTTTTGTAAACTGAATGAGAATTGGTGCAGGTGTGTCAGCTGGAGCAGCTAGTTCGTCAGCTAGAGCGCGAAGTGAGCGCGGTGGAGGCGCGAGCGGACTCGCGCAGCGACACGGAGAGCGTTCCGGACGCTCCGCTTGCGAACGCGCAGCTTGCCGCCTACAGGGAGCAGCTCGACAAGGCGGAGGCCCAGCTGCAGGTACACCGCGTCTCATTACTGAATTTGATCACTTTTATATCTCCCACTTGCTCGGAAATGGCTTCATTATTTTTAAAAAAGAGCCATCAATTATTTTCTGTTCGCACGCCGGCAATGTCCACCTCGTTTTAAGAGAAGTTAAGTTTTAGATGTTGATTCTGTAGTAAATTGAGTATCCAGATTATTACATTAAAAGTAAATTTACTTTTCACACCCTGAATCACCTTCCATAAATCTGTTCATGTTCATCAATGATCGCATGATATGTAAATAATAAAAAAATAGTGTTGTCAGAGCTTGGACACTCTATATTTCAAGAATCAAGGATGAAAATTATGGGGAGGCCTATGTCCAGCAGTGGAATTCCTACGGTTGAGATGATTATGAGTCTACTGTTCGTTTGTTGCTTGTGAGGTGAGGTATTTGGTGCTTACTGAGGTTGCTTGTGAAAGTGATTTAGACGTTGATTGCATTGTTTTAGGCAAAATCTGAAGAAATCGCTGCTCTGCGTCAAGAAGCTAGAACAGCAAACCTGGCCAGATGGCGTAAAGTAAGCGCTTTCATACGTTTATTACTATATAATTTTTTTAAACCTTTTATTATTATTAACTATAATGTGTTTACAGGAGCGCGAATTCAATGAGCTGTCAATAGAGGCGAAATCCACGACGCGTGATCTGAAACGCGCCGAAGAAAGACTCGCGGTGGCCATCGAGGGACGGAAAGTAGCCGAACAAAAGTTGAACACTTTACAGAAGGAATTGGACACGATGAAGCCTCAGTATGAGCGAGCGAGCAAAGATGTCCAGAGACTTAACGAAAAATTGGAAAAATTGCAAAAAGCACACGAAACCGCACAAGCGGAAGTTGACAGGTATTTGTTATCTTACTTTTATCATATTTCTCTAATTTATCTACTTTTAAACTCTAACAAGTGAGAAAGATGTTATGGCTATTAAATCAAAAGTCCCAAATATCATTTAAAAATAAGCTTCTACTGTACAAGGCCGTACTCAAACCGATATGGACATACGAAGTGCAACTGTGGGGCACAGCATCAAATTCAAACCTTGAAATATTGCAACGGTTCCAGTCCAAAATGCTTCGCATGATTACCAATGCTCCATGGTATTTTCAAAACGATCGTCTGCATCGGGAACTGGGGGTTAAAACTGTGAAGAGCGTCGTAGCAGTCATTGCAATCCTACCACAAGCGGCTCCAAAATCACCCAAACACATTGGCGCGAAATCTGATGGATAAGCAGCCAGGTGCAACTTTTAAGAGACTAAAGAGGCATGCGCCACAGGAACATCCAGCTTGCGGATGTTCCATGGACAGTTTGCGGGAATAAAGGAGTGAAAAAAAAAAAACTACTTTTAATGGTCGTTCATATAAAGATGGCGCTGCTACCACTTGTTGAATCGCTTTAACTCTTCGTCTCTCCGTTTAGATTCCAAAGTATGTATTTGCTTGTCTTTCATTTTGGGTTAAGGTTATAAGACTTTAACAAAAAAGAAAGTCGGGCTTATATTTAGACTCTTCTTTTACATATAAAGATATAAAGATCAGCAGACAGACAGACTGATGGTCCACTCGATGTTAGGTGATAGGATAATGGATATTGAGTAAGGTACCAATAGTCACCGATGTTCGCAGGTCACGCAACGACATACGCAAGCTGAAGAGTGAACTGCAGTACAGCGAGTCACGAAGACTGCACGCCGAACAACAGGAGGAAATGTCGAGTCGCGAACGGACTCAGATGCGTGACGAACTTGCTGTCGAAAGAGCGCGCGCCAATGACGCCGACCAGGTCAGTATTAGGGAGTATATAAAACAGCGATTTTGTTGGAACAAAAACTTAATATTTTTTTTATTTTTTCAATCTATTGTCTGGTAAAAAAATATAAACACTGTTGGGCTAAATAAATGTGGTTACTACCTAACCCTTCAGTGGAAAGACGTTATAGTCCGTTGGCCCTACGGTCTGTAAACTACTCGACCTTGACTTAATCTATTAGGATTCAGCTTGAGGGCTTACCTTATGTCGAGAAATCCGAAAATCGTGATCCGCATCAAAGTGGCCCAAAATTGGGAAAAAATTGCACCCAAAATTTGTTTTTCGCTAATATCTCGAAAACCATTGCGAATTTGCGCCATTCGAAAGAGCGGAAAAAAAGCCAAAAAAAAAATGTTATGTTGACCACACATCTATCTGTGATAGTTTTCGTGCGTGAAGTAGATTCCGAAAATTATATTTATAAGGCCGGGCACACTGTTCCGCAGGTAAACTAGGCAGCTCATCAACAGTATTTCTGAAAACCGAAAAAAGTGGGCGCTAAATAAAAAAAAAACTGTTGTGTATTCAAAAATAATACAACAATGTGCTGCAATATACATATTTATGTTGTGAATTTGGCAAAAAAAATATCTGACTTAAGTATTATCAGATTTGCTCCAACAAAAACTTTGTACAACCCTGGAACTATCTTATTCTTATCTACATAATATAGAGCTATTTTTCCAAACTTAAACTTCTTCAAACCACTATAGTTTATTTGAGCTAATAATATTCGACTGCAATAACAAATCAATTGTTTGATTCGCTCCCTTGTCTTTCAAACTTAAAAGTGACGTGATTGTTGTTTGTTTATTTCTACAAACAATGCATTGTTCGTGTTCCCAATCACTGTTGAAATAAATGACTTAAATTTATTTGAAATGTTAGTTAGTCTTGTAGTCGCTCGGTAATGCGCTTGATGCCACGGGTTTCGTGTTTCCTGAGCAATTGAGACGATGTTGTGTTACTACGATAATGTGAACGATAAAAAGTCGATAACGGAGAAGCCACCGATACTGCCGAAGCCAATTTACCTTCGCAACGTGGTCGTTGGAGTGGGATCGCTGAGGGGACGTTCTCGCGAAAATGCGTGGACCCGCCGAGTTAGACTCGCCCTAGCCGCAGACGTACTGCACGGACGATGCAAAATCGTGGACAGCGTACTGTTAGCGTTCAACACTCATTTCTCATCGGTACATCCGCCTGCTGTAATTCTCACTCAATACTCGAATCTTTTTAACCTATCTATCTATACTTTTAAAATCGTTTGTCCTGATTGACTATCAACGCACAGCCAAAACTGTTAAGTCTAGAAAGTTGAAATTTAGAATATTGGTTTATTTCATAACATACTAGCTACCCGCTCCCGACTTCGACTCACATTTACATTCAAAATAATGTTTTTTTTCTACTTACATTAAAATTATTCAGTTTTATTATTAAGTACATATATGATTTAAGACGTTATTGTTTAAGATAAATGTTATGTCTTGAATTAAACCGCAGGATTAATTAACAGTTGTTTATTTCAAGGAGCACACTTACAGTCGACTCGTTAGCCCAGAGGCGGGGGGAAAGAGAGAGAAATGACAGCTGTAATGTTGCCAGCCTTGTTAATACCTAACACTCTCCACCGCATAAATGAAAAGAACATGAAAAATTATAAACTTATTATACGTACTATAAATTAATTAATTAATTAGTATAAGAACTAATTAGACTAGGTTTTCTCTCTCTCCTCCTCTAATACAAAAAACTTATCAACTATATATGAAATAATAACTAATAACAATTTAATGACAACTAACCTAATGAATAAAGAGAAATACTTATCAACTATAATAACACTAAAAATAACTAATGACAGTTTAAGAAAACACTAGTTAATGAACAACAAAAAAAATTTATATACAATCCCCTTTTTTTTTATATTTTTTTATTACTAATACACTATTAATTCGAGAATTCATCATCTACTTCTAACTTATAACTATATCTACATTACATTTAAGCATTTGATTGACATGCCTTTTCCAAGTACATCCATCTACATCTATGATATAAGTTGTATTCGGAACAGACTCGTCTATAATAATTCCCTGCACCCATGGCTTGTTACCTTTACGATAATCTTTTACCATGACCTTCTCACCCACGTCGAAACTTACATTTCTGCTAGTATTTGTTTTGTTATAATTTTTATTCAACATGTCATATGACTTTTCAACCATTGGAGGTGGCCTCATCAGCGTGAATCTACTCCTTAGTTCTCTACCTAGCATTAGCCTGGCTGGTGTAATTCCAGTAGCACTATGCGGCATATTTCTGTAGTCAAAAAGGAATAAATTCACAGCTGCCGAGATAGTATTGCCACTTTCTTTTATTTTTGTCACATGTGACTTAAAGGTTTCTACAAAGCGTTCCGCAGCTCCGTTAGTAGCTGGGTGATAAGGTGGTGAAAAGGTGTGTTTTAAATTTATCCTTTCACAATATGTTTTAAATTCTAAGCTAGTAAATGTCGGTCCATTGTCCGTTACCAAGTGTACCGGATACCCAAACCGTGAAAATACCTTCTTAAATATTTCTATTGTTTTTGTTGCCCCTATGTTTGACATTTCATATATTTCAGCCCATTTGGAGTAGCTGTCAATTATAACTAAATACATTTTGTTAAATAATGGTCCTAAGAAATCAGCATGTATACGGTACCATACTGATGGTGGTGATGGCCATGGCTTCAGCTGACATTTTTGAGGGTTTTTTGCATTTTTCAAGCATATTAAACAATTTTTTGTTATATTTTCTATGTCTATGTCTAGTTTTGGCCACCAGAAGAAAGAACGTGCCAGCTGTTTCATACGAACTGTTCCAAAATGACTTTTATGTAGCTCTTCCAAAACCGATTCTCTTAATTCACTCGGAATGATGATTCGATAGCCCCAAAATAAGCACCCCCGGTCTAAACTGAGTTCATTTTTCTTGCTAAAATAGGTTAAAATATCTTTATTTAACGTTCTTTTTTCTGGCCATCCGTCCATAGTGTATCTCAATATGGCTGATAATACTGTGTCTTTTTTTGTTTCTGCTTGTATAATTTTCCAGTCTAATTTTTCTATTTGTGAGTTATTTATATAGTGGATGTTACTTATTTCAGCATTCAAGCAGATTGGGTGAAAGTCTAAGTCTTCCACCTGATAATCCATTGGTGATCGTGATAGAAAATCGGCCGGGTTATTATTGGTTTTAATATGTTTTATTTGATAGTTGAATGCTGATAAAAATATTGCATAGTGCTGAAGTCTTTTGGCTGCCATTTTGGGTATACCCTTTGTCGGACCAAATATCCTCACTAATGCTGAATTATCTGTTTCTAATTCAAAAGTACGCCCATATGTATAATTATAAAATTTCGTCACACCAAATATAATTGCCATCGCTTCTTTATCAATAGCTGAATACTTTAACTCAGTTGAATTTAATTTTTTACTAGCATATGCGATTGGTTTTACAACGCCGTTTATGTCCCGATTGGACAACACAGCTCCTAATGCTGTATGTGATGCATCACATGATAAAATAAGTGGTAAGTTTGGGTCGTAGTGTTTTAAATTATCAACTGACGACAATTTTTGTTTTATTAGGTTAAAGGAATCATTGCATTCCTTTGTCCATTTAAAGTTATTTTTCTGTGTGCACTCATGTAATGGTGCTATAATTTTTGCCATATTTTTTAAAAATCGAGCATAATAATTTACCTTACCCAGAAATGATTTCAACATAGTAACATTTTTTGGTGGATCGGCATTAAGTAACGGTTCAATATTTTCCTTTATTACACGGATTTCCTTATTAGTAATTCTAAAACCAAACACATCAATGCTCTTTTTGAAGAATTTACATTTCTCAATTTTTAACTTAAATTCAGACTCTTGTAATTTACTGAGTACCTTACACAATGTTTCCAATGTGTCCTTTACAGTATCTCCTACTATGTAAATGTTATCAATAAATATTATTATGTTTGGAATATTTGCTAATTTATTGCTTATCAAACGTTGGAATGACCCTGGCCCAGTACTTACACCATAAGGTAAATATTTATACATATATGTACCTACTTCTGTAACTATAGTTGTATATATTTGTGAGTCTTTGTGTAAGGGAGCTTGCAAATAAGCTTCCTTTAGGTCCAGTTCACAGAAATATTGTCCATTCTTTAGTGTATCGAAAATTTCATCTATATGAGGCAAGGGAAAATGATCTACTTCCAAATGTGGGTTTAATGTTACTTTATAATCCCCGCACAAGCGCACTGACCCGTCCCCTTTTAGGATAGGTACCACGGGTGTTCCCCACTGACTATATTCCACTGGAACAATTCTACCATTTTCAAGTAGGCGTGAAATTTCAGTTTTTACCTTTTCCTTCAATGCAAACGGTACGCGCCGCACCGGGTGGCTTTTCGGTACAGCATTTGATTTCAATTTTAATTTAATTGTATCTCCTTTGAAATTTCCCCATCCTGGACTAAATATTTCTGGGAACTTTTCCTTTACATAGTGTTCTGCATCTGAAATCGATTTTACACAGTAGTTACTAGCCGTGGTAATGATGTTGGTGTTAATAAAATTTGGAGGCCATAGATTTAATGCGTTTAACCAATCACGTCCTAATATGCGCGGTATATTATCGTTTCCTATAAATAAGTTTAACTTTTGTACATTATTCATATATTGTACCGTAAGATTTTTTAATATTCCTATTGGTTCTGAAATAATTTGGTCGAAATTCTTAAATTTTACTTTACAACTGTTAATTTTTATATTTCTAAAATAAAATTGTTTATCTTTTAGAGGGATTACAGTAACATCCGAGCCCGTATCTAATTGAAAATCTAGTGATTTTCCTTCAATATTTATAGTTATATAATGCGGAGGTATTCTACTTACAGTTACAGAATTTATGTCATGTTTGCAGAACAAGTTTGCACAAGAAGTTTCTACACTTTGTTGCTCACTATTAGTGTCCATTCCTTTTTCTTCAACACTGAAAACATTTCTTGCTGTACACATTTTGAAAATGTGCCCTTGTTTTCCACATTCCGAACAAAATTTCTTTATTAATCTGCATTCTGTTTTTAAATGATTGTTTCCACCACAACAATAGCACTTAATGTTTTTCTTATTTGGAGTATATTTTGAAACTGTCTTATGTTTGCTTTCATTTGTAGCCCTTCCTTTATTGCCCTGTTTTCTTACTTGATAATAATACAAATCCGACACCTTATTGTCATTATGACTGGTAGTTTGAAGTAATGCTGCTTCTACTGTGCAGGCCAACGACACCATTTCTTCCAAGCTCTTCTCAGCACTTTTCAGCAATTCAAATTTAATCAATTTTGAATGTACACCGTCTATTAATTTTTCTTTAATTTGGTCATCTAAGTCCTTAAAGTTGCATTTTATTCCTAATTTTCGTAATTGTAATATATAGTCTTCAATAGACTCCGTTGGCAATTGATTTCTGTTGCGAAATGTAACTCGATCTAATGCTGTTGAGACTTTTGGGATGTATTTTTCTTTGAGCTTCTGACATAACTCCGTGTATGTATATTTTATAGGCTTTTTCGGTGCACACAATATATTTAACACTTCAAAAACCTTAGGTGTTATTCTTGTTAATAATAGTGGCACTTGTTTGTCTGTTGTCACTTCATTGAGTGTAATAATACACTCTAATTGTTGCTCGAAGCATTCCCAATTTTCTCCATCGAAAGGTTGTATGCTAAAATTTGACATTGTTTTCTTGCTTACTATTTGTTTATTTTTGCAGAAGGCGCTTAGCAATTTTCTTAAATCTCTTACTTTGGAATTTATGTTGTATGTTATGTTGAGGTTATCTAATTTTTCTTGTAATTGCTTTTTATTTAAATTGTAAATCCATGAACGTCCCGTAATGCTTGTAATTCCTGTATCCGTATCAGAATCATGTTCACTATTTTCTTCTGTTTCTGAACTAAATCTCTCTGACATTAGTCGATTGACGTGTAATGTAAACAATGGTGAAGTTCGTACAGATCACTTGACGTTTTCAAGATGGCGGACTTTGGAAATTGGAATGCGTGGTTAACTTCACTTTGATGCTATCTATTTTTGCAATTTTTTTGTTATTTCCAACTTTATTTTATTGAAAATTTTATTGCTCTGCACTCGGGGTACACTGTTTACTCGTCGCCACTTGTTATGTCTTGAATTAAACCGCAGGATTAATTAACAGTTGTTTATTTCAAGGAGCACACTTACAGTCGACTCGTTAGCCCAGAGGCGGGGGGAAAGAGAGAGAAATGACAGCTGTAATGTTGCCAGCCTTGTTAATACCTAACAATAAAAGCAACAAACATATCGCGAACGGTTACATTCGTAACGTACATAACATTCATACATAGTAATGTAATTCTCGATTTCCAGAATAATAAGGCGCTTCAAGAGGCGTGTAGTTTGTTAGAGGACCAGCTAACCGACTTGGAAAAACTTGCTGATATTCACGAATTGAAGAATAAGGAGTTGGAGGTAAGTTTTTTATATTTTTTATCTCATGCTCGACTTTGAATTTCTTACTCAGATTAGAATTTTTAACTAACGTAAGATTATAGGTAAGTGCATATTAAGCTGACACTGTTTTCACGCAATGTTTCTTGGGCTGATTTTGTGAGGAGATGATTACTCCCGCCGGACCATTATTTATTGTGAGCTTGACATAATGTTCTGTGTTGTTGCGGGGCAGAGCGAGACGCTACGACTGCGCTTGGAGCTGAGTGCGTGCCGCGAGAGACTAGCGGAGTGCGAGCGAGAAAGCGCTACTCGTGGTGCGGAGGCGGATCTAGCGACACAGAAGCACCAAGAGGCAACAGAGCAGGCGCTGCAAGCGCAAGCGCAGATACGCTTGCTCGAGGTAATCTTCACATAGTGTAACAGTCAAGATTGCTTAGATTAGATTTGAATTGCTGGCGAACTGTCGCCGACATTTTAGTGTACTACGCTTAGAGCCAGTAATATATGTATTACATATTAATTCATTGAGTATAACGTATCTCGCGTACAGGAGCGGGCGGAGCGTAGCGCACTGCGCTTGCTCGAACTGGAAACTCAGTGCGCTCAGCTGGAGGAAGAGCGTGAGTCCGCGCAGGCGGCGCTGAGCGGCGCGTCGCGGCGGCTGCACGCGCTGCACGAGGAGTGCGCTGAGCTGCGCACGCGCACGCATCAGCACCGAGAGCACGCACTGCAGCTGCAGGCACAGCTCGACCATGCCAATGTGAGTTCTATGTACTAATATTATGTTTAAAGGCTACGGCCACACTACAAAAAGCCTCGCTTAGTGCGCTATATTCGCTTAGTGATTGATCGTGCATTTTCGGTGTAAATATAATGATCTCACATTGCTTATATTTCATCTCATACCTGCCTTTATATAGCAGTGAATTAGTTATACAATCACCTATAAAATAATTATAGGAATTTGCAAAGGGTATAAAATACGCCTCACAAATTCCCTTCTCTACAGTGTACCACCCTCGAAGCTCAAACGACATATCGACGGTAGAGTCTAAAATTTTTTGAGAAATTCACTTTTTTAATGAAACCGTTTTGAATGTATTAATTTTAAAGTTGTAATGAAACTAAACCTTTTAAAAATTTTAATTAGGTAGTTGAAAAGTATAAAGTACTTTGCCGTCGATATATAATTCTATTAGCGGTTTATAAACAAAGGTTACCTGTGTCATAGGAGGAGATAAGTGCGTCGCGAGAGGCAAACGAGGCGGCGGCTGCGTGGTGGCGCACTCGCGAGACGAAGGCAGACGCGACCATACGACAACAGGCCAAGCTTATTGACTTCCTACAGGTATTGTTTATACCATAGAATTAATAGAGATATGCACTGAGCGTTTCCTATCCATCCTGTAAAGTAAATACGGACAGAAAAGTGTGAGAAAGACGAAGCTATAGTCAGCCGGTAGTTGTCTTTTTCTAGAATTTTCATTGGTCCTCGAAGTTACTACTTGGCCCGTATTCTCTATG
The DNA here is from genome assembly GCA_945859745.1 of Synanthedon formicaeformis. Lineage (NCBI taxonomy): Eukaryota > Metazoa > Arthropoda > Insecta > Lepidoptera > Sesiidae > Synanthedon > Synanthedon formicaeformis. Next base: position 7,040,875 of record OX243972.1, read on the forward strand.
TGTGGTTTTGCCGTGGTTATCGACTCGATGCGGTTATAGACTCGACAATTGTCTACTTTGGTATTCACTAAGCACATGTCAAAATGTCTACGACGTTTTTTCCTTAGTTATACATGTCGATGAAGTTATTGGCGCGTTACTGTGTGGTTTTTAGTTTGACAAAGTATTATTTCCAATTTAATATCGACATTGGAGTCGATACGTTTTAAAAACCACAGATAGAGAATAGGCCCGCTGGAAAGTGATAGGTATTGGCCGCACGATCGCTTTCTCTCTTTCTTGAGAGTGGTCAATTTCATGCAGGTATTGCTCAGTCCATTCACTATGTCTATGGTTTATACCCAAGGACCGTTTCTCCCTTAGTCCTGCCCCTTTTGCTTGTAAATTGAACGGAGTCCAATTGTCTGTGTCAGGCGAAAGTAGAGGAGGCGGGTCGCAAGAAGTGTACGTTGAGCGGTAAGCTGTTCGGACGGTCGGGGAAGCGTCCGGGCACATCGCCGCCTCTACGACGCGCCAATAAGTATAAACAATTTTTTTTTGTACATATTAATCATCATTAAATAGGTATCATAAAAAGAAGAAGAACAAATAAATAAATAAACAAGCGATTGAGCTTATTTCTAACTCTCTAATTATTCTCAATTGCCACAAAATAATTTAGGCACCTCATAGATTCTTTTTTTAACAACTAAATAGGTTATATTTGCGAGAATCGCTAATTAAAGTCGATTTTTTAAGAACAATTACTACACTTTTTTTATTTTAGGGTTGTCAATCCACTTGATGGTAAGTGGTTATCGTAGCCTATGACACAAGCAACGCCACTGATGCTACAAGTGCGCTGCCGACCATACTATATTAGGATTAAAGGTAAAGGATAGGGAAATAGGATCTGGCATTACATACTCACTCACCGAAACACGACAGCACACATGCTGCTATTTTGTGGTCTTCTGCCCAAATCACTGCAAAACGCAGTGTCCTCCGCACTGCCACTAAATAATCAGGTTTTTTTTGTAAATAATTTTAGGTTTACCAATCAAATAAAATAACTTAAGACTTTCATAGATGTATTGTAATTAATAGGGAACTTCGTGATGAGGTGGAGAGATTGCGGTCTAGACTAGCCGCTAGCGCCACCAACGGTGACACGTATGTACTAAAATTCAGTTTTGTGTTATTAAATTCAGTCATGTTTATTCAATTATAAATCCGTTCTGCCAAGTAGCTTTAATTCAAATATTTTGGTGTTTATTGACATTTTTTAGTGTATTCTTTTCTATTACAGATATCCACCTACTCCGAAACGTGAGAAAACCAAGGCTTCCAATGAAAAATGGTAATTATTTATTTTTCACAATAATATTTGTTATAAACTAGATTCGCTTCGCTGGTTCGCTTTTGTGGAATTTAGTTTGGACACTAAATGAAAAATATTATTATAGGTACCAAAAGAAATTAATTCAAGAACTGGTTTTTGCTCTTGACTTCGACTGTGTATAAATTATAGCCTAACGCGGCGTCCTAATTGGCTATGATCCCGTTAAAGTATTAAAGTTATATATTTATATATTTTTTATCTTTTTAGCTCAAATGGTATTGACACACCGGACGGATTATCAAAAGATAGCGAGATACAAATTGTATGGTGAGTTGAAATATGTCCTTTTATATTATTAACGGTGGCAGGCGGGCTGACGATCCATTTGATGGTAGGTGGTTACCGTCGCCTAAGGACACTATGGGGTATTCATAATGTATTTAATTTCGAACTTTATTACACCATATCACATTGGATAAACTATTTCAATTCAATGATAATATCATTCAATTTAATTGAATTTAACAATCAAATTGAATTGCCTCAAGTATAATTAATTATCTACAACAGTGTTTTCTACTGTTTCCAAAAAACATATGTTTCACCAGTAACTACAGTATCATAACATAGTATAAATTTATGTTAGACATTTACAGTGCAATTTACGAACCCAGTTCGAACTCTAACGTTAAGCTTAAGACTAGGATTACAAGAGGACTTTTTGCAGGAGTGACGGAAGACGCGAGACAGTAAGGGAGGCGAGTGCGTGCGCAGGAGCGTTGCAATGGGAGGGCGGCGGAGGGCGATTCGCAACACTTGCGCCCCTCGCACACCATAACTCTCACCTCTCTCGGGACGAAACCGACAGGGCGTTTACTGTAAGTATTTATTTCCTCTCCTATACTGAATGTCTTGGAAATTTTAATTTTTTCCTAGCTCTTGATTCACTGCGCTATTCTTGTTTATTTTTTTAATTATTATTGTTAAAGTAGCCAGATCGCCAGCCTTGAGAAATGGTGTCGTGAATTAATTACCAGTCATGTTTAAAAATTATATTATATTTAAAAAATAATAATATAAAAAGTGCCAATTGACAAATTATATTTTAGAATATTACAATAAATGCTAAGTTTATACAATAATAGGGAATAGATAAATAAATAATAATACTTCACTTAATATAAGTGTTCATCGACGCTCCTCGTATTCCGTTTGACTCCAATCGTCTGCCAAGGCTTGATGCGAGCGTTAGGGTTCCAGTTGGGAATGATGACGTCACGGTGAGTTGGCTTCTTTGGCATAGGAAAACCGGATGTGTGCACATCACGAGCGGATCTCGCATAAATTGGGTACGGGCTACGTGTACCGCCCGGGAACCGGGGGTTAAAAGGGTTGGACGGTCTCGGAAAAGTCGGACTAGGACGCAGTGGATTGAAAGGATCGTACGGCCTTATGGACCTCGCGTTACGGCGATTGTATCCTGGATGTGTAGGCCCGGTGTTTCTACTTCCGCTGGATGTACTGTGACTGCCGCCACCTCGTTTGGCGCTGGGCGAGTCAAGGCTGCGAGCATACCTTCTGTTCGGATCTTGCTTTACATCGTCAATGTAATTTGGTAGATAAGGGTGGTCTCCGGTCGCTGGGGCTTTGATTTCGTCTCCTATCTGGTATAACAATAGCGGCTCGTCGTTGATATCTCGTACGGTGCGTATATATGGTCTCGTAGGTCTCACAGGCGGTCTGTATGTGGGAAGAATGATGTGAGGTCTTCCTATGTCCGGTCTGTACGTAGGCTGAATTATCCGCTGAGCGGATATCGCCGCCGCGAACGACCCGATAACCACAAGCGCAAAAGTAATCTTAAACATGACTGTTTACGTTTGAAGTGTTTGTTCGATAATGTTTAACATTGAGAGCGTTGTGGAGTATTTATACGAAACTTTGAGGAAATTAGGGGTACTTTACTTTGGCGGTCGGGTCCCGGGAATAACCTGTACGGTTTAAAATTGAGCGGTATTAATTAAATGTACCGTAACTAACATAGTCATCTGTTGATAACCTCATCTCGACCTGGTTGCGTTCCGTTATCAAGGTACTTTTACTTATCTATTTGAATTATGTCTTAACTGACTATAGCTCGTGGTTTTACCCGCGGAATTAAAAACAATTACGATGAATTATACAAAAAAAATCATTTTTTTTTCTATATATTTTTTTCTAAATAGATTTAACCACGCTATCTTCGATTATTGCATTCTTTAAGGATATAAAAGAACAATAGTATGTATATATGTAAAAAAGTACATGTTTTCTTTTTATTGCCTTTCGCGGGTCATAAAAAGACTATAAATTATGCTAAGATAAAGGAATTTTTTTTTCAAATTCAAATTCAAATTCAAAATAATTTATTTGCTGAATATAGTTATACATAAGTTGTTGTAAATTTAAATATTTAGTCCATATATTCTACCGACAAGCGGTGTGCAAATTTAAAGAGCATAATAATTCCTAGATAATTTTATAATTATTGTATTTTTTATTTTATGTAATTTTTTATATTTATGTAAGACATGTTCTTGCACCGCCCGCACTATATAGTTTCATCGTTCAGGAACTCATCAAGTGATTAGTATGCCTTTTCCAACAAAAAATTACGCAAGGTATTCTTGAAAGCTGCCGGATTCTCGATGTTTCTCATACTTTTTGGAATTTTATTATATAAACGTGGTGCCATACAAAAAACACTTATTTTTTTCATTCTTGATTTGGCAGGGACTACGCAAAGTTTATCATTGTGACGTGGACGCTCCATGAACTTAAATATTTGGGAATTTTCCTTTATAAACACTATACATTCAAATATAAACACTGAAGGCACGGTCAATATTTTCAACTTTTTGAAATGGATCTTACATGAATCCCTTTGCTTTAAATTGCAAATGGCCCTTATACACTTTTTTTGAGCTTTTAATACTCTTTGATTATCTGTTGAGTTCCCCCAGAAAATTACACCATATCTTATCATTGCAGCCGCCTGGCCATGGTAGGCAGTAACTACAGCAGATTGATCTACTACTTTTCTCAACTTATTTAAAGCAAATGAATACTGGTTTAATTTCTTACATACACTATCGATGTGAATTTTCCAAGTCAATTTATTATCAATATGTAGTTCTAAAAATTTTGTAATGTCAGTTTCCTGTACAGTTTCATTTAAGTATTTAACGTCAATTTTTGTTTGCATATTATTTCTAAGTTTAAAATTCATTATTTTGGTCTTTTCAATATTTATTTTTAGATTATTATTTTGAAGCCATTTTATAATAGACTTAATACTCCGGGAGGTGGCAACGTCGGGAAAAAAAGCATTTTAGGTCAGCTGATTTTTTGATATGTCGTCTCTCTTGCCCTTTCGGTTAGGATCTGGGCAGTCTGGCTAGCGGTAGCGGTTGCGTTTGCCTGTGCGCATCCTATTTGTGCGGGTAATATACTGACTTTTAAAATCATTTTATGAAGGTTCAATTTGCATATTTTAGCTTAAGATAAGTTTAACAAACATCAATCTCTTATTGCCAGACATTTTTATCGTTGCTAATAATGAGCCAGACGCGAATTTTGATTTCATTTTTATTAAAAAATTAAGTTATTTCAGAATGTCTGTCATTTTAATATTATGTTGTTTAAGTATGAACAGACCTAAAAATAATTTGCCAGACATTAATTCAGTTGCTAAACCATGAATCAGAACGATTAAAGTCCTGAAAACTCTTACAGTATGATTCTACTCTTACAGTATGAATTGGACTTATGTAAACTGTATATCTATATATACATACAATAGATATACAATTGCGTAAGTTCAATATTTTTTAAATTAGGGATATTATTTTTTATTAGCATTTAGCAAATTTTAACATAAAAAAAAATTGAAATGAGATAGAATTAGATAGCAGGAAATCAAACAACATTATTGAAAATTTAAAAGTTTTTTTTTTATTTGAAATACTCTTGTCGCTATGATACACTGAGAAAATTTTACTTTAACATTTTGGCTCGTTTAAAGGCAGATTATTTAAAATTAACTAAAACTCGTTTAAGAATATATAAGCGCAGTTGGTTATAATCTAACACGTCAACATTGTTATGGATACTTGGTTATTTTTAACATTGCACTTAATAATTTTTAAACAAAATTGTTAGCATTCTGAACCAATTCAGACTTGTTTAAATTTTAATACTTAATATTGTTAAATCTAACCAAGTTATGTATGTAATTTTAAATATGTTTAAAAAGGGTTAAAATTAACCCTTTTTTTGGTTAAAATTAACCAATATATCTCTGTTACCACCTACAACGTAATCGGTTACAAATAGCCATTGATATTTTGTTGTTATTAAATAAGTGCGATTGTAAATTTTACCATGACACATTTGCTAATCTTTACAAACAGCTTACTAAATATTAACCAAGTAAAAATACTTAGCGAAGCAAAATGGGTTACCTATAAGTGAAAACGAATCATTCATTTCGTCCAAATCTTTCTAGCGTGATAGTCATTGCGTCTCGTATTTAATAAACTCGTATTGCCTAAAAAAATTTTATAATTTACAAATATTCCTAATGGATGACGATGTCAACAACCTTTTAATTGCATGGAAATTAGAAGAATACATAGAAGTATGTAAAGATGAGTGAAAAACCTACATTTTTATCTACCTAGATATAGTTACAACTAAGTTAACTCTACACCATATTATTATAATTTACTAGTTATGTTATTATTGCAGTGAATTTTGCGTTTATCTTAATTTAAAATTCTTAATTTTCTCACAAGAAAAGATTATTAACCAAATAAGAAATACCTATAATATAAAAAAAAAACAAAAGAATTATGTTACATGTCACCTGTTTGACATCATATAAGTAGTAATTACTTATATGATTTATTTAAATTAATAAATTCTTATTTTAGATATTTTTTGACTTTATTAATTATATTGTAAAAATTAATAGTCAATTTATTAAAATTAAAATTAAATTAAAATTAAAATTAAATTATAAATTGTTAAAAGCCAATTTTATACTCACATGCCGAGACCGCCCATCGGCGGCATAGCAGAGGTTACAAACCTTATAGTAAATTAACGGATATTAGAATAACAACTATTTCACATAGTACTACTATGATAACTTTGATAAACAAGACAACTAGATAGAAGGTCTCTAAGTAAACACGGAACATTTTTTATTGATTTTGTTCAAACATTAAAACTAAAACAGAAATGAGTCATACGGATACAAGAGATTTTTTTTCATCAAAACAATTATCATTTATGGATGATACCTACAAGTAGATACAAAAGATTGCCGACGCACCTGCATTTTGTTTTGTTGAATTTTTATATATACTAATATTATAAAGAGGAAAGATTTGTTTGTTTGTTATAAGAGCCTATTCAATAATAGGCTCCGAAACTACTGGACCCATTTGAAAAATTCTTTCACTGGTGGGAAGCTATATTATCAGCGAGTGTTATAGGCTATATTTTATAAAGTTACGCGGACGAAGTCGCGTGCAACAGCTAGTGTTCTATTAAAAAACTATAATTAGGAAATATAAAACGGTATTAATTTTCATTTATAAAATATCAATATCGACATCGATATATCGAGGAAAAATGTCAATATATCTAATTAAAAATATCGATACTTTTTCAACAAACCTACGGGCTCGTAGATCGTGGCCAACGCGATGCCTAGCCCGACAGCCTGAGATTAGCACGTACAACCAAACAAACAAACTCTTCAGCTTTACATATTAGTATAGATAATTTAAACATTGTACCTAACAATTTTATATAATAATAATTATCATCACGCGTTAATCCTTCATTTAATGATGAATCGTGGTAATGAACGATAGCCATAGCTCATTAAGTTTTCGTAGTAATACTGAGTATAAAGTAAAAAAAAAAGTACTTAAATAGTTTTTACTGAGTATTTACTCTGGCTTGAGTAATACTACAGTGCTTACCCATCTATAGCTGAGAGCACTCAACTGTCTCTCTCTGACCAGTAGAATCATACTGTAAGAGTTTTCAGGACTTTAATCGCTCTGATTCATGGTTTAGCAACTGAATTAATGTCTGGCAAATTATTTTTAGGTCTGTTCATACTTAAACAACATAATATTAAAATGACAGACATTCTGAAATAACTTAATTTTTTAATAAAAATGAAATCAAAATTCTCGTCTGGCTCATTATTAGCAACGATAAAAATGTCTGGCAATAAGAGATTGATGTTTGTTAAACTTATCTTAAGCTAAAATATGCAAATTGAACCTTCATAAAATGATTTTACTGTATGAATTTTCAGGACTTTAATCGTTCTGATTCATGGTTTAGCAACTGAATTAATGTCTGGCAAATTATTTTTAGGTCTGTTCATACTTAAACAACATAATATTAAAATGACAGACATTCTGAAATAACTTAATTTTTTAATAAAAATGAAATCAAAATTCGCGTCTGGCTCATTATTAGCAACGATAAAAATGTCTGGCAATAAGAGATTGATGTTTGTTAAACTTATCTTAAGCTGAAATATGCAAATTGAACCTTCATAAAATGATTTTAAAAGTCAGTATATTACCCGCACAAATAGGATGCGCACAGGCAAACGCAACCGCTACCGCTAGCCAGACTGCCCAGATCCTAACCGAAAGGGCAAGAGAGACGACATATCAAAAAACCAGCTGACCTGAAATTCTCTTTCGAAAACGTTGCCACCTCTTATACTATAAGTGAATCATTAATCTCCAACTCTAAATTTGTCATGTTATTATGTTTTGTAAACAAAATGGTACTGTCATCAGCAAATAGTGTCATATGATGCTTTGTAGCCGTTAGGAAGTCGTTTATGTATATAAGAAATAATAAGGGACCCAAAACACTTCCTTGCATCACTGCATTCCTTGAATTTTCAAACATCACAAAATTTATAAAGTTCCGTAAAAAGTTTCATCCACTATTTGAAAACCGCATTCATGTGTAGTAAATGTATAATATTATAAATGTATACGAGTATTACTTTATATTATGCGCACTTTGAGGTGCCCATATTAGTTCTATTTCCATTAGGAAGTAGGTACTCCATTTCCATTCTGTTAGAGAACTCTCAGGGCGAGGAATTTTATGTAAACAGAAGCATGAGCAAAAATAATAATAGAGAATAGCATTTTAATTAAAAATTAAAAATATGTATAATAATATTAATTTATAATTGTAACAAGATGTGGCGGATAAGCGCACTTATACTAGGTTTTAATCGTAAAATAAATAAATCAAATTACTTTAGCGAAACGTTTAATCTTCTATTACCGAGAAAGGTATTGTTTGCATACATTAAACACGCGTGACTTTAGTTTTGTTTGACAGCGGTACTTTTTTTACGAGCGTGCCGATTTTAAAGTTTTATTTTCCTTGTGTGAATTTTATCATATATGTAACTATGTTTTTATTGAAAATGAATAACTTGTAAAAATTGACAGTGATTTATGACATTAAAAATGGAATTTATTTTATTTAACCACTACCTAAAGGATTTTGATACGATTGTCACTAATGGAAAAAAGCTATAAACGGGGTTTGTGTATATCATTTGCAGAAAAAAAAAATGAGCAAAGCCGGAGGTGGTCCGCTAAATATAAAAAGTAATTACAGTATTTGAAAATATATTCATTGTGGTTTGATTATAGCGTCTTTTTAAAAGAAACTGTGTGTCTTTTATGGCACACAGTAAGTATGCGTTACTTTTAAAGTTGTGTTCCTGATTATATTGATGGAAAGAGGAATTTCTGAGGAAGTGTATCTTATTTATATTTGCCGAGCGAAGCGTGGCCATATCACCAAATGCAAGATTTTATTTTATTTATTTACCAAATACCTACGTAATGTTTATTTTATTGATTAACGGGCCATTAAGGTGTATAATAGCCACCCAACGGTCGCATAAGAACAAACTTTTAAAGTACTTACTGTTGCACGCGACTTCGCCCGCGTAACTTTATAAAATATGTATAGCCTATGTTACTCGCTGGTGATGTAGCTTTCTATAATGTGAAAGAATTTTTAAAATCGGTCCAGTAGTTTTTGAGTCTATTCATACAATGTAACATACAAGTCTTCTCTCTTTGGCGATGATCTCTTAACACATGCTAAGCTAATGTTACTTTGAACTGTCGAAGGTGAAAGTGCCTCGTGGCGACAGAGAAGAGACGTGCAGTGTAGTGTGCAAGAGTGCTAATGAGCGCGACGCGTGGCTCGCCAGGCTAACGTCGCCGCCCGCCTCGTTAGCTTACTCGCCCGCCGAACTTTGCTCGCTCACCGCATCGCCTCACGCCGCGCTCTATTTCGCCCCGGACGCACTAGCTATAGGTAATTTATACTAATTCTTCTTTTTTATGTTAAGCTCAACAGACAAACTCGTCAGTTTGTCACTTGGTCCACTTGGTGGTAGGGTACCGCCGCCTCTGTTGTGTGCTGCGAATGCTCTGCTGGCCTTAGTATAATTAGTATACGGGATAGGGAAGTGGCATCCCTATCCCACTGATACACAAACAGCAAACATGCTGCTGTGGTTAAACGGTGGTGTTAAAGGGTTGGTTCATAAGAATTAGATAAAGATAAAAAGAGACAGTAATGTTGTTTGGTTCAAAACTTGATCTGTCAAGCTCTCATAACTATATAAAAAAAATTATATGGTTAATCTATCTATGGCAAGTTGGCAAGGAACTTGTCTATGGAAAAATATATTTTCATCTATCTAAATTGTAATGATTGTAAGTTTGTATTTCTTTCTTTTCAAAAGTAAAGTCAAGTCAAGCAACTAAATGTTCAAGTGTTTTTTTACGAGTATAATAAAGTCAGTCAAAATTGTAGATTTTCAACAAACACTACAAACAATTGTGAACGAGCTCTAACTGTTCTCTTTAAGTGAGGGCCGGTAAAACTGCCGGAAAGTCCAATGGCTATACAATTTAATACGTCAGCAACATTACGTCGCTGTGAGGTACTTACATCTGGGCGCTGGTTTTCGGCGTAGTGGGAACGTAAAAGCCTTGTTGACCGCACAGCTCAGAGGGCCTCGTTCTATATTGGTGTTTTGGCAGGGTGCGAAGATGGGCTGCACTCGATCCGCGGCCCTATAAGGATGGAGGACGCGGAGGAGGATGGGGGCGAGTTGGAGCAGTGCGTGTCGTGCACGGCGTGCGTGTCGCAACGCGCGCTGCTCGTGTGCGGCGGGGCGCTGACACACGTGGCGTGCCACGAGCTGGCCTCCGCCGCGAGACGCGCCCACGTGCTAAGGCCCACCGTCGGCGTCCACCGCGTGCCCTTGCCCGACAACATCACTCCTCACTTGATCAAGGCAAGTTACACCGTCTACCTCAGAATAAATAAACGAAGCAAAAGGCGTGTTCAATCAAAATGCAACAATTTTTGACACATGTAAAGACAATGCTTATGCATGAAATGCAGTCACAACCTAATCCGCAAATCTAGCTAGCTGGGCATAATTTTCAAGCAAGACTACATAACTTCATAAATGTTCGCGATGTGCACACAGTGACTGTACAGATACACTTAAAAGTAGTTTTTTGCTGGTTAAGCTTCAAGTATGCATTTAGATGGTTTGCGCAAACATTCATACCTACGCGAGTCAAATATAATTATGTTTTATATGAATATCTAGAAACTTCAAATCTAAGTACTTGTTAAATGAGTTTAAGCTTTCTCACAAGAAATGAACTTTGAATTTATTAGATTAAAGAAAATCTAACTGTCTCCAATTTTAAAAGAAGTTTGTAAAAAGCCTAATCTCAATTGTTAACCACACCAGGATATAATAATACTCAAATTGACTCTTGAAAACGTTATCGTAGATTCGTAATTTTAAATGTAATTTTTTTTTACATATTTTTTAAGTACTTCCGTGAGACATTATTTAGCTTTTAAATATTAGATTAAAATCAGACTTTAATCGATGTTTAAATTATGAATTTCGTCCGGCAACGATATTAAACGATTTATTCTTTGACAGGCAACGTCTGGGGATGACGGCGCTTGCGTTGGCGTCGCGTGCGGTCGTCGCGTGTTCGTCCTGCGCTACGACGCCGCTCGCTCTCTCTTTAAGATATCGCGTTCGCTAACCGTCGATCGATCTCCCACCTCCATACTACTCACCGCCACCACTCTATACATCACCGGTGAGAAACCGCTCAAGGTCAACCTTCCATCGGGAGCGTTAGAGGCGTTCGGAATGGACGAACCAATTATCGCGGCGGCCGCTAGAAAGCGTTCACCGCCGAAAGCCTTGCTTCTAATCAAATCGAAACCGCTAGAGTTGCTCGTATGCTACTCGGAGTTGGGCGTGTTCGTCGACGAGACCGGGAAGAAAACGCGTCACGAAGACCCCAAGTGGACTGCATCCGCTCAAGCTTGGGAATACGTGCGTCCGTTCCTGTACGTGATCGGCGACGACCGAATCACCATATGCCATTTAACGGAGGAAACGTACAGAGCGCCTCCGTGCACCTGTGACACTGCATCCCTTAACTCAGCCGCCTCGGAAATCTACATGCCCGAAACGTACACATACAAAGCGAAGGAACCGGCGTTGATTGGAACAACGCCCGGCGGCGTAATAATTCGTGCAAGAGTCGATGACGGATATAAAGTTGTTATAGTGGAAGGCGGCGCAGCGTTTAGAAGTATCGGAGCGTCTGTTGATTCTCTGGCGACCGTGTCGGACGCGACGAAAAGCTCAACGACAGACCTAGCTCAGTCTTCGGATTCGCCTCAGGACGTGTCCCTGGAGAGCGTGGAGGCGACTTCCGGTTTCCTAGCGGACATAAGAAACAGAGCGAAACAGTTGCGCACAAAACAGAGGATGGAATCAAGACAGCAGACGTCGTCCGATGAAGTGATAAAGCAGATTCTGACCACAGAAGTGGGATTGAAGCGTCCGTCAAACGGCAGAGTGTCACCGGAGACAGGTTCGGAATTCGACTCGGACTCCGAGAGTGAACCAAGAGGCGATAAATGTGCGACCGACGTGTGCGCAGAGATGTTCGCCAGACAAGTACGGTTTCAATGACGAATCAATTTGTGCCTTAGCATCTAGTCATAGAGACTAGTTTCATGTGTAGTTAGTTAACTTCATTACGATATGTCTAATTGGGTGTGGCGACTAAGGGAGTAACTCATTTAAGCTTATGTCCATAGAATAAAATGGATATCCGAGGGATTTTCTTTATACCAATTGCTTCCATAGTTGATGCATTTCAGAAAAGTGATAACAAAATCGGAGTATATAAAGTTTGATACGTTAACTACTAATAGTTATCTTCAATCTACATCCAAAGTTTAATTTACAAAACTCGATATTTTTATTCGTATTCTATTGATGCATAGGTACCTATGCATTTAATACGCTCAAAAAAAAAATCTCGCCCCATTTTTTGCTTTCACACTTTTAGTCGCCCCAGCCAGCCATAAATATATACGTAAACTAGAACTTTTATTTTTTACGTTCAGGAATATAGTTACTGATGAAACATCCGAGGGAAAAAACACACTTTTTTCCCATAATAAAGAGACGTCGGTTTAAATAAAGTCTCTCGTACAGATGTTATCTATTACCTGCAAGGTAAGATTGCCTATTTATTTATATGTCTTATTTATTTTATATGTTATTTAAGTGTTGTCTTAATGTTAGTCTTAATTAATAACCTTGCCACTGGATTCATATGTAAGAAAAAGTATTTTTGGAATGTGAAAATTTTAATGCAAATTGTACTTTAGTGGCGAGGGATTGCGTGTACTTAAAATTCATTTCCTAATAGTCTCATAGAAATTGAAACTTGTTTTTTTTTATGTCGAACAAGCAACAGTATAGTCACTCTTTGTTCACACTGATGTTGAATAGAAAAAAAAAAAAATCAAGTGGTTGATGATTCTGTTATATTTGGTTTTGTTAGGCCACGGTTTTGTTTTTTAACAGTGTTGCTAACGGTACAGAGAAATTTCAAAAAAAAAAAAATCAAAGGAAATTCAAAATGCAGTTTACGTCCCACGACTGTTATAATGTATTGTGCAAATCACATTTAGAATTTATGCTAGTTCCATAATTATTTTCTAAATAATTAGTGTGTATTTATGTACTTAATTGTTATACTTACCGAGTGTTAAAAATGTATTTTTTTTTAATACAATTCTAATTTTATGCTTCGATTGTAATATGGACCAAGTGATTAATCGGACTACGTAGTTAATACATATTTAAATATTTTATATACATATTAAAAAGTAGTGCTGGGGAACAGATCCTACTTTTTTTTGACACAAACTGTGTTGCCCTTGCGCAATTTTACAACATAAACTATCCTATCCCAAGGATTTTTCTATTTTTCAATCTGTTTAGTAGACATTAGATATAATGCCCTACTAATTACAATGTTTGACATTTGTATTTGTATACTCACTGGTAGATGCACAGTTATTGTTCAAAAAATATGGAGACTTTAAAACATGGTAATCAGTACAGTACGTATGCCTTCTTTTGTTCGTTTGTTATGCTGACCTTACTTTACGTAGTTATTGTTGCGGTATAAATCTATCTATACCAATATATAAAGCTGAAGAGTTTATTTGTTTGGTTGTACGCGCTAATCTCAGGAACTACTGGTTCTAATTGAAAAATTCTTTTTGTGTTGGATAGTCCATTTATCGAGGAAGGCTATAGGCTAATAGAGAACGCGGACGAAGTCGCGGGCACCAGCTAGTGACAAATAAATTTACAACTCATTTAAGGATTTTTCATAAAAAATAATAATAGAGATTACATTCATATTAAATTTAACATACATTACACGAACCTAATGCTCGGACATAATTTTGTATGAAAATGTGCATCTACGTATCACTAGGTTTTGTTTGATGAAATATAAACATGCTGGCTGTACTTTAGTTATGACATTGGTTTGTCTGCGTAATTTACTTTAATTGTGACGTCAATAAAAAATTGGTTTTGATAATAGTTTTTGTACATTTGTTATTGACTAAAGTTTTGGAGTTGAATGCTTGTAATTTGTTTTTTTTTGTACTGTGATTTACTAGTAACTTTTTATTTTGATAATTTTAAACTTTGACTTAAGAACATGCTCGTTGATGAATAATTTGTAATTATTAAGGTGAATAAGGAACGTTTGTTAAGTTCATTTGTAATAAAATATACTAAATTTTAAATGAAATCATGTGTTTTATTAGTGGTTTGTTGAGGAAAATGAGTGAAATCAAGCGGCTAAACTTAAGGCGGGTAACTTGGCTTAATTTTACTATAGCGTATTGCATCTTTCACTCAACAAAAATTCGTTCCTGAGTAAGCTTAGCTTTATGGTAAAGTGAAGCTTAGTTAAGCGTAAGACTTAAGTAAAGAATGAAATACCGGCTCTTAGTCTTGTCCTAATACGAAATGTGATTGATGTCCTTTTCATATTTATTTATCTTTTCCGTGAGACGAGTTGAATTTCGCCCAAACACTATAAAATTATCACTTTTTTTCCGCAAGAACAAGCGCGGCTTTTATCAGCATATTATTCATTTTATATTATGCAAAATGTTAAGTTAAAGGTTACGTAAATTCGTAATCATTGTGATATTTTAAAAACAATATAATTAAACTCTTTTTAACTATGTCCGGTGATGGTTCCAAAGTCCCCTAAAGACTAGAACCCACTCATCTCGAGGAGTGTTCTTGTGCGATAATAGTCCCATATAACCCTTATACCCTTTGCATCGAACGCGGCACTTGTCATAAGGGTATCTTTTGAAGATTTCTCCCCTCATACAAAAACTAAGTTAATAAAAAACAAATGAAAATTATCCCATTCTTTATTTACATGTTTTACATTTACATACGAAAGGTAAAATTATTACATAATAACATTTATTGAAGACCGGATGTAAATTTTGTAGTGATTTTTTCATTATTGAAAAAGTTCACTATGGCTTAAAATAGAATTCATTATTCGAAAAATGCGTATTTTCAAAATTAAATGTATTAAAAAAAGAGATTAAAACTACGCATTTTCAGGCAATTAAATAAGCACCGCAGTGTATTATATAAAAAAAAACTTTATTAAAAATTGTCGATTTATTTAAACTAAAAAAAATCTAATTTTTACATACACATCTCGCTGTCTTTTTAAAGACAACTGCAGATATTTAAAAAAAAAAACTAACAATGTACTTTAAAATGTACTAACACAATTTAATAGGAGAGATCTTATCTTCACGTTTAATGTACAAGAGACACATTTATATTTAATTTTAGACTCAGTCCAAAGAAATTATCAGTATAAATACAAACACGTTTATCGCGTACAATTTATTTACTTACTATTTATTTATATAACATTAATTACATTGAGTTGCACTGGTTTTACAACAAAAAAAAAATACACCCAGAAAAAAAATCTCACGCACACAACAATCACACATTTATTTTATACAAAAACGCGACAATATTTATTATTATTATTATTTTACGTTTATTTGAGGCAGTATTTTTCAAAAGATTTCAACGCTCACGAGTCATTTTTATTCGGAGAAGATTCTCTCTCCGGAACTCGATGGAGCCCTTCGGTCATGAGATAAAAATATACAAAATATAAAAAAAAACTACACATTGATAACAATTTCGATGATAAAATTTAAAAACTTATGTTAGAGTTAAAATATTGGGGGTTTCAGATCCAGAGTAAAGTACAAATTGTAGGCATTAGTTATAGACTATACTGTTTCAATAATCTGGTAAAAATATAAAGTACTAGCTATTGTACGCGGCTTCGTCCGCGCAACTTTAGCTGACGCTGACAATATAGCTTTTATAGGTGAAAGAATTTTTAAAATCGGTCCAGTAGTATTAGTATAGACGATGTCTTCAAATCATCAAAGAGGATTGTATGTATGGCCGACCAGAAAAGTCCTTTATCAGTTTCGATAACAAATTCCATTCATTTCAAAATTCGCTAAGGCTTAGATTTGAAATAGGTATTCATTACTGATTCACATAATTGTCACTTTGAATTTTCAAAGGAAAACAGACCTTATAATTCTACAACATACAAAGAATGTTCAATCTTAGGGTGATAAAGCACTTTAATTGTCGAGTTTACATAATATAACGACTTGGGAGAGTTTATGTGCGTACTTGACCCATGTATGCAACGCAAATTGGTGTCACAATCAGTTATAAATTTTCAAAAGGTGCACTAACTAGTGCTTCGGAAATAAATGTTTTCTCACTCTTATACAGAGTTTGAGGACGATTTATTAAGTTTATTATTTTATTACGCCGCTAAAATAAAAATAAAGCGATAAAGACATGATTTTGATTCAATGAAATAAATAAACAAATAGAAAAAAAGTTGGGGAATATCATACACTAAGGGTCAGCGCCGACCTACGGAGTGGCGGCGAAGAGACTAATGAGCTATCATTTGAAAATCGACTTTAGTTACTTCACAGTATGTGATTGAAAGTGGTATAATAAAAAAAAATACTCTCGCGTCGGCAAGTGCGGGCGCGCGGCGCGCGGTGTACCTTCAGCTAAAGAAACTAAAGTAGATTTTCAATTGATAGCGCTTTAGTCTCTTCGCCGCCACTCCGTCGGTCGGCGCTGACCCTAAGGCGGCGTCCTAATTGGTCAAGATCGTACGAGCAACAATGTGTCGCAGGACGAGTGTGAGCACAGAAAATGCCTAATAATGATCGTGCGATCAAAAACTACATAATAATGTTAACAATCCGCCATTTTGAATTTATCAATGGCCGGAGGACGGACTCTACGTATTAAAAAGTGATCCGAGAATACCCGTAAATTAAGATGGCGCTAGTGTAGCTTTGAGGAGTGAATTAGACAAAGATAAATATAGATAGAAGTAACAGAAATAGAAATAGACAAAGATTAGATAGAGAGATAGAAAATATGCTCCACAAGCGCCATTGTGGCCACTTTTAGTACCCTTATTTTATTGTTTCACAATCTATAAAGTATGTTACGTGGTCTACAGGTCTTCTTTTTTCAGTGTCATTTGTAATTTTTAAATCAATATTGCCCGATAGCAAAAAATGTACTCTGTAAACAGCCATTGTTGAAATGGCGTTGCGATGACGGGACGAAATCATCGCACGATCTATTGGGACACTCTGTTGGACCATCGCACGATCATTTTCATCGCGCGAGGAAAACGCATCGCTTTCTCGTACTATCATAGCCACAACGACCAATTCGTGTCTGACGCGTAAGTATAAGAGAGTGTAAGAGATAAGTTTAATCTCACATCAATTTTATGCTATTTCTTGTGAAGATTTTTTTTTTAGGCAAACATGTAACAATTTGTACGCCCAAATATTTATTTATCTACCTATCTACCGACACAATAAATATTTCTTATATGATGACAGGATTATAGCTTCACCCGAAGAAGACTAGATGTCACAAGAGCGAACATTTTTATTCTTGTAATCTCACACTTATTTTATGCTATTTCTTGTGAATTATTTTAGCCAAACATTAAACATTTTGTGTACGCCCAATTTTTAATTTATTCACCTATGTCCCCCCGGACAATAAAGATTTCTTTTTTGATTAAAACATTATAAGCTTCCGATTGCTGTTTTCTGGCTCTGATTCTGATCGGTTTTATTGGAAAAATTACGGAGGAGGCATGTCCGTCCAGCAGTGGACTTCCTGCGGCTGTGATGATGATAATGATGATGATGAGCCTCACCCGAAGAAGACTATATGTTCAGTTGAGGTAACCTCGACACTGAGCCGCACCGCACAGACAAGGAATCTTCTCGTCCTCCAACGGGAACTTGTAGTCGTACGTGATCTCCTCGTCGACTCCGATCGGCTGCTTCGAATATATCACTATCTTCTTTTGCGACTCTATCGTTATTATCTTCGCGTAACAGTTCGGCTGAAAAACAGTCATTGAATATTTAGGGCATAATCCTATATCTAGATCTAGACATTAGTTGGGAATCTAATTAAAAACAGTCAGTTTGTGTGTCTGTATGCTCGCGAAGATCTCAAAAACTACTAAATGGATTATCATGTGGTTTTCATTGATGGAAAAAAAATGCACCCGTGCGAAACGGGAGCGGGTCGCTAGTATATTATAATCAAATGTATTTACATTTTCAATTAGTCATATTTCAATTATTAATTTAATCATAGCTTTTTAGCCAACCCATTTGAGATAATATTTTTTATGCACTAAATTTGATTTAAAATACATCCATTAAATATATGGGTGAAGATCGACGTCCTATTCGGATCTTGGACTATCAGTAAATAAGCAACATTGAAAATACGGAGTACAGTCAAGTAGAGAAACGCTACTCACGTTGCAACTGTGATTGATGAACCGCGCCAAGTTTCCGCACTTGGTCGCGTCTATTATTGTGTCCAAGTCTATGCGGAACAGGTACGAGCTTCCTATTCCGGTCGCCTCGTAGTGCGCTTCCCGCACGTCAGCCACTATCGGCCTTATCATCTGCCCCACGTACTCTATCACCATTTCGTCCGCCGCTATCGGCTCTTGAGCGAACAGGCCCCAGTCGTGTATACCGGACTTGGCGAATTTCAACTGCTTCTTTCTGAATTTGAGCTGATTGAATTTAAGCAGATCCGAGTCCGTGTCTAGACCGAACGCTGTCAGCAATCGGCGTTGGTTGGAGCGAGCTTCGCGAGAGAGAAGTTGCATCTTGGAAGCTTTGGCGGCCGCGTCCGCTAGCAAAGCGGCCGGTGCGCGTCCGTGGTGATATTTGAACTTGGCTTTGACGCGAGCGTCCATCTTGTAGTAGCCCTCAGTGCGCGCTGAACCGCTCGAATGACTTTGCAATTCCAACCACTCCTGAAAGAACGACAGAAATATTTGTTTAAAATGTGAGCACGAACAAATTGAATAATGTCTTATACACATTAAGGCGCTTTCTGCCGTCTAATGGGTACTTTGTTAAGCTTACTCTTAGTTTATGGCTAGACCAAAAAGCTTGAAAAAAATTATTATGAATAATAATTATCAAAGAAAAAAATAAAGAAATGTACTAAATGTGTAAAATTACACATTTAGTACATTTCTTATCGCCAAAACTTGAAAAAATGTTTACCAAACAATGTTTTTTTGTTGTTGCTTGAATTGCTCCTAAACGGGTACGATTAGAAATATTTACACGCTAAAAAATTAATAATCTGTTGTATTAAACACAACATTTTCATTCAAAATACCAAAATATACTCGGTATAAGGCGCGGATGTAGCGAGCTACCCCCCTACTCAGACGGCCAACGTCATTGACTGCTCCAATAGTGCCTTAATAGTGGCGTACAAATATTATTTGTTTGTTAAAATTAACATAATATAATGCATTAGTTTAAAACCTGTGCGTAGTGTCGTTTTGAGCGTTTCCGAGGCGGCGCGTATTGGATGTCTGTGGGCGGGTGGTCGACCCAGTGCGTGTCGTTCAGCCAGTACGAGTGCGAGTCTGCACCGGCGCCGGCCAACAGAGCTTCGTAGGCGCGCCTCAAGAGCTCTGCGTCCTCTCGGTCGACGCCGCGAGTGAGGAAAGCGTACATGGCCTGCATTTCGGCCATCATGTCTCTCGGCGCGAACACGCTTCGGCCTTTTTCGGCCTCGACTATCGCGTCCGGCGCCGAGACAATCTTCTTCTCGTGTTTCCGCTTGTAAGTGCGTTTCACTTCCTTCCGCGGCTTCGTCTCCTCTGCAGGCAGAGTTTCCGCGCTCGGCTCCGTCATCCACGTGTAACCTGAAATTACAAACGATGATTGTAAAAAGCCAATCAAACTATTTTTCAGTATCATATTGGAAATTCGATTACAAGATATATTAATAAAAATTGTGTTAGTACCGTGGTCGTGGTGCAAATGGTTGGGCGTGGGAGCGTCTTCGGGCGGCGGGCGACAGTAGGAGTGGTCCAACGCCACCTGCGACGCCTGCGACGCTTGCGACGCCTGAGACACGGGCGACGTGCTTCCCGACCGGTCACCGTCCTTTGTTTAAGGGCAATCGTTACTACCATCATTCCATTGAGTTTTCCAATAAAAAAATTTCAATGGGATTTTACAAGTCAAATTTTACTTAAATTAAAATAGTAATTTAGAATAGACCAAGCTTCTCTGCGGTACTGGACAATGCTTGCTTATATAAAAGAACATAAGCTATTTACCAAAGAAAGTCACGTCAAAATCGATGCAGCCGTTTCGGATATTAGTCGGAATAAAAAGACAACAGACAAAAAAATGATTTTGTTATAACCCCTATATATAATTTTATGTACATTCAGTAAAAAGCAGTTGTTTTGACTATAAATAGATACTTTAATTTTTTTTTTTTTTTTTTTTCAATTTTTTTTAGTATAGATACAACAAGTATAGTGACAAAATATACTGGTCACTAAAGTCATTATTTACTTCAGAGATGGACAGTGTCATTTATTAACAACAGTCGTATTGTTATACCATCCGTGTGATTTAACACAAGTTAGTGGAGGAGACATTGCTAATAATACTTTCAAACACAAAAAATGTATTGTAATAATTCTGCAACAAAACTCACTTGAATTCCGTTAACACTGGGGGCAGATTCTGTATTACTATCACTGACTGACACAACTCTCTTTCTGCTGCTCTCCTCGCTGACTCTCCCTTCCTTCTTCTGCTCGTCCTTCTGCGTCTCTTCGTCAGAGGTGATCTCACCGTCTTCCACTTCCATCGCCACATTATTCTTCTCCGGTGACAACCTATGATTTTTGATTGGACTGCTTCTCTCCTTCTCTTCGGGTTTGACTTCTGGCGGCACGCTATAATTTGTACGAGAAAAGTTCTTGCGATTACTGTGTTAAAGAGATATAAACTAAACGAACACTCCGACTCTCTATTGAGCCCAAACACGCTATATCTTTTCTAAGTTGCTGAGGAGTTGGGTGTCCAGTCCACACCAGAAGTTCAAGTCTGAGCACCGATATTATTACACTGATTGTAGTACAAATCCATGGAACAATTTGATGACTATTTCTACTAATTACTTTAGGATAGTACACTTTCTTTTGCGCTTCGGCCGCCGACGAAACCAATGCTACGTAACCGGTTACGTGTAAAGGATTATTTTTCTTGCTACGAAACTAGTTACGTACAAAGAGGTTTTTTCTTCCTACGAAACTAGTTACGTACGACCGCCTACGAAAACAGTTTCTGACGCATCTTTGCATTTGTGGGAAAGAGACAAAACACATTTTTGTATTTCGTTAACACAGGCATTGCTCTGGGCTATTTCGTAGAAAGAAAGAAAAAAAATCTTTGTACGTAACTGGTTACGTAGCGTTAGTTTCGTAGGCGGCCGAAGGGTTTTTTGTATAGAAGGTATACCTTTCGTCCGGTGGTTTATCAGGCTGCGGGCGGGTGTCCATCTCCATATTTTTCCTCTGCTCCTCGAGGAACTCTCTCTCGATCTGTTCCATGTATTCCGTGTTGCGTCTTCTTCTCTCCTAAAATAACATATAATATATATTAGTAAAATTTCAGGTATGGTTTCCAATCCACGACAAACCAATATTAAAACGTAACGTTACCTGGTACTCTCTCTCCTCTTCGGAATCGGAGTAGACTCGATCCAGGAGGACATCGCGAGGCTCCTCCGGAGAGAGTATGGGCGATCCGAGTCTCTCGTCTGAAGCTTCCACTTCGGGTATTGGCGTTTTCTCTGTGAAAAGAAATTTCATATTTAAAACATATACAATTAAAATTATAAACTAACACCCGACTTTCTATTGAACCCAAACACGCTATATCTGCTGTAAAAGTCGTCGAAGTGTATTAACGTGTTTGTATGTGACTTAGTAGATTTTGCTGTGCTATTGGTATCTTCATTAAATTAAATAAAGTTGAGGACGGGAGAAAGGGCTGTGGTATACCTTACTCTTAAAGTTAAATAAGTAAATAGTATGCTCATACCTCGTCTGCTTCGTTCCTCTTCGCTGTCGTCAGACGATGATGAGTATACTCTTCTTAATCTCTCCTTGTTGGACACAACCTTGAGCTGTAACAAGTATAACATCATTTAATAATACATTTCTTTTCGAATGTTTAATTCGAAAATTTTAACTCAAATAGGCCAGTACGTTTAATTTCATATAGCTCACGACATATATTATAAAATAAAGAACTAGCGATTCGCTCTCCGCTTCGCAATTCGGGTGTAAGCCATTTCCATTAACGTATTAAGACTGTAAAACCTCGTCGAATGGTATTAGTACATACTTCAGCCTCTTCCAAGTCGCTATCGGAGTCGGTGTCCGAGTATATCCTCGGCGCTGGACCTCGGCGTGTCGACGCCGACGAAGACGAAGACCGCGACGACGAAGACGACGCCGACCTGGAAATTCAGCACATAAATATTTGGTCATTTCGCTGCTTAAAAACTAAAGGGTCATAAAACCAAAAAAAAAAAAAACCAAAAATGTTTTTATTGCAAAAATACAATATCACAATCCTTCATTATTGTATGTTGCAGAAATACTTATGGTTGTTTTATTACATATTTAGTGCCTATATTATTTTGATCATTTTTTATATATTCAAAAGTAACATATTATGCTTATATCTCTTCTAGTATTCAGTTTATTATAAAAGTACTTAAAACATTTAATGATACTTAAAAATACGCTTCTAACGATGTAATATGCATATATTTGATATATATATCTAATAAGAAAAAATAAAAAATATTTTTTTTTCGATTAGCTCTCCTGTAAAAAGTGTAATTTTGATTTGTGCACATTTAGTTTTTAAGCAGCGATTTGTTGCTACGTAATTGTGCAGAAACGTTGACATAAATGTTACGTTCATTCGTAAGTGTGTGGTCTTATTGGAAAACAATGAGAAGATTCGATTGAAAATTGCATCATTTTACCGAGTCTTTTAGCAGAGTGGTTAAGGTTGCTTGCTTAAAGCGCTCTGAAATAACAGCATCGACTGAATGGTACTTACCTCGATGAGCTACTCGATTGCCTTCGTCTACTCCTCGATAGGTAAGAGCCTGTGGTTCTGTTCCGTGGACTGGTTGGTATTTCTTTCTCCTCGTCGGAGTTCTGAACCATTTCCTCCTGGAATCACAAAACTCGTCAGCATTTAAACATTACAAGAAAAGAAAAGGAACCGAACGGGAAACTGAAAAGCAAGCCGCTTTCGCGAGGGCCGCAACGAGAGAGAGAGAGTTAGGGATGCCTCTTATCTAGAAACTTTAGACTTTTTGGCAGCCCTGTGAACCTATAGAGTCGAAATAGTATATAGACTATATAGGGTATAATCTAAAAATGCAATAAACGGGCATTAGTTTAGGGAAAATTAACAAACCTGATCGCTAAGCCTCTTAGAAGAGTCGTCATCCATAACGACCGGTGAGGGTATCTTCCGTTTCCGTCTGAAACTGGGCATTTTGGGTATTGCCGCACGCAAGCCCAACCCTATGCCCATCCCGTACCCGCCCAAGTCCAGCCCTAACTCCCGAGACTCTATTATTGACTTTATCGAATCCACAGTCTCCTCCTTCTTGTTTGAGATGTCCTGAAATATAAACGAAATTTGGTATAAGAGTTAGTATACACCTAAAAAACTGCAGAACAGTGATAACAACTGATATTCAATATGAGGCAAAAAATACTAAAAACTATCAAACGCTAGCAGACAATCGACGAATGAAAAAATAAATACCTATAATTTAATTTTTGAATAATTATTAATTTTATTAATTTTTATGATTATAATTAATGAAACGAGAGTTCGAATCCCGATGGCAATGTCTGAGCTTTTAATATATTAAAAGTATGTGTGTATGATACTCGTAATATAATTTGCGAATTAGATAATATACCTAATATATCTTGACCTAATTATAACGAAAAAAAGTGATGATCGGTTGGATATTTAGGTGTGAATGCTTAACAAACAAACAAACTCACTTTCGCATTAATAATATCAGTAAAATGTAACCTGTAAAGGCTGCTGTGTTTCCTCCTTGAGTGGTTTGGTTTGTCTAGTGGTGCGACTCTGCTCGTCCCACCAAACCTCGAAACTTTTGAAGGCAGTGCTCTCAATCATCTTCTTGTTAAAGTCCTTTTTCAATATTTGCTTCAGCTCCGCTGTTACCCGCTCGATTACACTGTTTATTGTCGGGAAATAGGGATTATCGAGTTCCTGGAAAAATTAAAATTGCATTTGAAAAACTACAGAATTAGCCAGTTGCTATTGGGCTATTCGACTGATGAATCAATCGGAGCCGATTGCTATTGGACTATTCGACTGATGAACCTAAAATTTATCTTCTGCGCAGTTATACCTTGTGATGAGAAGTTTATGTCCTGGATTGAACTTTTTTCAAATTACTTTTTTCACTATTATCATCGAAATACTACAATGGAATTTGCGTCACAAATGCCAAAGCGGCACATAAAAAGAACGCCTTTGACAGAATCATGGCCGACTCTTGCCTTCACGCGTCAATGGTAAAAGGTAGTAACGATCAACTTCTACTATTTCATTTTAAACTCTAATGGGTTGACGTAAAGTCACATTTTCTTTAAATTACGTACTTATTATTATGTTTGTTTTGTTTTTAAATGACAGTTCATGCTCTACGCATATGTCACTTTTAAATGTTCCATAAAATTCGTAGTGTTTTGTATGGCACGCATGTTCCATGTTGTAGTAGTTTGATGACTATTATAGATAAGTGTGTTAAGTGTTAAGGGTTACCTGGGCGGGTGCGGCCGGTTCGTGGTACGAGTGGTAGTGAGGGGGCAGCATGTGAGCCCCCGCGAAACCCGTTCCGTACGCCATCGCCCCATCCGGACCCATTTGTCCCATCGATCCAACGGCGGCGTACCCCGGTGGCGGATAGGCTGCAAATTTACAACGTAAATCATTGCTTACATATCAGGACTGATGGTGAAATAAAAACTATTGCTCATTCTTCATAACCTTGATTTTATGTAATATTTTTTTTATTTACATTAATATTATAAAGTGAACATTTGTATGTTTGTAATGAATAAACTCAAAAACTACTGGACCGATTTTGAAAATTCTTTCACCTATAGAAAGCTACATTATCAGCGAATAACATAGGCTATATTTTATAAAGTTACGCCAGCGAAGTCGCGTGCAACAGCTAAAGTTAAATATAAGTACATACTCAAACAAATATTGACAAACGGCTCAAACAATTTTTAATATCACTAGTTTATCACCTGTGTGGGACCACATGTGATGATAGGGCGCATAGTGAGGGTGCGTATTTGGATGAGCAGCGGACGGAGCCGGGTAGTAGTATTGCTCGGCAGGAACCTGCTCTTCAATCTTCGCCTCTGTCGACGACAACGAAGACAGCGACATCTATACACAACATTCAAATTTCAAAATTACCATAAACACCCCAAATGCAAGTAGACAAAATGACTGAATAAAACATTACCGAAAACTTATTTACATTTTATAATTTGAAACAAGAACAAATATGTAGGCCAATCCCCTAACAATGACCCATCCTCAGAGTAATAAATAACCAATGGAAGCGCCCTATTCTACTATATGAACCGTAGCCTATATAAATATCTGTTATATCGATACGTTAATGTCAAAGAGCATTTTGTCTCATTTTAACTAGGTGACAGTTGAATAAGAAAAAAGAGATAAATGGTACCATGTTAAGCGCAAATTTGGGCAACACTCTTTGCTGACTTCATGACTTTACCAAAGCGTGACCAGTGCCACCATGTTATGTGCAGTTTCGTGGTAGTATAGGAAATATTTTGTTGTTTTTGTGAGAGAACGATTAAGAAAACCACTTTTAGTGGTGTGCAGGGCATTGTCCTAATGACACTACTGCATCAAGTAGTGTCGTAATAGAAAAAACGAAAAAATCTATGAAAGGTAGCCATCTTATGTGCCCAATTGTTGGAAGTTAATCACGGCAGTTGAGGGGGTATGCCGGGTCCATATTGTTCTCAGGTCATTGGACCCATCTCACTCTGTCAGTATCGGAAATATGCGACTATTGTGCATATTTCCGAATAACTATTGTGATAACTACGTCTTTAAATCTACATATTTAACTCCCCGTCAAGACTCGTTCGTTTGAGTTACTTAAATTTTAGAAGCGTAATGAGAATTTTTAACAACTTTTCCTAGAATTTTCTTCGGTACGACGAGTATGACTCATTGAGGTGCGAGGTGGCGAGTCATGAGGTACATCACCTGGTCGTCGTCTAGGTTGTCCTTGTCTGTGGTTTCGGCGTCTCGCTTCGGCGATCGCCTGGGTTCCGGTTCCTCGCCTCGCAATAACTCGTCCTCTGATGATGAAATGTCTGAACCTATTTTGTCGAAACACGGCGGTTGTTTCTTGCGCGCCTCCTTCTGGACCTTCTAAACATTAAAATAATAATAAATAAACAAAAAATCCGAATGCGCTTGGGACTTTTTTTGTTTTCTTTTTGCTAGGACAGGCCACCCAGAACTTAGTATACTAAGGGTTACTGGTAAATATATTCATATACTTAATATTCGTAAATATATACATAGCATATATGGAAAACACCCAGGGCAAGGCAAAAAGAGACATTTATTCAATTCATACATACAAAATTTTTCCCTTTTTTTGGCATTTGACACATCAAGTTTAAAACTCTTTTGAGAAGTTACATAATATTAAGCTTTTCTTAAGCCAAATTTTTAATCCAAATGTTAACATAATCGTAGTACTCACCCTGTGAATGGTGCCTTGCAGACATCTGAGGTAAAAATCTCTGCTCAAATAAGGCGAAGGTGTTTCCGACAACGGTTCCGGATCTATCTCGGCTGGTTCCACGAATGACACCACACTCTCCCGATCCTCACTGCCACCTGAACCTTTACAACAGACAGACATTTCAATTGAAATAATAGCCTGATTAATAACAGAAAATAATAATTAAAATAAAACTGAAATAATAAGACATGTCAGTTGCAGAAGTCAGAAGTGAAAACTTAGCTCCACAAAAAAAATTTTTTTTTTTTCAAATTTTTGACGACAAGCTTATTTCAAAACATTGCTGATAAAAGTATAAAAAACGCAATAAATATTTATCTTTGGTCACAAATCGGCAAAGCCTTGGCAAGTGATTGGCGAATTAGACGAAATGACATAGCCTTACCGTCATCATCCGAGATAGGCTGTGGCGCGTCGAGATCTGGTATATGGTTGGGACGCCGCTCATCATCTTCCTCCTCTGAGGAGATGCCCAAAGACAAGAAGGGCGGCGCCAGTCCGCCACCACCAGTCGCACCCTTCAGCAACATCGCTATTCTGGACACAAGACGCAAACAAAAATCAGACGCATTTATTGAACCTAGCAATTAGCATCCACAAAATTATATCAAAAATTGTGTTGTGAAATCGTCATCAAATAAAAAGTAATCAGGGCTCACAGACGGGGCAGAAAAAATGTTTTTCTAAAGCATTTTTAAAGGCCACTTTAAGCATAACGTCCGCTACTAACTTCCGTCGGACCGTCGTTGGCTTACATACCACCCTTTTTATATATAAAAAAAAAAAAAAAACAATATCTCGGTTCTCCGAATCAATATATATCGTCATAATTATGAATCGCTATTAGTAGAATAGTTCTCCAGTATTTTTATTTTCGGTTGGGACACCGGGAAATATTTTTATATATAAGATTAATCAATCAGTCTTAGTTAAAATAAATGTAATACCGACTCACTCACCTAGTATCGAGGTCGACATTCTTCGGTTCGTCGGTGGGCGGCGGTGGTTTAGGCTCTGGGTCGGCGCCGTCGGGTGCGTCGTCCGGTGGCCTCGGATCCGCTACCTCACTACTTTTACTCTCCACCGGAAACTCCTAACAGTATACATTCTTATGACGTCATTTTCTCATTACAAATCTCTCTCTTTACGTTTAAACATCACGACCGAACTGAACCAGTACCGAAAGCGGGTTAGGGACGAATATGAGGCTAAGTTCAGTTTGGGGTTTTTGCAAATAGCAAATTTCAGCACCCTAGACCTAGATCACGTACATTTTACCAGAAGAATTCAAACATTCAACCTAAAATGAGCCTTGAAATATCAATATATTATGTATTGTCAATTTCAATAAAAGTGTACTGCCGACTACAGTACGGTTAAATATAAGGAGTTGGGAAGGGATAGGGAAACTGGCTTTGGCATCCCTTACTCACTCACCGAAACACAACAGCACACGTGCTGTCAAAATGACTGCGCAACGCAGTATTTCCTGCCATTACTTTCCAGTTCCAGATTAGAGCCAATTTTGAAAAGTTAATTTCCAAAGTTTATTCTGCCGGGAAAAACGTATGAGTAAAGACAAAAAACATTTCAATACTTTTTTCCAATTTGTTTTTCTTTTTCTTTTTTAATTTATCAGCTATTAAGCCCGCCACAAACGTCACGACGTTGGTGACGTCATCGAAATCTATATTATTAGCTGGTGCCCGCGACTTCGTCCGCGCTCTCTATAGCCTTATTATATAGTCTTCCTCGATAAATGGACTATCCAACACGAAAAGAATTTTTCATTTCGAAACAGTAGTTCCTGAGATTAGCGTACAACCAAACAAACAAACAAACTCTTCAGCTTTATATTATATATATTTGTATAGATATCTGCGTGTGTGGTCACCCCAATATTTGTATAGAAAATATATCGTAATATACCTTGCTATAATTTTATTTTAATATATTTATAGCTACGTGTGTGAGCTTTAACGTGCTTTGGTGTTAACAATAAAAACATTTTAGAAACTAGTGGGTGAACACTAATACTAGAATATTGCAAAAAAACTTTCACATACTAAAAGCGAGCAAGCTTAAGCAATGATGGAAAAATGAGATGATTGAGTCATTAAATATGACTGAGTTTAATGACAGCACAGAATGAGTGTGATATTTAAACATGCCATGCATTATGTAGACATATGAAATGAGTCCCTTGTGTTATCCTCTTTAATCTATACTTATAAAATAGTTTGTCCAGTCTATCAACGCACAGACAAAACTACTAAGTGTACTCGTAGAAAGCTGTCATTTGGAATATAGTAGGTTTATTTTATACCGTAAGCATGTAATTTTGAAAATTTTAACCACGTGCGAAGCCAGGGGCGGAGCGCTAGTCTATTATTAAACAAAGTAGCTGTCCGTCTTCGTTTTTTTCTCCGCTAACTTTTTCTAAACTACCCAAGCGTTTTTGTTACGGTTTTCACTAACGAAAATCGCTATAAACGAGGAAGGTTTGTTTATATAATATGCAGAAAAAAATTCTCTTCGCAAGGTAGGGAGCAGGTCGCTAATAAACAATATGAAAATTATTATTTTTTTTATTTTCACAGGGACCCATTTCGTTTTCAGACTTTTTATTAAAATGATCATTCCCAGTTACCATGTTTTGTGTTAGTGCTAAAATTAACACTGATCTGTTCAAAATCAACAAATTTAACTACACTTAAGTACAATAAATAATTTAGGAAGCTTTAATCTTGACAAATTAACAATAGAGTTGCAATGAACGAAAATTTTAAAACAATTTTTCAAAGAGAAACCAACTAACGAATCGCACAACACCGACTACTTTCATTGAGCATTATTTTCGTCAAAATGTAAATATTAGAAAAGCCAACCCCGATTCCCATACAAGACTGGGTCCATGCATCACATGCATGAAAACTTAACTATTAATGTTCTACACAGACCCAAAATCGAAAGTTCGCCTTTCCCTGCAATCTGATGCACATTTACATTTTGTCTGCAAAATGCCTTAATAACTTTTCTCATAATTTCCGACCTTGTGCCTTTCCTTCTTCTCTCTAGGCTCTCTCTGTTCGGGCGATGAGTGTTCCTTGGGCGTGGGTAAGGGCGTGGTCACAGTGGTGGCGGGCGTTGTCCTTGACGCCGCCGCCGCGTTAGCGCTCACACTCGGGACCGCACTTCCACTCGCATTCGCGCGTCGATCCGACTTCAGCGATACGATTACGTCAGATGATAAGCTTATACGTTACGTTTTAATTTGCGACCGCGATCCCTTTGTGGGAAACGAAAACGTCTCGCTGTTTCTTTAAACCATGGAGAATAGAGATGAGGAAGAGTAACTTATACGGGCGTTAAACTGGGAAGTTACAATCATTAAATAGTGGTTCATAAATTGGCTACAATGGCGCTTGTGAAGCATTGGTTGCATTAGTTCATGAAATCACCGTAAATAAAATGCTACTACAGCGCCACACCGCAATACTACTACAGCGCTTCTATTTATAGAGTTAGTCTTCTTTTCCTCTATTCTACATATTTTTAAATGAGTCGGGATTACGCAAGCGAAAATGCAACGTATAATTGAATAATGAACGTTTAGATTACATCGATGGGTATGAAGATATTTTCTACGCAAAACTACTTCGTCTCCATTTGCAAATTATAAGTTAAAAATTATATTACTTTTTTTCAAAATCTTACATATTTCATGTACTGCTATTATTTAACTTTTCATTTACCAGTGTAAACACATTAACACAGTAAACACATTGTAACTGTTGAATAAAAATGGGTATTTGTTGTGACCGAGGGGCGATTTAATAAAATGAATACAGGCAATGCAAGAGGCTTTGAAAGTATACACAAAGCAAGCAAACCTTTTCAAAGAGTTTAACCATACTCTTCAGCACAAACGATTATTGATTATGAAGTATTTGTGGGTACTTTTTAAATCAAATTCAATATCAACCTTGGTTAGTAACATGAAAATGGAAATATTTTAAAACACATGGCATGACTTATTGAAAAAAAAAATGATTGACTTATTCCGTATCAAGTATAACAATTTTTTGAAACATAATATATACAGGAAAGTAAAATCCCTTTTTGGTGTATAAATATGTATATAACTCACG
Organism: Synanthedon formicaeformis; assembly: GCA_945859745.1. Lineage (NCBI taxonomy): Eukaryota > Metazoa > Arthropoda > Insecta > Lepidoptera > Sesiidae > Synanthedon > Synanthedon formicaeformis. The sequence goes on from OX243972.1 coordinate 7,072,298, forward strand.
TGCGATGTGTGGCTATGATGGTCAGGTGGATGGTGACGCCAATCGCCCCACCACATACCGCTAGCGCCCGGTGGAGGACCGCTCGCACCGTAACCATACGCGTACCTTAACATAAGACATAAAATATCACTATTTAGTCATTTTGATTTAATTAGGGTTTCATATCGAATTATTTAATCTATACTATTATGGGCAAATGAATTACCGTATTGTGATCTATATGCTCTAAAAGCCTTGGACATAACACACTAACTCGACAAATACAAAAATGTCTTGATCTAACTAAACTAAATCATCTTCTTTCATTGCTGCCAACACAATTCCCTACCATGTACCAACAAGCGTGGCTCATAAAAATGCTACTAGATGCATATATTAACGAAAATATAATTACCCTGGTGTGTGTTGGTAGTAGTGAGACGGTGTGGCCGTCGGTGTCACTGGCGGCGCATAGGAAACGTCGGGGGCGTGCGACAACGGTGTGACAGGGGGCGCTGACGTCACATAAGAGAGCGCACTCGCCCCGGCACTCGGCCCTGCACTAGCAACCACCGACTCCGCCGACTCACTTCCGCGCGCGTATCGCTCCGATCTCTCGCGATGTCTAACAAAGCAAGTAAGGGTCAGTTCACACTGAGACGCGACGCGCACATTTTATGGTAGCAATTCAATATAAAACTAATTTATTACACAAATACGTGTAATTGTGTAACTCGGTGCATCTCGGTACTTCTCGATGCGTATTGAAGCGCACACGTACTCACTGAACTGCGAACCTTTTTGTATAATGATTTAGTTCTATATTGTAGAACTCATTCACTACATAAAAAGATAAAAACAGTCCCATTCTGAGATATTTATTAAAAACAGACTATAGGTGGCCAGATATTGTTTGTAAATCAGATGTCATTTAAAATGGAGATTATATCCTCATTCCGTAAGTGCATAATACAAATGATGATATCTGAAATCGCCAATTTTAACATAAATTAAGTTAAATGGTTTGCATATTGAGAAACGATTTTCAGCAGTCTCCTTTACAAAGTGATCAAACCAATAAGTTAAATGTCAAATTGTACCTACTTTCGTCTACATTTCCTCCTGCAGTGACGGCTTGCGAAAAAAATTATAATATTAACAGGGTTTAGCACAGTAAAAATTCTATACCAACCTATTCCCAAAAAACAAAATGAATTGAAAAAAAAAATCAGAGAGGAGCGCAGACACTCACTTGTGTGTATGATTAATTAAAGGTACCCTATGTATGTCCTTTCCGTATCCCTGACATGTATCCCAAATTTTATGATAATTGATTGAGTAGTTAAGACGTGAAACCGTAAGAACGAACATAAGTTCATTAGAAATCACTAAAGCTCAAAATATTTATCTCACCTTTCCCGGTGTCGTTCTTTATCCCTATCCCTGTCCCGGTGATGCCGGTGTCGATACTCGCGCTCCTCGTCCGACCATCTACTGTTGCTGTCACTATGCTCCGACTCCTTGTAACGAGGAGGAGGGTAACTCTCCTGAAATATTATTAGATACCTTAAAGAAAACTACTTTAAATTAACACCTATGCTTGTTATGTACTGTGTAATGAATCATTAATAACAAAATATGTTAAATGTTTTGTCAATAAACTAACATACAACGCCATCTTAGAAACTTGTGTTCTATAATAAATAAAAAAAAACATGTAATTTGCAATATAATCGAAATTAAAAAATTAAGACATACTAAAATTTAGTTATTTTATTTGAAAAATAGTCCATAAAAAAGTTGGTTTATGGAATAATGTGTGAATGTTTGTTACTCTTTCATGCAAAAACGGCTTAACAGATTTGGATGTAATATGGCACACAGATAGTTTATTAATTTATGGGTAACTTTTTATACTTTACAAATGTTAGGTTCCCAAGGGGTTCCCAAATTCCAGAAACTATGGGGAAAAAATAAGTTGAGGAAACAGAAACTCTAATGTGCATTTTAAATCTTATTACCTTATCAGTTATTTTAGCTTCCTCGAGTCGTTTACTAAGTGACGGATCTATCTTTTGCAAACGAGCATCCTCCACTGGGCCGACAACAGGGTTCACTTCTGCCACTGGCGCTGACATAGCAGCCCTTGCTTTTTTATCGACAGTTTTATCATCAAACATCTCCTGACATTTCTTGCCGAATGGGTCATGAAATACGTCAAGCACCTAAAAAATTATAATTCAGTTTAAAGACAGCAAGTACACCACTTCGAATCACTATAATGTGCCCCGTATTGTGAATATGTTATATACATAATGTTACCGTTTTGATTTCTCATACAAACACTATGGGACTCAGTAGACTTTTATATCAAAAGTTTAAGTTATGCGACTAACTCTAAAAATATGTATAGGTACTGATCTGACATCAGCGTTAACTAATATATGTTTAAGAAAACAAAACTAACTAAACAAATAGAAGCAATACATTTTTTTACATTTGTATTTCATCTTCAATTCATCTTTGATAAAGGATGCACTAGATTCAGAGTCTCAAACAAAATTACTGCAAAAAAGTGTCCACTGGATTTTTTTATACATGCTATCACTTTCTCTCGTTAAATTTCTGATAATAAGATGAATAATGTAAATGTTGCATGACTGATTTGAACCTTAACATTTAGTAATAATGGTTCAAATTGAACACGTGTTCACCTTAAGAACAACTTTGTGCAATTAATTTGAAATATCAACCCAAGTTGTGAGTGCGGTGATATTCTACTATGCCACTTTTAGTGAAGCAACCAAGAATCTAGTGTATCCTTTATCAAAGTATTTTATAGTAATTGAAACAGAAACAGATTTGAACATAATATATTTGAAACAGATATTATTGCAGCAGGGAGTGTTACTTGTGTTTTAGGCGACAGTAGCCACCTACCAACAAGTGGACCGTTAATTCTCATTAAAAAAATTGGCTAAAAATCATTGCAACAATAATAAATTTTGAATAACAATCACTCATGTAAAAGACAAAAAGAAGTGTTAATCGGATGTAAGAAGTCACCATTAATATTATAAAGTTATTCTCTTCACTCACTTGTGAGGAAAAATATTAACTGTGTATTTTATTTAGCCATTTACTTCATGTAATTAACAAATTTGGTAAAAATTAAAAAAAAAATGTTAATATAACATAAATACCTGGCCCATCACTGATTTTTTATTGTATTTCTCTATACACAATTTCGAATGTTTCACTTCTCGAAAAACAACTCTCGCAAATCCCAAATGTCTATTCGTAAGTGGATGATAAAATATTGTTATTTCTTCACACGGTCCAACTTTATTCATCATATCGGCCAAAAATGCTTTATCTATATTATCGTTTAAATTTGCAATAGTTATTTCCAATTGTGGAGGTGTTCCTACGTAATTCTTGTCGATCCTAAATCTGAAAGAGAAATAATTCGAATGAGATTTTAAATTTCCCGCCAGTGGTTAAAGTGTCAAATTAACTGGTTAAGTTGGCAGCACTGCTCCATTGAATACATAAAAATAATAAAGTTAATAACCCCAAAATTAGATTCCACTTTTTTTATATTGATTTATTATCACTTTAGTTATTTAGACAAATAATATGCAAATTTCAAAATCTCAATAAAGCTGCTAAGAAAATATATACCAAACAAGAAAGTGTACAGTTTACAAAACATATTAAATAACACAATTTTTTTTTCAGCAATAAAATAGAAATAGAACATTTTAATGTACATTTCTACTTCATCTGTGGATATAGACACGTAAATAGAGGCAATTTGTTTAGGTACCGTGAGAGGTTAGAATGAAATATGCTGTTTATTATTGAACAACAGAAATTGCATCATTGTTGTTGTTGTTGTATTGTTAATGTTTTTTTTTAATTCTTTTACCTAGGAACTGGTAAATCAGCTGGTTCTAATCTATTCCAAATTCTCGATAGTTGCGATCTGGGATCTCTGATTTGTACAGGTGGATAAGTTGGATCGCCAGGAACAATCCCATCGTATCTATACAATTTTGTTGCCCCTTTGACAATGAATGGGTCCATGATCATTTTGAAATTTTTAGGTCCCTTATGAGGCACCGCATTGTGTCCTTGCGTTTTGTGCTCCATTCCTCCATTCATTCTGAAAGATAAAACAACAAATCAGTTTTATATGTCATAACCTCAACTTTTCATTGGATTACGATAAATTTTGTATTCAATTTATAGTGTTAAGGCAGGATCTGCAAAATATCACAACAATAAATAATAAAATGTGTTCCAGCCAAAGAAAACATTGTGACGAACCTGAAAATGATAGAAAACAAATTGAGATGTAAAATTAAAAAATCTTCATTTCCACCGAATTATGTAAATACGAAGTAATGTCATATTGAACATATACAAAGCTAAATAATCTATTTACAATGGATATAAGAAAAACAGTACTTGTCACTTATTAACACAAAAATAGTGAATATAATAATAAGTTATTACAATAAGCTCTCTCCATGGTGACGGTCACTTGGAGTGGAGTCTCTTTTTTTTATGTTTAAAATTTCTACTTACGTTTGTGTTTATTAATCCAAATTTAGTAAAATCCAATGATTATAATCTTAAATTGTAATTATTTTAGTAATACATATTAAACCTACAAAGAATTAATACTATAATGTAAAATAGAAGACTTCCGTTTGACTCTAAGCTGAAAACACATACCAAAGTACTTTATTTATCTGTTTTCTATTTCATATAAAATGAACTGTTTATATTCAGTACTTCATAGACATGCTATTTCCTTTATGTTGCCTTCCATGTAAGGTAGTGTTTTATTAACTTTAATTCTAGCTTGGTTTCCAAGATATTGTTATTTGGTAAGTACACAGGACAGAAAATCTCATCAAGATCAGACAACCAAAGACATTATACAATTATTATTAATGTCTTTGCAGACTACAGATAACCTTGCATTTTATATTCATACACTGCTTTTATTATATACTAGCTGGCGCCGGCGATTTCGTCCGCGTTGAAAAAAAAAGTAGCCTTTCCTGTGTCCTATATGTCTAAATGTTTATCTACCAATTTTCATGAAAATCAGTTAATTCTTTTAAGAGTTATGGAGATCATACAATACCTACACTAAAAGCGGCCATAGACAGCCATTACACGTTCAAACTGGATCGCGATCAATGATCTTGATCGAGATTGACTGTGTAATGTGTTGGATTGACGGATCGCGACATCGGATCTTAAATTATCTAGAATTTTAGAAATCGTTGCGGGCGATTTCACCACACACGTTGCGTCAACGCTCCCTTGACGATAAATTGCCGTTGTGACTCGCCCGAAACGATTTCGAAGTAAGAGTAATAATAATAATTATGTTTACGATTTGCCCACACACGTTGCAATCTACGGTGTTATCTAGGGGCTCCCCACCACTGCCCCAATATTGCCACTGATTACAGGTACGTGTATAGCCGCTTTTACAGATTTATTATTAGATTTATTAGTATATTGAATATTGATGATGTGATGTAAACTGAATTACATTAGTAATTCAAATATTACTCTATTGTTGTTTTGATCACCAGAAAACTTGCAGAAAACTATAAACACATATAGCAAAGCAAGTGAGTATATAGTATTCTGTGTTCACAATATAACATTTTATATTAATGGTATGGTACCAGCCAAGCCACAGGGGTTTCCGTATATATTATAAGTTACTCTATGGCCACAGGCTATAAAAATTGAAATTCCAAAAAATAAAATATAAGAATTTGCTTTGCTATTAAAATCTGGTAAGTATTGCTACTTTTCTTCAAAGTTTTTCTTCTCGTTTTATTATTACTTCTTCACTTTCCAGTAATTTAAGTTTTAAACATTTGCTAAAATTAATGACTTCAATTCAAATGGCCCAAGAAAACCAATATAATATAACCTAACTGAACATTTACGTACCATTTTAGGCGCTATGTCCAATAAATTAATCCCTGTGGTGAAGGCAGAGGAAGAAGACTTAGTGGATCCTCAGGTGCAGTTAAAAGTGAGTTGTCTGTCTTTATGAAGGTGTCTTTATTGTTACGTAACTTGATCGGTTAACCCTTTTTCTCGTTATACAAATATACACAGAAATGATACAGTCGAGCAATTTTTCATGTTAGTGCTATACCATGTCCAATTTAATTATTTACTAGTTATTGAATTTGGATCCCGTTCCGTAACAATCTTCATACATAGTTACCCTTCTAAAGTGCACCTTTCCATTTCTCACTGTGACTAAATTGCATGACTCTTTAGTAATCTTAAGTTTTCGCGTTTAGTTAGTAAGATAATAACGAAAACTTGTGTTTATATCATCAGTCCGTTCATTGGACATACTCTCCATGTATCACTAGCCTGATGTGATACTTACCGTGTATCACTGATCTGATTTTAAACAATACTTACTTTAATTCATTATAAATATATAATATTAATGTGAAAATGAAATATCAAAATAATACCTATTTATTTATAAATGATAGCTGTAGTTTCAACACCTGATAAATCTTTGCAGTTATAGCAGAAATTGTTATGTCAAGAAATCAACGTTTAGTATGGTATAATTATTATTAGGTGGTCCATCAGTCAGTACACATATTTTGGATATATAGGATTGTATAAGGATTCTTTCAGGCAGAGTAGGTCAGATCTATAGGTCTGATGCTGACTAGTTCGGTTTTTCGAAATGTTAATTAAATCTTTTTTCAACAGGAAAATGAATAGTACCTGGAATTACAAGGAGGCAAACGAATTTGGTTAATCTTTTTTAACCTTTTATTTATTTCAGTACTTAGCTAAAATGTACATTAGTATATTTAGTATAACATTAGCTTAATAAGTACATTTACATGTATGTATATTACGTAACCTTCTATATCTAACAATTAAAAGACCAATTCAATCTTTAGCCAAAGGCCTTTTTCAGCCTTGACAAGTTTGTATGTGCAAAATTGAGTGTGGATTCACAGAACTCTTCATCTTTGATCATTACTTCCAAGTCTATGAAATAATTTTGTGGTCCCTTCCCTAAATAAATAAATAAATATACTCCAAAACCGCTGGTCCGATATTGTTGAAACTTTCAGACAATCTTCAGATTAGACCAGCGGGTAATCCTGTGAAGTTTGATTGTGTTCGGACGCGGGCGAAGCCGGGAGCGGGTCGCTAGTGTGTTATAGTATAAAAATATGTGCAAATTAGTTTATTCCTCTTCCTTAAAATTGTAAATTGTGTTCAGGTTGTTCTATTTCATAATAAAACTATAAGAGGCCTATTCTATTTCTATTCATAAATGTATACCCTATGTATATATCATAATATATTTTGATTTATAATTCATTTCTTGACAAATCATTCTTATATAGTCTAGCGTTTTAAATATAGAAAAAAGGTTTTTAACTCCATATTTTCTCAAAAATCAAGTTTATACTTATGTAATTTATTGTATAATGTGTCAATTTCATTTATTGTTGTTAACTTTAAAATTAGAATTTAATTAGTTTTTATTATAGTATCACAGTGGTCAATAGTTGATTATGAATACCTAATTAAGTTAGCCACAACATTTCAATTTAGACATTGGAAGAGCTGACTAATAATCTATTTTTTGTTTCACATTTATGTTATTTAATTTTTTTTTTTAAATATAGTTTTTTGTGTGAATATTTAGAAGAGTATGTAGATAGACTAAAGTTACTAAGTTTCATGTTAGTTTTAAAATTAAAAGTTTGGTCAAACATGATGCGTTCTTGGTGCTTGGAAGGATGTTACTTTGTTTAATTCTAAACACTAAACCAAAGTTTAATTGTTAAACTTTAAAGTTGAGTTCCTAATAGTTTCAATTGGTTAAAGTCTTAATAATACTTAATAATAATTCTCCAATGAGGTAACAAATAATGCATAATTTACGAGATTGGCTCGTAGATTATGCATTATCGTTAGATTGTAACAATTAATTTATTTTTTCTCTATTTTCTAGGAGGTATGCTCCCAAAAACCTGAGGCCCAGAACTTGTGGGCTAAGTACCAAGAGTGCAATGATCGTGTCAACTCCCGCTCACAGACAACAGAGACTTGCGAGGAAGAACTCATAGACTACGTCCAATTAATCGACAAGTGCGTCACTAAAGACCTCTTCAAGAGGCTAAAGTAATGGCCATCAAAGGAATAAAGCTTCAAATTCATTATAACATTAAGTTCAATTTTCTCTAATCACGTTAGATGAGAATTGTAGTTCATTAGTAAGTTATTTAAACGCAATGGGGTTGTAAGTCTTCAAACATTTGATTTGTAAATAAAAATATAATCAATAATTACATGTTTTTTATTATTATAGTAGATAGTTATCCATGTTTTTATAAACCCAAAGAAAATAGAAATAAATGGAATTAGCATAGATAGAAGACCCGAAAACTTGTTAAAACAGATTTTATTTTTAATTTTAATTATAGAAGAGAAATATTAAAACACGCAGACCAATGTTAATTTTAATTAGGTATTAAATATCTGTCTTAGGGTATTCTCAATTTACATCTTAAATTCCATCAAATGAGTAGTAATAAATTTTTAGGATTCAAAATCGTCAAGCAATAAAATAGGTATTTTTATGAAAATTTTGTTGTAGCTTTTCATTTTAGCAATGAGTATTGAATACCTCTATGTGTATTTTTATTTTAAGAAATTGATTATATAAATAATAATAAACAAAAATTCAGCATATAAAAGTTTTATTTCATAATTGAAAAAAATTTGGAATGAAACAATAACATTATACAATCACTTGTAGATAAATTCAGAAGAATCATAATTATATGTAATTTACAATAAATGGCACTAATTTTTAACAATAAAAAAGCAGTACAAAAAATAACTGCGTATTTTGGAATGCACAGTGGTTCCAGTGACATAATATAATATGATATTTATATAATAATTAAATTTATGTTCAACCACGAACATATAATATATATTCGAAAGAATTTCAAAATCTTATAACTATGCTTCTTATGTTAGAAAAAAATTTGACAGAGTATTTAAAATAGACATTTCTGTCAACTAAATAGAAATAAATTTCATTTCTCAATTTTGCAAAAATTCTCAAATATCAAGAATAAGTAAATATCTAAAATACTCGTGATTCCAAATAAGATTATAGAAATAATTTAGCCCAAAAAATAATACTATTCAACAACGTGTTTTTTTTTTTGAAAATTTGAAAAAAAAAAGAAAATTATTTTATTTGAATACAGATTTTATGGTGAGCAAAATTTATTTTTATTTAGGTAACTACTTTTAATTATAAATCAATCAATTTATTTGAACACTATATAAACTAAGTAGAATTAATAAAATATTTTTAAAGCTTGAACAAAATGAAAAGCACACGAATAATTTGGCATAATTATAATAGTTTTTAAATCTCGGTATATATATAGGCACTAATTTTATTTGAAGCCTAATGGACGCGTTCGTAGCTTAATATAACTCTTATAATATAAACTACAATAAGTATGATTATCCTGAAAGAATGAGAAAAATAAGACAATTTTTTTTTAAATATTTATACATTTCAGCCTCAACTCAATACTGTCCATTTTCCATGCTTCGATTGCCAATTTAAAGAAGCCCTCTCTATATTAGTCTTAACTCTGATTCACCTCAGTTTATTTCTTATGCCGACTCTTGTATAGTATCAAAAATTGATTATAGGCAAAAGCTGTACAGCCAAGTCATCAAATGTGACTCGGAAATAAGAAATTCTCAAACACAACGCCACCCTAATTCATACCAATGAAGTTATGCGCCTCAGAAATGTCGTTATTTTAAAAAGCGTTTGAAAATTTGACCTCCACAAACGACAATAATTAAATAGCAGTACTTAAACACTTAGCAGAACTTAAGTTCCAATAACACACAAGTCTTAAATTAAAATCTAGTTCCATTAGATATATTTTCACTTTTAAAACAATTAAAAAAATCGGGTTGCGGTTAAATGATTTGAAATGACATAAACGAGACAATTTTTTTAACAAAATCAATTACCTACATAAATTGCAAATATAACTTTATAGAAATGCGAAAAAGTCTTCGTAGGTTAATTTAATCTTTATTTATTTGTCAATTCATGTGAATGTCTGACAGACAGACAGCCTCCTAAATGGGATTTCATCTACAGTAGTATCTAAATCTAAAGCCTTCGAGAGGAGGAAATAGGGCAATAGCTATGGGGCTGATTTTTCATGGTGACTCTCTATAGATAGATGTACCCCGCAAAAGTTGCCTCGCCTATGTCCATTCTATACAATTTCATTTAAAAAAAAATATTACAAAATCTAACTAGAGGGGTCTATATAAAATGGTTTACATAAAATGAGTCGCTGATTGTGAATTGGTGGTGTATCACTAACTGGCCCCCACTTGCAATACATTGAAACATATCTCGCAGACCCGCTGCGGTTTGTTCATGCCAAACTTCAAAATGGGCACGTCTTGGCTGGAACATTTGTTGCAGAGCATCCGACCACAGTGCCGACTGAAATCATACAATTAAATACTTATTTATTTCATGGAAAGACTAGCAGTTTTTACTGGTGCTACTGTTTTTTGACTGTTTTTGATTAGATCATCTAGCTAGAGCGTGCCAAGAAAACACATTATGTATTTTATACTAGCTGCTGCCCGCGACTTCGCCCGCGTAACTTTGTAAATTATATACTAAAACCTTCCTCGAGAACCACTCTATCCATTGGTGAAAGAACAACATGAAAATCGGTGCAGTAGTGTTTGAGTTTATCGCGAACAGACAAACAGACGGACGCGGCGGAGGACTTTGTTTTATAATATGCAGTGATCATTTTGAAAATAACTATTATTATTTGACGAGACCATTGGATGAGTGGTTCTGGTTTGCTTTAATGTTCTGCTCCAGGGTTCCCGGGTTCGATTCCCGGCAGGGTCAACTTTGGAACTGAACTTTTCAATATATTATATATAAAGTGAGATATACCAATGGTGCTTCCTCATGGTGAGAGTGAACTTGGTGCCACACTCCTGGCAGAGGTCGCTCTCGGCCCACGGCGCCTCAGCCGGGAGAGCGTCCAGCAAACGGTGCAGTAACTGCTTCGTTGCCACCTGTTCACATTACATTACACTCTTGGGTTCATCATCACCACATTACCACATTTTGACGACACGTTTGGTCTAGTGGCTAGTAACCCTAGCTGTTATTATTATTATTATTACCATCATTATCACAGCCGTAGAATTGTCTACTGCTGGCAATGACTTTCTTACGAGGACCATCAATTTGACAAAGACCGGTAAGAACTTAAGAAAGAGTAAAATGAAAGTGTCACCTGATAATTAAATATGGAAACGCCATCTTTGTTCTCCTGTGCGAGACATGCCCCAGCGCGCACCAACACCCGGCACATGGCGCCCTGACCGTTCATGTAGGCGAGCAGTAGGGGCGTGTTACCCTGAGACGAGAAAATGATTGCCTTCATTTTTTATTCACATTAAAACCGATGCATAATTATATAATTTCATAAACTAAAACTATGAAATAAAGAAAAAATAAAATGTGTAGGTAATACACGACAGGTATTATCTATACAGATTTTTACAGTTCGCTAACAGCGGGGCGTTCTTTTTGGTTTTATCATTTTTATAACCGTCTTAACTTCTAAACGAAAGGTCCTATTCGAATAATTTAAAGAGGAAACCTAAGGGTCAGCGCCGACGGACGGAGTGGCAGCGAAGAGACTAATTTAGTAACAATTTAAATTCAACCTAGTGGGCTCCTGAATACGACTGTGTTTGGTACAATGAAATAAAATGACGGCGAGCGACTCAAAGCGCGGTCGAGAGGCGCGCGGCGACCAAATACAGTCGTATTCAGGAGCACTTTAGGTTGAATTTAAATTGTTAACTAAATTAGTCTCTTCGCCGCCACTCCGTCCGTCGGCGCTAACCCTAAGCAATCATAAGCAGAAAATGAAATGAGAATGATATAATGTGAACTCAGATAAAATAAGAACTAACACTGGACGGCACGGAGAAGCCGGACAAATGCAAGCAAACTATGCCTCACCTTATTAAAATATGGGTAGTATTTAAACGCATATCAAAAAAAGTACTTTTTGTATACAAAAATAATCCGAATTCACATCAAAATTACTGATTGCACAGCAAAATACCCAACTCAAAATATTACTAAATGAACTGCAATTTATATTCGTGGCATACCGCTATTTATCTTAATGTACCGCTTTTTTATTAATGCACAGCTAATAATGACTAACGCACATCATACCTATTAACTCTTTTTTTTTTAAATATAGCTTCTATTTTTATATAACATACAGCAGTTTACCTAAATAAAACAGCATTTTATTTGACATTATCATCTTATTATTTATTAAGTATTATGAGATCAGCAATATAATATAAAATCAAATAGAAAAATACTAAATTCAAAAATTTTATTGAATTATTAAGGCGGGTCTTGCTTTCGCGGGGCGTCCACGCTTTCTTTTTTGCAAAATAGAAAAGAAATATTACCGTCTCATTCGCTCTTACGCGCGAGTTGCTTGCTCAAATCTGCATAGATAGGTATGCCATGGGTATCCCCAATTTATTCAGTGGCAAAAAAGCGCGCGACAACAGTTTTCAGTTAATTTGTTCTGCTTTTAGAAATAATGCAATGTAAAAAGAAATTGTTGCTATAATTGCTGAGCTCGTGTTCTTAAAAATTAAGACATATATGATGAGCAAGTTTTGAGATGCATATTAGGATATATGCTTCTGGGATAGTTATTTTGCTATGAGAATGAGTTAATTTGCTGTGCAGTCAGTATTTCTGATAAGATTGTAGTATTTTTGTACCTAAAGGAATTTATTTGTCTCGCATTAGAGGAAAAAAAGTAATGTAGTGTTGATGTATATATTCGAATTATCTGCAGCACTAGTTTTGTTATACATTTAGTTTATTTGTAGTGAAGTAAGTTATTTGATGTAAAAAAGTATATAAATGATGACAATAAATTGATAGGCGATTATTTTATTTGATGTGCAATTAATAATTTCCCTTAAAATATTTGCGTGTAAAATGGTTAAGGCGTGAAAAAGTAACAGACTACCAGTTACTTTCACATTTATAATATTAGTATGGAATGTGACCGTACCTGCAAATCGGTCCTGTTGATCGGATAGTCGGGCATGAACTCTAGGAAGAGTTCGCAGATGGTTGCCGCGTTGTCGCGCTTGCACCAGCAGAGCTCGTGCAGCGGGTTGCGTCCCTTGAGGTTGGCGACGGCGGCGTCGGCGTCCGTGTCGGCGAGGAGGACACGCACGACGGGCGCGTGACCCTCGCGCGCCGCCACGTGCAGCGCCGTGTCCGCGCTCGCGTCCGCCGCGCCGCATTCCGCCCCGCTCGATACCAACGCTGACACGATGCTCGCGTGCCCGGCGCGCGCGCCCACGTGCAACGCGCACCTGCTTTGCGCACACGCACACACATTTTTACAAACATCTTTTAAATGCGCTTTTATTGCTGAGGAGTGAACGTAAGTGAACCATCACGCTCGGGTGATCGAGATCGAGATAATCAAGATAACTAGGATCTACTCGATGTCAAAATCGCTTGGATTAGAGCGAAAATTAAACGAGATGGTATATATTTTTCATTGTTGTCAATAATTAAAATAAAACCTTTTTTGTTCATGATATGTGTTAATTATTATGCAATTCCAAACACTAACGATATTATTGCATATTGCAACGTCAGCGTGTGAAATAGACAGACAAAGTACACTTCTATAGTAAAGTGATTCTATAGTATAGCATTGTGATAAGGCCACACCATAAGACATAAAGGAAACGCACCGTTTATGAGCGTCCCTGTCGTTGGGCCTCGCTCCGGCGAGCAACAGACTCCGCAGTAGCACTTCGTTGCCTGCTTCGGCCGCTAAGTGTAACGGCGGCGCTAGTGTCGAGTCCTGCACTCGCGAGTTCACGTCAACCTCCACCGACAGCAGAAACATAACACTCTCCATGTCGCACTTCTGGATGGCTACGTGCAGGAAATTGCGACCTTTCTTGTCCACCTAAAACATATTGGACGACATTTCCTTTAGCTGAAGCTTCACCGAGCGCCGCTCGACCGCGCTTGCCGACGCGAGAGTATTTTTTTTTATTATACCAGTTTCAATCACATACTGAAGAAACTAAACTCGATTTTCAAATGATAGCGCATTAGTCTCTTCGCCGCCACTCCGTCGGTCCGCGCTGACCCTTAGTCAATTTAAATACGCCGGCAGCGTATTTACAATACTCTAGCGCCATTGGATCGCATGTGCTGGGTTTGAATTTTCCGTTCTTTAAAAAAAAATCAATACCTGTTCCGCCGCCGATGGATTCTTTTCCAAGATGGCTTGAGCAGCTTTGTTATTCCTGGCGATTAACGCTGCCGCGAACGGCGACACGCCTTTGTTGTCCCTTGCTGACAGGTCGATATTCGGCTGAGAGAGCAGGAGAGAGATGATCGCCGCGTGTTGATTCTCTATTGCGATGTGAAGGGGAGTCTTCCCTTCTGCGTCCTTCGAGTTTATATTGGCTCCGTGCTCTAAGAGAGTCTGTAAGAAAAAATTGATCTTGTATTAAAAAAAAATAGCCGTGAAAACGCTACAGAAACACTACAGCTAGTGAAAACAAGAAAATTATAGTAATTAAAGCAAATTGCTGAATGAAAAAGCGACTACAGGGCCCTGATTCTGTAGCGCCATTTCACGATTCCTTAATTCAAAACCACGTCACTCATCAGTGGAATTGTCAAATAAATACAATAGTATACTGTGGTTTCTGTGAAATCATAACGTGCCATAGATAATTTGTCTTAGGGCATACAGAATAGAGAATTCCGCGGCACGACAAGGCAAGACATTGACGAGGTTTGAAAAAAGTAAGACAAGAGTGTGGTATCGTAGTTGTCATACAGAATCAGGGCCCCGATGTAATGAAATATAACAAGATACGAAAAAAAAAGGGTTGTAACTATAGGAACGAATGACGCGCTCGGGTATTTTCGGTCGGTTTAGTCATTTTCTCACCTGTATGACTTCAGTGAGTCCCCAGGTACAGCAGAGATGCAAAGGTGCTTGCTTTTCTGCTGCGACATCTGACCCTTCGCCATTCGGCCCCGCGCGTCTAGGCGATTCCACATCGCACCCGGATCTGATCAGAAACGTAGCCAGGGCTTCTTTGTTCTCGTCAATTGCTCTGAAAGATTAAGCATTTCTTTTATTTAGGTAGGGCTGACGTTAACTTGATGGTTCTAGGAACCCAATAAACACCAGAGATGACGCGAGTACACATTGCTTACTAGCCAAAACACCACTGCTCATTATTCTTAGTACAATTTTTATTCCGCATAATATTTACCGTTAAAGTAACAAGATTTGTAAAATAAATATTCACACTTACTTGTGCAATAGAGTTTGCAAACATCCGTCTGGTCCCGGGCCCCAACAATCAGCGTCAGCGCCGTTTCTAACTAAAATCTGAAAACAACACCATATAGTGATAATCATAGGGAATGTGAGCGTATTTGATAGTTATAATGACATTAATTAATTATCGTTTTATGCGGTTTTGTGATAAAACAGAAGAGTAAAATTTTAACATGATTTTGTTTTCAATATGAAATTACTACGGCCATCAATCGATTTTTAGTAAAAACTAGCTGGCGCCCGCGACTTTGTCCGCGTTGAAAAAGAAAAAAGTAGCCTATCCTGTGTCCTGTACGTCTAAATTAAAAATTAATTTAATTTAATTAATTAATTTAATTTAATTAATTTAATTAATAAATTGGTAGATAAACATCTACCAAGTCTCATGAAAAAGAAAGAATTGAAATATTTATAATGGAATAAATAATATGACTTACGCTAGCAACTTCCTCCTGTCCGGAGTCGAGTGCAGCCCAAAGAGGCGGCACTCCGTTGGCGTCCAAGCGGCTCATGTCGACGCCGCGAACGCACAGCGCCTCCACCACAAGGCCCAGGCGACAGAATATCGCGAACTGCAGTGGGGTTTCACCTGACTCAGTCCTTCACACAAAAATATTACTCGTTATTACTTCTCAATATAGGTGATTTGGTCCCTTAGGAAAACGCAGTTACGATTATCATTATACACATACAAGCGGTTGATATGTTCCAATTAATGTTGAAATCCGGTCAATACACTATCAAATTTATAGAAAATTCTAATTAGGAAATAGGAAATATTAGATCTGATTTAGCGAAATTGGAGGTTCCAACTTCCGACCGCTCTGTTTCCTAAATTTTATACGATTTAGGACAGTGTAATTGCGGGGCTACGATTTAGGATTTAAAAAAGTCATTTTTCAATTATTAAATAATCTTAGTTTGCCCAGAATTTTTTTAGCCAACCCATTAGAGATATATTATTAAACATACTAAATTTTATACTAATATTACAGAAGGGTGAAGGTCGACGTCCTAATCGGATCTTAGACTATAATTATGGATCGCATAAGAAAGCTCAACGTCACTCAACGAGCTATGGATTGAGGAAATCTGTAGACAAACGAACACCTGAGAAAACGCCAGTGCGACTAGATTTAACGTCTTCATTAAAGTTGGCGTTTGTTACAATGTAGGCAATATTGACAGTAATTTTTTTAATGAAAATCAATGTGACCAGTGTTTTTTCTACATATAATTGGACATAATGGACATTTCATAATCTATGGAAAATCTGATAACACTCACATGGCATCCATGTCAGCTCCATGGTCCAATAGGTAAATGGCTGTTCTAGAATCTTCTGCGACAATCGCCTGATGGAGCAAAGTGAAACCTTTGCCGTTACGTATGTTCGGATCCGCGCCACCCTCTATTAAGGGTGCTATGAGGTTCTTGTAACCTGAAATAAATATTATTATCTTTTTTCATTGCTAGCTGTTGCACGCGGCTTCGCTCGCGCGACTTTTATAAAATATAGCCCATGTCACTCGCTGATAATGTAGCTTTCTATAGGTGAAAGAATTTACAAAATCAGTTTAGTAGTTTTTGAGTTTATTCATTACAAACATACAAATCTTCTCTCTTTATAATATTAGTACAGATACATGAAAGAACTATATTATATTACATGTATGTACTGTCAGTGCACAATACATTACCTTCGCTAAGAGCAAGACTGGCTGGTGTATCCCCTTCGGAATTCTTCACATTCAAATTCGGCAATAGACTGACATTACTCCTGTCAGTGACTGGGAGATCGCCCTTTTCCACTGATTTCTTATGTTCTATTATCGCCAGTACTGCACTCTCGTGGTTATTCAGCACGGCCAAGTGGAGAGGAGTTTGACTGTGAAACAAATCAGGTAATTTTATAAAATAATCTTTTGCAACACGGACTTAAAAAGACCTCTGAGGACGATAACCTAATATATACATATATGACTAAAATTCTATAAAAACATACCGATATAGCGTGTCCTCTTGTTCTCCATAAGAAGTCTGAATGTTGGGTCTGGCCCCGTTTTCTAGGAGGGCCGCTGTGAGTCGTGCGAGTCCATTGGCGCAAGCGGCATGAAGCGCAGTTAGACCGGCTTCGTTTGTATGGTTCAGATCACCATTTAGGTGTGACGCGAGAAACACCGCTGAATCCTTTAATACAAGGCATATAAGATAAATTCGAGGACTTACAAAAAAAAAAACCAACACCAAAATATGATTTAATTTTGTATTAGGGGACTCTGGGTTTATACATTTATTGTATATTACTACGTAGTTTCTTAGCTAATATAATATTAAAAGCAATTTGACTATTTATATTATATTTATGCAACAATAAGGCCCTCTACTTTTAGTTCCTGGGAGACATCACGGACGAGTGTTGCACCTGACAGAAGTAACGCGAGAACTAAGTACAGTCTTATATCGCCGACTTAGGAATTAAATTTTATTTTTAATTATACGCTCGGCATAGCTAATGCGCCTGGTCGCCATTTTGGTGACGTAATAACAAATTTTATTTAAATAAATAAATATTTTTAAAAAGATCTCTTAAGCGCCTCGCTGTCTAATTATGTAAATAACATATATTTATGATCACAAAGGTTAATCTTAATAGTAGCATAAGCCGCAACTCTGTTCTTGGTTGATGTACTAACATCTATAATACAGAGGCATATCCCTCCTCTGAACTATGGGACAATTTAGAAATGTCGATTATTTAGAAAAACCACATCTTACCTCGAACCACCCATGCGCCAATATATGGAGCAAACTGTCTCCTGAGTTGGAATATACCGGATTCGGGTGACAACCTTTTTCCAATAACTTCGCAGCGAAACCTCTTTCGATAATATTCTCCACTTTACCCTCCACTGGATCCTCGGTGAAGGCGTTTTTGTTTGTGACCGGTGTGTCGAAGGGATTGGAACCGTTCATGACTAACGTTTCGCTCGACGATATTGAAGCTCGTCTGTCGTCAACGAGCGCGTAGTAAAGGGGAGGGTGTTCATCTGTTAGCGTGCGAAGATTTGTATCCAGATTCGACTGTTTTAGCAGAAGGTCGAATATCCTTTGATTTCTTGATATCACTGACTGATGAAGTGGTGTGCTGCAAACAAAAAAAAAACATTCGTAACTTATCCTCACAAAGAATCAAAATGATTAAAATGTCACTGTACTTACAATCCCTTTCTATTTTGTCGGTTGATGTCGACGCCTTTTTGAACCATTATCTCCGCAATTTCAGCCATTTGTTCCATCGTTTCGTCGTCACATGAACTCGCTGTCAATGCCGAAATCAGATGAAGAGCCGTGTCACCCTCTTCCCTGTTATAGAGAAAAAGTAGTTTGATATGGATTTATTCAAAAATTGGCTTCGTGTTCCAAATTAATATTTAGGTTCTAAATGTCAACGGTTTTCAGTTCACTAAGACCTCAGAACTCCTTGAATACTTTGTCTAACCCACAGTACTGATAGCTTGAAGGTCAAATTAACTCATGAAGCTAGATAACGTCAGAAGACGAAAGGACTAAATTCATGGACCATACAAAGGGATGATTTCAGATCTAAGAATAAAAAAAAAAAATTGGAGATCCGTCGGAGAACGCAAACGAAATAGCCAAAACAAACTAGCAAGCTGACATGGAAATTGGTTGGCAAAATATTTGTCTATGGCAGTAGATGTGCAGTAAATAGCTCTCAAGAGTTTCGGAGTGAGGACCCCGGTCAAACGACTAACCGCTTTTGGACCGATTACCTTAAGAGGAATGGATGCGGAGGGCAAAAAGAGTCAAGTATGATGGCGAAAGCCCTCAGTGGACGAATGTGTAGCTTACTTTGTGGTAAGATTAGGGTCTGCTCCATTGTCGACCAGGAATTTAGCTGAGAAAGCATCCCTTGCGTCGACAGCCCTATGCAAAAGCGTGCGTCCGCGCGGTCCTCTCGAGTCTGCGTCGGCGCAATGTTGCAGTAGCGTTGTGGCTATGGATGAGCTGCGGCCGCGCAGAGCGAGCTCTAGGGGCAACTCGCCACGAGTCGACATAGCATTCACTATATCTGTCAGCTGTAACAATGAAAATTGAATCATATAATATTGTCGTTTAATAAACTAAACAAAGATTAATAACGATATATTATGATATTTATTACATTAATACACATTCAGGACTGAAAGACTCAACACTCTCGCGGTTGTCGTTCTAAAGGTCCGCGAAAGTTTTAGGCTAGTATTGAAATTAGGTAATTTCTCATTTTAATGGGGCTGTTACTGCCACCATACGAGCCGGCGTTTACGATTGGTTGTATATATCAATTCCTATGCCAAACTTTAAATAATCCCAAAACAAACCCATAAACTGCATTTACATGAGAACGTTGACTTCCTACTTGTCTACTTAACCTGGCTGCATTGAAATCCATACAAACTTACAGTTATTGCACTGCGAAATAAAGTGTTCATGTTCTCTCAAAAATGATGAAAATCTAAGTTGACATTTTGTTTGCAACAAGTAGGTAATGAAAGTAATTATTTTGTGTGTTTATTACATAGGCGAGTCAAAACTTTCACGCAACTAACGCGAGTGGGTATTTATTACACGTGGCGGTTGAGACGTAATAATATAATAATTAAGTAAAACTAAGAAGAAAATAAAAAATAAGAGTTATGAAACTAAGATGCATACTACATACTTAGCGGCTTAGGGGCATGTGATGAATGTAGAAATAGCTCGATGCATACGTGTGATGTACAGGGCGGAAACAAATGCGTAACGGAAGCAGAATAAAAGATACTTGTATGTGCACATCGCACAGAAATGTTTATTAGGTACTAGCTTTTGACGGCGACTTCGTCCACACCCATTTTTCTTAGGTGTTAAAAAATATTCAATCTTTATTGCTCATATATATTTTTGTCAAGCATTGATTTTTATTTTAGACTAGCTGGCGCCCGCGACTTCGTCCGCGTTGAAAAAGAAAAAGTAGCCTATCCTGTGTCCCGTACGTCTAAATGTTTATCAACCAAGTTTCATGAAAATCAGTTAATTCGTTTAGGAGTTATGGAGGAACATACATACATACATCATACATACATACATACGTACAGAAAAAAATTCTAAAAATGGTCAATTTAGTTTCAGTATCATGTATAGAGCCTATAAACAGGATATCTCTGAAAACAAAGTAACTTACTCCATGACCAACCCTTACAGATTTATTATTAAATTAGTATTAATGATGATTCCTAGGGAACAGTACTTTTTTTCTGGATCAGTCATTTACTGTATCCCTGACAACGTGTATGAAAAAAGGTGTATGGAAGTTGATTACCTACTTAAGGCCTAAAAGAGTAACAATTAAACAAATTCACTTTCGCATTTATGGTATTAGTTAGGATTTTAAAACGGCAATAATTGCAGAAATTTTGGTCAAGCTATTCAGAAAAGGATATAAATGTTTGAATTTTAAAATTAACAATTAAAAAAAAAGTTCAAAGTGCGTGTTTACCATGAAAGTAGACATTTTAGAATATCTTCGTGTAGTGGTTTTTTTAATAAAACAAAGACCAAAATAATTAAGGTTTGGATAGTACATTTTTTTTTAAATATAAAAAAAAAACTATTATTTGTAATGCCTTTTGGGATATATAATATATAATTTTATGAAACAGCCTATTATTCAATCGCAGTATCGCTTCAGTTTTTCGTTACATGTCCTGTCCTCACAGGAGCGCATCAATCAGTCACTTCTTGTTCCACCCATCCGCAACTGTCTGCTGACCATATTAAAATACAATGAACGATAAACACAGCGATTTAAATGCGCGGTGCATAACCGCACGTCAATGTAACTTGATGAATTACAATACGTTAGTCCACTTTCACGCTTACACAATTGTTAGCTAAGTTAGTAACAATAGTATTACCCAGTGATGAGTAATTTAATAAATGTAAACATACGATGAGTTTTGTTCAGATCATCTATGACATTTTGATGTAGAAATTTTAAAAGTGTTACATTTGCCAATAGTCAATAATAACTTATGAAGTACATCCAAGTACGAGTATATCACTGTGAACAGTTAGTGATAAATTATTATACAAGCTATAGTTAAAAATTAAATACGCTATGTCTGCTAGTTTTTGAGGAGTTGGGTTTCTTGCAGACAACTTGATGCTGCAGCATCAGAAATTCCAATTAAAAGTAACAGTATAGGTACTAAATTTCACATCAATCAAACCTGTGGAAGTTACTGAGATCGTTTCGTCAACTAGGATATGAGCAGAGATGATCTTTAAACGCTTGAACAACTTATTGGAAAACTATTTAAGAGCCTTATGTCCAGCAGTGGACGTCCTGCAGCTGAGATGATGAAGACTATGGATGACACTATACTTTGTGATGGGAAAATAATCTAAGAGACAAATAAATCAATAATAATCATACATAGGTATAAAACAAAGTCGCTTCCCGCTGTCTGTCTTTCCCGATGTATGCTTAGATCTTTAAAACTACGCAACTGATTTTGATGCGGTTTTTTTAGTAGATAGAGTGATACAAGAGGAAGGTTTTAATATTGGTTAGGGAGCCCACAATGCTAAATGTGTAGTCACTCGAGCGTCGTGGGGACCTATTGGACTTTGAAGATTGTACGGTAAGAAGAAAAAAAGGTTATATGAAGTTTTTCATTTCAGCGGTGAGGTGAGCGTATACAGGCGTTCAAAATTTTGTAGGCGCTGTATTTTAAAAAATCGTCAGATTAAGAATCAGCACGATCAGGAATTTAGGCTGAACCGTCTGTATGAAAATCTGACGCGCTCAACTATTACAAAATGAGAATCGTCAAAAATATTTTTTGCATTTTCAAAAAGCTGCCACGAGCTTGCGTTACATCCGAATCGTCTGAATTTTAAATGGGAGCTTAGTTTAGGTTCACTTAACATCCCCTCTGATAATCTGACGCGCTCGAGTTGTATTGAAAATTTTACCCCCACCCCCGCCAACCGCACCAACCAAACCGTCAGATTAATACATATCCGTTATCGGAGACACGTGGGGAATATACATTGTCAATATCTGACGCGCTCGAGTAAATCCAAAAATCCCCTCTTGGGCTCCCCTACCATATATTATTTTCAACGCGGGCGGAGTCGCGGGCACCAGCTATCTACTAAAAATAAAGATACAACCCCTGAAAATTTTATAACAGCAAATATGTTAGGCGTTATATTGCTTTACACATTTAGTCAGGCGCTACACATCCCTTACTTTTAACTCGGGCGAAGTCGCGGGCACCAGCTAGTGTTATAATAAAACAAAAACTTAAGGCTTGTGTTACGGAAACCGTACACGAATTGAGAGTACTGGAACGAAATTCAAATTTGGAAGGCTTCGCCTCTATGACTAATAAATTCGTCATATATTTTTGCTTAAAATTGTAATATTTATTTTTCTGAGTCACTTAATAATACTTTAGCTATTGTTAATCACCGGCACATTACACATAAATAAATATTATTTTAACAGAACAGGACTGATAAATTAATAGGAAACAAAGTTATCATTACCTAGTAGGCAGTGGTTTGTGGTTTCAATAGAATTGTTTATAGTTTTACTGTTCAAGTATTAAAAATAGATATGTTGGTATTTATTTATTGTTACGAGATACTATAGCTTTTTCCCGCAACTTCATACGCATAACTTTATAAATTATAGCGCATGTTATTGTGATGTAAGTAATTACGAGTTATAATATTATAAGTTTCATCAGAATCCCTTAAATTTTTGCGTGAGAGAGATAAATATTCATCCTCAAACAATATTGGATTTATACCCGATTTAAAATTAAAATTAACCCCACCCACCGATGTACTAATGACAAGTGATATTTATAAATTGTCTCATTGGAGGCGGTCAATTGGATGATTGTCACGATATCGTTGTAAATATCAACCGGATGATAGTGTTTTTGATAATATAAATATGTGGTGTCTGGCGCTTCCCCTCGTTCACAAATGCATATACTTTTTCATTTTCAACCGACGAAAACGAAAAAACAAAAACGGAGGAGGTTCTCAATTCGACGCGTATATATATTTTTCTTTTTTATGTATGATCACGCATAACTTTTGATAGGGTGGTCCGATTTTGATAATTCTTTTTTTATTTCAAAGGGTGCACCCCCAATGGGGTCTCATTTTAATTTGGAAAAAAAAACCAACCCTAAGGGTAGGAAAACAGGGGATGATTGATTTTTACATAACTTTTTAGAGAGTAGTCCGATTTTGATAATTCTTCTTTTAATGGATAGGGTATACCTCGAAGTTGGTCTCGTATAATTTTGGAAAAAAAATTCCTACCCTAAGGGTGGGAAAATAGGGGTGGGAAAATTAAAAATTAAGCATTAGTAATTAAAAATTAAGCTTAAATTAAAAATTAAGCAGCAAATTAGTAAATATTAGATTATAGCCACAAAAAAATATAAAATAAAACTTTAACAAAAAATAAAACCGCCGAAAAAACTGAAAAGCATAAAATAATCTTATTATTTTACCTAAGTAATTTTGAGTCGGCGCCAAACAAGCAAAAATTACGTAAAGAGTGATGCGCCGAGGCGACTCAAAATTACTTCCTATTAGGAGGAGGTCCAGCAGTAGACGTCCTACGTCTTCTACGGTTAAACGGTTGATGTTGACGAGTATATTTGTGTTAGACACAATAGCGAAGCACCGGTGACGACAAGGGTGAAAGCAAGTTCGAATCCCGGTTGCAAATGTACATCTGAAGGTCACTTGTACTAACGTTAAAGCAAAACCTTTAAGTGACAAATAAGATCTTGAACAGATCTTCATTCAGGCATTCCGATCACGTCAGCTTCCAAGCAAAAATAAAATAAAAAGAATCAAGGTCGGTCCATACGTTTGGGAGCTGCGATAACAGACAGAGGCGGACAGCGACTTTTATTTTTCAAATAATATGTTTGTATAACATGTACATACTCATATGTATATACACACTATTTAGTTTCTGGGAACTAAGAACCAAAGTGCAAAAAAAACCAGGGAAATACCTACTGTGAGTCCCATTTACGAATACCTGTCGTCAATTTACAAATGCAATTTGCCAATTAAAAACAAACGAAGCTCTATTGAATAATTCAACAGTGTAATTAACCAGCTAATAACTACCATTTAATTGAGAAATAGCAAACGAAAAGAAACCATTCCTGTGTTTTGCTGTTCTGATAAAAAAATAGACATTTTAACAAAAAAGTTACGGTACACACCTTTTGGGGGTTTTTTTTATTATAGGCGACGGTAGCCATCTACCATCAAGTGAATCGTAAGAATGTTCTCTGACGATTTAAACATAAAAAAAATCAAGAAATTTAGTATATGAAAAATTACTTAGAGCCGTTTTGTGAAATTGAATTACATCTAAACAAATACAAACTTTCGCATTTTTATAATATTTATAATATTATTATTAACACACGATATCATTTCTCCTACTTTGTTGACCCGAAGATCATAAGGCCAGATGTGACCTGCTTCGAATGTGTTATACATACCTATTACACGCAATTAATTTATATTTATTCAGTCAAATGCGATGCAATGTGTTACGTTCTATGACACAACACGACTCGTGGTCCTTGCTGGCCAAGTCTTGACTTGAACTATTCACAATCCAATCGCGAATCGCTTGTCTCTCGTGTATAAGTTTCAGTCCGTGGCCGTCTTTGCATGGTGACATACGTACCGTACCGCAACAATAATAATTTGTCTTCGACGCGATAAATAGGTACGCAAACACGTGCGTGAATAGAGCGTACAGTGAATATTGGTGTTTAACAGTTATACGCGTAAGGTGGATATTTCAATGGTGTATTTTAATAAAGGTGCGTAGGTTGAGATCACTTCTTTTATGTATCGATGAGTAACGAATTACTTGAAACAAAACAAAATTGAATTCGACATTGTTGATAATAATAAATTGTAACATTTCTACAAATTGCACTGTGGCAAATTAAATGCGTAATATTAAAAAAAAAATTGCATAAATAAAAATTATTGAAGTTTTATCAATCGTCTAGCTGGACTTACAATTCAGGAGTTAATCCTGAACTAATTACATTAGTCGCGCTTTAAAAAGTAGTAAAAACATACAACTATAATAACGATTACTTTTTTTTTTAACTTTTATTAATTTTTTATTACTTTTTTTTTTTTTATTAGAACTTTGATTGATTTTTTGTTATATCTTACTATCACTCTGTTATATTTTTCATGTTACTGTTGCATCTTGGTTGGCACAATAATTGAAAATTATTTCCAGATACCTAGTCGATATTATTTCTTATATCAGATTTTGTGTAGTTTTTAGAAACAAATAAAAATATATACTTTCTAATTATAATATAAGAAATAAGTTCGAAAAATATTAAGATGAGAGCAAAGGTCTTGTTCAAGGAGAAACTGGCTGTTGCGCAAACCTTTGCAACGTTTGCTGCGTTCGTGAAGATGCGTTCGGGCAGCACAGGCTTCACTCGCCAATTCAATACTAAGAATATAATATAATCATATATCTTATCTTCATGTGCAAGCATCATAAGTGTTTTGTACATAATATTCATTATCAATACTAATAATAAATCTGTAAGGGTTGGTCATGGAGTAAGTTACTTTGTTTTCAGAGATATCGTGTTTATAGGATCTATACATGATACTGAAACTAAATTGAGGATTTTTAGAATTTTTTTCTGTATGTATGTAGGTATTATGTATGCATGTATGTATATTCCTCCATAACTCTTAAACGAATTAATTGATTTTCATGAATCTTGGTAGATAAACATTTAGACGTACGGGACACAGGATAGGCTACTTTTTTCTTTTTTAACGCGGACGAAGTCGCGGGCGTCAGCTAGTAAGTAATAAAATCATAAGGCGGATTATATTGCTACAATTGTGCGTGTCAAATTAAAAAAATACATATATTAATAAATACTTGAAAGGGCCTGGAATGAACCTTTAAGATTTGATGTGTGTGTCTCGGTGTCTAGCTTAGGTCAGTGAGTATTAGCAATGCCAGAGCCCATTTACCCTAACATGTCATTATTCTTTTATCTTATCAAGGCTGGCAGCCTGGTTTCATTACTTGCTACCCCTATTAGATATGACATTGCTTGTGTTAATAGGTGACGATAGCCAACTTACCTTCAAATGAACATTGTCTGCCGACCTTTGCGTATTAATAAACTTGCTTCAACTTCCAAGGTGAACATATTAGGTCATTATAAAAAACAATTAGTATGTGTATCCTGTTAATTCGCAACAGTACAGTGCGAAAATCCACATTATAATAGTCATCAATCATCATGACTGTAGACCCAACCTACAAATCAATAAAATCAAGCTCGTATATTGTACGCAGAGCGTTAAAAAGAGTAACTAAAAGGCAAAGATTTAAATCGAAAGATGCGGCGTAATCTCCTCGCGCCATACTAAAAACACACCAAAAATTCTTAACAATGGGTTGGGCGCAGGCGCTCAACCCAACCACAGTTGCACGCCAGCTACAGTGAGTGACGGTCGCTTGTTGAGAGCATCGCTATCATCACAGTCACGTTTGAAGTAAGGAATATGTTGTCTGTGTTTAAAAGTGTGTTTGGACAAAAGTATATGTATTTTATACTTTTGTCTTTAGTATAATGTATGTTGTATTTTGTAACACATTTTCGCTAGTAATGCCGCATCTCTCGATTTAAATCTTTGCTAAAAGGTAGTAAAAGAACACGCCGTGTTTCGCAGTAACTACCACCTCACAGAAGACCACTGTGAAATAAAAGCATGTGTGCTATTGTGTTTCGGTGAGTGAATAAGGGATGCCAAAGCCCATTTCCCTATCACTTTCTACCATTAAGTGGACCGTGAGCTTGTCTAACGATCTTAACAAAAACAAAAAATATGCAAAATCTCATGTAGCAAAAAGAAAAGATGATCAAATCTGCTGTATCACCTGAAGCTGACATGAGCTGGGCTTCAATTAAAACTACATGTAATACGAAACAATATATTTGTACGCTTATTTATCTTTGGATTAACTTTGGACAATTGTATTTGTAGTATGAGGACGTTATGCTTTCTGCAGTCATAACTAGGCAGATACGGATACCCGGCTATATCTACTATACCAAAGTGAAATAACAGCGTATGTAATGTTCGGTTCGTATGGATTATTCGAGCCTATTTCCCTGTCTCCACCGTGTGCATTACTTTTCATCTTATTGGGATCGGCTGCATAATTTCATTGACCTGTAATTATTTGCGTGTCTAATAGAATGTCGTAAATACTACCTGGTGTGGGCCAACAAATCTCAATAAATCTTGACTCATGTTTGCCCAACAAATCTGCAATTTTTAAATTGCACACTAAAACAAATACATTACGGGTATTTGTCTTTAAATACAGTGAGCAGATCAACAATATTTCGTCATAATTTATTTTGCCATTCAATGTTTAACGCAACTTATTTGGCGCAATATTGTGATTAATGACGAAAACAGGCGTTTTATAAATTTTGCAAGGTCTGTTAATTTTTTTACTAGTAGATCTCTCTTCAGTCGTACTGTGCTAGCGATGGTGGTTAAGAAAAATCTGAATTTGACAAGTTGGTTTCGGCCTCCGCGAGTCTTCTCCATCTCTCTTTATACTGGCACTACGAGTACACTCAGTGAATGAGTCAGTGTGTCTGTCTGTCATGTCTGTCCATCTTGTGGGTTATCGGCCGCGAGAGCGCTGCCCCTCCACTCTTCCCTATATGACTAATCGTTCCATAGAGCTCTCGTTGCGGATAGTAGTAGATAGTATTGTAGAATTTTAAACAAAATTATGTATTACATCATTTATTAGACCCGGGTTAAACTAAGAATTTGGAGAGAAAATGTATTTTATTACTCACTAACAAACGAGATTGAAATTAGCACTGGCCGGAAACGTTTGAACTTGCAATGACTGATTGATCGACAATTGATTTGACATTGACATCACATATAAAGGTCAATTTTTATTAGACACTTTTATCAAACCATTCGGTACCTAATTGATATATTGTTGAATTTTATTTGGGATAGGATTATATTAAACTAGCTGCTGACCGCGACTTCGCCCGCGTAACTTTGTAAATTATATACTAAAACCTTTCTCGAGAACCAATATATCCATTGCTAAAAACAGCATGAAAATCGGTGCAGTAGTTTTTGAGTTTATCGCGAACAGACAGACAGACAGACAGAAAGACAGACAGACAGACGCGGCGGAGGACTTTGTTTTATAATTTTATAATACCCATGTAAAGCTTAAGAAAAATTAGCAGTTTAAAAAAATATTTCAAAAGACGCTGAATAATATTTCATAATCAATCACGCATGAAATGTTGAAATTATTGTTTTTTTTTCTGCTCGACTTCGACGCAATAAAGATTAAACAAACTCAGTCTGACCTACATCTTGTTTGTTGTGAAACCAAATACAATACAGACTTGATGAATTTTATTTGTCAGTATTTGTATTGTGTTTATATTAATTTTTTTTAAAATTATTTTTGCATAAAACATGGCAGGGTGAGTTAGATTAGAACCTTACGAAGACGCACAGGTGTTCTCTATTCTTACGAACTTTTCTCTTCCCGAACAAACTCTAGTCATAGACAAATACAGAATATTTACGTGATATTCCATACTACATATTTACTAACGCTTAAAAGACTTGGAATTTATAAACATAATATGTACTTAATTTATGTTGTAACATATAATTTAGTTTCAAGTCTAGACTTCGCAATATTAAATGTAGTTAAGTGCAGGTTCAAAGCGCAACAAGGTACTCTAAATGTTTTTACTTTGCATAATACAAGACAGCATTATGCAAATCAGTTCAACTCACAATTGCCTGAGTTTATGACTGTATTTCACTTTAACTAAAAATATCTGGGCGAACGAGTTGCGCTCGGTACCTACTTATATAGAGCCATCTCACAAAATTTTGAGGTTACTATTGCTTATCATCCACTGGCAACAATAAAAGTGCCACAAAAATTACGAGATGGCACTTTAATATAGGTTGAAAAAAAAATATCTAAATCGTTATGTAATTCCTAGATACGCGAAATAAATAAATTTATGTACAAGAATTACCTACTCGTTTCATGTTAATCCACATATTTTTGAAAGTTCGAATCTCAGTAAGCTGTTATTAGAAAGAGACTTTATCAAAAACGATAAAATTCAATGAGTATAAATTACGAATCAATTCTTTATTTTCTTATTTTGGAGATAAAACCTTTTTTCAGTGTACACACGATTCCAAAATTGAGTAGCCAAATAAGTAATTCTTTGAACAAGAAATGACAAAATGCTTTGAAAAACAATAATTGGAACAGAAGTTCTTCAACAATGGGAGCATAATTGTACTTAATTGCGAGCAGATTTATATTATAAAAACGTGCAAGTGTAGATGCAGAAAAAACTTGTTAAGAAATCGATATCAATATTATTTTATCAGTTAGAGAATAAGCGTTAATACAGTTAACGGTTTAATAAAAGACCTTAACACGCTGAAGGCTGTATCGTATGTATGTAGTCAATGACGTAATGTTATGCGTTGACCTCATTATTGCAAAAATACTTTGTTAGGCTAATTTCCACGGTTTAATTTATACGCAATATTTATGTAGTTGTAGGTATATTTTAAATTTAAAATTTCATTAATAAACATGGAGAGATTAATAGTGAGAATCCCATTTTGATTTCATTGGACATTGGACATAAAACAAATCCAAAAAATATGCAGAATATTACCTACCAAAAATTCGGAAAATAATAAATAAAAATAATTAAGAAATTGTAGACTTTATTCTACTCATTTTTTGTTATTGTAAATTTATTGACAAGAATATTGCTATGAAACTGCAATTTTTCTATTGCATTATTGCGGTTTATCCTTTGAATTCTTGTTCAATACAATCATACATTATGAAGTGCGAGTAATAAACCAGTTGAATAAATATTTTTGTATATCAGACAATAAACAAAGGTATGATTATCTTCCGAAGGGGAAATTAGGGGTTGTTCAATGTTTAGACAAAAGATAATTTCTATCAATACAAAATAGTTTGAAAAGCATGGTAAATATAAATGATTAATAATATAGAAAAGCTAGGTAAAATATAGAAAATGTTCCTTTAACTTGACACACAGACAACAAAAAAAAACCGGACGCTAAAATACACTTCGAGTTAAACATAAACCGTATACATATTACAAACCGGTATAAGTCAGAACATGAATATAATAATTTATATGAGTAATAACTCTTGTTTTATGTTCGAAACGATTTGTGTTCCTCATAATGTACCTACGAGTACCTACTTATAGATAAAGACAATAATATGTATAATATTAGAATGAGTCATGAGGATTTACAGTGAACCGAAAGAGGATTTGACCAAAGGTCTTCAAAGGCTAATGTCTCGTTTAAAAGAATGAGACAATAAGATATGAGTCAATGGCTGGTACGAAGCATTTAAAAGTGTTAAATCTCAGCATCTATTCCATTTACCTACGACACGCATAAATATGCCGCAGATATACAGATTCAGATTAATATACAGATTAATTAACTGCTGCAGTTGCAAATCCTTTATTTTGGCGAGAGGTTAGATTTTGTCTATACTTCCAACAATAATAACGATATAAATGTAATATTATAATTATTGATATATTAAAATTGTTATAAATTCACAGATAATTGATCAACTTAATATTAATTGATGTCAATAACACTATAGTATTTAAATTTAAATGATTATATTAGTGACATTTTTATATGTCAATTATTTTTATTGTATGTAAATGCTGACCGCAAATTATAATTAATGTGCAATGTGCATACTTCATCAAAATAATATATCTTTGCAAGCTGGCACACTTACATCAAATTATTCATATATTTATATTTTGTTTTTGGTAAATGTTATTGTTATTGTGCCTAAAATAAATAAGTAAATAAATCCTATGATTACATATGATTAAGAATATGTCTGACTGAACAATAGCATATTTAAGTAGATAATTTAATCTAATTTGTGAGCTATACAATAGGCAAAATAAACGTTCAAAAAAATAAGTAACGTTGATGT
The DNA here is from genome assembly GCA_945859745.1 of Synanthedon formicaeformis. Taxonomy (NCBI): domain Eukaryota; kingdom Metazoa; phylum Arthropoda; class Insecta; order Lepidoptera; family Sesiidae; genus Synanthedon; species Synanthedon formicaeformis. Next base: position 7,104,095 of record OX243972.1, read on the forward strand.
AGAGAAAGGCTGCAGACAAACGCGGTGAGACCTTGAAATTAGCAACCGCGTCAGATTTTAACGCAATTAACGCTTTACCGGATTGGACATGTGCTTTAAGTATATTGAATGCCTAACATGTATTATTGCAGACTCTTTCAATAACCATAGCGATGGAGAAATTCGAGACAATATTATACAGGTGGCTTATAATATCAGGCAAATCTTCGCTAATTACGAAACATTAGTTTTAAGGCCAAATATATAATAAAAACAGAGCTTCACAAACATACAGAGCCAGATAAAACTCATTTGATTAAAGAATTCAAAGAGTATGAAGTATACGGGCATTGGGAAACCTTTTAGGATTAAAACATTTGATAATAGCATACAAAGCTAACTTAATATTATCTAAGCGAAATCATGTTAAAATTCTGTCAATCTCACTAGTTCGATTACGTGTGTATTGGTTCAAGATACATTTTTTTTAAAATCTGTTTATATTGTCGTTACAGGTTTCCAAGAAGACGAAAATGCGATAGTATGTGCAAGAGAATAATTTTTTGTCGAACCTGCAATGGCCCTTGATCCGGCGAAGTAGGCCGATTACAAGAAATAAAATGTTGTTAAACAGTTCGAGTGGACATATTAACACGGAGCAATGGGCTCTGGTGGTTGTCATTACGATATTGACCTTGGTCACTACAGGTTAGTAAAAGTTGGTTTGACACCAAAATAAACTAAATATTAAAAAAAATAAACTATATAATAATTTTAAACTCCTTTTCATATCAATATTCGTTGCTGGGAAGAATCTTGAGGCTGGGAAGTTTACCATCGAACTCCAACGAAATTATACTATTAATTATGTAAACCATCAACGTTAAATTTGTGTTATGACAAAGAATAATGAAGCAATAAAATTAAATTCAACATAAGTCCAATATAATCAGAAAATATACAATTTTAATAAAAAATATGAAATATGCAATTGTAAATATAGCAGAACCGCTAGTACCGTTACATACACTTTAATATTGTGTTTTAATTATTGGGTTATAATAGCGTGACCACGATGACAAGTCTATTATGAGAAACATTTTATATTGTGGCGCATAAGGAAGTGCGAAAATTGGTTCACGTAAGGAAGTTTACTTTCTAGTTTTCAACGGCAACTTTAGAAATGGAAACATAAATAATTATGCTCAATCACTATATCATATAATCAACGTGCAATATTACACTAAAAATATGTGTTCATTTTCATCGGACATTCAGACGTACGGCAGGTTACCATCCTCAAAATTCAATTCAATTGTCAAAATTCCTCTTTCTTTTTTAAAGTTCACGTGATTAGGCATTTTCTGGTTTAGCTCGCTCCATCGTCGGCCTCGTCTTTCCTGTACAACTAGATGCTGGCCAAGAGCAAACCTATTATTAATAAAAAAAAATGTTATTGAATTAAACAACTAACCTAAATAAAGTTAGATTCTGTCTCCCTCAAAACACCACTAAATAAATCATATAATATTAATAAGAAAAGTGCTATGGGAGCGAAAACAGCAAAAATTCTATACCCCGAGGTTGGATCAAATTCATAGCACAACGCAAAGAACCTACGCCCTTTTTCATTACATAACGATCCAGGTTGTCCAGTCACATAAATGGGATAATCATTATTGCATTCATCATTGTTATTTCGATCAAACTTATATTCAGTTACTAATCGTACAAAGAACCCTCTTGTGCCATTGGAGTAATCGTTCAACAAATATCTTATCCCACCTCCTTTGTATATTTTAGTCAAGCCTGACATAATTCTAGTTAATTTCTTCTCTTCATCTTCGGTGGTTTCAAAAAAGTGTTTACTTAATTTAACATTGGATACTCTTTGTGTTAAATCAATTCCAAAATCTTTTAGAAGCGACGTATTAGTAATATCGTCCGATTTATTTAAATTAAACTTGTCAGTTACGTCCTTATGAGAGATAATGCCGCAATAGTATTTTTGATGTAAAGTGAAAGGAGCACCCGGTGCAAAATTGCAAATGACTCTAACTTCACCATTTTTTCGGGAACCGAGAGCGCATCCTACTTTACTAGTTTCTGCCCAAATTAATTGGGCTGTTGTATAAGTAGATCGGCTTATACGCCCACATTTAACATCAGTAGCATTTAATTTCGTTTTAGCTAGTGCAAACCACACACGTAAACAGCCCAAAAGTGCAGGTATGAAACACTCGCGCGGTGAACTACTGAAAAGCAAGAACATAAAATTATACGAATTTAAACCGTATATTGATTATCTTATATTGATTCCTAAAATTCTTTGAGAGAGATCAGTATTTACCATTTCTTCCCGGAACAATTAGTTTTATGACATTTATTCATATACTTTACGCATTCCAATTCAGTAACAGATTCGTCAATAAGAGATGAACACAGAGCCGGTCCCGGTAAACATTGTCTAAGCCAGATCCTCGCCATTTGCTCCAAATCGGCATCGTATAATATTTGCTTCATATTAGCGGCAGGTGGTAGATGTTTATAATGTATCGACGTGCCTGCTGCTACAGAGTTACGCATAGCATTTAATGTATTAACTAAAGCAACTCTTTGCAATGTAGTTGGAGTCCTTACTCTATAATTCTCTTCGCACATTATAGAGTACCTTGATTTAAACAGACAAAGCGTATGGTCTCCAAAACAAGGAGATGTAGAACACCACTCATTAAAACCTCTTAGAAGTAGTATCTTTCTATCTAGCTTTACATTACGTGTAACCCTAACTTCTTTAAGGTTTCTCGTATTTATTGCGAAAACATCTGTAGGCTTTCTATTTTTAAAATACTTTCCATATAGTAAGGGTAAATTCCAACAATGTTGTTTCTCTAAAACAAACCAATTAACGTTATAATTATTGTCTTTAGTGTCATTATTAAGAACCTCTATATAATCTACAAATTCTGTGTTGTTGGATTTAAAATTTTCACTGTCAATTTCTTCTGTGTTCTCTTTATTTTTTAGCGAGACTTCATAAATATAGTCCTCACTATCATCTAATTTATCTTGCATATAAGAGAGAGATTTTGCTTCTGTAAGAACATACGACGATAAATATCTATCAAAAATATCTTCCGTGCCTTCATTGTACTCGGAATTCGTTACATTCGATATAAACTTCTTGTAATGTTCTTTTTGACCTGCAATTCTAACACTGTTGTTTGAATTAAATCCGTGGGATGTATTAAATAACGTTTTTTGTGACACGGTTGTATCTTTTTGTCCTTTTCTGTTTATGAGCTTTGGCGTAAGGTTAGAGGTTTTAGTTGAGGTCGGTTCATCATATTCTTCGTAATATTCTAAATTTGAAGCATAAAGTAATAGCGGTAACGACACTAAAACTATACATTTCATATTTATATGATGAAAAATCATATTGCTTGTCTTTTATGACAACAGTAAAACCAACTAGAATGTAAACTCTATGGGGTGTTCTAAGTTTAATTAAATAATTTTTTTACATACATTCAAAGACAATACTAGATTCAATGGTCAAAGAGGACAAGGTTTGCATTCATGAGCAAAATCATTCACTGACGTATGCGCGTTGTGAACCTGCGTGGGAGTTTTGAATAGTACACATTACTCATCGATGATAACAAATTATTACTAATAAAACAGATACTAGAATACAAAGCAAAACTTATTTTACTCAGTGGTTAGTCATCGAAATCAATAATATGAATCTTATTGATCTGTCATAATTACACAAAACAATCAAATTTAAACATAGCCACAGAATACATGTTTCATTCTAATACAGAATGCTTTCATACAACGGATTTTGACATTGTTTTCAATAATGGAAAGCGCGATCAATGACGAACGTTTGTTTACACAATTTGCAGAAAAAAAATTGTATCTGTGCGAAGCCAGAGGCAAGCCGCTAGTATATTAATATTTTAAATATTGTCAAACGGGGAAACCGAGAGAAAGTCGCGTTGGAAAACCGGAGTAAGAGTAAAATAAAAGGGTGCCTATTCCTGATATTCCTAACTCATATAATAATATCACTTCGAATAAATTGAGTTTGCAAGCGGTTGAATTTTGAATCAATAAACAAACCATTTTCCCCGCCCAACTGAAGCATAATTATTATATTTAATATAAATAAGTTAAAGATTTCTTTTTGTCTTCTAGGTGTGTCGAGTATTCAATGTTACCAGTGCCTCATAAATCCACCGAGCGGGGAGACGTACAGTACGACTCGTCTCTGCACTCACTTCGACTATTCAGACAAATTTATCGTCGACTGCCCTTATTCCACAATGTGTATGAAGCGAGACTTCTACCTTGACATTCAAAATGGGGGTAAGCATTGACAGACTGATTTTTTTTTCATAGGTGCATTGAAATTATGTTCAATCGATAAGTTCGTTGGATAAGTTAAATAAAGATATTGTTTATATATCCGAAAATTAACACAATATGAAAAAAAAAAATTGTTTTGAACTCGAAATAATAATTATATTATCAAAATGTCGTATAATGGAGAACACCAGCACATCCAAATATTACTATAAAAATTACTGGATTTGATGCGCCTACTCGTGCAAATAATAATAGTTTTTGTTTCATCGAAATCGGGCCAGGATTTCCAAAGTTATAGCGTTGTAATGTTTCACCGCTTTTAAAATTTTCGTTCATACGCGCGCTACTGCTATGACGTCACAACGCAACAGTCTCTGTCCGATTGCGAGTAATGCGGAGTGTTTACCTTCATAAAATTTGATTGTTGTGGTTTGCAGTTATTATTTTAAGTATTTGTGTTAGCGATTACTTTAAATATTATTGTTATTAAATAAACATAGCGATGGAAGAGAGTTTTGTAAAAGGACAGTCGGATAACCTACCAAAAGTCGACATTTTTATGGTTGCGCGATATCTTAGAATGGTGATTTTGTAGTAAAGTAAGTAAGATTTTCGATCAAGTTTTATTAAGGGTTTTTTAAAAACCTTTTTTCAATAAAAAATAATAAAAAGGATTTTTAAAGTTTTTTGTTTTATTAAAAGGTTTATTTTTGTCGAGTTTTAAATGGCAGGGGTGACAAATATTTTCTTAATTTCATTTTTAAATATGTACCTATTGATTTTTTTATTTGGTACAAAACAAAAAGTTCATTTCATCCTTCATAACAAATAAACTGAGTGATATGACTTGATCGTCAAAAAAAATCACTCAGATAAAAAGGAATGTATGCTCTGTAAAATTTCATATTACTCCGACGCATTTGGAACGAACGAACGAATTATTATAACTACAAAACGTCCATGACTCAGGTACAAAGGTAAATGTTAACACATAAACATATGCCCCTAGCGGGATTCGAACCCGAGCGAGATCATTAGGTTAACAGCTAGATGCTAGATAGGATAGCTAGCTAGCTATATGTAAGTATGTAACAAAGAAAAAAAAATAGTATTTTTGAAGTATTCAACAAATTTCAGATTTATGAAATTCTTTACTGTGATGAGCTATTTTCAAAGATACAAAGATTTTGGGAGAGGTGCATAAACAAAAAAAATTATCAATCCTGAGACACAAAAAAACTCGATCCGTTCTTTACTATTTTATTATTATGTACCTACTAATAGACTAATTTTAACATGTTATGTTTATAAATAAAAATAAATAGATATTACGTTATGCTAACTTTTAACTTCATAAATTTTAACCACTTTTTCCAAATATTATTACCGCGTGGTACAGAAAAAAAACTATGTTTGGGTTGTTTTTTCACTGGAGTTGGTACACATAGGCACAATACAATATTTGTTAACAATTTTAGTAATGCACTATAAGAAAAACAATTAAATTTATAGCGAGACCGCGAGCGCAACGAGCGAAAGTATGTAGATACGCAGAACCGTGTTACGTTATGACGTCACACGTTAGCGCGATCACTCAAGATCACTAGTCGCGGAAGCCGTACTTTAACGTTTAATATCTCAGTCATTTTTGAAGATAGGAAAAAAATAAAAACAGATTATTTTTTCTCGAGTTACCTATTTTGCAGATTTGCTGAAAAAAAAAATCATTTTGGTTCTCCATTGTCAATAATACTAGTAAGCATATCATATAATTGATTCATAGTTCTACGCATATATTTTATTGCTTCTATCTACGGTACTACGATGCTTCTTGTTCTTTCCAAGAGTTATCTTCTATTAGGTTGCCGACCTTTGTGCGTACATATCGCTCAAGAGAGAGATGTACAAAACCTTTGTCTGATGTGTGAGCGTACTTAGTTTATCGATTTAAATATTAGCAAATCGATATTTTTATAATAAAGACACAGCAGACAGGCTGACAGACCACTAGGTAATAGTAGGTTGTCTTAAATACAAGCAATAAACAAGTGTGATTTTCACCTGATATTCTGCTTGGGTGAGATATAGGCGATACGGAAAGAGAACAGGCTCTGAGCATTCCCCTATTAACAATACTAAGGATGTATAGATAGAGGCATTGAAATTGAAATATCTAAACCAAAAAATTCAGGAATCTTATTATCATATTAATTTTGTGTTTCAGTAAGAATAAACGGTGTGCTCCGTGACTGCGCATCACAGAAGCACGAGTACCAAGATTATAAGAATGGCCAGTGGGCGTGGACGTTTCAAGTGTTTGAACCGTACCGTGAAGGTTGCGAAAACCTTGACGACAAAGGAGAAAGAGCGCCATCTACTAGGTAAATAGTTAAAATCACTGCATGATTTCCGTACGGTTCCAACCGAAGGAGAACGGTTGATTGTTAACTTAACTACGCGCGTTTGCTAACAGATTTGTATAAGACTAATTGTGGCCATGTCCTCGATTAACAAACATATAATGTCACTTTAAGGATTAAGCAAATTAAGATTTCCAAAATAATCTTTACATGCACTGAACTATATCATAAGTCTCTGGAGGTGTGCAACGAACACACTTCTAGAGAGTCATGTCCCTGCCGCGCGCGGTTCATCACCCACGCCACACGGACGTCCCCTGTTAATGACTCCTGTTAACTCCTGTTAAAGTCACCTCTGCCTTAAGGAATTGCTTGTATTTGTTACAAAATATCCAAATTATTTTGACAAAAATAGCGAAAATAACTAGGCAAAGTAATTTATTGCGAAGACCAAAATGTAGACTAGAATTATATAATAGAAATGTTCATGTAATGGTAATTAAAGTACACAATAATCTACCTAATAATATAAAGGAATTGTCGGATCCTGTCTTAAATTTACAAGAACTGACAAAATTGTTATTTGATTGATGACTTCAAAGATTTTTTTAATAAAAAACACATTAATTCATTTATTTACTTATTAGATTAAAACATATTAGTTATTAGAAAAATAAGAAAAGTTAAACTAAATTAGAAAAATTAAATAGGTTTTTTCATGCCTATTTCATTGTGGGCTAGAACTTTTTGTACCGCTGTTATATGAATTAAGATCCTGTAGACATGGGTTTGTGCAAATAAAGATTTATTTAACACATTTAACATCCATATTTACCAAAAACCTCGAAAGCATGGTCGCTAACGCAATGATATTTAAAAACCCTCGCTACGCAAAATGGTTCTTGTCATAAAGCAAATAAGTTGTCACTACCGCAGTTTCGACTTCCAGATATATAATAGCACCAGACTACAGAATAGCAATGTATGATTGGAGACATATAAAGCCTTTGTCTTTGTCATAGGTAGACTTCTTTCGCAATGTCGCTGCAAGCGGCAATAACAATTCCCCGGACCGTAGGCGGGGCATTGTATGCCCCTAAAAAAGTGGTTGGCCTCGCTGTCGTACCCTGCCAATATCGTCGCGCCCTGCCAATATCGTCGCGCCCTTTGGGCATGTCAAAGTCAGTAGTCTAGTCAAAGATCTAAAGAAGAAATTCCTAAATAGTTAAAACACCCTTCAAGTTAATTGCTCATTATACTGTATGGACCAAAAAACGCAATGAAAATTCCTCGAAGACAGCCTATCTTCCGACAGGCTAACCTAACCTAGCCTGTTTTTTTTTACTGTATCATGACTGTATCTAAAAATTTGTGACAATCTATTTTCAGATACTGCTACTGCCGCAGCGACCTCTGCAATTCAGCTCCCAGTACCAGTGAAGGTTACACGGACATAATGGGTGTTATAGTCGTGTTCAATCTAATGAAATATATCAACAGTCTTAGATAGTAGACCAAATATTGTAAAGTGCGGTGATATTAAGTTGTTCCGACATGTGATATAATAGACAATTAAAACTATACCTAATATTTAAATATATTATTTGGTTGTAAAAGGTTGTGTCCTATAGCAATTAAGGTACACGTACATATTTATATTTAGAATGTTATGTGATAGATAATGTGTATAATAAAATTTTCCTGCTCTATGAATTAGAGTCAACACTGTTTTGTTTTGTTAAAACATAATAATCCCACACCTAATTAATATTACAAATACGAAAGTAAATTTGATTAATTGTTTTGGCCCTACTTCATCCCGATCAATTTTAATTACTCTGCAAAATTTGAGTAGTCAAATTATTAAAATTTACAGAAAAGAACATAGACCATCTTTCATCCACAACACAGAACAAAAGTACTGTTCCCGTGGAACCAGGTGTTTATTTTAGTTAGATTATCATCTAAAATAAAAATAAAAACTAACATCTAAAATTAAAACAAAAGGATAATAGCAATGCAGATTTATTATAGAACATTAAGTTCCATAATAGATGGCGGAGTAAGTTCGTTTGGCGACAAAACTTCAACTTTTGTTATCTTGGTTGGGTAAGCAATCAATAGATGGCGTCGTATTTCGATTTCAGAAATTAATTGATAATGGTTTTTGCATTATTTTTCTTTAGATTATCATTACATTACAGATATTAAAGCTGGTTTAAGCCGGACAGTCATTTTTATGAGGCACTAACTTTTTAATGAGCAATTAGATTGAATAAATGTTTTAAAACATTTAAAGGTTTTGAACAGAATAAGAAATATATTTATGTAGAAGTATTTAATTAAGTAAAAGGTCTTACCTCAAAAATTCAAAGTCGCTCATTGGAGATAATTATATTGTGTGTTGAAAAAACCTATTTGCAAAACAATGAAGGTGATACGGTTCATTAGTTTTTATATAGGGCAGACTGTTACGCCCTTAATTAAAAATATTAATTTGAGCTCGGCATGCGATGCTACACAGCTGAAATCAATAGAGTCTTATACATAACTAGCGACTCGTTCCCGGCTTCGCACGGATACAATGTCTTGTACACAAATCTTCATCGTTTATCGCTCTTAGATGTAGAGTAGATATATAGAGGAATATAGACAGATATTATACGAACGTCGTACTTCAGTGCGAATGTCTGATGTTAAAATTCCAATAAACTTTGGACAAGGATGAAGTTTTTTATTTTTTCAAAATAATAAAACATCCTTTTCACTTTGCAGTTTCTTAGAGTAACGATAACTCTGTTAACTACTACTACTATACACAGAAGAAATAAAAGCCTATACCTCAGATTAGATAATAGTTACTTCATACCAAGATAGACCGGATAGACGATAAAGAATCGATTGACTTGGATTGTAAGTGGGACAAAAGGATTATGTAGGTTTAAGCCTGCGTTGGTGGTTCCTTAAAAAGTGGTGGCAACTACTTTAACAGAATAAATGATGTGGTCAGTCCGTCAAACGACGAAACGATTACGGTAAAAAGTAAGCTCTAAAAAATATTACCGATGACTCACTATTATTCCTAGTATATTAATATATCATCGAAGCCACAAGGATATGCCGTGTATTAATTATCATAATAATAATTATCATCAATACTAATAATAAATCTGTAAGGGTTGGTCATGGAGTAAGTCATGGTCGTGTTTAAGCCTCTATACATGATACTGAAACTAAATTGACCATTTTTAGAATTTTTTTCTGTATGTATGTATGTATGTATGTATGTATGTTAGTATGTATGTTCCTCCATAACTCTTAAACGAATCAACTGATTTTCATGAAACTTGGTAGATAAACATTTAGACGTACGGGACACAGGATAGGCTACTTTTTCAACGCGGACGAAGTCGCGGGCGCTAGCTAGTAATAATATAAAATTCATTCATTTTAAAACAGAAAAAATAATTCAAAAAGCTACATTATTTGTGAAAAGTTCTTAAAAACTTTCAAAGAAAATAGTTTGGCTCGCGTAACATAAATTAAGCCAAACGCCAATTTGCGCACGCCAATTTTATAAATACAAAAACAAATGAAAAACAGGTAGGTAACACTAACCAATATAACAAACAGACTGGAATTGAAAACACGTAACTTCTCCAAACACATAACACATTTCATGATGCATTGGGCGAGTGGTTAAAATGCTTGCCTTAGCTTTCTGACTCAGGAGTACCGAGTTCGATACTCGCGGCAAGGTCAACTTTTGAAATTAACTTTAACTTTTCAAAGTTGGCTCTGATCTGGATGGTTTAAGAAAGAATACTGCGTTTCGCTGTCATACTTATATAGGAAAGCACGTCTGGTGGCATGGCAGTAACCATCACCTTAATGAAAACCACTGTGAAACAACAGCATGTCATGTTATTTAATAAGTGAACAAGGAATGCCAACGCCTTAATACCTAATATCTTAACTTTCATCCTACCATGGTCCATTTCAGCACCTGGGGCGTTGCTTCTGTTGATAGACCTCGACCTTTACATTAAAAAAAACGCAAATCTCCATCAAAGTTTTTAAAAAAGAAATAAAAACAAAACGATACGCTTCGTATAGAAAAAGATATATATTGGGGTCAAGTGTATGACGTGGTGACTGCAATATATCTATCTACCTGTTGATAAGAGAAAAAAATGTCCACCGCGATTGCAGAATTAAAAATAAACATCTTCTACGTATAACTAAACTACATATCCGAGCGTTGAACACTCCGGCTGGTATAATGTAAAGTAAAATTCGTCAGTGTCTCGCTGGCGCCAGCCGACACCGCCGGGCTGCCGGGCATCGATCGCATGAATCAGCTTTATACGCGAATCGACCCTCGCTCCGTTCACACACGAAAATGTCCCGGTTCACCGGACCACCACACACCACCCAATAGTGAATCACGATCATGACTTGAATGTGGAGGTGTCAAGTCAATCGGTCGGAAACCGCGACAGGAAACGAACGCTAACAGTGCGACCCATATTGTTAATCAAAAACAAAAATATATCAAATCGGTGATGTGTTAAGTTTGATAGTATAAAAAAACAAAACATTGTTAGATTGAAGAATTTTAAGTGAGCTTTGTTTATAATGGATCTCTGGTTGTTATTGTTGGCGTTTTCAATGTTTTGGAAAAGTAAGTGGCGCTCTCAACAGATGGTATATATAATATATAATATTCAATAACTACCCCCGCGGGTCGCTTGCTTTAAATTTCCCTCATGATTCCCGGTAGTGTCCCGGTAGTATAATTTATTTTAAATCAATTTCACACAAGCTTTGTTCCATAAAAAAAAGTTTTATGTCAAGTTCGAGCCTTCCCCCATTAAACTTATAAAAAAAAACCTTCCTTAGCTGATTCCTATACATCAGACACTGTTGCTGACGATCTACTTGGTATCTTTCAAGTGTATCGTCAGCCACAAAGACATAAGGATGCACTTGAAGACTAGACCAGGTGTGGGATACAATCCAATCAGTAAATTAGTGAAAATATGAATAACCTTCAATAGATGTAAAGTTTAAAAATTTGAATGTAGGAGGTGATCTCCAGGACTACTCTTCCTGTTTAAAGAACTCTTAACCATCAATATTTAGTTAGTCTGTATGGACATCAGTTAAAGATCCAGACCTTCGGTTGAAGCTTTAAATTAGGTTAGATAATCTCATCATCATCATCATCTCAGCCGCAGGACGTAGGCCTTCCCCATAACTTTCGTTTGAAAAGTTAGCGCACCTAAAATATTGAACAGATATCGGATAACTAAACTTGGATATTTTTATGATACTACAGAGAGAATAAGGGAGCGGTTGGTAATTTCTTATCGACAGCCGCTATCTTACAATTTTTGATTGTAACCTAATTGTTACCAATATTTTAACGCCAACACTTGTTTTTTTTTCTTTCAAAAAACTCATTTAAATGCTTGGATTCAGTTGGTGCTTCCTAAAATGGCACAAAATTGCAGAAAACATGTGTGTAAATAAACCTATTATTAGCTATATTTAAGATCACTGTATTTTTCATTAAAAAGGAAAGATAATAGTTGTGAGTTTACAGATTAAATTATTTAATAAATAAATAAATAAAATATAATTGCTAAGCCACATGTTAAAAACTCTATTGATGGAGAATAGGGTCAAGGGTGACAGGTCAGTGCTATAGAATAAATATATGAAATTAACTTTTCTTTATGTGCATTTATTTCTTTAACATTAATATATCTAACTTAATTTCACAGTAGTTACTAACAAAATTAGCAAAAGCTTTTATATTATGTGCAATTTATATTCAGTATCAATGAGTTAAATGGCCATATGCGAACAACTTATGCAAAACGTAGGAATCTGTTACAACATATGTTTCGAATTGTGCCTACTTTGCTTAGCAGACTCTTGAGTGTTTTGTAGGCGACTTTCAATTCATTACAAAACTTTATAGAGTTTATATTGTCTTCTTTTTTTGTCATTTTATATCATGACAATTAATATTATTATAAAAAAAACTTAACAACACGGTTCATTATAAGTTCCTTATAAGTTATATGTGATTGTGTAGCTACACAATCACATATATTTTTTTATTATTATTTAAAATATTAATTCTTATCTCAACAAAGGGAAGCGAAATGTAGCACAAAGTGCAGACCTACTTTTATATTATTTTATCATATAAAGCGAAATTTATATAAAAAAATAAAACTTTAAGGCGTTGAATTTATTATATGTTCTATGGATAATTCTTTGCAATATTCCTTTTTTTGGGGTGGAAGGTACTATGTGCTTTTGTATAACCCCAAAAAGGTGTAAGTATACAAAATTTCATGGTGATGATCGGTTTAGTAATTTCGGTGTAAAAGCGTAAGAAACAAAAAACTCATATTTATTTACTAGCTGGTGCCCGCGACATCGACTATACCTATAGACTTCCTCGATAAATGGACTATCCAACACAAAAAGATTTTTTTTAATTCGAACCAGTAGTTCCTGAGATTAGCGCGTACAACCAAAAAAACAAACAAACTCTTCAGCTTTATATATTAGTATAGATAATATTATTAGTAAGGAAGGGTGTAGTTTCATCGGTGGGACTGGGATGTTTGCCACTGAAGTACTAATATGATTCCTTCATCATTGATGTTCGCTTCAATGCCACTTGCTATCATTCGATATCGAATAAAACTTCACATGGCCTATTTTCAAGTGGTACGCATTACTATGATATGTACAATATTGGTTAGGATTTAACAATAAGTAACACACGAGAATTACAATACGACGCGTCGGCGTCGATCTAAGAATTAACAAAGAAGTCTAGACGATAAAACAGTTATTTGTTAATTGCTAAAAATTGCTTTATGTTTTTTAAATTGAACAAAGAATTTGTTAAAAGTTTTTGGATGAACTAAAATGGACAATGACCGATGATATATTCAGCGGAAAAAGAATTTATTACAAATATTTAAAATATTGAAGTCGCATTACGCGTCTGTATGTATGGACACGTAACTCCTATTCCAACGGATTTTGATGCGAAAAACACCATAAGTTAGATTAATTTTTCGCGGATTTTTTTATATTCTGGGTAAAATTTTAGTTTACTAACCTCCCACAATTGCACCAGGCGAGCGAAGGTTGTATTATTATATTTGTGTAGACTATTAATTTCAAAAGCAGTTAAATAATAACCTTGACTGCTTAATATTATATGTATCCTCAATCAGGACATTGAGGCATTACGATTTTATTACAATGAAGAAACGAGATATGAATTTTGATATATTTTGTTTATCTATTCTATATGTAAAAAGACATTTGTCAGTTCGTTTATGCGCGTTAATCTAGACTTCTAAATAAAATTGTAAAGTTAGTTTTTTTTTTTAAAGCATTAATCTCTGGAAGTAGCAGTAAGATTTTAAAAAATATGCATATGATAGCTCAAGTATTGATGAAGGTTTATAGACTATGAGGAAGATATTGGCTTAGGAGCCGAACGAAAATTCAGAAAAAATGGCTAAACGAAAACTAGAAAGGAGGCGTTGATTTCTTAAATTGGCTCTACTGGGAATCGTATATGTGACTCCAGGAGCAGAGCCCTAGGGCAAACACCTTAAAAACACTCGACCAAGAAGCGCATTACGGAAATCGCTAGAACATCTAAGTTACATTAAGTTACATTAGCTAAGCCCATAAGCTAAATAAGAAATAATGGTGGAAAGAAAACTAAAGCAGGAAAACGAAAAAAGGATGTGTAATATAAAAATAAATAAAATAAAATAAATACCCATTAGTAATGCACCACCTACATGATTTATTGGAAACGTTTACCTATACTAATTATTAATATTATAAGAAAAAAAAAATTGGAGTAATTAGGCAAAGATTCTGATATATTTTAATATATTTTTTTAAATTACAGTATCGTGGAGTCTTCGCTGTTACAAATGCGAACCAAATAAAGATTACTATGAAGGGAACACGCTCCTTTGTCAATATTTCGACGGGAGTGAGAAGTATTATGCAGACTGTCAACATTCCAGCATGTGCTTTAAAAGGGTGACAACCCTTCAGCTTAACGGGGGTAAGTAAGATGAATAGATTTGTGTGTATTAATCGGATATTATTATATGTGTCGTTTATTGTAAAAGTGGTGTAACTCCCTATTTTTAAAACCATATTTTCTTGCCTAATGGTATCACATTTAGTCATATCTTTCAATATAAAAGTGAAGTAACTCCAATAGTTGCATTAAAATCCCATAGATGAAAACAATGAATGAATACTTATATTTTTTTCCTACACTATAATTCGCAAAAAGCTCGTTATTCTAAAATTCAGTTACAAGGAGATAGTTCACTTTTACAATGAACGACACATATTTGTTATATACAATCATCAAACAATCAAAAAGTAAATTACATTTTTAAATGGACTTCATTCCTTCGATAACTTTATTTCTTAAATAAAAATACAAAAAAGCTACACCGTGGGACTATGGGGCGAGTGCGGAACAACCCCTTTAAATTTCATTAATTGCAGTCATCAGTGCACCTGACCACCTGTCATAAAGTGTTAAAACGGTAGTTTTAGTTCGTCTGCCGACATTTTTTATTTAACATAAAATATAGAAAATTTTAATTTAGACACGATCAATATAAAATAATAAATAATAAAGCAGCTATAATGAAACTGGGATGACCGCGCATTTGTATTATCTATAATTCTATACAAAAGTTTGCTCGGAAATTCCAGTATGCGGTTGAAAAACAGGTCATTACTTAATTAGTGAGCTAATTAGTGTTTCTTCGCGAAACATATGGGCTACTTCCACGCGATGTTGTAAATATATCACTCACGTCTCTGATTACTGTATTGTTTTGCTATTTCCAGAAACCAGAGAGTTAACAAGAATATTAACAAACACTAAACCTAGACTTTGTAGAAATTAGCGATTTAGGTAATAAACATAATCTCAATTTAGAATTACGTATTGCTTAGTCAATCGTTAAGACACTGTGGATATAATAATATGTACCCTTGTATTGTATCACGATTTGAGTACGTAAGGTATCCGTCACAATACAATTCAATATATTATTTTTTGTCGAGTTAGCCCAGTCAAATTAATAAAATCAGGGGAAATAATTCGTGTAGTTTTGAAAAATGATACAATTATACCTTGCGGTATCCAGATGAACATACTAAAAGATAAGTAATAAAATTAATGCAACATGTTTAAACATAACACAAAATTGCTCAGACTTTATAAATAAGTTTAGTTTTTGCAATAAGCTCGGTCGAAAAACAACGACAATGACCCTTTTGTCTTTGCACGTCTCATAACCAGTGCCGTAAATAGGGCGGTGCCACCGGTGCCCAGGCACAGGGCGTAGACTCTGGGGGGCGCAAGAATGGCCAGACCTGGCAGGCCTATTATTTTTTCGGTTTGCTCCTGATAAGTTCCCGCTGCGCCCCTAGTGCTCGATTCCAAATCTTAAGCATCAGGGTGGGCAACACATTTGCACTAGTGAACACTGTAACATATGAAATTTGCACAGACCATTAAACTGGTCTGTGCACTAAAATATAGTCTATGTCAATGTAGTATTGTCAATGCCAAAGTCACGTCACCGCACCTCTCAACTGTCGGGGAAGTAGGGGACGTGAAGGGAGGGAGGAATGGTCAATAAAAGTAGGAGAGATACCTACAACAAGGACTCTCAGACGCAAGGACACTGCTTACGTACACGCATATTTTTATTACAAGCTTGGCGGTTAATTTAAATTTGGGAAAAGTACCCACTGTCACGATCTATACCGTGCTACTTCGTCTACTTCGCCACGATCCCTGAAGTCGCCTGTGCGAGGAAGGGAGTCGCCGAGGGCTCTGCGAGATTCATACGCGGGCGTTTTGGACCACGGCGGGAGGAGCTAGTCCGAGCTGCCTACTCAGCACCTACTATCGCCGGCTTCCGGCAACCACTCCACACCGACGCTCGTCTGCACGCTCTTCGCGTTTTGAGGGGGTCTACGCCACGTTTCCGCGGGCTGCAGCAGTGGACCTGCTTCAGCGGCATTCCCGGAGCGTTCTATCCAGCTGAGTAGTTTTTAATTTATATACTCATCAGCTTACCCTCGGAGCTTGATAAATTCCCACGTCTGAGCCAACACTGCTCACGTCCTCAACGTGCTACTCTGAATATTATAATCTAATTTAAACTTGTTAATTAGTAACCTGTATCTTACTGATTTTGATATTGCTGATATTGTTATAATTCTTTTATTAAACTTGTGTTGTGGTAAGTCTTTGTTTTATTTCTTAGGCTGCCCTCTTCTTCTCTCTGGCAAAGGCGCCCTATAGTCTCGTGCCTTACTGGCTGAACACTAGTCGGTGGTAACATCTGGTCTGGTGCAAAGCGATAAACAAGCACAGCACGCCAGAGGGTTACAAAGTGGCGCTCCAACTTTAGGGCCTCGAAACCCGCGAGTTGCTTACGTCCATAGACTGAGAGCCGAACCCGAGACTAAATATAAATATTCTGCCAGGGAGAGGAGGCAGTAGACTTGCCACACGCAGTTTGTTTTAGCATAGCACTGGTGCACATCAAGTAAATTTCCGTGGAAGGGCGTTAATTTTTTTTCACCCACAGGACAGGCCCGCCTGGTGAAATACCACTTCCTTGCTTGGTTGAGTTGGCAAGGAACACCAGTGTCCACTCCTTTTCCTAATTTCCCTTGATCCCATTCAGATCAATACCCAATTTCCTCAACCTTTATCCTTAATCCTTGATTTTGCACCACGCTCAACTTTTTTTTTTTTTTTTTTTCTTTTTTTTCACTAGTTTTTTATTTAATTTTGGTGTTAACTTACTTTTTATTTTTGCTTTAACTTCATTCAGTTTTATTTTTTCATACCTACTTATCCCAGCACAAGTTTATCTTTGTTACTTTTAATTCCTTTGTTACATTTGTGTTTATTTACATGTACCGCGGGAATTGATAAAAATAATATTTTTTATCAATTCACTGCAATTTTATTTTTTTCATAATTTTCTAAATACCTCAACATTTTACATAGAGCAAATTGTGTTCTCACTACAATTTTTTTATTAATTTCCTTGTACCCACTGCTCTGTGACGCATTGACTGTCAACTGTCATTTGACAAGTTACGTCACTAAATGAAGTGAATGATCGCCGAATCTGATTGATTGTCAAATTGTCATGTCACTCATGTTTAATTTTTATTTTTTCATTGGAAAATTTGGAAATTAATTTTGTTTTATATCTAATAAGAACAATTAATAGCTAAATATTGAAAAGGTGTTTGTTACTTAGATAATATTTTTTCATATTTATAGTGTATTGTACTTACATACAAGTTTTATCATTTTATGAGTTTAATATTTTAATTAAATTTTTAGCTGACAAATAGGTGAACTTTGTCACCTACTTATTGTGTTTTCTTTGCAATTTTAACAAATACTTTAAAGATGCCACTGTCAACCTATCTAAAATATTTAAAGAAAGACGAGATCAAAACTGAACTCATTCGTTACGGTATAATTTCAGAGGAACCTGGAACTGTAGAAAAACTCAGGGAGCAACTGAAGCAGGTCCTCAACGCTGCGAGACGTGGTAGCTTTCCGAATCCAACTGATTATGAACCAAATGCGGAGTTGGACATAGTATTGGCTGAGGAGGTAGTCGAGTCGTTGGAATTTAAATTATCGGAAGCGACTCCATCTAAACTCAGGCGAATCACGGCTCGGGCGAATTACTGGCTTGATCGACTCTCGCGAATCAGATTGGACGACAGTAGACTGGCATCGCTTCGCGCTCGGATAATAAAGGTATTGGGTGTATCTGACCACGGTGAGAGTGAAGTTGATGAATGCAAGGATGCTAACCCCGAACCTATTATTAAAGAATCTGTAGCGTGTACTGATAAATCTTTTAATGTAAATTCTTTAAATTTGAAATATGATGGTACTACTTGTGTGAGAGCCTTTCTGGAGAGGCTGGAGGAACTGAAACTATCCCGAGGGATATCCGACCAGCAAATTCTCAACTCGTTGCCCGAAATCTTAAGCGGTACTCCTTTACTGTGGTTCCGGGCAAACAAAAAAAGTTTCAACAATTTAGAACAGTTTAAAGCTTGTTTTCAGATGACGTTTGACACTCCCGATTACGACTTTCTACTTATGAAAGAGATACGTTCTCGTACAATGAGTGGTAAGGAGTCGTTGGTATCCTACATCTCGACCATGCAGGCCATGTTTGCACGATTAACTACTCAACCAGATTTTGAGGATCAGTTGGATATCCTCCGCCACAACATCAGGCCGGAGTATATGGAGCTGGTTGAGGCTCATAGTTTCCATAGCATGAGTCAAGTTCTAGGAGTGTGCAGGCAGGTCGAGATTGTCAAGCACCGACAAGACAGATACCGCGAACCCGACATGAGTGCGTACACGGTAACGCGGGATATACAACCCCCCATTGTAAAGAAGGAGAAGCCTGTGGCCAGTATAGGCAAGGAGCCTGTGCCCATAAGTAGCAGGTCTTTTAAGTGTCATAGATGCGGGTCGACCAATCATGACACTAGTGTTTGTCGTAAACGGGAGTTGGTCTGTTTCAAATGTGGCAAGAGGGGTGTAAAGACTCCTGATTGTCCACAATGTAATAAGGTTCCAAAAAACTGATTAGTCAGGACCCTCCCACTAATTGCAAACAGAAAGGGAAGGCCCTGTTCAAAAATGTTAATGATACTAGACCCCACATATGTGTAGCTGTATTGGACTTGAATGTTTACGGATTACTTGACTCCGGGTCTTTGTGCTCGATTCTGGGTGACAATTCTCATCTTATCTTTCGTGACCATGGTTTTGAAATTAACTGTGTGGATGATATTAATACTATGTATGCAGCGGATGGTTCACCGTTGTCATGCATAGGAATTATGTACTTACCTGTATTATTTAAAGATGAAGTTCAAGTTATTAAATTTTATATTGTGCCAAGCATACGGATGCCCATTACTTTCGGGGTTAACTTTTGGAACCAATTTAGACTAAATGAGGGAATATTCCCTACTACGGAACTATCACTTGGTGAAAACTACATCAATTCGTGTTCATCCGGTGGTGGCTTAGAAGATTTTGACTTACTAAGTTCGCAACAGAAATGTAAATTAAATTCATTAATAAAGAAGTTTGACATTATTGACACTGAAAAAGTAGGTTTAGGCAGGACGAGTATGGCCAGTCACAGTATAGACACTGGGGACAGTCCCCCGATTAAACAACGCTACTATCCTTTGTCTCCAATCAAACAAAAAGCATTGGAACAAGAACTAGATCGGATGCTAGGCTTAGGCGTTGTGTCACCTTCACAATCCCCATGGAATTCACCCGTAGTTATGGTGCAAAAGCCAAATGGAGACTTACGCCTGTGTGTGGATTGTCGAAAACTTAACTCTGTGTCTAAGCCCGATGCCTATCCTCTGCCCTATATTTCCAATATTTTAGATCAGCTGAGGGATGCTAAATATTTATCATCCATAGACCTTAGTGCTGCTTACTGGCAGATTCCCCTCGCTGACGAGTCTTCTGCAGAGAAGACTGCTTTTACTGTTCCTCGTAGAGGATTGTTTCAATTTAACGTCATGTGCTTCGGACTCGTCGGTGCATCAGCTTCTATGCAGAGGCTGATGGACAAACTTTTTGGCGCTGAGTTTGATGGGAAAGTCTTTGCGTTCCAGGATGATTTAATCATCATCTCTAACAACTTTGAGGAACACCTGGAACTTCTGGAAAGGGTTTTTCATAAATTAGAATCAGCTAGCTTGACGGTCAATATGGGAAAATCAGTCTTCTGTAGAAAAGAGCTGAAGTATCTCGGTTATCTTGTAGATAGGCATGGTCTGCGAACCGACCCAGGCAAGGTGGATACTATAGTCAATTATCCCATTCCCACTTCTCCTAAAGAAGTAAAGAGATTCCTCGGCATGTCGGGCTGGTATCGTCGATTCATACCCAACTTCTCTAAACTCAGTCGACCTCTTTCCAAACTAACCTGTAAGTCTAAGGAATACTCCTGGACTGATGAGGCGAATGATGCCTTCAATAATTTAAAGGCGGCATTAGTGTCTGCCCCTATTTTGAAATGTCCTAACTTTGATTTACCTTTTTCTATTCATACAGATGCTTCTGCCTTTGCAGTGGGCGCTGTACTTACTCAAAAATATGAGGATACAGAACATCCCATAGCTTACTGTAGTCGTACTCTTAATAAACATGAAGTCAATTATAGTACTACTGAGAGGGAGCTCCTCGCTGTCCTGTATGCCTTAGAGCAGTTCCGATCTTATGTAGAAGGCCAGGAATGTACTGTGGTGACCGATCATGCATCTCTACAGTGGTTCTATAAGCTCAAGAATCCCACTGGACGTTTGGCTCGATGGAGCATGCGTCTTAGTCAATTCCCATTTAAAATAGAACATAGGAAGGGGAAGGATAATGTGATACCTGACGCTCTGTCTAGAATCCAGGTGAACAGTGTCAGTGTCACGCCTGACGGGGATGAATGGTACTCACATATGCTTGCAAGTGTCAAACGAAATCCACGTAGGTTCCCTAACTTCACGATAGATGGGGATAGACTGTTTCGCCATTCGAAAAATAAATTCGGTCTAACGTCTGATTTGGATTGGAAGTTAGTAATCCCGAAAAAGAATAGGTCGGATTTACTATATAAATGTCATGACGATGTCACTAGCGGTCATCTAGGTATATTTAAAACGCACAAACGCCTATCTGAACATTATTACTGGCCATATATGTACTCTGACGTTGTTAAATATGTTAATAAGTGTGAGACTTGTAAAGCTTACAAGCCTGTCACTACTGGCAGGCCAGGCCTTATGGGCGGTCCCAAAAAGGCCAGCAAACCCTTTCAGGCCATATCTCTTGACCTCCTAGGTCCATTCCCAAAATCCAGAAATCAAAATACTTACTTACTAGTTTGTTCTGATTACTTCAGCAAATATATTATGTTGCATCCACTGAGGAGCGCAACAGGTCAAACCGTGGCACGGTTCTTAGAGAAACAAGTATTTTTGATTCATGGAGTTTGTGAATATATATACATAGATAACGGTCCTCAATTCATAAGCTATCAATTCAGACAACTATTGAAAAAATATAATGTTCCCAACATATACTATAACCCGCGGTATCACCCACAAGTGAATCAAGCTGAAAGGGCCATAAGAAACGTCGTCAACTCGATCGCGTGCTATGTAAAGAACGATCATAAGAGATGGGACGAGAACATTGCTGAAATACAGTGTGCATTAAATACAGCCGTAAATGACACAACAAAGTTCTCTCCTTATTATTTAGTGCACGGTAGGGAATGCATAGTAGACGGTGATCTATATAAATCAAGTGACCAGCCGGTTCCCCATTCACAATTTCAAGTAGGTGACCCACAAGAGCGTAATAAGAATTTGCAAAAATTAAGAAACATTTTTAATAAGGTGAGCGAACACATTAAGCGTTCTCACCAAAAGAATGAGCGCTATTACAATCTTAGGAAGCGGATTATAGAACTAAAAGTAGGACAGATAGTTTACAAGAGAACCTTTTATTTATCTAAAGCTTCAAAAAGCTTTACTTCAAAATTGGCGCCAAAGTTTAAAAAATGTATAATTACGGCTAAGCGCTCACCCCTAGTATATACATTGTCTGACATGGATGGCAAAGTGCTAGGGGACTATCATATAAAGGATATCTTAAAATATGACGACTGAAGTTGTGGGCATGTGTATGACTTCGGTAGCAAGTGTGTGCGCGACCTTACTGATCATCGTTATGATGATTTTTATTGTGACTTGCTCTCTAGTAATGTTACAACACTATTTATACATGTCCATATAGGCATGTCAATTTTATAAACTAATATATGCTTCGGCTACTGTTTTTGAAATGGCACTCACACACTAAAAGTACCATCTAAAATCTTAAGTACACACACCCTCAATAAAACATAATACAGTCACCATATCACATAGGATTCCATACTTTGTTTGAAAATTTGTTTCATTCAAGTTCACTGTTAATATCTATATTACTGTGAAACTATCTATTGACTAAAGTTTCATCTTTATATTGTTACTTTAAATCTTGGAACTACGTTCCCTACTTTATTTGAAAGCTTGTTCAAATCAAGTTCACTGAGATACTTCTCCTAATTTTGAAACTATTAATTTACAAAAGTTTCATCTTTACTTATTGTGCTTAGCTAATTGTTATATACTGTTAACATGCAGCTATGGGACTACGTTCCCCACTTTAATACTAATTTACTTGTTTCTCTTAATTGAGAACCTATTAATTTACTAAAGTTACATCTTTAGTTAATTTTTGTTTTTATGTCTAGTCTACATACAATAGGGCTTAGACAACTTATATTACTTACTTTTTTTGTTTTTTTATTTTCCATTTATTGTAGTATGTCCTGAGAATGAGTGTGCGAGTGAATGAGACTTGGTCAGGATATACTCAATATACTTTCTTACTTAACTGTAACTGAATTTGATTTCAGAATTCAATATGACCCTTCAGGTCGCCCATCTCCCAAACTGCACGGTTCCTGCTTCAGCCGACAGTATTGGAATTTTCTACGTGCGGGGACTGAAAAATTTCCTCGTGCGTGGAAATTTTTTCCGCAAGGAGGGGTGTGTGTAACATATGAAATTTGCACAGACCATTAAACTGGTCTGTGCACTAAAATATAGTCTATGTCAATGTAGTATTGTCAATGCCAAAGTCACGTCACCGCACCTCTCAACTGTCGGGGAAGTAGGGGACGTGAAGGGAGGGAGGAATGGTCAATAAAAGTAGGAGAGATACCTACAACAAGGACTCTCAGACGCAAGGACACTGCTTACGTACACGCATATTTTTATTACAAGCTTGGCGGTTAATTTAAATTTGGGAAAAGTACCCACTGTCACGATCTATACCGTGCTACTTCGTCTACTTCGCCACGATCCCTGAAGTCGCCTGTGCGAGGAAGGGAGTCGCCGAGGGCTCTGCGAGATTCATACGCGGGCGTTTTGGACCACGGCGGGAGGAGCTAGTCCGAGCTGCCTACTCAGCACCTACTATCGCCGGCTTCCGGCAACCACTCCACACCGACGCTCGTCTGCACGCTCTTCGCGTTTTGAGGGGGTCTACGCCACGTTTCCGCGGGCTGCAGCAGTGGACCTGCTTCAGCGGCATTCCCGGAGCGTTCTATCCAGCTGAGTAGTTTTTAATTTATATACTCATCAGCTTACCCTCGGAGCTTGATAAATTCCCACGTCTGAGCCAACACTGCTCACGTCCTCAACGTGCTACTCTGAATATTATAATCTAATTTAAACTTGTTAATTAGTAACCTGTATCTTACTGATTTTGATATTGCTGATATTGTTATAATTCTTTTATTAAACTTGTGTTGTGGTAAGTCTTTGTTTTATTTCTTAGGCTGCCCTCTTCTTCTCTCTGGCAAAGGCGCCCTATAGTCTCGTGCCTTACTGGCTGAACACTAGTCGGTGGTAACATCTGGTCTGGTGCAAAGCGATAAACAAGCACAGCACGCCAGAGGGTTACAACACGTTTGAGTTTTAGTGAGTGAGACACAGTGGGTGGTATAATAGGCGAGGGGTCCACTTAACATCAGATAGCTCGTCTGCTTGTTTGCCCACGCCCACACAGCAGTTCTTTAAATAGATTTTTCTTCCAAAATATTAGATAATTAATTGGTCCACCAACACCAAGTTCCTTTGGGATTTATTTTATCACCCTGAATGAAATAAAGTAGGCCTATACATAGCATTGCTCGGTACAAAAAAACAAAACGGCTAAAAAAAAACAAGGGCGCAGTTATAGAAGCTCGCACAGGGCGCAGAAAAGGCTATTTACGGCACTGCTCATAACAGATGAATATTTTAAAAATACAGTGCATCGAACGAAATAAAGTGTGTAACGGCGGACTTTTTATGTCGGTTGTTAAACCGATTTTGTACAAATATAAAAATGCACTTTTACCGTAGGAATGCATTGCAAAATTGCAAATTTAAATTTTTCTGTAGAAATAAGATGCATAAATTTTGGTATAGTAATAAAAGGGTGTACATTTTGCTATAGTAATAGAAGGTGCACATTTTGCAATGGTAAAAAAAGGCTTACATTTTGCTATACTTGGGGTTTATTTATAGCGAAAATAATGAGTACCTAACATGAAAAGATACATTGAAATTTAACTTTAAAGTAGGAATTATGCATCATCAATCAATACTAATAATCAAAGATTTAAATCGAGAGATGCGGCATTACTAGCGAAAGTGTGTTACAAAATACAACATACATTATACCTACTAAAGACAAAAGTATAAAATACATACCTTTGTCTAAACACACTTTTAAACACAGACAACACATTCCTTACTTCAAACGTGACTGTGACGATAGCGACGCTCTCAACAAGCGACCGTCACTCACTGTGGCTGGCGTGCAACTGTAGTTGGGTTGAGCGCCTGCGCCCAACCCATTGTTAAGAATTTTCGGTGTGTTTTTAGTATGGCGCGAGGAGATTACGCCGCATCTTGCGATTTAAATCTTTGCAGGATAGGTTACTTTTTTTCTTTTTCATCGCGGACGAAGTCGCGGGTGCCCAGCTAGTATAAAATAAAAGTGAATGTTGCTTTTTAAAAATGAGCCGTTTTGTTTAAAACAGTAATTTTAAAAAAAGCATTTGTAGAACAACACTTACATTTTGAAACTACATACATATTATTTACAGAAACCATAACGGGCATTCAACGTGGCTGCGCATATCAGACATTGCCAGGCGATCAGAAGAAAGTCAATGGAAAATGGATACAAATGAACACCATTTACGAAGCTTATGGTGAAAATTGTACAGAAGACCCAACGAACGCTGACAGGGCGACCAAAACAACTCACTGCTACTGCCGCGGGGACTATTGCAATAGTTCAACACGGAAACGTCATAATATTTTCATTAATACAATAATTATTATAATAATTCTATTATTAACATGTTGATGAAAATAATAGTCAATGACATTTTTAATGGGTTAATATAAAACACTAGTGCAACAATACGGTTAAAACTTCAATATTGCAAATTATGCATTTCTTTTATATGTTGAATTCAATTGCTACTTGTCAAAGATACTCGTACATAAATTAGTTAATTTTTTTTAAGGTCGGTGCTTAAGAATGAAATACAGCGAAGAGAATATTAAAGAGCAAAGGATGTGATATTAATATAACTAGAGCCTTAAATGATTGTATACATATTTTTTATTTTGCAATTTTTATTTTTTGTACTTTTATTGAGTCATTATTATTTTAAATACATAGGCGTGGTCAAATTTGAGGAATATTTACATACTATAAAAGAATGTCGCTTCTCGCCGTCTGTCCCTGTTTATGTATGTACGCTTAGATATTTTAAACTATGCAACGGACTTTAATACGGTTTTCACTAATATAAAAATATATAATTTTCAAAAAAAAAAAAAACCGTAAAAAGTCGGGGCCGGACCGCTAGTTACTTTTTAAAATATATCGAATATTTTCAAGAGCAAGGCTTAACCTTGTAAAGAGTTGGTTCGAAATATTTATCGTGTATAGTCGTTTAGTTCAATGACATAATAATATAGTTTCCTGTTGAAATTATATAATTTACTTATTACATAATTTTCTTAGTCCATTGCGGTTCGAATGAAATGTAAATAATGTTTGTATTCTTAACACACAATTCGCATTCTATTATTACCTGTTATGAATTATTCAATTTGGAAACAAATCGAGTACTATTAAGTGACATGCGGTGATATGGACCGCTAAAATGAATCCATTAGCAAATGCATAACAATAATTAAAAAAAAATACTATTCAAAATTATCCATCATGATTAAAACCTAATAGGCTCAAACGATTAGTATCGAGTGGACCTGTTGAACACAAGTTAACAAGTTTAATGTTTGCTTAATAGTTATTAATTATGCGCTTAATTTTTTTATTTTTTACTAGTCAAAATACCAATTTTTAAGAACAATGTATTCCTTTGTCTGTACTATGAGTACTTTATATGCAAATATTGTCTTTAATGTAAGTAATAAATATTTTAGTAAATTTTTTTTTTTGGCTTTTGAAGACGTGGTTGCTTGGCGAGTTGCCTTTAGTTCTGTGATCGAAAGTAAGTATATAATGATAGACATAATATAACAACGCTTTCCAGTCTATGCAGCTCCTTCAAAAGCTTTCATAGATTATACGAGTATCATATACAAATAAAATTAAAATATATCGTCTATAGTATCGTGGCTTTCATTCGAGAACTTCTACCCCATCGGTTATCCACTTTGCGACAGATGTGACCGGCCCATTGCCACGTTAGCTTGCTAATTCTCTCGAATATGTCGACAATTTTCTACCAAAGATTATCTAACAAAGAAACTTCAACCATAATCCACTCCCTAAATGTGCGATTGTGAACTTGTGTATCAGATGCGTCGCGAGAGGCCACGTTTCGATACAATACGTTATCACTGCTACGAATACGATTAAAGTCCAGTATCTCCCGTTGTGGCGACATCCATCAATACTAATAATAAATCAGTAAGTGTAGGTATTGTATGTATGTATGTTCCTCCATAACTCTTAAACGAATTAACTGATTTTCATGAAACTTGGTAGATAAACGTTAAGGGTCAGCGCCGATGGACGGAGTGGCGGCGAAGAGACTAATGCGCTATCATTTGAAAATCGACTTTAGTTACTTCAGTATGTGATTGAAACTGGTATAATAAAAAAAATACTCTCGCGTCGGCAAGCGCGGTCGAGCCGCGCTCGGTGAAGCTTCAGCTAAAGAAACTAAAGTCGATTTTCAAATGATAGCTTATTAGTCTCTTCGCCGCCACTCCGTCCGTCGGCGCTGACCCTTAGACGTACAGGACACAGGATAGGCTACTTTTTTTTTCAACGTGGACGAAATCGCGGACGCCAACTAGTAACCCATAAAAAACCCTTTTAACTTCGCCTGCCTTAAAGTGATTTTTTTTTAGATTAGCGTGGTGTTTTGATAGATCATCTTGTAGTAATCACAGATCTGTGTTTCGGCATTCAAGAGGTTAAAAGAGTTAACACCAAATCTCTATTAACTAATTAAACATAATTATAATATGGGTATGTACTCACGTTCGCGTGATTCTCGACGAGACACAGGAAGACTACGTCTTCGCGCAGCAACCTCACGGCTCCGTGTAACGGCTGCGACGTCTTATTCTTCAGCATACGGTAGAGGAGAGCAGAGGACATGTGGGCGAAGTCCTCCCCTGTTCAAAAATATATTATTTTAGATAAATAAATAAATAAAACAAATAAGTAAATAAATAAATATCTTCACAGCACCATCTAGTTCCAAAGTAAGCAAGTAATGCTTGTATTATGAATACCAGACAGTTGATATAATACATACTTTTTTTTTTTGTAAATACATACATATTATAAATACAAAACATCCATGACTCAGGTACAAAAGTAAAATGTTAACACATAAAACGTTTGCCCCTAGCGGGATTCGAACCCGCGACCGTTTGGTTAACAGCTAGGGTTACTAGCCACTAGACCAAACGTGTCGTCGAAATAATACTAAAGTCTGTTTTTTAATCTCATTTATTTATAAATATAGCCCATACTACTAGCTGATAATGTAGCTTTCTATGGGTTAATGAATTTTTAAAATCGGTAAAATCATCTATATAAATAAAATAAAAATGAATCCCTAAATGTGTTGCTAAGCGCAAAACTCGAGAACGGCTGGACCGATTTTAATTCTGTCTTCACTCATGGATAGAGGGATAATCAGGGAAGGTTTTACGTAAAAAAATGCACCCCCAGTATTTAGTCGCTAGTATTTATTAAATATGGACCTCGTGAGAAATTCTAAGTAAGTCTAACGACTCATAGGTCGTGCTAAGTGTCCATTTTGAAAGAAATATGAAGACTAACAATACAAATGAGCTAGAGTTGTGGCATTCATTATACTAATGTATTTTAGTTACGGTTCAACTTTGAATAGTTATCAATTATGTGAAGTAGAAAGGAAGTTTTGTTTTTCTTGAGTGATTCATTGTGCTGTAGTTATGTAAAAAGAGTATTAATTTCAAAAATTAAAACCATATGTCTGCAGTTATTGGAATATTTAAACAATAATGGGTTGTTCTACAAAATCACTCACCAGTAAAAAGTAATTCAAGCAGAACAAACAACCTTCACGTAACAGAATACCTAGTCGAGGTTAAATTACTTTATTGAGTAAATTTTAAAGTCAATAAAGACGTTTATTGTTTCTTTATGTCTACATTGTAATTAATTGTTCGATTAAAAATTAATTGAACCTCCATTATAAACATTTTATAATAATAAATTATATTATAAAAAATATCCCTATGTATGAATGTCTGTTATTCTTTCATGCAAAAACGGCTAAACGGATTTAGATGATATTTGGCACACAGATAGTTTATTATCTGGATTAACATAACTATAGGACACTTTTTATCCTGTTAGGTTTCCGAGGGATCATCTAAAAATATTTTAAAAAATTGTGCCATTGTACTGGCACAATCATCACAGCAATAAAGGTGTCAGGCGTAATATTTTTTTATTTTCCAACGCGGATGCAGTCGCAGACATCAGCTAGTTTTATATATTTATAATTAATGAATGAACATTTTATAGGTGTGATAACCTACCTGTTAGGTCATCCCAATGTGCTGATATTAGTCCAGAACAATGCTCCTTCAGTGCTGATGCACCAATTTCATCGGCGGCTGAATAATATTTTACGCAAGTTCTGAAACATCAACAATGTTTGTAAAATAGATAAATTATGATTGTAAATAAATTAAACAATTTATTTTGTCAGTTTTCTATAAATTAAATTGTAATTCTTCTACAAATTATTATAATAAAAGGAAAGTATGTCATTTGCAAAGTAGTCAACAATAATAATGGTAAAGTTTGTTTAACTAAACATTTGTTTGTGTTATAATATTTCTGAAGTGATTCTAAAACTCTCTCTCTCTCTCTATAGAAAGCTCAGTAAAAGTATTTTTAGATCAAAATTTCAATATTTGTAAAACAATATAGAAAAACTGAGCATTACTGTTATAAGAACAAATGGTTAAGGATTATTGCTAGCGTTTGTAGTAGTCACGATGGTATTAGTATCACAGTCATTTGGATCAGTCTCTTTAAAAAAAAAATCAAATATTAATTAATTGTAAGAAAAAAAAGAATCAAATATTAATTAATTATGTAACACAATGTATGTATTTTTACCTTACACCAACAGAAGCAATAAGGGCTTGTTCACACTTCCCAACAAGTCCATGCAGTTTAAAGGTAGCAGCAGATTTCATGAGCTGCAATGCAAATGAATCCCCTCGCGATAAATCCACCACATCTGTATACAACCACTTCAGTAATGCAGAACCAACGTCGTCAGGAAGTACTGACCAATCTGAAATTATAAGTCATCTTTACAACAGCTTTCAATTATTATTATTTTTATGTTAGGCTGACGGTTTAATTTAATTGATGGTAGGTGGCAAACCGGTGCCAATAACACAAGCTGAGCCACTAGTGCTGCAAGTAATTGCTGCCGACTGCAGTAGTATTAAGAATAAGGTATTAGGAAGAATAGGGTTTTGGCATTTCTACTGAAACACAAGGGGGTGGTTATGGTCGGATCAATTTCCCTTTTGAATTATTTTCACCTAGCTATTAAGAGTATATGGGCTTCTTTAAGCGAAGCCACAAACAAATACCTGCACGATTGGCAGTGCACCAGAAACCGCCTGGTCTTGTGTACTTAGGTGATGGTAACCCACCTACCATCAAGTGGGCCGTCAATCTATATGCTAACCTTTATAATATTTTAAATTGTTTATATATTTACATAAGAAAATGCTCTTGCATTAAAATTCACATTGAGTGGCTAAGATAACATTATCTAATTCATTAATAAGGTAACTAATTTATTAGTCAATGTAGCACAGATTACATACAATGGCAACAATCGGCTTGTTTGCTGTTTCTAGCATAACTAAATGTTTAGAAATCGTCTGTCTATAATTGCTTTTTCTATTCATAGTAACTAGTATCAAATGGTACCAATTAATGAGACATGAGTACCAATGGTGTCTCCATTGGTACACATGACCACATTTCTTTAATCTATACTAATATTATAAAGCTGAGGAGTTTGATTGATTGAACGTGTTAATCTCAGGGACTACTGGTTTGAATTGAAAAATTCTTTTTATGTTGGATAGTCCATTTATCAAGAAAGGCTTAAGCTATATTTTATAAAGTTACGCGGGCGAAGTCGCGTGCAGTAGCCAGTAATTCATAATACAAGTTGAGTCATCAGACATCAATAGAGAATAGGCCTCTAATTTGCAGGTATAATTATCATTGTGAGGAAATAGTGCAAGCAATTCCAGTGCCACAGGCTTGGCAATGAATGGTTCACTATTACACACAAGCCCTATTTTAGTTAATATTGTTAATTGTTGCTGTATTGTTAATCCTGTAAATTGTTTTTTTAGTCTGGTCTGGATTTTACATCCTTACAGAAGACCACCATGAAATTACAGCACGTGTGCTGTTGTGTTTTGGTGAGAGAGTAAGGGATGCCAAAGCCAATTTCCCTATCCCCTTTCAATTAAGAATCTATAGTGTTTCTGGTGTTAAAGGCGACACCATCAAGTGGTCCATTAACCTGTCTGACGACCTTAACATAGAGAAAGAGACATCAAATATTACCTAATTCGTCAAGGTTCTTTAATGCTTCTTCATTCCAATCATCTGATCTGGCGTTCAGTACAAATTTATGGCCAGGCATGGTCTTATTGAAAAGCTTAATTCTGATATCTGAATATGTATCTCTCCCGTACAGAGTGCTAACAGTCATAAGGAGCCGGGCCACGAAACTGGTTTCGCTGAGATCCCCGGCGGAAGCCGCCGCAAGGGTGTACTTTCTCTCCACTTCCGCGCAGTGACCCTGCAACTTGCTGTACTCATCCTTCAGCAGCGACAAGTGCTGCTGAAGCTTTGTCACCTCGTTGGACGCTGCACAAAATGGCATAATTAAATCACCAAATTAACTTGCAAAATGTCAACACTCAATACCGCCCACTATTCACTACTGACATATAAAAGAAAAGACTCAGTTTTCTTAGTAATTACTCACCCATGACGCGGCTTTGTAAATGCAATATTTATATTGAAAAACACTGTACAAGTTTTTTATTAAATAAAAAAAAATCACAATAATAATTGAGCCGAGCCTAATGTCGAGCAAAACGATGTGACATTTTTGACAATTTATTGACAATAAATATTAGACTTTGACATTGACATTTAACGATGTCATAAACGTCATTGACATCAACTAACATCAACCAATGCACTGCAACAATTTTTCTAGGGTACGAAGTAAGGAGGGTAGAGATAAGGAGCACAATCTTACATGGGTGTTAAACTGAAAAGTGGCAACTAAAAGCGATAAATTGAGATGGCGCTAGTGTGTACAGAGAGAGTGAGAGTATGGAATGAATGTAGGTAGTTGACGGAGTGAAGTGCGCCGTTGAATTTTGGTTGAATTGTTTACTGTCACTAACCTTACTAGCGCCATCAATTTATCGTCTTTCGACGGACACTTTCCTCCTTATCTCTATCCTCCTTCGTACATTGATCTTTATATACCTCTGGATGCTATCAAATTATTTTTATGGCTATTTGAAAATCGCCATTTTGGCGCTGTACGGCTGTAGGCTATGGAGTGTAAGTACATGGAACTAAAACTAGTTATGTCCGCATGATAGGGATATTTACAGAATACACATTTTTTTATGTTTCAAAACAAAAGGACACAATGAACTTAAACAGTCGCTAAGACATCAACAAGTAGAATAAAACGTGAATAAAACAGATATTATTTACTTATTTATGGATTAAAAATACGCAAACGTCAAAATTAGTTCCTGGGGCCCTAGACAAAGTGCCATAACGATAACGATAACGAAGTTCGATAGTTATAAATGTATGGGAACTATCACGTGATTTAGCGAAGGCATATGTCAATTCCATACATTTTATTTTTAGCGAATCGAATCGCTACGGAGCGAATGCAACTTGTCTAGGGCCCATTCGATTCGCATTCGATTCGATTCGCTAAATAAAAATGTATGGGATTGACATATGCCTTCGCTAAATCACGCGAAGGCATATGTCAATCCCATACATTTTTATTTAGCGAATTGAATCGAATGCACTTTGTCTAGGGCCCCAGTATTTACGTACGGCGGCTCTTCAAAATGGAGAACCAAAATGATTTTTTTTTTTCAGAAAATCTGCAAAATAGGTAACTCGAGAAAAAATAATCTGTTTTTATTTTTTTCCTATCTTCAAAAATGACTGAGATATTAAACGTTAAAGTACGACTTCCGCGACTAGTGATCTTGAGTGATCGCGCTAACGTGTGACGTCATAACGTAACACGGTTCTGCGTATCTACGTACTTTCGCTCGTTGCGCTCGCGGTCTCGCTATAAATTTAATTGTTTTTCTTATAGTGCATCACTAAAATTGTTAACAAATATTGTATTGTGCCTATGTGTACCAACTCCAGTGAAAAAATAACCCAAAAATAGTTTTTTTCTGTACCACGCGGTAATAATATTTGGAAAAAGTGGTTAAAATTTATGAAGTTAAAAGTTAGCATAACGTAATATCTATTTATTTTTATTTATAAACATAACATGTTAAAATTAGTCTATTTGTAGGTACATAATAATAAAATAGTAAAGAACGGATAGAGTTTTATTGTGTCTCTGGATTGATAATTTTTTTTGTTTATGCATCTCTCCCAAAATCTTTGTATCTTTGAAAATAGCTCATCACAGTAAAGAATTTCATAAATCTGAAATTTGTTGAATACTTCAAAAATACTATTTTTTTTCTTTGTTACACACTTACATATAGCTAGCTAGCTATCCTATCTAGCATCTAGCCGTTAACCTAATGATCTCGCTCAGGTTCGAATCCCGCTAGGGGCATATGTTTATGTGTTAACATTTACCTTTGTACCTGAGTCATGGACGTTTTGTAGTTATAATAATAATAATAATATGTTCGTAAATAAAAGTAATCATAGTATATCAACTGTCTGATATCCATAATACAAGCATTAGTTGCTTAATGTGGAACTGGATGGTGCTGTGTGGAATGTGTGAAGATATTTATTATCCATTCATTCATTTATTTATTTATTTATTCATTCATTTCATTCACTCTATCATTCATTCGTTCATTCATTCATCCATTTTATCGTTGGTACATTGATTCATTCATTCATTTATTGGTTCGTTCGTTCGTTTATTCGTTCATTCGTTCGTTTGTTCATTCGTTCGTTCGTTCCAGATGCGTCGGAGTAATATGAAATTTTACAGAGCATACATCCCTTTTTATCTGAGTGATGTTTTATGACGATCAAGTCATATCACTCAGTTTATTTGTTATGAAGGATGAAATGAACTTTTTGTTTTGTACCAAATAAAAAAATCAATAGGTACTTATTTAAAAATGAAATTAAGAAAATATTTGTCACCCCTGCCATTTAAAACTCGACAAAAATAAACCTTTTAATAAAACAAAAAACAACTTTAAAAATCCTTTTTATTATTTTTTATTGAAGAAAGGTTTTTAAAAAACCCTTAATAAAACTTGATCGAAAATCTTACTTACTTTATGTTATTTACTTATTCAGTTTTATTTCTCTCTATTCTGCGGCTACAAAATCACCATTCTAAGATATCGCGCAACCATAAAAATGTCGACTTTTGGTAGGTTATCCGACTGTCCTTTTACAAAACTCTCTTCCATCGCTATGTTTATTTAATAATAATATTTAAAGTAATCGCTAACACAAATACTTAAAATAATAACTGCAAACCACAACAATCAAATTTTATGAAGGTAAACACTCCGCATTACTCGCAATCGGACAGACACTGTTGCGTTGTGACGTCATAGCAGTAGCGCGCGTATGAACGAAAATTTTAAAAGCGGTGAAACATTACAACGCTATAACTTTGGAAATCCTGGCCCGATTTCGATGAAACAAAAACTATTTGTCGCGGCAGGCCGAGCCGCGAAAGCCTCCAATCTTTTATGTCGGTATATTTATTATCGAGACTAGTAAAATCACAAACATGCTCTGTGGCATTTCTCTCTTTATGATGACAACATTATAATGATAACCACTAAAAAACTAACAAGCCAATATTGTCTATGGAAGGCTTCCTTTTCAAATTCAACAGCCACGGGACAAAGGTGGAAAGTGTGTAACAATAAAACTAATACAAGAATAAATAAGGAAAGACTCCAGGACGAAAGTTAAGTACTTAGTTAATCACTTTACATATAATTCTTAATACATAACATGTAATTATTTATTTACAGACATTTTACATTTACATATTATACAGTTATTATTTAAAATAAAATCTAATCCTAAGTTATAATATATATACACATTATATAATATAAAGCATCGGTCCTTTTGGTAGGGTCCCAAGCATGCTGGCTGCATTACCTCGTTGTATAGCAATACTGATCTGTTGACCGAGGTAATAGCCAGCTTTAGAATCGCCGGTTATGTCGACCAAACGTTTTGATAAAAATTTAAATAAATTAAGAGCGTTGGGACGCCACGGACCCAGAGATTCGACACCGAAGGGAACGAATATGTAGCCGGTGCCGATATCTCTGTATTTGTAAATTTTCCGCTTTTCGGCCGCCTCCGCAGCAGCACCAGCTGTGGTAAGTGTTCCATGAAGGTGGGAAGGTGCCAAAGTGTCTACACAAGTAGCATCCCACACTAGTGGACGACCCATCCTCCATGGAACTAGGGACATCCCATCAGGTCTCTTGCCATCGTCACGTACGATACCATTTGGTTCAAGAATCGAAGGTACATTAATGGTGGCAAGAGACCGATGTATGATGTCATTTATGCTGGCGTGCCTTGAAATACGACCGGCGCTATTAATGCAGGAAAGTCCGTGATGTCCCAAGCGGTCGACATCCCTACCGCAGGGACAAGTGTGGGGGATACATACCTCCGTACCTAGTCGGAGCCCGATCGCGAGACGAAGAGTGTTATTGTCCAGAAATGTGCCCAAGTTAGGTGAAGGCACGGCGTGGAGCCAGAACCCTGACTCTCGGCTTTTTAGCGCCCTCAATCTAGCAAGATCGGGTCCCGAAAAGCTCTCCAATAAACTATCATAAATAGTTTGACATTGTATATCATCCCAGCTCCTCTGTCTTTCCGGATTTTTTGGGGAATTTTGACTCGGAAAAGCCATATTCCAGGCGGTTCTACTCTCTTCCTGATATGCAACCTCATTGTTTAAGAGGACAGGTCCCAAGATTTTTTCCAATGAGGTTACATGTGGCATGCACTGAAGAGAGGAAGGCCGGTAAGGCGACACTAGAAATTTTTCGTATCCCTAGCCCACCGAAACGAACTGGTAGGGATGCTTGAGTCCAGGACTGCTCCTTTAAATTTATATTTAAAATTATCTCTAAATTGTGTTTTACCAAATCATCTATTTTATTAAGTATATTTTGATATTTCCAAATAGGAGATGAGCGGAGCAGAAAAGTAAATTTAGGTACAAAAAGGCAAAATTTAAGAATAAAAATAGCCGAATGAGAGTTAATGCAGACTAATCTGTCGGAATAAGTTTTGAATTGGCCCTGATTTCTTGAATTCACACTTGTCGACCACACGGTCTAATTGAGACGCTTTGATGCTTACATACTTCCATTGAACTGTTCCAATTGTGTATCAGAGCACACGACTCATTATTCACACAAGGCTACTTACTAAACTAGCAACTAGTTTAATTGTTTATATACAGGATTATTTGGGATAAGGCATGATTTCCTTAATAACCTGACACTTGGTCACATGGTGTAGAGGATGATCTCATTACACTCATTACTACTAAATCAGCGTTGTACAAACGACTACATGACTTACACACCGCCCACACCTAATCCTTGTGCATTAGTCACAATTCATATCACCCTCAGCTAGGTAGCTGGAGCGGGATCGAAGGAACAAAAGGAGACGCATGTGTGAATGAGTCTCCAGTGTTTCTGCGAGTACACCATGCGCAGCGTACTTATAATTAAGTCGACCTTCAGGGTGACACTTGCTTAAGTCGACCTTCAGGGTGACACTTGCTTAAGTCGACCTTCAGGGTGACACTTGCTTAAGTCGACCTTCAGGGTGACACTTGCTTAAGTCGACCTTCAGGGTGACACTTGCTTAAGTCGACCTTCAGGGTGACACTTGCTTAAGTCGACCTTCAGGGTGACACTGGCCTTATCCTTATTGATTACTCAGCATCAAGTCGACCTTCAGGGTGACACTTGCTTAAGTCGACCTTCAGGGTGACACTTGCTTAAGTCGACCTTCAGGGTGACACTTGCCATATCCTTATTAATTACTAAGCACGAGCTGGGAGGTACCGGGATACATGTCAAAGCATGGTATGGCCGGTGCCGGTGTGCCCCTTGTTGCACCAAGGTATGTGTCGGGAATAAGCGTCGTGTCGTGACCCACTGTAAAACCTTGTTAATTATTGGAATCAGTCACGTTGTCGTGACCCACTATAAAGATTGTTTAATGCACGTCGTACCGTGTTGGAGTTAATGTGATTCTGCTGAATGCACATCGTATCGGGGAAGGACTAATCTATATTATGGTAAATTACGGGATAGACTTGTCTCAATCAACATCACTAATCAACTGTGGTTCTCTTCAACGGCGGCATCAGGCTTCAGCAACGGCATCGGGTTCATAGAGACGTTCAACTAATAGCAAGTCGCCAATGTATGCAAAGGCATTGGCGACAATAGACCAACTTACTTTAAGCTCTGCATCTACGGCATCGGGTTCATCTGCACAGGTTCTATTCATCAGCGAGGACACCGGTTGACATCGGGTTCATTTATCTTATCCTTTCTCTTTCCTCACTAAACACTAGCCCACCATACACTGATACACAACACCGTCATACTACAATTTACATTCAACACAACACCATATGCGGGTATAAAGAAATATAGATTAATTCAGTAACCTTCATGTGTGTTAACTATGTACTTAAGAGGGAAGAGTTGTACCCACTTCCCAGACCGCCATGGCACCGGCAAGGTGTCATGGCTGTAAACTATTTTTATAGGCGTGACAACAAAGGAAGAGAAAGTGACCAACACACAATGTACACTAAAGCGAAGCAGATACACAAACTCAGAGTCGGTATGTGCTGAGGGCAGGTGAACACAGGCACACGAGGAACTTAATCGGGTATGTAATCTCTACATACCTACATTCGGAAAATGACTAGAAGTCTGTTGAGTTACACTATTGCTTAGTTGACAATGCTTATTGTCGTCATTACTTGAATCATTAATTTAACTTAATCTTTGTACATTACACAACTTTAACTTTAATCAACTTAACCCCATAAAGACTTCACGGTAACAGACATTTTCCGATACTATTATTATTTGCACGAGTAGGCGCATCAAATCCAGTAATTTTTATAGTAATATTTGGATGTGCTGGTGTTCTCCATTGTATACACGAAAGTATATGTAATTTGTATGGGATAACCAATCCAGAGGTATACAGAGATCAGTGTATTCGTACATGATTCGTTCGTCGTACGTTCGGGTTCGTTCCGGAACGGCAAAGTCGGACGGTCGTAGCGGCCCGTCATCGAATCGAATTATGAATTCTATTTTCAATCAACAAGCCGACCGATAACCTTCAACTGATTTTGTCAATAACAGTTCATGATAACGAAGAATACCCTGTAAATTATTCACAGTGTGTTACCGTGTATCGTTTTAAAAATTAAATATGAATTCTATAAATAGAGTGTTAAATTTTTCTTTAACTATACCAAAATGTTCTAGGTATTATCTGTTTTCTTCGGTGTTGATATAAAGTGTCACGGTTTAAATTTGGAACATCTGTAAATAGAAGTTTTTTTTCTAGGGTGATTAGCACAACTGCACAATGTAATGCCGACGATGGCTGGCTTTCAAAGCTCTTGGTGCGAAGAATTGAGCCAACGAAAGAGTCTCATAGTCGCATGCTTAGTGACAAGGAGATCGTATATGCACTTCATACACACAACATACGACCTGATTCTGTTGATAAATACCTGAAAAACTAGTAAGTAGTTCAGTGTATATGATGAAAGAAAGTTTAGAAGATTATGGACTCCAGTCGCCTACTAATATAATTATTATGTAACATTATTAGATAATTTCTGTGATAACTGATAAGTAAAGCACTTACCTACTTTAAACATTTTATCAGCAACTTTAACCTCAAACTTAACTATGGTAAATAACACCCATGTTGAGAAAAATATACAAATATTTGATAATAATAAAATTCCTTAGGGTTCCTATTTAAACTATAAACAAAGATGGCTAGGATAGGATAGGATAGCCTAGGATAGAATTAATTAACTGTAATTAAATTATGAACCTTACTAGATATCTAATATTTTTACTAAGTTGCTAGTTAAATTAAGTAGAATCAAGTACCTACTATATTAGGGCCTCTTTCACCATCTGTCAAGTAGGCTAACCGTCATTTAAAGTCACCGGGGATGAGGAGCTGATATACCTTTTAGGTAAAAGTCCCATTAAAAAGAAATTAATAAAAAAAATTCACCTATCGAAGGATGCATTAAAGATACACCAAGTGTATAATTTAATAAAACATAAAAAAATATTTCTAAAAGTAACTAATCAACACTTTACTTGTAATTGGTAAAAGAGGCACTTATAATCCTTTATTCATATATGGAACCTGTCAGTTTCTTTAGGGCCATTAACTTTTTTTTATATGATAATAGTTACGTTAGTCTGTTCCATATATGAAACTCATTTGTTATTTTTAGCAAAACCTCAGTAGATTTCATCCATTCTCGAAAATCTGAGCTTGGCTGTGAGCTGGTAGGATCATGGACAGTCTCTGTAGGAGATATGGACCAGGCGTTACACCTGTGGCGCTATGTTGGTGGTTTTGAGAAGATTGACAAGGCCAAAATTTTGTTCAAAGAGAGTCCTGTAAGTAAATTAAATATCTGATTATTCCAGATTGCAGTCACTATTGCAGTCATTCTGGCACTGGTGGTAAATGGAAAAAATCTTATTCGCCATCAGTGATGGTGACAGAAAAAAAAATTATCACCAATTGTGTGACTTATTCATTAATTTTAAGGATTCTTATTTCTAGATAACTAACGAACACATGGAAAGATTTTTTTTCAATTGCCACTTTTGGTGATGTAAAACAAAGTCCTCCGCTGCGTCTATCTGTCTGTCTGTTCGCGATAAACTCAAAAACACTGCACCAATTTTCATGCTGTTTTCACCAATGGATAGAGTGGTTCTCGTGGAAGGTTTTGGTATATAATTTGCATCTGTGCGAAGCCGGAAACAGGCCACTAGTCAAGTAATAAAAAGCACTGATAATAAGTAGAGGCTGCCAGATTCACAACTGTGGAATGCAGTGCGCCCAGCTACTACTATTTTATAAAAATATTTTGTCTATTCAAAGTATTTCATTTACAAAAAATATGTGATAATAATTACATATCATCATAGATTTTTATATTTTTGCAGGAATATCGTGCCTTGGAACAGGAGAGAGGCAATTTTGTCAGGTCGCGTCATTTGCAGTACTTATTAGCGTTCAGCTTTTGGCCGTCTGGGGAACCGCGTGAGACAAAGAATATATACGAAATTCGCTCTTATAGGTAAATACTTAAAGCTCATAGTTGCTAAAGAAATTTAATACAATAACAAGTTAATTGAATTGTTTACGCATACGATCCAGATATTTCAAACCTTTTTTTTAAACCATATACCTAATGCTTGAATTGATTGATGATGTATCAGCTCGCTCCATCATCAGCCTCGTCTTTCCTGCACAGCTAGATGCTGCCTAAGAGCAAACTCATTATTAATAAAAAAAATGTATTTTGGTGTGATTGATATTGCACACGTAACGCAAAAACCACCATATCTACAAATTTTATGAAGTCATCTTTTGATGAAATTCAATTGCTTTTGGGTTCTAGTAGCTATGTATAATTTACTTATACATAGCCACTAGCTTTTATATCTTACTAGCGACCCGCTCCTGGCTTCGCCCTGGATACATTTTTTTTACGTAAAAATCTTCCCTGATTATCCCTCTATCCATAAGTGAAGACAGAATTAAAATCGGTCCAGCCGTTCTCGAGTTTTGAGCTTAGCAACACATTTAGGGATTCATTTTTATTTATAACTAGCGGCCCGCTCCCGGCTTCGCTCTGGGTGCATTTTTTTACGTAAAATCGTACCCTGATTATCCCTCTATCAATGAGTGAAGACAGAATTAAAATCAGTTCAGCCGTTCTCGAGTTTTGCGCTTAGGAAAACATTTGGGGATTCGTTTTTATTTATAAAAGAAGAAGACTAGCTAGCTAGTAAATTATAAAATTCTGATTTTTAAGAGAACTTCAGTCTTAATTTAATTTTTCACACAATAATGCCAATTAGCAGATATTGTGTTTGTTTTGCAATAGGTGTGCGATATAATTAAAATTATGGTGAAATGAAAAATTTCAGTTTGAAACCTGGAACGATGATCGAGTGGGGCAACAACTGGGCGCGTGGTCTGAGCCACCGTCGCTCACAGAATGAGGCTTTCGCGGGATATTTCTCGCAGGTTGGCAGGCTCTACAATGTGCATCACATTTGGTGTAAGTATTACTATACTATATGACGGTTA
Source organism: Synanthedon formicaeformis (assembly GCA_945859745.1). NCBI lineage: Eukaryota > Metazoa > Arthropoda > Insecta > Lepidoptera > Sesiidae > Synanthedon > Synanthedon formicaeformis. Next base: position 7,145,885 of record OX243972.1, read on the forward strand.
CACGTACGGTATTTACTGTGATCAGTTAATAAATAATTATGTATCGTGGTATTTATTGAATGTGTAGTCTTAGTGTAGTGAAGGATGTTAATATTTTTTCTATGGATTTTTAGTTTTTTTATCATCCAACAATATATGTATACTGAACTGATGGATCACAGTGTGACCGACCCTACATGTAACCATCGCCTTACGTTCAATTTTTTTTTTTTATATTTTAGAATATCTGAAGTTTCATAGATATTGCGCCATCTACACAATATTATTTAAAAAAAGAACAATGTTGGTCGAATTGTGAAAATTTAAATTTTCTAATCGTTCGTAAGGAGTAAACTCCAGTCGTGTGTCGGAGCTGACACACACAAAGTTTTATAAAATACAAAGGGTCAGCGCCGACGGTCGGTGTGGCAGCGAAGAGATTAATTTAGTAACAATTTAAATTCAACCTAAAGTGCTCCTGAACACGACTGTATTTGGCAGCCTCGCGCCTCTCGACCGCGCTTTGAGTCGCTCGCCGTCATTTTATTTCATTGTACCAAATACAATCGTATTCAGGAGCGCTTTAGGTTGAATTTGAATTGTTACTAAATTAGTCTCTTCGCTGCCACTCCGTCCGTCGGCGCTGACCCTGAGATCTATTTTATATGATTTTTCTTTAAATACACTATTTAACGCTCGGCGCAAATGCTGCTCGTTAAACTGTTGAACGCTCTTAAGTGCGGGTATAAAGAGAAATAGCCAATCCTAGATTTGAATTTTATCTAAGTAAACAAAGTCTAATTTAATTAATTTTTTTAAATAGATAAATGCATTATAAATGAAAGTGACGACTGTAACAGAAAAAACTTAATATAATGAAATTTTATCTCGATAGAAAAAAATCACAAAGTGAGCTCTCATTTCCATCGATTTTAGTTTTATTTTCAAAATGACACACGTAACAAAGCTAAAAGTGTATCAGTAATTTCACTTCACATATTATCTAAGGCTGTATGTAACAATTTTTCATTTGAAATTGTGGTTTACGAATAATGGTATAAAAGGTATTTTGCAATATCAGGCTATAAGAACCTGCAAGCCCGCCGCGAGACCCGCGAGAGCACTTGGCGCAATCCCGGATGGGACGAGTGCGTTGCGTACACAGTACCACTCATCAGGGAGATGCACTGCCGCATCCTCGAACCTACCGAGTTCTCGCCCACACAGTAAAACAGTGTGTGGGTGGGCCACAGCCCCGTCAAAGCGCCTTCGTCACTAATTCTAGTCCCAATTATTTCAAACATAATATAACATTGTGAGTTTTTATTGAATTTAGTCCATATAGGTTTCAATTTTTTTTTAAATTTCAAACCAAGTGATCCTTTATTTGTTGTAAACTTAAGTGAGGATAAACAATTCTTGATAGGAATTTATTGACACTACGTCGGCCTAACTCGTTAACCTGCTAAGTCACATTTTGCATTTAGTTTTCAAGAGGATGAAAAAATGAAATGACAAAATGTTGTGCGTCGCATCAGGCATGTGAAATGAGCGACATTATCAGTTACAAAACTTAGGATTTAGCAGGTTATCTTTTGCTATATTAGTCAGAAAGCAGTATTTCATTTATGAAATTTTTCACCTTTTTAGTTTGATAATCGTCATTATACCTTCACCAAACGGTAGATAGATAATCGTCTAAACTTGTCGAAAAGTATAAAAAGTGAAATTGTCCAAAAATGGACTTAGCAGGTTAACGAATTTGACGACTAGTCTAATTTTGTATTTCTATGGTCAAATGATTATTCTATCATTTATCATAAATATCTCTATGGTCGTTATAATTATTTGATAGAAATTAAATACAATTTTTTTTTTATATTTTCATATATACTTTTTTTTATTTCAATGTTTACATAATTATCTAATACATAGTGATTTTTATATAAAAAGTTATTCCTAAAATGAATTTGAATTGTAAAGTATGTATGTCCATGGGCCATAGAAATTGGAATTTTTGGATTCCATAACTCACCTTATCCGAAGGCGCTACATATTGTATTTTACCCTAATGAAATTATGTATAAAAATATTTTTAAAAGTACGCGGTAAACAAATCGTCATACTATGTTAAATATGCATGTCAATGTTAACATATTATTATAACATATTTTATAGTAATATGTCAATATTATTTTTATAACAAATCAGATTTATAGTTTTTTTTGACACATCAAGTTATAAAAATGCTTTTTTTGTTAAAAATAAAATTATTTTTTAAATTGATATAATTTGTGTTTGAACATGGAAAAACATTTTATACAATTTGTATATAGTTCAAAATTTTTTTATATGTAGAAGAATTTTTATAATATTTGAGCATTTAAGCTGTACATCGAGCATTTTCGTAGTTATTAGTTATTCATAGTAATTCTATTGGATTATAGATTATTAGTGATGAAATTGGCTTCAATTATTATTGAAAAAATAATAATAATAATTAGATATGTAGGCACAAAGTCTTAAAATAAGTGAATCGCTTGTCTATTCTGATGGCATTTATGTCATAATCAATGTAATATAAGATGCAATCATTTAAATATTTCTTTAAAGTTCGTATTGTTGTTTTTATTCTCGGTTGAAAATAAATATATTGAAGAAATAATTTGTTTATTTTTTCTAACCACCGACGCCCGACGCAAAAACGGAGTATTCCCATTTTTTTCTACTTGGTAATATTAATAGAACATTTGGGAATTTAAATTATAATATGACCTATTATTTGTTATACTTACGTAAAAAGGTTACTACTAGTTTAGACTTGGGCTTAGCGTGCAAGTCAGGGGGCCTAGCTAGTCGAACGCGTAAATGTCAATTTGTATGGGAATGCAACAGCGCCACCTAGTGGCTAACGTGTAGCGCTGCTTCATTCCGCAAATTGACATTTACGCGTTCGACGACTTTAATAGAGCAAAACTCGCACTAGGCCCTCAGCACGCATTCACGCAATGGCGTGTGTGTTTATGGAATCGTAGCTCTCAAAAACGGATGTTCTTACTTAGCTATAATTTAAGGTCTTCAAACGCCTGAACACCACCCCATTTCCTAGTTGGAGAATGGATCTCAGTAACTTCCACGTGTTCGATTAATGTTGGTATACTAACTGTTACTTCGGTGGTATTTCAATGACATGGTAACCTTGACCTGATGCTGCAGCATTAAGTAGTCTGCGGGATACTGTACTCCTTACAGCAGATATAGCGTATTTGGGCTCAGTTTATAATTTTTAATTATAGCTTGTTTGTTATATTAATGACATTAGGGATGCAGGTTCGCTGTTCGCTCCGCAGGAATTTTTTTAACAACTTCGCCCGTCCTTGGGATAAACTCTACTCGTCCGGACTGTGTGCAGCGGCACCTTGTCCAAGTAATGTGGATGAATTCTGCATTCGGCCACTCAACCGGCAGAAGACAAAGAGAGGCTCATGTCTTCTTATAATTAAGAGGTTTTAACCCTTGTAGTGTAAGCAATGGATTGTTAACAAAACGGAATGAGTATGGCGAAAACCATGTGGTGAGAGCAGTCTGGTATAATGAGTATCATTTAAATATCATAAAACCATTCGAAAACAGTTGAACGAGTTAACAAACACATGGACTCATATGTTTTGAAAATCCCATGGAATGAACTGACCTCTTCATTGTGCGTATTTTACTTAATTTCACCTTTTGAGAATGGTTTTGATCATTTTGCTCTGGAGCAAAATGTACAAAAATTAATACACAAGAAAATTTTTCATTTCTATCATTTATTCAGTTTGATTTTTTTTCATAATAAGATTATATTACAATATAGTTATAATGATAATATTGATTAAAACTACAAGTCCTCGTATTATTTTAAATATATAACAAAAAAATAATAATAAAAAAAACAACAACAGTGCCTGTGAGCCGCGGACGTAGAGTCCCGGCGAACGTCTGCGCCCGCGCACGCACCTTGTCACACTTCTGTATAAATATTTCTAACTACCCATTTATCGGTGTTAAACGACTATACAGTGGTAAAATATTAAATTATTTAGTAAAAATGTACAATAATAATACGTGATAATCTAACTACGAGTTTGGTACTTCTATTATATTAATTATTTAGCGTAATTGTTGAACGTGACGAGACTGTCGAAATGTGATAACACTACTTTATACTTTATAGCATAGTAAGTGGTGGGGGGGGTTAACGGAAGAGACGCTTCTTACCTTTCGCGACAACTATACACTCAGCCCTCGGCCGTATTACGAGACGATACGCGGTTAGTAAAACTTATTTAAAGCATTTTTACTAGACTAATATTATTAGTTTTTTTTTTAGTGTTTCGTAAACTGTCAATGTAATGCCGTATTTACACATTCGCGCGAATAGCAAACATAGTGTTCAACTCAACAGATACATTGGCCTGTATTCTGTATTCAGTCGACAACTGGGGCCCGAAGCGACAGCACGTTTGCCAAATTACCTATGTTACTAAAAATTACTACATTTATAGAGCTTCTCTGTATCAATCGCTTTGGGTTAAAAAATATTTTTAATTCAAAGCAACGACAAATAATGGGGCGTGGCTGTGCCGTGTGTTTGAGCGTTGAGTAGCAGAATTATATGATAGAATATGCATGAGCCTTTTTTTGGGTAACTCATCAAAGTATGCAAGAAATTCTTTGCACCAGTGTATCAAGAATTTCCCGTTTAAAATTTTCAAAATAATATTAGTAATACAATAATATTTCGGCGAATGTGTAAATACAGTATAAAACGTTACAAGTTTACAGCGGACGGCTTCGGGCCAGAGCTTTCTAACAGCGTGCGAGCGAGCTTTCTACAACGCGGCTATCTTCTTTTAAGTACCCATCGTCTACTGCACACGCAAGCGAAGTTACAGCTTACATTTCAATTCCATGGTGCATCGATTTCCGATTTCAATACAAACTAAACGTCGGAACTTGGCAGTGACAACTAATCTTTTCTCGGGCATAACATCAACGAAACGTGAGGCATCATTAGCACCGACCAACAATCGCGTTCATTCTCAAACTAGTCACACCGTTATGGCGCATCCACACGTGCAGCCGGCTTTACCTCCGGCTTTGTCGCCATTTTGTCTTTTGAGTTAGGGTCAGTTCACACTGAAATGCGACGCGACATAACGATGTTTGAAGAGGTCAAAATTGTTTTGTGCTGTACATCGCGACGCATCATGGAGCTATGTAGTGGCATCGCGAAACGTAGCGTGAAAGCGCCGGACACCACTTTCGCTTACTCACTGAACTGTGTGCATTTTTGTAAATAATTTCTTAAAAAGTGCGCGCCGCGTCACATCGTGTCGCGTACCAGTGTTATACGACCCTGTAGGTTTGGAGCAGAGTATATAATAAACGTAATGCACTGTCATCCCAATTAAATTCTGACGTTTTGTTATTAACATACATAATATTCTTTTACCACACAAATCAACACTCGGAACTCGAAAGCGAACTACAGCAGTGGCTGCCACAAATAAAAGCCATTAGTGTCAGTTCACACCGAGAGGCGGCGCGGCTCGTTTTAAGGTAACAATTTTTGTTGCTCGTAGAGCTTGTTTCAGTGCGCAGAAAGGTACGCATTTCAGTGAGTGTGTCCGCGCCGCGATAGTCAGTGCGACGTCCCGAAATACATCACGTACTCACTGAACTGTATACCATTTCGTGTAGTGGATTGGTTCTATATAAAATTGTCGGCTTGAAATGTGTGGGCGTCGCGTCTCGATGTGAACTGACCCTTACTGAGCCCTACAAGGGCATGTGTGGATGCGCCATTTATACTTTTATTTGTGAAAATCATTTAACGATACTTAGGGCCGCTTAAAACTTTTTTCTATTACACATTTTGCGTACAAAAAAAAACCCATTAAAAACAGTGTAACGAGCATTCTTCGCTCAGTCGTCCGAAGTCATCGTCGGGCTAAAAACTAAACGACATTACGTTCCAAACGGTTGAAAAGTTTAGGCTGATTCAATTAGATTATTGTCATAATATTTGGTCAGTTCAAGAGGGATTTTGTGGAGGCCTACAACAATACAAGATCCACAGTGCCACAGTATAATAATTTTACATTTATTGATACTTTCGACTATTACAATTGTTTTATTTACATAAAAAAAAAACTTACACTCTGTCCAATTTTAATTATTATTAATAACATACATAAAATTGTACATTAATCTTCACTTAAGTCGAGTTTTAAGATTTAATCGAACAATACAATCGGCACCGTGCCACGGTGCGTTCACAGCGACGTCATACAAGTTAAAGAGAATAAAATTAAGAGAAAAAAATTTAACTAAAATTTGGATATTTATGACTATGTTGGCGTTAAATTAAATTAATCGCGTATTTATACATACATGACTGGTAAACTTAAATATACAATATAGTGTAATTATTAATATTAATAGGATAATTATTAAAAAACGGGAGAAATTATAATAATAATAATTATAATAGATAAAGATTCCGCGCGCACTAACCTCTCAATTTACACTTTGCACCTTACAAAAAAAAAAAGTAAACAAACTATGCATTTAATAGTTTTAATTACACAATATATTATCGTTCGTTTTTTTTTAAATTATAATATATAATTATATATAATATATACATGGGCAGGGGCGAGGTCCGCGCGCCAGCGATTCGCACCGTAAGGCATTCGCGTGCATTAAAATTTATAATATTTACATGACGGTGCATAATCTTGACTAAACATCGTACGCGCAAATTTCCTATATAAACATCTCTATCAATCCTTAAAAGGGATTTTCGATGAAAAAACTAAAACGGTCTGGCCAAATTGTAAAAAATACAATTTACAATTGAACTTGTATACTTTGATTTTTTATCACTTAGCGCCTGTTTCACAAACGTCAAGTAGGCCAAACTGTCATTTAAAGTCACCGGTAATCGGGGATAATGGAGCTGATATACCTTTGCTTGTACGGTAAACGTCCCAAACATTAAATCGAAAATAATAAAAAAAAATCGGCTATCGAATGATGCAGTAAACCGAGTGCATAATTCAATATAACAGAAAATGATTCCTAAAAGTAACTAATCAACACTTTACATGTAGTTTGTGAAAGAGGCCCTTAAATTAAAAAAATCAAAATATTAAAGAAACATGGGTGTGACTGTGTTTAACGTAAATACGTTGTGATTACGAATAATTTTTTCTTTATAATATGTATAATATTTAAAAAAAAATCCAATATAAAATATATATACAAAAAATTCTTTTATTCAGCTATCGTGCGGTGTATTTAAATTTTGGACGTAGACTAAATCAAAATCAATCCCCAAAACCAAACTGACTTTGTTATTATCATCACTTTCTGAATTGCCTCCATCTATAGAAGTAAATTTGAAGTCTAAAAAAAATGAATAATAATAAAAAAAATACTATGAGAATTATCTGAATTCTTCATCGAAATACTACAATGGAATTTGCATCACAAATGCCAAAGCGGAACATAAAAAGAACGCCTTTGACAGAATCATGGCGGAATCTTGCCTTCACGCGTCAATGGTAAAAGGTAGTAACGATCAACTTCTACTATTTCATTTTAAACTCTAATGGGTTGACGTAAAGTCACATTTTCTTTAAATTACGTACTTATTATTATGTTTGTTTTGTTTTAAATGACAGTTCATGCTCTACGCATATGTCACTTTTAAATGTTCCATAAAATTCGTAGTGTTTTGTATGGCACGCGGGTTCCATGTTGTAGTAGTTTGATGGAATTCTTATAGTATTTTATTTTTTATTTTTAGCCGTTAATCACAATTAACAGAAGTTAACAGAAACAATTAATTAATTAAGTTAATTAATTAATTAATTAAGAAGTTAATTAAGTTAACAGAAGTGGCCAAACCATTCTTGGCATTAACTAATAACATTTTTTTTTAGTTAATAAATGGAACAATCATTAGTTAATTAGGATAATGCTGTTCTATTTAAGGATAAAATAAAACGATATTTTTAAAAAATAAACCAGACCTATCAACAACAGACTGTAGCGGGGTATTGGGAGAATAATACACCCCACATTTATTTGACACGTCTAAAATTCACCGAATTATTTTTTTTACAAACTACCCACACACCGAGCGTTCGTTATGAAATATTAATCATGACACTCATTTGAAATATTTTTGTTGGTTTACCCACTTATATAATAATAGTAATAATTTAATAATAAGAACGTTCTAGAACCAACAACAAACACAATTTAAAAAAATATATATATCAGTCCAACGAGAAAAGTTACAATTAATATAATATGTGCAAAATTCAATTCTAAAGTAAACTAGTGATATGAATTAATATAATTTTGACTATCTAATTTTATTATTGTAAATAAACCAACGGATGGTTCAATAAATCAATTTTTTTTTATACAATAAACTGAAACATAATAATACATATTATTATTTGGGTATCCGGCGCGCGAACATCGTCCATACCAAAAATTTTACACGAGAAATATAATGCCTTTTTCAAAAACTTCCTAAGCGTACACTTTCGTGGATATAATTTAACATTTCTACTTTACACTATTATATCGCCCGACACATTTGTCGTCTCGAACATTTATCATGTAATAAGCAATCTTCAATAACCACAAAAAAAAAAATTGTCTAAATATCTAAAAAAAAATCTTACAGTATATCTATATAGACTATCGTACAATTATTTTATCATACCTGGGTTAGAGAGAGTGAGAGAGTACTAATCGTATATTTTTTTTTTAATCGCCGTCTCTAATATTTTCATTTGGATTCGGTTGTTCTTCAAAAGTTTGTATTATCCAAATTGTGGACGGTCAATGTATAGTATAGTATATTATATTATATAGTATAGAAATTGATTTTTATTTTCATTCCAAGACACATTAATACTGTAATTATATATTTTTTTTCATTATTATCATAATTAATAATAATTGTTTTGGTGTCTTAAAGCTTAATTCAAATTGTGAGTTTAGTTTCAATGTGCTTCTACTAGTTGTGAAAAAAAAAAAAAAAAATATTCTCCATCATAAATATTATTAATATTATCCTTCGCTAAAACAACGGCACCGTACATTATTTTATTTTTTTTTTACGTTAAAAATTCTAGTAAAAAAAGCGTTTCATACTCACACAAATCACTGCATCGTTAATATAATTTAAATATTCCCACATTGTCTCACACAGACTCTCGCGCAAATTTCTAACATAATATTAATAATTAATTATTATAAAACATTTTTCTTTTAACTGATTCAATCGTGTGCTTCAAACATTGGGATAGGAGTTAATTTATTAAAAAAAATATCCTATTTTTTCTTGTTTCTTTCTGAACCTATTGTACCTTTTTTTTTTAATTTTAATGTTATCAATAAAAAAACTTTGGAAAAAAATATTTTAACCAGTGTAATACTGTCCTAACTCCATTAAAAAAAAAAACTACTGCACCGATTTTAATGCTGTTTTCACCAATGGATAGAGTGGTTCTCGAGGAAGGTTTAAGTATATAATTTACAGTTACGCGGGCGAAGTCGCGGGCAGCAGCTAGTTAATAATCAATACTAATACTAATAATAAATCTGTAAGGGTTGGTCATGGAGTAAGTTACTTTGTTTTCAGACATCGTGTTTATAGGCTCTATACATGATACTGAAACTAAATTGACGATTTTTACAATTTTTTTCTGTATGTATGTACCTCCATAACTCTTAAACGAATCAACTGATTTTCATGAAACTTGGTAGATAAACATTAAGACGTACGGGACACAGGATAGGCTACTTTTTTTCTTATTCAACGCGGACGAAGTCGCGGGCGCCAGCTAGTAACAATAATAAGTGCAGTTACTACGGGGCGGTCTTCTGTTAGGAATAACGCGTATGCAATAGAAAAAAATATTTAAGACGCTAAATAGCAAGCCATAATTTTTAATTTTTTCTTAATTTTTTTAGCTCGGAAAATGTTCGAACAACACGATTGCACAGTTAGGACACAAAGAGACAAAATATTTATTATCATTTATTTATATGTATATATGGAGTGCATACAATAGAAATAGGAAATGCCCTCCCACATGCAATCATTAATAGACTTATCATTTTTTTTTTAACAAATACTGTCCCCGCTCATTATAATTTCTAATTGGAAGACAACAAAAAAAATGTATCTTAAACATATTAACAAGCCGAGCTTTATATCCATTCTACAATAGTATTAAAATAATATTGCCATAATATAATTATATCAAAAACTCACACCACTATACAACTTTCCGAACCGAGGGAGGGCCGTACAGTCTCAGCAATTTAAAAATTTAACATAATATATTTAGCGGTGTAATGTTGCCAAAATAATGATCCAAGCGTGGCTCGATTGCAAATTATTTTTTTTTTTTAAAGAAAATTACAAAAGGAAAAGACCTAACTAACAATAATAGAAAAATCTTCTGTTCTTAAATAGAGAAATAAATAAAAATAAAAAAATAAAAAAAAAAATATCATAACATTGGCAACACTATTTCAAAAGAGAGGTGGTATATAATTATGTGCGAGTTACAATGTAAAAGGCACACTACTTTATACAAATTTTAATCATCGTTATGGCTACTGGTATGTATTCAAAAAATTGATACATGTACAAATGTACACCGTATTTCGTATGCAAAAGATTGTATTTCGATTGACAAAACTATGTCTATAATTTACAAGGATTTTTCATAGTTTTTTTCAGATAAACATATACAAGCAAAGTCAAACATCTATATAGATGTTTCAAGGCAAGTTAAGGTTGTCATAATTAAAAAAAAAAAACCAATATACATTAATGCCAACACAAATAAAATGGTTACACAATGCAGTTACAAACATAGTTAAATATTTGGTTTAGAATACTTCAAATAGCGAATACAAAAAAAAACCATTAGGCTGATGAACTTTGTAATTAACAAAGGGTGGAAAATCAAATCTTAAAGTGTGACTTCAAATATTTATAAAAATAAATTTTCTTTTCTAAAAGAAGGGTTCATACCTTTTTTGTATCCCTCTGAAAATTTTGTATACAAAATTTAATGGTTTCACATTTTTTTTATATTACTATTGATAGACGCGGAGGTCAACCATAACAGTGATTGAGAAGCCTCGGGGAGTGGCATTAAATAAATGTGCCTTTTACAGTGTACGAGTGAGTGTGCGCACTGGCGCAGTTAGAGCGAGCCGGCCGGGAAGCTCGCTGAAGAGTTGCTGTGTGCCAAAGACAACATAGACCCCGACAGCGACTGCTCCTCTTCACCGTACGTCTCCCGACTGCCCTCGGCTATCGCCATTGCGCTGGAGAAAATACAATACAACATGTTTATACACAGTTATTTTTTTATTATGCCAAAAATTTTAACCATAAACGTAGGTCGTCAATATTAACATAACGAGGGTATTCTGGCAGAACCTAATAAGAGCAAAATTTTACAAAAAATAGTTGAAGATACGTAGACATACTTCGAGGGTATTCTGGCAGAAACGGATAAGTACACAAAATTTCAAAATGAGAAAAGAGCATTTAAAAGTTTGAGGGCTCATAGTAAAACGGTGAAACATAACAGCCATAATAAGCCATAAATAGTGTTCAATTTAATACTTGTGTGATTAATCCTTTGCTATTAGTAAAATATACACGAGAGCAAATACCTGAATCCGAGTCTAGCGCTCTCGTTGTCGAACTGATCGAGTTCGCGTTCGTGCCTCTCGTGCAACATGCGCGTGCGCTCAGCACGCTCCGCCACGAATTGCGCGCATTCAGACTCCATCTGTCCAATTATATTATAACTTTACACATTGGATATAACATCATATATACTTATATTATAAAGCTGAAGAGTTCGTTTGGTTGAGCGCGTTAATCTCAAGAACTACTACTGGTTCGAATTTAAAAAAAAAAAATCTTTTTGTGTTGGATAGTCCATTTATCGAGAAAGGCTTTTAAAGTCCAAGCGGCGACCGTAAAAACGCTTTGAACGTTTTGAACGCAGACTAAGTCGCGGACAACAGCTAGTATAAAATAAAGTCGCTTCAACCTATGCAACGTATTTAAATGCGGTTTTTACTATAATGGAAAAATGGAGATGAAACAAACAGACCTTTTGTTCTAGCAGCGCCCTCCTGACGGCGACTCTCTCCTCGAGTTCGCGTCTCTCTCTGTTCCTTTGCGCCTCCGCTTGCATCTTGCTCTTGCTTTGGTACGCCGTCAGCATGTCCAGCTCGTGCTCCAGCTGCATCTTCAACTGCTGGCACTCCATCTGAATGTACCACAATATTCATTGTCACACCACACATATTTTTTATTTATTACTACCCTTATGACTATATTTATTTATGACCCGCTCCTTTTTTTTAAATGTAATAACCTTCCCTGATTATCCCTCTATCCATGAGTGAAGACAGAATTAAAATCGGTCCAGCCGTTCTCGAGTTTTGAGCTTAGCAACACATTTAGGATTCATTTTATTTATAAAGATTTTTCTCCATATACTGTACATGCCCATCGACTCGAGTGACAATCTTACTAAATTAAGTCACAATCTGTAAATATTTATCTTTGTTTATCATTCTAAATTAAGAAAAAAATCGTCACTAGTTTAACTTATGCGCGATACAATTGTTTGGTTTGATTGGTAACAAATTAAAACAAACCATTTGGCTCTCGTCAAGTCGCACAGTTTGCTTCTGTAGCATCTCACTAATGCTTTGATCGTACTGTTCTCCTAGTAGCACAAGTTTACGGCGCTTCTCGTCTTTAAGCGTTTTTATCACTTCTTTTTGGTGCTCCTGAAAAAAAAAAAATATGGACATTTATAAAAAACATTCGAAGACGTGAGTGGATGAAGGTGATATGTCGCATTTTTGGGTATTTTTTCGTTTTTTGCGTTAATGAAGGTAATATGTACTTATGAATGATTACAGACTTAAGATCGTCGACAAGACTTTTCATCATAATTTAGTACAAAAATTAGTTCCGTGGCGACTTATCTAAAAAAACTAAAAGTAAAACTTTAACCTAGATTTATTTAAAATTGGAATTATGCGTCATATCACCTTTATCCACTCACGTCCTTATTCATATATTAAGATACAATGTAGCGAGTAATACAAATCCTATTCGTTATCCTAAATCCTACTACGATCGACGGCGCTCTTTCAACACCTGTGGTGTTGCTTGTGTTATAGGCGATGGTGACCACTGACCACCTACCATCAAGTGGACCGTCAGCCTTTCTGTCGACTTTAACATAAAAAAAAAAAAAATACTCTACGAACTTTAGAAATACTCTACCCAAACGTAACAAATAATTTAAAATAGCACAATATTAATAAAAATAGATAGGAGTCAAATTTTGATTTTAATACACTTACATAGATTAATAAAACGAGGTCAAAAGCGTATATGAAATACTATATAAAGACTTCAGATTTGTGAGGACAAAATTAAATACCTTAGCCGTGTTTTGTAAAATCTGCGCTTTGAGTGCCTTGTATTGACGAGTTTGGATCTTACACGTTTCGCGAAACTGCTTTCGTATCTGCATCTCTTTTTGCTGCAAAAAATAAAATAAAAATATCACTATAAATTTATACCAATCATTTTTTATAACTTATAACTATGTAAAAAAAAAGATATTTAATGTACTCAAGGCACATTTTAAAAATGTTACGATAGTAACAACAATAATACGATTTCGCGCATTTTAACTAAAATACATTTGCCGTTTTCTTTAGACTTTAGAGGGACTCCGACTATGAAAGTACAGCCCTGAATGCGCCCTAATGAGACAAGTTGTTAACCCATTCATTGCGGCTTTAAAAAGTAGTTAAATTACGCTCATGCCTGCACTTGTAAAAAACTTCTAAAGAGAGAGAGAGAGGTACAAAAGTAAACAAACATTTGCCCTTAGCGGGATTCGAACCCGCGACTGTTTGGTTAGCAGCTAGGATTACAAGCCACTAGACCAAACGTGTCGTCAATAGACAATGAAGGCTAGTTACCTTGAGGCTCTTGGGTTGCTGCTTGAGCTGTAGCGCGTGTTTCTTGCGCAGCTCGTGTTCAGCTCGCTGCATGTACTCGCGCTGGTTCGCCAGCTCGGTGGCGTGCTGGTTCGACAGCTGCTCCTCCCTACAAATTCACAACAACACACCGCTTAACAGAGGCACTCTTACAAGCCACTCTTACTTGGGCCCCAATGGCGTTACATAAATAGAATGTTAATAGAAAATTAATACATAAAAAATATGTGATATACCTGAGCGCGTGCACACCCTTCTGTTGCCGGTACTCCAACTCCTGAGTCTTCTCGTGGTGTCGCAGTAACATGGCGTGCGCCTGCTCCAACTGATGTTGTCTTTTGTTCAACTCCTGGAATCAACATTTCGTTAATATATACCAACAAATAATATATTAATAAATATATCACTCAACTAGCTGCTACCCGCGACCGTGAATTTTATTTGGGATAGGATTATATTAAACTAGCTGCTGACCGCGACTTCGCCCGCGTAACTTTGTAAATTATATACTAAAACCTCCCTCGAAAACCACTCTATCCATTGGTGAAAACAGTGGTGAAATCGGTGCAGTAGTTTTTGAGTTTATCGCGGACAGACAGGCAGACGCGGCGGAGGACTTTGTTTTGATTTGAACTATGCAATAATTTATATGACAGTTAAGTCTGATCGCAAACTATGTGAACTTGTGTGCACAAGTATGAAAAGTTGCGTAAGCTTAGCTTTCCATATGGTGGGAAAATGATATTGCTTGATGAGAGCCGCAATACCTCTCTAAGCAGCTCCTGTTCCTTGTGATGCGTGGCTAGCATGCGGCGACGTCGAAACCGCCTCAATTCAAGCTCCAAGTATTCACGTTGGGAACGGTGCATCCTAGCTTCTTCAGCGGCTTCGGCTTGCTTTAGGTTGTCCTTTTGAGACCTGAATATAATGCAAAAAATCATTTCCTCTTTTCTAATAAATGAATCTTAATAATCACATGTCTAATTGTCTACACTCTACAGGGTCTTCAAGTACTACAAAGTATTTTCCATCTGACAAAAAGGCAGTTAATTGTTCTGTTAAAATCTAAATGTTTGAAGACCTGCCTGCCAAACCTTAGTAGATCAACTTGATGAACTAGTTTGGATTTGGAAAGCAGTTGCAGGGCACACTGCGTTTCGCAGTCATTTGAACAGCCTTTCATGGCGGCAGAAACCACCATCTTACAGAAGACTACCGTGAAATAATAGTATGTGTGCTGTATTGTTTCGTTGAGAGAATGAGGGATGCCAGAGCCCATCTCCTTAAACCTTTCCCAATCCCTTATCCTTCATCCTACTTGTAGTCGGCAGCGCACTTGCAACGCCTGTGGCGGTGCTTGTGTTATAGGCGACGGTAGCCACCTATCATCCAGTGGACCGTCAGCCTGTCTGCCGAGATTATCATAAAAAAAGTGGTACTTACTGTAAGGTGGCGTCGCGCTGTCGCTTGGGCGTGGCGTCGTCCATGCTGAGCTCTCGCTTCCAGCGCTCCTTGTTGGCCTTGTACTCGCGCTTGCGCTGCGTCTCGAACGCCTTGCGGTCCTGCTCCTGTCGCGACGAGATGTCCTTCACCAATTTCTTCTCGGCGGCCGCGTTCTGCTTCTGCTTTCGCTCCAACTCCTGACCGTGCTTCGTCTACAATTATATTGGTACAAATTGGTAAAGTAACACACACTTACATTTAATAATAGACATTGTAAACGGCAGCCTGAATTTGGATAAAATTTCGAGTCAAAAACAAAATACCTGCAACCGCTCGAGTTCCCTGGAGAGTGTTTGCAACAGCGCGTCGTATTCCCTGTCGAGCTGCGCCTTGTGCGCATCGACGTCCGCCTTGCAGCGCTCCTCTAGCTTGAGCAGAGCCGCTTGGTGCTCCCGTCTCATCCGCTTGTACCCGGACATCTGTTCGTGCATTTCCTGCTCACAACCAAATACTAAGGGTCAGATCAGAAGGACAGGCGACGCGATGAGATGCTTGAAGAGGCAAAATGCTTGACTATGCGCATCGCGACACTGCGAGGCGCATCGTGAAGCTACATAAAGTAGCATTCGCGGTGCATCTCGGGACGCTGCGACGTCATACCAATTCATATAGCGAAAGAATTGAGTGCTTAAAGACAAACTTGACAAAAATGTGAGGTTAAGGGCCTCTTTCACAAACTACAAGTAAAGTGTTGATTAGTTACTTTTAGAAATCATTTTCTGTTATATTGAATTATGCACTCGGTTTACTGCATCATTCGATAGCCGATTTTTTTATTATTATTTTCGATTTAATGTTTGGGACGTTTACCGTACAAACAAAAGTATATCAGCTCCATTATCCCCGGTTACCGGTGACTTTAAATGACATTTTGGCCTACTTGACCTTCGTGAAACAGGCGCTAATTATAATTTGACGTGTGATTGTGTAAAAATATTGTATGTTAGAATTTAGAGATAATAAATAAAACTTTTCTTTAAGTTCATTTAATGCAGAAATTCCAAATTTGATAAAATATTAGAAAAAATAAAACACTTGACAGTACCTGATTGTGTTCCTTCTGTTGCTTGGTGACAATACTCGTGGTTCGTATGGTCGCGAAGTTATTAGCCCCATGCTCCGACACGAGGGACAATGCCGCCGACACATTGTTGCTCATTCCTACAACATTTACGATTTTTTATATTAAATAAATTTTTATCGGAAGCACAGGCACAGGCTATAGTGTCGCTTATATCTGTGACACTTACCATCATGCCTACTCTATGTCGTCCCATAAAAAACCCCATCAAGGTGAGGTTAATAATACGAAATACAACTTTTTTTTTTGTTATATATTCATCGAGTACAGCAGTGACGCGTTGACTGATATCTCTCTCTGACTCGACTTTACTTGAACGAGCGTTTCACCTCACTCATTCGATACCCACAAAAAAGTTATTTATTGAAGAAGACACTGCTTCGCCCTTTTTTAAAATAAGACCTTGCAAAAATATTAATTCGAAAGAAAACATGCTAGACGCTGACCTCTATTCGTCTGTCGCCTCTGCGTATTCCTATTGTCATCGCCGCTGTCCTGCTGCCACGTCGACGGCGCATTCACATACTCCCTATACTCATTCGCCTGTCTCTCCTTCTCCCTCTCGCGCTGCGCCTCCCGTATCGCCTCCCTGTTGGCGTAGTCATCGCCGTAATCGTCGCACAGCGAGTCCCTGTTCGCGTAGTCTCTGAGCACGTCGCGGTTCACGTAGTCGTCGTTCGACGTTGGCAGCGGACTCTCGCAGTCCCTGCACACGAAACACCAACATGAATAAACCGACGACCCTCTGAAATCAACCGGTGCTCTGGTGCGAGACATGCGAGTGCCAAAGTGAAAGCGCTAAGAGGCAGTGAAAATATTTCCAAATAATATAATTTGCTAAATAAGTCTGGTAGTCCTTAGTAAACATTAAACTCTAGCTGTTGCACGCAACTTCATCCGCAAATTAATGAAATATGCGTATGTTACCCGCTGATAACGTAGCTTTCTATAGGTGAAATAATTTTTAAAATCATTCCAGTAGTTTTTCAGTTCAAAGAGAGGTTGGTTTTTTTTAACAAAATAACTGAAGACGTGAGTGGATGAAGGTGATATGTCGCATTTTTGGGTTTTTCGTTTTTTTTTGCGTTGATGAATGTAATATGTCCTTATGAATGATTACAGACCGTAAGATCGTCAATTTGAGACATTTTTGGAAAATAAGAAGTTGAAAAAGGTGTTATGTCCGGTTAATTTTAAAAAGCAAAAAGTGCAGCAAAGTTTACTTTTGTTAATGGAAGAGGGAGCTATGCTCACTTTTTTTTAATTAAATAGTACAAGTGTTTAATTGCTGTCATATCAGTAATATTTTAGGTTGTTTACACAACTTTGCATTATAATTTAGTACACAAATCAGTTCCGTGGCGACTTATCTCAAAAACTAAAAGTAAAACTTTAACCTCGATTTATTCAAAATTGGAATTATGCGACATACCACCTTCATCCACTTACGTCTTCAACTATCTCTACGCTCCTTAAAAACAACCTTCTCTCTTTATAATATTAGTAGATAAGTGTAGATTAGTTTTGGAATGAATACCAGACCTATTTATGCTTATCATTCATTAGGACAATCATAATCGCCGATGAAGTGAAGGCACCACTTCATTTCCAATTTGTACAACAGTGCATCTTATATCTAGTATCTATACTATAAGATCTTATTATGTTTGAGAACCTCCGAGACAGAGTATTCATTATTCAGCTTCAATTAAAATTTCATCTAAGATGTAAGATTTTTACAGTTCAGGCGGTTCAACGATAAAAAGCAAAACAATAATGCAATATCACCTGAGCAGTGGGCACATAACATAAGTTTTGTTCAATATAGCAAGCATGTGTGCAGCAAGTAGGCAAATCAAACGACATCAAAATATTATGACAACAAAACATTAAGTCGGTTTATATTTCCACTTACCTGGCGGAGTGTGACGAATGTTGGTGATTGAGGTGTTGGTACTGAGCTTGTTGTTGATGCTGATTGTGATGATTGGCGTTTAACTGCAACTAAATCACATTCATATTATTATGTATAATCAAACCATTCCACATTTAATGTATGACTACATAGTTTTGCGTAGTTTAAAAGTTCTAAGCGTACATACTACTTTGCTTTTATAGTAAGTAAAGATTTTTTTTAAAGTAAACATTAATATTTTACGAATTTCTTTCAATACATTAAATATGGATGTAATTAGTCATCTATATATATAAAAGAAAGTCGTGTTAGTTACTTCACTTATAACTCAAGAACGGCTGAACCGATTTAGCTGAAAATTGGCAGGGAGGTAGTTTAGAGCCAGGAGAAGGACATAGGATACTTTTTATCCCGTTCGACATCATTCCCGTGTGACTTGACATGTAACGTCAGTCACTATAAAACGTGGTATAACAAAAAAGAATCAGACTTATTTAGTTGAAAACCTCCTTGGTTACTTATGTCATCTATTGTACTTTCAAATCGTCAGAAAGAGCCCTGTCAAAGACGTAATCTAGCACCTAGCAACCGTTGTTGATAACTTTTTCACTGTCATTAGAAAATACAAATTTATATACATAGAAATTGTCAAATCGATTGGTCTCATGTTGTGAAACAATGCCGCGACCCAGAAGATCTAATGTTTCCCAACAAAGTCGTAATGCAATTAGGCTTCGGAACAACATTTGGAATCAATCCATTGTCGCACGAGAAGAACGAGTAAACTATAAAGCCAAAAGGCCACTGACGGACTTAGATAGTGACACATAAAGTTGTTCTCCCAGAAGGAGTGGTGGGGGAATTCCCGTTTGTTGCGCGTAGGTCGCGTAGGGGTTCCCCGGTGAGTTCCAGAAAAATCTGATATCCTCGGTATCGGTTGTGGTAAAAAGTTGGTGAGTGGTCCTCGGAAACGGTGAGGGATAGAAGGGTGGGGTTTGCGCAATGTCATAGAGGGTCATCGGTAGTTGCCACAGAACGACTCATCCCCCACCATACATTTTTTTTAAACTCCATACAACTCTTTTGGACTCATCCAAGTGGAATATCTGCAAAATCACCGGGGATAGATGGGCAGTCTCTTCGGGGGGGTGGTAGTTTCTCGCCGAGGTCCACCCCTCGGCATCGTCGCCCCCCCCCCCTCCCTCCATACAAAAGTGGCATTTTCGGCGAAACGGATGGCAATATCTCCAAAACCATCGAGGATAGGTGGTCGGTCACTTTGGCGGATAACCATCACCCCGCGGGGTCCACCCCCCGGGATAATCGCCCTCCCCTCACTACCCCCCCCCATACTTTTATGGTTTGTCGGAAAAGCGATTTATTTCAACCGGAAGGAGATTTTCTAAAGCGGTCTCATTCCATCGTATAGAGGTGGCCTAGAGCACCCCAGGAAATTCCCCGATCTTCGGTCCACCGACCTGGTACAAAGATGGTGAGAGATCCTCGGAAACTATAAAGGATAGAAGGGTGGCGTTTGCGGCATGTCATAGAGGATGATCGGTAGTTGCCACAGAACAAGTCATCCCCACCCCTTTCATACATTTTTTTTACACTCCATACAACTTTTTTGGACTCATCCAAGTGGAACACCTCCTAAACCACCGGAGATAGAGGGACGGAGTCTTCGGGGGGTGGCAGTTTCTCCCAGAGGTCCACCCCTTGGGACCGTTTCCCTCCCCCCACCTCCCCCCTTCGCCTCCCTCCATACAAATTTATGGTGTTTTTCTGAAAAGCGCATCGTGTGTCACATTCGTATAGAGAGTGGCTTAGCGCACCCCAGGAAATTCCTCGATCCCCGGTCCAGCGACCTGGACTGAAGTCCACTCTCAAACACAAGAGCATCTTTGCGTCCACAGCATAGCGCTCACCGCAGAGTTGTGCATTTCGATCAAGAGACCAAAGCTCTAGGCGGTACGAAGTTCGCCGGGTCAGCTAGTTAGTCATATTTTATAAAAAAAAATCTTTCAGCCGTTTTTTGCTAGGAAAAGCTCAAACTTGGTGTTTTTTTTTAAATTGTGTAACTTTTACGAAACAACTGGCTGAAATGTAATGGTGTAGTAGTATATTTTTAGAATCAGCTTTTGGAGCCCTTTCAATTGATACCCCAATCGATAGGTTTCTGAACAAAAAATATATTCTTTTTGCACAAGACATTGATTGAGTCTTAACTGGAAAATGTTGTAGTGGATATCCACCAAGTCTTTTGAAATGCAAAATAATGATTTTGCTAAACTAAGTAAACTCACAGGATGAGGCCGAAGACTGCCCGATGAGGAACTTTGGCTAGAGGCACCGGCAGCGCTGTGCTCCGACGTCGCTGAGTTGGACTTTGAACTGTCACCTCCGGAACGCTCCTCGGCCGTCTCTTCGTTGTCACCTTTTCCACATATAAAAGATGTTTTATTGAATTCATCATATTTATGACTGAGGAATTAATTAATTTACATCATTAATGCTAGCCAATTTTTATTGTTTCGCAAGCTATTCGAAATAGACTAAAATAGCAAAAATTGGACACTGTCTTAGTAGTTAGTTTTTACCATAGAAATCTTTTCATAAATAATATAATCTAATGACAAAAAATATTTTTATTTTTCGGTATTACATGACAATTTTTCTTGTAAGGGTTGACAGACAGGCTGCCAGAGAAAGAACACTTAATGTCAGATGGCTACCGTAGCCTTCTGAAGTAGGGTGACTGGGAATGCCTTAATATCTTACCAAAACATCACATAATATGTTAGTATTCTTTAAAGTCTGCATACGTGCACTGCATAAGTGGCTACTGTCACCTATAATAACACAAGCACCGCCACAGGTGCTGCAAGTGGGCTGCCGACTACTACAGAAGGATTAAGGGATTGGGACGGGATAGGAGAATGGGCTCTGGCATCCCTTTCAACTAGTTATGTTATGTGCTCTTACTGGAGGTGTGGTAATACTGCTTGTAAGATTGGTTAGAACAAATGTCGCTAAACACTGTTAGAGTATAATGGAACGCAACCAATTTTAGTTTTGTTCAGATGGCGCTAGCTCCTTTGTATTAACTATTCAATGCACTTTTCAATGTATGTAGCAAAGAAAGTAATAAATGTCGCCAGTTTTCAAGTTGTATCCGAAGTTTTAATATTTAGTCTAATTTTCCTACAAACACGAACTCACCCATTGCACTCTCGTTGTCAGCGTCGACCATTAGGATCTTCTTCATCTTCCTATAGTTTAGGTTGTCTAGATCTCTGACGGCGGCCTTCGTCCTCTGTATGAGGTCGACTAGCACGTTCGGCGATCGAGGCCGCGTTATGAACGGATGCGACAGGAGCTTGGTGGACGTCGGACGGTCCTGTGGGTTCTTCTGGAGGCAGGCCTCGACAAAGTAGCGAAACGTGTCCGTCCATTCCGGCGCCTGAAACGCCATCACAACACGGTTCACTAAATCAGTACATACACAATCAAAATTCATCACTTGTAAATTGACTATCGTATGCAAATATAGCTGTTTCTGTTTAAGAACATGTGACATACATTTAAAAACAACCAGCTGTTGTTGCTTGTGTTTTTAGGCGGCGACGGTAGCCACCTATCATCAAATGTACCGTCACCCTTGGTAATACAAAAAAAAAAAAAATGCACTATGCTTATGCAATGCAGCACCAAAGTCTCTGTGTCTTGTCCTGTTCAGAGGAGTCGCTGATTGCGAAAATAAAATTGTATGAGAAAAGGCACAGTTTTATCTTGCTTGCTTCTCTTGTGGAAACTAAAAAAAATATAATGACATACTTGTAATGTTGGCGAGTCGTTTTGCGCGATGTGGTATAGTGCTGACATGGCGTTCATATTGAAATAAGGCGGTTTTCTCTCGGCCAACTCGATACACGTGATGCCCAGAGACCACACATCCACCTGTAATTAAACATTAATCTATATTAACTTAAAACTATATATTGTAGAATCACTTGTGGAACAAAATATTGTATGAAAAAAATTGAGTTGTCGAAGGATGTCTGGCAGATGTGAAACATCAGAACCATTTTAACCTATGAATCCTGATGCAGACGTGTTATAAGTTTAACGTATGTGTCTGTGTATCTGTCATGGTAGCTCCCAAACAAATGTGCTGGCAGGTAGCTAAAATAATGATGAAGATCATCAGCCCATTACTTAGTTAAGGAAGGGATTTCACTAACTTCCACATGTTAGATTGATGTGAAATTTGGATACAGTTACTTCGGTGGTATTTCCATAATATGGTATAACCTTGACCTGGTGCTGCAGCATCAAGTCGTCTACGGAATAATCAACTCATCAGCAACTTACAGCAGATATAGCGTGTTTGGGCTCTAAAGAAAGTCACGGGTTATTTTATAATTTTAACTATGGCTTCTGTATTTAAAATATAAATAAAAGGTTGTGTTATTAAAGGCAAATTTTAACCACAGCTTATACACAGTATAGTTCTCCAAATTACATACGCCATAGGTATACGAGCTCAGTGCGTTCCGCCAAACCGTTGGCCGAAGTTTGCCCAAAGTGTAGCCAAATGTTGGCGTGGCCCGCCACAAAATATTTTTCACATCAATAAGAAATAATTATACTCGCCTTCCCGTCATACTGTCCCTCGTCCATTGCTAGGATAACTTCAGGCGCCATCCAATAAGGTGTTCCCACAAAACTGTTAGCCGGACACTTGATGCTTGCGCTGCCGAAATCGGCCAATTTCACCGTACCGACCTCCGTTAGCAGAATGTTTCCAGCTTTTATGTCTCTATGTATCCGACCAAAGTCGTGTAAGTACGAGAGGCCACACACAACACCTTCGCATATTGCAGCGATTTCTTCCTCCCGTAGAGGTCGCTTGTGCACCTGGAGATATAAAGAATAATAGACTTAATTTGCTCATAAATTAAAAATTAATATTTTTTTAAGTACTTCAAATGGATAGTCATTCATTTATTTTCATCTTATTTTTTAATTAACTAGTCTTTACCTAGCTAGTCACGAGAATATCTTGTACAGTAACCAGCTTGTATTAAAAAAGTTAAAATAATAAGTAATTTTTAAAGAACACAAACTAAACATTTTTTGATGTTGATTACACACATACACACAAGCTACCAATGTGATAAAATACTGTCTGTTATAAAACATCTAGTTGATTGCTTGTAGACAGTAGTTCAAGTCTAAGCACCCATGCAGTTGATGCAGTATACATCAATAGAGACTCCTGTTCCTGCAGTATGAAACTGAAAGATTTGGTCTTTAAAAATCCTCGATTAAAAGTAGTTTAACAAAGGACCTTTAAGACAGATGGCTGGATTTATTAACTTATGTGACTATTCAGAGTTCTAGTTTCGCCATATATAGAAATATCTACATCACCACTAAGGTTTAGGCTTAATATTATGAAAATTTTACCTCATTATTGCCTAAACAATTTATAGTGATCATGGTGAAGAGACCGTTTGATTATTATTACTAACTAGCTGACCGGGTACCGCCCAATAGTCAATAAATGTCGTGATACCATAGCACTTGCTCTATTAATAACAGCCGACCCGTACATCACAACAACATGAGACCAATCGATTTGACAGTTTCTAATGACAGTGTCGAGTCGATCGACGAATGACAGTGAAAAAGTTGCTAGGTGCTAGCTTATGTCTATGACACGTTATTAACAACGGTTGCTATTAAGGTGACACGTACGTTTTGTATTGATTGACGTCAAATGTTTGATAGCTGGGGACAGAGTGGTTTGTATGAGAAAAGAAAATTGTTGTTTTTAAATTTTCCTCTTATTTTTTACATTTTTTCTCTCCATAAGAACCTTCCACACAGACTTCATCAATCACAACAAAAAAGAAATCAGCCAAATCGGTCGAGCCGTTCTCGAGTTTTGCGGTTAGCAACACATTTAGTGATTCATTTTTATTTATATAAGATTACTATAACAATTACTATAAAATGACAATAATTAAACTGTAATAGTAGAATTTGTTCTAATTAATATTTTTAAACAATATACTGTAATTATGCAACTAAGCAAAAGTTCAAATGTTATCATTTATCGCGTTATCACAGTACTGAATGTATCACCTGATAATGTTTCAAACAAATTGATTATTATGTTGATGTTGATGATTCAACTAAACAAATATTAGTCGCAATTTTTTTTCTGGGAAGTTTATTATAAATATATGACCTCACACTACAAATTCCAATTTTACATTTTGAATCTACTATTAGTCACAATTAAAAAGGAACTTTATTGTTACATTTTTCAAAAATCAACAGGAAACCAGTCTACTTAAAAAAAAACCAGGAAATTTGTTGATGCCTTTCAAATTGACTTATCAAAGATGTCATCCTTAAATATTATAAAACAAAGTCCTCCGCCGCGTCTGTCGTTTGTCTGTCTGTTCGCGATAAACTCAAAAACTAGTGCACCGATTTTCATGCTGTTTTCACCAATAGATAGAGTGGTTCTCGAGGAAAGTTTTAGTATATAATTTACAAAGTTACGCGGGCGAAGTCGCGGGCAGCAGCTAGTTATTTGATAAAGTTACGTAGACGAAATTGTAAATTAAATATATAAACTCATAACAATATAAACTCTCAATGTTTTTAAAAAAAAATAAGCTTACCTCGATTATGTCCGAAGCAGAACCAACACAATATTCCATGACAAGCCATGCTGTATGTTCTCGTTTGTAGCACCCCTTATATTCAATGGTGTTAGGATGTTCTAGTTGTTTCAAAAATCTGAAAAACAAAAAAAAAACATTACAAATTAAAATCAATAACAAATATAGATTTAAAACACAAAATATTGAGTAAATAATTTCAAAATAAAATTTATTAAATAATAATAAGAAAATGTCAGATATTTATTATGTATTAAAGTATAGTTTTTTAGTGAACATATATATTTCTTACTTTATTTCTTTCAATATATCTTGCCATTTCTCCTCACTCTGTTTACCAAGGTATGACATCTTTTTGATGGCCACAATTTCCTTGGTAAGATTGCACCTGGCATAGTAGACAGCTCCGAAAGATCCATGGCCGATCTCACGGAGGTCTTCAAATATCTTCTCTGGATCATGCTTGCTGAACAACTCGGCAATGTCTGGGTCTTTGAGGCTACCCGGCCGAGGCATTTTTATTTCTAAAAAGTTATACATTCACAATTGAAGTCAAATACACAGACTTTTTATGTTGAAAAACCTTAACTACGGAATTTCAGAAGATATGAACAATTATCTATTAAAACCATCTATTATTATATGCCTATTAAGAGTATCTTAAGAGGATATTTCGAAATGATGTCTCATATAAATTGTTTACAGATTTTATTGTGTTTACTTGTTATAAGAAAAAGCAAAGACAAACTTATTAATGTGTACTTGCAAAATAAACGACAAAAATGACTTTTACAAATTATTATCAATCAGCATTTTCAATGGAAACTGTATATTATACAGTACTTAAAAAAAGAAACACTCTTAAAGAAAAGGACTTAATATAACAGCTCTTGGTAGATTCTTTTGTCAGTGCATCATACCACATGCAATTTGTTGTACCTATATAAAGAACCCACCTAACTCAAATTAAAATTAAATTAGGAAGAGAACCAAATTAGTAGATGGTATTAAATGTAATGGTAGTAGATGGTAGACGGCAGGGTTAAAATGCAGACGTGGGGATGGATGGGCCAACAGAAACGATTGGGCAGAGACAAATGAATGAGAGATATAACCAAGTAGTATAAAAATGTCAGGATAGTTTTCTTTTTATTTTAAAAATATATACTTGATGTGTTTAATTATTACTATCCAATGTATCTGTAATGCTGTAGCGACTAGTAGACATTTTACGATGTGGACCAAATGCTATGTGGATTAGTGGAACATTTGCGATGTGGACCTATGCCAGGGGGCAGCATGACATGCAGCATGCCAATGTAGGAATTTCAATTAATTAGAAGTGTAAATGGATGTTAGTCAGTGAATAAAGGCAAAAAACATTTAACCAAATCATTTATGAATATATAAGCAATATTATCTATTTTGTTCATTTAACTTATTGGCCTATTATAATTCAGCTACTTAATATTATCCAACTTTACAAACAATGGGTGTTGGTATATAGTAATAGTGATAAATATAACAATAAAGAAACAATAAAATTGTACTGACATGTATGACAATAAAATTGCACTACTAATACTCTAGTTTTTAAGTTTTTGTATTTAAATTATTTAACTTGTCTGAAAAATTTATATCTTTAAAAACTACATAATAAGAAGGTACAATACCAGAACAAAATAAACAAATCTCATTATTGCTATGTCTACACTCAGATTAACCAATCAAAGTCTAAACCTAGACTTGTGAAGTGACAATAATTCTAATTGGAAATCTTGCTTCAACAGTTGGCAATGTCTATTTGAATGTAATGTGTGAATTAGAAATAATTATTTCTTATAAGAGTAAAGAAAAACAGAAGCCCTACATGTTTTAATGATAATTACATATTAACTTCTTCTAATAATCTGCTTTGAACTAAGGTAGTTAGACTACTGCTAAATATATACAGGAAGTCATACACAATTGAAGATAAATTTTAAAGAAACCCCCCTTCCACAAAGATCCGAAACCACAGGGCACGGCTAATAAACACAGTGAGTGTCACTACCATATCAAACAATTTATCTCTTTATTGTAAACTAGCTGTTGCATGGGACTTCGCCCGCGTAACTTCATAATATATTATGGCCTTCGTAACTCGCTGATAATGTAGCTTTTTAAAGGTGAAAGAATTTTCAAAATCAATCCAGTAGTTAGTTTTTGAGTTTATACATACATATATACAATACCTATACATACAGATTTATTATTAGTATTGAGCAAAAGATTGAACATATTTTTCTATACTCCATGAACTATTTATAATACTATTGTTATCCTGTGCACAAATTAATCTATGTGAATATGACTTTATTATAAAAATAAAAATGAAATTAATATTGCATAACTATTGCAAACACATAGCCCGGGAGGTAGCATTGCATTTTTGGTAGTCATTTTACACCGCTCGATTGTTATCTTTTTCAATAGCTCTGGTATGTCTAATAAGTGAACCAAGCGTCAGCTGACGCATCTTCAGTCAGTGTGGGTGTGAGAGGCTGTGAATGTGGTTAAAAAATAAAATAAAGTAATAGTAAGTACACCGATGGATTTTTTTTTCATAAATAGTTCACATCTTAGTGAGATGAAAAAAATCCTCACCTGAATCACAGAGAGGGATTGTGCATCAGCTGTTTACAGGAACTTGTATTAACAAGTTTAAATTATTAAAATTAGACACTATTTAATTGGCCCCAAGGGTCAAGACCCTAATTTATTTCTAATGTACTGTCAGAGTCTGTTATTCTTGCAGTAAAGACCAACTATCATGATACCTAATAATAATAACTAATGAAAATAAACAATAACAAATGACTTATTCCATCAGTTTCTGGCGAATTGAACTGATTATCCAGCGGTTTTAAGGCCTCTAATTACTCTACAAATTGTAAATATCTTTCAGTAAAGTAATAATGAATAATATACATACTGCTTGCGCCAGCTGTAAGCCGGCGGCGTCCGTCAGTTAATTAGAGCTGTCCCGCCGCCCCAGGCCATCCTCCGCACTAATCGCTATCTGCAACAATCGGAAACGCCACCCACCGATAACACAAAATCACAAAGAATACGAAGAAAAATTTGGGAAATTTTGTAAAATTTATACGCAATAAATGTAATTAATCACAATCAAGTCGCGCGTTAAGATAGATTTAAATATAAGACAATAATAATTTAATTAATGCGAGACACCATGAGACGTCGCCGCAACCCACCTCGTAGCGATAGCATACAGCTCTTTTAAATCATTACACCATAATTATGACAATACTAATATTGGTTTTTAACTGGAAAGTAATTAACCAAATAGCACCTTCTAATAGGACTTAAATTTGAAAATATTGCAAAACACTTGGCACTTACATATACAAAATTTCGCTTCAAAATGGCGTTGGGTATCGTGCGCAATGATAGTTTTTTGTTTCATAAAGTTGTGAATTTATGTTCTCTCATAACGATTTCGAGTCACTCGGGAGTCAATTAATCACTTTATAAACCGTTTTAACTTTCAATATGAATACTTCATCAAAATTTTAATAGAAATTATTTACAACTTTCCCGTATAAAAGTGAAGACACAGAACATAGACACATTTAATTTTTTTCTGAAATTAAACTTAGAGCTAGCGCCCTCTACTCTACTCTACGCTTACGTCGCTTACTCTACGTCTCTCCTCCGATGTCAATCAATGAATGTCAAAATTTATGGTCGATAAATATTATAAAATATTTTCATGCTTGGTTAAGATAAAATAGGTTATTAACACATAAGTATAATAAAAACACATGTCATTTCTTTAAGCCATTAACGTCTCGATATTTTTATTGCTATGGAATAGGTTCTGGATCTCTCTACCTACTTAAAATTCATTTTCCTTAAAAGTTACAATGCGTTTGACAGATTAGCCAAACTGCTAGTATTGCCAATTTGTGGAGAATTTCCCGAATTGCGTGCAATAGGTTACTGGTTAAGAAATAAATTCCAATGATTTGAAATCCTTGTCATTTTGTATGCAATACTGGCTTAATTTCTGTTTTAATAATCAATGTTGCTCAAAGTTACTGACGTTCATTATAAAAATAAATTTACCTACTAAATTAATAAAATAACTTTAGTACCTATAATATTTAGTTATAATTATGTATTCGACTATAAAAACAAATAAATAAAAATTAACAATTTATATTGAAGTAGGTTTCTTTGTGGGGAATTAGATCGTTCGTCTCCCCAAATTGGGGGAAATTGACAGTTTTTTTTGTGTAAATTGAATTGACGTTGGCATTTGGCAACACTGCTTGCAAAGAAAATAGAAATTAACTTAAGAAAGAAAAGAAGGACAGGACGCCGGTCGGTTGTAATTTGTAATTTTCTAAATCAATTCAATAATATATCGGTAAGTTATACGTAATTTGTTAATTTGAAGCGAACGCATAAACTTTCAGGCATTATTCCGGTAGTAAATTAATCGTGCAATCTAACAAGTAACAAGGCAATAGGAAGATTCCTTAGTTCAATACAATGCTTTTGTACATAATCAAAATGGCGGGACAAGCTATATATTTGCACGAATTAATTTTACCAAACATACGTGTGTTTAATTATACTAGTTTCAGTCATCGTCTACTCACGTAAATATTCTCTAAATATAATAGTTCTAATGCGTGTGTCCTCAGATTCATAATGTTTGCGATATTGATAAAATTTTAAATCGATGTTGAGGTTATGTTATGTTATGTTTGATAACATTAGTTATATTGTGAACAGTTCTAAATATTAATCTGTTTATTCATGAAATCGATATTTTTAAATAAAAGAATTCTAAAATTCATTGAATATTTTCTTGTCACGAAAATAAGTTATTGTGCAAAGCAATGAATTGTTTTTATTTTATTCATTTTAGGAATCATGAGTGAAAAGAAGAAGGAAGGAGAACCTGAAGGTGAAGAGGAATTCTCTGTTGAAAAAGTCTTAGACAGGCGTATCAAAAATGGCAAGGTATGTAGTCAATTTATATTGTATAGTTAATACTCAAGACAATATATTACTTACCACCACTCTATTATCATTAGTAAATTTCAGAACAGAAATCATTCAATCAGAAAATCTATAATAAATAAGGTATATTAAGAATTCTTAAGGTTTTAAGAATTAAGAAACATTAATAATTTAAAATCTTCAGTGCGGAATGCAGTGTGCAGGGAAAGCTGCCTTTCATATCGAAAGGACATAACCACCTCCTTATAGAAGACCACAGTGATATAACAGCATTGTGTCACTGTGTGCTGTTGTGTTTCGCCATTTTCCCTATCCCTTATCCTTAATCCTACAAAGGTTGGCACCGGCAGCACACTTGCAGCACCTGTGGTGTTGCTTATGTTATAGGAAACGGTTTACCTACCATCATCAGCCTTAACATATAAAACAACCTAATTAAACAAAATCTACAATTATTTTTCACATTCTTGAGAAAGAGTTAATTTCAATGGGGATGATTAAAAATATGTATTCTATCTGTTTAAAAATGGTTAAAATTTACTTTTTTTTTCTTTTACAGGTGGAATATTATCTTAAATGGAAAGGTTATAATGACGAAGACAATACCTGGGAACCTGAGGAAAATTTGGATTGTCCAGATTTAATACAGGCATTTGAAGAAGCCAGGAGAAAAAAGGAGGCTGGTATGTTTTAAAACAATACTGTCATGTACCTACATATTATATGTAGTGGCCAATTACTTGAAATGGAATTTTAATTGCACAGCTAGTCCTTTTACTGAACAACAGCACTCAACCACATGTCTAGTTTCTTTAATTGAAACTATAAAGGGCTAATATTCCCGAGTTTGACTCAAAAAGCCATCAAGATCGATCATTTTGCAGCAATGATAGATCTTGATGGCTCTCCAATGCACCCTGGTTCGTCAGAAACGCTGAAGTATATAACATACTTTAGATGAATACAGTCAAGGAAGAAATTGTAGCTTTGGCTGCCTCACAAAAATAGGCTTAAAAAATTCAACCCAACCAGCTGGCTACAAGGCTAATCACACACGACTATCTAATATGTCTAAAAAAACTTTATTTCCTCACCCTAAAAATAAAATAAGGGTAATTATAAATATAGCAATACAATTAAATAAATGTTTTAATATGAATAATATTTTTAAAAATTTCAGAGGGAAAATCTACTATGAAAAGTGAAAAAGACACAAAAAAACGTAAATCGTCTGCAGCAACGCCTGACCTCAAGGGGGCAAAAAGATCAAAAAGTGATGATAAAAAGTCCTCTGGATTTGATAGGGGACTTGAACCGGAGAAAATCATTGGTAAGTTAGAAATTTTAAAATTAAAAACAAATCTTACTTAGCCGAGTATTAATAATAATAATCTTTTATTTGTACCAAAAACATTTTACATGAGCTTACACGAAAACACATTGTTAGTGAACACAATTTTTACAATCATAGTTCTCTAACCCCGAACTAGGTTGGACACCTGTATCTTGGGAGTCAGTGCATAAAACCGTCAGTGCATACTTAGGCGAGTAAAAAATTTACTGGCCGCTTTTAAATGTCTCAATTTCAGAATAAGTGTTCGAAAATAACATATTTTCAGATAGGTATAATAACTTAATAGGTGTCCAATCGGCATTGATTTTACAATATCATAGGTTATGTTATTTTTTAATATTACTTTATTGTTAAAACAATAGCGCTTGTCACTATATCGATACC
The DNA here is from genome assembly GCA_945859745.1 of Synanthedon formicaeformis. Lineage (NCBI taxonomy): Eukaryota > Metazoa > Arthropoda > Insecta > Lepidoptera > Sesiidae > Synanthedon > Synanthedon formicaeformis. The sequence goes on from OX243972.1 coordinate 7,177,984, forward strand.
ACAAAGCAACAGAGATATATCAATGATAAGTTTTGAGATAATTAATCCCAAACATTTATGGACAAAGATCCCAGTCACCCCAGACTTATGTCATTTTAGGAAAGCTGAAATTTTAAGGATCGGTAGTATAACATAAACTAAGAAAGGAATGGATAGTCGCTAAGCTGAAAGCGGGGCCGTTTTACGGGTTGCCAGGTTTCAAAGGTGGAAAAAAACCATGCTACCTTACGTCATTTTAGGAAGGCTCACTCTATTATGAGAAATCAAAAGTTATTGAAATCATGAATTAAAATATCGTAGGCAAAAACATAACCTGAGCACATAAATCAGTGTTGCTCTTATAGAACACACGTTTTTAGAATACCTAGTTTTTGTGATAACTCTAAAACAGTGTTACTTTGATGTATCGATATGGTACTTTTAATAGGGTACTTTTTCTTCAAATTATGTATACAAATGTTCTATGACTATAAAATAAGCTCTTTACTCTTGTTTGGAATTCTCTTTTTTAAGTTTTCACGCAAAAACTACTAAATTGAATGGATTTCAATGAATCTTTACAATAATATAGCTTATACATCAGAATAAGACATAAAACGCGGACTAAGTCGCGGGCACCAGCTAGTATTATTATAATTTTATTACGGTGAACATTTATTATTATTATTTTTTTCAAATTTATTATATAAAACCAGTGCAATTTTTGGTGAATCTATTATTTATAGATGTTTCCTCGCAAGTGTGATTGATTGGATTGGATGAAATAAATTTGCAGGCGCAACCGATAGCAGCGGTGAGCTGATGTTTTTAATGAAGTGGCAAGGTACCGACGAAGCGGACTTGGTGCCCGCAAAACAAGCCAACAATCTTTGTCCACAAGTTGTCATCCAATTCTATGAGGAAAGGCTAACGTGGCACACGCCGGCTCCGGACGACGCCAACAATGACGAATAAATTCATGGTGAGTGTTCACTGTTTATTTCCAGCTTTGTAGGACCTCAAGTTTATTTTTATGTTTTAACAGCCAACAAAAATGGCTACATAGCCCCCACATTAATCAGCTGACCACATTAAGTATGTACATTTGACGTTTAGCACATTGACATAGAATTAGGTGCCACTATAGACATAATATTTTAAAATTAATAACACTATAAAATGACACAGTGTTCCTAATTTAAAGAACAGATTTGAAATTCCGATAGGAAATCTTTTTATATCGCTAATAATATAAAAAAGCATGCATAAAGCCGCTGCTTGTCTGATTGTTTTTCCGCGTTTATTCACACATCGGATTTGGATATGTTTTTCAAAATTGGAAATTGTTAAGCGCCTGTTTCACAAACGTCAAGTAGGCCAAACTGTCATTTAAAGTCACCGGTAACCGGGGATAATGGAGCTTATATACCTTTGTTTGTACTGTAAACGTCCCAAACATTAAATAGAAAATAATAATTAAAAAATCGGCCATCGAATGATGGCAGTAAACCGAGTGCATAATCCAATATAACAGAAAATGATTTCTAAAAGTAACTAATCAACAATTTACTTGTAGTTTGTGAAAGAGACTCTTAGTCTAATTGCTTATAATTGTAATATAAGAAAAAGAAGGTGTATTAAAGTCTGTTTTTTAATCTCAGAGACAAAAGTGACACATGCATATAATGTCAAGTTTGCATAATATAATGATACCATGTAATGTATGTGATGCATGTCACATGTAATGTCATTTTTGTCTCTGAGATTAAAAAACAAACTTTAATCTAAAATAATCTTCTTTTATAACTAGTTGCCAACATTCTTTCCTTGCTTCCTTGGTTGCAAAACATGATTGTGATGACTGAAACGAGATTAGAACCCATGTCCAAAGCATACGAATCACTAATTATTATTTATGTATACATTATTTATGTAGTGATATGTTTTATGTTACAGGGTCCAGTGTGATAGAAGTTTCTTCAAATGATTACGGGGAGTTGGTAATAAATAGTGATGTGACGGATATCTGATTAATATAATTGAACTTAAAGAATTTAACATCTCATAGTTGACTGTTTTGGTAGTGACTTTCACTGAAACCTCGATCGTCCCACCAGACTATCCATCTTATCACTATTGAGTGTTGGTATAATAATTAAATGTGTAAATTGTACGACTTTAAATTTAATTTTTATATTAACATTTTTTTTTCTCATTTCTAATAATTGACATAGGGACGGTGATCAAATATTTCGCCTCTCAAGTTACACTTTGTAACATGAAAAAAATGTTTTTTGTTTTTTGATTGCTTGATAAACATTGGTATTTTTTTTATTAGATGGAGCTATTTTGTTTAGACAGGTGCCACTTATCACTGTAATGAAAACACTATTACAACTAAATAATTATATTAGGTTAATGTTTTCCAATCCAATCCACCTTAATATTAAAAACTAAATTTATATTTTAATATTAAGGTGTACAACTTAGTTCGGTCCGTTTTTAAAAAAAAAATGGCTCTAGGTGCTATAAATGGTTGACGGCAACAGCTGATTTTTGCTGTATCGTGAAGTATCAATATCTCTTAAAACAAATATCGTTTACAGACCTTTGAGTTTTGCGCATCAAGTCTAATTTTTATTGCGGTGAAAATGTCGAGTTTCACCCCAAATAAGCACCATTTGCGGGAAGTGTTGATTTTGTATGAAAATTGAAGAAAAGTGCAGCTGGTCAAATTTTGTCAACCTGGTCAAACTATCACGGGTAACTTCTACAGGCAACAGTTGATCCGTTTAAAACGAGCTATAGCCGAAAAACGTCCAGAGTATGCGACCAGACACGATTCCATAATCATAATTTCGCCCTCAGGTTGCTATTGTGGTTAAAAACTATTTGGAAAGCTTGTCCAAAATTGGCTCGATTCATTCTTGGCTTCAAAAGAAGAAACCTTCTTCCGCGATGGACACGGAATTCATAAATTACCAGAAATATGGGAAAAGTAGTGGCTAGCGATGGACAAAACTTGATTTAATGTATTAATTCATTTTATCATTCAAATAAATGCGTATTTTAAGCAAAAAAAAAAAAAACGGACCGAATTAAGTTGTACACACAATAAGTTCGCGACATTTGTTAATTTCGAGTAACGAAAGGTGCGGCTTCGCTGATGCAGCAATCAAATCTTGAGGAAGTGATCTTTTTAACATATTGTCATATTAACGGTTTGCGAGCGGATTTGGGGCGGAGGGGGCGCGCAGCGAATACGTTGCGGACTCGCAACGTCGCAGCAGCGTGGACACCACTTTGTACTCTCGTACAAACGTCTAGTCAATTTGTACCAGATGCAACAACTCATAAAATGTAGGTCTTGACAGTCTCATTTAGGAACGAATTTTTTTTGGATAATTTTTATTCGTTTGTTAAACAATAGAAAGTAGTCGCTCTCTGCCAGTCAATTAATTGATAATGGATGCTCCCAAATTCGTCAATGCTTTCGTTTTCGTCTCCTGCGTCTTCGAAGTAACAAAAGCAACAGCAGTGTTTCCTCATCGGAATCCATTTTGTTCGGTAACAAAATGTAAAATCGTTGCCAACACGCGACGAAAACGTTGCGTATTCGCCACGCAGCCGCGACGCATTCGCTGCGTGCCAGCTCCGCCCCGAATCCGCTCGTATGATAACGCCCTAAGATTTCTACATGACTATGGTTTCATTATGGCGTTCGGTTCTGAAGCGAGACCGTTTCAATGTGGACAATTTGTTAATAATATAAAAAGATAAAATCTCTTCCTAAAGAATTTTATTGCAAATTGGCAATTAGCGGCTAGGTTCTACCTTATAAAAATATTGTTAAGATTATCTTTAAGAACATAGACATGTAACTCATTTTAAGCAAAATTCCTAAATAAAATGTTCTCAGAAACTTTGTTTTTTTTTTTTAGTAAATGGAAACCCTAGTAATTTTTGCATGTGACGCTTACGCAATGTTTTTATTCATTACTAGAGACCCGCTCCCGGCCACGGCCGGGGGTGCATTTTTTTTTACGTAAAATCCTTCCTTGATTATTTATCTCTCTATCCATAAGTGAAGACGGAATTAAAATCGGTCCAGCCGTTCTCTAGTTTTGCGCTTGCAACACATTTAGGGATTCATTTTTATAACTAGCTGGCGCCCGCGACTGCGTTGAAAAAGAAAAAAAGTAGCCTATCCTGTGTCCTGTACGGTAAAACTGTTAGTCCACGCAGCGAAACAATAGCACAAGTGCTGTTATTTCTTAACTTTTTTTTACCCAGTTTATGATTGCAGAACACAGTATATTCCCGTGTAAAGATGCGTCACCTAATAAAATATATGTTCTGCCTCATAATTTGGATGATATAATATGTATGGTAAAGAAATGAAGGGGAGATGTCCAAAAAAAGAAGTATTTTAAATACTCAAAGCTTTATTTAGAAATATATCACGAATACAAATGCATACATTTTTATAATAAATAATAAAAAAATGCATTTAAAAAAATAAGCGACATTATTATTAACTGCAAATCCAACCACTTTATTGGAAGTAATCTCAAGAGATAGATATTTTTAAACCAAGCAATCATCAATAACTATTTATTAGATATTTTTTCAAATAAAGGCTATTTATTCATCAGTAGAGAGCGCTTGATAATATACAAAAATCTTATTTTTTTAAATAATTATAGTAAAATAAGTAAAAAATATAGGTAAATAGCAAAAAATACATTCGTAATTATTAATATTAACGTAACGTGGATCGTAAAACTTTATTGGAAGTAATCTCAAGAAATATACATTTTAAAACACTATAATCATAAGTTAGCTAAGCAAAGCACCAGCTAATAGTTAAATGTATATTTTCAACAATGTTTACAAATAGATGGCGCTTAACACACAATCTTGTAAATACTGACCTTTCAATAACATTCAATAATGAATTTTTTTCTATAGCGAAATAGCAATTTACATAAAATATAATTGTTGAATTAATGTGTTAAACATGCCCAATGACTTTAAAATATCGAGTTATCTACTTGATTTATGTCTGTTGAGACTTTTACGCCTACAATATCTTTTTTTGTATTATAATGTTTATCTTTCTGATTTGTACCTGTGATAGTAATGCATTTTTACTTCCACGGTCGGGTGCGTTACGAGAGTGCGCTTTATACTTTCCAAATTTTCCTTCGCGTCGTCATTACAATATTGTGGTAAAATTTTTATGACGACCAAGAATGATGGTAAAAATTCGATATCTTCAAGCATACTTTTACATACATCCAGATACATTTTAGTTGGCAACATTTCGTCCATTATATTTTTCAGTGCCCTCAAAAACAACATATAAATGCAAGGAAAGTGCAATTTGATATCTTCTTTTAAATATTCAATACATTTTACGCCAAATTCTACAGACGCTTTTGAACATGTGTCTTTTTTCTGATCTTTATCGTCTATTGCTTTAGCGTCTATACCATGAGTATCAAGAATTTGTGACAATGTCGTAGCTAGTTTCCATTTTGTTAAGGGCACGTAATTCTCGTGGATTGGTAAATTTTTCTCAAGTTCAATCTGTAATTTCGAGAACATCTTTGCTGGATTGATGAAACTTTTGCGAATAGAATATTTCCTCAAATTACTTATGAGACATTGCAACAATTCGTATGTGCTCTTTCTAACAATAAACTTTCCTTCGCAAGTTTCGTTCCAAGAAGCAAAACAACGTTTAAGAAGGGGTAAAAGAAAGTTTTCATACTTGTCCAATAGTGATTTCTCATCAGTAGCGCACAATATATAAGCACACATTACTTCGTGCCTATTGTTGGTGTATCCACTACACTGTCCTTTCATGAACTTGTCATCTATGTATTCATTAAGCAATTCTAACATGAATTCTTCATCAACATATTCCATTATTTCAATGGTACTTTCGGCTAAATTGATAAGATAATGTATACAATTTTCATTCGTCTGACCAGTTGCAGCTATTAAACTCTTTAAGAATCTGTAACTTTTTACCAGATATTTTGCTCTTATAGGGTGAAGCGGTAAAGATCCTGTATTGGCTAATAATGTATAAATTTTGTTATCTTCCTTAAATGATAAGTTATCTATAAAAACATTCAAAAGCTCCCAAATTTCGTTAGCTTTTACTGGATTCTTTTCACGACAGAGCAGTTCGTAAGTAAGCTTAAATAGAACCGATCGAATTGTGGCGTTTTTAGATGTTTTCCAAATATTTGCAAAGAGTGGTTTAACCCCTTCAGTTTTCAGTTTAAAGAAAGCGAATCGTATGCCATGTTTTTGTATTGAAACTGGTGATTGTAATAATTTCATTATAGGTTCCAAGCAGCTATTATTGTCTAAGTTGTAATATATTGCGTGAAGCGATGGCAACGCATATTGTAAGTAATCGCCTTTTGCATACCCTATTACAGCATCTGGTGGAGGTTGTGGTCTAGTAAAGTGCATATTTAAGGCAATATTTCTCATCAAACTTAGATTTACTTCGTCAATTTCATTCCAATTTATCTTTGACTCTTTTGGAGTGTATTGGTTTATAACGCTTAACGCTTCTGTCAATGGGGTCAAAATAAATAGACCACGTGTTACAACTTTATGTCCATCAACTTCACTCAAATGTTTTTTGTAAGCCACTGCCCACTCACCGGAGAGGCTTTCTTTCCAATAAATACGTAGTTTCTTTAGAAATCTTGTTAGCGATAAACCGTCTTTATAGCGAATTGCTTCCACTTGTTTATTGTTGCGAGTGAACAAGTTTGGATCATGTTTAAGAATATTAAGGCACACCTCATCACTTGGATGCATTTGAAGTGATTCTTCGAAAAAATACTTTCGCCATGACTTCTTTGCATTGTACAATTGCAACAAATGCGTATTTTCTTTGTCGTCAAATTTAATATCAATGAGTTCTTTAATTTTGTTTATAACTTGTGAATAATCACCTAAATCTTTGTCCCAGTCAACAAGTAAATTTAAAATTTTCTTCATATGCTCAACTGCTTTGTCGAGGTCTTCTTTGTTTGCTATGTTTTGAGTTTCATATTTCTCAAACAGAACCCCAAATACATATGTAAATAGTTTTTCTTTTTGATCATCATTAAGTCCAGTTAAATATTTTTTAAATGACATATTATTGTCTCCGAACTTTTCCTTTAAAACGTCTGGAACTTCTTCGTTGTGTATAATTTTGTATACAATTATGTATTCAATGCAAGTTGTCTCAATATTACTGGATTTCGTATACACGTCCATACTTTTGAATATGTTATTTAATATATTCCAAATACTTTCATCACATTTGTTTACGACTACAAGTTTAAGTACTTCACTTACAAATTGATGTTTGTTTACAAACGGATCTTTAATGTGTTTGTCTTGGTAGTAATTCAACACGCATTCCAAATTTTCAATACTGCCATTGGTACACGTGAGCAGTATTTCCAGTATTGTGTATTTTGTGTCAAGTGATTTCTCCGTGTGGATATATTTCTTCAACTCCTTAAATGCTACTTCAAATGGAGCAAACTCATACCACCTACACACTTTTTCTGATTCGTTTAAGTAATTGTTGTTAAAGTTTTGTCGTAATTTGCAGATTTTGCAATCAGTTGTTTTACATGAGTTTTTGTGTGTCTCTTCAATGAAGACTTCCTTTACAAAATCGTATCTTCCTTCTATTGGCATGTGTTTAATTAGAGATTTTGTATTTTCATAGTCAAAAAGGTTGTACATATATTCGTGACTAGCGTATTTTAATAATAAATCTTTTACTTCATTGTTTATTAAGTATTTTGCGAAAGTGTTAATGTCAATACAAGAACAGTACTTTTCAAATTTATCCAATACCCTATTTTTGTGTTGCTTCATTAGTAATTTCGTGATTTTTTTATCGAAATTCGGTAATTCATAATTGTTTACTTTCTCTACAACATCCAAATACATTTCGGGTTCAGTGTTAAGTAGAAACATTGTTACTTGTAAAATGTTTTTTGCATAGCTGTTATATTTTTGGAAAAATATTTTAAAAATAGAAGCAGACTTCAGACACAGACGTTTTAACAACGAAGTCGGTATATCATTCACATTGTTTTCGACAATCTTTTGTATGAAGGGCACCGAGCAACCGACTAACCATTTCATTGCACTTTTCAGATTATCTTCCTTGTAAAAATCAAAAAACTCTTCAACACGGTTTTCATCTTTTAAATTCAATCTGACATGCAATAGAAATTTGTTGATAGCTTTTCTTGACATATGTGGAAACAGTTGTGAGTGTAGAAATTGAGGATTGACTATGTGTTCATATTCTTTGTCCGTGACCAGCCATGTGCTGTGTTTTATGGCTCGCGATACATACAGCATGTCCGCACATTTAAGAACCTCCATTATATATTCTACATTCCTATTGGTGCAGCAAATATCGATTTTTAGTAAATTTTTGACATCTCCATCAGCAAAGTCAATTTTATTAGATTCTATTCTTTCATTATTTGCAATGGCTTCTTTTACAAGTTTGTTATAATGTTGATGCTTTCTTCCCAGGGTGTCACCTTCTAGTTGTAATGACGGCATAGCTGTAAAAATATAATAAAAAAATTGAGTAAGTAGATACATTAATCTCTATCTAATATATAAAATTCTCGTGTCACAGTGTTAGTTGCCAAACGCCTCTGAAACGGCTTAACCGATTTTGATGAAATTTTATATGTATATTCGGTAGGTCTGAGAATAGGTTTTTATCTATTTTTTATACGCGGGCGAAGTCGCGGGCAGCAGCTAGTATATATATAAAAATTACGTGTCACATTTTTGAGGCCAAATGAACTCCTAAATATTGAACCGATTTTGATAAAACTTTGTAACTATGTGTAATTTGGTCCAAATTAAAGGATAGGATAGTTTTTATTTTGAACCCGCCCGAAGCCGGGAGTGTGAGGCTGTAGTAAAATATATTTTTCTTACAAATAAGTAACTACATGTAATGTTATAAAAGATGGATCTGTATTTTAAATCTTTAAAAACATTTATACTTTTTAGTGCACGTCTAATTTTATATTTGAATGAATTAGGAGAGTTCGCTTTAATAAAAATCTTTTTTCGAAACAGCGATATTTAAAACACAGATTGCAATTTACATGAGTAGCAATATTGATGAGCGCATAGTTGCGAAGGTCATGTACTGAGGTTATTTTAGTTTCTTTCATACGTTTCAAAATTATCCGCGATAAAGAATTTAGTGGATGTAGATAGTAGACACACTTAATTATCAGATAATATATTCAAACTTACATATTATGTACCTATATTTAAGTATCAAAATAGATAAAATTAATATAACTATTGACCTGACCTTGACGATACGCCGGTGGATGTATTTTGATAAAAATAGGTATTATGTTGTTTTGTAATCAGAATTATTATTGTATACCTGCATTAGTATTAGTATGTCTATAGGTATCAAATTTATATTAAAACTCACCGTAAATCTAGATATTGTCTGGATCTCCAAGTTTTATCCGGTTAGGTTAGTTTAGCATATTATACAGGTTCCATCCATATGCAATAATATGCATTAAATCGATTAATAATTAAAAACATACGTAACTACTTACAAGTCACTGCAATTCACTGCATGCACTGACAGCTGACACTGACTGCCAGTCAGGAAACGACAGAGAGACCACCACTGACCTGTAATAATATGGACTGGCTGTCCCATACAAATTACAGATAATTTCGTGTGCCATTTTGAAACGCCGCCGTATGAAAATATGGAAACTAATTTTGACGTTTGCGTATTTTTATTCCATAGCTAGTATAATAGTGTGCGGACATCACTAGTTTTAGTTCCATGTACTTACGCTCCAAAGCCTACACTACAGAACCAAAATGGCGTTTTCAAATAGACTTAAAAATAATTTGACAGTAGCCTGTCCAGTACTTTACAGGTCAGTGGAGACGTCACAGTCTAATGTAGAGAGGAGAGACAGAGTTGTAGTATGGATTGTAAAGCTGTGGTAGTAGTAGTAGTAGACAAAACAGACAAACTAAGCCTGCCACAAATGTTGTAAATTGTGGTAGTGTTTAAACGCTTATGGACTGATGCTACAGAAATATATGCAATAGATAACCAAAAAATTTGGTTTATTTTTTTGCTCATTTAATTTTTGTGAGGAGCATAGATACAAGTAAAAAGTAGGTATTTTATTAATAAAATATGTAAGTACTGTACTTAAAAATATCTACCTATATTTAAATAAAAAACTCAATTTTTCTTTACGTCTTCTCCCGAAAAACTCCATGGCGGTCGGTTGCGCGGTAAAATTCAAATTTTCGATGCATTCGTTCCCGAATAAATGCGTTTGCCGTCAAACAAAGTATTATATTGATTAAATATTGAAAGCACTTAAATAAAATCTATATTTATCAAAAAATATATACATTATGTTTAACAATTTTAATTAGTAGTTCCAGCTATAGGGCCTAGACCCAGCCCAGGGGGGGGGGGTCATGACCCCCCCCCCCCAATGGATCCGCCCTTGACCGTATGGACTGCGAGCCAGCCGTATGAACAGATTTTCATGACCAATCAGTTCTCGGTCGATAACTCGTCAGATGTTTGAGAGAGTTGTATCATGACATGAAGCCCTGTGAACGTCAGCTGTCGCTCCGTGGGTGGGGTTCAGCAGCGGTACCCTCCCAAACATGAATAAGAATGTCAGCGAGATAAACCAGCTGACATTTTTATTTATTCATAATAGCAGGTAAACTATCATCTGACTTTTCAACTGAGAAGAAATGCGATCGGCTGACGTAATTATAATCCAACGAATCCAACGTATATGAAGAGACTTTTTTATCAAGTTCAGGTATATCTCGAAAGAAAAAAAAAGAGCCGAGTATAAAGTGCTATATCACTTGACATAAGTCAATATTAGATAGTTTGTGACACAGATTTGTAAAAAGCAAGGAACCAACAAGGAACAATAAAACATGTATGAATAAACATCGTCCTTTATTTAAATATTATGACTTAATATACTAACATGAAACAAAAATGGTGGATTATACGAGTACGTCAGCCGATCACATTTCTTCTCTGTTGAAAATTTGTCACATTATAGTTTATCTGCTATTATCATTCCTTACACATCATAAAAAACAAAGTACTTCGCCGCGTCTGTCTGTCTGATCGCGATAAACTCAAAAATTACTGCAATGATTTTCATGCTGTTTTCACCAATGGATAGAGTGGTTCTCGAGGAAGGTTTTAGTACTCGTATATAACTTACAAAGTTACACGGGCGAAATCGTGGGCAGCAGCTAGTGTATATATATAATAGCAGCTCGTTTATATCGATGATATTTTTTATCAAGTTCAGGTGAACCTAATATCTTGAAGAAAAAAAAGTCAGCTGACTATAAAGTGGTGGATTATAGATCAGCCGATCGCATTATTGTGCGCATTATTAATAAAAATGTCAGCTGGTTTATCTCGATGACATTCTTTTTCAAGTTTGGGAGTATACCGCTGCTGAACCCACCCACGGAGCGGCAGCTGACGAGTTATCGCTGGAGAGGAAATGACTGACGAGATTTGTGCCTGGCTTGTGGACCAGTATATCGGGCCAGAAATCTAAAGCTAACAAATGAGTTTCCTTCGTATCGTTAGAATCAATTATAGATTTTATTGTTATAAATTCAAATTTTCGATTAGAGCGCTTACTTCTAAAAAAATCTCTTAATGATTTTGCAAACAGCAAATATACTGAGGAGAAATATGTTTCCACATCTTTCTTTAGAAGTTCTACACATTTTGCTCCAAATTCAGGTGCCATACTATCATCTATTGCAGTTTTTACATTGTCATCGTTTGTTTTAACCATGCCGGATTCCTACCGGCTAAAACCCAAGACTTTCTATCTATCGCGGCCGCTCATGGGCGGGGTGGTGGGGACGTTGTTACACGACTTCGGCTTCGGTGCACCGCCACGGCTATCCAGCGCGGGGAAAAATCTGCCGCCCTAGGCTCCAGCCTACTCAGCCTTCTGGTGATCCGCCACTGGTGACCGCTAACACAAACAGTTAAAATAATAAGTGCAAACCACTTTATAAATCAAATTTTATGGATAAACACTCCGCATTACTCGCAATCGGACAAGACATTCGCGGCGTGATGTCATCGCAGTAGCGCGCGAATGAACGAAAATTTTAAAAAGCGGTTAAACTTTACAACACTGTAACTGGAAATACTGGCTCGACTTCGATGAAACAAAAACTAATAATATTTGCTCGAGTACGCGCATTAAAATATAGTAATATTTTGATGTGTTGGTAAGACTCATGGTCCGATGGAGTTGTTCCAACTTATGACTACCCCAGTAGATGCGGAGTTCATCCGCAGTACTTGGATAAGGTGCAGCTGCGCACGGTCGGTCTGGATGAGTAGAAACTTTATCCCGCGGACGCGCAAACTTTAGAATCTCCCTTCTGAGGTGTTTTCATCTAATTAAAATATGGGTAGGGTCAGCTACTCCCCTGGTGTTGGTGTAGCTTGTGTTCCTAGGCGACGGTAACCTTATTTAAAAAAAAAATGCGTAAACTGTTAAATTGATTTTAGATACTATTATAATATTTATTTGAAGTAAACACGGGTCAACACACAGAAATAAAAAATTAAGTACAAAGTTAAGGTAATTAAATAAGCTTTTCTCTGTAGGTATGATGTAATAACTATTTTTTTTTAATTACAATAATAGTGACAACAATGAGTTATACAATATTCATATTTAACATTTAAAACATCGTCTGGAAATAGTGGAATTTAATTTCATCGGAGGAATTGGATTTCATTTTTGCATAGATTTCTTTGGCTTCATCTTGATACCGTATATCGGGCCAGAAATCTAAAGCTAACAAATAAGTTTCCTTTGTATCGTTAGAATCAATTATGGATTTTATTGTTATTAATTCAAATTTTTCATTGGAGCGCTTACTTCCAAAAAAATATCTTAATGATTTTGCAAACAGCAAATATATTGAGGAGAAATATGTTTCGACATCTTTCTTTAGAAGTTCTGCACATTTTTCTCCAAATTCAGGTGCCATACTATCATCTTCTGCAGTTTTTACATTATTATCGTTTGTTTTAACCATACTACTTTGATTCTTTTCCATAATCTTCAGAAACTCTGTTGTCAATTTCCAGGTAGTCTGTATTACGTAATTTTCACATGTTGGTAAAGCTTTAAGTTCTTCTTGTATTTTGGTAAATACTTTGACTGGAAAAACAATTTTGTCCAGTCTTTGAAAACAATCATCAAATTCTTTCAGAAAATAAAATAGAATATTTTCCAAATTCTTTCTTATATATAATTCATTATCTTTTACATCGTTCCATTTCTCAATACTGAGTTTCATTATCGGTAGAAAAACTTTTTCAAATCTTTCCATTTGTTCATTCTCATCGTTTGCGCACGCCAGATATGACGTTAGCAAGCGTATTATGATGAAGCTTTCGCTAAAGTAGTGAATTAATTTGTTGTATTTTGTGGCGTATACTTCATTTAACATGTTTTCTACATAGCCAGGATCTAACAGCTCCATAATATCTGTCATACTTCTTTGTATGTCATATATAATACTCTCACAATTAGATTTGGCCGGCAGTGATTTTAAATAAGTGTAACATTGCATGCAATATTCGCTTCTCACTTCTAGAGGAACTTCTTTCACTTTGCGCATTGTTTCAATAATATCTTTGTTGTCGTCTTCACTTAAATTATCAATAAATACACTCAGTATTTTCCAAATGTCTTTTATCATGGCTTTCTCATTGCAAAGAAGATTGTGAGTTTCTTTGAATAAAACCGCCCTAATCGATGGATTCTTAGTAGTTTTCCAATGGTCAGTAGCCACTATTTTTAAATCATCGGCACTAAGTTTTCTAAAAGCGATACGAATACCATGTTTCTGCAAAGATACAGGCGACTCTAGTAATTTCTTTAAATAGTGACTTGCATTTACTTTGCTTAGATTGTAAAATATAGCGTCTAGCGATGGAAGTGCGTACTGGAAATAGTCGCCTCTTGCAAACATAAAAACTGCTTCTGGTTTAGGTTGAGGTCGGGCTTTGTGCATATTTTTGGAAAACGCTTTTTGTAAACTAAGTATGCCTTCATCTGTTTCACTCCAATTAATTTTATCAGCATTGGGTTTATATTTCTCTAACAAAATAAACAGTTCATCTCTGGGAAGTAAAGTGCAAAGGCCAAGTGTTACTGCTTTATAACCGCTTCCTTGGTCCAATCGTTTATAATAAGCGTCCTTTATTTCCTTAGACAGAGTCTCTGGCCAGTATACTCTAAGTTTGTTTAGCAATCTTTTCAAGGGCACGTTATCATCAGAACTCGCTTGGTCTACATGATTTTTGTACTGCCCCAATAACTCTGAGTCATGTTTTATAACATTCAAAAATGTTTCTTCCGAAGCATTTAAAACAAGAGACTCTTTAAACAGATATTTTCTCCAAGATTTTTTTAATGAGTAAAATAAAGAAACCAAGCTGACACCCCACGCTTTTTCTTCCTTACTCTTTATAATTTTATTGATTTTTTCCTGTATCCAGGGATAATCTAAGAATTCCCTTTTCCAGTCAACCAGTAATGCTAACGTTTCCTGCAGTAAAACGATAGCCTCTATGAATTCGGTTTCAGTGTGAAAATTCTTTTGGTTAACTTTTGTTTGAATGATAGTAAATAAGTAGTTAAATACAAGTTCTTCTTCTTGCGCGCTGATCTTCTTTTTATATCCAATTAATGAATTAAATATAAATTTCGCCTCAATAATTTCTGGAATGTTTATATTGTGTAAGAGGTTATATAATATAATAGATTCGACGAACAGTTGTACATTATTCGTTGATTCTATGTAAACCTCCATACTACGAAAGATTTTGTTCATAATACTCCAAGTTTCTTCCTTGTACTTCGTTATGTCAGTTCGTTGGACAACTTTAGTTATAAATTGACTTTTAAATTTAAATGCTTCATTTATATGTCTTTCGTAATAATAGTTTAATAAGGTGTGTATGTGTTGTGGGTGATTAGCAGAAACTGTTAATAATATTTCTAGCATTGCGTTTCTTTCATCGGGTGACGACTCTAGGCGTATCATTTTTTTTAAATCAGTAAATGCTATGTCAAAATCAGCGAATTGATACCAGAGGTATACGTTAGCATTGCTAGATGGCGAACTATGAAGAACGTTATTTATGGGCAGGCTGTCTGTAGTTTTATCAATAAATATTGGTTTTACGTATGAAAATCTTTCTTCCTTCGGTAAAATATTTACCAAACTTTTAATATTTTCAAACTTAAACCAATGGACTAATCTCTCATTTTGCATGTGCTGATTAATAAATTCTTTAATGTCAAGATTTTTCAAATGCTTTGCGAACGTCTCCGCGTGAATGTAGTTAGCGTACTTTTCAAAATTGTTGATGATTCTTTCTGGGTTATTTTTCATGATTATTTTTGTAGCCTTTGCATCAAAGCTAGGAAAATGAGTATTGTTATCAAATTCAACGATATCTAAATATTTATTAGCATCTTTCTTTAAAAGAAACAATAACGGATTAAAATATTTATATCTCTCTTGAGACTGTAGATTTTGTAAGAATTTAGATAAAATAGTAAAAGGGTCATTTGAATATTTTTTACATATACGGCTAATTAGAGATGCATTAACAGTTACGCCATGTTTCACTAACTCATTCTCTATGAAAGATTTAGAACAATTTAATAACCATTTTAGTGCAGTGTTAAGGTTAATTTTTTCATAATATTTGTAGAAATCTTCAACACGAGACTCGTCCTTCAAGTTGAGCCTGACGTGTAACATGAATTTGTTGATAGCCTTAGATGTCATGTGTGGAAACATTTCTGTTTCTAGATATTCAGGGTTTATAATATGTGCATATTGTTGGTCTGTGATCAACCACGGGCTGCGTTTGATTGCTCGGGAAATATATAGCATGTCTTCACACTTCAGTGTCTCTAATATATAATCAACATCCCTTATTTTGCAGGCGATGTCTATTTTAAAAAGATTATCGATGTCATTATGTTCGTAATCTATTTCTGTTGAGATCTCAGTTTCATCGTCGATAGCCTTTTTAAGCAAAGCATTATAGTGTCTGTGTCTGCTCGCCAAATTATTTCCTTCCAAACGTATCTTCAAAGACTTTACATCTCTTTTAACACCCATTTTAAAAACCTGAAAAGAAAAAGAAAATAAGCAATTGTAATACGATTTTTTTTAAAATAATGTTAGCCAGGATTAATCTAAAATAGAATCTGACGCCCGATGCAAAAGAGAGGTGTTATAAGTATGACTTGTGCGTCGGTCTGTTGTATCGTAGCTCTCAAACGTATGGACCGATTGCGATGCGTTCTTTTAAAGCTGATGTCATCGAGATGGTTCTTTGATATATAATTTATAAAAGTCTGTTCAGGCGTTTGTAGAATTTCATAGTTGACAAAAGGATATAATTAACTTCCACAGGTTAGATTGATGTGAAATTTGGTATAGGTTCTGTTATCTACTTCGGTGGTATTGGCACAGGTATCATGGTAACTTTGACCCTCTCGCTAGAGAGTATAATATAGGTATTTTCCTTGCTTTGACCTGTGGCTCTAATGTGAGCCTATAATGCCCGCACTCGCTATAGCGAGAGTATAAAATTTTTAAATGAAAAATTGACAATTTCACATTAGGTGTTTAGGTCACATGCGACACCAACAAAATTCATAAAGAATAATTTTATTTGCAAAAAAGGACATATAAAAACATACATAGATGACATATAGAAAGACAAACACAAACGTCCCCAACCACAAACCGGCAAAAATTAAAACAAAAAGGCAGAAACTAATCCAATAAAATTCTGTGTGCGTACCTATATAGGTAATTATGTAAATATCAGTGAGACGGACACAACATAGTTCCTATTACCTAGAAACAGAAACATACCTAGGTACATAAAACCTAGAAATGTTATAAGTGGATCGGTATTATTGCTCGCAGTGTTGAAATACATTGCTAAAGTTGTGCAATATACATTATAAACGCTAAATTAACGATTTTAACAAAATTTTCTTACCTCTTTAATGTTTTCAATGTCGAATTACCTTTTACTTTGTGTAAAGTTTATTTATTATCTTTATTTACCACAAAAAATCACTGTTAGCAAGGCGACACACTATCGACCTATCGTTGATTGCAAGGTTCGGAACGGAATATGGAACTGGAAGCATGATATTTGTGCCGGCCGGCCGCTTCGCGCTTCAATACCTTATAGTCCAAGAGGTGACGACAAAAATTGGTAAGAGTTTTTAATGGGCTAATGGCCTTTTCTTTAACATCAATACTAATAATAAATCTGTAAGGGTTGGTCATGGAGTAAGTTACTTTGTTTTCAGAGATATCGTGTTTATAGGCTCTATACATCATACTGAAACTAAATTGACCATTTTAAGAATTTTTTTCTGTATGTATGTATGTATGTATGTATGTATGTATGTATGTATGTAAGTATGTATGTTCCTCTATAACTCTTAAACGAATCAACTGATTTTCATGAAATTTCAACGCGGACGAAGTCGCGGGCGCCAACTAGTGATTTAATATAATTGATGGTGTAGGTACATGAGTCAGCAAGGTCAGGTAGTGGAACACTTGGCGGCGGCACGTTTTGATGTAATTACATAAATTTAGAACATCCTCTACAAGTGTTTTGTAATGAATGATGAAAATTGCTTTGATGAATAATTGTCAGTCAACTAGTTTATAGTACAAAAAACGTAAGAAAGTGGTCAGACCGTGTTTTTGTAAAATGCGTCGAGTCAGCACGTCACATAAGTTCTCGCCATAAAGATATCAGTGTAAGAGTTTTGTAATGGCTGATAATTTATTTACTGCTTTATCATTAGACATATAAGATTTGAAAGAGAAAAAAGTCAGACCACTGATTAATGGAATAGAGGTCTTCAGCAGTCGCTCGAAGTGCGAATATCGATCGCCAGCGCTCCCTCGCAAGATCTACACGTCATATAAGTCAATATGAATACACCCTCAATACTAAATCATATTGAATAATGATGGGCGATTACAGAACTCTTGCCAAACCGATTTTTGTCGCCAGCTCTCCGCGTACTACGTTTACTTACGTCACCGGTATACCGGTGTAGGTTGACGACTCACACACTACAAAAACTACACATTCCTTCTCTTTCATTCAAGTGATTATAAAAAAAGACGGATAGACTTGGATAGATACGGATACGTGGTGTTGCCTAAATAGCGTAGGATTGTCTAAATAAAAATAACGTTGATTCACTATAACATTCTTGGAAGCGATTTAATATGGATTTAACTGATACCGATGAATGAACTGATATGTAAGAAAATTTCAAGCACATAGTCTGTGTTTTATAACATATATTTATAGTTTATTAATACCTATATATATACTAATATATAAAGCTGAAGAGTTTGTTTCTTTGGTTGTACACGCTAATTTCAGGAACTAGTGGTTCGAATTGAAAAATTCTTTTTGTGTTGGATAGTGCATTTATCGAGGAAGGCTATAAGCTATAGAGAACGCGGACGAAGTCGCGGGCACCATATAAAATTATGATAATTTTTGGCAACTACATACTTAATATTATAAAAAGTATAAGTACAGCTTGTCAAAAAAGTGTAGAAATTAAAAAGTGGCAATACTGTATTGTTGTCCCGTTCTAACCATGTAGTTGATAAGAAAGAGACAACACTATAGTATTGCCACTTTTTAATTTCTACACTTTTTTGACAAACTGTATGTAAATCTTATGAAACATAAGTAATGTAAATATGTAAAAAATAATAACGTCTCTATCGAACAAATAGAGTTGCCGTGCCAGTCTCTTTATTAAAAATTCAATTAACATTAAGCATAAGCAATGATTATCATTTCATCTTGTGCAGTTTTGTAAATATTGAATGTAAATCTCTCTAAATAAACTGTAGGTATATAAGTATAAATTAGTTGTTTGATTTCCTGTGCAATACAGCTAAAAGTTCATCAAGTTGCTAATGCGCCTGGCCGCCATTTTGGTGACGTAATCTTGTGACACACTCAGAACTATTAGTAACACTGGACAGTGAGTTTTTAGTTGAGGGTGACGTCACATCGATGTTATTGTGTCCAGGTTCTTGCGCTTCATGGCGAATGCTTTTATGGTATTTAATTAAAGTTCGTGCAAGTTTTATTTATCAATGTAACTACTATAGGTCGCACTCGAGTTATGGGTCCATTAGATACGTTTGCAATGAAAAACGGTTATGTGTATACCGTAAACTGTGAAATAGTTGAATTGTTTCAAATTGGAATAGACTGATCCGGCTCAAATTCTTGAGCTTTATATATCACAATAAATTCGAATGTAAATCAATCTGTCAGTATGCTAATAGTGGGCGTTTGGAATGATATATATTAGGATTTGATTTTCAATTAAAAGACCAAAGATAATTAACGTAGTTTGTTCTCATGTTTTGTTTCTTGATTTTTGATAAACAATTATTTATCTAGTACTAGCTGCTGCCCGCGACTTCGCCCGGGTAACTTTGTAAATTATACACTAAAACCTTACTTGAGAACCATTCTATCCACTGGTGAAAACAGCATGAAAATCGGTGCAGTTGTTTTTGAGTTTATCGCGAACTTGTTTTATAATACGAGTATGTAACGTTTTTGTTATTGTTAATACAATAACAAAAACGGCTGTACGGATTTGGATGAAATTTGGCACACAAATAGTTTATTATCTGGTTTAACATATACGATACTTTTTATCAAGAAAAAAAATGTTAGGTTTTTGTGAAATTTTCAAAAAACGAACTACATGTCCAACGCCTGAAATACGTATAATAGCAACGAAGATTTCAGGTGTTATATTGCTTATACATTTTAATAATAATATCTAATAATAAATAATTTATTTTCGGACTTTTTTTATGTTAAGGTCGGCAGGCAGGCTGACGGTCTACTTGATGGCCATCATGCGAAAAAGAAGTGCTTCCATTGCGTGCAGGTTGTGAGGGCATTCCAACGAAATCCTAAATAGGCGTTGAGTCGCCTGGTAGATGTTGTAATCTATTATATTACTAGCTGGCGCCCGCGACTTTGTCCGCGTTGAAAAAGAAAAAAGTAGCCTATCCTGTGACATGTACGTCTAAATGTTTATCTACCAAGTTTCATGAAAATCAGTTAATTCGTTTAAGAGTTATTAAGGAACATACATACATACAATACCTACACTTACAGATTTATTATTAGTATTGATGATTGATGATGATGATTGATTTTTTTTTATTTGTAGACATAAAGAAATGTTTAGTTTATTTAGTGTTGTTTATGTTTAAATTTCAATTTAGTTTAATTTATACTAGGTATTGACGAGCTTGTTGAGCTAGTGGTTAGGGTGTTGCCTGAACACTGTTCCAGGGTCCCGTGTTCTTGGCATGGTCAACTTTGGAAATAAAACCTAATTGATTCGTTGCTTAATTTATTGTAAGAGAAAATGAAATTTTTACTACCGTAACTTTAGTGTTCACTTTATCCTACTGTAGTGTGCAGCGCACTAGAAGCACCCTATGTGTTTGCTTGTGTTATTGGCGACGGTAGCCATCTACCATCAAGTTGATCGAGCCTGTCTATAGACCTTAATCTATACCAATATATAAAGCTGAAGAGTTTGTTTGTTTGGTTGTACGCGCTAATCTCAGGAACTACTGGTTCGAATTGAAAAATTCTTTTTGTGTTGGATAGTTCATTTATCGAGGAAGGCTACAGGCTATAGAGAACGCGGACGAAGTCGCGGGCACCAGCTAGTTAAATAATAAAAGATTTGACTATCTATTTGGACAAAATCGCGAGGCTTTTGCTTTTTCGACTGATTTTTCGTTCCAGAAGAGTCCCAGAAGAGTTCTAATCACATTCAAGGTCGCTTCCCGCTGTCTTATCCCTCTGTATGTACGCTTAGATCAATGTTGGCTCCGCCGGGAATCGAACCCGGGCTAGCACCCTTACCGCTCATCCAACGGGCTCGTCCTTTCTCGTTTATTTATCATTCCATTAGTAAAAGCCGTATCAAAATAGGGTAGGCGGTTTAGAATAAGTTAGTATAGAAACCGACATAGGCGGACAGCGATTTAATTTTATAAAATTTATAAATATAGAGGTGGAAGATATAGGTATGATTTTTTATTTTCTTGATTTTTTTTGATATTAAACATCTAGGTCTGTTTTTATTACAACTACTATACCTAAGTCAAGGCAAATGGACGTTTTAAATTGCGAAACGTCTAGAAAAATTCCTATGTTCTTGTAGCAACGGGGTACATAATGGTTTTGGGTGTGGTGCAAAAGGTCAGAATGTAGGTCAATCTCGTTTAAAGGTCAAACAATTTAGATTATACTTGCACATTATTAGATCGCCGCCGGACTCAATAATGGAATTGATTTACTATTCAGATATGCGGATACAAAATGATAACTGCATATTTAACTGATTGAGCTTTACTAAAAATAAGCTAGGGGAAATCTTTTCTCAGTATTTGTTTTTTTAAATGTTATGTCGTCAAGCTGACGGGCAACTTCATAGTAATTTATTAACTCCTAATGTCTCAGGTGCTGCAAGTACGTTGCCGAGCACAGTATCAGTAATGATTAGTGATTAGAAATGTATAGGAAAATGGGTTGTGTTCAGTGATTGGGATCCCCTTACTCACTCACTGAAACACAACAGTACCTTTACTACAAAGATTTAAATCGAGAGATGCGGCATTACTAGCGAAAGTGTGTTACAAAATACAACATACATTATACTAAAGACAAAAGTATAAAATACATATACCTTTGTCTAAACACACTTTTAAACACAGACAACACATTCCTTACTTCAAACGTGACTGTGACGATAGCGACGCTCTCAACAAGCGACCGTCACTCACTGTAGCTGGCGTGCAACTGTAGTTGGGTTGAGCGCCTGCGCCCAACCCATTGTTAAGAATTTTCGGTCTGTTTTTAGTACGGCGCGAGGAGATTACGCCGCATCTTGCGATTTAAATCTTTGCTTTACTATGAGTCTACAATGACTGCAATCGCTAGCGAGAGCGTAAAACATTTATATGAAAAAATGTCAACTGTCAATGTTAAATTGACAAGTGCGGTAATTATAACTCATGGTAGAGGTATAGTACCTTTACCATGAGTTCAAGGAGAATTGAGTAAGGAGCGCCATCTTATATGGGTGTTAAACTGTAAAAGTGGCAACAAAAATCCGATAAATATAGATGGCGCTAGTGTGTACAGAGAGAGTTTGAGAGTATGGAATGAATGTAGCAGTAGTTGACGGAGTGAAATGCGCCGAGTTGAATTTTGGTTGAACACTAGCCCTCACCAGCGCCACCAATTTATCGGTTTCGACGGACACTTTTAATACTCAGAGATTGTCCTCCTTACTCAATTCTCCTTGCATGAGTTACTTCGCTATAGCAAGAGCGTAAAACATTTATATGAAAAACTGTCATTGTCAAATTGACAAGTTCGGTAATTATAACTCATGGTAGAGGTATAGTACCTTTACCAGTTTTTCATATAAATGTTTTACGCTCTCGCTAGCGAGTGCGGTCATTATAACTCATGCTAGAGGTACAGTCATGCTCTCATTACACGGTGGTCTTCTGTAAGGGGTCCTATTGGAAAATTATGGGAGAGGCTACGAGTATGTTCAGCAGTGGACGTCCTGCGGCTGAGTTGATGATGAGCACAGTATTAGCAAAGGGCCGTTAATTTCAATAACTATTTATTTGTCTTCCCGAAATATTTCTCGAAAGATGATGAAAAGCATCAAAAAAAGGCAAGATTAAATATCTCGGCCACGTGCTTGGGCACGATAGGTAAGGTGGAAGGGAAGAGACGCGCTTAAATCTTTTGAATTGCGCAACGGATTTGAATGCGGTTTTCACTATGTAATGATTTCCAGAATCTGCCATTTAGCGAATACTGTAACCGATGGAAAGAGCATTCAACGAGAAAAGTTTTTATATATAACTAGCTGCTGCCCGCGACGTCGCCCGCGTAACTTTGTAAATTATATGCTAAAACCTTCCTCGAGAACCACTCTATCCATTGGTAAAAACAGAATGAAAATCGGTGCAGTAGTTTTTGAGTTTATCGCGAACAGACAGACAGACAGAGACGCGGCGGATAATATGTAGTGATTAGCAGAAAAAAATTGCACGCGTGCGAAACCGGGATATGGTTGCTAGTGCTATTAAATATAATGCTATTAAATGACAAGTTACGCTCATTATTGCCCACAACTCTACCTAATAAATAATTGCAACGTGCTCCGATACTATCGCTCTAGACTTCGTGTGTGGTATGGTTAATGCTACATAATTACAGATATATGGTTCATTTCAGCTATAGCAATATAATGTTAAACTTTTCTGAGGTTTTTTTTTTATTAGAGATGGGTTTGCTCTTGGCCAACAACCAGCTGAGTAGCAAGGATGAGGCCTATGATGGAGCGAGCTCACCCAGAAGATGCCTATTCACTCGAACTTTGAAAAGATTTGAGTTATATGAGCTCGGAAATACAGACCGGGGGAGTTCCAAACTTTGGCAGTTTATAATTATTTGTAAGATTCAGTGTTAGCACAGGTTAGGTAGGTTTAGGTTCTTCAATATTGACAGACACACTATGCTACCCTCGACAAATATGGAGTGTTGGTTTAAGTAAATATCTAGCTCGTGAAAGGAAAAACTGGAAATAAAATGGGGGAGGCTTTTGCTCAAGCAAGGGCTTAAGCTCAAAACTAACTTTTTTAACTCCTGCCGCCCGACACAAAACGGGGTGTTATAAGTTTGAGGTGTGTGTCTGTGTATATGTCTGTGAAATCGTAGCTCCTCAACGGATGGAGCGATATTTTTCTTAAAATCAAAATTGTAAAAATGAATAATTTTAGCGTAGGTAAGTAAAAGCGCAAAAGCGTTGGAAACCGGCTTACTATGGCCAGCAAGTATATGGAAAATATTTGAATGCTATGTTCCATAATCGAGAATGGTCTTTTCGGCAAGACTAAGCTAGTTCCATAACATAAAAATTCCATAAGAAGTCCGTAACAAAAGGAACAATAAATGCCAAGCACACCTTTATCCTCGGTACCACAAACCCAGTTAAATTGATTTAATACACCTTTATATGGAAATAAACAATTTTGAGTCATAAAATAGATTACCTAGGTAATAAGTAGGTAAGTGGAAGTATGAAAAATTTGTTAGTTATCCGTAGACCTAATTCACGTTCGTAATAAAAGCGGACCACGCCTAGCGCTGGCCGCCGCGTTCTTGCTTCATTGCCTATCTATACGACGTTTAGGCCGGGCCTACACGAGTTACAATATTAACAATACATTTAAAATATTATTATAAATAGCATTGAAAATACTCAAAAACATCACTAGTATTTTTCATTTATTTTTCTAGGTAAATTATTTTGATTAAACCCCCACATAGGTAAACATCCCACATCCCCCATAGGTAAACTCGACAAATAAAGTGCTTTATCACATCACCCTAAGATTGAACATTCTTTGTATTTTGTAAAATGATAGTCTGTTTTCCTTTGAAAATTTAAAGTGACAATTATATCAATCAGTAATCAATACCTATTTCAAATCTAAGCCTTAGCGAATTTTGAATTGAATGGAATTTGTTATCGAAACTGATAAAATACTTTTCTGGTCGGCCATACATTATTATTATCTGTTTATTATCTCTTTATTATCCGAATCCCCAGATAATACTTGGGGTTTGTCTTTTTTGTACTCCTGATAACACGTATATGCAAAATTTCATGATGATCAGTTAATACAATCACACGAACTCTCTCTGTCCTTTCCTATAAGAGATTTGTGGACTTCCTGGATTTCCTGGATTCCTGGATTTCCTGTAACCATCAACTAAAAAGTTAAAAAACACTGATGAAAACCTACATATGTGGGTATTGATAAATTACATTAATTTAATGTTTACACTTTTCTCGCTGATTTAAATTTGAACTTAGAAAATTAAACCGAAAAGGATAAGTTTAATTTACTAGTGTGCTCCTAGGTTTAGAAACCAGCCAGACAAACTTTAACATTAAGTAACATGCTTCGTCCGTATTCACGTGCCTACAATATCTTCATTTGTATATAGATAGGCGAATATAATTGTAGATCATTCGCTTTGTAAATGGAACTTTATGTATTCCAATATTTTAAAAACCTTTGTATGGGTAGGGGTTAATAAGTAACTAATTTTCTACAGAAAAATGGCATAATTGATATGTCTCCTATAGAAGATGGCAACCTAACCAATCATTCAAAGGACGAGCCCATTGAATGAGTTAGCATTTAGGCAAGCACCTTAGTGCTTGAACTTAGCCAACTTTGAAAAGTTCGTTTTCAAAGTTGGGGTTCACGTTCAAGTTCACGTTTCTCTCTGGGGTAAGATCACTGCGATTCGCAATCATTTTGGCAGCCCGCCTGACAACAGTAACCACCCTCTTACGGAAAACCACCGTGAAATAACACCATGTGTACGTTTTCTTGCTTTTTGGTAAAATAAGATGCCAAAGCCCATTTTCCCAAGCCTTCCTAAATCCTTATCCTTAATCCTACTAAGTATAACATTAGTCTGTCTGTCAAACTTGACAAAAAAAATGTGAATACGTTTTGCTATTATTTATAGTAGAGACTAAGATATCGCTGCTTAAATACTAAAGGGCCACAAATCAAAATTACACTTTTTACAGGATAGCTAATCGAAAAAAAAATAAAATATTTTTGTCTATTTTTTTCTAAATATATATATCAAATATATGCATATTATACATCGTTAGAAGCGTATTTTTAAGTAGCATTGAATGTTTTAAGTACTTTTATAATAAACTAAATACTAGAAGAGATATAAGCATATAAGTTACTTTTGAATATATAGAAAATGATCAAAATATACTAAATATGGAATAAAATAGCCATAATTATTTTTGCAATATACAATATGAAGGATTGTGATTGTATTTTTGCAATAAAAACATTTTTGGATTTTTTGTTTTATGGCCCTTTAGTTTTTAAGGAGCGATAATTATGTAGTATAGAAGGTTCCCGTAAATGGTAAGCTTTCCGTAACATTTTGTGTTTGTCACAATCGACTTTCGCTTACGAAGTCGCGGGCACAGGATATAATATAACTTCATTGATGCATAAATATAATATATGCATATTGCATATATAGTCCCATCATCGCCTTTAGTGTTGTGCTAGGCAAGATTGTGCTAGCGGAGCGCATTGAGATGCGTAAAATGACTTAGTGATGTGTGTTTATTCTTCAATTAAGCTTTTATGACATACCTTTGTAAGGTAAAGGACCCAAAAATTAAAAAAAAATTATAAAAATGTGACAGTAACTAAGCCAATTAGCTTGGATAGTATAGAAAAGTATTTTGTGTACACAGTAGACAGACACACAGACAGGGAGGCAGGCTAAGTCGCAGGTAAAAGTAAGTTGTCAACAAATTGCATAAATTTGTTGTCATAAATAAATCAAATTTAGAACGCGTTACTATTGAAAACCGTTGCTACCTTTCAATGTAATAAATTCAAGGATTAAAATATCAATTTGTAATAAAATTTACATTTCGCTGCTTTATAGCTTCAGTTCAGCATTCATAGGGAAATCTTTGAGAAGCCGAGTAAAATGTTAAATTAAATTGTAACATTAAAATCGTAATATAATTTCATTATGACATTAAAAGTTTTGTTGAGGTCTTTATAAATAATTGATTATTTCATAATGAATACTTACGTTTTTAGTTGCCACTCTCGGCTAGTAAATCTATTGCTATATGTATAACAAGCTGATGCCCGCGACTTCGTCCGTGTTCAAAAATGTTATATAGCCTAAAGCCTTTGATTATCGCGCCCTCTCGCGGTGAGTAGCCGACTTGTTGAGTCAAAGCTGTTTGTCTTAATAGTTCTGCCACTGAACGATAGATGGCATAAATCTAAATAAGGATATATATATTTTTATTTTTTTAGCCTTTTAGGTCACACTAAATGGCTTAAAGTCTTTATCGATAAATGGACACAAAAAAAAAAAATCCAACACAAAAAGAATTTTTCAATTCTAACCAGTAGTTCCTGAGATTAGCGCGGATAAACAAACAAACAAACAAACAAACAAACTCTTCAGCTTTATATATTGGTAGGTATAGATTAGCAATCCGCCCCAGGCTTCGCATGGGTACATTTTTTTCTGAAATTTATATGACTCAAATCTCTCTCCCTCCCTTATCTCACGCGTAGAGATCTCACGATTCTCACAGACTAATTGACACTGCAGCATCAGATCTAGGTTACCATGTAAATAGCATGTAATTACCATGGAAATACCACCGAAGTATCAAATTTCACATCAAACATGCTTTTGGAAGTTAGTGAAATCCCTTCATAGACTAGGAAATGGGCTGATGGTTTTCAAACGCCTGAACATATTTTCATAAATTATAGCTAAATCATCGTGGTCACGTAAGCTTTCAAGCAAAAAAAAACTGGATCAAAATCGGTCCACCCCTTTGGGAGCACTGTGGAAATGGACTTTTCAAAGTTGGCTCTGGTCTGCTCATGCTCAGTCTCTGGTCTGGTTTCTTTGGGAACAGTACTTTTTTCTAAATTAAAGGTGGCCTATGTCCTTTCCTGTAACCCTGACAACGTGTATGCAAAATTTCATGATGACGTATTGAGTAGTTAAGGTGTGAAAAGGAGGGTTGTTCCAAACAGTTCTACTATTAGTTCTACGATAGAACTGTTTAGACAAAAAAATTCCAACTAGTTCTACTGCACAGTATGACAGATTGGACTCGAATAATTTTAATGGAACACGTCCAAACTGTTCTACTATTTTTATAATAGAACTAAATAAGACTGTTACTTTCACATTTCTAACATTAGTATTGATGTAAGTATAAATAATATAGTTTTCTTTAAACTTAAAGACATTTTATTTAGGTTACAGTAGGCAGTGTTTATTATATCGAGATTTCGCAATTAAACTGTCATTACACAAATTAATAGCAACCCATACTGGAACATATGATCGATCTCATTAAGGTTTTCATTGTTAAATAAATCTATTTTACAATCAATTAATTGCTAATGTTTAATTTAAGAATGTATTTGTACAATCATTCAAAAAGGTTACATCACACCAATGACTGTGCATTAAATAATATGAATAACATTCGTTGTTTGATCTCTGTACCTGTTGAGAAATTGACTCAAGTAAGTATCAACATCAGTTAGGTACCTAACATCAAAGAGGTTCTTATCAAAGAGGTTATGCATATTACCTACTAGCGATCGACTCCTAGCTTTGCACGAATGCAAATTGGGGTTGGCAAGAAAGTAATTTCGGTTTTAACAGGGGACGCTAGCAGCGTTTTTCATACAAATGTAATCCCCTGTTTTCTCCCTGGATAATCCTTCTAGAGCAAAAATATCATTTCTTTTTTTCCACCAACTAATTACATAAGAATAACCAAGTTTCGTGAAAATCAGTTAATTCGCTTAAGAGTTATGGAGGAACATACATACATACATACATACAGAAAAACATCGTCAATTTGGTTTCAGTGTTATGTATAGAGCCTATAAACACGATATCTGAAAACAAAGTAACTTACTCCATGACCAACCCTTAAAGATTTATTATTAGTATCGATTATGAGGATGGTAACCAGCTATATATTGTATTCTTTCTTCATTGATCAAAAAGGTAAACAAACAATTCACGATATAGAACTAAACAAACAATACGAACAAATTCTAAATGAGTTAATCATTGAGTCAACTCTCTTTGATAATGACTAATGTAGAAATTCCATCTTTAAAACAGTTCAGTGACCATGGCGACTATATATTTGTTTACGTTTTTGATCAATAGAAAAAGAATAGATCGTTCGTGTGTGGTACATTTCTTTATTTTACAATATCACGCACAGACGATTCTTCAATATTATAATATTGAAATTTCTAAGTTCTTAAAAAAGTGTTGGTATTTTTAATTATTTTTTATTTATTGTTAATCATGTTTGTTTTTTTTTTAAATGGTTGCAGCCAGTTCTATTAGAAAATTATAATCGGCGACAGCAAATTTTAATATTTGTAACACAAATTGCTAAAAAATTAATAACCTTTCTGCAATCTGACCTACTTTGTTGTGGAGCGCATTAGGAATTATCTCGTTGTGATCTGTGGTAGGTTAGGTTACTTGCTGAACGAAAGTAGTACCTACTAGTGAGCTAAGCCGTTGATTATATAATACATATTTGTATAATCGTTTATAGACCAGACCACAACAATAATAATAATAAATATCTAATAAATATCTTTACACATTCCACACAGCACAATCTAGTTCCAAAGTAAGCAAGTAATGCTTGTATTATGGATACCAGACAGTTGATATAATACATAGGTTACTTTTTTTTTTAAATACATACATATTGTAAATACAAAACATCCATGACTCAGGTACAAAGGTAAAATGTTCACATAAAACATTTGCCCCTAGCGGGATTCGAACCCGCGACCGTTTGGTTAACAGCTAGGGTTACTAGCCACTAGACCAAACGTGTCGTCGTACCAACAATGCTTTATGGGTGATAAGAGACTTACTTAAAACAAAGTAACTTACTCCATGACCAAACCTTACAGATTTATTATTAGTATTGATACTTATTTCGACAATGTCGTAAGAATAATAATGTGTATTAGAATTCGTCATAGCGTTCTAGAAAGGTAGTTTGCATTTTCAACACACTGTACTTAACGAGAATACTTAAAAACAAGTGGGAGTAGGCGGCCTGCGAAATAGTTCAATGAGTTTAGATACAAGATATCAAATAGGAATTCGTTCAACGAAATATATTGGATTCTTTAAAAGCTGGCCTACAAGTGATATTCGATTCGAATGCAAAATATAATTTCATTAACTAACCAATCATTTTTTGTATTGGAAAGTTTAGTTAAGTAAGTAAAGCTCTTTTTGTCCGCGGAACTGCAAAAGTACTTAGTTATCAACACGTATAAGGCGAGATTGTCTGGACCAATTCGGCTATTTTTTTTTTTCAAATATTCGTTGAAATCAAAGAGAGGACTATAAAATTTCCTTTAAGGGGAAATTAAGGGAAAAATTTCCGTATTTTTTTTTTGTTTAAATAACATATCAGGTGTAACATTCAAATATAGCTTTTGATGGGACGACATCTGTCGTATCAGCTAGTGTATTCTAAAGTATGTTTTTTAATCTCAGACAAAAATGACATTACATGTGACATGCATTACATACATTACATGGTATCATTATAAGCAAACTTGACATTTGCATGTGTTTTTTTGTCTGAGATTAAAAAATAGACTTTAATATTATAAGAAGAGAAGATTTGTATGTATTTTTGTTTGTTACGAATCGACTCAAAAACTTAAATTTTACATATTTTTTTTCACCTATAGAAAGCTACAGTATCAGCGAGTTACCTAAACTATAGTTTATAGTTACGCGGACGAAGTAGCCTGTAACGGCTAGTTTAATAAGGGCCTCTTTCACAAACTACATGTAAAGTGTTGATTAGTTACTTTTAGAAATCATTTTCTGTTATATTGAATTATGCACTCGGTTTACTGCATCATTCGATAGCCGATTTTTTTTAAATTTTCTATTTAATGTTTGGGAGGTTTACCGTACAAACAAAAGTAATATCAGCTCCATTATCCCCGGTGACAGGTGACTTTAAATGACAGTTTAGCCTACTTGACGTTTGTGAAAGAGGCGCTAAGTGTATATGAGTGATTATGACTATGGTCTACAACAAAAGACACCAAATCTCTAAGTGAAATCTAACAACAGTAGATCAACAAATCCTGGTCAAGTAAACAATGATCTATTTTTCGTAATACTCGTAGCAAACAAGTCGATATCAATGACAAACCACAACACGAGTCCGCGTCTCGTACATTTCATGGTTTCTGCAACTGGTTGTCCTTCACAAGGCTTTCTCGTTGCACCGGCGCTTGCGAAAGAAAATTATATGTCAAACCATAGATCGCTTTTGACAAACAGAACTGTATTTTTATAAGTATTCTTGACCTGACTGCTTTGGAAAACTAAGAAAAATTATAGATTTTACTTTTTTTTTATGTTAAGGTCGACAGACAGGCTGACGGTCCACTTGATGGTAGGTGGCTACCGTCGCCTATAACACAAGCAACGCCATAAGTGCTACAAGTGCGCTGCCGACCATAGAAGGATTAAGGATAAGGGAGGGGTGGGGTAATGGGCTCTGGCATCCCTTACTCACTCACCGAAACACAACAGCACATAATGCTGTTATTTCACGGTGGTATTCTGTAAGGTGGTGGTTACTGCCGCCAGACGGGCTGCCCAAATGACTGCGAAATGCAGTGTGCCCTGCCACTACTTTTCAAATTCAGACCAGAGTCAATTTTGAAAATTATATTAAAATTTTCAAAGTTGACCCCGCCGGGAATCGAACCCAGGGCCCCTGAGATGTTAGGCAAGCACCCTTGCCACTCATCCAACGGGCTCGTCCAGACTTGACTTGACTTGACTTGACTGACTATTAGTCTTGGGATCTGCTACTTTTGATTTTAATTTCAATTTTGCCTTTTTTATCTTAAAAAAGGCTATTACAATTTTTTGCTATTTTTACTAATGATACTGGCAAAATAATCGGGGAAGATCTGATGGAGCCAAGACATTAAAAGAGAAGAAGAAGAAGTATTCGCCACAATATTGCTTAGATTTAATTTAAGTAATTGCATTATCGATGTAATTGGGAAATTTCGATGGGAATTTTAAGTGGCCAGTTATCTTATGTATGTGAGGCATCAATTTCTCGGTGATTTAAAATGGTGTGACAGGGAAAACAATATCTAACTGTCTAAGAAATAGAATTCCTAACCACCACACCATCAGTGTGACATGGTAGTGTGACAGGTCTGCACTCTAGAATTGTTCCGATTTCTTTAGGAAAGAATATTTTCGACGAAAAATCTTGCTGATATACTGCATAATACTGCAGTGGACAGCGAAATTATTTTATAACTAGATGGGTCTCTTGACTTCGTAAGCGCTGTAGTTCGTTTTTTGAAAATCCCACAGGAACGGATATAAATTATCCGTCTGCTAAATTTCATCCAAATCTTAAGTCGTTTCTGAGATTAGCGTGCACAAACACACATACAAACAGACAAAATTTCTAAAAATTACATCTATTAGAAACTTAGGTAACATAAGTAACCTCGCTAACCATACAACGTGTAAAAATTGTTTTTTTTTTTTTTTAATATTTTCATTTATAGACATGGCTCGTTTATAATTTTAATATGTACTAGCTGGCACCCGCGACTTCGTCCGCGTTGAAAAAGAAAAAAATAGCCTATCCCGTGTCCTGTACGTCTAAATATTTATATACCAAGTTTCATGAAAATCGGTTTATTCGTTCAACAGTTATTGAGGAACATACATACATACATACATGCAATACCTACACTTACAGATTTATTATTAGTATTGATTGATTAATTGATAAATATAAAAGTATTGTAATGTAGTAACTTTAAAAAGGAAATTTTCTTATCAATAATAATTCCGGGAAGACAAAGTGCAATTAGCGAGGAGGCAATTTGAGTATAGGTAATTCGTAATTTTGATAATGGTTTAATCGTAACGCGAGTCGTGGGCAGTGGCGCGCGGCGCACGCGACCCAGGAATGTCGATCGTTAATTACTTCGTTGGTAAACTATGACTGTCCGCTGCGATTTTAAGTTATTTATTGCTTTACGGGCATTCGCAATCTTCAAATGTTGACCTATATACAATTAAAGGTGCCCTTAGGCCGATTACACATTGTCCTCGACGGTTTTACGATTGATTTTTTTTCATCTGTACTAATATTGTAAAGAGAGTAAATTTGTATTTTTGTATTTTTTTAATGAATAAACTCAAAAAGTACTGGACCGATTTTGAAAATTCTTTCACCTATAGAAAGCTAAATTTATCAGCGAGCAACATCGAAATACTACAATGGAATATGCGTCACAAATGCCAAAGCGGCACATAAAAAGAACGCCTTTGACAGAATCATGGCGGACTCTTGCCTTCACGCGTCAATGGTAAAAGGTAGTAACGATCAACTTCTACTATTTCATTTTAAACTCTAATGGGTTGACGTAAAGTCACATTTTCTTTAAATTACGTACTTATTATTATGTTTGTTTTGTTTTAAATGACAGTTCATGCTCTACGCATATGTCACTTTTAAATGTTCCATAAAATTCGTAGTGTTTTGTATGGCACGCGGGTTCCATGTTGTAGTAGTTTGATGGCGAGCAACATAGGTTTTAATTTATAAAGTTACGCGGACGAAGTCGGGTGCAACAGCTAGTTTTTCTTAATTATAAACAAGCGACTATAATATCTTCTTCCTATTTCATACTATAAAATCTCATGTTACGAGTATTACATCATAAAAAATATTTTCCAGATATACAAATATGGAATAGACAAATGCGATTTATAAGATGAATTTCATTTAGAGTTATAGGAAGCAAAGTAATAACTAGAAGAAACTAAACAAAATATGAGGAAGTAATAAAAAAGCTATTTAGTCTAGAACATAAAAATAACATATCGCATACGTATGTATATGCTAATTTGTAAGTATGTAGGTAACACCAAATAAGTATTGTTTCATGCATTCACACACTCATTCATCATTGAAAAGATTTGTATTTGTTAACAATTTGTGTTATTCTTGTTGCTGACGCCGAGTTATATACTCTTTACTTCCTGGTCCAATGGAATTCTAAATTTTTGCAGTGATATGTTAAACAAGACAGGATGCGCCCTTACCATACTACTAGTGACAAAAAAATGGTCCTCGAATTTGCACAACTAGTTTCAAAAAAAAAAAAAAATTTCAAAATAATTTATTATTTTTCACAACTTTACAATTTAAGAACAAAACCCCGGTCCCCACACTAGGCATGCCTGTATCGTGGGGTCCCGTACAGTGAATTAAATAAAAATAATTTGTTTTCATTGCCATCTTAATACGTATTTTTATTTCTTATTTGCGTATTCTGTTATTGTAAAGTGTTCTCATTGGTTGGTTGGATATATCACTGGTAAGTAGGCATTTTCATATCTTTCTAAGCACAGAATGAACACCCGTCATTGGTGTCAATTTCAGATTTTGACACCGGCGCGTCGGTGCCACGTACTAGGAGCGTTAGCCTTGTCCTTACGAAGTAATATGGAAGTCATTGAATTTTTGTAGATTTTTCCTTTGTAGAGAATAATCTCAAAAACTACTGGATTTGAAAATTCTTTCACCTATAGAAAGCTACATTATCAGCGAGCCACATAGGTTATCAATACTTATAATAAATCTGTAAGGGTTTGGTCACGGAGTAAGTTAATTTGTTTTCAGACATCGTGTTTATAGGCTCTATAACATGATACTGAAACTAAATTGACCAATTTTAGATTTTCTTCTGTATGTATGTATTATGTATGTATGTATGTATATATGTTCCTGTATAACTCTTAAACGAATTAACTGATTTTCATGAAACTTGGTAGATATACATTTAGACGTACAGGACACGTCTAAATAGGGATAGGCTACTTTTTTCTTTTTCAACGCGGACGAAGTCGCGGGCGCCAGTTAGTAGTTTATAAATTACGCCACCGAAGTCGCGTGCAAATATAATATAAAAAGGCGATAAATATTAAAACTTTTTTAAATTTAAAAGTATTTATTTTTTTAATAATATAATATAATTATAAAATTTTAATTAAAAAAATATATATATTTTAAAAATGTATTAATATCACTTTTAGCAGTGTTAAGGCAGTGTACGTCTCACACTCATTCAGCTAGTGAAAACCACATGATTTGTTAAGTAGTTTTTGAAATAATCGTTATCATATTTATTATAAAGACATACAGACAGACAGACGCTACGGGAGTGTTTATATAATAAGTAAGGACGATAGATGTAGTCTAAAAAATCATTTGAGGACATTAATTGGTAATATTTTGTTTTAGTAGCCAATACGTCATCCGCAACTAGATGTGATAATTGCCTACATACGAGTTGGTTACTACTACGTCCTTGTTGGCGTTGGATTGAGAATTATTAATTTACGACTTTAAAACAAATCTATCAACATTTTACAGCCAACAGTTTAAAAGTGAAGCAATGTTAATTAGTTGTTTAATAAATTAACAGTCGTTTATTAGACAGTGTGCAATTACGTACAATTTGCATAATAAATGGAAATTAAACTAATATTGTTTTATTATACGAGAATATAACTGGTGCCTGCAACTTCATACGCGCTGTAGTTCGTTTTTTTTTTTAAATTCCACAAAGACCTAAAATTATGTTTTTAGGTTCTGAAAACGGCACGGCCCATTTACATACAATTTTATTAAATGTAGGTATAGATGTAAAAAATT
The DNA here is from genome assembly GCA_945859745.1 of Synanthedon formicaeformis. NCBI lineage: Eukaryota > Metazoa > Arthropoda > Insecta > Lepidoptera > Sesiidae > Synanthedon > Synanthedon formicaeformis. The sequence continues at coordinate 7,213,710 of OX243972.1, forward strand.
GCAGGTAGCCTGACAATCCACTTCATATATTACTATGGTTTCTGTAAGGGAGTGACTATTTCTAATTTTCCCTACATAGTCCACTAAAATAAGAAGTTCACCCCGGAATTTGAGATACCCAGCTATAAACTCGAATAAACTTGACTTTTTGACATCCTAAAAGTTCTCTCAAAACCTACATATGAAAAATTGAAATAAATTGAAACAAAAGTTGTAGGGAATTTAATACTCTACAATATTGATAATAAATGTAAATAGCGAAAACCCTATAGGAAACGAGATATTTGCAAAAAATATGCAAAAAATCGATTTTTGTGACCTTTGACCTTAGATTTTAATAGACGCGGACACCCTACCATATGTAGGATTTGAGAGAACTTTTAGGATGTCAAAATACAAGTTTATACGAGTTTATAGCTGGGTATCTCAAATTCCGAGATTCTTATCTAGTTTTGACTTATTTGACTGGGTAAACATGGCTCCTGTATGAAATTTTTCAACTCGACAAAATTTGATAGTAAAAATAGGATAGATACAATAAAAGACCACGTGTCCTTTGACGCATGCTCTACCAGAATTCGGTGACTGGTTGACCATTGTTTAAATTATTCTAAACAACATACAGTATTGGAAATATATACTCGTATATAAAAAAAACTATTAAAGATCACCGAGATAAAGATCGAAATTTGATTTGAAAAAGGAATTCAATTTGAAAAACTATAACCTACTTTGTACAAATTCTAAATACGAAAGACAATTCGCTAATGAAACTAAGTTACAATTTGATTCTTATCTTCTTCTTATGTAAGTTAATTGCATTTTTAAACAAAACTAAACTTAATAGGCTCAAACAGACATCGATTTCAAGATCTCCGATAAGTGAGATACTTATTCACATTCTTGTATTTTTCTTTTGTATGAATGTAATGCGTTTTGCACGTCCGGAACTCAATGACCTCGTGGGTGGTTAAGGCTAAGTATACACAACCGGCGTAAGATGGAAACGATAAATACGCTATCTATTTTCTTAAAGTACATCTGAAGTAATGCACTGTTTAATTCACTTTGTGTAGTGATTAATATTCATATTACAAATAATGACGTATAATAATGAGTAGACACATTGTCAGTGTCAGATTTTCAAAATTTCAAAACTCAAAATGAACACAAAAAGCAAAAGGAAATCAGTTGGATGGGATGGATGGATGGAGCGGATCACTATATAATAAAGGCACTGTCTGTTTATTTGAGTTTTGTACATTTTGCGTTTTGTTCATTATGCTTTTTGTACATAATTGATACTGAGGGAAAAATGTCACCCATAGTCTACGATTAGAAGTGGTGGGGTATTTTCTACTTTTCGGTATAAAAACACGATTTTTTCAAAATTGATTTCAGGCCGATTTTTGAAAATCATCAGATCTCGATGAACTGACCTGTTCTGATCTGATTTTTGAAATCATAGGAACCTAAATCTCAAAAAACTCGCCAAACGTAGTAAATCCCATCAAAATCAGTTGATCTGTTCGAGAATATAGTCTCGAAAAAAGGTTTTTTATGCACATTTTCAAGCATTTTTTTTCTTGTGTCCCGAATTTTGCCGCCCCTGGATATAGTATAGATATATATATATCCCACTTTCCTCATGATTATAGTAAGCAACTAACTATTATCATAGAGTAAGTAGTTACCAGTAAACTATTTACTCTAGCTATTATTGTATATTATAACTATCATATAGAAAACTCATTATTACAGTAACTTTAGCGCATTATTATAGTCAGCAACAATCAGAACAGTTAAAATGTAAGTACTATTAAAGAAATCATAGACATACTATGATCAGCGAACAGCGAATGATATATTATTTCGATGGCTATGATTTATTCGCATGGAGGTCAAATTGAAAAATTTGACGTGTGTGCGAAGCCGGGGGCGATTAAATAGTAGGTAATTCAATAAATGTATTTATTATTCATTCTCATTTCAAGAACATTTAAATATAAGTATGTAAATATCGGATAGAATCACGATTGCCTTAATTAATATTAATTGACAGAAGGTTTTTCGGCATGTCAATATGTAGGCTGGATCAGGATGTGCAGTTGACATTAACAAGGAGATCGAAGCGACATTCGTTGCAGGTACAACGAATTTGTAACGAATTGTAATTTAATCAAAACATCTTTTCTTATATGGTGACGCTTGTTGAGCTTGTACGTACGAGTTCTTTGCATTGTTTAAGATTAAAAGGAAATATTCTGTTACTAGCTGGTTCAGAATATTTAGTGATACTGTAGTTCGTTTTTTGAAAATCCTACAGAGATTTAACATTTTTCCAGGATATAAGGTACTTATTCTATATTAAAATCCAGGTGATTCGTATTCAAATATTTTGAGCTGTTTCTGAGATTAGCGGGCATAAACGCACACAGACAAAAAATATTCAAAAACTATTTTTTTGACCTCGGTAACAAAGTATACAAAAAGTTTTTTTTTTTAAATTTAATATACCTACAAACACGGGTTATTTACTTAAAACTATAGTTAGTAGTTTAATTTGTTTAAAACTTTATTATATTATACAACAGTGATGAAACATTTTGACGAGCCCAAAGATCAACTCGGGGGTTCCGGGTTCGAGTCCCGGTTTTTATGTAATTTTCCATTACAAAAAAAATAAAATAAACAGTTTATTTTATTTAAAAAAAAATAATAGTTGAGTCTTAAGAAAAAGAAAAAGGAAAAAGACATAAACTAAAATAAAAATTAAGTGAAGAAATAAAGAAATATTATTAAAAAAAATGTTACGCCCTCAATATTTACATAGATACGTTATCCCACTCACTTAATAAAGACATTAACATAAATGCGCTCAAACACAATTAGTTTTTCAATTTGACGGCATTTTGCTTACTAATTAATATTTCTTAGTCTCGCTTAACCTCGAGATTTTTATCGCAGTATACATTTTGAGTTACCAAACAAAGTGTTAGCTGCAAACAAAAACACGATGTGCGCAAGACTGTAAGATGGTTATAATATTCTAATTTGTGCGCGGGCGTCGAATTATTCAACCAGGCGTGCATTTATTAAAAAAAGAATACTGTACGCCAACTTTTCCCCTCCAGTTTCACGGTTTTATGGTTCCGTAGTATTAAGTAATTTAGGCGATAAAAATATTATTGGATAATCTCTTTTTTAAATCCATGCAGATATAAACGCAAGAATAAGTTTTTCACCCTACTATTACTATTTTTCTCTGCCTTCCAGTGTCTCTTCAGTACTGAAGGTTGACCGTCAATTCCTTAAACCAGTCCGCGTTGAAAAAGAGAAAAAGTAGCCTATCCTGTGTCCTGTACGTCTAAATGTTTATCTACCAAGTTTCATAAAAATCAGTTAATTCGTTTAAGTTATGGAGGAACATACATACATACAGAAATAAATTCAATAAAAGTCAATTTAGTTTCAGTATCATGTATAGAGCCTATAAACATGATATCTCTGAAAACAAAGTAACCTACTCCATGACCAACCCTTACAGATTTAATATTAGTATTATCTAACACGTATAGAAATATTTTGTAGAAACACAAGATGATACAAATGTCTTAAAACCTTTATTAGATTTGTTTAGACATTTCATTTTACGCCATGACATTATAATTTACCAACATGACTGGCTATCTACCAAAATAATCCAACCAGGCTGCATTAATGAAAGTACCAAAAAGATAAGGTACCAAAAAGATAAGATAAAAGATAAGGATAAAAAGATAAGGCCAAAAAGATAAGGTGCCCGTGGTAGACTAACCAGAGCCCGTGGGTCAACGCTGAATTCAGAGTTCTTTGTTATGAGAAAAACCTAAGTTCCAAATTTCAACTTCCTGGACTTAGTTGTTTTGTCTGTGCATTGTCAGAGGCTTCCTTGTGTACCCAGCGAGTCTGACCATTTGAAACTCTGACATTATGAAACTCTGACCATTTGAAACTCTGACGTTTTGAAACTCTGACGATTTGAAAGTCTGACGTTATGGGACCAAACCTTTTAGACGTACCACTACACCATAGTAAATTATACTACACCTTGTTATGTAATATTATTGTGATAATTACTTATGTGTATGTGTACGAAATACTTCTTACATTCTTCTTGAGATATTTTCATTTGAAAACATTTCAAATAAGTAGGTCATACATAAGTGTTTCCTCGTGTTAACAAATACAAAGAAAATAATAATTCGATAAACGCGAAACAGAAACTCCGCTTATAAGAAAGTTTTGTCACAGATAATGTGTTCACGATGTATTATTATTCCATCGAAGAAAAGGCTTAAGTATATTTATTGCGTGATATTTGCGTGCACCATGATGAATGGGGCAATTTAAAATGGTGACCAATGCTATTTACTTGTAAGTGACAAATATATATATGTCTTCATTATAAGTGACAAAATAATATAGTAGGTATACTTTTTTTTTCAGAGAGCGACTTTATTTTATAACCAGCTGCTGCACGCGTCTTCGTCCGCATTGAAAAAAAAAAATAGTAACCTATCTTGTGTCCTATACGTCTAAATGTTTATCTACCAAATTTCATGAAAATCAGTTAATTCGTTTAAGAGTTATGGAGGAACATACATACATACATTACCTACACTTACAGATTTATTATTAGTATTGATAACCTAACCTTAGCCTTAGCTAACTATCCAACACAAAAAGGATTTTTTAATTCTAACTATGTATTAGTTCCTGAGATTAACGCGTTCAATCATACGAACAAACATACTCTTCAGCTTTATATTTTAAAAGCATATTTTTTTTTAAATTTTGATTCGACTCGTGAGGGATTTGAACCCCCAACCACCTCTAATTTTTATTAAACTCATATGGGTTGCTCTGACGGCTCAGCTAACGAGTCTCCTATATTGGTTTCAGCTTTATAATATTAGTATAGAGAGGTGTTTATATATATGTAGATAAAGATGAAGAAAATCTTGCTAGAATGATCTATTTTAGTTAACAAGTGAATCTACAATCAGGACAAGCAACAACAGGATCCTTGTCATCAAGGAAGTGGTTGAGTCAGATACTTGCGTTGTTGACCTATATAAGTAAAGTAAGCCAAGTACACACTGAGATATGCATAATATGCGAGTTTTTCTTCATTAAAAACAAGAATCAACAAAAAAGTAGTTACTTCGAATCCCACATTGAACCGCTCATTTGGTTAGCGAATGAGGACTTTCGTTATGGACATTGAATTGTAAACTTATTAATGTAACGTTTTCTCTCATAGGGATGAGAAAGATAAAAATTTTCTTGGTTTTATAAGACAATAGACAGGCATATATTTCATTTGATATAAAGCAAAAAACTATCGGCTGTATGGAAAAAAAAGTAGTATCAAAAAAAATATTATTTTATAAAAAAAGTAATATAAAAATAAAATAATTTGTGCTGTTCTGTTTCGTTGATCCCAGAGCCCATTTTCCTATCCGCTCCCTAATCCCTAATCCCTATGCTATTAATAGGTAACGGTAGAAGTGGACAGGCAGAGACGGAAAAATTAAGCAAGCGATGCTAGATTTATCGAAAGGATAGTATTTTGTAAACCATCTCTTTCAAAATAATAAAATTATTTTATTGTAACCAAAGATATAAGTTGTGTACTGATATCTACAATACACGTATTTTATTTTACTTTGGTGTTGTTAATTATATTATAACAAATTAAATCTGTCATTGATTTTGAAGAGCCTCATACTGTCTAAATTCCAAATCTTTGTTATTTAATTGCAAAGGTTTTGTGTAAAAATTGTATAAAATTTTATTTAATACATTATAAATACATACATTAATGTTTCAAATATTATAATGAATTAAAATAAAATTACCTACTTATTGCCAAAAAAGGCAATAATAAAATTAATTACACATGAGGATCCAATTAACTAACCGCAACGAGAGTATCTTCAATACAAGTCGCCTCAAACATTAAAGTACAATTTTTAACAGTAAAAAAACAAGTTGACATTTTACTTTGCCACGTTCAAATGGATTGAATTTTATTTGAATCTGTAATTAAGATTTAATTGTTTCATGACTCCGGGGCGGAATTTGATTGACTTTTATAAGTGCTATATACAATTTATTATAGTGGACATTAAAATTTATCCAAGCAGAAATAATAGCCATAACTAAATGTCATAAATATTGACAAATATTGCTTTATGCATGATTAAATAACACAATTATACAATAAATTTCATTTTATGTGCGTATCTAAAATTGAAATTTATTCAAAATATTCAAAACATTGTGTAAATTGTGTAACAATGTCCCACTGCTGGGGCCGAGCCTATCCTATCTGCATAGGACGCTGTGGTTTGCGAAGGATGTCCCACATCTTCAAATATAGTGCTATTTAAATCCTTTATATTTGAACAAATTATTTTTAATTTACAAGTGAAACGCAAAAGACTGAGTTTGTGTCGATTGGAATTCAAACTTACGTCTGCTATGGCGACATTTAAAAGATTGAAAACATAAGATTTGATATTGTATATTGAAACTCAATTGACAGGGCACACTGCGTTTCGCAGTCATTTGGGCACTCTTACAGAAAATCACAGTGAAATAACAGAATCTGTGTTTCCACAGAATACAGAATCCAGAGCCCAATTTCATATTCTTTCCTATTCCCTCAACCTATCCTGAAATGGTGGCAGCGTACATGGAGCACCTAAAATAGGGGATAAAAAAAAAAAAATTGTGTATGTCAGCTCCGACGCACGAGTGGAGCTTAGGTACTCCTGAATACACATAATATAATTTTGAATTTGAATTTTTAATTTTTAGTTTTGACTGAATTTTGACGTTAAATTTGAATTTTCCATTTGAATTTTGAATTTTTTTAAAGTGAAAAAATACGTTGTAATCTTTTACTCCTCATAAAATGTCGATACCGGGGGCATAAAAATCTATCCATCCTCATAAAAATTCAATATTTTTAATATTTCTAGTTACTCTGCACACTGACATGCCACGTAATTAATCACTACATATTATAAAACAAAGCCTGTCTGTCTGTCTGTTCGCGATAAACTCAGAAACTACTGCACCGACTTTCATGCTGTTTTCGCCAATAGATAGACCAATAGTTCTCAAGGAAGGTTTTAGTATATAATTTACAAAGTTACGCGGGCGAAGTCGCGGGCAGCAGCTAGTCTATTATAATGATGACCTATTACTCAACTATAGCTTCAATTCTTACAATTAGTTGCATTAATATGTCACTACATTCGATATCTGGTGTTTATTGAAACCGTAACAATCGAATTTAATATTTTTGACCTCTGTAAAATGACAATGCAAGACAGGTGCTTTGATAGTTCAATGAGATAAAGTAATTGATTAGACGCATTACCGTGAGTGCTTGTTGTTGCTACCTACTTTGACTTTTGTTGATTAATTAATGTGATTTATGCATGACCACTTATACATATAAAATGTATTGTTAAGTATGGTGATAGATTAGCGATCTATGTGAACGATAAATGTGACTAATAGCAATGTTTTTTTTTAATAGTCTCAAATGTAGTTTAAGTTACATTTACTAAGGTACAATAAAACCAAATTGATTCGTTGCGTAATTTATTGTAAGAGAAAATGGAATTTTTACTACAGTAACTTTAACTATCTCAAAGTTGCGGTATTAAAAACTCCATAGATCAAATGTTAAGTAGTGGCAGTAGGGCGTTTCGCAATAATTTGGGCTTAACCATTAACTTAAAGTTTTAACCACCCTCTTACAAAAGACCACTGTGAAGTAATAATATGTGTGCTGTTGTGTATCGGTGAGTTAGTAAGGGCCCATTTTCCCTATCCCTTATCCTTATGTCACAGGCGACGGTTGTCACTTACCATCAAGTGGACCGTCTTTTAAGTTGGACATGTGACATGAAATTTTTATATACCTACAGGGCGTCCCAAAACGATGCGACATGAAAGGAAAGTACCTTAAATATTGTAGATAAGATATTTTGCTGATATAAGACTATGTTATTTTTAAAATTTAGTAATACTGCATTCAAAGATTTTCTAAAAATTACGTATTTGTCGGCAATAAATAAATATTCTTGAAATTTAAATCAAACATTTTACGTTATTCCTTTCTTTTAAGATACTGTGTTACTTAAGAAGAATTATTATTTTTTGTCCATTCTTTCGATTGGCATCATAAAAATACGGGTGATTTTTTATCACGTTTCAGTCGGTTCGATTCCCAGACGAAGCAAGTAATTTTTAGAAACTTTAGCGTACTTTTAGCGTACTTTTGTACGCTTCTAACGATGTATAAATATGCATATATTTTATGTATATCTAATAAGAAAAAAATTGACAAAAAATAATTTAATTTTTTTCGATTAGCTCTCCTGTAAAAAGTGTAATTTTCATTTGTGGCCCTTTAGTTTTTAAGCAGCGATATGGAGATCTATTTTTTATGAAGTATAAATATCTATGTTATGTATCTCTACATATACGTAGGTATACATTTCAGCTGAGTGACATGAGAGTTAGATTGGGAGAATGGGAATATAGCTTCTTAATATAAATTTATGGCTTCAAAATGAAACTAATAGGGCGTATGTCAAGAGCTGTTTAAATATTCCGATTAACCAAAACCAATTAGCAAATCTAAATAGGCTCGAGGTCTAATTTATAACAACACTACGCTAATATAGGGATCTCTGTGTAGATTACTAAACAGCAGGCATAGAGTTGTTTGCGTGTTAACAATATATAGGTCTATTTGGACGTAAATAGATCTAAAATTGTCCACCTACCTAATAAATATCGCCAAAAGGTATAAATTTTGTTATACATTCCTATGTTTGATACCGTGTTTGTTGAGACAATTTAATTTTAGCCTGTTACGTTCGGATTAACATCGCTCGGGACATTTTAATTGTGATTGACACAAGTCAACACTAATTGGAGTTTATATAATAACTTCGTTTATGAAAGCAATAAAAATATTTATCTATATGTCATTTAATATTTATTTTTACATAGTATAATTTGAAGTAGCTTTCAAGCGTCTCTCTATCTGTGTGGCCGCTAACTCATAAACAAACGCAATGAATTTTGGTGCGGTTTTACCAAAATAAACAATAAAACCTTTTTTATGTAGATAGAAAAAAAAAAATTGCAAAGAAGTCGCTAAAAAATGGCTTACGTAGGCTAAAAATTAAGAGATACATAAAGTCTCTGTCTGTTACGGTTGACTCAAAGTACAATAACCATTTCTTTCATTGACAATTTAATCTCCACTTATTATAAATTCGTCATGTTTGTTTCTTCGCTAACTACTTCTAAACCACCCAACGGAATTCGATACGGTTTTCATCAATGGTTTAGAAGAAGTACCTACCTAGTACCTACTGAGAAAGCCCAAAATGTTCATGCCATTGACGAGCCCTTTGGCTGAGTGGTTAAGAGTGGGTATAAAGCAAACAAAATTTGTAATTTCACCCGCGTGGCCCCTTGGACATGACAGTGACACAAAATACGTAGAACTACGCACAACATGCGACGGAAGATAGCGCATCTCGTTGAATAAAATGTTATAAGTGCCAAAAGTATTAAATATTAATTATTCGTAAACTACAATGTCAAATGAAAAATTGTTACATACAGCCTTAGATAATATGTGAAGTGAAATTACTGATACACTTTTAGCTTTGTAATGTGTGTCATTTTGAAAATAAAACTAAAATCGATGGAAATGAGAGCTAACTTGGTGATTTTTTTCTATCGAGAAAATTTCATTATATTATGTTTTCTGTTACAGTCGTCACTTTCATTTATAATATATTTATCTATTTAAAAAAATTAATTAAATTAGACTTTGTTTACTTAGATTAAATTCAAATCTAGGATTGGCTATTTCTCTTTATACCCGCTCTTAAGGGGCCTCGGTTTCAATACCCGGCAGCGCCAACTTCGGAAATAAACTTTTAAAAGTTGGCTCTGGTCTGGATTAGACAAGTAGTACCAGGGCACACTGCGTTCAGCAGTCACATAGGCAGTCCATCTGTTAGCAGTAGCCTTTATATAAGACCACCGTGAAATTACAGAACATTCACATAAAAATTTCGACGCCCACATAAAAATAAATAAAATAGTCTATCAACTAGTTACCACCAGGCAAAGCTCCCTTCGTAACATTTGTGTCCTTAGTAGATAAAACCGCGGGGTTCAGCTAGATCCTCACACATTATATAACAAAGTCCTCCACCGCGTCTGTCTGTGTCTGTTCGCGATTGCATCGCAGCATCGGTGCAGCAAAAACTACTGCACCGATTTTAATGCTGTTTTCACTAATGGATAGAGTGGTTCTCGAGGAAGGTTTTTAGTATATAATTTACAAAGTTACGCGGGCGAAGTCGCGGGCAGCAGCTAGTTAAAAATAAAACACATTTTATTTGGAATTATTAAGGGAAAACGCGTAATGTCATATCACGAATGTACCATGATAATATTAATTTAATCCTGTAGTTAAAAGCCTGTGACGGTAAAACATTGACGAGCCCGTTAGACGAGTGGCAAGGGTGCTTGCCTAACGTCTCAGGGGCCCCGGGTTCGATTCCCGGCCGGGTCAACTTTGGAAATATTAATGTAATTTTCAAAATTGACTCTGGTCTGGATTTGAAAGTAGTGGTAGGGCACACTGCGTTTCGCAATCATTTGGGCAGCCCGTCTGGCGGCAGTAACCACCCCCTTACAGAATACCACCGTGAAATAACAGCATTTACGTGCTGTTGTGTTTCGGTGAGTGAGTAAGGGATGCCAGAGGTCATTACCCCCCCATCCCTCCCTTATTATACCTTATCCTTAATCCTTCTATGGTCGGCAGCGCACTTGTAGCACTTATGGCGTTGCTTGTGTTATAGGCGACGGTAGCCACCTACCATCAAGTGGACCGTCAGCCTGTCTGTCGACCTTAACATAAAAAAATAAAATAAAAAAAAAGGGTCAGTTTAAAGTTGGTGGTATGTTTATCGAGTTCAAATTGTAAGTGGTTACGTGATTGTAGGCGCCGGTGTCTACAGGTAGTAAGTTTGTGTGGGGACAAGCAATCTTCGAAACTAATGCACCGATGAAAATCTTTAATGAACGCAGCAATGTTCTTTCATTATTTGTGTGTGTCATATAATTTGTATCGCCGTATTTGAACTGCATTGACCACATTTCAAACATTTTATCATCAAATCGCTCCAATAATATATCTCTTTTTAATGAACATCTTTTTTTCATAAGGTTATTCCTTGTTCGAAAAGTTTGAAGTGATTTTTTTATTATTAAAGTTGGCATAGAAGCTAACGTTTCACCTGATAGTAAGTGGTTAACGTTTGCTATAAATACAAATACTTACTTGATTACCCAATTCTGTGTTGAGTACAACTCTTTTTCAAAATGTCAGATAGGCTGACGGTCCACTTGGTGGTAAGTGTCTACCATTGTCTATAAACACAAGCGATAGAGGACCCAATTCGCTGCAAAAATATGGAACACTTGGTGGCTACCGTTGCCAATTTAATAGTTTAACTAGCAGCCCGGCCCCGACTTCGCATAAATGCAATTTTCCGGCTGATTTTTCTCCTCATTGGAACCTTCCTTGGACTTCAGCGAATATTTGGAAAAAAAATAAGACGAATTGGTTTGTTCTCGAGTTTTTTATGTTATGTGTACGACTGACAAAATAACCTCATTTGAAGACGGCAGAAAATTAAAAAAACTTAATGTATTTACATCTCAAAATTAATTTATAAATAATTTTTAGAATTTTTATTGTATTAAAATTATTAAGAGGAGACATACCTACGCGAAATTGTCAAGGACACGTCTGTTTACAAAACACCAAAAAAAAATGTGTGGTAACGCGTGGAAATGAATAATAGCTTTGAAAGAAATAGAGCGAGTAATCAAACAGTTGAGCACACGCATATCTAGCCACACCAACAATATCTTTCACTTATACACTCTAACTCTAATGTGACAAAGTCGACAATTGTCTGGCAACTGTCTAGATATAATTATGCAGATGCACTTGTGACGGACGCAATGCCATAGTTGCCAAAGTCCACTGCAGTAATGCATGAAATGTTGTGTGCAATTGCTATAGGTAAGAATTAGTCTATTTTAATTGCAACTTAACAGTATTTTGTTACAGTGTACTGTATACGGTTCATTTGTTTCCTTTTTTTTTCTAGTATACACAAATATAAAAATACAAAAAATACAAAATATTTTTTTAATTTTCTTAAGCCTAGTTACAAAAAAAGGTGTAGGTATTAAGTATAAAAATTCTATTAAGTATAAAAATATTTGTATCAGGAGTCCCCAAATGTATATGAGTTGACTACTTTCAAAGGTTGCAATCTGATTGAGAATTTTTGGTAAATAAAAAATAATATATACTCGTATGTATTTTCATTTTGAGCGTCTTTAAATAAATAATTTAAAAGCTAATGTCGTCTAAATAAAAAGTTTTTATTAAATTTATTGTCTTGCCAAACTATCGCAATAAAAACTACAAATACAGGATTCTCGTAGGAAACGAATCAGTAGGAAATGTGACAACCTTCCTTCAGTTTCCTATGTTTGTGTCTATCGGTTTATTTTAGTCTCGCACATTGAAGTTCAATGCTATTGACACTTTGCTCACAACAATCTATGTTAAAGTGAACTTCACAAAAAGGTAATTTGTCATCTATTTTCAATTTTCACTGAACCTGTTTTGGTGTCTAAAAGTTAAAATAATCTTTGTGGAACATATCTTGACGTCATATTGATAATCATTAATTATACTTTAATATTATATACTAGCTGGTGCCTGCGATTTCGTCCGCGTTGAAAAAGAAAAAAAGTAGCCTATCCTGTGTCCAGTACGTCTAAATGTTTATCTACCAAGTTTCATGAAAATCAGTTAATTCGTTTAAGAGTTATGGAGGAACATACATACTTACATACAGAAAAAAATTCTAAAAATAGTCAATTTATTTTCAGTATCATGAATAGAGCCTATAAACATGATATCTTTGAAAACAAAGAAACTTACTCCATCACCAACCCTTACAGATTTATTATTAGTATTGATTGATGATAGAAGGTATACTGTATTTAAAAGAATATAACCTAAGTATTGCTTTATTTCAGTAGGATCTAAGTTTACTATTATTGCTTCAAGCTATTTAGATAATCTGACTTTCTGACTTTTCTGACTTCAACAGAGCTCAAAATTTGCCGTAATCTAAAATCAACCAAGCGCTAAACGCTAAACGCTAACAAACGCTAATAATATTAAAATTTATGCCCTAAAACTGGTTTACTGTTCGGTGTTTCAGACCGGAGCTTCTTCCGTTTAACCACACACCGAGTATTCGACTTACTGGACACAACTGCTGACAATGAGATTAAATTCAAGGTTTTCACGTTGAATATAAACGGAATCATGAATACACCCGGCCATTTGTAGTAAACTTTCACTGTACATGAATTATTTTGTTTTATTATGTTAACCTCAGGTGGGATTTCAATAATTGACGACACGTTTGGTCTAGTGGCTAGTAACCCTAGCTGTTAACCGAACGGTCGCGGGTTCCAATCCCGCTAGGGGCAAATGTTTTATATGAACATTTTACCTTTGTACCTGAGTCATGGATGTTTTGTATTTATAATATGTATGTATTTACAAAAAAAAAAGTAATCTATGTATTATATCAACTTTCTGGTATCCATAATACAAGCATTACTTGCTTACTTTGGAACTAGATGGTGCTGTGTGGAATGTGTGAAGATATTTATTTATTTATTTATTTATTTATTTATTTTATTTAATAAGAATATTTATTGAACGTTTCGCTATGGGTTATCGAATGTCGGTAAAACTTTACAGCACTAAGTGGAGCAAGGATTGCTAAATTAGCAGTGAACTGTGCTAGGGGCGATACAAGTCTATGGACCTCCAGCTACAACGTAATAGCTGCGTAATGTAAACTGTTTCAATACACCTACAAAATCACCTAGATCATGTTGACGCCTTGCTTCTAAAAAGCCCATGCTATAATTAATAGGTGTTCTTATAGTTACTTGAAGCAAAATGTCTACCATGAAAACACTATTGTGTTTCAGCCAAATATATAAATCCCGGTGAATCTGATTTGTTTTATTTTATTACTAGCTGGCGCCCGCGACTTCGTCCGCGTTGAAAAAGAAAAAAGTAGCCTATCCTGTGTCCCGTACGTCTAAATGTTTATCTACCAAGTTTCATGAAAATCAGTTGATGCGTTTAAGAGTTATGGAGGCACATACATACTTACATACATACATACAGAAAAAAATTCTAAAAATGGTCAATTTAGTTTCAGTATCATGTATAGAGCCTATAAACACGATATCTCTGAAAACAAAGTAACTTACTCCATGATCAACCCTTACAGATTTATTATTAGTATTGATTGATACAAGGCCTCCAACGAGGCAGGCATCAAACAATATCACGATGTTCAAATAATTAGCACTTGGCCGATCCTGCCGCAGTTATAGGAAACATAACTTGCAACAGTAAAAGCTCCAAGCAACATCCAATGTACTAAACTTTAATCTAATATAACTAATATACTAAATGAAAAGAAAAAAAAATAAAAAAAATATTGAAATATATTATGTCTGTTTTGATCGCATTGATGTGAAAATTCACGCAATTATTAAATGTTTCTAGAATAAAATCAAGCAGTTCCACAGGGTTCCATTTTCGGGCCATTTCTGTTTTATTTTTTATTCAGTAATTCAATTTGGATTTGTAGTCTTCGGGATAGACTACAAATCCAAACAGCGTGTTGGGCATGGTTTGGGCTTTTTACCATAGATATAGCGTGTTTGTGGCCGATAGAAAGTCGGGGGTTAGTTTATAATTTTAATTATAGCTTGTTTAAGATTTTGTTGAAATATAATTGACCAATATTAAATTCACGAATACATCGTCACAAGTATAGTATAACAATACGCGCGGCATCGTACAATCAATTTTAGTTATTTATGAACCCAGAATCCAATTCGAATGGCCCATGTTCTGCAGAACATAATAAATTATGTTGAAGAACTTTAACAATATAAGATCCCGTATGCTGATGTGTTATTTTATACACAATTTAAGTTAGCATATTTGTTATTATTCAGGTAACACTTTTGTTATTATGGAAACATTTTCTTAATATTATAATGACAGATATTTATGCCAGTTACAGTTATTATATTGGTGTTTCAATAACTGGCCACAATGTTAACGCAATTAAGCCATAACGTAACACCTCAAAACAAGGAAAGGTGTACTTAGCGTCTTCAAATGAAAACTGGGACCCTATTTAATTAAGCGTCCGTTCCCGGGCTTTGTCCTAAAAACATTTATTATGTAACATGATTTTTGACAGTTTGTGAGCACCTCCCACCTCTATGTAAGAAAAAAAATAAGAATAGGCCGAACGTAAGAATCTAAAGAAAAAAATGTATATACACCTTTGTTTTGTTTTAATTTTTATTTTTCAAAGAAATAATTTTTAGGAACGTTTATTTGTACCTACAAAGGTATTAGTAATTTTTATTTTTTGGTAATAATCAACTTTGGTTTTATTTTAAAGTTTTTCTTAGCTTTGAGCATTTTTGTGATCTTACGTAAGAACTATCAAGACTCACTCCCACAAAAAATAAGACATTGTCGACCCCCCTCGCCCCTAAATCGTCTTAAATGAATGGCCCAAATGATGCCAATAACAGCACACATGCTTTTATTTCACTGTGGTCTTCTGTAAGGAGGTGGTTACTGCTGCCAAACGTGCTGCCCAAATGACTGCAAAATGCAGTGTGCCCTGCCACTATTAGTAGAAAAAAGAAAGAGGAAAAGTGGAAAAGCTTTGATATGTTTTCTACACTCTGAGGCAGAACACTAAAAGTTATTATGTAATTTAAATGTATCAGTACCTACATTATGCATTAAATCAACTGAAATTATAGCCACGATAAAAGTGGCTGACAATTCCCTCTTCTAAAGTGACCGCCTCGAGGCGATTCATCGAATATGGGAAATGCAATTATTTCACACAAAGTAATCCGATCGACCTTCGCAGGCAACACGAATTTAAATAATTGATTTATTATTAAAGGCTAAAAGGCTAGAAAGGTTAAGAATTTTTCTGAAGTCGCATTATGGTCATAGAGTATAATAACGGAACGGGTTTTTATGTCACGACAATATCACAACGAGAATTATTGTAGAGCGCACGAATTTTTAATGAAACTACTTTGCACATCTGATTATTATACAAAATAAAATTTAAAAAGTTCTTAAATTCCAAATTTAAATAATTTTAATTTACATACGAGTATAGTAGCGTTGTTAGTAAAACGTCATAGTATTTTTCTATGTCGACCAGAGGTCGTCAAACTGGCTGACGGGCCACTCGATGGTGGGTGGCTACCATGGCTTAAAACACAAGCAACGCAGGTTTTGCATGTGTGCTACCGACCATAGTAGGATTAAGGATAAATGATTAGAGAAGAATAGAGAAATGCGTCTGGCAACCCTTACTCACTCGCCGAAACACAACAGCACACAAGTGCACTGCCAATACTTTCTAAATCCTTCTAAAGTTGACCCCACCGGGAATCGAACCCGGGGCCTCTGAGAAACTAGGCAGGCAACTACTCATCCAACGGGCTCGTCAAAAGTAGTCAAATTTAGTAGATATTTACAAAATTAATCGCTAAATGTGTTGCTAAGTGCAATACTCGTGAACGGCTCAACCAATTCTGCTAATAATGAGAATAATTGGAAATATTGGCCGGGAAATTGCATCCGTGCAAAGCCGGGGGCGGAGTCCATAATAGATCTATTATAAACTTTAACAAAATTTTTATTTTCTTTTATTGCATACTAGTGACCCCCGCTTCCGGTTTCGTACGGATGAAACAAGGATGGTTTCGCAAAAGTGGACTCATCAATCTCTTTTTAAAGGTGTTTTGTTTATATTGTTTAAAAGATTCCTGCAGATGTGGTTTATTGAAATCTTTTAATGCCAATAAACCTTAAACATGTTAACTCACATGAGTTAACATGTTTAATTCGGTATATTATGTGAAAATATACTGAATCAAACATGTTAGAGGGATTGTCTACATAATAAATATAATGTGTGTCTTAGTAAATACGAGTATATTACGATTCAAAAAAAAAACTGTAACAGGCCCAGTAAAGTAAAGTAGAAATTCTTTCTTTCATTTCTTTTTTTACAAATATTTTGGCTCTATCAGATTGGGAAAATAGCAATATAAAAAAACGCAAAATTCAAATCAAAATAAAAAGTTAAGGATAATTTTAAAAATAGGATAATGTCTCAGGTTTTAAAAGATTGAAATTTGAATCTGTCAATGTGACAGTTTGATTGATAATGTTTATTCTTCAAAAATGCTTGTTATTGAGAATATTTAATTTTTTCAGTAGGTATATAATTTTCTGCTGACCTCCCGTTCTTTTATAATCATAAATGATGAGGTGAAATTATATGATCGTATATTTTATGATGCGTAGCTTACGATCTTGTAATTGCATTGCAAATTATTAAGTCATAACAATTCGTTTGTTGATACCTTCTATTATCGAATTTAATAGGCTGAGTACTAAAATAATGGTAGGCAAGTTTTGTGTCCGAGGAACATTCAATACTGGCTTAAATATGGATTCATTGAAGTTTTAGGGTTAATAAATGGTGCGGAAAACGAATGTAGTTTTCACTGTGAAATACAGAGATACATTAAACAAGAAAGGATGCGCCCTTACCATACTACCAGTGACAAAAAAAACGGTCCTCCTTTATTTGCACTTTTAATAAACATATTATAATTTGTTTTCATTGCCATATTAATAAGTATTTTTATTCTTATTGGCGTATTCTGTTATTGTAAAGTGTTCTCATTGGTTGGTTGGTTCTCAGAGAGGTCGAGACGTGTGTACGACAGAGTTGTCAAACTCCGACTACCACGTCAAGAAAGCAAACTTATCCGTCCGGATACATTGCGAAGGCGTCACATACATTGCTTGGGGCGCATCCTTTCTTGTTTAACATATCACTGGTGAAATAATAGCATGTATGCTGTTGTGTTTCGGCGAGTGAGTAAGGGATGCCAGAGCCCCTATGCCTTCCTAATCCATACCCTTAGCCCTTCTAAGATCGGCAGCGCATTTGAGCACCTGTGGCCACCTACCATAATCGATTTAAGATGGTATTTGATGGACCGTCAGTCTGTCGGTCGAGCTTAACATAAAAAAACAGTTTTATTTTGTAATGTATCCGCTAACAATTTTTTTTTGAAAATATAAACTCCGCTACTAGTCTAAATATTATAAAGGGATTTGTATTTTTCTATTTTAGTATTTTTTTTTGTAATGATACTAGCGACACTGTATGACACTAGCGACTTTTCTCTTTATAGGTGTTCTTCATATTAAAATTAAGATTATTATATTACACAGATATTTTCCATGACACAAAAGATATCTATAAAGATTAATTTACAAATTTATTTATTACTATGCAAATTGATCCTGGAGGTTCTCATATGTCTTGACCGAGAATTGCACTACTTTTACAATGTGGTATATTCGGTGTAACCACAATGCGTACATACAGCTTAGTTCTTGACAATAATTCAACATTAGACAAATATAAGTACTATTCAGATGACAAATATAAACATAGGTAATGTCCACGGTTCTGCTCTCTTCATCAATACATCGTATAAAGAAGGCTAAGTCCACCTTTTTCTCTGTCTAATTTACATAAGATATTTATAAACTACACAATATATCTCATTTGAATATCCTTACAGCCTAGCATGGCGTTGATACATTACCTCGTTGAGTTACTGAGAAAGGTAAAAGGCAGTTAAGATGTCGACCTTAAATAATTAAGCAAATCTTAAGTGTATGACTAACAACTACCACCAACATGTCTATTACAACAATGCCGGATATATGTATACGTATTTATAAACAATCTAGCCTGTCGGTGATCATCGGTGGAACTTGTTAGAGCCATCCTAAACGACCAGCGTAACGAGTGATACATATTTTTTACGCATGTCAGCGTAGAAGCTATCAATGTTCGACATTGCAAATGCTAGGAGAACCCAAGAGGGGATTTTGGGATTTACTCGAGCGCGTCAGATATTGCCAATGTATATTCCCCACGTGTCTCCGATAACGGATATGTATTAATCTGATGGTTTGGTTGGTGGGGTTGGTGGAGGTTGGGGTAAAAATTTGAATACAAATCGAGCGCGTCAGATTTTCAGAGGGGATGTTAAGTGAACCCAAACTAAGTTCCCATTTAAAATTCGGATGTAACGCAAGCTCGTGGCAGATTTTGGAAACTGCAAAAAAGATTTATGGCGATTGCCATTTTGTAATACTCGAGCGCGTCAGATTTTCATACAGACGGTTCAGCCTGAATTACTGATCGTGCTAATTCTTAATCTGACGATTATATTGAGGATTTTTTTAAATACAGCATTTACAAAATTTTGAACGCCTCTGTAGACGCTCACCCCAAAAACATCATATAACCGACCATATTTATAATCTTCAAAATCCAATAGGTCTCCACGACGCTCGAGTGACTCCACATATAATACGAGTGACATTTTAAAATTAAATGTAATCCTGTTATATAATATTCATACATTATATACTATAATAAAGCATAGGTCCCGTTGGCGAGGTCCCAAACATGCTGGCTGCATTACTTCGTTGTATGGTAATACTAATCTGTTGACTCTACCAAACGTTTTGATAAGATGTTAAAAAAATTAAGAGCGTTGAGACCCCACGGATCCAGAGATTCAACACCGTAGGAGGGAATGAATATGTAGCCAGTGCCGATGTCTCTATATTTGTGAATATAGAGATATTGTTAAATTCAACAATAATCCAACAATATATGAAGTGACTAATGAGATAGGCATACAATATATATTGGCATATTATATCTATTCAACTGCTCTATTGAATTCAAACAAGCACAATAAGAAAATGAAAACAATGAAATTGGCAATATTTATCTCTTTACGTAGACTCAAATGTCAGCACAGCCCATGTCCAAGTCGTGACGTCTCACTGCACAGACGGTTATCTAATTGAGATAAACCAGTTAAATGAGTAGAAATCAATTATTAAATGTCATTGATTTATTATTTCTTTCTATATCCTACTAATACGTGTTATCTGTGGCGCCACCATCGTCACAGATAACACGATCGAAATAATATATCTCTGATAACACAACTGCAGAGAATTGTAAATATATTACTTTAAGTAAAGATGCATTTACAAAATTCCTGGTATTGTTTGTGACCTTAAATTTTTATTTAATTTATTTATTTATCCCAACACCCTTGGTACATCATAACAGGAGCAACCCAAATTCGATGTATCAGTTCCTCGTACATTACTTACATGACATAAATTACAAAAATATGATAGCCGCCTACCGTCAAATGTAATTTCAGCCTATTCAGCCTACTTCAGCCTTTTACTATAGAAAAATTTTGAAAGAATTTTAGTCAGGAAGCACCCAAAGACACGGTCGCGCATTTCAGTGTCAACTGCACTATAATTATACAGTAGGATTGAAATACTATTTTCAATGTGTACTATAATTAACTTGACTTCTTAACTGTACTGACTAACAATTACTTGTTTTATAATTGTTATTAAATATTTACTGTGGCTGTGTTACTTTATAATAGCTTTATTATAAGGTTTTATACGTCGATGTGTGTGGTAATCTGATAAGCGTAGCGTTCGTTAGCATAAAAGAAATCTCTTTTAGATATTTTTAATAACATGCTATTAAAAATTCATGTATATTTTCCTTCCGATTTGGGCTATTTATTTTCGGATGTTACGTTGGATATATGTAGTAAATAGTTTGTTTTCCTTTATTTAAAAAACATACAATATTATTTTTGCGGTCGATGTTCCTAAATAAAGTAAGGGGTGTTGTTTGCGATTAGGTATTTAGAAAGCCCAATCTTTAAATAAAAATCTTTTTTATTTATTTAGGCTCTAAATGAGCCTAATTCGGTCATCGGTGGCGATTATGTTATACCTCTAACGAGCTTATGTATGCATATGAATGTCGAAAGTAACAGTGTTGCAGTGTTTCAGGTGATTTTCTACTGCAATTAATTTTTGTAACACTCAACGGTTGAGCTCATTGTAACGAGCGATCGATCAACAACAATTTATAGTGCGATATGCAAAAAACATCGATTCACTCACGGCATTCCAGTGGGCAAGAATAAAACAAATAAAGCGAGGCGAAAATGTTCGCCCTAACCTGGGTTCGCAGAGGATGCAGCGGTGTGTAAGGTTCCGAGGCCTCTCTGTGATCTCGGTCGGACCCACACATCACCGCTGATGGTGAAATGCGGGGGGGTTTTAGTGGGTATTCCCCGCGATAAGTCACTTCACCTGGCGAGTCCCACACTCCCCCTCGTCAACGGGGACAGAGAGTGCGTAAATGTAATTTCCCCTTATTAAAAAAAGGGATGAAGACATAGAGAAACAGTGACACATTCTATATATTGAAATTTGATTAGAATTGGCCAGTATGTTTCTCAAATAGCGGCTGTACTAAACGATCAATGTATCCAAATTTAACATTAACCTCGAATTTTTAGATGAAATATCTAAAAATTCGAGTGTCTATTACCAGTGCGTATTGCTAGTTTTGAAATGCGATGCTGACAGTGACACTGACGTGAACAGTGACCAAAATATCCAGTCCATTTTCTTCAAGAAAATTAAACCAACGCTTTTTTCTATATAGGTAAAGAATTTAGTATCAAATATATTTTGTATTTGATATGTACAATTAGATAAGCAATACGAAACAATATGGAACTAGTCTAGCAAGTGTTTGCGCTGTGCCCATTGAAAGTATGTATTCTAAAATCAGCCCTGTCGACATTTCTGCATCCCAATCTATAATGCAACCGCCATTGTTGTGCGAACACTCAAATGAATGTACCCAACGTTTCAGATATTAAATGGCGACAGTAAACACACCCTTACAGAAGACTATGAATAGTGTATGATATACCAGTGAGTAATAACATGTGTATATGATGATCTTTCTATGATTTAGCTGCCATTAGTTAAAATAAGGGCCTAGTATCAGTACTCCGATTATTTAGTCTGATGATCGGACTGATGAGACTTTTTCGTCGCATAAGTCCGAAGATATATAAAAACTCGGACTGCTGTACTGAGCCTTTTTAGAACCATATCGATACCTTTTTTTTTTAATTTCTTTTTGTATGATACGAGAAAAGAAAAAAGACAATTTTACATTGGAAATTATGGCTCGTATTAACCGATAGACCTTTTTAAAAATTAAATTCTAATTGTCATTAAGCTTCTCCCATATCAAAAAGTCATTTTCAATCAAAAGTGGAGTTATTCGTTTTGCGAATTAAGGTATCGATATGAAAATCCGTTGAATGATTTAGAAGAAATAAGCGGAGAAATAGATAGAGACAGAGAGCGAATTTTTTTATAATAAATAATTAATTTATTGTAATTCATTATTATGGTGAAATAATAAATTTCAATAGTTAAATTAATACTAATTTTCCAAATATATAAAGTTATCAATTTAAAGTTATAATTTACATTAATCATTTTATTGGCACAAACAATAAATATTTCATAAGACAAAGTAGCAATCAGTCATTTAAGCAGGTACGCGTCCATTATAGTTCAAGGGCACGACAGACACCTAGCTCATTTAAAGTCAATTTTCATTTAATTGAATTAAACGAGTTTAAATGAAAAACAATTTATGAAATTTATTTAACAACAATGACACGTGATTTAATCAAAAACAGAAATATTTTGTGTTATTCAACTCTTTTATAAAAAGAGTTCAACGCTGTAACGAAACTAGCGTTTTTATGTTACACCTCCAATAATTTCACGCGACCGAAGCCTCAAGTTTGATTAAATCTTCATTTTTATTTTATGTTATAATATAACTAACTGACAATTAGATATATTATATTATGTTATATCTAAGTGTTTTGACTTATGGTCGCATTTGGGTCGAAATACAGGAAACAAAAAGTTCAAGGGAAAAAATAAAATCGAGATGAAGGACGAACTTTATCAATTCTATAATCGTGAAACGAAATTTAACAGCATTCGTGCTGTTATGTTACAACAAAGGGATGGTTAGTTATATTAGTACGACTACTAGGACTTACAAAGTCTTACTAGGACTTAGTCTGGTTTCGACATAGGAGTGTCTGAGTGTTTCATTCCTCCTCCGACAGTTCTCAAAAGTAACTACTTCAATTGATACCTACTTTCACACTGAAGAAAATTAAGCATATATTAAATAAATAAAAAATGAATAAATCGCTAAGACTTAAGCATACGAGCCCATTGGATGACTTATTGTTTTAAAGCCAGGGTTCCAGAGTTCGATTCCCGAGAGAGTCAACGTTGGAAATGAACTTTTCGATTTTGGCTCTGGTCTGGATCTGGAAAGTAGTGGAAACACACTGTGTTTTACAAACATTTGGGCAGTACGCCTGGCAGCAGCAACCACCCCCTTACAAAAGACTATAGTTGGCACTCCTTAATCCTACAGTGATCGGCAGCAGATTTGCAGCAGCTGTAGGGTTGATTATGTTATAGGCGATGGTACCGCCTCAGCCTGTCTGATGATAGACATGTATTACCCCTTATCATAATTTCTCTGATTTGACTCTGACTATTAAAGCAAAATTTCGTATTCACTTAAAAAATTTTTTTATACAATATTTGTACTAAAAAGATTTTACAGCAAATCGCTACAATGCTATATTTTATTTTTTATATATGCTACTAGCTGGTGCCCGCAACTTCGTCCGCTTTCAAAATGTTATATAGCCTAACTAAAGCCTTCCTCGATAAATTTACTATCCAACACAAAAAGAATTTTTCAATTCAAACCAGTAGTTCCTGAGATTAACGCGTTCAACCAAACAAACTCTTCAGCTTTATAATATTAGTATATAGATATTTCTTGTCACTGACATAGGTAATAATATACATTCTATATTTTATTCCCTCGCTGAAACACAAACAGCAATAGTGCTGAATGACGCACCCTTAAAACTACGCGTGAGATATTTTTCAGGCGGCCGGAAGTGTGCGCGCGCGCATCTCACACGTCGAAATTACAACATTGCACTTGTTGGCCGCTTAATTGTTTCCAATTACGAACGGCCAACACGGGCTGTTTCATATATAAGGGGCCGTGCTGTGACCAATCGGCATTCCGAAACAGTTGGTGTTTGTGAGCACACGTCGCTTAGGCGAAAATTTCTAGGCGAGTTCTGGCATACAGCAGCGCCTAAGTTAGTTCGTTTGAGATCTCCAATATATTTAGAAATACAGTAATCATGCAGTCTATGGTGAGTTGTTTTAATATTTTTTTTATTCTATGTCATATAGACCTATTCTCAGTTAAAATATTATTTTTGTATTTTTTATTAATTATTTTTTTATTAAAGCCAACCTAAATTTATATTACATTATATCGTTTATTATATTATATCTATATATTATCCCTATATTTATATCGTTTTCTTATTTATATAATAAGAAATTTCATACTATTTGTAAATAAATATCTTTGTATTTATATTTCATGCATATTAAAAGACTTATTATTAAAATTTATTAAAGACTTGCCAAATTAATTTAAATATTTTGTTTTTAAAATTATCATTCGTTTATTTTTATATATTAGTATATTTCATTCTTATTAAAAAGATATAAGATCAAATGTATTAATAAAATATTTTACAAAAACATATAAAAACAAGATCCTATTGGATTTTGTTGATATTATAAATCAATGCGTAAAAATAACAAACAAAAAAGGATTTTGCATAGCAAAATTAAAACAACATTTGTGTTACAATGCAAAAACTTAAATACAAGGAATCGTAGTACTTTAACGAAAATATAATCTATTTTAAAAATATATATTTCAATCGAATTGCTTTTCGCGTCAATCGGTAGTTAACCATCCCTTACAGCATCTAAGCTGTTGTGTTTCAGAGAGTTATTTAACCCTTATAATCTTGCTAAGTTCGTTAGAGCTCTCGCAAGACCTCTGTCGTAGCCCGGTTAGTAGCCACTGTAGACAGATGTCTGACGACCTTTACATAAGAAAAAAAAAATAATAATAATAATAATATCAACCCTTACACAAAAAAATAGTTTGAAAATATCTTTCAAGTTCTGTTTTAGGTAACTTCGCAGTAATTTAACATTTAATGACTGCCATAATATATTTATTGTCTACTTATTGCTTTAAAAATTAATCTTCTCAGAAAAAAATTATGTTTGTCTACAAATTACAAATAACAGAATATATTATACTTTTAATAAACCACATATTAATGGAGTTATATTACCTTTATAATATACTCGCATATAATAAACTAGCTGGTGCCCGCGACTTCGTCCGCGTTCAAAATGTTATATAGCTTTCGTAGATAAATGGACTATCCAACAGAAAAAGAATTTTTCAATTCGGACCAATAGTTCCTGAGATTAACGCGTACAATTAAACAAACAAACTTTTCAGCTTTATATAATGGTATAGATAACTACAACACGTAAATATAAAAGTGACAAAAAATTCTGTGCGAATTCTAAACACAAAAAAAATGTTTTTCTAAACGACAATGTATTGGTTGCTAAAAATATTAACCGCAATATCTATCGGTTAATAACTGGTGCCGATAGAACCGTATAGCGCGAAATTGGTTTGTTGAGTAACAACAACAGTTTACTTTCACTTATAAGTCTACAAAACTGTTTAAAAACAAATTCTCCCTCGTGGCCTATGATGACAATATGAAATATAGATTACTAGCGACAATCCCCTGGCTTTGCACAAAAGCAATTTTTTCTGCAAACTAACGCTCTGCTTATAGATTTTTCATGGGTGAAAATCGTATGAAAATCTGTTGGCTCATTTAGAAGAAGTTAGCGGAAAAACAGACAGAAGTGAACAGAAGCGACTTTATTTTATAATATTTTAATATAATTTATTTATTTATACAAGAAACTCTAAACAAAATTTATATTACGTATTTAAAATTTTATAATACGTATATAGATGATATATAGAACTTAAAATATAAATTGATTGCAAAAAAGTGAAATCAAACACTATTGTTTTTATTTAATAAAAATTTCTGGATCTAATTTACAATTTCGATAATGATATTTTCATATTTTTTAATGGAGTCGCGAAAGAAGTCTGTAGATAAAATTAAGTAATCACGCTTGCAATTCTAAGGAATTGAATCTTTCTTCAGCAAACTACTAAAATGCAGTAAACTTTTCAATCATTAACTCAAATTTTAAATTTACGACCTTTTTTGATTTATTATTATGTAGAATGCACGCGTAAATCACTTTGGTACTAAAATCCTAATGAGTAACAATGCAATTACTATGTCAAGGTCCGCGATCTGACACCTTCGAACAATGTTTGGCTCATTAATATAAGGTATCCGGTATCCTACGGCCGCCGCCCACAAAAACAATATTCGTCATACTATATATTTAACTAGATGTTGCACGCGTCTCCGTCCGCGTAACTTTATGAAATATATCCTATTTTAGTCTCTGATAATTTAGCTTTCTATGGGTGAAAGAATTTTTAAAATCGGTTCATTAGTTTTGGAGTTTATCGCGGACAAACAAAGTTACACGAAATTATATATATAACGATGATAAAGTATTAAAAAAAGGATGTAAGATATTGAGCAGAGGCAAGGCACATTACGTTTTGCGGTCACAAATCGGGCAGCCATTCTGGTGGCAGTAGTCTTAATTCTACTAAGTTTGGCAGCGCGTATACAGCACCTGTCGCGTTGCTTGTGTTAATAATAGGCTATGGTAGCCACCTCTCTGAAGGTGGTAGTGTTTATTAGACACTTGATAATAGACCGTCAACCTGTCTGCTGATATTACATAAAAAAATATATAAGGTCTTTAAATTAGATTCAATCCCGTAGCCTGATAAGTTCAAATAACTATTTTATTAGAGTACTAGCATTTTTTTACGTAAAAACCTTCCCTGATTATCCCTCTATCCATGAGTGAAGACAGAATTAAAATCGGTCCAGCCGTTCTCGAGTTTTGCGCTCAGCAACACATTTAGGGATTAATTTTTATATAAAAAGAAGATATAAAAATCAATTCGTTCTAAAGATTAATAATGACTAAATTTTTAATGATATGTAAGACTAGAGTCCCGCCTCCGGCTTCGCACTCAAATTATATACAAAAACCTTCTTCGTTTGTTATTGTTCTTTCCATTAAAGAAAACCGTATCAAATCCGTTGCAAGGTTTAGAAGAAGTAATCTGAAAAACAGACATATAAGACTTTATTTTATAATGTATGTATCTCTTATGTATAGATAGATATAGAAGATAGATGTATAATTCACTGTGTTATTGATATGTTATTTGTTATTGTAATATGTATTCGTATAAGGAAGTCTATTGTTAAGGCGACTCCATACTGGCTCATCATTAGATTTTGTTTCGTAGCATGTAGGCGCGCTTTGGAACTTCTACGAGAAACGCCTATACTCTATACAAATTAGCTACTAATCGACTGCATACTGCAATGAATCATCGTTATTGTGAACCCACGAAAATTTAACAAAAAATATTTTTACGAGCCCATTAGACGAGTGGTTAGAGTGTTTGCCTTAATGTTCTCTTCTAGGGTTTCCGGGTTCTATTCCCGGCAGGGTCAACTTTCCAAATGAACTTTTCAAAATTAGCTCTGGTCTGAATCTGGAAAGTAGTGGCATTCCATATGGCGGTAGTAAACCCGCTTATAGAAGACCACCAGTGTGGATTAACAGCATATTTGCTGTTGTGTTTCGGTGAATGAGTAAGGGATATTAGACTGCATTGCCCTAATCCTTCCCAATCCCATGGAATGGAAGGCAGCGTACTTGCAGCACCCGTGGCGTTGCTTGTGTTATAGCTACCTACCATTAAGTGGACCGTCAGCCTGTCTGTCGACCTTAACATTAAATAAAAAAGTGAAAATATTATAGAAAAAAACCCACGAAGCGTGAACCGAATGACCACGGGTTTTGGTGACCTTCGCACTGTACGCTATCATAATATACTTCCTCACGCCTACCGCTTCCTCTCTTGGGCAACTGTTAAAGTGCAATTGGCAACTAGTTGTGCACTAGTTCGCCGAATGATAATTCCGATCTATTGCAAAACGGTGCTTTTGCAAGAGAATGCGAAGGCAGCTCGATATGAGGCCCACGCCCCATAATCTTACGCGGTCGCTTTGTATCCATAATTTGAATTTCCTTAGTGCAATTTCCTTTCTTTAAATTACCACGATGGGCGGACTTAACTTAGACACATTTGAAAGTTTTTTTATTTTTATTTCTTTTATAAATTAGTGTCTATTAGGTACACTAGATTGTGTGGTACTTACTTACTTGTGCTTTTATGTTTCTGTGTCTGAGGCTTTTCATGTGCACATGCCTTAAAATAGTATATCCTAACTGACTACCAATGCAAAACTAAAACCACAAACTTTGGAAAGCTAAAATTTCGAAATTAGGTTTATTTCATAACGTAAGCATTCGCTAAGAAAGGGTTTTTGAAATTTCAACTCCTTACGAAGCCATAGGCTGGTTATATACATATTTTTTTTTAAATTCATAGCACTTAAATTTCAGTAGAAACTTACTTATATTCGTAAGAGATAAAATCCGTACAGCTAAATGAGGAATTCTTTGAATTATATTTTAGAGTGATATTTCATTGTGAATTATGGACATAGCTTCTAATATAATATCTCGCGGTCGAATACGAAAATTAAAGCTAGTTATAAAAACATAAGAGCACAAGAGAACATATTTCAATAAGAGCAAAAGAGCATGTATTTACGCTATAAAACATTTGGGCCATTTGTCTTTTGTTGCGTACCTGTTCGAGCAAACGTTTGTAGGGCCAGGCTATTTATCATTGCAAAAGCATTGTTCCAAATGGCGTTGCATATTTACACGAGCCACTTATCAGACAAATTGTTTCACAAGCGAACACATATACGAGTATATAGAGTAGCTTTATAGAACCTATGTACTCTTGCGTATATGTATATTGCGTACACATCAAACTACTACAACATGGAATCCGCGTGCCATACAAAACACTACGAACTTCATGGAACATTAATTAATCTATACTATTATATAAAGCTGAAGAGTTTGTTGGTTTGGTTGTACGCGCTAATCTCAGAAACTACTGTTTGGAACTATTTTATTTTGTTATTATTTTTAACTTATAGTGAGCTTAGTTTTTTGTGTTTGTGTTATGATAGAAATTACTTAGATATTAATAAAATTATGTTTTCTGTGGTTGGAATTAAAAAAAATATTTTTGTGTTGGATAGTCAATTTATCGGGGAAGGCTATAGGCTATAGAGAATGCGGGCGAAGTCGCAGGCACCAGCTAGTAGTGACATTATGCGAAGAGCATGAACTGCCATTTAAAACCAGCCAAACATTATGTCATTTAAAGAAAAATGTGACTTTACATAAACACATTGGAGTTTAAAATGAATAGTAGAAGTTGGTCATTATCTACTTTTTACCATTGACGCGCGAAGGCAAGAGACCGCCATGATTCTGTCAAAGGCGTTCTTTTTATGTGCCGCTTTGGCATTTGTAACGCAAATCCCATTATAGTATTTCGATGCGTGTACATACATTATACGTATATATGTATCACTTTGATGATATCAACTCTGTAATGGCTAGCAACATGATGACTTGACGAATAATTTTAAAGTTATAAAAAAATTAATTAGTTCCTTACAAAAAATATAAATTCTAATCGACTGAATAATATTACGATGTGTAACAAGCAAAAGAGTTGGCAGTGTTTCTCAAAGTGTAAATATTACTCATGAAACTTACTAAAAAAAAGTTTCAATGTTTTTTTATTCACATAGTAGTAAAAGGTACACAGTGTTCTTCAGTAATAAACTAGGCATGCAGTATGGCGACAGTGACGACCCTTACAAAATACTACTGTGAAATAATAAGGCGATTGGGTAAAGGTTGTCAGAGGCCATTCCACATCCTCTGTTTAGCAACACTATATTTCCAGCCTCCATAATGTTGCTTGTAATAATTGGTGACAGTAGCCATTTATCTACAAATAGCCTACATGTCGGTCTCTACATGAAAGAAAGAAACATAATATAATAATTAAAGAGCAATTGTTCCTTAAGAGTTCTTTTAAAGTATCAATGAAGGTAACTTTGAGAATCACTGTTCTTTAATACAAAATAATTTCTACACAATAAACACTAGGTATCATTGCATATCAATACACGAGCAGTTACTCTATCTAACTGGCTCAGTAAATTTGACTAACATAACTTCGATTGGGATATTATCAAATTTGAATTTATAATTAAGCGGTGTGCCTCGAAAAATTACTTGTATACAAACTGTTGCTGCCTACTATTACGTTCGAAGCTTACAGCTTAAAGATAATTTAAATATATAATGATATTAAAATAAACACACACCCATCTAATAATGGTATGCAACACTGTACATAGTTTAATAATAAATTGATTTGATCATGTAAAACTGGTGCTACGAATCCGGCTCGTATGACGTTCGTTTATTTGAAAAGAAAAAACAATCTACATTATATAATGTCTCCATAAATTTTGGCACTAATAACTACATTATAGTAAATTAAACAATAATTAAATTATATTTATTTTTGTTTTGTTCAAAAATTTATATTTTTCTGACATGCAAATAAATCCCCTTGTAAATAATTGTGTCAAAGACAAAATCCGACAGAAACCATTAAACATGAATAAGGTTTTATTTTTTCAAGTTTCGTCCACTAAATGGTAAATGACTATGTGTCTTGTGTAGATGACTATGGTTGTATAGATGACTAAGCAATGCCACAAAGGTCTGCCTCTACATACATTAATACTTTCGATTAAATTAAACAAATTCGACTTTTCTTTCGACTGAAAATGTGTTTTTAATCGCACTAAGTTTCGTTTGTGTGATTTTTTACATCTATAGAATCGTTAACCTTATTTCAACAGTAGAACAGACAGACGGATTAAACTGGTAATAAAATAATCATAGCGCACGAAAACAACAAAATTTTAAATCTCTTCAAAGATAGTTTGAAATTTTTGTAGCTACGTAATACCTATGACAGGTACAATTTTCTGCTTAATTTTTAACTTATACGGCCTTCGATCTATACAATCTCTACAATACGCGGAAACGCTTTAAGAAAATGAGGAAGGCTTACTATTCTTTCAATTGTAATTTGTTAAGGGTCAATTGTCTTAATAATAATAAAGTGAGAATTCAATACTTATAAGATAAAATTTTAATATATGTACCTACTTATACATTTTTTATTGAGTCCTTTGGTCCAGTTAGTTTAATTGAAAATGACATTTTGAATTTTTTTTAAAATGTAATATCAAGGCTGGCTGACGGTCCATTTGATGGTAAATGGCCAAGCATATCCATTTGATGGTAAGGTTAACACAAGAAAAACCTTACTACATCAACTGCGCTTAGTAAGGTAAAAGATAAGGAATTAAGAGGCATAGAGACGTGGATTCTAACATCCCTTACTCACTCATGGAAACTTCTGTTGTGTTTATTTTATAAGATTTAGATAAAATTGCCTTCAAAACTCTAGTATAACTAGTCCGATTATTTAATCCGATGAACGGATTGACGAGAATTTGTCGTCTTTCAAGAAAGAAATGAGTTAATGTATGAACACATATATTTTTTGTAACATAAGTACAACGTAACTTCAACTGTCTTCGATATAGCTGTGGGCTATCTAACCGCGGGCTATTAATAGTGTCGTTGCGTATAGTTTTAATATAGAAAGTGCAACTCGGTTCCGCGTTTAAGGGCTATACGCAGATTTATTAGCAGTTGTCGTTTGAATTACTAGTTCACTTATTTAAGGCTTTCCTATGGCAGTTACTTTATCTGTCATCTAAGTTGGGTTTGTGCGTGCAAGTATGCCACGCCCTCGAATGCTTGCGCCGGCCATAACTTAAATTCTATCTTAGAACAGTACCGATAATGCTTGGCCATTTTAAAGCGACCAATTATTTTTAATTGCTAATGAGATTGTATAGAATTGGCTTACTGTTTACAATTACTGTTCATTTTGTAAAGAACTCTTTTTAAGGAATGATTCTTTGGATAGCAGTTACAATCTACGGAGGTTTGCATACAAAATGATGTTATCGAAGTTATGGAGTAACTGTCTGTGAATTTTTCTCGTATAAAAATGCTCCAATATATACAATAACATAAATTGTTTTTGATGTTATTATATGACTGGCAGGTAAACATCTTATAATGGACCTGTGTGTGTATTTTATTTGATAGGACGTTGTTAGGATTAAGAATAAGAAATCAGATGAGGGTAGGATTCCCCAGTACCTAAATTTAGATGTAGGAGGTAGTTTAAATAATTACTCAAAAACTTTTTCACTCATGTACAAGTGTTCAGTTTATTTTCATTAACTGTAAAATTATTTGAGATTTCAACCCTAAAGTAGAGTGGTTCCAGAAATTATCCACATATAAAAAACTTTCAAAATTAGCTCTCTTTAATATATTAGGCCAGATATTTTATTTTCCTACTAAATTCATTGTTGCACTAACACTCAAGGTACATTAAACAAAGATAGACATCGAAATTGTGCAAATGACTTCATACCATAGCAACAAGTGTCACAACTTGTTGATAAATTTAATAAAAGCGACTTTATCGTCGTGTGAATTTTATAAATATGAACTTGTGCGCAACGAATGCTGATGTGTACAATTGGATGAAGATATCACATTCATTGCATACGCATGCATTGTTACTATGAGTTCATTACAATATGTTTAGAGACAATGAATCGTAAAATTCAGATTTGCATTATGAAATAACGCCCCTGTGTTAACTTTTTATCCTATTTCTGATAAATTAATGAAATAATACAATAAAACGGCTTACATTAATTTCTATAACAATAAACTTTAATAGTTCACACAAAAAATAAAATTAAGAAACTTTACCCCGATTAATAAGAGGGATATTTTCACTCAAAATGACGTCATAGTTCAAACTCTTTAGAATAAACAAAATTGATGCAAATATTTAATAAGGTGTTTTAATTTACATTATTTTCTTGAAACAAAAGCGATAAAAGTTTTTTTTTTAAATTCAGTAGGTAACACCGTCTTCCAGTTTAAATGTATTGAAAATGTGTTTGCAAGTTTTATTTTATGCTGATAGTAACTATTTATTTATAGATCAATGTTGAATATACAAATCCATACAAAATATTTATAATTTATCAATTTTATTTAATGTCATATATTTTGGTTTACAAGTCTGGCAAATCATCCTTTGTGAAAAGGGATGTTTGTCAGTTTAGATAATGCATATAAATATTTACGAGTATAACATAAAAAGCCATAGATTACTTAGAAATATTTAAAAATGAATTGTCTCTTGTTCCAGATTATCCTCGCAGCCTCTCTCTGCTTGGCTCAAGCTTCCTACTACGCCGGTCTTCCCGCACCTGTTCAACTTAGTCCGGACGGCAAATATGTATTAGACACACCTGAAGTAGCACATGCCAAGGCCGCCCACTTAGCAGCTCACGCTCAGGCCTCCACAGCTCATGGCGCGTGGGCACCAGCAGGCCTTGGCTACCTCGGTGGCGGTCACGGGGCTTATGGAGGACACTATGGCGCTCCTGGAGCTGGTAAGACCTTATTTATAGGCAAACAAACACAAAGTTCGGATCTGAAAAGTAGCAGCAAGGCTCATTGAGATTTGCAGACATAAATTGGACCGTCCATCTAGCGGTAGTAACCAGTCCCTTACAGAAGGCTACCGTGAAATAACCACATAATTGGCTGATACGGCGGTAACTACGCCCCTGGATATTTCATAAGAGTAAAAAGGGTAAACTGTTAAAAGTAGGGTTTCCCAGTTTATTTACCTATGCCAGACATCTTACGTAAACTTTCGCTGTCGTGAGCTTCCGTACAGGAAGCTTATACGTAATCAAGTACGCACAATCTAAGACAGAATTTGATTACGTTTGCTAAGGGATATGTAAATAGGTTGAATGTATATCGTTTGAAAAGAGGTCGAGTAGTTTTTTGTTAGTTCTCTGATTGATTGTTAGTCTTTGTATTTTATTTTTTATGACAAAGGTAGCTAGGCTACATTACATAAGATTCAAGACGTGTTCAGCCAAACAGGCTTCCCAGTTTTTATAAGTCGAACTCAATTCTTGTATTCCAATATTTTTATATTATAAAGAGTGCCAGGTCGTCTGACGGTCGCTTTGATGGTATAAAATAACTTTTTTTGGTTTCCATAAACACCATTAAATAATCTGACACATTTAGTTTCCATATAGAACTAATACAAAACCAAATATTTATATTATTAATTTGTGTGATTGTCTATTAATAATTATATGTAACTTTGTAACCAGGTCTCCACAAATACGGCCCAGCACCTCTAGCGCATGACGGTCGCGTGATCGACACCCCTGAGGTAGCCCATTTGAAGGCTGCGCACATCGCTGCTCACGCCCAAGCTCATGCTAATGCTGCGCATGGAGCTATCGCTGCACATGGAGCTATCGCACCTTTAGGATATGCTGGTCCTTTGGCGCATGGCGGTCTCGCTGGCGCTGGTCTCGCCCACGGAGGATACGCGCCTGGCTACGGCAAATGGAACGGCCCTCAAGCCCACATCCAGCTCACTCACGACGGACAATACGTTGTTGATACTCCTGAGGTGCAACACGCGAGGGCAGCTCACTTATCCCAGTACGCCCATGCAGCCCACGCTGCGGCCTCAGCTCCCGAAGAACCATGGGGCCACCAGGGCGGCTGGCACTAAACCATCTACCTCCGACCTAAGCTTCTACCACTGCCTGACTCATTTTTTATATAAAATGTAAATAAAAACTCGAAAAAAATATTTTTTACTGTATAAAGTTGAATGAGAACGTGTAAAGCAAATTGACTCTTGTAGAGCGAACATGAAATGAAAGAATAAAAAAATCTAAATAATTTAAAATGTGTTGTTTTTATTGACTATTAACTGATTGGTGTATGTAATATTATGAGCTATGAATTCCCAAACAGACACTTAATAGTGAAAATTCAACATGTTAATAATCTGGATATGTTATTAAATTGGCCATAAAAATTATTTCACAGGACGCAAAATAAATTATATATTTTTTAAATTATTATCCGAGGTTCAATTTTTTTTCGTTATAAAATGACTGCTTGGAATCAGTCTTTATACATATTTTATATGATAAAATAGTTTTTGTCAAGCGTTTAATTTTTAATTTTAATTTTAGATGATCCCTCGAGAACATAGGTAACTTTTTGCGAATGAAAAAAAATGTCCTTTTCTATATCCCTGACAAAGTGTATGCGAATTTTCACAATGTTCGGTTGAGTAGTTAACGCGTTAAACAAACAAACTCACTTGCATTTATAACATTAGTAAGGATTTTTTTTATTTTATTAGAAATGGGTTTGCTCTTGGCCAACAACCGGCTGAGTAGCAAGGAAGGCCTATGATGGAGCGAGCTCACCCAGAATAAAGATAAAACCAAAAACTTCTAATCCTATAGTCCTAGAGTGCAGTCAGAACTTTAAAAGATTATAGATCATCAACTACAGTAAAATAATCTACAACTCTGTTCTAAGAGATCGGTTCTAAGGGGTTCTAAGAAATCGGCAAGAAGCTTTCATAGTTCCTCTTATGTCTTATGTTGATACAACAACGGTCTACAATTACATGATCAAAGATTGTCAAGAGTCCAAATTAAATCCTACACATGGACGCATACAATTTGTACCTATGGTTTTTAATACTATTTTTCCTTATTTTTTTTCTTTATTTATACAAATAAATTATTGTAATATAAGGATAATTTGTACATACAGGCGTAAACTAATTATATTTAGTCAGCGTCGAATATAAAATTATTAACTGATTTCTTTTTTTCTTTTTTCTATTTTCAAATAAATTTTCTTTCAAATGACATGAAATTGACTAAAAAAACATATAGCTGCAAGTTATATTAGTGAATTAATGACATTAAAATTAATTACAGGTAATTGCGGCTAATTTTTACAAGGCAACCTATCCTTAATCCATTGCATAAATTCTCAAGATTTATTTAAAATTTATTTCATCAAAAAAACAGATACCTGCAGGATCAAGCAGTGGGATCCTGTACTATAAGCATATAAGTTACTGTTGAATATATAAAAAATGATCAAAATATACTAAATATGGAATAAAACAACCATAAGCCTTTTTGCAACATAAAATATGAAAGATTGTGATTGTATTTTTGCATTTTTGAATTTTTTTGTTTTATGGCCCTTTAGTTTTTAAGCAGCGATATTTGAAAAATTCTTTCACTGTTAGGATGCTATATTATCAGCGAGTAACATAGCTAGTTAAATACAAGAATTAAATTGCTTTTTAAAACACTGTTACTATTTTACTTTAGACTAAGTACTACTTGCAATCACTTATATGGCATAATTTAAGTCCGAAACAAGATATTTAAAATATGAATGGTACTTGAGTCAAACTACTTAATACGAGTAGTTCTATATAATTGTAATAATGGACTAGTTTTTAATGTTGCAATAACCCATTTTATCTATTACTTATTGAATAGACAGTGTAATTTATTGTTAGTTTTTACATAAGTGGTACATAATCTGGAATTTTATCATTAGATATATATCTTTTAAAGTGGTTACAACCATTGCAAAGGTTCTAGTTACATTAGAATAAGTTACAAGATTGAATTCTTACAAAAGGAAAATTGGCGAATTACTTTTAAAATAATGATCTATTTTTTTTCATAACGAATATTCTCTATTTTTTCTAATACCTAATATCTAATAACCTAATAAAATGTAAATAATTTTAATAGGCCTATTTGTATTTAATTTATATATATAATAGATATATAATGGGTGTATGTAATCTAAATAAATAAATAATTAATTAATTAAAATAGTAATTTCTATATAAGTAATATATGTTTTTTACATGAAAATATATGTTTTTACTCCTATTAGTATTTTTTTAAGTCATCACAGACAGGTTTATGATCCACTTGATGGTAGGTGGATACCGTCGCCAATGGCGTAGCTATATCGTCTGAGACCTTGCTGTTTCATTGCGACTTCGTCCGCCTTCAAAATGATATATTTTGAGAGCCTTTCTCGATAAATGGACTATCCAACACAAAAAGAAATTTTCAATTCTTACCAGTAGATCAGTCACTGATATTACTTACTTATAAGTAACATTTTAGATCAGTATAACTAACCCCTTACAGAAGATTATAGTGTTTGGTTAGTTATACTTGACAGACGATCTTGCAAATGATTGCTATGATTCCAGTGAAATTACTTATGATGCGAAATCTTATTGTCAATACAATACAAAAATAATCTTCCAAATATGAACTCATTTGTATTGACAAATTAAACTACAAGAATTGCTATAAATGAATTTTTACATTCAAATATTTATCAATATTTATGTACTGTACATATATACTTTTACTAATAATAATAGCTGGCGCCGCGACTTCGTCCGCGTTGAAAAAGAAAAAAGTAGCCTATCCTGTGTCCTGTACGTCTAAATGTTTATCTGCCAAGTTTCATGAAAATCAGTTAATTCGTTTAAGAGTTATGGAGGAACATATATACTTACATACATACATACAGAAAAAAATTCTAAAAATGGTCAGTTTAGTTTCAGTATCATGTATAGAGCCTATAAGCACGATATCTCTGAAAACAAAGTAACTTACTCGATGACCAACCCTTACAGAATTATTATTAGTATTGATTGATAAAGCTGAAGAGTTTGTTTGGTTGAACGCGTTCGAATTGAAAAATTCTTTTTGTGTTGGATAGTCCATTTATCGAGAAAGGCTTAATATTTTGAAGACGGACGAAGTCGCGGGCGACAGCTAGTAAAAAGTGAAATCGTAAACGAGCCGAGTCTGTACATTAAATCTTTTTAACGTTTTCTTTATGCATATTATATGTATACAACCAACCAACGAATTCGAATAAACCTTACACCAAAAAGATTCTTCCCACTATGGAAGCAAATTTAGAAACCGGTGTCGTGTCGCTATTTATATTTATATAGGTAAATCAAAAATATAAAGATCTTCATCCTGTTCGTACATTGCAAAAATTCTGAAATGTACCTATATATTTGTTACTTCACAATTTCTCATAGGTATGTTTTATTGCTATCATGTTATTATCAGGCGCTTAACTTACTGTAAACTAATATTTTACGAATGCAAAAATAAAATATAACTTTTAATGATTAGGTATGAAGTGAGAGAATGTGGGATATTATAATTTACTTGTTTATCAATAGTTTTGACATTAACATTCAACATCGCATGTGGGTAAGCCCCTATTTTATGTCATCTACTTAAAAGTAGTAAAACTATTTTACAACAAAAGATTGCTTTTAAGGCCTTGAGCTCACCGGGTTTTTATGTAATTGTAAGCAGTCAGGGTGAAATTCCATTTGATAGCAAGTAAGTAGCTACAGTCACATATTAATACAAGAAAAATTATAATTAAGAGAAGCCTAGCGACCTACGAGTATGTGTTTCACAGAGGAATATGTGTAGGAGGGAATCTTGGCATATACATATACACATAATATGGAACATACATGACATATACACGTCATGTAAATATAATACATTTTTTATATTAGTTAAATCATGGCAGGCAGGCTGACGGTTAACTTCATGGAAGGTGACGCTTTTATACACCAGAAAACCTAACAGGAATGTGATTAAGGTGTTTGATTTCACTCTCTGACTCAGGGGTTGGGGGTATAACCCCTGGCAAGGTAGATAGCTGGTGCCAGCGACTTGTTTATTGTTGTTGTATTTCTATTTTTAGATGATCCCAGAGAGCAGTAGCTGCCTTTTTTCTGGATGAGAGGTACCCGATGTCCTTTTCTGTATCCCTGACAACGTATTTAGGATATTCTGAATGCTGAATTGCATGATGATTGGTTGAATAGTCAAGGCTTGAAAAGGTAAAAGGCAGACAGAGTTGCTTTCACATTATAATAATATATCAGTATGGATTTACGTGCACAGACGTAGAAATATTAAAAAAAAAAAAAACTCGTCAGCACAGCGTCGACTGCTGTGGTAATTCCACTAACATCGTGTACGAGATAAGCTGAAACAGTGTATCTATTAGCAGATACACAATACAATAAAGTCATGATTCATTGAACATAAAACTACAAAACGTATGAAAAACTTTGGATTTTCCAACAAGTCAATAAGGCACCGATCAGGAAAATCTATTTTAAATACAATAAGTTATCTGTGTCACGAACATGAATGAAGATTGACTCATGACTCATTTGTCAAACGAACTCAAACTCCATTAAAAGCTTTTAAGATTAGATTTATCTACTATTAATTATTCTCTGCAGCCTTTTGGCCCTATTTCTCGAAACTTATTAGACTAAGTAATAATATTAGTCCATGAACTAATATTTTTTTAAAGTTTACTAGTGTCCCCCCCTAGGTGGGCCATGACCTTGTCGTGGTGGGGGGGCTTACCCTCGACAATCCGATGGGGTCGCGGGGGCCGGTGGTTCTCACCGGCCTTTCCTCGTCCCATGGGATTGTTGTTGGGGACCAAAAAGGCCCACACCTGTGTGCTCCGAGCGGGCTCCGTTCTGCGGAGCTTGTGGCGGAGTGCACGAATGAGAGGAGTGCTCACAGGAGCGCTCTCTCCTTGTTGAAGGTTGCCCTGGCGGCTGGGGCGGGAGTTGGTATCCCTCTCTATGCCTCTCTCGTCAGCTGCCGTCAGGGATTTGGAGTTCAGGGAGCCAGAAAGGCCTGGAGGGGTGGCTTCTGGTCCCCTGCTCGCGTTGATTGGGCGGGACCTCCTTTGTTCTTTGTTGGTGTTGCCCTGGCGGCTGGGGCGGGAGTTGGTATCCCTCTCTATGCCTCTCTCGTCAGCTGCCGTCAGGGATTTGGAGTTCAGGGAGCCAGGAAGGCCTGGAGGGGTGGCTTCTGGTCCCCTGCCCGTTCGAGGGAGGTTTCGCCCGCGTTGCAGGGGGGGGAACCAATGGGCACTATTGGTGTCCATTGAGTCCTCCCATAATTCAAGCAGATGGCTGGGCAGGAGAAGGCGGGCACCAGCCCGTCTTCAAATGCTCACGGGGACCTGCGCACACAGCTGGCTAGCTGTGTGTGCCTGCACGGGTCCCCTCCGTCTGGGGATTGCTCGGGTGTCTCCGGGCAATCCCTCTCGTTGGCGTTAGCCTAGCCAGCAATGGCTAGGCTGCCCGAGGAGGGTGGGTCGGAGCAATTGCCTCGGCAGAACCCGTCCACCCCCCATTCAAGGGCAAGGAGACACCGGGGAGTTTTAGTGGGTATGGGCCAGTTCCGCCTGCAACCTGCATGCGGCGGAGTAGACTGGTCGAGTCCCACATACCCCTACCGCCTAGCCAGCGGTGGGGGATCAATAAGACGATTTCTCCTCGACAAAAAAAAAAAAAAAAAAAGTTTACTAGTGTACGCTTCTCGAAGCTACAGTAATAAAGTATTAGTTATTAGTTATCAACTAATAAATATTAGCTAATATTATTAGTCAATTGGGTTTTGGTTTCATGAATATAAAGAGAAAAAAATTAACTAGTAAAATTCACTAATAAATTAGTCTCGGAAGGCTTGTAAAAATATTAGTCGAAATTATTAGTTCAAATTTATAAAATGTGGACTGATTCGGACGCTTCCGATGCCAATAGGCATCCCTAACGTATTTATAATCCGTGTATAATATATAATGTATTTATAAGCGGCAGAAATTACAAGAGAATTACAACCCCAAGAGAACGATACAGATTGTAACTTCTTCCATGCTTTTTCCCATTTTTTCCACTTGTCTTGTTTTGTTAAAACGTCCGGAAAGCTCCTAAACATAATTTCTCTGGCTTCTAATATGTTTCATAGAACCATTAACTTTAGTTCCATTTTAAAATATAAAATACATAAATTAAACAAACAATTTGCTTTTACCGCCAATGTGCGAACGTGAAAAAAAAACAAATACAAAAGTAAGAAGGCATGGGTTGTAGATGCATTCAGTCAAGTCAGACTAATATTTTTTTATGTGTACCCAAAGTGTACCAGTATTAGTTACTAGACTAATGATTATTTTTGAGAAACAGAAAATATTAGAACTCGTAAATTTTTCCCTAATAACTAATGTACTAGTAAACTAATACTTTATAAAATACTTTATAAGTGTATTATAAAATAATAGAAAATTATACAATGTCACAGAACAGTACAAGTAACACTGTGTGTAATTTGGTCTAACTTGAAAGATGAAACAGTTTTTATTTCGATTAATGATCTCATTTTTTTATTGCAATTTAAATATAGATATTTTTATATAACAAATAATCAATTTGTCTTATGGATTTTAAAGGAACGAATGGCTGAGGCGCTGTGGTTCGATAATAGTTCAATCGATAAGATCATGTAATGTGCATGAACTTTTCTTGAACGGCTTCATGTTGCAAAAGAAAAATCTGTTTGTCACCTTTTCATGGCTAAACTTGTTAATAGATTTGGATGAAATATAGCATAAATATAGTTAAAATCCTGACGAGCACATTGGCTGATTTCTAACATTTAACGCAGTCGAACTTGAGGAAATAAAACACATTTATTTTAAAAATAGGCACATAACATTTTTAAATTTGATTAATCTCAAGTGTCTGCATATTGCATGTTAATTAAGGAATTCCGTCTATTTTATTCAAATTATATTATAATGAAGGGGTACTATTACATTATCATACTATTGTTACACAAAATTATGGTTTATATGTTACTACTTACATATCTATGAGTAATATCATATTAGAGCCAAAGATAACGATCACGTTGGTTTACGTCTTGGCGAACATGTTTTTGAATTATATAATCGTTGTGTTTTGTGTACTATTTTTTAGCTAAAAAAATTAAAATTAATTTATTGACGAGTACCAATATATAAAGCTGAAGAGTTTGTTTGTTTGTTTGGTTGTACGCGCTAATCTGGAACTACTGGTTCAAATTGAAAAAATCGAATCCATTTATCGAGGCTATAGGCTATAGAGAACGGGGACGAAGTCACGGGCACCAGATAGTTTAGAATAGAAAAAATATTTGTGACATAGGACAATTTATACAAAGTATACCATGTATTTGACAATACCATGAAGTTTTTTCTCATTTTAGCTGTAGTTTTTATACATTATATTAGATGTTATTTAGAACTTTCACTGGTGCAGGCTGTGCCTCCAATAATTGCGGTGGCATCCTCCAAGTGTGGCCTAACTTATAAGGTGATGATTTTGTTTGACGCCTGTCTCCTTAGAGGCCTTGTACAAATAAATAAATAAACAGAAAATACACGGATAATCTGTCTGTCTGTACCTCTCTGTTACCTTTTCACGTCTCAAGTTCTCAACCGATCATCAAGAAATTTTGCATACACGTTGTCAGGGATACAAGAAAGGACATAGGATACCTTTCATCCAGAGACCCTTAACCTTTATCAATTTTTTTTATTGAATTTAGTCAGCGCTTGGCCGCGATCTCTCTTGATGTTAAGCCGCGTCCTCACTAGGGCCGCACGGCCACATCAGGCCGGCCGCTCGGCCAGGCCTTGTATAGTGTGTACGCGTGTAGTGTGTACAAGGCCTGGCTAAGCGGCCGGCCTGATGTGGCCGTGCGGCCCTAGTGAGGACGCGGCTTAAGGTGCAGATGCGGCCGAAGATGGACACGCTTACCTTATAAGTGCCCATTTACACTAGACTTGAAGAACCCGATGTTGTAATTCTGAGGAAACACAGACGCACATGTAATGAGTTCCACTCCTTAGCAGTTCGGACAAGGAAGGCCGAGGAACATCAACCACGAAGGGATGAAACCCGCGTCTTCGCCTTATGGTCGTGGACTTTTCGTCATTTGTAGGACATAGCGTTGCTTGTGTATCACAGCCATCTACCATCAATTTGTACCCATACTTGTCGATCGTTTGCACCGTAAGACTTCCACCCTCAAAAGACGATTCTAATTACGGAAACTCCCCACGGAATAGAAGAAGGAAGAAGTATAGTAAAACTAATACAAGTGAATGAGTAATAATTATCATTGCTCTAATTCGCAACGGTTTTAGTAGTGTTCCTTAACTTTGCTTAAAGTTAAGCATTAGGTTTAATACACACGAAATACTTTAAACGATTATGTCTTTGAGACAAAATTAATATGTATCAATTTAACGTATTATTAAAAATAGTATCATACCTATATGTATGTATGTATTATACATATTATAAAAAAAAGTGACAGACCTCTGTCTCTTTCTCCGCCAACTTCTTCTAAACATACCAAAGGATTTTGAAACGGTTTTCGCTAATGGAAAGAGCAATAAACCTGGAAAGTTTGTGTATGTAACCTAATGATATACTTCATAAATATTACGTATTTCCTTTAACTTCACTTGGTTTCCTTAATAACTTTACCGCAATATTATTGTCAATAACAAACATCTGTCACAAAAATCTTGACCTTGAAGTCCGGTGGGATAAAATTACTGAAAAGCCTGTCAAAAATAAATTAGAATTGAAACGAAAAATATATATAAAAAAATATTAAACAAGATATTTTAAAATATTTTTTCTATTTTATAAATACCTAAGTATAATATTTATCTTTAAATATAAATCATACACAATTTACACAATTGTCTGTTGATTTCGTGTTTGGTGTGCCTTAATTACTAACATCTAAGATATTTTGTTTGCTAATTTTTTGCAAAAGTTACATTTTTTCACGCGCCATAATTGCGGTTAGAATTGATTACTTTTTTATGTGACTAAACGTACGCAAATAAAATATTTTATCAATGTTATGACGTGACCCTGACGATTTTGATCGTACTTGATCGTCATTATTATCATAGTTACACTTTTGGAACAAATCCCTAAAGACAACTGAAGTAGTATTAGTTAGTTAGTTTTGAATCCAATATGGACGATAATTGCTAATTCGATTTTAATTTTCTGACTGGCATTTTTCTCATGGCAAATAAAAATGTATAGTTTTCTATTATATTATATTTTAAAATTTTGTTTTATAATTTGTAGTGATTTTTTTGGTATAATTTGAAGTCTCTTACCGCGTCTGTCTGTATGGCCGCTAACTCCTCCTAATCAACGTTAATATTAGATATTTTTTAAATTTTGTATTGTGAAATACATTTCACAATATAAATTGTGGAATTGGAACGCTACACCTTAAAATGAGGTGGTTCGTCCCATAGTAATAAACCCCGCAGACTATGGAGCTGCGGCTAGTCGCACGCTTTGACGATCTAATATGGTGGAGGCCTATGTCCAATAGTAGGAGTCAAAAGACGACAGGTAAGACGACATTTTATTTTTTTATATAAAAAAATAATACTTGTAACTTTA
Organism: Synanthedon formicaeformis; assembly: GCA_945859745.1. Classification (NCBI taxonomy): domain Eukaryota; kingdom Metazoa; phylum Arthropoda; class Insecta; order Lepidoptera; family Sesiidae; genus Synanthedon; species Synanthedon formicaeformis. Next base: position 7,258,601 of record OX243972.1, read on the forward strand.
TTCCCACGGTTAACAAAAATCAATTGGTTCCTAAATTTACTACGGTTTTTTTTACAAAACTTACCTATTTATGGGTAAAGTAACGGTATATTTTTAGTAGAAGTTATTTGAAATATGTGTTGAAGCTATAAAGAATTAGATAGGCCTAATAGACCTAATCATGTAGGTACCTAATCAGGCTAATACCGACCTAATCGTTATGCCGATATTCCGATCTGCTGTTTGCACAGTAGACATTACAACAATACTGCAGACTTTAATAGTCCATCACTAATGAGTTCCGGTCGGCGTATACCTACTCTGTCATTGAGTTTAACAGACACAACTTTGTAATGGAATCTGCAATGTGATAGTCATGCTCCATACAAAAATCTAAAATCCGTTTCTATTGCCTATTGTTGTATTGATTATGTTAAAATTCGCAAAAAAAATCGAATTAAAGGTCACTCAAATTATCAAGGATTATTACTTACTTTAAAGTAGATCGGTGTATTGGGAATATTAAAGTAGGTAAGTAGTATTGAGTAGTGGCAGGATATACTACTTTGAGAAGGTAGCCTGTTTTAACGTCTCCTAATCTCCGCCCATAGACGACGCGAGGAAACATTTATTTTTATTTTTATTGGGTAAAAGTGCCACATACCGATCTCCCCAAAGTCGATAGGGATCTAGATTGCAGATATTTTCACGCAAAAAAAAGGGCATACTACTTTGGGAGCATACTACTATGAGAATTTCCCAACGTTAAAAGAAAAGGGCATACTACTTTGGGAGCATACTACTATGAGAATTTCCCAACGTTAAAAGAAAAGGGCATACTACTTTTGTAATACGTCGTCTGTCTTCTGTACTTCTGTCTGACGGCAGGAACTAATAACAGATCCTATGATTGTTTTAAAAATAAATAACTTCTGCATAACTTGCATTTTATTGAATGCAAGTTATGCAGAACATAGATGTACATATTTTATATTATTAAATTGATCGCTAAACCATTAAGGCGTGCAAATTTATATAATTATCATAAAATTAATACAGTTGATTACAATGCACAACAAATTAATTAAATAATACAATGACTACAAATTGTCAATTTATGAGAACACAACAAGTGCTACATGCACATAATTTAATATTTAATTAGTTATTTTGTTTTGTCATAAAAATTATTCATTGAGGCTTTAAAAACATTTTACAGCATCAATAAATATTATAACTATTAGTCATTGGGAAAGTTATCTTTTCATTAAAGTTATGGGAAGACTTTTGGAGGAATCTGCCAATCTATACTAATATTATAAAGAGAAAAGATTTGTATTTTTGTATTTTTGTTTGTAGTGTATAAACTCTAAAACTACTGGACCGAAAGGGGTTGTTGTTGTTTTGCCACAATTGTTGATTTGCCACACCTTTGTATTTCCATACATTGAAAGTTGTTTTGCCACAGTCGTTAAAAAATATGTAAATTCACAACAGGTGAGTTGTTGCTAGATTTTTTGTTTCTTTTGTTTTTATAAAAAAACATTTATAAAATTTGATACAGGGCCCATCTAGGACAAACTACGCCACTGCGTTGCTTTTGTTAATTGGCGACGGTAACCACTACCATCAAGTTAGCTGTCAGGCTCCAAATAAAAAAAATATTGTGAATAATTTTTAATTGGCTTGTTCACACAAATAAATTCTTGAAATTTATTCACGCTCACTATAACTATTTTTAAAGATGTTACATGTTACATTCAATCAGATAAGTACTTATTACATAATTTTGGTTTTTTTTTCTCGTAGTAACAACTTAATCAAATCACAAGGTTACTAGATAATAATAAAAGGATCATATGTAAAAACTTTGTCAAGTTCAAGGTAGGAGTAATATTGTTGTATTTTATAACCAGTTTTATTGGAATTGCCCATTGACTTGTATAAATACCAGTATTACTTACTTGTTTTATCAAGTTTTAAAACTTTAGAAAAGTTTACAGAGTCTAAACTTTCGTTCTGAATTTGACTTTAGGTAAATTATGAACAGTAGGTATAGATGGATTTCTCTTGTAAAAAAAAGGTACCTACTCAATACTACAACAATACTGTCTGTCTGTTATGTAACGATATACGCTATTAAAAAAAATAATAAGCCTTTTTTGCCTTATAACCGATAGTTAAGTATAATTTTATTATTTAACAGAATAAATAATCTTTGTCATAATTAAGTTAGCAGATCTTTGTCATCAATACTAATAATAAATCTGTAAGAGTTGGTCATGGAGTAAGTTACTTTGTTTTCAGAGATATCGTGTTTATAGGCTCTATACATGATACTGAAACTAAATTGACCATTTTTACAATTTTTTTCTGTATGTATGTATGTATATATGTATGTTCCTCCATAACTCTTAAACGAATTAACTGATTTTTCATGAAACTTGGTAGATAAAGACTTAGACGTACAGGACACAGGATAGGCTACTTTTTTCTTTTTTTCGCGACCTAGTAAGACATAAAACGCGGACGAAGTCGCGGGCACCAGCTAGTGTTTCTATATATCTTAGACCAAGAAATATAATTATATCGATAAGTATTATTTAACCACTTAATTTCTTGTTGCTCTAATATTGCAGTACTTAAAGTAAAAACCCACCACGTATAGTTAGCATATATACTTATCTGTGCGAGTATTTAGCTCGCACTTTGGCTCAAGTTTACAGAGAAAGTATGAGCCATGGTGTCAGTGAAAGTTTAGGATTTTCCACATGATTTGCAATAGACACGCAACTGTTAATTCATACTTTGAAATAGGTTAAGATATGTAAGGCTTATGTGGCAAGGAATCGATTAATAAGGGAATGTTCCAATTTTCCTTTTTTCATTAGCATTGAAGTTACGTTATACCTATTTATGATAACGTACTCATATTTGAACATCTAATGCAAATTTTGGTTAGTAAGTAAGGGATGCCAAGCACCTGTGGCGACGGTTGCCTCCTACCATCAAGTAGACCGTCAACCTGTCTGCCGAACTTAACAATAAAAAAAAAATTGAAGCAATGAGCTAATAACGGCTATCAACCAAGATTGTTAGAGAACAAAAGCTCGCGTACCTTTAAGGTTCTTTAAGGTTCGCGACTCTTTAACGTATTCCGATTCGATTCCTTCCTTGAAATGTTGAAGGTCGACGATGAAATAATCGTCAATAGTCGTCACGCTTCGCCGTGACACAGCACAAAGCTGTTTTGACGTAGACAAAGCGAATTATCGGATAACGCGCCGGATAACTTCGCCACTTCGCCTTGGCCGTGACAGTGACCGCATAAATTCGCGAGCTTACATCACAACGGCACAATCTTGGGGTCTTTCACCGCAGTTATGTTGTCGTATGGACAACGTTTTATTGAATTTTATACTTAGTTATTTATAAACGAACTTTCTCAGCTTATTTTTTTTTTCATGCGTTTTTAAACTCTCTTCTGAACGTGAGCATTGGTTTCATACTGTGTTTTCATATAAGTCTTAATATACATTATATGTTAACAAACTTAGTGTTATCCTAATTCTCTGTATGTTAAAAATTAAACATATATATGTAATGTTACACAGTCTTAAATATTCAATAAAAACATTATAGAAATTATACTTTTTTTGAAAATGAAGAGCGCGAAACTAGTATAATTCTGTTTCCATTAATATACCTATAAGTCTCGTACCTGAATTCGTGCCAAACGGGAAATTATTAAAAAAAGTTTTGATTCGTGGCATTAGAGCATACTTACGAGTATTAGTGGCAAAGTGGAAGAAATTATTCGTGCCAGATATTTCGTGCGAGCGGAGAATAAGCCAAGATGAATACTCCATAATAGCAAATGAGGATATTCTCAAAAAAATATATTTTTTAGAGATGAGTTTGCTCTTGGACAGCATCCAGCCGTGTAGCGAAGATGAGCCCTATGATGGAGCGAGCTCACTCAGAAGATTTAGAGGAAGATTGATCAACAGAGTTAAAAAAAACAAGTATCTATTATTTTTTTACCGTAAAAAAGTGTCGGCAGATTAAAATATAGTATACACTTATTATATTTTAACCTGCCAACAAATTTATTTTATATTTTAACACTTTTAGTTAAATATTTGTGCGTACACTCTTTCAATGATTTTGGGACATAAACAGATAACAGTAAAATCCTGTACTAAAACCGGATTTCGTTCGATTTTTATTCAATTCCTACACGAGATGTGGAACAAGTCGTTATAAAATACAAGCATATATTTTTTGTGTAAAAACAAAATACCTTTATAAAAATATACCTATAAATACCCGATATGATCTTAAAACCTCCTTTCCTATTTCAAGAAATACTTCAGTCGACTAGAATACTTCGTTTTGATGAGTTCGCTGGATAAGTTATAGTTAGGGTGCTTGCCTCAACGCTTTGCTCCTGGGTTCCCGGGTTCTATTCCCGTCAGGGTAAACTTTGGAAATCATTTAGGCAGCCCGTTTGGGCTGTAACCATTCCCTTACAGAAGACCACAGTGAAATAACAGCAAGCAATTGTCTTTTAGGAAGTGAGTAAGGGATGTCGGCACCGTACTTTTTTATAGGCGACGGTAGCCACCCTGCCATCAATTCTGCTTGGATGCCGACCTTATCATTAAAAAAAAAGTTGCCTATCAACACAATCAATGTGTCACAGGTGCTGCAAGTGAGCTGCCGACCTTAGTAGGAGTAAAGAGCATAATATGTTTTCACGGAGTTTTCGTGAATCACGCATTAACCATAACGTCACGCAGTGACATCAGAACTTCAAGAAATGCTAACGATAAAGCTGCTGGCAATATGATTGTTTACCGAATAGCAAAGTCATCTACCATGTAAGAGTAAGCGTTAGTTTTATCTGATCGACTGTAAGAAAAAAGCAATATCACAAAAAAAAATCTACAAATAAAATTCTTTTTATGTTCTTAAAGTTCGCAGGACAATCTAAAGATCCACTTGTCTAGCGTCACCAATAACACAAGCAACGCCACAGGTGACAAGCTAAAGATCCACTTGATGGTAGGTGTCTAACGTCACCCATAACACAAGTAACGCCACAGGTGACCAGCTAAAGATCCACTTGATGGTAGGTGTCTAGCGTCGCCCATAACACAAGCAACGCCACAGGTGACAAGCTAAAGATCCACTTGATGGTAGGTGTCTAACGTCACCCATAACACAAGTAACGCCACAGGTGACCAGCTAAAGATCCACTTGATGGTAGGTTTCTAGAGTCGCCTATAACACGGACCATAAGTGCGCAGCAGACCATAGAATGTTCAAGGAAAAGGACTATAAAGGGATAAAGAAATTTACCATGATTGAAAAAAAATGCAGATATGAAAGTTTTCTTTTAAAAATTGGTAAAGAATATAAAGAAGTACTAAACAGAATATCCTAGAGAGCAAACACATAAATACGTATTACTTGTTAGACGCTTTGGGCAGACCGCCTTGAGACAAAAATCACAACCTTTCAGAAAACCACCCTTTTTTTTTACGTGGGGAAATCAGCGATCCTGATTCACTGTCAGCAATGGGGCGCTGGCAGGATATGCGGGATTTCTACCCGCTAAAACCCCACGGTGTTCCTTGGCCACGCACGCACATGGGGCGGGAGAGAGGTGTCAGCGCGAGCATTTCGTCCTGCTCTCCCGCCTGCGTTAGCCCAACTTGGGCACCTCAAAGAGGTCATCGGTAGTAGGAGGGATGGTAGGCTCCCTCCTCCCCGGGTCTCAAATATGTGGGAAGACGTGCCGGAACACGAGCACGTCTTTCACCAAGGCCGGGTTGGTAGGTGAGCGGATCCCCATATCCGCTCACCCTCCGGCCTCAGAAAACCACCCTAAAATAACATATCCTGTCCTATCTTTAATCCCTGTCCTTAATTTTAAGGTCGGCAGAGAATTCGCATCTTGACTCGGTGTTGCTCGTGTTCATAGCCAACTTCTCGCCAGTATTGACGCACAAGAGGTTGACACACAGGTTTGAATCTGGGTTACGCCTGCGCATATTGGTTGTTTTCCATTTTTTTTATGTTGACTAAAAATAATGAACACTTATTACGATTAACGGAAACATAGTAGAGAACTGACAATCTTCTAACATAACACATAGGCCCTTGGTTGATCTTCAGTTTAAGGTGTCAAGGGATTACGGCATTATTTACTCTAATTTTCATGAAACTTCATTGATTTTCATGACAATCAACTGATTTTCATGAAACTTGGTAGATAAACATTTAGACGTACGGGACACAGGATAGGCTACTTTTTTATTTTTCAACGCAGACGAAGTCGCGGGCGCCAGCTAGTATCATATAAATTTACAGCCTCGTGTTTTCTTTCACAATGTCTGAAATCCTGCTGACAATGAGGCTCGAGATTAGTAAGCATCAGGATGATACAGTAAACCGCACATAGCGTTATCCGTTTACAGTACACAGGGGAACTTGTCAGCATATAAACAAAATTTGCTCACGCATCGGCCGTGTCGTCGCTGGCGCGTCTTCTCAACAGCGCGTTGTGTGGGAAGTGCTTTTTATTAATTTATTTATTTCGCGTCGTGTTTCAGTGATTCGCAATATTTACTCTTTTGTGACAGTGATAGAATTTTATTAATCTCGTGACAATATTAAGGTATACATTCATTATAATAATAATATAATAATCATTATAAATTTTTATTTATATTGTAAAAAAATCAAATCTATGGCTTCCGGTTCATTACAACCAAATCCCAAATTGCCTGAAAATGTGAAGCTTAAAAATATTGTTAGATATTTTATGTTATTGTTATGTTATTATTATTGTTATGTTTTTGCTATTATAATATAAAAAAATAAAGTTGAAATACTTGGAACGAAACACAAAATCTGTTAAATTTTAAAAAATAAGAAAAGAAAAATAAAATATGTAATTTTTGATTGGATATTTTAAATGCATTATTATTAATTTAACAGCAAATGAAAGTCTGAAATTATAAGTGTAAAATAATGTGATGAGCAGTTCGAACAGAAAAATTTAAAAGCTAAATTTTATACTAGCTGGTGCCCGCGACTTTGTCCGCATTCTCTATAGCCTATAGCTTTTCTCGATAAATCTATCCAATACAAAAGATTTTTTCAATTCGAACCACTAGTTCCCGAGATTAGCGCGTACAAATAAACAAACAAACAAATTCTTCAGCTTTATATATTGGTATATAGATTATTTAAATTCATGATAATAAGAAAACCGGTAACCGGGGATAATGGAGCTGATATACCTTTGTTTGTACGGTAAACGTCACAAACATTAAATAGAAAATAATAAAAAAAATCGGCTATCGAATGATGCAGTAAACCGAGTGCATAATTCAATATAACAGAAAATGATTTCTAAAAGTAACTAACCAACACTTTACATGTAGTTTGTGAAAGAGGCCCTTATTAAAATATTTTCATCTACACACTAGATTTTTTTCTCTACTTTTTACAGCCGATCTAGCGATCTCTATAATTAGTAATGTAATGTATAATTTAATGAAAATTAGTTTATAATTTGATATAATGATGTTCTTAATTTTTTTTTAATTGCGTGGGGTTTTTATTTTAATAAGACCTGACCAGGTTTTTAGCCAATACAAACAAAAATTTTTAGTGAAATTTGAATATTATTACAATTAACAAATTTCAAGTTAAATAAGAGCCTTTGCCCTAATTCCTTGCTTATCCTTACATATAAAACAAAGTCCTCCACCGCATCTACTGACTATCTATCTGTCTGTCTGTCTATCTGTTCGCGATAAACTCAAAAACTACTGCACCGATTTTCACGCTGTTTTCACCAATAGATAGAGTGGTTCTCGAGGAAGGTTTTAGTATATAATTTACAAAGTTACGCGGGCGAAGTCGCAGGCAGCAGCTAGTATGTTATAAGCGTCCTACAATCAATTGCGCCTTAAAATGCATATAAAAAGTGAAATTTCACATCAACACAATATTGTATTTATATTTCAATAAGCCCTACAATTGAACGAATTGAGTTGAACGGTTGCGTAAAATACATAAGTATATTTAACATAGGCCTTGGTATAGGTTAAATTATATCAAGGCTGTGTTTCAAATTCAAATGTAATTCGCTATGAAATTAATAATATTAAAATCAAACATGGTATGCTATAAAAGTGTAATTACTTCTGTTATTTCGCAAATAGAAAATTTTTAGAAGCGAATAGAATATTTTTGTTTTGAGTATAGAATATTTTGAAAAATTTGATATTCAGCGGATGGGATAATTTGATGATATGATATTTTTCGATTAGTTTATTTTGAGAATATGATATTGTGATAATTGGATATAATAAGAATGAAGCTTTCCTTTTGAAAAATTATGCGGGAGGCCTATTTATGTTCAGTAGTGGACGTCCTGCGGTTGAGATTATTATAATAATTTGTTTCGACTTTTATTTAACTATCTGGAGTTGCCAATAATATTTTTATAAAGAAAATGTGTGCTGTGTTTGAGAGAGAAAGAGAGCAAAATATAAAGTAAATAAAATAATCAAATTTTCTTTAAAAAGTTTTTAATCGATTTCAATTGGGAAAAGCGAAGTGAGAATTAATAGTTCTTTATTAATCTATTAATATGAAGATCATCAGCCTGCTTGCCGGTTTTTCAGATTAAAAAAGACACTTAAAATTTTTGATTATTATTATTATTTTGATAACAGAAATAAAATCACTTCATACATATACAAATTTAATATGTTATTATATTCAAAAGTGTGACAGATTTATCTTGATGTAATTTCAATAAACTATGATTTATTTATTTTTTTGAATTTCAATGAACCATTTGAATAATTTATTGTATAATATAATTTTGATAAGGTAATTTTATTTAATCTGGTCCATTTTTAGATGCTTGAAATAAATGAATTTAGTTTTATTTTATCTGGTTTTTTTTTAAACAGACATTTGGGTAAATCCATGTAACATGAGTGACCATTATTTAATTCTCTAAAAAAAAACGTGTTCTAAAACCATTAATTTTGCTAATGATCTCATATGTAAGACATTTAATAAAAACGAATTTGATTTTTAATATTCTTATTTAATTTAAACGGAACAGAATTTTTATTGGGTACATACTAGCCTAAAAGCTAATGTCGCCAAATGTAACGTGAGTTACCAACAATTTTTATTGAAACAAAAAAAAACTAAACCTAGAAAATTCAAAATAAAACGACCCACATTTTATGCTTTTATAACAACGAAATTTCCATTAAGGGGGTAGTTGATATAATTATAAATATGGTATGCTAGCTTTGTTAGTTTTAATATGGAAGTAAATGGAATTACCCATTTCAATAATTAATGTATAGATTTAAACGAAAAACGACCATCAATGTTGAAAGATTTACCTCTAGTCCAATGTTGTGGTCGAGTTATTGGACTACTCGATCTCTCTTACGGAGACGACGCATTGTGAATCCAAAAACCAATATCCGTTACCACTTACGACTTTTGCGTTAAACTAGGTGCATTGTTATACATAGTTTTACGATGTTTTTTTCATTTACATTTTATGTTAATAACATGTACCGAGTACGTGTGGCCTACTTGAAATTTCTTTTATGTTAATTATTCACTGCGTTTTTGTGAAATGCTCTGACCATTATTTGAAGCAGTATTATTCAGCATTCAGCATTTGCCATAACATTAGATGTAGGTTCTTATCCTTGAATAATATTCTCATGTTTTGATGAGTGTCTTGTGAGGGTAACCTGCAAGAAAGCAAGAAAAGTGACACAATGACATTAACATGGTACATTTGCATACATTTCAAAGACTGTAAGATTATAACAAAATATTCTGTTTACCTATTTATTCATGCCTATTTATAACATCTCAGTAATAAAAAAAATGTTTTTGCAGATCAAAGCTGAGAATAAATCTGGATTAAGATGATCAAATCAGCAGAGGTAAGTGCATTTTAATACATATTTATTATCTAATCTAGCCCGTACTGATATTTATAAAGGATCATCTAAAATAAAATGAAAAAACTAACGCCTAGCCAAAGTGTAGCCAAGCCTAGCCAGCTAGTAAATAAATAAAATAAAAAATTCTTTATTGTCAATTCTATTGCATTGACTAACTAGTTCGAAATGCATATTCTATGAGGAAATACTGGCAAGAAACCTTATAGTTGCTCTTCTCAGCATCAATTAGCATTATCAGTGAAAAATATCTTCGACAGAAGGCTGACGGTCCACTTGATAGGTAGGTGGCTACCGTCGCCTATAACACAAGCAATGCCACTGGTCCTGCAAGCAGGATAAGGAATTGGGAGGGGATAGGGACATGGGCTCCGGCATCCCTTACTCATTCACCCGAAACACATCGTCAGACGGACTGCCCAAATAACTGCGAAACGCAACGTTTTTAACGTTGGGAAATCCTCTTGGATACCCGGCAGTGTAGGGGACACTGCGGGGTCATGCCGGATTCGTACCGGCTAAAACCCAACTACTCTAGCGCAGCCGTTAACGGGCGGGGTCGCGGGGACGTTATGACACGACATCGGTGCCCCACCACGGCTATCCAGCGGAGATAATGGACTACTCGCCCGAATTTATCGCGCCCAAAGGTAATCAAACATGATAACTCGCCCATTTGGGTGAGATGAATTCGGGCGAGTAGTCCATTAACTCATCCAGCGCGGGGAGGTGGCGTACCCGAAAGTGGAGGTACGCCGACCATCTCAAGGGTCCAAAGCGCAGTGTGCCCTAACACTACTACTTCGTTATTTTTCGCTAATAACGTTTATTGAACCCACAAAAGGTACTAGCAGTTTACAAACCTTAAAATTATTTCGGATTCTCGTTTCACTAATTTATTCCAAATTTAATGTCCGTGACTGATGTGCAGGTTCCGGCTTCTGTCCATTTTTTGATTGCCAATTTTTTCTATTTAATTTCTTATAGCACATTACGTGTGTAGCTCAAAAATGGTAAAAAAATAATTATAGGTATTATAATTTATTATCCTCTTCGTTTTATGTTTTAGGCGTTTACAAAAGAATTTTGATCGACAAATTGACTAAACGATGTGCATAGGTTTTTGTCTACTTTCGATTATTACTATTCGATCACGCAGTGTAACCCCAGCCCCCGAGCATAGATAGTTCTTATAGCTCGTTGAGCTACATTGAGCTTTCTTACAAGGCCCATAGACCATGTTTCAACGTCATAACTCATCACTGGCAACACACATAACTCCTAAACTTTTATTTTAATGCACTTAGGAATTTTGGACGATATAATCTCGGATCTTCCCGAATGATGCCCATCCGAGCTGGATTTACACGGGACCGCAGAGTAAAAGGGTCGGTTAGAAAATCTTCAATATCTTCAAAAGTACCTGACCTAGCTCTTATGAAATAAAGACTAAATTAAAGCTAAACTAAATAAATTTTACTTTTATTTAAGAACATGAAAATATTCTTTAATTTAGTCTTTATTTTATAAAATCTAGGTCAGGTACTTTTGAAGATATTGAAGATTTTCTAATCGATCCTTTTTCTTTGCGTCCAGTGTAGTTAGGTAATTCCTGACAACGTGTGTGAAAAAATTCACGATGGTCGGTTGAGTAGGTAGTTAAGGCGTGAAAGAGTAACAAACAAATGAACTCACTCATTTAATTTGAAGTATACATAAATTAAAAATTGCAAAATTATAGAAGGTAATGTAATGATATTAGTAATGCTGACTAGTTATTTTTACTCATTTTTAAGGGAGAAAAAAAAAACGGTTTACATTTGTTTTTTATTGATAACACTAAAGCTTGTCAATACCTAATTACTAAGCAAAAAAAATCATTTAACAAACAAATGAGAAAAAGTATTGTTTTTTTTTTTTTTTTTTTTACTTTATATTTCATAGATACGTTATTTCGAATAAATCACGTAATACTAACTATAACTAATAACTAGTAATCTTTATACAAATAATGTAATTATAATAACTACAATGTAGCGTTATACCTACACACATAATTAATCATGATTATACCTTGCAGTTCAATTATGGAAGAATAATGGAGTCTTCGAAGATGTTACAAAAACCAAATTAAGACGTCGTTTTTTCTTTGTATTTTGGTTGACAATTTTGTTCTTTTACATTATGACTTGTACATTGTGCATTTTACATTATGCATCGACTTTAAAAAAAATATGTTTTATTGCATCCGTATTATAATAGCTTATATTAATCCATATAATTTTTAAGATCGGTCCTGTACTTTTTGAGTTTTTTAATTTTTGAGTCTGGGTTGATGTGGATCATTGATGTGGAGTCGCCAATTGGGTCGAAAAGATTTGAATTTTTTTAAATAAATTTAAGCTATTTGAGACCTAGAGTTATGTAACATAATATTATAGGAATATATTTAATTTCATGTCATTTTAAAGTTTTGGAGTAAAATCAATACTAATAATAAATCTGTAAGTGTAGGTATTGTATTTATGTATTTTCCTCCATAACTCTTAAACGAATTAACTGATTTTCATGAAACTCGGTAGATAAACATTTAGACGTACAGGACACAGGATAGGCTACTTTTTTCTTTTTCAACACGGACGAAGTCGCGGGCGCCAGCTAGTCTAAAAATAATTCAATACTTTTTTCAGACATGTGCGTGTCCAATTCAAGAGGTGGGCCCATCGATGGCGAATGCTTGCTCAGGGCAGTTTCTCCTCTTCATGAGCATCCTGGAATCTTTCATAAACGGCCGCTGTGATCTCGCAGATCCTTGTCAAAGGATAAAGAGCAGGGAAACCTTGGACGACAGTTACGACTTTATAGTTGTGGGAGGAGGGACAGCTGGATCGGTTGTGGCTGCTCGATTGTCAGAAAATCCCCAATGGAAGGTAATTTTTGGCATTATAAACTTACTATCTTTGCCCGGAACTTCGTGGAACCCGGAACTTTTTCTAAGTTTTAAAACATTTATTCAATGTTTATTGCTCATATCTTTTTAGTTTTATTTTATTCTGGGACAGTACTTTTTATTTGGATTAAAGTTACCCAATTTTTTTTTTCTGTATCCCTGGCGACGTGTATGCAAAATTAAATAGTTAAGGTGTGAAAGCGTAACAGAACAAATAAACTCACTTTCGAGTATAACGATGGGAAGAATTTTTTCACTGATATCAAATCCTCGTGAACCAGTTCGAAAAATTACCTAAAGTTTGCTTATTGGAAGCTTTTTCTAAAATCTCTGAAAATGCTTGCTCAAACTTTCTTTTAATATGTTTTAGAAAGAAAGAAACACATTTTAATTAAAATCAGACACACAAGTTTATAATAATAAAAAAAAAATGGCGCTGATCTTCCGTTGGGACCTCATAAAGACTCCACGTATGTCCGCGCAAATCTTTATTATGATAAACAGAAATAGATAAAATACTTATCCGTAATAAGAATTCACGTACAAAATAAAATAAAATTTAATAATTTTTTGTTTTATTTATACCTAGATTTTTTAAGTTATTAAAAGTAATGACAAAATGCAAAAAATCTATTTTCGTTCAGAAGTGTTTTTAAGGACCAAACATGTTTTTATCGATGTCAACATAAATTATGTTTCCTTTTTTCTTTAATTTTGTTTTTAGCTGATTGTATTTCCTGTTACTTCGCTAATTGCATCAAATAAATGTTTGCTTTTAATACTAACAACAGCAATAAAATTCTATTGCGACGACAAATCATTATAAAAACAATCAATTGTTGTTGTGTGGAAAGGTAATTATTTGTAATTAGCTGATGTTCGCGACTTCGTCTGCGTTGAAAAATTAAAAATATAAAACTGAGAAAATATCTGACATCTTTACCGCTGTGACGACCGCGCGAAAGTGGCTCCCAATTTTTTATATTTTTAGACGATCCCTCAGGAACCTAACATTTTTTCAAGATAAAAAGTATTCTATATGTAAATCCAGGTGATAAAGTATATGTTCATTAGATTTCCTCACAAACTTTCGCATTTATAATATTACTTACTAGGTGGCGCCCGCGACTTCGTCCGCGTTGAAAAAGAAAAAGTAGCCTATCCTGTGTCCCGTACGTCTAAATGTTTATCTACCAAGTTTCATGAAAATCAGTTAATTCGTTTAAGAGTTATAGAGGAATATACATACATACAGAAAAAAAATTCTAAAAATCGTCAATTTAGTTTCAGTATCATGTATAGAGCCTATAAACACGATATCTCCGAAAACAAAGTAAATTACTCCATGACCGAACCTTACAGATTTATTATTAGTATTGATTAGATTTTTTTTTGGAATTTTATGGCCTGGTAACTACGAGTAGATCGTCCACCGCCATTGCCCTCTAATGCGTACTATGGGGGTCAAAGCCATAATTTTGTATTTTTAGATTTATAAGAATAGATACTCCCAATAAGATTGTTTTGATCTCAAATTATAATAGTCCTTTAATGTAGAATTGCAATGTTATGTTCCTAATAAAGTTGTGATATAATGTTCCTAATAATATATTATATTTTGAGTTTTACTCCAAAAAGTGCTTAACTGACCGCCATTGCCCTGTTCTCCCCTATACTTGCATTGCCCTTGGTTTTGCTTTGTTTATATACATATTTGCAACGAAGTCATTTGCCATCAGGTAGACTGTCCGCCTGTAAAGAAGAACTTGTAAGAACACACCTTGTACAAGATGACTGTAAAAAACCACCTCATCCCAAAACTTTAAAAATCAATATAAAAAAATCTATTAATTATTTCTATACGAAATTTCCAATATACCATATTTTTAATATTTCTTAACATAAATAGTAAAGAAAAAAATCATACAGTTAAGTAATTTTTTTACACCAGACAGTTTTTATTGATTTTCTTAAAAGTTTGTATTTGGTCTGAGGTGGGTTTTTACAATCATGCATTCATATGGAAATTCTTTCAAACCAATGATGCGACATCCCGTTAGCGAGGGAAGATACTCGTAAGGGTAGGTATGTACAATTTGCAAAGGCCTCTCATTGAGTGCGTCTGCTCATCCATGACAAACAAACAAACAAAGCGTAGATCCGCATATTGTGTTTCCATGATTGTGTTCAAATAAATATTCCTTACTTTTAGGCGCCTCTTTTGGTTGGACTTACTCTCAAGAAATTTCCGTGGTTGTGAACACTGTTTATTATTTTAACACGCTGACTCCGTAGTATACTTCAAGAATTATCATATCATTATCATCATCACAAAATAATTATGGGTTTAAGTAATTTATCACGTCACATTTGATTTTATGTATAAAGACAAAAGCAATGATATTTTATTATTGAGGTTTGTCGTGAGGGTGTTAAAATATACGAAACGAAAGAATAATTGTCAGTGTCCTTACTGGTACAAGTTATCCATGGATCCGTACTTAAGTTATTTTACGGATTTTTATGCGGTTTTCATTAATGGAAAGACCGATCACCGAGGAAGGTTTCTGTATTATAATTTGCAGAAAAAAGTTGTATCCATACGAAGCCGGTTGCAGGCCGCTACTTAGTATAATATAATTTATTGTTCTAATATCTACAACATCCTGTTTGAAGTTGTATTTCGATAATTGAAAAATAAATAGTTTATTGTTATGATGAGTCAACCTTGTTAAACAACGGAGTTTGTTTTTTAACATGAAAAGACGATTCGGAATTACCACAATTAAGATCCGTTATAAAGTCACGACGTAGCTAAATAAACTCGAGTCCTGTTCTATCTAACTACTAACTAGTTAATTAGTTAGTTATATTAACTAGCGACCTCCTCCCGACTTCGCACGGGATATATTTTTTTATATACACAAATAATAATAATAATAATAATAAATAATAAATATCTTCACACATTCCACACAGCACCATCTAGTTCCAAAGTAAGCAAGTAATGCTTGTATTATGGATACCAGACAGTTGATATAATACATAGATTACTTTTTTTTTTTTGTAAATACATACATATTATAAATACAAAACAAATCTCCCTTATTTATCCCTCTTTGGTTATTATGTGGATTAAAATATAGGATACTTCTAATCCTAGAAATTATAATATTAGTAGAATACATACTACCTATGTTTAGACACATAAGAGACTTTCATTGCGACTTTGTAGTTTTAGGATCTATAAAATTATAGATAAATATTTCTTCAAAACTCACTTGATTTTCTGTATTTTTTTTTCACAGGTATTACTAATAGAAGCCGGCGGTGACGAGCCCATCCAATCGTCTGTGCCTGCTTGGGTGACTGCGTATTGGGGTCGGGAGGAAACCGACTGGTTGTATCATACGGAACCACAGGAGAAGGCTTGCTTAGATGACGAGGGCAAATGTTCGTGGCCAAGGGCGAAAATGTTAGGTAATCTATTTAAAAAGAGCTCCTGTGTCACCTGTGTGTTGATACTTAAGGCGCTTGGAGTCGACAATAGCGTTGGACGTTTGAGCGTCGTGTACCTCGCTACATCCGCGCCACATACCGGAATTAGTACATCTCGATATTCTGAATAAAAAAGTTGATTGATTTACATTAAATTTTTTTAGCGTGTATATATTTCCAATCGCCGTACTCGTTTAAGAACCAAGCTAAAAAAACTTTTTGGTTAACATTTTTGCTGTCTAAACTTTGTTCTATTGATTTCAAACTTGATAACAACCAAAAGCTTTGTGGTCTAACCATAAACGAGGGGTAGGCTTAAGAAAGTAAATACCCATTTAACGGCACTAAGCGCCTTAAGTATAAATTTAAACCATTGGTATCGAGCCATAATTTATTTTTGTGAACTCACTTCTTAGTTGAGAAAAATAAATTTTGGCTCAATCAAGGCTACCTGAACCTGTATAGGTACTTATAGCTAACTAGGTTTTTCCCGCAACTTGGTCCGCGTCCGATCGCTACCAAACTTCACAGAATCACCCGCTGGACTAATCTTAAGATTGTCTAAAAGGTTCAGCGGTTTTGGTGTCTATAGAGAACATACATACATACAATACACCCATCGACTTTTATATATATAAAAGAAAAGATATGTAATATAAACTCGCCATTTCCTTTAATATAACCTTTCCGCCTCTATCTGTTTCTTCGCTATAACTTCTTCTAAACCACCTGACGGTTTTTGATACGGCTCTCACTAATGCAAAGAGCGATAAATAATCGATGAAAGTTTGTGTATATAGTTTATTTTCAGAAAAAATGCATCAGTTTAATAATGAATAAATTACTTTAAAATATTTTTTATTTCAGGTGGATGTTCAGTAATAAATGGTATGATGTATATGCGCGGCCATGCAGCAGACTATGATGGTTGGGCAGTTAACGGTGCTGCCGGATGGTCTTGGTTCGAAGTATTGCCTTACTTCCTCAAGAGCGAAGACAACAAGCACGTTGGGAACGGTGTGTCAGGTCAATATCACAATACTGGGGGACCTATGCCAGTTCAGAAGGTAGGTTTTACTTTATTGATTATGAGATTTCCCGCAAGATCATATCTTAATCAAGTTATAAGTTTTATAACAATAATTGTCTTTCAGTTTCGATACGCGCCGCTGTTCGCTCATGACGTTGTTTCCGCCGGAATCGAACTCGGATATCCGCCAACTACTGATTTAAACGGAGAAACCATCACAGGATTTACAATAGCGCAGGCTATGAATGAGTAAGTTAATAAATATGATTCACTGCTTAGATTCAATCCTTCATATTGTATGTTGCAAAAAGACATGATTGTTTTATTGCGTATTTAATATATTTTGATCATTTTTTTTTTAAATTCAAAATTAACTTATATGCTTATATTTCCTATAGTATTCAGTTTATTATAAAAGTAAAAAGTATTTAAATCATTAAATGCTACTTAAAAATACGCTTCTAACGATGTATAATATGCATATATTTGATATATATCTAATAAGAAAAAAATTGACAAAATATAATTTAAGTTTTTTCGATTAGCCCTCCTGTAAATTTTGATTTATGGTACTTTTGAATTTAATGGATTTTTTGAATTTTGAGCGATATACATATATATGTTTGTTGTTACGTAAAGGTCTAGTAGGCAGGTTAACAATATTAACACAGGAACCATGAAGATTCCAAAGGCGGTCTTACTTTAATTAGGATACTTTAATTTTCCAGGCAACTGTAATAGGATAATAAGAGATAATACATGGCCTATCCCTGAACGAGCTTTCTAGGTTTTGGGAACTCATTTAATTCTTTTAACGAAACACAAAAGCTTACCTACAATGTCACAGTGATCTTCCTTGAATTCCTTGAATTTGCTGACTCAGTTATGATTGCAATTTTATTTCAATTTTAACTTTCTTCATAAACGTGCCGTTTCATGATGATCAGTCATCTTAATACCTTATTTAGTACCACTTTAAACAAAAACAATATGATATAATTTTCATAGCGATATAATTATACTTATCCTAGAAAGGATTTAGCATAGTAGGTTGTATCATTTGATTGGAATTCATATTTTTGTTTTAGCGCTGTAGCGTAGGTATTTAGTTATAACTGTTATCAAAAAGTAGCAAGACTTGTTCTTCAAGTATACGTTAGTATGTATATTATACCTCAATGATTTACAGATGTTCACTTTCTTTCCACGATTTTGATGTTTCCATATTCAAAATAAGTTGATAAATTTTAAGAAAATTTACAAAAAAAAAATTACTGTTCCAGCGGCGGATCCCGGTACAGTACGGCGCGTGCGTTCCTTCGTCCGGCATCAAAACGCCAGAACCTACACGTGCTTCTGAACGCTCATGTGTCGCGTGTCATCATCGACTCTTGGGAGAAGAAAGTTACTGCCGTTGAGTATATTAAGGACGGTGCTACAAAAACTGTTAATGTAAAGAAAGAGGTTAGTAACTGAGGCATTTAATACTCAATTAACCACATTGAAAATATCCCTGCCAATTGGAATATGTTGAAAATTATAGCATTAATAAACTACTAGATGAACCCAGCCACGCTTCGCTGTGGCTCAGTCAGCAACGTTCCACGGTTGCCATAACAACGGTCAACGTATGAAAACTACGTCTTTTTTAATCGGTTTCCTTTGGAATATTGGAAAAAATATAAATAAGACTATTCCTCTCTTTAAATGTAAAAATTCGTAAAAATTTCGGGTCAATCCGTCAGCTAGTTTTCGAGCTTTTGAAGCATACACAAACCAACATAACATTTTATAGTAAATATGAATTAATCTATACTAATAAAGCTGAATAGTTTGTTTGGTTGTACGGGCTAATCTCAGGAACTACTAGATGGTTCGAATTGGAAAATTCTTTTTGTGTTGGATAGTCCATTTATCGAGGAAGGCTTTAGGGTATATAACATTTTGAAAGCAGACGAAGTCGCGGGCACCAGCTAGTATAATATAATTTAATTATATTGTATAATATTATTTATTTCAGCAATATATCAGCAATATTTCAGTAATAATTATAAATAAAATTATCAATTTCAGGCTATTTTATCCGGTGGCACATTAAATTCACCACACATATTGCTACTGTCTGGAATCGGTCCTAAAGCAACATTGGACAAATTCAATATACCCACGATCAAAGACTTACCGGGAGTCGGTCAAAATCTTCAGAACCATGTCGGCGTTCATTTGCAATTCACTTTGAATAAAGTGCCCGATTTGGATGAATTAACTTGGGCTAGTGCCATGGAATATATGCTGCAAAGAGAAGGTCCATTGTCCGGCACTGGAATGTCTCAAGTAAGTCTCACCCTTAGGCTCGGCGCCCATTATCGCAATTGGCAAGGAAAAAGATCCTTCGGCATCCCTACATGCAAGCGCACACTGTCGGAAACTATGCCTTGGTATACTGCAACGTCCTTAGGGATGCCGAAGCGTCCTATTTGTAGATAGCGTCTCTTCGCGTTCTCCGAGTGTTACCGAAGCATGCCGAAGCATCCTCAAGGCTGCCGCGAGCGTACAGAAGCGGTATTTTCGTTACTTTACGATTGGAACAAACAGTACGTCCATATTTATTGGAAATTTTTACTTTATTGTCATAACGTTAATGTAGGGTAAGGTTTCTTAAGTCGTACCCCTTAAAGAAATAGTACTGTAATATTCAGTGCAATTGAAATAAAACAAAATCTTCTGCACCCACTAAATCTTTATTTAGTTGCTTTTTACTTAAAAATCACAGAAACATAAAAATCTTTTACTAAAGTAATTTTTTTAACGTTTTTGAAAAATATACTTTCGGTACGATTAAGGCGCCTAGTCGCCTAATTCGTACCACCTATAGCCTTAGTTGTACTTAGAAAATAGATATTAGTGAATTCGTTTTAGATTTTTTTAGAACACTGTTTTTTAATCTTGTGCACTTAATAAAATGTTGGAGCCATTGAACAAAAAGCTCTGACATTATCCAACCATTTTTAGAGCTGTGTTTGGTAGAGCTCCTTTTTTTAAGGCATCATTCAGTCTGCTACGCTTGAATATTAACATAGGTGGTATAAATTCGCCTGCTGTATTCATCGCGCATATGCGACTGTTGTAGTCAGACCTCTTTCTCCACTTGTAATTGGCTTGTTTTTTGCCAATCACAAGTGGCACCTAAAATCTATATTTGCCACCTAAAATCCTCAGCCGTGCCGATACGGCAAATAATTTGACTAAGGCCCTATATCATTTACCTAACAGCACCTTATTTGTTTGGTTTTATTTTTATTATGGTAAACTAACAGTACCTACTTGAAAACTTGGTGCCATTAAAAGCTATTGGACAATACACACAAATTGTATGCAGATATATAGAACAGTGAAATGAACTACGGCATCTCTTATACTCACTCACCAAAGCAGAACAGCACACATGTTATTATTTTACGGTGGTCTTCTGTAAGGGGTGGTTACTACCACCAGACGGGCTGCCTTCATTGCAAATAAAAATTATTCTGGTCTGTTTCTAAATACACAATGTTTTATACATAAATAACAAGCCCAGATAACATTTTTCAGTCACAGAATCTTGGAAGTAGTTACAAGCTCACACTGTTTTGTAACTGTTACGAAACATAGCGACTGTGTGGGGTTAAATACAATTGTGTGGTAACAGTTTAAACACAATTCAACCAAAAAAATATTCAGTAACTATTTGTGGTCGTTGTGCTCACATGTTACTATTTTTTTTGTGTCTACACATTTTTAGAAACATTGTGCCAATTTTATAACTAGTGTACAATTGCTTAAAAATGTGTGGTATCTGTGTGGTTACTATATTACCATAATTATATTTTTTTACACAAAGTGTATGAATGTTACGACATTGTTACTTGAACATTTTGATGCCAATATCTTAATCAAAGTCACAATTAGACACCTGTTTCTCAAACTGCTTTGACAAGACTTGAATTTACTGCAGTTAAAAATAAATAAAAAGGCGAAAAAATACCGTCTCTCGTCCACTTTTTATATAAAAGTGTACAAATCGATTTCCACAAAATGTCACTGTAAGTAAGTGCTTCTTCGTACAAATATATAGTTAAATTGACTTATAACTAACATATTAATTGTTTATTTATAATGTGTAGTTTCCGTTTTGTATATAAAGTGATATTTTGCAGGCCAGAATACAAGTATGTCACATACACCAACTTCAGATATTAAAATCATTCTGACATGCCTAGTGTGGAAAAGCTTAGTGCCAAATTGTCTAGTGTCGAAGGTCCTAGTTTCGAAGCGACAGATTGCGTGCAAGCAGACTTCATTGTTCCCATACCAAATATATTGAATGTACAGTCAAAATGAGAGAGAATTACCAGTTGTCAAAAGACATCAACAATGAACGGTTTTTAAGTACCGATAATAATATTGTTGAGATGAAATTTGCAATTTTAGATCAGGGAAACATTAAAATAATTGGAGAGAATATAAAAAACAAGTGTAATTTTTTGAGAGACCATTTAATTCTTCATATTTAAACATTTATGCTACATTGCTTGCTTATGAAGTAAAGGAAAAAAAAATACGATTTACTTGATGTAAAATGTACACTTATTAAATTTTCATTGTTTTGATTTACGGTTTCCTCGATTGCATTGGAATTCTCATTTTCAGTTTTTATTTTTGAAGCGTCTGTTTAAACTACGAATACTGGTTGTTCTGTGGGTTTTTTTTTTCAATTCTCAGAAGGTACACTTTTTATTTCTTCTTAATATCTCGCTGGTTTTTCTTGCCCTTGGCCAAAACAGGACAGAATCGTCATTTACCCATGTACTAGGTACAACCGTACAACTGATATAAACTGAGCCACCCTCACTGACGAACCCTCACTGGTGAGCACGAAGGAAAATAGCATTTTTTTTAAACGTTTGAGAATCGCTGGAAACAAAAAAATGTGTTGCACCATTTTGTTAAATCGATAACATTATAAAATTTTCTGCTTACACGTCGACAATTGTCGACACAATCTTGTAACTTTTGTAACTAGAATGCCCTTATAACCTAAAATTATTAAAACATTATAAAGATTTAGTTTTTATAGATTTTTTACTTTAAAGTTTGTTCTAAATAAAAAAAAAGTATTTTTAATATAAAATAATAATAATATTGAGCTCTTCAGCTTAGAAAATTTAAAAAAATGTTTATACATTATATCCGTATATATCAACTTTACCTGTAAAATTACAATTAAAAGGTGGCGCGTTGGTAAATTACAAGCTTTTTCACCAAATTACACAATGAATTTCTTCTGCCACTGACAATCTGGACAGTCAATATATAAAAATTCAATTAATACAATACCTACTAAAAAGAAAAAGTAAGTTTACCTTGGCAAGATGGTGATTCTGATTTATTTTATAATTTGACATTTCACAATAATTTGACAACAAACTTCAAATTTTGAATGGAAGAAGGAACGAAACGAACGAATGATTTCTTAGGACTGGTTGCAGATTGAGAACAATGTTACTACACAGCAACGTAACTGTGAAACCATTAGTTACTGTGTCGACTGTTCCCCATTTTTAGTCGTAGCGACGTAACTATCTCGACTCAGTGACTAAAAAAGTTTCTAGAATAAATTTGTGTCGACACAAAAGTGTCGAAATTTTTCGTAACAACTACCAAAAAATGTTATCTGGGAGACTTATACCAATTGGTATATCTAAATTGTATCGTAAACTGTATCCCATACTTTTCTAAAACAGAGAATAACCCTTGTGCCATAATTCTGTTATAGTTAACGGGAATAGTTAATTCAAGATACGCGGCTGCTGGCGGTCGACATCCGGACATACAGTTCTTCTTCGGAGGATACTACGCCACTTGCAGTGACGGAAAAGTGGTTGACCCAGAGAAATATGGTGACATAGAAGACAAGAGAGAAATATCGTGAGTCATATTTACAATTACGTGCAATGAAGCCAAATTCCTATAGAAACCAATTATGAAAACGAACGAAAATAAAAAATACCTAAACATTTTTTGCCAACAAGAAAGATTGCAATTACAGCAAAGTCTAATCTTGTACCTAAACTAGGCTGAACATGTTACTTGGAATAAAAGAACTTTTGCCCGCAATCTCGTCCGCGCTCCATGTTAAGGATTTATTGTTATAATTTATTCAACCTTGATTACTCAAACGAGTATATTTGACAGGCTTTGAACTTTTTATTTTTAAATAATGATCACGGGAACGGTATCCTTTTATTGGATGAAAGGTACTTACTCTATGTCCTTTTTGTATCTCTGACGTCTTTTGAAAATTTCATGTTAATCGGTTAAGGCGTGAAAGCGTAACAAACAAACTCACTTTCGCATTTAGGTGTACCTAATATTATTGTTAGGATATGTAACTTGGTTATGATGAATGAATGAACGAAGAACGATGATGATATGAACTTAAAATACCTAAGCTGTTAGTCTGAGAATCGCTTGATAATGGTGCCAAGCGTCAATGAAAGAGCGCTTCAAGATACAAAATAAAAATATATACCTATGTTGATTATTTAATATTGAGCAATTTGAGCATGGCTTGTATCTTTAAGTACTTCTTTAATGTTCATTTAAATTCGGCTATATTTGGCCTTTACGAACTTTATTTTGGCCTTTTTCATTTTCAGTATATCAGCAATAGCTCTTCAGCCTCGCAGTCGAGGGTACTTGACAATCCGATCAGTAGATCCAAAGGAGGCGCCACTGATGCAACCCAACTACTTCATAGATGAACACGAGATGAATGTGCTGGTTGACGCCGCTAAAATTGCATACAGACTAGCTAACACTACCGTAAGTAAACACCAATAATGTACTTACCTATTATCTATTTATTCCTTGCTACAATCCCATGAGAAGCATACCTACTTTATATTGTCAATAGTTTTACCTACCAGGTACCTATACCTACTATTTTTATTATAACCATACAATAAAAGAGCAAAAGTTCTCCGGGTATAAATATTGTATATTTATATGTGATACAGTATAAAGGAGATATCAACTATTAACTGTAGCCTGATACAAGCTATTCATGATTATTTAATTACTAGCTGGTGCCCGCGACTTCGTCCGCGTTCTCTATAGCCTTCCTCGATAAATGGACTATCCAACACAAAAAGAATTTTTCAATTCGAACCTGGGGCCCTAGCCAAGAACAAACTAATTCAAACGGGAGCGTTGCGTATTTACGAAACGATAGAAAATAAAGCCTGGTGATTGGTTGTTGTAACGCCCACATAAAATTTTGACCAATCACTAGGCACAATAAGAGGTCTTTCCAGAGATCCGCGTACCGCCTCCCGAATGTTTAGGGTCGCTTCTAGAACTACCTTCGGGTTGTATATATCATCATATAAAACACATGTATAATTTCTATTTCTAGATAATGCGTGAGAAATATGGCATGACGCCGAAAGAAGGCTACGGCAGCGAATGCGAAGGCGGCGGTAGCAATCCCACGGACGAGTTCTTCAAATGTCTCGCGATGCATCACACGGCAGCGGAGAACCATCAAGTTGGGACTTGCAAAATGGGACCGGAATCGGATCCGATGGCTGTTGTTGATATGGAACTGAAGGTGCACGGTATTAAAGGTAAATACACTATGAATTCCTCTGGCTTGCCTTCCCTTATCAGATTAAAGCCAAAAAAGATTCATTAACCCCTGTGAAGAACCGATAAATCAGAGACTGTTTATAGCTACAACTAGCTATAAACAGCTATAAATAACTATAATATAGCTATAAATAGCTAGCTATATACATCAACATGTAGAGATTTTTTTAATTGTGGATCTAACTTCAATCAAACTTCTAGTTTCGTATCGGATAATAAGTACTACTTTGCTGGTGCCCGTGACTTCGCCCCCCTAGAAAATTAAAAGACATAACGCCTGACATACATTGACGAATGATATACTTTTTCCAAGCGTCAGATAACTAACTTTTTCAAAACATACTTCCTTAGATTACGTTACGTGCGACTGAAATATAAAATTGACTTATCACGAAGTAAATAATCATTCCGTTAAAGCAAATACGTGACTTCATTAAACATTAAACAATGCACAGCCACTATCTGTTACTCATTATTATTTAATATAATATATTTGACCTATATATGTATTAGGGATGCATCAATACGATACGGGTACTAATATATTTAATGAATTTAATATGATTTCAATGAAGATAAAATAAATAGAATACAAGTCGTCTTCTACTTTTTAAATTCATTTAAAAAAAATAGTTATTAAAATTAACGTTAATAAGGTATTCTCTAGTTTTGCGGAGAAATCGAAAACCAAGGAACAGAGCGTTAAGGCAAGCACTAATCCAACGGGCTCGTCAAAATCGTAAAACTTCATCTAGTTACATCATTTTATAAATACATATTATATTTAAAAAAAATTGTTTTCAGGTCTTCGTGTAATAGACGCATCCATCATGCCAACAGTCCCGTCTGGTGAGTAAATACCTTCCACCATAACATTGAACACTGAACCCTTAACAATTGTCTAAAATTATTGCCTAAGGTTAAGCGTTACATACAATTAGATAGCAAAGCATACTCATCTTGTCGAAATCCCTCTTTTTCGGACCAAGTTATAATGCGCACTGCCAAATTTTGGAACTCCCTGCCGGCGTCTGTATATCCGAGCTCATATAACCCAAACCTTTTCAAAATTTGAGTGAATAGGCATCTTCTGGGTGAGCTCGCTCCTTAATAGGCCTCATCCTTGCTACACAGCTGGTTGTTGGCCAAGAGCAAACACATCTTTGATAAAAAAAAGTCGCTTGTGCCAAAGCATGCGATGCGTAGCGCGACGTCGCGATGCGCATTTTTCAGGTTTCACTAAAGGGGTGGTTACTGTCGCCAAACTGGAGCTGCTCAATTTATGACTGTGCCTGCCACTACTAAATTAATATATTGTAATTATGATTTAAAGGCAACACAGCAGCGCCCACAATTATGATTGGGGAACGCGGTGCAGAATTCGTGACGACTAGGCACCAACGTTCCAAGAACCGGCCTGCTGAAGGAGGGTTGGAGAGCAAATTTGGCGAGTCTGATTCCGGTGAGACCAGCGGCAACTACGCCAGTCAGGAAGGTGGCAGCGGAGACAGGTAGTTTATTATAGTTTGCTTGTTGATTTTGTTTATTTTAGTTTAGATTTTGTATTTATATTTATACAGTGTGCAAAATTTTATTAACATTGGTTATGAGAAAAAAAAAACAGATTATTGACAATATTGTGAGGTGTTAATTTAGAAAATGGAAAAGTTTTTGAAAAAAAAAAAAAAAATTAAGAACACATTTTCAGACTATAGTTATGCCCTAAACAAATTTTGTAATTTCTTGTGAAGTGTTGAGTGCATGAACACAGCTCAGAATGCTGCAGGGCATGAGAGAGCTATATTTAACTCTAATATTCGTATTTACTTAAGAAAAACCCTATATGTAAATAAATGTTTAAAAAATTATTGATTGTTAATTATATAATATGTACTATGAATTCTTCTTTGTCGTTAATATATTTGTAGATATTCTTTTATTTCATTAAGAAAGAATGTTATCAGCCACTCCAAAGATTCAACAAGTCAATTTTTATTTCGGAGTCTATCGCGAAGAAACTTATTGATACATACGTTTTTTTCTAATATATTATTATTTTTTATTAAATATTGCATTTTGCAGAAAGCAGCACTATCATGTGTCCATCAACAAGATTCCCCTCAGAAAGCTCACACCTATAGAAATCCGTCAGGGGTAAACAGAGTCGTTTTTAACTTTCTACATTATGCTATTGAGCGGTTTATTAAGCATTTGCTAGTCGCTGCATTCTATGTATGATGCAATTTTGGGCCATTTTTTGTGTCTACTGTCTACACAACTAAATTAAGCCTTTCTTAATTCTTAATTTTGGTACAAAGCGAGTGTACCTGAAGTAGCAAGAAAATTTAAGAAAACATTTTGGAAAATGTGTAGACACTAGACAAAAGTATATGAACAGCTGACGCTTTTAACTAAGCCTTAAAAGGGAGCGAACAAACTTTTGCACTTCAGCTTGCTTTACTTTCAATTTTTCCAGAATAAATATTCCCATAAATTATATATGGGTAATAATATTGGTAAGACTTTATACTTAGCCAACAAGCGAATACTTAAAGGCTTCAGCTTATGTATACAGCGCTTTATAAAGGTGAGTCCAGTCTAATTAACAAAATACCTTATAAAACATAATTATATAAAACAAAGTTATATAACATTTGCGGGTGAGTCACGTCATTGTAAACGTCAGATAATCTTGTTTTATTGCATTTTTATTTTAATGTACACAGTCTTGATTTATGTTGCATTATACAGCAATATTAAAAAATGATGACGTGTTATAAAACAGTTGCACTGTGAATGTCTTGCTTGGTTAAACAGTCTTGCATTGTGAAAGTCTTGTTTGGTCAAACAGTCTTGCACTGTGAAAGTCTTGTTTGGTCAAACAGTCTTGCACTGTGTAAGGCTTGCTTGGTTAAACAGTCTTGCACTGTGAATGTCTTGCTTGGTTAAACAGTCTTGCAATGTGAAAGTCTTGTTTGGTCAAACATTCTTGCACTGTGAAAGTCTTGTTTGGTCAAACATTCTTGCACTGTGAAAGTCTTGTTTGGTCAAACAGTCTTGCACTGTGAAAAGTCTAGCTTGGTCAAACAGTCTTGCACTGTGAAAAGTCTCGCTTGGTCAAACAGTCTTGCACTGTGAAAGTCTTGCTTGATTAAACAGTCTTGCACTGTGAAAGTCTGGTTTGGTCAAACAGTCTTGCACTGTGAAAGTATTGTTTGGTCAAACAGTCTTGCACTGTGAAAAGTCTAGCTTGGCCAAACAGTCTTGCACTGTGAAAAGTCTTGCTTAGGCAAACAGACTTTGAGTATTAACCTATTCCTATGTGAAAAAAATTCATGCAGCTTTCTCTTTGCACACAGATGGAACTTCGGTTACCCAAGTAACGAAGCTAAAGATGACAAGCTAACAGACAATCAAACACACAAGACAAACTGGGACAGCAGCCGGTGGAAGCCGTGGGACAAAACATGGCATCATAACCAGTGGGAAACAAAACCTGGATTTCAAAATCAAGATTGGCACAAGGGACCCTCCCCTAGTCAATACAATTCAAGATAACTCCGTTCTCATAAGCAGATTTATAATCTAAGATGTAAAATTTTATTTTCTTTATGAAACTCGTTAAAATTTCTAAAATAGTGTCTCCTAAGTTAATAACGAGCTACAATTAAAAATCATAAACTTAACACCGACTTTCTATTGAGCCCAAATCTTCAAACGCCTTCAAAGATCTTCATAAATTATAGATATTCATAGATATTTCATAAATAAAGATCATCAAATACAATACACAGACAGACACACAGATACACACTTCAAACTTACCGTTTTTACGTGGGGGTTAAAAATAAAAGTGTAGATCAATTAAGAATTAATTACGCATACTCATGTTAAAGGTTTTTCATTATTTGCTTTGCTTTTTTATTGTTTGCGTGATTCGCAATCTGTACTTAGCCAGGTTATAATTATTTTTTACAATAATTAAAATTCACATAGATATTAATAATTAATATTTATTTCTTTAATTAAAATCGATATAATATGTAATTGGTTACTTAAAAATTAATTTTACAAAGTTAATTTGAGACACGCATTCCATAATATGTATACATAAATATTATGGAAAGCGTGTAATCAATCACGCATTAAAAAAAAAAATTATTTTAATGAGCTGGAGTTCTAGGAGTAATTGGCTTTCGTACTAATTCGAGTAATCACTACATAATTATTATAAAACAAAGTCCTCCGCCGAGTCTGTCTGTCTGTTCGCGATAAACTCAAAAACTACTGCACCGATTTTCATGCTGTTTTCACCAATGGATTGAGTGATTCTCGAGGTAGGTTTTAGTGTATAATTTACAAAGTTACGCGGGCGAAGTCGCGGGCACCAGCTAGTTATGTATAAATTAATTACATAACATATAAGTTGGTTTATATTTTTAACATCGTAATAAATAATAATAATATTTAATATTAATTCGTGTAACGATGCAAATTCAATAAAGAAACTTTAGCCCTGTGTTATGATCGATAGTCATACTTGCTATGGATTTTAAATTAGTGAAAATAACAAAAAATATTTACTTTAAAAATAAAATAATTTTAGTATTTAAAAAAAAAATTTAATATTATACAGTTGACTAAAAAAAAGCATGAATTAAATTGCACTATAATACCTACAATCTTCAGGCAAGTTTTCATACAGAAATATAAAATGTAAGAAATAAAAAAGATTTTATTTTTTTAATTATTCCGAATCAATACGAAAGCTTGAACATAATATAATATATATTTTAATTTTTTAAATTTTTATATTTTATTATGTAATATTAAACAAACACATAAGGAGGACAAATTATGTTAAAACCAGCTAACATGTTAATAAACAGCACAAATTGGTCCTTTATTACAATTTATTATATACATCATAGAAAAATAGTGACATATCTTATTATAAAAAATTAAATTAAATATATATATTTTAATTTAAAGTTATCTCGCCTTATTTATTTCGTAACCTTTTAATTTTCTTTTTGGCTTCACAGTTTCACGTTTCAGATCTAGAAAAAAATATAAAAAAAAAAACATGAACTTTTAAAGAAATGAAATAATATTGAAATACAGTGTATGTAGACAAGTTATGAAAATAATTAAAATATAACCATCCACATACATCAATCCAAGTAAAAAAATTTATATTTTCATTAGTAATTAAACCAACCAGTGACTATAAAGGGCCTCTTTCACCAACTACAAGTGAAGTGTTGATTAGTAATTACTTTTAGAAATAATTTTATTTTAAAACTAGCTGGTGCCCGCGACTTCGTCCGCGTTGAAAAAGAAAAAAAGTAGCCTATCCTGTGTCCTGTACGTCTAAATGTTTATCTACCAAGTTTCATGAAAATCAGTTGATTCGTTTAAGAGTTATGGAGGAACATACATACATACATACATACATACAGAAAAAAAATCTAAAAATGGTCAGTTTAGTTTCAGTATCATGTATAGAGCCTATAAACACGATATCTCTAAAAACAAAGTAACTTACTCCATGACCAACCCTTACATCTTTATTATTAATATTGATTATGCACTCGGTTTACTGCGTCCTTCGTTAGGCTATTTTTTTATTATTATTTTCTTTTTAATGTTTGGGACTTTTACCACCGTACAAACAAAGGTATATCAGCACGTTCATCCCCGGTGACCGGTGACTTTAAATGGCGGTTAGGCTACTTGACACACGGTGAAAGAGGCCCTAAGTTACATATTATATGTACATTATGCTATACTCACTCTTCACTGCCGTCAGGTGTCTCTGGTATGGAAATGTTTCTTCTTGCTGTAGCATTGCTCACTGGTTCGTCTGAATCGTTCATAAGTTCTTGTTGCTGGAAAAGTAAAAGTTTACATTTGTGATTGTGCCTAATGTTGAAAGTATTTAATACGCACATTTACTACAGGGCACACAGTTCTGACAGAAAGCAAGGTGAACTTATTTCCATTGGTGAAAACAGCATGAAAATGAGTACAGTCGGCCGCATAAGTCGATTAACACATTCAAAAGTGCAAAGCAACGTAACACTTAAAGCGCTTAAGTCGTTGTCACGACTAGAGAACAAAATAAGCTTCACGTACAAACGATCGTAAAAAGCTTCAGTAAGTAAGTAATTAAGTAAGTAAACTTACTTACTTAATTACTTAGTTACTGAAGCTTTTAATGTTAAGCTGAGTGTTAAGTTGTTTTGCACTTTTTAATGTGTTAATCGACTTATGGGGCCGACTGTACAGTAGTTTTTGAGTTTATCGCGAAAAGACAGACAGACAGACAGATAGAGCGGCGGAGGACTTTGTTTTATAATATGTAAGTATAAGGATATTAAGCAAAACAGTTACCATTTCGGTCTCGTAGACAATAGTATGCAATGAGTCGTCGGAGTCGTCGAATAGTGGCGGACTGGCTTCGCGTTGCGACGACAAACGCGTTGAACGCCGCCGAGGTTTTGATTCTACTATTCAAAATTAACATTATTTATAATTTTATTTGTTGCACAAAAGAAAATAATGTGAGACGACCAAAAGGTATGTGACCGAGAATGCTCGTTTTATTTATTTATTTATTTATTTATTGTACAAGGCCCCCAACGAGGCAGACATCCAACTAACACATTGTACAAAATAATTAACACAAGGCGGATGCCGCCGCAATTATAGGGAGCTCAGCATGCACCAATAAAAGCTACAAGCAACATCTAGGGAATAAATAATAAATAATAGAAATATATATTGTATAGCGTTACACTACATGTCACGTCCATTAAATGAATAATAATCAATAATCAATCAATTAACAATCGATAAAATAAATAATAATAAATAAAGTCAAAAATAATTAAGATAAAATGTCAGGTGTCGGGACCACGGACGAGGATGACTCTCTTAATTTTCGACGACGCATCGCTGTAAGGGTCAATTTCATGCCTTAGGGAGTTCGCATGACCCATAATTCGATTCAGTGGCGAGAAACGGCCCAAGTTTGTTCTGAAATGGTTCAGTTGGAAAGGCTTAAATCTGCCCGGTCGAGGCGCTCGACGAGGAACACTAAAGTTTATACGCGACAAGAGTTCAGGCGAATCGACTGTCCCCCTCAGTATTTTGCAGAAGAATAGGACGTCCAATAAAAGCCTCCGGGATTGCAGAGACTCGACACCGAAGTGAATCAATCTGGCCTGATAGCTTGAGAGCTCCCTAGCTAAACCGCGTCCATAAGACAAGTGCCAAAGGAATCGCTTCTGTACAGACTCCAGACGCTTGATATATACATCGTAGTGTGGATTCCATATGGCTGAGCAATACTCTAGGCCTGAGCGTACATAAGCATTGTAAAGAGCAATCATTGTCGATGGGTTTTTGAACTCCCTGCAACTTCTAATTATAAAACCAAGGGACTTAAACGCTTTCTTCACAATATTGTCAATATGGATATTAAAACGAAGTTTTGAGTCAATCTGAACTCCAAGGTCCCTCGCAGAGTCCACGCTCCGCAGATAAGTGCCGTCAAAGTGGTAGGTCTGCCCCGGTGGGAACCGTCCCCTAGAGAGATGCAGGTGAAAGCATTTGTCGATGTTAAGCGACATGCCATTAAGCCGGCACCAGTTCGACAATCTGTTAAGATCATCCTGGAGCCCCGCACTATCCCCCGGAGACGCCACACCTTTGAAAATTTTGAGATCGTCAGCGAAGAGCAAACAATGTGAGTTCCGGAAACATGATTCTATGTCATTTATAAAAACATTAAAGAATAGGGGACCAAGATGACACCCCTGGGGTACGCCGGAATTTAATGCGAAGGAATCTGAAAAATATCCTTTAAGGACCACTCTCGACACCCTTCCAGTCAGATATGACCCCCACCAATTTAGGAGATTGCCGGACACTCCATATTGCCTAAGTTTACGTATCATAATGTGGTGTTGAACCCTGTCGAACGCCTTGGCAAAGTCAGTATATATAGCGTCTACAGGGTGACGAGAATCCAGTAAACCGCTCACCCTATCGATAAAAGTGCAGAGATTTGTTGATGTCGAACGGCCACTCATAAATCCATGCTGATAGGGAGATAACAGATGTTTAAAGTGGCTATTAAATAGAGGGTACAGTAGCTTCTCGAACACCTTGGCAAAAACAGGCAGGATTGCTATGGGTCTATAATTTTTCACTTCAGAGTTGTCGCCAGCCTTATAAAGGGGAAGTATAAATGCTTCTTTCCAAATTAATGGGAAGATTCCCTCATTCAGAGACGCATTGTATATCATTGTTAGAGGCAAACTCAGAGCACCAGCACATCTGACAGCAAACACTGAAGGGACACCGTCAGAACCAGCCGCTTTATGTGGAGGAGACAAAACAACAGAGCAGAACGAAGCGCCAGTCAGAACACACCCAGTTTCATCAGCCGTGGACGGGAGGGAACTCGAGGAGCTAGAGGAACAATTATATACCGTCGCAAAGTGAGCAGAAAAAAGATTGCTGATATCATGGCCGTCAGTAGCAGTTACACTCCCAAGAGACATCCTAGCGGGATAGGATCCACAAGCGCGCCTTCTACCCTTTACGAACGACCAAAACAGCTTTGGATTGGACCTAAGTGATGACTCCATTCTGTGCAAATAATCTTTATAACATATCTTCTGCAGCCCGATGCATTTACTTCTCAGTGAATCATAATAGAGAACATCACGAGGGTTTCTCTTAAATTTCTTCAATTTCATGCGTAATTGTCGTAATTGCCAATATGAACAATCTGTCCCAATAGTGTAATTTTAAAGAATATAAGCAATATTCTAAAGTATGGAGTAATGAGTCTGACCATCGATTTTAGTTAATGATATCCGCCAAATATAGCTCACTAGACAAATACGGCAGTGTTTTTATTTTTTTGATATCTTAAAAAATGACCGAGTTATAAGCGTTCAAAGTACGCGCGCCACCCAAATTTTTTAATACTACTCGCGAACGTTGATGACGTCACAAGGGCCTATTCTAGATGCAAGAAAGAGAGATTTGTAACTCAAA
Organism: Synanthedon formicaeformis; assembly: GCA_945859745.1. Taxonomy (NCBI): domain Eukaryota; kingdom Metazoa; phylum Arthropoda; class Insecta; order Lepidoptera; family Sesiidae; genus Synanthedon; species Synanthedon formicaeformis. Next base: position 7,292,853 of record OX243972.1, read on the forward strand.
AACTACTGGACCGATTTTGAAAATTCTTTCACCTATAAAAAGCTACGTTATCAGCAAATAACATAGGCTATATTTTATAAAGTTACGCGGGCAAAGTCGCGTGCAACAGCTGGTAATATCATAAAGAGAGTAGATTTCTATTTTTGTTTGTAATTTATTAACTCAAAAACTACTGGACCGATTTTAAAAATTCTTTCACCTATAAAAAGCTACGTTATCAGCGAATAACATAGGTTATATTTTATAAAGTTACGCGAGCGAAGTCGCGTGCAACAGCTGGTAATATTATAAAGAGAGTAAATTTCTATTTTTGTTTGTAATGAATAAACTTAAAAACTACTAGACAGATTTTAAAAATTCTTTCACCCATAGAAAACTACATTATCAGCGAGTAACATAGGCTATTAACATAGACTATAAAATTACGGGGACGAAGTCGCGTGAAAACAGCAAGTTGATTACAAATTATAAAAATATTCTTAAAATGATTCTTGAGCGGGACTTACGACAAAGATTTCCTCAATACTTTCTGAAGTTATCAGGTTCGGAATAAAAATACGTCAAAATTTTAAAAAAATTCAAAATGGTACAAAAAGTACAAAAAGTCCAGTGCTTATTATAGGTCAGTGGCGCCGGAGCATTTGAAAATTTAAATAATGACCGTTACTTTTGCCATATAATAAATACTAATAATAATAATAATAATAATAATAAAAGATACTAATAATTTGTACATAATATATAGTGCCTATATATAGTGCCTATATATTATGTACAAATTCAACCATCCACACACCTTCTAAATTATTTTTCCAAGTGCCAATGGATACGAAAAGACATAAAAAGTGGATGACCATGAAGCCCGTCACACACGTATTTTATTTTAGTGTGTGTAAGACATCGTCACTTTTCTCCCTATAAAAATATACTTACCTGCCTAGTATACTAACAAAAATACCTATTATACTCTTTATGATATGAGGATGACTTACAACCAAGTATATGCTTGCAAAGTTGCAAACCGCAACCTAGCTGATACAACAAAACGTACATTTACATTTTGTGTCGAGAGACAGTTAAAACAAATGAATGACCTGTAGTACAGAAACGTAGACAAAAAGAACTGACCCGCAAGATACCTACTTCATTAAGATATTCTGAACCCGATAACTTCAGAAAGTATTGAGGAAATCTTTGTCGTAAGTCCCGCTCAAGAATCATTTTAAGAATATTTTTATTATTTATAATCAACATGCTGTTTTCATGCGACTTCGTCTGCGCAACTTTATAAAATATGGCTTGAGTTACTCGCTGATAACGTAGCTTTCTATAGGAGAAATAATTTTTAAAATCGGTCTAGTAGTTTTTAAGTTTAATCATTATACTCGTAAACAAAAATAGAAATCTACTCTCTCTATAATGTTACCAGCTGTTGCACGCGACTTCGCCCGCGTAACTTTATAAAATATGGCCTATATTATTCGCTGATAACGTAGCTTTCTATAGGTGAAAGAATTTTTAAAATCGGTCCAGTAGTTTTTGAGTTAATTAATTACAAAATACAAATCTATCTTTTTACTATGAACTTGCGTCTAGCATCGGCCCTTGTGACGTCATCCACTTAGCACGGGCGAACTTGAAAATTTGAATAGCGACCGAAGTTTCGGTGTCAATAACTTCAGAAATACTGCATCGATTTTGATGAAACAAAAACTTTTCACATGTACATAACCATAGCTCTGATATTATGTGTGTTTTATAGTCATTTTCAAACCCATCGGTCAGACCCATTCCCAAAGTATGGGTCTACTTGGGGGTATAAAAGTACCCATACTTTATATTACACTAGCTGGTTCCCGCGACTTCGTCCGCGTTCAAAATGTTACATTATAGCCTAAAACCTTCCTAGATAAATGGACTATCCAACACAAAAAGAATTTTTCAATTCGAACCAGTAGAGTTCCTGAGATTAGCGCGTACAACCAAACAAACAAACTCTTCAGCTTTATATATTGGTATAAATTCAATATCTTAAGATGAATGAATGCGAACTGAGTGGCGGACGTGGGCTACTTACTTAGTTAATAAAAGGCTTTTTTTTTTTCTCTTGGCCAGCATCAAACTGTTAAGCAAAGCAAAGTTAACGTCAAAAAGATAAAAAAATGTAGATAATTTACAAACCTTTTTTCTTAGTTTTTCCTTTATCGGCTTTAGAATTTCCAGATCCGTTGGAATCCGAGCCTGACTTCGATTTGGTTGTTCGTCTCGTGGTCACCTTGGACGTGTCTAGGTCTTTGATTATGGATGTTGACGGGGCTTCCTGTTGTTTTTCCGCCGTTCTAGACTGAGCTTTAACTGTGAATTAAAGTTGAATTTTATTGTAGAAAATAAACTATTTTTTTTTTATTTGTATTATTCGATGACAGAAAATGTGCTTGCATGTAATAATGCATCACACAGAGATACAACTTCATTGTAAATATGGAGAAAATAGAACATGTATACAAATACATATGTATTATACTTAAAGAAAAACTGTGCATAAACAAATTTACAGAAGAATTGCAAAAAACTGTCGAGTTTCAACATAAAAAAAGGAAAAATACAGTTATGAAGGTCTACCTGCAGCGACGTCAACCAAAGAGCTCTGCGAAAGTGTTCTCTTGACTCCTTTCTCATTGTCCCCTGTTTCGGCTGCTTTCTCATTGTCCCCTGCTTCGGCTGCTTTCTTATTATTCGCTGTTTTTTTGGATTTGCGGCCCGCATTTTTCTTGGACGATTTACTTTTCTCTCCTGATACAAATTGTTGAAACAATTAATATACTCTTCGAAGTTCACTTTATATACATTCAAGCACACTTCAGTAGGTATAGAGAGAAAATAATTTTTATATGAGTTAAGAGTAGAGTATTTTTATTGTTTTTCTTGAAAACTAATTTCTCCGCCTATGCCAGTTTCCAGAAAAAGGAACATCGGTCTGTTTAAATTAAAATAATTTGGCGTTACCAACCATCTATAATATGTACCTGTTCACGCAGAAAAGAAAGTCGGCTCTGACGATTAACGAGGATATCTTAAAACTTACAATTAACTTTAGATGCAATATCTATAAGGTTCATAATACAATGCACCTGTTAGTTTTGTCTCACTCGCACGAGCGTAAGATGGCAAGCGGCGCACGCTAACATGGCGACAGTTGACGACCAATAGCGATACTGGAAAATGCTGTGAAGTGTGTGGATTGGTCGATAGCATTTCCCACGCTTTAAAAATCAGTTGGGATCTATTGTACTTTGTACCTTTAGTACGTTTGGCCTTTTTAACTGGTGACACTCCGCTTGAATCTGAATCGACGCCGCCTTGAGTCCCATCCGTTGACGTGTTCGAGTTGGATGATTGGATTTCGTTGGATGGTGAATTCTGATGGCTCTCTGATTCTGATGGTGCTTCCTTGGACGTGGACGACACTGCTGCTGTTTCTTTTGCAGCCTCTATTTGTAAAATAACATAATGTACACTTAAAATATTTTTTTTCGAAGCGATAAAAGCGCATTTAGTCATTGTTAAACCAAAATCTGCTATGTGCAAAATTTTAGACACACTTACAGATGGGTCCTGAATGAGCTGTTATTCATGATTCCCTCTCAGTCACAAGAGAATATTTTTTTAAGTATACTATCGTACTCGCTCTTAATGCAACTAAACTAAATACCTTCGGAGATCCTGGTGATGACAGATACGACTTCAGTGGGCGATGTTTCGTCGATGAAGACCTCTTCGGGAACTGTCTCGTGGATGCCCACGTGGGTACTGCGCGCTATCGGGTGAGCTGTAAACGCACACAAATTTACACCTTAACACCTTTACGATAAGAACTAAATTTAATTATAATTTTTTAATTTATCTGTGTATATCTTAAAACCTATTACAAGTTTTTTGTTTGTGCTGTTGGTGTACCTTTCGAAAAATAAATAAATAAATACGAGATTTTTTTTGTGTACGAGATTTCTTTACTTTCCTGTCGGATTTCTAATTCCTCATTATTATATAACGGAAATTTTCTATTTTGGAAAAGACGTTTTAGGAAGTTATCATAAACGAGTATATTACATTGTCAAGTCCAGGTACGAAAACCTTTGTGAATTTTCAAATTCGCCTGTATGTTGGTTATGATCTCAAAAACTATTGAATATTTAGCTTCGTACGTAAGTAAGTGATTGGTTAAGTTAGCCACCAGACGGGCTGTCAAATGACCCAAACCATAGAGAAATACTGGTTAAGTAGTTATATATCTATGCCCAAACTTATACTTCATATACTTCATAAGCGACGGTAACCACAAACCATCAATTGAATCGCCTACCTATCTTCTACCTTTCACATACAAAAAGTAATGGTTATGCAATACGGGGCATCTTAATGATTACAGATTTTTTAAATTAATAAGAAACTTACGTAAACATAAAGTCGAGCGTCCAATATTATTAAGCAAGGTGTCATCTGTTAAGTTATTCTGCAACGTGCCCTCTGTCATTTCTATAAAAATAAACATGAACATTACAAATTATTCATTGCACAAGTATTCAATATTTAATCAAGAAAGTGTAATATAATTTGAATAGTTACCGATATTTGATATTTTATTAAGAGAAGCACGCTCCGCCACCTCCAAAGCTCCCAAGTACCGCGACAGATAACGACTAGATGTTTTGTCGCTTAGTTTCTGTAAGGGACACGATTTATTCATATAATTCAAGCTATAATTAAAATTATACACTTTCTATTGAGCCCCTATTGAACACGCTATATCTGCTGTAAGTTTCTAAGGAGTTGGGTGTCCCGCAGACTGCTGCAGCATCAGGTCAAGGTTACCATGTCATGGAAATACCACCGAACTGAAGTAACATAATACCAGACTTCATATCTGGTACTTCAACTCTTAGGGCCTCTTTCACAAACTACATGTAAAGTGTTGATTAGTTACTTTTAGAAATCATTTTCTGTTATATTGAATTATGCACTCGATTTACTGCATCATTCGATAGCCGTTTTTTTTTATTATTTTCTATTTAATGTTTGGGACGTTTACCGTACAAACAAAGGTATATCAGCTCCATTATCCCCCGTTACCGGTGACTTTAAATGACAGTTTGGCCTACTTGACGTTTGTGAAAGAGGCGCTTAAACGAATGATTATTAACTGTTTTTCATGAAACTTGGTAGATATACATTTAGACGTACAGGACACAGGATAGGTTACTTTTTCAACGCGGACGAAGTCGCGGCCGCCAGCTAGTTTTGAATATAATTGCACTCACTGAACAAAAGTCACGCAGCAGGTTGGCGAGTCCTGGCGCTAGGGTGGTATCACGGGGCGGCGACAGAAGCGACAGCATTCGGCATATCAGAGCAGTTTCCGACGCGTCCGGGTATCGAACCAAGTGGCTGCACAGCGTCTGAGCCATCGCTCCTTGACTATCCACCAACTGGGAACACGTGACATCATTCAAATTATACTCGTATGTTATGAAGTGTTTTCTGTAGACACGGGAATCATTTAAATGATCTTCTAATTTAAATTTTAATTATTTTTTACAAATTTGAGCCGTGTCTTCTGTACAATAAATATTTTTTTTGAAGAAAAAAAAAAAACAATTTGTACACGTTGTACTTATGTCACCGTGGTTGCAAAATAGTTTTTAGAATATGGATTTTGTTCACATGCACATATTAATAAATGAAGTTTCCACAAAAAATGTGTACCCATTACTACATAATATAGTGTATCAAAATATGGATTAATTAATATTAAATAGGAGTTAATGCTTATACAGACGGAGAGAGGCGGAAAGCTACTTCAAATTATACCACGTAAGATGTATATATTATGTAGGTATTTCTTTTTGGCCTGAATACATACCTCGTGGTTGACCTTGGTTAGTGAGACTATGAACCGAACGACCGCCTCCTGGTCGATCTCGGCGAGAGGCGAGCTAGAAGGAGCGTTGGCGAGCGTTCGCAGTATGGGAATAGTCGCCCGCTACAAACACAGAGGGCGTTAGTATCACTGAATCAGAAACGAAAGCTTAGATATTTATAAATACATGTTATAACATAGAATTTTAAAAAAGTTACAATTTACTAGCTGTTACACTTACACGCGACTTCATCAGCGTAATTTGATAAAACATAGCCTATGTTACTGGCTATTAATGTAGATTTTTATAGGTGAAAGAATTTTCAAAATCGGTCCAGTAGTTTTTGAGTTTATTCATTACAAACATACAAAAATACAAATCTTCTCTCTTTTCAATATTATAATAGTACAGATTCATTATACCTGTATTTGTTCCTGTGCTCCGTCCACTGAAACTGGGAATGTTTCGAAGAAAACGCCAAGGGTTTGACGCAGATTATCCTCATCCTCTGTAAAAATAGAGAGTAACAATAATAAATTATATCAAGGTGTGCCATCTTTGAACAACATTGTCGAAATGTATCTGTAAAACGAAGTTAAATTCAGTCCGTATCTCTCTACTGTTGAATGTAGGCCTCTCCCAAGGGTCGCTACCACGTATGGTCTTCTATCCTTCGCATCCAGCCACTTCCCTCATGCGAAGTCTTTCAGGTCTTCTGTCCACCTGGCCGCAGAACGTTCCACGCTGCCTTTTCCAATTCTTGACCTATCCATTCGAAAACTCGTTTACCCCATCGGTTATCCGTACTGCGTTTGAATGTGACCGGTCCATTTCTATTTCAGAGGGCCTAGTGCGAGTTTTACTCGATCAAACGCGTAGAACGCGTTAACGTCAATTTATATGGGAATGAAGCAGCGCCACCTAGTGGCTAACGTGTAGGTCTACTTCATTCCAATGCAAATTGGCGTGTTCGGCGCGTTCGACGCGTTTGATCGAGTAAAACTCGCACTAGGCCCTCAGCTCTCTGATTCTTTCGGCTATGTCGATGACTCGTTCTTCGTTCGCCCTTAACATAAAAGCAAGGCTTCAACTTTCACTTGTAGCAAGTGTGCACCTATCATCAGGACCTACGCAGCACCATAATTGCACCTATCACAACGTTGCTTGTGATTTGTGACGATAGCCACCTTCTAATCAAGTGAACCTACAGCCTGATTAACATAAAAAATAACATAAAAACATGGATTACCCACGAGCTGTCATTGTCTTTTGACTTGGAACAGTTATTTATAGTAATTTTATAGTAATTTTGAAATCAATATAACATACTCACCATTGACTGGGTTGAACCACAGCAGCAGAAGTCTGCCCAGAATGGGAGGCGAATCGAGTTGTCCGATGTAAATCAATCGGCAGAGACCTTCCACTATTATCAGTCGTAATGATTCATTCTAAACAAAGTTTATGTAACATTAATTCAAACTATCGCGCGAATTTTAATACAAAAAAGTCTCAGCTATAAATTCGATCGTACAATCATAATTGATAAACAGATGCAATTCAGTTTTTAATAAAAATATTTTATTTAAAATCCATACTACATAATATTATAAATGTGAAAGTATGTCTCTGTCTGTCTGTTACCTTTTCACACCTAAACTACTCAACCGATCATCGTTAAATTTTGCATACCTCGTTGTCCAGAATGGACATAGGGTATCTTACATCCAGAAAAAAAGTACCTACTGTTCCTAATAGATCATTTAAAATTAAGAAAACTAACGCCTGGAAAAAGTGTAATAGCAATAAAGATGTCCGGCGTTTATATTGCTTGAAATCGCTGGAATCATATAGTATTACAATAAAACCTCAATGTATATAAATAAAAAAAATAATCGGTAAATGTGTTGCTAAGCTCAAAACTCGAGAGCACTGTTGGATCGATTTGGCGTTTTTTTTTTTCAAATATTTTTTGAAATTCGAGAAAAATTCTTATGAGTTCTTTTGTTAAAAAACACATCATCTGTCACAGTTCAATAGCTTTTGACAGAACGGCGTGTGTCTTAATAAAACTTGTACGTTTTTACTATAATCAAGTTGAATTTCAGTTACTTACAGCCCCATCCATAAGCTTGTTGAGTAGGGCGATGACTGTTCCTTGCGAGGGAGACAACTTGGTCATACTATCCAATGTTGAAACTGTCAAAATAAAAATAAAAATGCATTTATTTATTTATTTATTTAAAAACAAGCGGTTAAATTACAAGAAATGGTGATTAATGTCTCAAACCCATAATAATAATGGGGTTTGCTAATGAGTTATCGTATACTTACAAGTTTTTTTCTATTTATTTTAAGATACACCTTATTAAAGATACAGGTAAATATATGGATATAATTGAAAACCTATATAGATCACAAACTGGCAGGTTGCTACATCATTATGTACTTCGATAAAAAGATTCGATTGAAGATAATTTCTTCTGTATTTTCAAATATTTTACCATAGAATCTCAACCACATATTTGTTTCAAGTATCGGATAATATGAAAACGCTTTGATCGTGTATGGCTCGCATTAAAATATGACGGATATTTTAATATCCGCCATATTTTAACGGTGTGACGTCATAGCTACTTATAGCAACGTCACAGGAAATTGAAAACTGTTTTACCATTTACAAACTATTAAGGGCCTCTTTCACAAACTAAATATAAAGTGTTGATTAGTTACTTTTATTTTAGAAATCATTTTCTGTTATATTGAATTATGCACTCGGTTTACTGCATCATTCGATAGCCGATTTTTTTTAATTATTTTCTATTTAATGTTTGGGACGTTTACCGTACAAACAAAGGTATATCAGCTCCATTATCCCCGGTTACCGATTACTTTAAATGACAGTTTGGCCTACTTGACGTTTGTGAAAGAGGCGCTTAGTCTTACAAAAATTATAATATGATAAGTACCTAATCTGGGCACATCCAAATTCGAAAATTTCAAGACAGGGAAAATCTATTGGTTTATTATTTTTATTATTATCTCACCACAATCGTCGAAGGTGTCCATGGTTTGGCGGGTGCTTCGTTTCTTGGTGGTGTTGATGGTGCTTCCGTCCGCTTGTTCGTCTTCGAATAGAAGCGCGCCGTGTACGCACAGCAGGTCCATTAAACACTTCAACGTTATCGATACAACATTGTGCTCGTGCATCGGAACAACAAGCTGTTTTTTTGAAAATTCTATTAAATAAAATCTGTACACATCGTCGATCGACTATAATACTAGATACACGGTCTCATACAAAACAAAAACCAATAAGTGGCATATACGATATATCATGCATTAATTCTATTGCAAACTATATCAGAAAAAAGTCTTAAAATTGACATACAGTTTTTACAAAATGAAACTTATACGCTGAGATCGTAAGATTGTAAAACGCATACGCATTTGAAGGATTCCCCCTTCAATCTTTCTCACATTACAATTGTTTTGTTAGAACATAATTGCAATACGAATGTTTTGAGATGAAATATAAATAATTTTTTGACCAAACAAAACACTTACCCTAGCAAAAAAGAACACTTGGTTCTCTATAGCAAACTGTTTGTCCAACATTCCAAACATTGCGAACGTTTGTAGTGAATTCTCGAGTACTTTGGGATGTTCAAGTGTTTCCTTCTGAAATTTTAACAAAATCCTTACATATTATTATTAAAAAAAAAAGTTTGCCTGTCTGGGTCTCTGTATGTATGTGCACGATGATCTGAAAAACTACTGAACCAAATTTTATGCGGTTTTCATCTATCAACAGAGACTCCTGAGGAAGGTATGGGTGTATAATTCGATAAGGTTTTGTGTAAATTGGTTGAAAATATGACGATGATTGTTGAAGATGTCAGAAAAAAAAATTAAGTCGTCTGGGAGCTTTCGTCGAAAACGATGTCTAATCCGTTTGATATTATTATCACAAAACAATGTATGGTGAAATTATTTCTCTTTTATTGGTCTACAAAAAAGTCCGCGATGGCATATTTTATATCTATATTTAAGGACAGATTACCATACACATTCTGACTTCTAAAAAAAATGTAAAATTTGGTATTAGGAAAAGCTATTTAGACGAATACAGTAAGTATTAATCATTCAAGCTGTCTCGCATCAACGCGACACCATTCTTTTATGGGACTACCATTTTTCTCAGTTGCCTGATTATCTCCTAGGACTTACTTTTAGTAAACTATATACTACAGGTAGACGATGAAGTGTCTTTATTCTACTAGATTCACTGGGTAATAGGGCGATTGCCATTGCCACTTTGACGGCAGCCACCGACCATCAAGTAGTATATTGTCAAAGAAAAATACATTTACCGAAAATGGTACCAAAAACGAGTAAATATTCACTACTAAAGCAACAAACCTCAAGGTATTTGACGAAGAGCTCTATCATAGGTGGTATCTTGTTGATTTGAGTCGTATCGAGGAAACTGTTCACAATCATGAGACATTTGTTCAATGCGTCCACGTCGTTAAATTTCTCAACTGTTGGCTGAAAATCAAACAGTTATAAATTCAAAATTTAAAAACTTCATAATGTAGTATGCTATGACAAATGAGAATTTGGCCCGTCAATAAAAATGTGTATGCACATTTTTATTAACGGGCCAAATTCTCATTTGTTATTATAATAAAAAAAAGTCAACTAATCAAACCATCCAACAGCAATTACAATTCAAGGAAATATGAAACTTTTGAGTTAGTCAAAAATGTGATTTTTATCCTGTTATCATGTTTTTGAGAAATATCGATTTATTTTGTTTTAAAAAAAAAGGCAACTGTTACCTGTGGAGTGAGTGGCTCTGGTGGAGGCACATGAACATTTAACTTTTCCAATTGCTTCTGTATTTCTTCGACCTGAAAAAGTTATTTTCAAACATTAATTAAAAGCGAAAGTTTATTGTGTGACCTAAACTTAACTTGCGTTAGTTTACTTACGGTAGGTAAGTAAACTAACGCATGTGTCGTGTCTTCTTCTCTTATAACAGACATCAGAATGCTTAACAAAAATAAGTTAATGATTGTCATTTTCTATAGTGAACTTACCTTGGCCTTACATTCCGCCGCCAGAGGGTAATTCTGAACTTTGACTGCCTCTTCCTGCTCCTCCATGGCTACGTTCAAAGCCAGGCGCAGTTCGCCTCTCTGGAATGTATTAATGAAAAATATCTTCCTTTAAACTCCAAACAACCTTGATTACAATATTCTTTAATCTTCATGATATACATATAAATATTGTATTGTATTTTTCTTGCACGGCAGCGATTATCAAAAACAAATGTGCATAAAAACGAGGAAATCTTATGTGATTTACGATGCCAATAATAAAACGGTCAATCTCGCCAGAGCTTTTTGAGACGATCTCACAATTTTTTTTTAACATTATACATGTTTAATCTAATGTGATTGACAGTTAAGCCAGAATAAGTCCCCTATTACAAAGTAGGTGGGCCAAGATCAATACCCAGGCATGATCAACTCAGGTGGAGAAAAAGTGTAGTAGGATCCAAAAGAAAAAGTGGATCCAAGTGAACGGAGCGAACTTTTGAAACATTTTTAATCAACTGTACGTTGAGCAGTTATTACATTTTTCAATTTGTAGGAAACCAATTTAGGAACCTAAGTAGTGAACTAGTGATCACACTACACTAAATTGATTTCTAAATCAGAGATATAGAATTTAAAATAGAATTTAAAATCTAAATTGGATCCAACCTGTTCTTGCTGCGATTACAACTTACGATTTCCTAAATTGGTTTCCTACAAATTGAATAAGTGTAAAAAGTTAAAAGTGGTAAAAAGTTGACGAATGGCGTCCAACTCCTTTTTTATATCGTAATAATCTTTTTATATCGGTGCTTTCTTTTGTGTGTTTGCGTGTGTCTGTTGGTGTAACATTGTGGATGTGTGCATTAATGTCGATTTTACCTGCATTTTAATCTCGCTGGTTTCGATGTTGGGTTGCGCTTTAACCGGCGAGGTTGGCTCTTCATCGACGTACGGCTCGCGTATTGTATTAAGCACCCTACACACGATCTGCTCGCGCGCCGCCAGTTCGGGCACGGCGAGCTCCAACGCCCGCATCAGAACACGAATCACTTCGTAACTCAGGGGGCCATGGTTACCTACACAACATTTATAATGTCAGCGTTTATCTTCCATGGCGGGAATTTCTTTTAAATTAAAATTACATTTTCGTTATAAAAAAAAAATCTTCAATATAAATAAAAATGAATCCCTAAATGTGTTGCTAAGCGCAAAACTCGAGAACGGCTGGACCGATTTTAATTCTGTCTTCACTCATGGATAGAGGAATAATCAGGTAAGGTTTTTACGTAGGTAAAAAAAAATGCACCCCGGGCGAAGCCAAGAGCGGGTCGCTAGTGTTCTAAATAAAGAAAGATGAATGAAAAACCGGTAAAAGATGTGTGTGTCCTCGCGGCAGTGAATCGGATACTGGCTCAGCCAGCACACCGTTTGTGACTCACTACACAAACATATCAAAACATATTTTATATACAAACATATTTTATAAATTACTTAGATAAATCTTAATATCTCATTTATGATATCGTCAACGTACCTGTGAATACATCAATGATGAACTCTTGTATGGCGTGTCTGCCAGCCGTGTCGCTGATGTTGTACAACTGAAGCATTTGTGCTAACTCCTGCAGTACGTTCTGGCGAATGTTGACGTCAACTTGATCGGTCGAAGGACAAGGAAGCGCCAGCACACTAAACCATGTAATCAGAATTAGACCATCACTATTTTTTTTTTATTTTGGAATTTTATGGCCTGGTAACTAGACCTTTAAGCCAAACCGTCACTATTCGACCATCTCTATTGACATCACAGAGCAAAGAATCGCCGAGCCGACCGCTGTGATTGGCATATACATATACCTCGATTCGATCGAGGAAAGCGCAGGTTCGAGACCTGGTTGGGCAGGCACTTCTTGAGTTATTTCAATTTCGAATAGTACGAATTGATAAAAGTCCGAGCAACTATAATTTCAATGACCCTAGAGCGGCTAAGATTTTCATATGTCATCACAAAAAATTATTGCAGTTTTATTTGAAAAAATAATAATAATATATATATACTTACTCTTTTATATAATTAATGAGGACAAACAAATTCGGTAAAACCGACTCGAGCGTTACGTCGTCGTCAATTCTTTGCAAGTGTTCGAGCAAGTGGCGCCAGTACCAGACGCTCTCCTTATTCAACTTGTCTACGGGAATCAGACGATCAGATTTATCTATCGGCAACCACTCCAGCAGTTCCGAGGCTGATAAGCGCCTGTACAAAGAAAAACATTAAAGCTATATTTAGGCCAATACATTTTTACAAAGAGCCTCGCTTAGTGCTAAGAGCCAAGCTATTCGCTTAGTGACTGATCCTAGTTAAGACTTTTTTGTTACACTCAACAGATAGGCTATTGGTCCACTTGGTGGTAGATGGCTACCGTCGTATATGACACAAGGTATATATTCGATCGACGGACACAAGTAACGCCACCGGTGCTGCAAGTAGTAGGATTGAGGATAGGGATTGGGAAAGGAAAGGGAAATGGGCTCTGGCATCCCTTACTCACTTGTTCTTCTATCTGTAAAAATCATATTTAAAATTCAATCAATGTGAATATTCTATAACACTAACTTGAACAATGTTTCCAGTAGTTTCGCGGCGACGTCCTGCGATTCCTTGGCGTCGCGTGCGTTGTCGAGGCGTATGGCCTTCAATAGTTGTACAATGTCTCCTTCGAAGGCGCTCAACCAATTCGGCACTAGGATTTCTTCGACCACTCGACGCACGCGAAAGCTGTCTTCCGTTAGTCCCACCTGCAAGGTGCGTCGCACACTTTCAAAGACACCGGGATTTAGGACGCTAATTTTGCACTGTCTCACACTCACTCGCAAAAATTACGAGAGATCACAAAGACTAAACGGGACAAAGGGGACCGATTTGTCTACAGCACCTGAATAATTAAAAAGACCAAAGGCAACAAATATACGGAATTTATATTCACACCGAAAAGCGATGCAGAGGTAGATTAGATGCCTAGAATAAGCAAGGTGCTTGATGATGCGTCAAGTATTAGGATTAGGTATGCCTCATAACACACTCAACGAAATTTAAATATCACTTCAACTGTACCTGGAGTTAACTTTATATTTATAAAATTTTGAAGAGTAAAGTTCTTTTGGCGGGGTTGGGTTGGGCAGTTTGTATGAGGAATTTGGTAGAGGAGTAAAACAGTGACGCACAGTGACGCACAGATGGGAATCTTACGAGTATAAATAAAGTCGCACCTTCGGTAAAACAAGGGCATAACTTGTAATTTTTTAAAAAAAATGAGAAACTTAAAATATATGCAGAAATATCTTAAAACTTAAAAACATTATTAAATTAAAAAATATTTACAAGACTGGGGCTTATTTAATGAAGAATTGTTTAAAAGCATAATAAGCAGAAGAATACTATATTGAATGCAAAAAAATTAACTGTAAACGACTCTCCTGTAAAATTACAAAAAGTGCAGTTATGCCCTTGTCTTGCCGAAGGTGCGAAGAGTTCGCGATGAGGAATGAAATGACGCGTTATAACCTGCCGGCACAGCGACATCTATCGTCGTAAATAAACAATGCAAAAATAGAAATCAAGCTCGCGTTGAGGAACGAAACGATAGCGCGTTATAACCTGCCAGCGCGTTATAAAATAAGTTAGTGAATTGCAGCAGACAGGTTAATATGCCACTTTATAAGATGGCTATTGTGTCGCGTAGAAACATAAAATAAGAATCCAGTTCATGGGGTAAGGAGTGGATAGTGTATACGGCGAGGGTCTATATGTCATGTAAATATGATCCTACAGATACTCACTTTAAGCGTCATAATTCTTTGCTTAACCTTCAACTGTTTGACGTTCATGGCCGCTATGTATAAGAACGCAGCTCGCCGCACCGCTTCGTCCACATCGCACAAACGCGTCAACACAAAGGGAATGTTGCGACTATATTTCGCTATTGCCAACACCACTGCCCTGGAAATTTGACAGACATCACTTTATTTATTTTTATATTTACTTTAATAAACATGAATTTAAAAAAAAATATGGTGTACTAAGCGAAGAGTGAGAACTCATAAATAAATATGGAAAAATAAATAATGGTTAATAAATGAATGGCTTCTTTCAAGACTTGGTAGATGTTATTTATTTATTTTTGGTTATGTGAGTGTACGGGTAATAGTACGATGATATAAACATACAATATACGGAATGGACTTCCATTCTATTCTGAATAGCACAGCTATTTCATTGAGCCTTACCGTCAGCAGAATAATGTTGAAATCATTATTTCTGACTAAGTGATTATTTCTATAGTAAACGACTCAAACGTGACTGTATAAGTACAATTTTGTTATATTGGTACGTGAACATATTGGTAAAAACATGTGAAATATTATAATAGCACGTGTGCTGTTGTGTTTCGGTGTGTGAGTAATGGATGCTAGAGCCCATCTCTATATCCTTTCCTAATAACTATCCTTAATACTACTATGTTCGGCAGCGCACTTGCAGCACTTGTGGCGGTTCTTGTGTTATAGGTGACAGTATCCATAAAAAAGAGTATGACAAGTTAGTCCTTTATACACACCTCCTTACAGAAGGGCTAGGGTCACAACTCATGTGGAAACGGTAAGCGCGTGTCACTTCATCGTCTGGTTCGGCTGGATTCTGAAGGCGTTGCAGTGCAAGCGCTGCGCGACAACGGACCGCACTGCGCGCGTCTTGAAGACGTTCCAACTGTAGCGAAAATGAACTTTATACTAATCTTATAATACTAAACAAGGAATTCTTGTATGCCATGACGATCAGGCAAACGGCTCTAACGATTTTGACGAAAATTTAGTGTTAGGGGTTTTTTAGGTCTAAAAATCGATCTGTCAAGGTAATGAACGGCTACAAAAGTAACACCGCGTGCTCGTTTTATAATATTTTGAATTATTAATTCAAGTATTCTTCAATTTTTTTCTATAATGTTTAAACTTTTTTAACTTTAAACTTTTCATTGGCCCTAGCGAAGCTCGATCACCCAGTTTAGTAATCATAAGGAAAAAAGATTTGTATTTTTTGTTGTAACGTATAAATTCAAAACTTTTAAATTATTGATAATTGATTTTAAAAATTCTTTCACTTATAGAAAGATACATTATTCCACACTTCCACTCCTGAGCCATAAGTCTCACGAAGCGTGGTACTTCCAACACTAAAGGGTTCTCCAATCACCATACCACGAAATACAACTTTAAATTATCAATCAATATTACACATAATTTGTGTATTTTGTCTCACTTTTTTACAGCTACAACCCCTATAGCAAACAATAATAACATAAAGAACAAAAAATCGACAAAAGTGAATCATAATTCACATAAATGAAATACACAAGTATTGCTCGTCACTTAAATGGAACTATGCTTTTGGCCAAGCTACAAGCAAAGTCAAGCAAAGCTTGTTAAGAAACAAAATGTCCAAATTTTGGAATACATGTTACTGCAAAGCAAATATTTTATATTTTATGTTTCACTTAAAATGTTTATATATAAAAAATCATGTGTATTTAGTTTTATTAAAAAAAAAAAAATATATAAAAATTATATAATACCTGAGAAGTGAGCAATTTATCACACACATCATCATCAAGTGATGCGTCCTCACCGAGAGCCTCCAAAACAGTAGAAAGCAACTGACTTGCTCTGAATCTGACAGATTGACTTATTACACATTGACACTGAAACAAAACAATAGAGATAGGAATGTCACAAATTTTTCTAAACTTTATCTATTAATTCAAAGATATTTAATATTTAAGTAAAATTCTAAGAGAAATTAAACAAGCCTAAAGCCCGTCACATACATATAATATAATATACCATGCTATAATAAATATTATAGCAAGCTACCACACACAGAGACGATGCCATAACTAATATATATTTTGCCTTCATTTCATGTTGTAATATGTCTTGCTATACCACAATATGCAATACATTAATATGAATACCATAATATGAAAATATAAATAAAAACAAATAATGTCATAATGTCTTGTTAACATAATGAAGTGCATGCTATTCGTTTTCAAAGGTCCAGGGTACAACTAAACAAGAAAATACTTATGTTTGAGAACAGATACTACCTATTTAAATTTTGTTATCTAATAATCAAAATATGTTTATGTATTCTAGCAATACTTACTCTAAAAATTATATCAAATATGAACACCAAGAATTGTTCTTCATCATCGAGACTTGTGCAAAAAGTGGCCACAAATTTTATAGTTCTGTCAACATTCGAACTAGAATCTCCAAATGTAAACAAATACATTAGAGCGTTTTGGAAACTTTCCCGAAACAAATCCTCATCGTGCTGTGAAAAGAAAATTATTATCTTGTAGTTTAAATATATTTATAACTAGCTGGTGCTTTCCTCGATAAATGAACTAGCCTTCCTAGATAAATGGATTTTATCCAACACAAAAGAATTTTTCAATTCGAACCAGTAGTTCCTGAGATTAGCGCGTAAAATATTTATCTATTGGTATAGATAAATATTTTAAAAAGTTATAAATTTTATAATCAATTTATGCTAATTTTTAATAAGTTGTTATTTATAAATTTTATAATGAAGTATTTTTAAATTATGAACATGCCAGATGTGGCAGTACTGGAGAACTTCATATTGGCCCATGTTATTTGCAAATAAATACTTAACTCCAATTCAAATTAAGTTAATTAATTACCTTATGATAGAGTTTCTTCATCTCTTTTACATATTTTTTGTGTTGAGCCAAATTAAACTGGACATTATGAAATATTTGAAACATAGCGGGAATGTTACGAGGATTTGCCGTTAGTTTTTCCATCGCTTGAGACGCATCTTTTGAATTTGTAGCCATTTTTTAACTATTTTTACTGCCTTCACTGGAGTCTAATTTTCCCGTATACACTACTTTCCAACTATACCAATGTGAATGTTTTTCTCGGCAATCACCGTATTATTTACGCGCGTATCTTGCAATGATTTATAATTATCCAACTTGCATTAGGTAATAATAATAGTTTGTGTCATATCACAAAGTTAATCTTAACATCACTTCACCAATCACCATACTAATTTAATTACTATGTTAATGTTATGCTATTATCATTTCAAAATAATAATTATTAATTCCAATTTTGCTACATTAATTTTAAAAATAAACGGCTTCATTGTATTTACCACAGACCAAAGAATATAACTACTACCTACCTAGTGAGAGCCACAGACCATCCTGATAAATTGTATTGGCATATTTGGCATAATAAGCTGTGTTCTAGCAGCCCACTGGCCCTAGACAAAGTGCCATTTTAAAAACGATAACGAAGTTCGATAGATTAAATGTATGGGAAGTATCACGTGATTTAGCGAAGGCATATGTCAATCCCATACATTTTTATTTAGCGAATCGAATCGAATGCGAATCGAAAGCACTTTGTCTAGGGCCCCAGTGGTATATACAATAAATCGAATTACATGTTAAACGGTGTATATTACAGGTCAGTAGGCATGGCAGATCATAATTAGCTCTAACAGTCCCAACGGAACGAGTAAGATTAAATCTTAACCGCATCAAATTATGCACGAATGGAGTGCAGGGGCCCTAGACAAAGTGCCATAACGATAACGATAACGAAGTTCGATAGTTATAAATGTATGGGAAGTATCACGTGATTTAGCGAAGGCATATGTCAATCCCATACATTTTATTTTTAGCGAATCGAATCGCTACGGAGCGAATGCACTTTGTCTAGGGGCCCAGGAACGGCGGTTATAGCTAAATTAGCATTGGCAGAAGAATATAACTACTCTCTAGCGTGATCCCCTGGCCAAAGGAGTGCAGACAGAAACACTGCTATGAAAATGAGTACATGAGGTTGAAAAGTATGTCGCCGGCTTGATAAAGTGTTCTGTGTTTATGAGTCTCCCATAGACTCATTTATAAACCCATACACCCACACACCCACATAAATTAACTGTTCTATGCACATAAACCTCATAGTTGAAAAAATGTCACGTCATAATGACGTTGTTCCACCATCTGTTTTTTGTCATTCATTCATTCATTCCATTTTTCTTAAAGCCCATATTAGACGAGACGGTTCATTTTTGCTTTCATTTTCGATGTTTCATCGATGAAAGACCGAAAATGAAATGTTTAAATTGACGTTCATCGAAGTGTGCCTTTGCGATGAAAGCTTGCGGCTCCTGATTGTTTTCACTAGCATCGGTCATCATTCATCGGCAATGAACGATTAGTGAAACGTCTAAACAGCGACTTAGCTACTTTTATCTTTAAATCACTCGAAACGTTCACGCGGGAATTCCACAAGGAATGGAATATTATATTAGCTTTCATCAAAAGTGATGCGTCTATATAAACAACGCAGTTCACTATTCATCATTCACCATTCATTGCAAAAATGAATCACTTTTGATGAACCGTCTAATATCGCTTTAATATGGGTTTTACCCCTCCTTCCTAAGGAGGGTAGAGATAAGGAGCGCAATCTTACATGGGTGTTAAACTGAAAAAGTGGCAACTAAAAGCGATAAATTGAGATGGCGCTAGTGTGTACAGAGAGAGTTTGAGAGTATGGACAGTATGGAATGAAGGTAGCAGTAGTTGACGGAGTGAAGTGCGCAGAGTTGAATTTTGGTTGAATTGTTTACTGGCACTAGCCTCCCTAGCGCCATCAATTTATCGTCTTTCGATGGACACTTTTAATACAGATTGCCCTCCTTATCTCTATCCTCCTTGCTCCTTCCTTTCCTTCCTTTCCTTTTTCTCTTGTCAGTCAGAGAAAACAAAACTGCTTGCCCTCTTTTGAGCTAAGGCCTTTTCGGCGACTTGCACAAATATTACTAAAAAATGGCATCAAAGGCTGAATTAGCTTGTGTTTACTCAGCACTCATTTTAGTTGATGATGATGTCGCCGTAACTGTAAGTGATTTTGCTTTAAACATGTGACTCTTTTAGGTTAACTAACCGTATGTGTTGTGTGGATTCTGGATTTAAGGCGATCTGCTTGCTTTTCTATTTTAGTACGTAACCAAAAACCTTTACATGGATATAGGCACTAGGCACGAGCCACATTTGATATAAAACTTGTGATTTTTCGAAATTTATGTAGGTGCGAACACATGTGTTTTTTGGTTTCTGTTTAGCGTTCAGTATAAGCTATTTTACTATACACAAGATGAGCAAGAGCTTATGTTTTCTTATAAGATTCTGTCTTAAGCTCTGCGTAGAGCTCAGCATAGACGTGGCTATAATTTATATTAATATGCTAAAATATAAATGTATTTATTACCAATGTGCCATATATGGAGATCGTTTGGAGATGTTAAAATATATTATATCTTGCTTTGAGAACACAACACTGTCTTACTAAGTTGTTATAAGTAAAACTGACTACTATCAATGCATAGCCAAAGTCTGGAAGCTGCAATTTGGAACATAGATTTATTTTATAACGCAAGCAATTGCCAGGAATATTTTTTTGAACTTGGGTCGCTAGTTACTATATTTTTCTGTATGTGCTGTGATGCAGTAAATATATATATATTTATAGCTGCTTGTGTGGTCACACCAAAAATAGATACTACAGAAAATATACCATAATATGCATTATAATCTGTATAAATAAAAATGAATCGCTAATTGTGTTATTAAGGGCAAAACTCAATTGAGCTTTCAGAAGGCGGGACCAATGTAGCAAATTTTTCTTTTTAAAATATTTGTTAGTCACAGCACCTCTTTCACAAACGTCAAGTAGGCCAAACTGTCATTTAAAGTCACTGGTAACAGGGGATAATGGAGCTGATATACCTTTGTCTGTATGGTAAACGTCCCAAACATTAAATAGAAAATAATAATAAAAATTCGGCTATCGAATGATGCAGTAAACCGAGTGCCTAATTCAATATAACAGAAAATGATTTCTAAAAGTAACTAATCAACACTTTACATGTAGTTTGTGAAAGAGGTCCTAAGGCAGGCTTTTATGAACAGAAAATATTGGACCTCCATGTGAAGCATCGAGTGGTACACTAGTATATAAAATATATATTTATTATAGCTATGTTTGTACTGGGCTTTATGGCCATTTTGGGTTGGTCTGACTTTTCAGAGATCTATCTAATTTTTCAACACATCTGTTTCTTTATAGGGTGAGAAAATCTCAACTATCTTGAAGGCTGCCGGTGTTGATGTGGAGCCTTATTGGCCCGGCCTCTTTGCGAAAGCATTGGAAGGAGTAAACGTACGGGACCTCATCACCAACATTGGATCCGGTGTGGGTGCCGCGCCAGCAGCCGGCGGGGCTCCCGCTGCCGCCGCTGGAGCCGCCGCTCCAGCTGAAGAAAAGAAGGAAGAGAAGAAGGAGGAAGAACCTGAAGAGTCGGATGATGACATGGGCTTCGGTAAGTACAAAATTAATAAGTGGCAGTGCATTTATCACTACATATTATAAAACAAAGTCCTCCGCCGCGTCTGTCTGTTCGCGATAAACTCAATAACTACTCTATTTTCATGCTGTTTTCACCAATGGATAAAGTGGTTATCGAGGAAGGTTTTAGTATATAATTTACAAAGTTACGCGGGCGAAGTCGCGGCCACCAGCTATTTTATCATAAAAGGGGGTTATATTCTCTGACCTTCACAAAAAAATAAAATCCTTTTTTATGAGTAGTTAGGTACACATAATTTTCTCAGACTTTTGCTTGCATTTATTAGTACTACCCCAAAAAGTTTTAAATTTCTTACAAGAGCATTATGCAAAATAATTAAAAATGATTTGTATGATAACTTTTTATGAGAAAGGGTGGCAGATAGGCGGACAGTTCATTCCTGCTGACCAACTAGGTTTTTTTGGAATGATAAAGAGTAAGCAATATGTCAAAGATTTTCTTTGGCATCGCACCTACACTCATGCTGTTATTTGCTCTGGTTTTCTGCAAGATACCTGAAGATCTTATATTATTAATCCTTAAATAGTTTCAATGATGTTTGATCATGTATTAGCTTCAGAAACAAAATGTTTGACAACTTTTTTACTGAGATCAATTGATTTGTTCAATTATAATATTCATAATGTATAATGTTTTCTAAAATAATCGTTTTTTGTTTCAGGTCTGTTTGACTAAAAAGCTTTATATTAAAGCTTTCATATTCCAACTTTAGTTGTAAGGATATGATTTAAGTAATAAAAAAACAGACAAGTATTTATTTTGTTTCAATTGTATATGTACATATAGTCCCTTTTCCCTTTTTTCAAGTAATGCTGAGAAATATTTAAAAAATAAAAGTATTATTGTATGTACACTGGCGGACTCATAAACTGCATCAAAGTAATAGACGACTTTGAAATAAATATTTTAACCAAGTATGCAAACTTTCTATACAGATTTAAATTGAAACCTCTAGATTGGTTCGTGAACTTTAAAACAGCGTATCCTTAAGTTTAAGTTTGTGTACTGGAAAGGACCTTAAGACTTTTTTGAAGAAAAAACAGAAATTTAAGGAAAATTGGTTTTATAAAAAAATTGGTTTTAACAATAGACACAAACTTTATGCAAGGGTTTATTTATGTTTTAATAGGGTGTATTACCCCCACGTGCCCTTATTACGGATTCTAATCGGTTCCGCATAGATTTTATTAGGGTTATTAAAAGATCTTGCGGAATATTGTCCCATTCTTCTGAAAGTGCTGTTCTTAGTGCTGCCACTGTCGTGGGCACAGGATTTCTCGCATATACAGCTCTTTTTATATTGTCCCAAACATGCTCAATGGGATTAAGATCCGGGCTGCGTGCTGGCCAATTCATTGTACGTATCCCAACCTCTTCGCAATATTGTCGAACTTGTGCAGCAGCGTGCGGCCGGGCATTATCCTGCATTAAAGTAAAATTTTCGCCTATGAATCCCATGTAAGGCACCACGTGATCTTCTAAGATCTCTGTTAAGTAGCGATGTGCAGTCAAACCCCCTCTATTACCGTTTTGACGGACCATGTCTATGAACACAAGTTCTGTTCGCCCGTTCATCGATATGCCACCCCAGACCATACACGAACCACCTCCAAAAGGAACACGCTCCTCAATGCAACTTTGAGCATATCGCTCCCCACGTCGACGATAGACTCTTCTGCGACCATCTGCACCATATAATCATATCCTACACTCGTCCGTGAACAATACGGAGGCCCATTGCTCTTCTGTCCAATTTAGGTGATCACGCGCAAATCTTAAGCGAGCTTGTCTGTGAGCTACAGACAAATTTGGACAATTTGCTGGTCTAAAAGGGATGTTATCCGCTTCCTTTAACCTTCTTCTTATTGTTCGTGCACTCACATTTACTCCACGCATTAAGCTCCTTTTTTGATGTTAATTGACGTGAGGAAACGATTTCGCAGGGAAGTTGTAACAATAAATCGGTCATCACGACCGGTGGTTGCTCGAGTCCTGCCTGTACCACGTCTCCTTCTGTAAGAACCTGTCTCCACAAACCTTCTGTATATTCTAGAAACCGTAGACTGGTTTAAATTTAAATTTCTACCAATCGTTCGTTGATCCAAGCCCTCCCGCACCAGTGCTACAATTTGAGCCGCTTGTTCGGACGAAGAATCCATATTATGGTTCAAAAACTCTCGATGAGTTAAAAAACTAACCCTACAATTCTGCTGGTAACAATAATTCAATAAAAAATCAATGCGAATCAATTTAAAACTTTGCTTTAAATAACACGCAAATCTGATACTACGAGTAAATTTTCTTTTCCCGGCTATATTCATTTGTTTTACTGCAGTTCTATTTTTAAATTTTGCTTTTTTTTAAGATTAAGAGCCAGTCTCTCCATATTTATATAATTTAATCTAAAAAGTTTGCATACTTATTAAAAAAAATCATTTCAAAGTAATCCTGAACTTTGATGCAGTTTATGAGTCCGTCAGTTTAATTGGACGTTGCATAGTTGCAGTGGCAGATTATTGCAGCACAAAATTTCTAAAAATTCTTACAGCCAAAATATAAATCTATAAATAAATACACAAATTTTTTCTCACCTGAAGCAATAAAACATAATATTTTGTAATGAAACTTCTCAGATTAGTAAAACAGATTTTACTAAATAATAAACTTGTATGATTTTGTGAGTTATTACCATTTTGACAGATTTTTGTTTCGTTAGATTAGTAAATAAATAAAATCACATTTTGCATAATACAAAATTTTATTGTGTAATAATATTTATGTGAAATACATTAAACATTTTATAATAGGTATTAAACATAATATTTACAAATCACATAGGTAATGTTTGTTTATTTTTGTTAAACTTAATTAGGCAATGATCTTATGTGAAACGTTTATTGTTTTAAATAGCTTTTAGTTATAATTGTTTTTTTTTCGAGTGGTTTCATTAAACTATTTAAACACCATGTGTAATAGTCAGATCTTAACAGTTCGTAAGTACAAAGAGAATATAGATATAATTAAAAATTTAGTATATAAAAGGAGTTAAGGCGCTTGGAGGCGTCAATGGCGTTAGCCGTCTGGGCATACCGTAGGTGTATATCTTCCACGTTTTGAATAATAATTTTGATTGATTTACCAAAATAATATGATGTATTTAAAGTACAACACATTCTTTATTTTTAGAGTCTAAATATTTCCAATCGTACCCACTTAGGAGCAGTAGGGATTTCAAACCAAAAAACACTGGCTAACATTAATACCTATGAAAGTTTTGGTAATACAAAAAAAATACTAAATGTCTAAATTTTATTTTATTACCTACATATTTTTGTAAGCTTTTGGTCTAGCCATAAGCGAGGAATATGCTTAATAAAGTGCCCAGTTGACGGCACATAGCGCCTTAAATGAAAAAATAAGTATAAATTGTAATTAAATATTGGTGTCAATTTACATATACCTAGTTGTATATTAATTTACCTATTAGCTAATTTTTAATTTAGATATGAATACGATTAAAACGGATGAATGTGATTAAACTTTTTCATAAAAAAAACGAAATGGCGACATAATTAGGAAAAGTATTTAAACAAGAAAATAAACTTTTTATGTAGCCTATATATCGGTGTATGGGTTTACCCTTCATATATGGGTTATATATTCATTTGGAGACTCGGTATCTATCTAGGTTCTGGCATCCCTTACTACGTATCAAAACTTTTGTAAGCCACTGAAAGATTTCTTTTTTCTTTTCTTAGTCCGGACCTTGTCGCCTATGATGTTCATTTTTCAAAGGTACGATAAAATAATTAGGCATACAGACGATGTTACTCCAAGTCGTCAATGAGAGAGTCAAGTTCTTTCTGAAGAGAGGCAGACTCCTCTTTCTGTTTGAGAACGTCGTCTTTTAGTCTATCTACGTTGGCTGAGAGGAGAGCATTTCCTTTCTTCAAAGCGTTAACCCTCGTTTCGTGCCTCTTCACACGTGACGAAAGATTGTCTTTCTTTTTCGGCAAAGGAGCGTCCTGTAAATGAGAATAACATATATATTTTATGTAAAAAGATGATAGGTCTATTATAAGTGCTGTCGCCAAACATAATGGTTATAATTTCACCACATATTGACCACACCGTTTGACGTTTGTTGAGAAACTGCGATCATGATCACTCTAAAATTCACACGGCCTTTGTAAAGTGATTGTTACCACCGACAAAAGGGCGAGTAACGTATGGATATTTTAGATAGCTTCTTTTTAAAGGTACTGGCGATACCAAGTAGTATCACTTCTTGTATTAATGGTACAGTCTAAGGGTACTAGAGGAGCTACATCATCAAAACACCATAATTATCTAAATAAAATAAAAAAATAACCCGTGGCCAAAGTTTTAGCAACAAAAGGGCAAGCGTCGCCTATGAAGTCGCGGGCACCAGATAGTAAAAGAATAATCTACTATTTAGTTAAGTAAATCTAAACGGTGCACTTAAGAATAAGTAATATATTTCAATTAATCTCCAATAGTCTCCATAGCTCATTGAGCAAAGTTGAGCTTTTTTACGAGGCTCATGGCTAGACACCACGATTCAGTGCCCTATTTTATGTCATCACTGGCAACACACATTGGTCGAAAAAATTGACCATGAATGGTTCTACAAAATTATATCTACTTACATGTAACGTGAATGTAATTAATGTATTGTAATGAAGCATGAATGAGTCATTCATGAAGTAAATGTTACAAACCTCAGGTTCGCTTTCACTTTCCGTTTCACTCTCCGTGTCTTGTTCTGTTTCTGTTTCTGACTCTTCTTCTTCACTCTCGCTCTTCTTCTCTTCTTCTTCCTCTTCCTCTTCCTCTTCTTCTTCATCCGAACCAACCTCCTTCATCATAGCCGCCATCTTATCAACTTCGCGTTTTAATTCCTTGTATTTCTTTTTCTCGTCTCTGTAACACATTTAAGAACAGTTAAATTTTTAAGAAGACGAGTTCGTCCCATATTTTATATCCTTCATAAAAAATATTTTTATTATTTTATTTTTAGCAATAATTAGCTGGTTAAAAATGAGTAGCCGAATGATATATTTTATAATTGAAATGAGAATGCAATACACACAAAGGCTAAGTCTAAGAAGTATAAGTGAGATAGTAGCTATATCAAGTTTCATAAAGAGGTGGGTACTTATCCAGGGATGAAATTGTTTTAGTAACGTAACGATGCGAAATAAAAATTTCAAATTAAAGGATTCAGAATTGTAAAATAGAGCAAAAATAGTCAGTATTTGATACTTTTTATTTATTTCAAAAAGTTGTTACAATTTGTTATTATTAAAAAAAAAAAATTATGTTAATATTATTTTCTTATAATAAATAAGTTTTTATTTTCGATGAGATTATATACTACATATATCCAACCATTTATTTTAATTTTAACAATTGCACACCGATCAAGTTACGAATTTCCGGACAGTAGAGTTCACATGAAAAAAAAAATGTCACAACTACTTCATTGTTGCGGTGGTCACGTGATTTCTGGAGACGTAATATTATTTTGGTATAATTAAATAAAGAATCTTCGAAGAACTCTTCATGTGAACTCTAAACTGGAATCATTTATTGAATCCTCAGTTACAGTAATTATTGAAATTAAATATAGTTACTTAAAAGGTTATTATTAAACAATACAAAATGACAATAATTTAATTAATTAATATGACAATATTATTAACAATAAAGCCAAAAAAATATCAATGTGCCAATCGATTAAAACTTCTTCACGAATAGTTGATTGTTATTATAAGAAGTCGATTCGGTAACGCATTAGGATTAAGTCGAGCTGTCGAAAGTATAAAATAAACGATTGGACAAAGTATATATAGTAAAGTAATAAAACTAGATACTGTTTTAGTCGAATTAGAAGGAAATTATTGTGATAAGATTAAAATAGATATTTTTAAACTATTCTAATTAAGTAAATTGATGAAAACACCCCGAAAGTCATACGCTTTTTTAACCAGAACCAAAAGACCAAGAAAGGCTACTGACTTGAGAGCATATTGCTGATTCTTGAGAGCCATTTTGTAGGCCATACGTTCTTTCTTCATGTTATCCTGTTTTTCTTTCAAATGTCGTATCTTGTTCTTCATGTTGCGTACTTCCTTCTCCATTCGCTTCTGTTTCTTTTCTTCACTTTCCTCCTGCGAAATAATAATATTTATTGGAAATGTCATCATTGTGTATTTCGATAAGGAGCTTCACGAAGCTAAGGTAAGCCTCTTCTGTCTCTTTTGGCATGCACACCTTTTCCAGTATACTGACGATGAAGCAATCGATAAAATAGAACATTTTAATGATATCTTGTTTAACAATATCACCGATATAAATAAACAATGATAACATCTTAAAAATTTGTTCTAGAAACAACTGAAAATTATCTTTATATAATTCTTAAAATTAATATCTAAACTCTCCACATGTTTGCTTAGACTGAATGCGTACATTTATCACGTGTCTTTTTTGGGTATCTAATAATGAGCTTAGTTTTTTGTCTGCAATTGGCTTAAGTAGATACAATCAATCGTTAAACATCCCAATATTAATTGATAAATAATATGTCTTCACGTAGAAAACTTACTTCTTCTTCTTCAGACTCTTCTTCTTCTTCGAAACTGTCATCTTTGGTGACTGAAAGTTGTCTGATTGCATGACTTGATCGTCTTGAACCGATAACTG
Source organism: Synanthedon formicaeformis (assembly GCA_945859745.1). NCBI lineage: Eukaryota > Metazoa > Arthropoda > Insecta > Lepidoptera > Sesiidae > Synanthedon > Synanthedon formicaeformis. Next base: position 7,321,142 of record OX243972.1, read on the forward strand.
TTGGCATAATACCCTGAAAAATGTCAAATTATGTTACTAACTTACAATGTCTTATTGAATGAAATCATAATTGATGCTTTAAAAACTGTTAGTTTAAAAGAAATTCAATTGGGTATTTCCTATTTAAAAAATGTTATATGAAATACTGAATCTTCCTCATATTCTATTTGTGAGGCTGTTGTATTTATAAGCAAACCCTAATCTATTTAAACGACGAGTTTCTGATAATGATGGTATTAGTAAGAGCTCATTGATTACGCATTCGAAAAGCACATAAAGTTGCATAAAAGTTTTTTCTGTCCAACGGCGTTAAGCAACTTAAGTAATATTAATATATTTAAGAAGAAAATTAAGCAATTAAATTATTTGCACACCTTCGGACGGTAGAAAGTAAACACTAAACAGCTTTGTTTATTGTCATACCATTATAAACTTATATTCAGGAAAAAAAAAATTTATTATTATTAAATTTGAAACGCATTACCTCGTCTTCATCATTGTTAGTATAAGCAGCATTATTATTAGCGTAAGAATTGTTATTGTTATTAGCATCAACAGCAGTTTTGTTGCTTCCAGAGCCATCTACATCGATGTTTAGCAACCTACACTCCTTTTCGAAATCAAGCTGGCGTTTTTGAAAGAAAGACAACGGTTCCTCTGACCTATAAGCTTCTTCAAGTTTATTCTGAAACGTTGTTAGTAAGACTCAGTGCATTTGAAAATAGTAAAAGCTTGTGCTATTTTTTTCAGCAAGTACATAACATACCGACATCGCCTGCTCCAATTTCTTTTCAAGTTCTGCATTCTTCCTCTTGACTTCTTCTAATTCCGATTGCGCATCGTCTCGCGATTCAGCAGCTTCCAAGTATTTCTTTTCTAAACTGTCAGCGATCTCTTTAGCTTTTTCTACTTCCATTTTCAGATTATTCACCAATCTTTCGTCGTATGCGTCTGTAACTGAGATAACAGTTTTGTGTTGTTCCTGCTTAATGATCGCTCGTTCTCTAGCTAACTCTGCTTCTAGGTTTCGTATTCTTGTTAAAAGACGTTTGTTTTCTCTTTCTTGAACTTCCTTATTTCTAAAAAGAAACAATGATAAATTTTAACACATTTGTTTAACAGGCATATTTATTAATGCTACTGTGTGCCTACTGGTCGAAATCCAATCTAAATTATTAAAAATGATAGGAAAACTTGTCATATCTTTCTGCTGACATTGATTTTTTATGGATCAGCGTCAGCATACAACTTTATAATGCAATCTACTTATACATAATTCATAAAACAAGGATTTACCTAAGTTCAATGGCTAGCAGTTGCTTTGTAGACTGTAGATCATCTCTTACTTTATCAATATCATCCATTTCATCAATGTCCTCATCTTCGGGACCAAGACCTAGTCCAGGAGCCTGAAAAGATTTGTAATCAAAATTGACAAAATAAATATATAATAAGTACGAAGTATCATCATGTTAAATTATTTACTTCACCTCGGCTATAGAAACTCCTGACGGTGAAGCTGCCAAGTTTGCTTGAGACATAGATTTTTGTACTTGCTCCTCTATTGTCATTTGTCTTCTGAATTTCCTCAATCCTTCCAAATTAGGCTTACTTCTGTCATTAGTCTTGACCTTTTTTAATTTTATACCTTTATTGATTTCTTTCAACAATTCGTTGTGTGAATTAGGCTTCTCAGATTCGAAAATAAATTGTCCCTTACTTTTAACCACTGACGAACGTGTTATTATCGGGTTGGATCTGTAATAATCAACATTCTTATTAAATTTTTGTATTGTCACTGACTAAGAAATTTAAATAAGGCTAAGAAAATGAAAGTGAAACCTTATAAAATATTATAATTTCCCACCTATGTTTTAATGGAAGCATAATTTTATAATTTAATATAAGTAGTTGGTATTTTGTGTCTTAAAATATTTTCGATTAAATATTAAATATTTTATTAAAATAAATAAATAAGCAAAATAGAACAATCAATTAGGAAATAGGACGTGATTTCGTTCTGAACTCACCTGTCATTGCATACTACATGTTTCAACTTTTTACCTTCCTCCACTTCCTTCATCATATCGCTCCAATCCGGCCTCTTCCTTGGTCTGCTTCGAAGTGATTCAATCTTCTTGAGCTTGTCAGGGTCCAACTGTTTCTTCTTGAACTCCGGTGGCGGAGGCATTTTTGGTGGTAACGGTGGTGGCATCGGTGGTGGAGTTGGTTTTAATAAACCTGTTTTGAAATAACTTTTCAATAACCTCAGATAAATAAGAACAAAAGATACAGGATTGTAGAGTAAAGCCGGTAAAACTACTGCTTCGCCGTGTACATACGGGTACAAGCACACAAATTAAAATATTAAAATATTATTAAAATACTTAGGTACTGAAAGGGTGTAAAAAAACTAAAAACAAGTCTTGAACAACAAAAATCAGAATGGAACCATATTACATACGGAAGTACCTATACTTGGAAACGAATATTATCAAAAAAATATACAAAAATTGAAGTTAAAGCTTAGAACACAAAATTTCAATACAGTAAACGGCCTACGACTACATGTTTATAAAACCGGGTTGGCCCCAAAATTCTGTCTATAGTTCTCATTTAATTATTTCCTAACTATTCATTGGTCTATTGACTTAACATTGACATTACTTGAAGGTTATGATAATTAATTCTGATCATAAATCATAAATCAGAAGTTGTAAAACTAATCAACGTGAATAATTTAGACTTTAATAATGAGTAATACCTCTGAAAAGGTTTCCTTGAAGGTCTTCTGTTTCTGCCATAATTACACAAATTACACACAATCCAATAATAATTATCTGTTTACACAAAACTCACAAAAATGATTGTTTAATTAAACACTAAATAAAAGTTTTTCAATCCGTGTACATAAAAATGCAGGTAAATATCGGACTGGTTGCATCGCACCTGAAGTGCGCACGCGACGCATGCGGAACTATGAGACTATTTCGGATCGCACATAAACCGCAAGCACCCTCAAATGTGTCTGCTACACACGAGATCAAAAGAAAATTATACCGAAGCCACTGTTAAATGGGATAGTTGCGAGGCGAACAAACGTCTTAGTCGCTTTTAGCTTTAGTGAACACTAGCTGTGCCCAACGGTTCACTAGTTTAATTTAGGCAAGGTCTTAACAGAAAAGCGTTATTTTCTTCTCATAATTTGACTTCTTAGTTAGATCTTAGAGTACTTAGATAGAAATAGAAAAAACTTAGATAAAAATAAAGTGCACGATAGAATGTATTGAAAAAGTCTAAGCGAATATAGGTTGCCAGTAATGCATGAAATGCCTGAAGTGCATAAACGTCATTTCCCCTCAAAAAAAAGGGTTCTTTGAGATATATCCTAGGACTTTTTATCTCTACCGTCTCTATCTATAAGATATCTAATCGTTCATTAGTTTTGCCAAGATCGAACAATTGACTCATTGCGCCTGCGCCGTTAGATGCGTAACTATAAATAATTGTATGAAAGTGTTAATGTGTCAATGTTTTTGTTACATCTAAACAAAGACTAGATTCATACTAATTCTATTCTTATCTGTTCGATTCAACATGTTCGGATGATCAGATTTCCGTATACAATATATAAAGCTAAAGTTTGTTTGTTTGGTTGTTCGCGCTAATCTCAGGAACTACTGGTTCGAATTGAAAAAATATTTTTGTGTTGGATAGTCCATTTATCGAGGAAGGCTATAGGCGATAGAGAACGCGGACGAAGTCGCGGGCACTAGCTAGTACAAATATAAATAAAATCCTTAATTGGCTGTTAGGTAAGTATGTTCTATTTTTGTCTGTAAATTGTGAATTGAGAGCTGTGGATTTTGGGTAAATAAATGTATGAATAAAATAAATAAGGAATAGGAAAATGGGCTCTGGCATCCCTTACTCACTAATCGAAACACAACAGCACACATGCTGCTATTTCACGGTGGTCTTTTGTAAGGGGTTGGTTACCCAAATGATTGCGAAACGCAATTTGCTCTGCCACTATTTTCCAAATTCAGACCAGAGGTAACTTTGAAAAATTCGTTTCCAAAATTTCTGCTGAGAATAGAACCCAGGAACTCTGAGATACAGCGATAAGGCAAGCACCCTAGTCTATCCTCCAATTAAAGATCAGGGTAAAGAAAAAGATAATTTAACAAGAGTACTTACTTCGTAAACTTTCATTCTTTGTAAGTGTATGTCCCTTCGGTGCTTCATTGGCGAGTGTCTTATCTATATTCTCTTTGACACGTTCGTGCAGAGGATCCCTCCATTTCTTAACAGGAGCATCGTCCTTTGACAATTGCTTTTGCAAAGACGGCTTGCGAGGCGGTAACTGAAAACATTAAATAAAATGTGATTAATGGGAATAATATTTTTTGTCAGCAAAATTTATGTTTGTAATTAACTTGTCTCATCTAATTAATAGATCTATCGCCACGAAATATTTTAATTCTCAGATAAATAAAAAGCGTCGCCAGGTATGAATTACCAAATTAATATATCTAAAAATAAGAGATGGATAAAATCGTAGTTTTTGAATAAAACTTTCTTCTTGAAAACAATAGGTTTAATAACCCTTAAATAATACTTCGCAGTCAGAATGGTAGGTCTGTCGCCAAATAAATTTGTTTTTTTTTGTCACCAGTACAGTAGTTACATTTTATTTCGTTCAGTTATCAAAATAATACTATTCGTTACCAAAACAGTTCAGTTTATAAATTTATTGAAAAAAAAAGTTCAATGGAGTAAATATAATATTAAAAAAATTATTTTCTCATGCGTAAAAGATACCTTTGAAGGAGACTTCTCAATTGGTGTCGGAGGTTTTGTCGCCATTTTAGATTTTTCTTCAGATTTCTCTTCTGCCTTCTTATCAGCAATCTTTACATCACTCTTCTTATCATTTGAGTCTTTGTCGTTGACGTTATTAGATTTTACTGTGCCATTTTTCTGTATTGGTTTCTTATCTGCAATAGTAGTTGTTTTATTTTCCTTTGACTTATCGTCGATGGTCCTCACACTTTTTAGTTTAGGCCTCTCTGATGCCGTATCGTTTGAAGGTTTATCTTCCGTTTTTGTTTTGTCTGCAGACTTCAATGCTGATTTCGTGAAACGTGGCTTCTCATCAGCAGACCTTGTTGACTTATCAGCTAATTTTGCTGCCGATGGTTTTACTAACTTATCTTCCACTACCTCTGATACACCGTTTTCTGGTTTTTCTTTTATTGTTGATTGTTTTTTCAAGGCAGCTGTAATTATAAAAAAATAGTAATTATATAATTGTACGGAAAAGTTTTACAATATTATCTAGTAGGTATTTTCCTTCTCAAATGGAGGAGAAGCCCAGCTATTCCAGGAAAACCCACATTACATTCATTAATATAAACTGGCTTCTAATACATCTATTGCTTCATAATCTATTGTTCATACTATTGTTTCATACTTCATACATCACAAGGTTAGCAATAATACATTCATTGCTAACCTTGTGATACTATTGATTGTAGACGGTTACCGTCGCCTATTGACACAATACAAGAAATACAAGGAACGCGTTGCTGTTATTTTCACGGTAGTCAGTCGAAGTTATAGAATTTTCGAATATATCTTCTTAGGTAATTAGGTATCTACTATACTATCATAATGTGATGAGAGAACGAAGCCCTCCTCGTGTGATCACAGTTTAGGAATTCTCAATTAATGTGTAATTAAATGACTCTATATGTAAGATTAGTGAAATTGATGGAAACACGTGTTTCGACCCCGGCACATTGCATTTTGATGGCATTCGCGTACGTAAATAAACATGGCCGCTGCCAAGATGGCCGACCTTCACTATTTTAGTACAGTTACTTGTCAAATTTTCTTATTAAATTGGCTAACATTAAAAAAAATGTGAACGAGAATCTAATAGAATATGATGGTACTCGTAACTGAGTATTTATAAATCTTCTCTTTTCATTTTGACACCTACTTAATGGTTGTCCTTGAAAAAAATATTTAAATACCTATTCCTTAAAATCCTATAATATCCTTTAAGAGCATTCATCCATTTATGATTTCATTAGTTTCAGATGTTTAGTTTTATAGATAAGATGTGACCTTCATATTATTTATAGTTTTATAATCTAGTGAATAGCTGAATCATAACTTTTGACACCAGCGTGATTCTGACGGCTGTAGGTTCTTAAATCGTGGACGGTGGATACAGACTGCTTCTGACCGGTCCTATTGGAAAATTATGGAAACATATGTCCAGAAGTGAAGACCCTACGGTTGAAATGATGAGCGTTGATGTATTCGCCAACTTTCTTGTTTTGGGTACTTTTGTAGTATGAGCGATAATGATTCGTAAAAATCAATTTCTGAAAGATGCTTCACTTGATTATGCAATGTCATGTAGGTTACAAGTAGGTAAGTATTGTTGGGAGATATTACATATTGGCGATTCAGATGGCATGGCAACGAATTGTTAAAAATATACTGTTTTAACAATTTGTCGTCATATATCTGAATACTTAGAATAACAATCTAAATATATGACGTTTTTAGACCCATAAAGGATGGATTTAGTTCCATTGGACAAAATTGAGATTTAATTCAATTGAATTTGTATAAGGAAGCGTTGAATATTAAACACTACAATCCTTTGATATAATTAAGACGAAATTAGCTCTGTCTGTCTGTCACGTTTAAACCACTAGGTATTTTGAAGAAATTTTTTCAGGAGAAAGTTAGAACCCTAGAGAAAGATATGGGAATTGTAACAGCTAAATACCTATTAATGTTTTTGTACCAATCTAACTAATATTATAAACGCGAGAGTGAGTTTATTTGTTTGTTAAACTTTCACGCCTTAACTACACATCATCATTAAATTTTGGTTCATATCTACTATGGTGCATAAAAATGAACTAAAACATAATATTAAACTACGCATGATTTTTATTTACATCTAAAAATATATAAGAATATATTATTATATAGGTATTCTAGTCTATTAATAAAGAATCTATCCGCCTCTGTTTCTTTCTCCGCTAATTTCTTCTAAAACGCCCAACAGATTTTAATAAGGTTTTCACTATTTAAAAGAGCGATAAACGAGGAAGTTTTGTGTGCAAAAAAACATCCGTGCAAAGCCTGGGGCAAAGCCAGGTTATAATAAAAAACATCTTATGAGATATTCATGTAAATCGTAGTAGCATCTTCGTTTATTTTGTAAAAAAAGTCCGCCACCTAAAAATATCGCGATCGTCCGTGTTCCGCTCAAAATATCTCTCCTTACCAACGTTCAATGAAATGTTGGCGACCACTGTGTTCTCAAGTGCGTTTTTTATGGCTGACGACTTTGATTATAATCATATTTAATCAATACGTAACAGAGTTCAATTTTGCTTGAAAGATTTTATTCAGATATTTCACTAACTTTTTTATTCTAACCAATTCAGTTACTTTCGTACTAAGACTTAATAAATACTGAAAGGAAAGTGTCTACTTGGGAATTTTTTACCCATAGAAACGACTACGCATAAATTTTTACAAAGAACGAACGGAATCTATTAGTAAAAATATGTGCTAACATTATAAACAGATGAATTTGTATTTTGGTTTGTAATGAATAATTCAAAAACTACTGTATTTTAAAAATTCTTTCACCCATAGAAAGCTACATTATCAGTGAATAAAATAGGCGGTATATTTTGGAAAGTTACGCGGAAGAAGTCGCGTGAAATAGCTAGTGTAAAAAAATTATATAGTAACAAAGAATTTTATTTTTACACATGATATTACTATTACGTTGGGCTGGTTATAATTGAAACATTCTGAATCATATAATCAAACGAATAAGTGTTATTTTTGTTTGCAAAATGTAAACAGTTTTTGAATTTTGTTCTGTTTTATTAGTTACCTTTAAAATCCTTTAGACGCGAACAGGGACCATTGTTTTTAGTATTAAACCAAACACTGGCACACCGTAACACTGATTCATGTATTTAATAAACGTGAAATGGATATTTTTGGTGAAAATTTTACAGAGTACACACCAACATTGAACGCTACCAAACTCCAGACTAGCAAACCGTGGCGCTGAGTTTTGGGGAAGTCAATTATTCAGAAAACGTGTCTCCTGCCAAAGCTTCGGGCAGGTGTTGACGTCACACTTGTATATCAACACGTATAATATCTTATGCATACTGAAACACATATATAGTCCTTACTAAATGAGACGTAAGAACCGAATTCGATCTGATTCTTGTCGACAGATAAATACGTATGTTAGAACATGAAATATTGATATCAAAGTCTAGGTTACTAGTGATTTTTTTTAGAATTCGAAATAGCTATTCCTTTTTTTTATGCTAAGGCCGTCAGCCTGTCTGACGGTCCAACTTGATGGTAGGTGGCTACCGTCGCCTATAACACAAGCAACGTCATAGGTGCAGCAAGTGGGCTGCAGACCATAGAAGGATTAATTAGGATACAATGGGATAGATAAGGGATGAGGTAATCCTTATTCACTAACCGAAACACAACAGCACATATGCTTTTATTTCACGGTGGTTTTCTGTAAGCGAGGAATTACTGGTGGCAGTAATTCCTCGCCAGTGCGTGGGAAAATCTTTGATCTATCGTAGATCCTCATCACCCTGAAGGGGTATTTTATTGTGGCAGTATACATGACAAAGCTTGCTTCAAACACTGAATTGGAGATGACCAGTCGATTATCTATTCTTATTATTATTAACATTATTTTCTATTATTATTTTCTTTTCTTTTCTTTCATGTATATCTTATTACTGTTTGTTATAGATAATATGTATAATACTGTATAGATTATAATTAGATGTAAAAAAAATGTAATAAATATGGGTCTAGTTGCCTGTAAAAAAATGAATTTGAATTTATCCGATAAAACTTTCTTCCATCTAATGTCACCATTATCTGCATTGTTTTTAAATGTTCTAGAAAATTTAGCAAATTTACTTAAATTATTGAAGTCTGAAGTATAATTCAATGATATATAATAACCTTTTCAATATTCGCCTTCGCCTACTCAACGGATGTGACGAAGCGTCTCAAACACGAGACGTCATAGAACGTAAACAAAATATAAAATACGTTTTCTGGTCGTTCGTTACATTGGAAAATATACAAACATTTGAAGGAAAATGTTCAATAAGTGTTTAGATAAAGGTAATGCATAATGCATAATAATATATATTTATATACTAATGCTAAGTTTCAATAACAATTAGCCCTTTTCACAAACGTCAAGTAGGCCAAACTGTCATTTAAAGTCACCGGTAACCAGGGATAATGGAGCTGATATACCTTTGTTTGTACGGTAAACGTCCCTAACATTAAATAGAAAATAATAATAAAAATTCGGCTATTGAATGTGCAGTAAACCGAGTGCATAATTCAATAAAACAGATAATGATTTCTAAAAGTAACTAATCAACACTTTACTTGTAGTAGGTGAAAGAGGCGCTTAGACTATTAAATTTCTGTTTCTTTCATGTATGAATGAATGTAATATATCCTTTAAATAATCAGAATTAATAATGAGATTATAAATATTATTAAAAATAAAAATATATTGGTATAGCTATCAATTATTGAAGCATTTGGTAAGAATTATGTCTTCTTAAGTTGAGAGATTGAGATAATTTGTAAATGAAAATATGTGAAAAGAATATTAATTTGAGCCACCACAACACAATAATTAACACATGTGGTGTCTCGGCAAGTAAGGGATTTTTAGTTTTCTATATTGAAAAGTATGACAGACGGCTGATATTTCGTTTTGATAGTTAGGTGGCTACTCACAAGTAACACTAGCACAGAGATAGAATATAATCTCTGTGCGTTACTATTTTAGCCTCACACCATTTTTTTTACCAATCCACAGGTCAAAAGGTAAAGATTTGAGAAGGTAAGGTAAGTCAAAAGGTCAAAAGGATACACATATATATGACGAAGCATCTTGAGAACAGCATGACTGATTTTACTGACCATAATTTATTGTCAGGACGAAGTTACCATACTAGAATTATTACGTACATTATTGCGAATATATGGAACACTGGAATATTGGGAAATATTGGGAATATATGGAATATTGGGAACACCATTATAAATGAAACGCGGAAAGTCCCATCGATCCCACTTATGCAAAAAAAAAAAAAATTCAATCAAAGTTCGAAAGTTTGCATTATTTAGCCAAACGGTTAGTTTTACATTGATTATTATCTACTATTCATGGTAAGTACTTACTACTATCTCATTCTAGGAAAATACAGATCACTATGGTGCAGATGTACCAAGTAAAGAGAGAAAAAAATCTATATTTTTCCCAAGACACTATTTCTGAGATATATGTAGTTTAACAAGTTCAAAAAGTTGTGTTCCGTGTTTATATTTTTGTAATATTTAAGAATATTTTTGAAAAGTTTCTAGGAAAACTGGGAAAGGGATATGGCAGCTTCCCATACATCATTTTAGTAAATAACAATTTTAGGGATTTAAATGAAAACTACCCTATTTAATTAAGCATTTTTTCACGAGCTTTGCACTAAAAATATTAACAGATGAGTTAGAATTATTATAAAGTTTAGATTTATAAGATAAATTTATATGATAAGTTACAAGACACTTTTAAAAAACATTAAAATAAAAAACATTTTCTGGTTTTTATGTAATACATAGACGCTTAAAATATGGTTTTTGGAATAAAATCCTACCATATCCCTTTGGATGAAATTTTATATGAAACTAGCTTTTGCCCGCGACTTCGTCCGCGTTCTCTATAGCCTATAGCCTTCCTCGATAAATGGACTATTCAACACAAAAAGAATTCTTCAATTCAAACCAAGTAGTTCCTGAGATTAGCGCGTACAACCAAACAAACAAACAAAAGAACAAAGAAACAGTATAATACTAACGCTTCAAAGGTTTCGCCGGTGCTGGTGCCTCATCCTTTCCAGTCGTCATGGTCTTTGTGGTGCTCTCCACTGGTTTCAATTTCCTCTGGGTCCAAGAAGGCGGTGCATCCGAATCCTTGTCTTTAACCCACGGCGGCCGAAATGTCTCCCGTTTAGGCGTCGCCTCTTTGTTCACATTACCAATAGGCATTTTGGTGTTCTGTGAGATAATAATGGAAGTGAAAATAGAGGTTTTAAAAATGGCGGACAGGATTTCGGTAAGTGTATATCATGAATGTATTACAACTATATAGATTTCATACGCCATACAAAACACTACGACGAACTTTATGGAACTTTTAAGTGACATATATATGAGCAGAGCATGAGCTCTTGTCATTTAATGAAAATGTGACTTTACGTCAACGCATTAAAGTTTAAAATGAATAGTGGTTACTACCTTTTACCTACTTGGTTACTACTTGGTGGTTACTACCTTTTACCATCGACGCGCGAAGGCAAGACTGCCATCATTCCGTTTTAGGCGTACTTTTAATGTGCCGCTTTGGCATTTGTGACGCAAAATCCATAGTTGTAGTACTTCAATGGTGTTGCATTGAGGATTGTCATTTGTCATTAACTAAAGTGAAATGACGGTTGACCTAATGACTTACTTTTTGCCGAAGTATAATAGGTCTGTCTTTTGTCTAAGTTAAAATATAGTTAAGGTAGTCAAAAATGAAATGTTTTGGTTTCGTGTGTATATATGTGTCGTTAAAAATGCTGAGTTATTTTTATGTGTATATTATTTATTAATGGATAACTATTTTGTATGAAACAATTTATTTAAGAAACATTTTCAACTATCTTATCTTGTTAGCATCTTATTGGAATATCTTTATTGGAAATAAACTAAAACTTAATTTTAATTAAGAATTAATCGCTATCGCAACATTGATTTCATGACCGATTATTTATCGGTCGATACTCGTTATCATGCTTTGTTTTAAAATTTGAACTCTAACTACGAGTATTGTTTTATAACAATTTTTGAATTGATAAAAGGCATAATAAGAGTTTAAAATAAATTATGTATTAAAATCAAATCAAAATCAAAATATTTATTTATCAATTAGGTTTCTACAAGAAACTCTTATGATCGTCAATTTAAATTTACCAGGGTTTCGGAAAAAAGCCAAGATGATATTGATAAGAGGTTTAAATAATTAATTATGTTTATAATGAAGATTATAAAATATTATTTAAAGGTAACGTTGTTGCAGCTAAAAAAGATTACCACTGATTTTCACCATCGATTAAGTAATTTTTCAAGGAAGGTTTATATATACAACTACCTACACGCTCCCGGCTTCGCCCGGGTTCAAAATAAAAACTATCCTATCTTTTAAGTTGGACCAAATTACACATAGTTACTAAGTTTTATCAAAATCCCTGTAGTTTAGTCCATGCAGTTTAAAATTTTTTATATATTTATAGAGATAAATTAATTGAAGGTTAATTAATTATTAAGTTTTATATAAGTAGAAAAAAAATTGCAACTAAACAAAAAATCCTATTCTCCTCTGTCTGTTTTTCCACTAAGGATTTTTTTAGTAGAGAAACTAACTATTAACTTCGTTAGTTTTTTTATTAAATCATCCAAAGGATTTAAATATAGTTTTTACTAATGGGAAGAGGGATAAACAGGGAATGTTTGTGTACGAGTATATAAAAAACTAGCCGTTGCATGCGCCTTCGCTCGAGTAACTTTATAAAAGCCTATGTTACTCTCTGATAATGTAGCTTTTTATAGTTGAAAGAATTTTCTAATTTGAGTTTATTTATTACAAACATACAAATTCTCTCTCTTTATAATATTAGTATAGAAGCTAGGGTCTATCGGAAAATCTGTAAACACCAAACATATTTCCGTTTTATTTTAATATAAATAAATATTATGTTGCAAGCTCAGTAAATTATAGTGGCGAAGCTTTTAATCAATCAATACTAATAATAAATCTGTAAGTGTAGGTATTGTATGTATATGTATGTTCCTCCATAACTTAAATGAATTAACTGATTTTCAGTTACGATGAGATAAATATTTATGTACAGGACACAGGATAGGCTACTTTTTTGTTCAACGCGGACGAAGTCGCGGGCGCCAGCTAGTATAATATATTTATTATAGAGTATAGATTGCACCCTTGGCGAAGCAAGGAGCTGGTTGCTAATAGGATTGCAAACTTATTGCAAAAAGACACAGAGCAACTAAGTAGGTATTCATGATAATAATATACTCTGTGTAGTTAGCGCGTTAAATATTAGTTGATGTCAACTCATTCCATTCATTGAACAACATTATTTTTAACGCACCCGTCACCCACCACTTGGAGTTGTGTGTTGGAGTGGAGATTTATTTTTAACGTACTGTAAAGACGTTATTAAAATATTGTTTCCGTTTCACGTGTGAACATTTTCCTCTTATGTAAAACGTGGCTATATATCAAAGTGGTTATAAATGACAATGTCAATACAAATTCTTGGATTCTTGGAAAAGCCGATAAATGGTTAATAAATACCTTAATTACACATGAGAGCTTCAGAAATAGATTTTTAAAATAAAACAAATATGACCTCAAAATGTTTAGTTTAATTATATAATATACTGACCCATACTAATATTATGAAGACAGAATAGTTGTATGTTTGTAATGAATAAACTCAAAAATTACTGCACCGATTTTGAAAATTCTTTCACCCATAGAAAGTTACTTATCAGCGAGTAACATCAGCTCTACATTTTATAAAGGGTTTTATAAGGCGAAGTCGCGTGCAACAGCTAAGTAGTATTAAATATCGACCCTCTTTCGAATTCCCACGGATGCAATTTTTACTGCAGTTTGGATCTTGCATATAATATACTAGGTGGTGCCCGCCACTTCGCCCGGGTTAAAAGTAAGGGATGTGTAACGCCTGACTAAATGTTTAAAGCAATATAACGCCCAACATCTTTGCTGTTATAAAATTTTCAGGGGTTGTATCTTTATTTTTAGTAGATAGCTGGTGCCCGCGATTTCGCCCGCGTTGAAAATAATATACTAAAACCTTCCTCTTGAATTACACTATCTATTAAAAAAACCGCATTAAAATCCGTTGCGTAGTTTTAAAGATCTAAGCATACATAGGGACAGACAGACAGCGGGAAGCGACTTTGTTTTATACTATGTAGTGATGATGGGCAAGGCGATGAAAATATTTCTAATGGGAAAATGAGATAGTGTGTCAATTTGATTTAGCGCCTCTTTCACCATCTGTCAAGTAGGCTAACTGTCATTTAAAGTCACCGGTAACCGGAGATAATGGAGCTGATATACCATTGTTTGTACTGTAAAAGTCGCAAACATTGAAAAGAAAATAATAAAAAAAAATCGCCGAGTGCATAATTCAATAAAATAGAAAATTATTTCTAAAAGTAACTAATCAAAATTTTACTTGTAGTTGGTGAAAGAAGCGCTTAATGTAGCCTGAATTCTAAAATTTTAGACTAATGCTTAACACAAATACAGCTGATCTGAAATACCCAGACAAGAAGAAATCTCACCAGAGTAGATCATAGCAGACTCCAGATAGCGAACCAAAAGTTGCTTTCCAAAATTTAATTTTTAGTCCCTATATTTTTGCCGTGGACCATCGAAATACTACAATGGAATTTGCGTCACAAATGCCAAAGCGGCACATAAAAAGAACGCCTTTGACGGAATCATGGCGGACTCTTGCCTTCACGCGTCAATGGTAAAAGGTAGTAATGATCAACTTCTGCTATTTCATTTTAAACTAATGGGTTGACGTAAAGTCACATTTTCTTTAAATTACGTACTTATTATTATGTTTGTTTTGTTTTAAATGACAGTTCATGCTCTACGCATATGTCACTTTTAAATGTTCCATAAAATTCGTAGTGTTTTGTATGGCACGCGGGTTCCATGTTGTAGTAGTTTGATGCCGTCGACTATTAACTGATGTGCGAGTAATAAAAAGACGGACGTACGAGTATGTAGAACGTAAAACAATATTTAATGTCCCATTTGATCAGTTCCTAATCATAGAACATAACTAGACGAGCGTAAATAAAAGATCAGGCTTTCTTTAAGGAAAATCATTACATAGTATAAAACAAAGTCGCTTCTGTCTGTCCCTATCTATGCTTAGATCTTTAAGGGCGCGTATAAAGAGAAATAACCAATCCTAGATTTGAATTTTATCTAAGTAAACAAAGTCCAATTTAAAAACTTTTTCAAAATAGATAAATACATTATCAATGAAAGTGAAGACTCGGACAGAAAACATAATATAATGAAATTTTCTCGATAGAAAAAAATTTAGTTTTATTTTCAAAACTAGCTGGCGCCCGCGTTGAAAAAGAAAAAAATAGCCTATCCTGTGTTCCGTACGTCTAAATGTTTATCTACCAAGTTTCATGAAAATCAGTTGATTCGTTTAAGAGTTATGGAGGAACATACATACTTACATACATACATACAGAAAAAAATTCTAAAAATCGTTAATTTAGTTTCCGTATCATGTATAGAGCCTATAAACACAATATCTCTGAAAACAAAGTAACTTACTCCATGACCAACCCTTACAGATTTATTATTAGTATTGATGACACACATTACAAAGCTAAAAGTGTATTAGTAATCTCACTTCACAGATTATCTAATGCTCTATGTATCAATTTTTCATTTGACATTGTAGTTTACGAATAATTAAAATTTAATACTTTTGGCACTTATAACATTTTTATTGAGCGAGATGCGCTATCTTCCGTCGCATGTTGTTCGTAGTTCTACGTATTTTGTGTCCCTATCATGTCCAAGGGGCCACGCGGGTGAAATTACAAATTTTGTTTGCTTTATACGCACTCTTAAAACTACACCACACGTAGAGTGATTCAAGAGGAAGGTTTTAGTATATAATTTTTAACGCGGGCGAAGTCGCGGGCACCCAGCTATGTACTAAAAATAAAGATACAACCCCTGAAAATTTTATAACAGCAAACATGTCAGGCGTTATATTGCTTTACACATTTAGTAAGGCGCTACACATCCCTTACTTTTAACGCAGGCGAAGTCGCGGGCACCACCTAGTAAATAATAAAGAAGCACACATACGGCACATTACATTCATAGCTGAAGTTTATGTTAGTAAAAATAGATCATGTACAATTTTCTAAAGTGCACAGATATTGCTGATGAATTTTAAAGTTTTATTAAATACTAGTGGCCCGCTCCCGGCTTCGCCCGGGTTCAAAATAAAAACTATCTTTTAAATTGGACCAAATCACACATAGTTACAAAGTTTTATCAAAATAAGTTCAGTAATGTAGGAGTTCATCTGCGACAAACAACGTGACACGTTTATAGTTTTTTTTGTAATAGTAACATTGGTACCAATAACTATATGATATTTAAATTTTTCTTCTCTAAGTAACTAGTTTATATAAATGTGTTTATCTTTACATAAATACGAGTATAAAATAAAGTTGATTCCCGCGTATTTTAAAAGACCACGAGATGTTTTAAACTACACAACGGATTTTAATGTTTAATGTTGTTTTCACTAATGGAAAGAGCTTTAAACGAGGAAGGTTTTTTATTTATTATTTTCAGATAAAATGCACCCGTGCGAAACCGGGAGCAGGTCGCTAGTTTTTTTTATTAAAAAAAAATCATTGTAAGCATTTTATGAATTTCATAATATTTTGACTAGTTACATAATTTTGATTGTATATTTTGCACTTACAAAAGAATTTGTAAATTTTTGAAACATGTTGTTGATATATATTTTTTTAATAAATACCTTTATTTTCACAGATGCTAATATCAATTATTTGTGTCTGATGTTCTCTATTTTTTTTTTTTTTTTGTAATAGATTGAGTGGTGTTGTGTGTGTTAGTAGTGTACAGAATTGAATCACATCAATGTGTAAATATGCGAGTACGCACTTAATTTCAATACACCAAACACAACATTGGAGGAATCAACTGATCATATTTTTTCAACAGTCGGTAAATAACTCGTTAGTGTTCGAAGTTTGAAATCGAAGAATCGGATCGTATTTGCGTAAACTCTACAGACGCGGCACCCGACGCGTTCGGTTCACTACTAGCCTCGGAATTTCATCTCCGAACAAAACTGGAACTTATAAATAGGTGTATTAATGTGGCGCGGCAAGTATGTATGTATGTTGCGAACATTATAATTCCCTAGTGTTAGACGAAAGTTTAAACATTGCATTACGAGTTCTTTGATGCTTTTTGGATTCTTAGTAATTAACTAGCTGGCGCCCGCGACTTCGGCCGCGTTGAAGAAGAAAAAAATAGCCTATCCTGTGTCCTGTACGTCTAAATGTTTATCTACCAAATTTCATGAAAATCTGTTTATTCGTTTAACAGTTATGGAGGAACATACAATACCTACACTTACAGATTTATTATTAGTATTGAGTATTGTAAATTCTCAGTGCGAAAAATTTAGTTTTGGCCTCCCATAGGTTTCAGTCTAAATTAGAGTTTTTTAAGTCAATAAGTAAATTATGTGAGATATTTTTTAAATCCTCTTTAGATTTAGGGTTAGACGAAAATTTTAGCATTGTACAGTTCTTTGATGCTTTTTGTATTCTTGATACCTACTTAATTGTAAATTCTCATAGATTTTAGTCTAAATTAGACTACTTTAAGTAAATGAATAAATTCTGTAAGATATTTTGTAAATCCTCTTTAGATCTAGGGTTAGACGAATATTTTAGCATTGCACAGTTCCTTGATGCTTTTTTGATTCTTGATACCTACTTAATTCACTCAGATATATCTGTCGAACATCCAGGATTTAAAGACTTACCAGAATTACTAAAGTTTCCTGGTTCTAATGAGAAACTGACTTTTTTCTTATTAAAGACCGCCGTTGGCTTCGCACTGATTCAATTTTCCTACCAAGTTTTCCAATTTTTCTTTTCATAATAATCCTCGGTCTCCTACGAATATATATTTTTTTGTCTAATATTAGTCCACCAGTTTTCAACTGTTGCGCTTTAGTTAGGAACACAAAGCGATTGATTTTATATTTAATAAATAAATATAAATAAAATAATATAAATGTAATAAGTTTATATTAAATCTAACACAATGTTCTAGTTAAAAAAGACATTTAATAAATCTAAATATTATTATTAAAACTTAAAGATCCGAAAAGAAATATGTGCACGAGGGAGAGGCGCTCATTCTCATAAGGAAAATAAAATTATCAGTAACTATGATTAATTAAATCTGATAAGTTAATGATCGTTTTAAATATACTACAGATAAGACGTGTATTAATGTTTCACCAAATAGTGATAATGCCATTACGACGCACTCTAAAGACTCGCCGTGCCCGTTTTAAATAAAATGGAACGTCCAGCGTCAGTAGTTCTATTTTGGACGCTTTCACGCCCTGCGCACCACCCATTTTACACTATACACATTAATTTCTTTTAATTCTTCATTATAAAACAACTGATACTGTAGCAACGACGTGTTATATAACGACAGTATATATATAACAATGGCGAGTTTGAACCTAATCGGTTTCTATACAAATGTCGTCGCTTCCAAAACCAAATTAATAAATGAAGTTGTAAAGGGCTATGTTTGGTTTCCGCAATAACAAAATATTTAAAGCAAAGCTTTGGATTCTTTTTCCAATTTATTAGGAATCGATTGTTTTTGTTTAGCAGCCATCAACAAGCTTTAGTGTTAAAAAATAGGAATTACTTACTTAAGTAGTTTTTTTCCGCCAAGGTCAATTTTCCGCCAGTGGGCGAAATTATTAATGTAAACCAGTAATTATTAATGTCAGTGAAAAGTTATACCGCGAAATTGAATTAGCAATGAGGAGATCCGTAGACGTACGAAAGTTAGTGACATTAGGCAGCGGATAAGCGGATCAACGGCTCAGTGGATCAGCGGATCAGTGGATCAGCCAGCGGATCAGCGGAAGTGGCAGTGAGCAGGAGACATAGTACGGAGCTGAGTACCGAGTGGAGGCCACGGTCTGGCAAGCGCAGCGTTCACCTGACAGATGACCTGATAAGGATCTCGGGTTGACATTGGATCGAGGCTGCTTCTGACTATTGGAATATTATTAGGGAGGCCTATATCCAGCAGTGGACGTCCTGTGAGTGAGAAGCTGATGATGATTTTAAATTCGGCCTGCTTTCATAATTTATTTATTTTTATTTAACATACATAGGTTACATTATTACCACTGGCGTCGTTCGCACATTGTTATGGCACCAAATGGAATTTGTGGATGTCCTACGGCTGAGATTATGATGAAGTTTCCAAAAGGATGTTGACGTGTGTGTATTCAAAATAACGCCATGATAAGCACTACTGTGCTTACAAGTAGTACGGAAGTTCTGAGGTCAAAACTCAAAACCAATCAAAGAATAAGATTTTTGATTTCTCCTAAAACTTTTGAATAAGTGGATTAGTTGTAGCTACCTTTGAGCTAGGTTCGTCTATTTTTGTGATCCACTCACCATTATTGGCGCACTCACATGCTATGTTTAATGAATATTTATGGCCATCTGCTGAAATTGATAATACACATCCGGGTGTCACAGCCGCTCCCTCTCATTAGCCACGCCAAGATTTCGATGCGCACCATTTTGCAGCACTCCTTCGTGGTCACCGAACAGTGAAATGGAAGATTAAGGGCTTACATCAAAAACGCACAGTAGTGTATTGTTGATCGTAAAATTATGTTTCAGGCATATATTATGATGAATGGTATACATTTTTATGATATATTTTACAGGAATAATAATGATTGATGTTTAATGATCTACTTAATTATTCCTATTCGCAACCATCAATATTTTATTTAATATAAGGGTAGGTGTACAATAAGACAATGTTTTAAATATACTATTTTTATATATCTAACAAAATATTTATTAGATAATTTAATTCAAAATCAAGGACCTCATTAAGTTGTCAATTAAACTTTATCAGATATTGTAATCAATATTCGCCAAAAGTCAAGTGAAAAGCAGATATAATAGATAACGAACTATGTGCAGAAATAGGAATTGGTCCAAACCAACAATAACAAGCAATATATAGGAACGTGTTTTTTTTTTAATAAAGTACTAGCTGGTGCCCGAAACTTCGTCCGCGTTCTCTTTTTTATATAAAAATTTTATAATAAAAAAAAACTGATATTAAAACTCTTTTAACTTCATTTATCAATTTTTATTTTATTTATATTCGCTCTCTCTTATAATGCCTCTTCAGTCCAGGGCCCTGATTCTGTATGGCAATTATGATTTCACACTTTTGTCTTACCTTGCCAAAACAATGTCTTATCATATCATAACTTTTTAGCAGAATCTAGTAGATATCATAACAATTTAAGGAATTGACTTGGTTTCGAAGTAAGGAAGTGGTGTTAGAGAATTAGGGCCCTGAAGGTTGGCCGTCAACTCCTTGAACCACTCTGTTAAGAGCCAAATGTATCAGTGGCTTGCCTGATGTAATTCCAGTCCACTGCCGTATGTTTCGTAACCACGAATCCTTCATCGCCCAGCGTGTCTCTTTCCTTCCACTTTACCTATCATAATTAAGTGAAGCATGTGCGCAGCAGACCATAGTAGGATTAAGGATAAGGGATGTAAAAATCTAACTTATTTGGCTGTTAAGTATGTTCTACTTTTGTCTGTAAATTGTATATTGAGAGTTCTGGATTTTGAGTACCTAATGTATAAATAAAATAAATAAGGGCTCTGGCATCCCTTGCTCACTCAGCGAAACACAACAGCACACATGCTATTATTTAACTGTGCTCTTCTCTAACGGAGTGATTACTGCTGCTAGACGGGCAGTCAAAATGACTGAGAAATGCAGCGTGCCATGCCACTAATTTCCAAATCCAGACCAGAGCCATCTTTGAAAAGTTCATTTCCAAAGTTGACCCTGCCGGGAATCGAACCCGCAGGCTTTATTATCTAAATACGTCTGCTGAGCGACAGCCGAAAAATGCGAAAAATTTGTGCAATATCACACTAAGTCGTATCACGTAGCACGTTTGCGTAAAAATTAACGATTTCCGGGAACCCTGAGACAGAGCGTTAAGGCGCTTGCACATTAAAAACTCATCCAACGGACTTAACGGGCTTAAGAAGTTAAGCAAAAATAAGCCCAAGTATTCTCCTCAAGTTGTAACTACCATACTTCGCTCATACCTGTGCTCAGAGCGTAAAGCGTCACGTCGTCACGTGACCCAAATATTCGATACTAATAATAAATCTGTAAGGGTTGGTCATGGAGTAAGTTACTTTGTTTTTAGAGATATCGTGTTTATAGGCTCTATACATGATTCTAAAAATGGTCAATTTAGTTTCAACTAAATTCAACTAAATTGACAATTATTAGAATTTTTATCTGTATGTATGTATGTATGTATGTATGTATGTATGTATGTATGTATGTATGTATGTATGTATGTATGTATGTATGTATGTTGTATGTATGTATGTATGTATGTATGTATGTATGTATGTATGTATGTATGTATGTATGTATGTATGTATGTATGTATGTATGTATGTATGTATGTATGTATGTATGTATGTATGTATGTATGTATGTATGTATGTATGTATGTATGTATGTATGTATGTATGTATGTATGTATGTATGTATGTATGTATGTATGTATGTATGTATGTATGTATGTATGTATGTATGTATGTATGTATGTATGTATGTATGTATGTATGTATGTATGTATGTATGTATGTATGTATGTATGTATGTATGTATGTATGTATGTATGTATGTATGTATGTATGTATGTATGTATGTATGTATGTATGTATGTATGTATGTATGTATGTATGTATGTATGTATGTATGTATGTATGTATGTATGTATGTATGTATGTATGTATGTATGTATGTATGTATGTATGTATGTATGTATGTATGTATGTATGTATGTATGTATGTATGTATGTATGTATGTATGTATGTATGTATGTATGTATGTATGTATGTATGTATGTATGTATGTATGTATGTATGTATGTATGTATGTATGTATGTATGTATGTATGTATGTATGTATGTATGTATGTATGTATGTATGTATGTATGTATGTATGTATGTATGTATGTATGTATGTATGTATGTATGTATGTATGTATGTATGTATGTATGTATGTATGTATGTATGTATGTATGTATGTATGTATGTATGTTTTTATTACAGCTAGTAACTGTAATAAAAAGGCACAATGAGTTCTGATTCATCGTATATTAATTACAATAACATGGCTTATCTGTAATAGTTGAAACATTATTGTACAGTTCCTACGGAATTTCCTAGATCAGTGTAATAAATCGAATATTGTAACTCCCCGAACAATTGTTACATTTTTCCTCCATTTTGTACTATTTTCTTATTATTACCTACTTATTAAGTAAGTATTGTATAGTAAGTATATGTAATATATTATTTTTTATAATATACTCACTAGCGAAATTCCAACATTTTCAATTCTTACTCGGACTTCTAAGAATATTTGAAAATAATAATAATAAATTTTGAGCGAGTACATATAGAGATTTTTTTATAATTATATAAAGTTTAAAAAAGTAATATATTCATTACATTAAATAAGATATTCATTCTTAGTGTATTTTTATACAAAATTTGAACTGTCCAATTTTGGTGATTCAGGGAAGGAAAAAGGCTCCAAATTTTAGTTAATATAATTAGGATATAAGTATCTACCTATAGCCAAATTCATTTATATCATTAATTTTATATTTAATTAATATTATAATAAATTATAATTTATATTATAATTTATTTTTGTGTACCAGTGACCAAATGAAACTCTGACCTTTTCAAACTTTGACGTTATGGGACCAAACCAAAAAAAAAAAATTTATCACCCAGGAACTAGTTATTGTTTAACCGAATTTGAATGTAGTCATTCCAAAACGTGTGTACAGACCTTGTGACGTCATGTCACATATACAATTTTCAACATACTGTGGCATGCATAGTACTATCTTCCCCGAATTATCGCACCAAGTGAAGAACCTATTTGTTATCACATTAGTTAATTTGCGTATATATATAAACACATCTTTCACATCGTACGAAACACAAGTGCTTCAATAATTGTGAGTACGTTCGAATAAATTAGGTATTTAAAAGAATTAATAATATTTATTGGTAAGTAATTAAAAATTTATATATAATAATATTTAAAAAAAATAGATTTTTTTTACAACGAATTGTCTGTAATTTTTGTGATTTTTGTCTGAATTGTAAATATTTTCTGTTCTAATTTTAGATTTTTTTTAAGAAATAGGTAATTTCACGGCCTCTAATTTTACTCAATGGACAATATATTTAATAAATAACAATCAATAATGTTTATCAATCTTTATCTATTAAAGGTTAATTTAAAAAAAAAACTATACTACACAACAAAATGTTGTTTAAATAAATAACAACACTATGGACAAATAAGTCTACTTTGGACAAACTTTAAATTTTTTTTTTTTAACTTTCAACCTTGTTATTTTGTTCAAAAATGTCAAATTAAATAATTTATATTTGATGTTGATGTCAAATTAAATAATTTATATTTTATTTCAATGAAATATCAATATTAATTAATTATAATAATAATAGTCCCATTTTAAATATATAATTAGGTTGAGTACTAGCGTCTAAACTTAGGTCGAGATCTTAGACGCTAAGTTTCTTCCAGTGACAATATAATATCAAAGTTTAGATAACCATACAAAATTACAAGACCTCTAAAGGATGTATTTTAAATATTTTTTAGAATAGGGGCCTATAATAGATCATACTTTTTTTTTATTACAGAAACATTATTATGAAGCACTTAATAATATTGGTCCTTGCGAGTCTAATTGCAAGTAGTATTTGCAAGCCTGCGATGAGTGAGTAATTGAGTATTGTAAAACTATTATATTTCCAGAATTAAGTTGTACAGAGTACTATGTACAGTTCTCAGGAACCCAGTTAGTGTTAGTTATTACATATATATAATGATAAACACGTACATTATACATGTCCCTCTAATTTAACTCTTGTGTTTCATTACTAATAGTTGATTAACTTTCAATTTCAAATTCAAGTATAATCTATTTGCTGAATATATTATAGTTATACATAAGTTGTTGTAATCTATTCTCTTATCTATACCAATATATAAAGGTGAAAAAGTTTGTTTGTTTATTTGGTTGTACGCGCTAATCTCAGGAACTACTGGTTCGAATTGAAAAATTCTTTTTGTGTTGGATAGCCCTTTTATCGAGGAAGGCTTTAGGCTATATAACATTTTGAAAGTGGACGAAGTCGCGGGCAAAAGTTAGTTTTAATAGATAATGTCCACACATTCAACCGACAAGCTGTGTGCAAAAAGCATCTAAAAGTTAAAAATAATTCTTTCAAGAAAATTTAATAATATTTGTATTTATTTTATGCTATACTAGCTGGTGCCCGCGACTTCGCCCGCGTTTAAAATGTTATATAGCCTAAGCCTTCCTCGATAACTGGACTATCCAACACAAAAAGAATTTTTCAAATCCAACCAGTAGCTCCTGAGATTAGCGCGTTCAACCAAACACACAAACTCTTCAGCTTTATATAATAGTATAGCTTTATATAATACATAGATTTATTTAGGACATAGCTTGCAGACATGACATTAAGCATTTGTATTTTTAGCACCATTTTCGACGCCGTTCAAATTTGTGACAAGAGCTCAATGGGGGGCCAAGGAAGCCACCTCCTTCGATAATCTAGCGACACCTGTACCTAATGTGATCATTCACCATTCATACATTCCTGCTGCCTGCTACACGTTTGCAGCTTGCTCTCAAGCTATGCGATCAATGCAAAAAACACATCAGTGGACCAATGGCTGGGCCGATATTGGTTACAAGTAAGTAAAATACTTTCACATGAGACTTTCTTTTCCTTTTGGATGAGTGGCTTTTGCAACTAAATAATGGAAAGAGCGATAAATGAGGAAGGTTTGCAAACAAAGCCGATGCCGGACACGGGATGTTGTATCGAATAAACATTTCTATATTTTTCTGATTTGATTCTTACACGAAGTCCTATATGAGTCAGGGCCTCTTTCACAAACTAAAATAAAAGTGTTGATTAGTTACTTTTAGAAATCATTTTCTATTTTATTGAATTATGCACTCGGTTTACTGCGTCATTCGATAAGCGAATTTTTATTATTATTTTCTATTTAATATTTGGGACGTTTACCGTACAAACAAAGGTATATCAGCTCCATTATCCCCGGTTACCGGTGACTTTAAATGATAGTTTGGCCTACTTGACGTTTGTGAAACAGGCGCTTAACTACATAATATATTAATAAAATGTCAAAAAGCAAATGAATTTGGTAGAAAAATAAAATATGCCCGACGATTGTGTACAAATAGGAAGTGATTAAAGTAATCACGATATGTGTAATGATTGCAACGCAAGAGCTTTATCAATTTCTTATTAGATTAAAATGTGTACAACATAAAAATATTTCGATATATAGCTTGCAAGCTGCAAGCTTGCAAGCTTTGCAAGCTGCATGCACCACTTTGGTGATTAATAAGATAAATAATAACTTTTTACTGTTAATAAATGTAATACATAATTGTATTTTTTAAATAAATTTTGTTTCTATTCTTTTTGGTAAAAATAAAAAAGAAATTGTTTTTTTCTGTTACATATTTTTGTATAATCAATATGAATCAATAACGAAACATCATCCGAAACATCACAACAAAACATGTAACCTAATTTATATAATAATTATATTTTTCATAATTATTTTTTTATAAAATAATATAATTATTTTTTCTTTTGTAAATTTCAAATAAATTTATCTTATTATACCTATACAGCCCATTGCGTCTCATCGCTCTTCAGTAATGTAAGAAATGTAATGTAAGAAACATTAACATAGCTGCGCACAAAATATTTCTTTGGCGCTTTCTCAAAAACGTTAGGGTACTTCCCGCAGATTGTAAATAAGGAAAGAATAAATTGAACTCACACATAGTTTCTGTGTCACTAAAAAAAAGTTCACATGGTCCGATCGATCTAAATATGCGGTCGAACCACAGTAATGCCATGACGTACTTACAAATTAACACTATACACTCGAATAACTTCTACAATATCACAAGAGTATATATATACCTATTATACTTTTAAAGAAATCAAAAATTGTATAAAGAATGTGTATTTTGTCTGCTTTTTTTGGAGTTTATTCCTTAAGAATCGATTTGCATAAATATATAAGCCCGTGGTATAAAAATTTATGCAGTAAAATCAAAATTGTTACACGAATGCGTTATGCATTTCATAAGAACTGTTGTTATTTCGGCGTATTCGAACTGTGAAAATTTCATAATCGTTTGTAATAGTCCAGTATCCCTCACCTGGATTTTTGTCTGATTACTAACAGGCTGAAACTCTTGATAGAGGTAGCTAAAGGAGTTAGCAGCCATAAAAAAACTTCCAAGCGTAGGACTGGGAAAACGTACCCCTCAATTTGTATGGTCGCATAGATAGCCGCAATAAAATGTTTACTAATCTGCAGACAAAAAATCAGCTGGTTAGTAATCCCATCCTTCCAATAAAACCACTCCCAATATATCAAAATAATGAGGTCATAAAAATTATTACTAACCAACTGATTGTTTGTCTGCAGCTTAGTAAACATTTGTATAATACTGAGGGATACTGGACTATAAGGAGTAGGTAAACTCCAGTTGTGTGTCGGGGCTTATTTTAAACAACGATTTGTAGTCAGACTAAAAACCTATTTGATAACGTAACATAAGTACATTGTGTAACTATTACCTATACAATTTTTTTTAGAAAACAATAAATGTACAGACACGGTTCTTTTATTATAGGTATTGAATAGAAGATGTTAATATAGATATGCATAGACATAGATATACACATAGATATGTAAAGTCTAATATGAAACGTTTAAAGTTATTTATTATTGTTACAGTTTCGCAGTAGGAAGTGACGGCGCTGTTTACGAAGGCCGCGGCTGGCAGAAAGTCGGCGCTCACGTTACTGGACACAATTCTAACAGTATTGGCATCGTGCTCATTGGCGATTGGATGTGTTAGTACCAATTTTAACCACTTCCTTCTGGTATTTCGGAATCCACATTAAATCAATGGCTTAACGACAACCAATGTGTTACTCTATCTATGGTATAAAAAAACACATAGGCTTACCACAGAGTCTATGGTAAATTTTACAGGAGAACGGATTTAGTCACTGTCAAGGCAGCTTGCTCACCTCTAATGTTGATTTTTATTTATATAAACTAGCTGGCGCCCGCGATTTCGTCCGCGTTGAAAAATAAAAAATACATACATACATACATACATACATACATACATACATACATACATACATACATACATACATACATACATACATACATACATACATACATACATACATACATACATACATACATACATACATACATACATACATACATACATACATACATACATACATACATACATACATACATACATACATACATACATACATACATACATACATACATACATACATACATACATACATACATACATACATACATACATACATACATACATACATACATACATACATACATACATACATACATACATACATACATACATACATACATACATACATACATACATACATACATACATACATACATACATACATACATACATACATACATACATACATACATACATACATACATACATACATACATACATACATACATACATACATACATACATACATACATACATACATACATACATACATACATACATACATACATACATACATACATACATACATACATACATACATACATACATACATACATACATACATACATACATACATACATACATACATACATACATACATACATACATACATACATACATACATACATACATACATACATACATACATACATACATACATACATATATACATATATACAAAAAAAAATTCTAAAACCGTCAATTTAGTTTCAGTATCATATATAGAGCCTATAAACACGATGTCTCTGAAAACAAAGTAATTTACTCCATGACCAACCCTTACAGATTTATTATTAGTATTGATTATTGATTGATGATGATGATAAGCAAAGCCACATACCATCAAAATGGACTGTCAGATTGGCATATTCAGTGAAAAAATTTATAAATCAATCAATCATTTATTTGCAACTACATGCGATTACAAAGAAAAAGAAAAAAAAAAACAGTAACGGTAAGAAAATAAAGAGTTACTAGTTACAAAAAGGTCCCTACTCAGTATTTTGCTGAGTATTTTAATCACATATAATATAGTATAGAATTCTTTTCTGTTTTTTATTTTTATTTTTATTTATTTAAAACACAACAGCCTAACACATAACGTAATATTTTAATAATATATTAACAAATAATCTATACTAAATAAAAAACAAAACTTACTATTGAACCTAAAACTAGAAACCTTAAAAAAAATATAATTTATCCATGATATACTATAGAAGTTCTCATTCGACATAGACGTTTAG
The DNA here is from genome assembly GCA_945859745.1 of Synanthedon formicaeformis. NCBI lineage: Eukaryota > Metazoa > Arthropoda > Insecta > Lepidoptera > Sesiidae > Synanthedon > Synanthedon formicaeformis. The sequence goes on from OX243972.1 coordinate 7,349,835, forward strand.
CTTTATATTGCCAGACTTACTCACACACAGTAAAAGTCCTAGCGAAGAACTTACTGTATACCTAGAAATGATCATATGAAGTAATGTCAACTTGCTCCAACTCAAACTAGATGAACTTTGTTAAACATCTTTGTTAACTCAACTAGACGTGGTTGAGATCAACTTACTCGAAGTAACGCGTGGAATAAATAAATAATTTTATTATTTCCTTCCAGCTGAAGTCCCGCCAGCGAATCAGCTGAAAACTGTAAGAAACCTGATTGCTCAAGGCGTAAGTCTCGGCCATATCAGCGAAACTTACAATCTATTCGGGCACAGAGACCTTGGCGCAACAGACTGTCCTGGAACTGCTCTCTACAACGTGATAAAGACCTGGTGATAATCTACTGCTGCTATTAGAAAATTGTAAATAAAAATTTTAGAAAATTTTAAAAAATAAAATAAAGTGAAACTATGTACTTAAATGATTTGTTTATTTATCACTAATTGATCACTAACAATAAGAATTATTATGTAAAAAGACATTGTTATTTGTAAAATAGATTTGTTATACATAATAAAATTCTATTTATTACCTTTGTTATATTATTCTTATTTCTTTCTTTCTCTGTTTCGGAATTCCAAAGGAAAATTTATTCTTTTACTAAATCGACATTTAAGAATAATTATGTAAAGTGCGAATAACATAGGCGTAAAGTACGAAATAATAAGTAAATTTGATTTTAATAAGTTTCATACTAGAATTTTATTTCCTTAAAATAAAAAAAAAGATTGCAAGAACATTGAAGTAAAGCATGTAAGCACCCCTCTATAGTCCATTTATCGAAGAAGGCTTTAGACTATATAACATTAACAACAGCTAATAATATATAAAAAGATAATGATTCAATAGACAAAACATTTGCAGCTACATTTTAATGCTAACGCCATCTACACTCATTTTATCGAAAGCAGTTTACTCGTATGTTTATATATTACAAAAATTAGTGTATCTGGCTAGTTTTGATACCATTAAAATAGAAGACATTTTAAAAACAGAAAAATAAAAAGTAAAATTGGTTTTCCGTCATTTTTCTATTGTTGATGACAGGTACGGTCATGCAGAGGTAATTATCCAGCTTAGAGGCCGATGAAATACATTCTTAGAGAGAAGCAAATAAGTACGAATTAAGTTAACCTTGACTCTTCTATCCCAATGGGGTGACAGCAACCTGACTATATTTAACGCCACCAAGACGCAAACGCGTCTTTTTTCTGCTAAAAGGAGCCCTTTTGACTTAGTTCCAACTTTCCGAGGTACACCCGTATCTGTAGCCACTGATCTCGAACTTCTTGGCATGAGGTCAAACCTCAACTTCGGCACCTCTATCGAGTCCAAAACCCAAACATCGGCCAAAAAACCAGTCATCCTAAATAGGATCCTAAAAGCAATTCTTCACACCTGGACTGCTCCTCTCTTTGTATAAAGCGCAAGTCCGATCTTGCATGGAGTATTGCTCCCACCTTTAGCAATACTCCATGCCAGCCAAATTGGTTCAGCCAAATAACAACTTGCCACACTCGACTCGGTGGACCGCAGAGTAGTGGCACTTCGTTTTCGCAGTCATTTGGGCAGCCCGTCTTGAAGCAGTAACCACCCTCTTAGAGAAGACCACCGTGAATTAACATCATATGTGCTGTTGTGTTTCTGTAAGTGAATAAGGGATCCCAGAGCATTACCCTATACTTTCCTTATCCCTTATCGTTAATCCTATCTATGGTCGACAACGCATTTAAGCATCCACTTAAGGTCAAGGTGTCGCTTGTGTTATAGGCGACGTTAACCCCTACCATCATGTGGACAGTTAGCCTGTCTGTCAACCCTAACATAAAAAATAATAGGAGGCTGTACGCTTTTAGATTACCATCCTTATCTCGCAAAATTCATCTTTTTCAGACAACGTTTTAAAAACTTGCACTGCCAAGGATTTGGAACTCCTCTCAGACGTCTGTGTTTCCGAGCTCATATAACCCACCGTGAAATAATAGCATGTGTGCTGTTGTGTTTCGGTGAGTGAGTAAGTAATGCCAGAGCCCCCATTTCCCTATCCCTTTCTAAGGCCTATGCTTAATCTTACTATGGTTGGCAGCGTACTTGCAGTACCTGTAGCATTGCTTGTGTTATAGGCGATGGTATAGCCACCTACCATCAAGAGGACCGTCAGCCTGTCTATAGATCTTAACATAAAAAATAAACTATAATTCTATATCATTAAATCTCCTTACGGATACAAATTATGCTATAGGATGACATTGTCAAAAGTCAACGTATTTAGTGCTATTTGATATAATCGATCATTTGCGTCACGAAATCGTATCTCCAATATCTCGATTTTCAGATTCAACTAAAGGGAAGTCCCTTATCACAAATCAATGCGCTGTCAATTTGATACATTCGTATATATTAAGTACCTTATCGGACAATCTGCACGTGTGTATGTGTATGTCACTAAATATTTTTAGACGTTTATCTTTAGTGGATTAATTCAATCTTTAATCAAGTGTGATAGATTATAATTAATCCATCAAATATTAATTAATGGTAGTTCAGTGGGTCTCGATGGTTGATATAGCAGACGTAGTTTCGAATCTCAATTAAGCCTGATAACTTGGACTAGAAACAAAGATTTTTTTTAATAACCTAAAAAAGATAGGTATGTTTTAGAAGAAAGCTAGGATCGCCTGTATTAACACAAGCAACGCCATAGTTGCTGCAAAAGAGCTGCGAGATCACACACACATGTTATCCCTCACTCACTCAGCTAGCATCTTACTCAGGCTCTAGCATCCCTTACTCACTCACCGAAACACACACGTTATTATTTCATTATATACTTAGTAGGTAGTCATTTGTAAGAGGGTGATTATTGCTACCAAACTAGCTGCCCAAATTACTGCGTAACGCAGTGTGCCTTGCCACTTTTTGCTAAATCCTGAGCAGAGCCAACTTTGAAAAAGTTTAAAAAACGTCAGATGGTAGGGGAGCCCACGATGCTAAATGACTCGAGCGTCGTGGGGCCTATTGGATTTTGAAGATTAGATTGTAGGAAGTCAAAAAGGTTATATGAAATTTTTCTTTTCAACAGTGGGGGGAGCGTGTACAGGCTTTCAAAAATGTAAAAAAACTGACTGACGTCAAATCTTAAGGTGGCCAGCCATATTCAACACAGGTACATTACCCATTTACATTCCGCAATACATTAAATTCGAGATACGTATAAAGTTCTTGTATGTAGGTCAGTAAAATCAACCCAAGAGTGAATCAGTGTTTCGTCAAATAAGATGTATGGTCTTAACAATGAAAGCGGCAATAAATAATGAGTGAGTCAATCAATGTTGCTAAAATATTCGGAAGTCCCGAATTCACGGAACTAAAAGCATTATTACGACGCACGTACACGCACGTAGTAAAATAAAAGGAAAACTTTAATGTTTATTCTATTTTTGATTTTTTTTTTCTATATAATATTATATGGAATCTAATAAACTCCTTCGTCACTTTATCTGAGAGGTTTTTATTTATATTTGTATATTACAATTTTTTTCCCTCAGTCCAATCTGCAATCAGCAGATTGGACTGAGCGAAATAATATCTAATTTCTTAAGTTTTTAACTTTAAACAGATGTTTTGCAAAGTCGTATCAAGAAGAGAAAGTCTTCCCAAAGAAGGTTCCCTATATTTATAACTAGCTGGTGCCCGCGACTTCGTCCGCGTTAAATAAGAAAAACTACTTTTTTCTTTTCCTGTGTCCTATACGTCTAAATGTTTATCTACCAAGTTTCATGAAATCAGTTAATTCGTTTAAGAGTTTAAGGAGGAACATACATATATACATACATACATACATACATACATACATACATACAGAAAAAAATTGTAAAAATGGTCAATTTAGTTTCAGTATCATGTATAGAGCCTATAAACACGATATCTCTGAAAACAAAGTAACTTACTCCCTTACAGATTTATTATTAGTATATTGATTGATTGGGTGTTGATTATAACCCTTAGTTTAAGTTATAGGGTGAGTTAAGGTATAGGTTTGGTGTAATTAGCATTGTAGCCTGCTGGTTGGGATGCTTTTTGAGCCTGTTTCTGTGAGAGGCAGCCAAAGCTACGATTTCTTCCTTGGCTGTATTCATACTAAGCGTTTTATGGACTTCAGCAGGGTGCATTAGAGAGATATTCAAGTTTGAGACACAGGCTAATACCGTAGGTAAGTCCAAACAGGCTTTAGAAAGAGCAATAAACGTTGATGGTTTGGTTTGTGTATATAATTTGCAGAAAAATTTGCATCCGTACGAAGCCGAGGGCGGGTTGCCAGTTATAAAGTAAAGTCGTTGTCAGTCAATGATATGTTAAGTACTAAGTACTAGATGGAACACTCAAGACGCGATGAGTGTTCCAAGTGATTGGAGTTCCGATGTCCTACCCGTTCACAGTCTGTCATACGCGCTCGTAGAGATTAGGCGCGTTATTATTTTCAAAACCAATAACAATGTCGTCTTGTGTGATGAGATATTGCAAAAATTAGTGCTTATCGGGTCGGCCTTAGAATAACAACGCCTAGAACGATAGTTTCATATCAAAAGAATGGCGAGTTTGAGGCACAAATTTAATAGATGTAATACGCTCGGTGACACGCACACAAGTATACAAAAAATGTTGAATACTATGAGCACTATGACGCGAGTGCTCAATCTAGTACTAACTTAACATATCACTGTTGTCAGTATCGGTCTGTTTCTTTGCTAACTTCTTCTAAAACACCCAATGTATACGGTAAGTAAGGATTACCAAATACCTTGAGTTTTCACCAATGTAAAGAGCTTTAAACGAGTTAGGTTTATTTGTATAATTTGCACAAAAAAATGCATCCGTGCAAAGCCGGGGGCGGGTGGCTAGTATATACATAATATAATGTAATTATTCCCTTTTCACAGTCTCAGAAATAAATTTATTATAAACAACAAAGTATGTAAGTAATGACTCATTTTATTAGGAGATAAATTCAATAAGTTATCTCCAATGATAAACTAAGATGATATAACTACAATTGTAGAGTTCGGTAATTCTCGATAGCCAGTATTACTAATGTCCGATATGAAATAAGTGGCACTCGACCGTCATCTGTAAAGGGAATTAACCGGCCTTTCTTTAGACAATAAAAGCAGTGAGCAACTTCACTGCGAATTAAAAGAAGCACTACTGCTTAGACGTCTGCACGAACTTTACCCTAACTTCAAGTGTTAACTTTGGAAGTATTAAAATAATTATTTTTTATAAACTTTTAAACTCATATTATGATGGCGTCTCTTAATTTAAGTTCCTACTTTGCTGTGATATTGGTAGTGATAAATATCGTGTATTCTTTTCCCCATAACAAGACAAGCGGTAAGTAATCATCTTTTTACTACTCGTATCAGATTTGTTAGTAATTTTGTTGTAATATATTTAATGTCAGAGTAATTATATACCAGTATACTATATGTATTTAATATTATTATAAATTTATTATTACTATAGAAATAATGTGTATTTCTAGTCAATACTAATAATAAATCGGTAAGTGTAGGTATTGTATGTACGTATATTCCTCCATAACTCTTAGGGCCTCTTTCACAAACTACATGTAAAGTGTTGATTAGTTACTTTTAAAAATCATTTTCTGTTTTATTGAATTATGCACTCGGTTTACTGCATCATTCGATACTCGATTTTTTTTTATTATTTTCTATTTAATGTTTGGGACGTTTACCGTACAAACAAAGGTATATCAGCTAAATTATTCCCGGTGACAGGTGACTTTAAGTGACGGTTTAGTCTACTTGACGTTCGTGAAAGAGGCGCTTAAACGAATTAACTGATTTTCATCAAACTTGGTAGATAAACATTTAGACGTACAGGACACAGGATAGGCTACTTTTTTTCTTTTTCAACGCGGACGAAGTCGCGGGAACCAACAGCAACTAGTAATTATATAAATATCTAGCTCAGATCTAATTAGAACTACTAGTACGGTCATTCTGTGTTTTCGGACAAACAAATTAATAAAGTTTTGAAACTTATAACCAAATTTAAGCTTTAAAAGTTAAACTATATACTTATATAACAACTATAACTTAAAGTTATTTTGAAAACTGGCTATAGCTTGAAAACCGTCAAGCTAATCAAAATAATGTATAGAACATATTTTGTTTAGAATTTAATGAGGATAATTTTTGCCTTTAACACTTTCTTGTATCGGCGGCAAGTGGAAAGGAGGGGAGAGTTGTGGATTTTGATCAGCAGACCCAAAGATATAACCAACATAAGTTTCAAAACTTTATTAATTTTTTTTGCTTCCCCGATACATTGCTTACACAGAATGACTGTATTATACAGACAGAATTTCGCGGACAACATAGTGAAGCCGATTTTATAAAAGTGTGTGTAAACTGTTTTGTGTTCCAAGCTATAACCTCAGCTTTTGTTTATTGTCATTGAAAATATAATATGCATACATTTGATATATATAATAATTTGATATCTAATAAGAAAAAATAGACAAAAAATAATTTAATTTTTTTTGAGTAGCTCTCTTGTAAAAAGTGTAATTATGATTTGTGGCCCTTTAGTTTTTAAGCAGCGATATTATTTCAACTTTAACAGCTTGTGAGTAAATAAATATAAATATATTGACACATTCCTCACTGCATCATCTAGTTCTAAAGTAAGCAACTTAATGCTTGTATTATTGGATACCAGACAGTTGATATACTACATAGATTACTTTTTTTTGTAAAAACATACATATTATAAATAAAAAACATCCATGACTCAGGCACAAAAGTAAATAACACATAAACATTTGCCCCTAGCGGGATTCGAACCCGCGAACGCTTGGTTAACAGCTAGGGTTACTAGCCACTAGACCAAACGTGTCGTCTAAACTTTTAAGATTTTTTTAGAATCCAATTACTCTTTCACCTACTACCCTCGCGAGGCGTGGTCAGCAGTTGAAGGGAAATATGTCCAGCCACTAACAACTCCAGTACCGAATGTCGTAATACACCACACGTACATTCCCGGCGCTTGTCATACGAACAAAGAGTGCAGTGCAGCAATGCGGTCCATGCAAAGATACCACAACAGCTTGGACTGGGGAGACATTGGATACAAGTGAGTATGGCCATATTTAAAAAGTATTTCATTTGCTATCATATAAATACATATCGCTGCTTAAAAACTAAAAGCTGCTTAAAAAAGAAAAATCCAAAAATGATTTTATTGCAAAAATACAATCACAGTCCTTCATATTGTATGTTAGAAAAAGACTTATGGTTGTTTTATTCCATATTTAATATATTTTGATCATTTTTTATAAATTCAAAAGTAACTTATATGCTTATACCTCTTCTGGTATTCAGTTTATTATAAAAGTACTTAAAACATTTAATGATACTTAAAAATACGCTTCTAATGATGTATAATATGCAATATTATATATATAATCTATATATATATCTAATAAGAAAAAAAAAATAGACAAAAATAATTTAATTTGTTTCGATTAGCTCTCCTGTAAAAAGTGTAATTTTGATTTGTGGTCCTTTAGTTTTTAAGGAGTGATATAATATATTATACTATACAGTATATATACTCGTACCTATATACCTACAGTATACAGTATACTATATTATGCAATAGAAATTAATCCTTACACAAATAAATTGAAGTTACTTTCGCGTCTGTCTGTCTGTCTGTATATCCGCTAACTACTTCTAAACTACTCAACGGATTTTGATACGGTTTTCACTAAAGGAAAGAAGGATAAACGATAACGAGAAAGGTTATATAATAACAGACTGTTCAAAGATTTATTATCTATTACATTTAATTGACTTTAAGAAATAATTTTCCAGCAAAACATACTTTTTTTAATACAGTACTTTTAATAATTTATTCATATTATGTAGGTATTTGAGGAAACGTCCGTAAACAAGCGGAAAAATGGAAAAGGAAGATGTAAATTATCACAATATAACCTTCCGAGTTGCGTACGACCTTCTTCGAATAGGTGTTGACATTGAATTTGGACTAAACACTACAGGTCGACAGGGTTAAGAAATAATACTGTACTGATAAAAAAGTATATAGGTACAATATATTAATCATTTTATATAAACTAATTGGACAAGTAAGTTACTTAATGAAGCAGTGAAACAGTTTTTTATTCATTAAATTTTTTCCAATTTGTCATTTAAAATTTTACAAGAGTTTCTGAAAAAAATAGCCAAGTAGATGACGATCTTAAAAAGATACTCAGGATACCATTCTTTTTGTCATCTTTGAAATAATAAACAATTATAACAGTACACAAATCACAGTTATACAATACTATACCAAGCAATAATATGAGCACAGAATCGTTTAAAACTAATTTTCATTATTTAGGAGTAAATTATAAAGATAAATAATAAATTTTCTAAGAGTTTGGTTTTGATTACACTTTTAAATTTATTTATAGGTGAGGCTCTTATTATTTCAAGAAGTTTATTATGAAGCCGTACACATTGAAGAAAAACTTCATAAATAATAATAATTGGTTGTGTAGTTAAGGCGTGAAAAGATAACAAACGGACACAGACAGAGTTACTTTCACATTTATTATATGTGTCGTTCATTGTAAAAGTGGTGTAACTCCCTATTTTTAAAACCATCTTTTCTTGCCTAATGCTATCACATTTAGTCATAACTCAATATAAAAGTGAAGTAACTTCAATAGTTGCATTAAAATCCCATAGATGAAAACAATGAATGAATGCTTATATTTTTTCCTACACTATAATTCGCAAAAAGCTCGTTATTCTAAAATTCAGTTACAAGGAGATAGTTCACTTTTACAATGAACGACACATATTGTAATACCTCGTAGTATGGATGATTCGATTGTAGTATGGACGTTTATAGATTTTTAACGTCAAATTACCAAACCAGGACACATTAATATTTAAGTATGAACAATGAACATATATTCTATGAGACAGTAATTATCACTAAAATATGTAAAAACAATTAAACTTAATGTTCTCTCTTACGTAACAATCCAAAAAAGCATAGAAAACTATTCGAGTTCTATTTTACTAAACAAAAAAGTTTTAATATCTCCACGGGGAAACACCTTCATTCAAACAAACAAATGGTTGTAACTTTTTTTTATATTGCTATAGGTCAACGAAATCTTCGGAACAAAAACTGTCATTATATTTAATTTATATCCAAATACTGATTTCATCCGGCTATCAAAAAACTATTTAAATAAACAGGTTTATTTAATGCCTTTAAAAAAAAAAACATGGTATTTATTTTATATTAAAATCACAACATACATTATACGATCGATTCTGCGTATTAAGTCTTTTTTTATGTTAAGGTCGACAGACAGGCTGACGGTCCACTTGAAGGTAGGTGGCTACCGTCGCCTATAACTAGCATAGATTTTGGAAATACGCGGGGCCCCTCTAGAGATATGGCACCGCTAAAGCCCTGCTTACCCGTGGTACTACCGGTGATACTACTGGTAGTACCAAGGGGAATATTTTTTGCCCGTAGTACTACTATGCTGTCTGGTAGTACCACGGGAGATTTATTTTTACCTGTGGTACTACTTATGAATTAAATATTTAACATATAAATATTACAAAACCGTTTTTTTTTTTTTTTTTTTGAAAGAATAAAGCGTGCAACGGAATTGTCTAAATCGACAATTTAATCACGTGTTTCGTCACGAACAACAAGCGAGCAAACAAATGCTATTGGTCCGGCAGTTGTGTGCGTGTAAGTGAGTACGCCGAGTCGGTTGTCATTGTGTGCTATTTGTACTTGAGTGTGCGTAATTTTAGTGACACGGTTGTTTGTTCTAATATGCCATATCTATTGCGGGGCGCCCGGCCGCGCGCATTTCCAAAGATCTGTGAACACAAGCAACGCGATAGTAGGTACTGTAAGTACGCTGCTGACCATAGAAGGATTAAGGATAAGGAAGGGATGGGGTAATGGGCTCTGGCATCCCTTACTCACTTACCGAAAGTGCCCTGCCTGATTTGAATCAGATCAGGCCGTCAGGAAGTCAGAGCCAAATTTGAAAAGATCATTTCCAAAATTAACCTCAAAGTCTGCCGGGAATCAAACACGGAGCCCCTGAGATGTTAGGCAAGCACACTCATCCAACGGGCTCGTCAAGTCAGTCTTGATCGGACGTCGTTGTTTTATAGTGAACTAGCCGTTGCACCCTACTTCGTCCGCGTAACTTTATAAAATAAAGTCTATGTTACTCGCTGAATATGTAGCTTTCTACAGGTGAAAGAATTTTTTAAATGGGCCCAGTAGTTTTTGAGTTTATTCATTACAAATGAAAATACAAATCTTTTCTCTTTATAATATCAGTATAGAAATCCAACTTATTAATATTTGATTTGAAGGCCATTATTAGTCTTGGCGATTTTTTATTTTATTTTCAGGAGTACCTAATATTTTAATTTTATTGGTATCCTTGTTTACAGCTTTTGCGTGGGAAGCGAAGGTGGAGTGTACGAGGGTCGCGGATGGGAAGTGAAAGGGATACACGCCGGTAGAGCAAATGGTATAAGTTTAGGAGTATGCCTCATTGGCGATTGGAGAGGTAAGTTTAATCGAATTTATTTAATGTTGAACCCTGACCAATTCTTTGACTTTGATTATGGAGTATGCATATTTGATATAATCAAACAATGAAGGTAGACAGGCTGACGGGCCACTTGATGAAAGGTGGCTACCATCACCTATAACACAAGCAACGCCACAGGTGCTGCAAATTCGCTAAAGGTAGGCAAAGTATCTACATTTTTAGGAAAATATTGTAATAAAATAAGCTATATTTAAAAATTATAAACTAACCCCCCCGACTTTCTATTACGTCCAAACACGCTATATCTGCTGTGAGTTGCTAAGGAGCTGGGTATTCTGCAGATACATAGATAGTGTCTATTTATTAGAACATCCTGTTTTTGCGTCGGGTTTCATAGGTTAATAATGGAAAACAACCAAAATTAACCTAATATGATAATATTTTGAACACTTCGTCTTTACTGCAAGAAGTTTGTGAGTTTGCGCTAATATCTATTCATCAAACTACTACAACATGGAACCCGCGTGCCATACAAAACACTACGAATTTTATGGAACATTTATAAGTGACATATGCGTAGAGCATGAACTGTCATTTATAACAAAACAAACAAAATAATAAGTACGTAATTTAAAGAAAATGTGACTTTACGTCAACCTATTAGAGTTTAAAATGAAATAGTAGAAGTTGATCGTTACTACCTTTTACCATTGACGCGTGAAGGCAAGAGTCCGCCATGATTCTGTCAGGCGTTTTTTTTTGTGTGTCGCTTTGGCATTAGTGACGCAAATTCCATTGTAGTATTTCGATGTATCTATTATTCAAAATTCTCTATACGCTCGGAAGCATTTGCAATATTTTTTTTATTTTTCCCAGTTGAGCTACCACCGAAGGAACAGCTGGAAGCAACCAAAGCCCTGATACAAGCTGGAGTAGATCGAGGATTCATAAGCACCGACTACAAATTGGTCGGCCACAACCAAGTGATGAGCACCGAATGTCCCGGCGAAGCCCTCCACCGCGAAATCAAAACATGGGAACATTTTGCGGAAAAAATTGACAACATTGTGAAATGAATTTGCAGCAAAATATATTTTTAAATCAAACAAATAAAAATCTTCATAATTCAATGTCTATTTATTTTTCATAAGCTAAGTTGTAGTATATTATATTGTTATTCGCTTTAATTAGTTAAATAAATTTTAATAGGAAATTAAATTATATGATCTAGACCTATGTCCAGCGGATATATAAAATACTAGCGACCCGCTCCCGGCTTCGCTTGCGTCCGATCGCTACCAAACTTCACAGGATTACCCGCTGGACTAACCTGAAGATTGTCTGAAAGTTTCATTAAAATCACATCGCCTTTTACAGATTTTTTTTGGAGTCCAATAATGTCAATAAGCGCCTCTTTCACCAACTGTCAAGTAGGCTATCTGTCATTTAAAGTCACCGGTAACCGGGAATAATGGAGCTGATATACCTTTGTTTGTACAGTAAAAGTCCCAAACATTAAAAAGAAAATAAAAAAAATAGCCTATCGAATGATGCAATAAACCGAGTGCATAATTCAATAAAACAGAAAATTATTTCTAAAAGTAACTAATCAACACCTTACTTGTAGTTGGTGAAAGAGGCCCTTAAGTATAATACCTAATGTTAAACGTCAAAATATTATTACCAATACCATTATTACCATATTAGTCAAATAATGTCAAATGTATTATAAAGTATGAGGCTTCACTCCAGCTAACTTGAATACAGATATATTATTTCGATGCTAACCAATAATCAACCACTAACCAATTTGTTTGACATTGGGTATAGAAAACCTAAACATTGCTCTCAAAATATCTGTTATCTGCTCTCGAACTATATGTGCTCTCACTCAAAAACTCACATTGTCTGAGCTCTTAGCTTAGTCAATGTACATTTTCCTTTGCACTTTTTATCCTTTATTTCATTTTTTTCTGCTTAATGTAAAGACTAAATTAGAATATACGACTTTAAAAGTGAATCCCCTTTAATGTTGACATTAAAAGTTAACACGTATTTTAAAAAAATCCTAATAAAGTAAAGAATAATATTTGTATACCATGACGACTGATCAAATCTTGTTCCTGCTTTTTTTATGTAACAGTCGTTATGTTACCGTCGCCTAAAATCATTTTAGGATACATAAAGGATAAGGGATAACTAGGGGATAGGGAAAAAGTCTGGCTATACCTTACTCAACTGAAAAATAACTGCACACTCTACTGATATTTCACGGTGATATGCTTTATGGAGACGGTTTCAGATGCCACACAGTGTTTACCCAGTTTTAGCCAAAAACCTAATTATAAAGCGCGTCAAAATGCCCCGAAAGATGATGAAAACCATCAAAAAACGCAAGATTGAATATCTTGGCCACGTACTTAGGCACGATAGATGTCTGCTCCAATTGATTATGATGGGTAAAGTGGCAGGGAAGAGACGCGCTGGACGTTGATTGCATCGGTCGACCAGCTGTCCCAGTTGGCTCTTAACAGGAACCGGTTCAGGAAGTTGACGGCTAACCTTCAGGACTAAAGATAATAAGATAACTTTCAGGCACAAAGAGAGATAAAGCATTGTTTCCTAAATTAATTAATTAATTAATTAATATTAATTATAATTAATTAATTAATTATAATTAATTTTAATTAATTAATTAATATTAATTAATTGATTAATTAATATTAATTATAATTAATTATTATTAATTATAATTAATTAATTAATTATTACATCCTTTAATGTTACTTTGTTAACCATTTTAATTTAACCGATATTGACTTTATTGATTAATAATTATATGAATTACTAGCTGGTTCCCGCGACTTCGTCCGCGTTGAAAAAGAATAAAGTACGTCTAAATGTTAATGCACCAAGTTTCATGAAAATCAGTTATTACGTTTAACAGTTATGGAGGAACACACATACATACATACATACAATCTACACTTACAGATTTATTATTAGTATTGATTGATTGATCATAGGTGTGGAAATTTAAATAGTCATATATTTCCATTTAGTTAATTTAGTTTTCCAGCCACCACCATCTCTCAGATGGAAAATATTTTATTATTTATTTATTTATTTAGCAGCTAGCCTTACAGCGTGTAACAGTTCACAAATACTTTTTTATATAGCCTATTACAAGGTTAGATATATTAAAATTTATAAGTACAAAAAAAATACATAAAAATAGAATAGAAAAAAATTGAACATTGATACATAATTACATAAACATATAAACATAATACGTAAATAGTATATGACATACATATAAACACATTATGTATGATGGCGTGTGTGTTTGTGTGCGTGAGTGAGTTTGTAGTATTGTTGTAAATATATTGTAATCATGTTGATCTATCTTTGTACAACAATTATATAATAAGTGCTGTAATTGTTATATAGTTAACAATCGATGATTTTAACTACTCCAATAGTTGAAGTTTCAAATTGTAAGATGTACAATGGAAATGCAATTAATTCTGAATTACACATTGTACCACAAAACACCTTGTAAAAAAGAGTTTCTTATACAAACTTTTACGAATATTTATAGATTGTCAAACACAATAGAACAAAATTAAATCTGCCACCGATTCGGAAAGCTGTTTCTGCGTGGAAAACCGACGAGAAATCTCCTTTTAGGTAAATACTCTTTTTGTATTGTATTTTTAAATAGATTTAGAAGTACTTTTAATGTTTTCATGTTTAATGTTAGTGGCTTCATCAGATTTTGCCAGTGTCATTTGTAAGAATAGCAATTTTAAAAAGACTGTTAAAATAAATTCAAATTAAAATCAAAAATAGCAGATCCCGAGACTAGTCGGTCAAGTCAAGTAAGTACACAATTTTTTTTTTTTGAGTTTTCCAAAACGGATCCGACAAGTACAAAGCAGTCAGGTCAAGTTCTAGAAGTAATGTCCCTTTTTCAGTTATTGTCCCCAAAATGGTCTCGCTTGGTGATTCACCTTTAAAAGCAATTTAAATTTGGTACAATGTTTTAATGAACTTCATATTTTAACGGATTTTTATACGGTTTTCCTTTTCACTAATGGAAACAGAAATAAAGGAGAAAGATTTTTGTATATAATTTTCAGAGAAATTGGCATCAGTGGAAAGCTGGGGCGGGTCGCTAATCTATACTAATATTATAAAGAAAGAAGTTTGTATGTTTGTAATAAATAAACTCAAAAGCTACTGGACTACCGCAAGGCTACAAATTCGAGTGTTTTTTTTATTAAATTGTAAATCAGATCGGACACTGAACTACATTTTACAGTTCTCGCTCGTTTGTACTCGTAATGCTTTACTTATATAGTTAGTACATTCGTGTGGAAAATTTGTAACATTTTCTATTTTTACAAAAAAATTTGATGGGATAAACGATACCATCTGAAATTATTAAATTTAAAGCAAAATTTAAATTTGGACTATTTTTGACGGGTTTTTTTTTATTGTCTATACTTACTATGTAATATATAAAGCTGAAGAGTTTGTTAGTTGTTGGTTACTACAGAAAAATTCTTTTTGTGTTGGATAGTCCATTTATTAAGGTTTTAGGCTATATAACATTTTGATATAGCACCAGCTAGTTGTTTATAAAACATTGTTGAGATGGTCAAGTTTTTTATCAATAGCTCAGATTAAATAAGAGCCAGTAGTGACGAGGACTTCTTCGATCACGGAATTACGAAATTGCCTTAACAATGGGCATAACTTATCGAACAAAACGGCGCCATATTTGATCTAAATCGGAAAATTCTAACTAAAGAGAGAAAACTCTTGTATGTTGTAATTAATAAACTCAAAAACTACTGGGCTGATTTTAAAAATTCTTTCACCCATAGAAAGCAATATTATCAGCGAGTAACACAGGCTATCCTCACTTACTAATATTATAAATGAGAATGTGAGTTTGTTTGTTACGCTTTCACGCAAAAACTATTGAACCGATCATGAAATTTTGCATACACGTTGTCTGCGACACCAGAAAAGATATAGGGTACCTTTCATCCAGGAAAAAAGTACTGTTCCCGAGGGATTATCTAAAATATAAAACTGTAACTAACGCCTGGATAATGTGTTATAGCAACAAGGCGTCAAGCGTTACAATTGCTTTTATATTTTTAATTTATCATCGCGTACGAAGTCGCGGGCACCAGCTAGAAGGTATTTAATAAAAGTCACGCGGGCGATGTCGCGTGCAACAGATAGAGAAATAGCCAATCCTAGATTTGAATTTTATCTAAGTAAACAAAGTCCAATTTTAAAAAAAATAATTAAAATAGATAAATACATTATAAATGAAAGTGAAGACAGTGACAGAAAACATAATATAATATAATCAAATTTTCTCAATAGAAAAAAATCACCAATTAGTAAACTCTAATTTCCGTCGATTTTAGTTTTATTTTCAAAATGACACACATTACAAAGCTAAAAGTGTATCAGTAATCTCACTTTACAAATTATCTAGTGCTTTATGTATCAATTTTTCATTAGATATTTTAATTTACGAATAATTAATATTTAATACTTTTGGTACTTATAACATTTTTTTTCAGCGAGATGCGCTATCTTCCGTCGCCATGTTGTGCGTAGTTCTACGTATTTTGTGTCACTGTCATGTCCAAAGGATCCAAACGCTGGTGAAATTACAAATTTTGTTTGCTTTATAATAATTTATAATAACTTTATACGCACTCTTAAATAAAATGTTAATAAAAACGTTGCGCTTGTGTATACGATTAATTTTTGAGTTCAACTCGAAAGAAGTTAGTTATGGTAACACTATAACTAACTATAAGTACATTAATTACACATGATATAGTATTAATAATTAAATTTTATGACTTAATATGCTATGAAATAAATGCTCCTATTCCATACAATACAATACTATATAAGGAATCTTCAATCTGATATTTTTAGCTAAGAAATTATACTAAATTTGGAAATCGTAACGGGTCATCAAATTCTGGGCACCGCGATGTATGGGAGATGGGCGTCTACTTTAAATATGTTTTATTATTTTTATCTCTATAAAAATATAAATAACTAGCTCTACAAAAATGTATATAACAAACGAAGTGCTCGTGACTTCGTACGCGATTTAGTTAGTTTATTAAAATCCCGCTGAAACGTAACATTTTTCTATGATAAAAAATTACTATCCTATATGTTAATCCAGTCAATAGACTATAAGTATGTGTGCCAACTTTCATCTAAATACGTTCAGCCGTTTTTGCGTGATTAACAAACATCCAAACAACTTTCGAATTTATAATACACTGGACCGCAAAGAAAAAAGGTCGGTTAGAACATCTTCAATATCTGACCTAGCCTTTATGAAATAAAGACTAAATTAAATAAATTAAAGAATATCTCATTAAAGACATTAAATATTCTTTAATTTAGTCTTTATTTCATAAAGGTAGGTCCGGCACTTTTGAAGATATTTAAGATTTTCTAAGCGACCCTTTTTCTTTGCGGTCCAGTGTATTGGTAGGATTTTCTATAGATAAAGTAGTGTAACGCCAAATTCGAATTATTTATTAGAAGAAATTTAAAATTTATATTATTTCTTTCGCTAAAGCGTTTTCATCATCGTGTTACTTAAAGGCCGGGGGAATCACCCCAGTGTACCGATCTACTATATTTATGAATGGAGTTGTACAATTTAGTATAGTTTGCTTAACATCGCGGCCTTATACACATCTCTCTCTATAAACGATTGTATATATACACAAATAACGCGTAATTTTAAAATTATCATATCTCTTTATCATTATAATTTTCTACATAAGTATTTGAAGTACTGTGTTCGCTTATTATTATAATAAACAAATATAATTGTTGTCATCTGTTCGTTGAACAAGTGAGAAATTGGATAATTCAGGTAGTTTTTTATATCTACTTATATATATTTAAAAAAATAAGTACTTAATACGCATTTCAATATATTCTTGAATATTTTAATTTCTCTCAATAAAATTGTTTAAAAAGTAATCTCTTCAGACAATGTTTGTGATAACATTTTTTGTTAAACTTGAAAAGATTTTTAAAATATTTTATCTAATTAAAAAAATTAATTTCAACATAGTCGTAGATATTAAATGTATAAAAATATTTTTTTAAATGTTAAATAATAGTTATATTGAGAAATGGAGACAGGAAAAATTAACGTAGGTACCATGTTATACTGGTCATTCCTAATGTGGAGCATAAAAGTATTTTCGCTTTTGTAAAAATATTGGGAATGAAATGAATTAAATAAACCGTAAAATAAAATATTGTCAAGATTCATTGCTGTTAATATAAATCTATTTTATAATACAAACATGTCCATATATTTGCAAACATTAACAATTTGCTAATTTATGGTGTCATTATGTAAATTACGTTATTTTAATTTCTCAAATTGGACACCCCCAAGAAGGTCGACCTCATATAGGTAATAAAAACTTTGAGAAACATTGATTTAGAATAAATAAATTCTTGGAAAATAATAATTATAGTTTATTCTCTGACGATTTTATATAATATTTAATAAGGTTATTGAAAATATGAAAAAGAACGTACCCGTAGTATGATGGCTAATATTAATTTTATCATATGTATTGGATATCGTATATTTATTAGTGACGCGCAATTTGAATTTGATAACAATTGATATAGTAGTGTTTACGGATATAATATACATAGACCGTACAAAGCATGATGTATTGTATAATACATCGATCGTATCATATATTTTTTGTACTTTTTTCAGGTTTTTTTTGAACAGAAACAGTGCGGCTTGAAAATATTCTCCACCAGTGAAATAATTGTATAATGGTGATTTATTTTACTACATTTTTAGTTTTCGCAATGGGTGTTACAAGTTCTCCATATCCACGTGGTGAGTTTATTTTTTAACATTTTTTGACTAAGTATGGGCAGAGGGGTGGATTCTGAGATATATTAGTCTTTAGAGCGCTACCTCACCGGGACGCAACGGCCACGTCGCTGGCGACGTAGGTAGGTTGGCTACCCACGGTCGCCAAATTGAGTGGCCAGTGGCGTCTTGGCTACCGTCTGTCAGTCAGTTTCAACAATGAACCTTCGGTATCGAAACTCATTCTTTTTACTATAAAAACACACTAAATTTAAACATAGAACACGCATGCTACCGTCTTGGCCACCGGTTTGGACACTGAGTGAGTGAGACGCAGTTTACTCGCATACATTTTACTGGCGACGTCGTCGCGTCGCCAGAGTCTCCAGTCTCCACGCAGAGCGCCGACGTTCGTGGCCACGCTTCCAAACTAGCGACGCTTCCAAGCCGTCGCCAAGTGCGTTATCTCCTATACATTTCAATATAAATTGTTGGCCACGTCGCCGGCCACGTTGCCTTGGCGTCCCGGTGAGGTAGAGCGCTTAGTGACGTAACGATCGCTGCCAATCAATTGGGCTGATCACTTCATGACTGGGAGGTATAATATGTCCTCCAACTATTAAAGTTCATTCTCCTCCTGTACATAATATTTTTAATACTATGGTACTATACAAATAAGGAATTTGAAAATCTCATATATAACAATATCTATAACGAAATAAATACGGATTTCTATTTATTTACCTCGTATACGAACACCTCTATACGAAGCGAATCCCTCGCTAATCACTCTGCACACCTCTTTGCGCTTGTCCTATGCCTTGTGTGTTTCGAAGCGTAGTGAAATGACGTCATCGGTGCGATGTGCCAAGTTAACATGACCGAGTATTACTAGTTTAGAGGTCGACTTATAATTGTCATTGAATATTTGTTGAGCCACCATGTACAGTCGCGGTAAGAAAAGGTTCGTCGCCTTAAAGTAGACATTTGCTTGCACCAGGGTAATAACCAGGGTAATATCAGTCATGCCAAAATTAAGAGTCTACGACTTAATAAAGGAATGAATTTGAAAAATGACGAAGGTTTTCGTACTCCAACTATACATTGATTCGTAGACTTCCCATATTGAATTTCTTATACTTTGAGGGTATAATAAACTTTCTTCTGTATTTTCAATTCAAATGAATTAAATTGTGTTAATAGCCGAAAAGTATTAGCCGGTTAGGGCGGAAGTTCATTGTTGGCAAAAGAATTTTCAGAGAACAATTTAAGTTCCTGAATAAACTTGCAAACTTAATTTAAACAAATACTAACTTATGTATTATACATATACATGTACAAAAGAAAGCATATAATTCATAACGTTAACTTTAGATATAATTTTAAAAAAATGTTTCAAAATTTGGTAACACAAACAAAAATAAAGCAGACGGTCATTTTTTGAAAGCGTTTATTTGTATACGAAAACTCTTTGAAATACAGACGACATTTCTGGGAACGTCGTGGACACTTACGACTTTCCGTTCGTGAGCCGATCAGAGTGGAATGCCAGAGAGCGTTTGGAAAGATATCCGCTCGAAACACCAGTACCTTATGTGGTCATCCATCATTCGGCGTCGCCACCAGCCTGCAGCACTACCGAAGAATGCGCCAAGGCAATGAGGAGTATGCAGAATTATCACATGGACGACAGAGAATGGATGGATATTGGTTACAAGTAAGATAGTTTTTGATATGTCTTTTAAATCTGCTTTTAAAAGACTAAGGGCCTCTTTCACAAACTACATGTAAAGTGTTGATTAGTTACTTTTAGAAACCATTCTATTTAATTTTTGGGACGTTTACCGTACAAACAAAGGTATATCAGCTCAGCGCCTGTTTCACAAACGTCAAGTAGGCCAAACTTTCATTTAAAGTCACCGGTAACCGGGGATAATGGAGCTGATATACCTTTGCTTGTACGGTAAACGTCCCAAACATTAAATCGAAAATAATAATAAAAAATCGGCTATCGAATGATGCAGTAAACCGAGTGCATAATTAGATATAACAGAAAATGATTTCTAAAAGTAACTAATCAACACTTTACTTGTAGTTTGTGAAAGAGGCCCTAAGTAGGTATAGCAACTTCAATTGATATACAATTACATAAATGCAGCCAGCATATTTAGAACTCTGTTTAAAAAGCTTTATGCTGCTTATATAAAATTTGGTAATTTTTTTTTTGCAAAAAACCTTGATATTCACATTTACGAATAAAATCGTTCATCCAACATTATATTAAATACAACATATTAATAAAAAATGTTTAGGGAACCTTGCTACAACGTTCACTCTGGATCAAAAATTCTTGTGGTATTATATTTACTGGGCTTATGTAACGAAACACAACAGCGCACGCTATATTATTTCTATGGGGGTGGATACTGTTGCCATACGGCCTGTCCAGTGTAGTAACCCTGGCCACTGCTAATCTGTAGGTTTTTTTACTTAGTTTTGCTGTTGGCGGTGATGGTTCAGCGTACGAAGGTCGCGGATGGGATGTGCTAGGCGCTCACGCTTTGCACTTCAACAATGTCAGTCTCGGAATCTGTCTTATTGGAGATTGGAGTGGTGAGTAAATATTTGGGAAGTTTTAATATTATTTTTTCCATTTAAAGGTCAGCAAGTCGATAATCCGGGCCCTAACCAAAGTAACAATTTAAAACGATAAAGAAGTTCGAAAAAATTTAATGTATGGGATGTATCACGTAAAAAAAAAAGTGATTTATGACCTGACCTCAACATATTACGTAAATATTTTGACGTCACTTATTTGTATTTATACTTACTTAGGAGCTAGCATAACGCATTGAAAATGGTTCTAAAAATGCAAGCAATAGAAAATTTAGATATATTTTTGATAAATAGCGAATGAAACATAAGGAATTATTCAATTGAAATGTTTAAACAATAAAAGATACTACTCGCAATAGATTACTGCTCATTTGTCCAATACACTTTTTATCAAACATCAAATAGAGTTTAACCTAAATAGCGACTTACTTAGGTACTACAACTAGCTAGAAAATCCCACAGGAACCTAACATTTGAAGACGTGAGTGGATGAAGGTGGTATGTCGCATAATTCCAACTTTGATTAAATCGAGATTAAAGTTTTACTTTTAATTTTTGAGATGTCACCACGGATTTGATTTATTTACTAAATTACGATGCAAAGTTGTGTAAACAACCTAAAATATTAATGGTATGATAGTAAGTAAACACTTCTATTATTAAATTTAAAAAAAAAAGTAAACATAGCTCCCTCTTCCATTAACAAAAGTAAACTTTCTGCACCTTTTAGGTACTTTTTAAAATTAACTGTATATAATACCTTTTTCAACTTTTTATTTTCCAAAAATGTCTTAAATCGATGATCTTCAGGTCTGTAATCATTTATAAGGACAATTTACCTTCATGAACGCAAAAAAACGAAAAAACCCATAAATGCGACATATCATCTTCATACACTCACGTCTTCATTTTTCCAGGATAAAAAGTATCCTATATTTTAATCCAGGTAAACATCAATACATCAGTAAAAAACGCGTTAGTGGGCACAAACGCACAGACAAATAGGCGAAAATTTTAATAGACGATGACCTCAGTAACATAAGTACCACGTCCTGGAACATTCTTAAAAATTCTTGAAGATTTATTTTCGTTTTTATCTAAGGAGCGTACCTACTTTTATACGTTATCAAGGTTGAAAGTTTGGCTCTGGAAATTCTACAACAACCGACAGCATTCTACAACATTCCAAAGTATTCCAGGATGTTTTGAAATTTTTGAGAATAGTCTCGAACCTTCGAAAACATCCTGGAACATTCCAGAATGTAATAGAGTGCACTTGACTGCACTATTCACGAATTCTCTGGACTAGACTAGACATACTCTTTTATTTTAAACTTAAAACTGTTTGAGTTATGGCCTAATTATATTTAAATAAATATTATCTACTTATATTTATCAGTGAATGTAAACCGGTTGATATTATCTGTATTATAATTTTATAGTAGGAACTGTTTTTTTCTATTTGATATCAGTTAGGAACATGCCAATAAAAATTATCATAGATGATTTATCTCAAGGTTATGCAAACGTTTTTTTGGTGTTTTTACGCCTACTTGTATAAAGTAATTTAGTATATTTATGTAATAACTTATATAAACTAAGTTAATAATTTATGTTATAAGTGTACTTACGTAACTTTAATTAGTGTAAAAATATTTTAGAAATGTTAGAATTTTTAAAAAGATTTAGATGCGATCACGATCCGTTTTGGGAATAAATTTTTTGTGGTATTCGGTTATGATATTCTATATGTAATTTGGTACAACTTAAAAGATTGGATATCATCAATCAATACTAATAATAAATCTCTAAGTGTAGGTATTGTATTTATGTATGTTCCTCCATAACTCTTAAACGAATTAACTGATTTTTATGAAACTTGGTAGATAAACATTTAGACGTACGGGACACAGGATAGGCTACTTTTTCTTTTTCAACGCGGACGAAGTCACGGGCGCCAGCTAGTACTAAAAATAAATCTGTAAGTGTAGGTATTGTATGTATGTATGTTCCTCCATAACTCTTAAACGAATTAACTGATTTTCATGAAACTTGGTAGATATACATTTAGACGTACGGGACACAGGATAGGCTACTTTTTCTTTTTCAACGCGGACGAAGTCGCGGGCGCCAGCTAGTACTAAAAATAAATCTGTAAGTGTAGGTATTGTATGTATGTATGTTCCTCCATAACTCTTAAACGAATTAACTGATTTTCATGAAACTTGGTAGATAAACATTTAGACGTACAGGACACAGGATAGGCTACTTTTTCTTTTTCAACGCGGACGAAGTCGCGGGCGCCAGCTAGTTAAATATATATGTTACTTGTTGCAGACGAACTACCACCGCCCGAACAGGTGAAGACAGCAAAGGCCTTAATAGCAACCGGTGTGAAACTTGGCTACATAAGTCCTGACTACAAATTGATTGGACACAGGCAAGTCCGTGCAACCCTATGTCCTGGTGAAGCCTTCTACAAAGCCCTCAAACTATGGGAACACTATTCTGAGCATCCGGCGTCGGTTGAAGAACTAAAATATGTTAAAGAGTTACCTGATAGAGTTAAAGCTTTGTTAGAAGCAAATTCAAAAGCGTAGTACTTTAAGTTATAATAATAATATATTCTATTAATTTAAGTTAATTTAAGTTGACATATTATATTGAAGTTGAAAATCTCGGGAAAGTCGATAAAGAAAAACTTACTAAGAAAATCGTCCCGATAGTTGTGTCGGTCATTGTAAAAGTGGTGTAACTCCCTATTTTTAAAACCATCTTTTCTTGCCTAATGGTATCACATTTAGTCATAACTTTCAATATAAAAGTGAAGTAACTCCAATAGTTGCATTAAAATCCCATAGATGAAAACAATGAATGAATGCTTATATATTTTTTCCTACACTATAATTCGCAAAAAGCTCGTTATTCTAAAATTCAGTTACAAGGAGATAGTTCACTTTTACAATGAACGACACAGTTGTATTGGTGAAAGGTCTTATAGCGATGAGCCTCGACCAACGCCTCAAGAGGCTCTCACTAGACGGCTGGATCAGGACAGATACAGAAGGCGGTACTTCTTGACACTGCGCGTATTGCCAGGAGGTTCCTCATTGGAGCTTAGGCCTTTCCCCCTACATGTTTTAATACTAATACTAATACTAGTTTTAAGTTTTTCTATAATATTTATTGTTTTTATATAATAATTATAATGTAAAAAAAAATTAAAATTAAGAAAATAAATATATAAGTTGTATAATAATATTTTTTTATTTTACTTATACGAGTACCTAATCTGTTTTTTAATCTCAGAGACAAAAACGACACATGCAAATGTCAAGTTTGCATATAATGATACCATGTGATGTATGTAATGCATGTCACATGTAATGTCATTTTTGTCTGAGATTAAAAAACAAACTTTAACAGTTTAAAATAGGTTATCATCAGAAATAAACTAAGCTAAAGAGCAAACACGATATATCTGACAACAAAGTAATTTACTCCATGACCAACCCTTACAGATTTATTATTAGTATTGATGATGATAATTTAATTAATCTCAAATAATGTTGTGTTTTCCTGTAATTTAAATTCATATTTGTGATGTTCCTTTCTTTAAGTGGGGGCGTTCAAGTATTACGTAACGCAATTTTCAACGATTTTTAGACCCCCCCCCCCATGTAACGTACTGTAACGCTTTTCTGTAACCCCCCTCCCCCTTCCCAAACGTTACGTAACAATCAAGTGACCATTTTTACCTAAAAAGTCACAATTATGTTGGGCAAAGTACCGGAAAGTCGCTAAAATACTTTTGTTATTGTTTTAATCGCGTTAGCGGCAATAATAAATAAAATACAAGAGATTTCTAAATCGCAATACATGCGTATGTTGTTTATTTTATTTATTTATTTATTCATGTTATTTAATTACATAAACGAAAAGGTTTGCCAATTTGAGAGAACAAAATATAAATGACGTACACTGAGGACGTACATTACAATCGAGGGAAAAGGGTTGCCAACTAGGGAGATTCTAATTCCCTAGTTTTTTATTTAAATAAAAAAACAATATTACGTAACGCGTTGTTCGAACCCCCCTCCCGCCCCTGTAACGCGCCGTAACGTTTTACGAGACCCCTCCTCCCCCTCAAATTGCGTTACGTAATACTTGAACGACCCCTGATGTGTATTGTGATTAAGTATGTCTTTAGTTGGTTAGCCTTTTCAAATAAATAAATAAATAAACCCAAATATTTTCGTATTTTGCTTCAACTAATTTATTGTCATGCTTAAATGATATTTAAATATCTTAAATATAAATGATTAAATGCCTTACATTGTTCTATTTAATCTATGTATGTGATTGTATATTTGTAAAATTCCCTAATAAAATTAAATAGATAAAATACGCTACGTAACATTGCTAACATTCACACAAATAAGTTATTGACAGGACAATTACTTAGTTAACTTATTTGAAATTCCAAGAAAAATTATTGATTATGTAGTTGATTACTGACGTAGAAACTCCCCGGCTCTGTTTTATCTCATTCATAGTGACTAGTAAGCATTAGTCACAAATGTTTTGGTCACTGACTTCTCGATGTAAACAAATAATACTTCATCTTGTGATAAAAAAAGCCCCGAAACAATTCGTCTTGATTGATAACCAATTAAAAGTACATATAAAGTACTCCTGAGTGACTCAAATATTGTATAATTATGCTTTAAGGGAATTTTCTAATCAAATTCAATTAAATAATGATACATTATCAGCTCGTCTGTCTACTTTGTGAGTAGATGTCCTGCGCTTAACATTATTTTAAAATTTGACATTAGGACCTGTCAAATTACTCCATCGAATTATGGAACACAGTTTAAGTAGTACTTTAAAATACTAATAAATAATTATTATACTCGTTGACACATTAAAGAGGATATTATATAAATTAATCAATGATCTCAGCTTTTATATTGATTACTTACCATATTATTTTTCTTTTTTCGTTTCTAATTTACGAATTTCTAATTTACAGCCTTTTCAATGCCATAAGTGGCTATGGGTTTCATACCATAGGGTATGAACTAATGTAACTTAGTTGCTATTTTTTCCTTTCTTCTATGCTTTAGTTATTATTCTATGGTGCGCATGTACGCTAGGTTTTATAGACTCTCATATCGATAGAACGAAAATTGTCTATCGGCTCTCGGGCTAGTAAATATTGTTGGTAAACAGTTATTTAGCGAAGTTGTGTTCAAATACTCTCAATGTAATGTTAACATTTTTGATAAAGTAATACGAACAATATATATCAGATCTTTTGACATTGTCTAAGTACATTTAAAAATTAGGTACATTTAACTATTACATTTAAAAAGCCTTAAAATCATGGAAAAGGTATACATAGAACTTTGTGATAAAGACATTATCAGAATATAATATAGCGACTACACTCAATATGATATCCTAAATTAACTCTTTAAATACAAGTAAAAAATATCTTCATTTAATTAAATTCATTGTTTTTGTTAATTTACGTCAGTGAGTGACGATGATTTTTTTTTAATTAAAATTAAATAAATTCTAAGTAAATAAATAATTGATGTCTATAAATTTAAGTTTAAGTTTAACGCAGTTTAAGTAGTACTTTAAAATACTAATAAATAATTATTATACTCGTTGACACTTTCAAGAGGATATTATATAAATTAATCAATGATCTCAGCTTTTATATTGATTACCATATTATTTCTCATTTTTCGTTTCATAATAGTTTTTAAATGTTACCATAACTGCTATAATCACCATAACTGCTAATTATGTGGGTACTTCACCTTCTCTAGGACGCAATAAAAACACGTGACATTTTATTATGGAAACATTTTAATGACAAGACAATTTCACAAAATAACTATTTTTATTGTTAAATAAATATTACATTGTGTCGTATAATTTATAATAATAAATATATCTTACGAATGGAAGTTCGTTAAAGTACACAACTCATATGTGTTTAAGTTTATTTAAAAACATTAGAACCTAACTATAGTTTTTATTAAATTTTGTTGTCAAAATAGCTGGTTTTTTTTTTGTTATTTTAAACTTAAAAAAAAATATGATAGATATTTTGTAGGGAATAACATATTTGTACAACTAAAAATATATACGGTCGAATTGAGAGTCTCCTCCGTTTTTCGTTTTCGTCGGTTAAAAATACAGAATAAACCGGAAGTATTGTATTAAACGGTTTATTCTGTATTTTAATTATATTTTAAAGATAAAAAGAATGGTATCCTGAGTTTCGTTCAGGGTTTCTTTCAGGGGTGACATGACATTTGAAATGTAATTTTGGCATGCCTTGGTGCAAACAAATGTCGACTTTAAGGTGACGAGCCTTTTCTTACCCCGACTGTACATGGTTTTGCTTTAATTTGCGTAAGTACAACCAAATTTATCTTACAACGGTATACTCTGTGCATTTAAATCATTTTTTTTAATGTATATATTAAAAAAATTTAAATGTAATATATTTATTTATTTAGTTTATTTTTATTGTAGATATTGTTTTAGACATAAAATGTTATAGCCCCACAGTTAATTAATACAATTAAAGTCTGTGTTGCGAGAGTTTTAAATTAAGCTCGTTAGGTTTATTTAGTAAGTTCAAAAACTAAATATATGCTTTTCGGTTAATAACCAAATGTATGAAATGTACGAAAAGGGCCAATATTTTGACCTAACTTTTAGATATAATATAAAAAACGTACCCAATTTACGAATTTGTAGAATATAAATATGAGGTATCTTATTTATATATAAAAAAAATAAGGAAACTTTTGTTATTGAAATTAAAAATTGATAGCTTCCATTTTTTTTATAAATTGGCAATACACATTCAAGTAGGTACATTAATAGCAAATGAAAAAAAAAAAAAAAAAAAAAAAAAATCTCAAAATATAAAAACATATTATATAATGACGATGACATTATGATTTAAGACTATGTTAACATTAATAATTATATGTAAAATCTGTACATTAAACACATATAGATATATTGTATTATTAATATTTATTTTTAACGAGTGCAAATTATTAAAATTTATCAGATTGTATAAACATTAGTCGATTTATCTAGTAATAATTATATTTTATTATTTTTCACTAAATATTTTGACACCATTACACGTGTTTATAACACAGTTATCAGTATTTTTTTTTTGGAAATTACGTAAATAACGGCTTTGCTTATAGTTAGGCCAGTATTTTGTCTATGAAATTTAAGCGTACACAAATCACAAATATTATTATTTAAAAATGTCTTGATGGACTTACTTATGTAAAATAACCATGAATATTTCTTTACCTAAAACTTATAGTCCGGGAGCTGATAGACCATTTTGAGGGTAAGGATGGAGGACTAACTTACCCCTTAACCCTTTGAGACATATTTGAGGCAACAAGAAATTGATTGAAGATAATAAATTTCACCTACGTCTAAACACAAAACTAAAGAAGCTATTTGAAGAGTGGTGAAATATATTTTTTATGGCATTGAAGCATTGAAAAGAGATGCATATGCAGTAGAACGTTCGTAATTTAGACCAGCTGTCACTAGGTCAAATGGATAAGTGATGTCTTTTTTTGAAGTTTTTTGAACAAAAAAAGCTCACCTTTCATGGGCCAGATTTTATCGACATACCTAAAACTAGTGACAATGACCTTCTAATTTACGAATTTCTAATTTACAGCCTTTTCAATGCCATAAGTGAATAGGGTATGAACTAATGTAACTTAGTTGCTATTTTTTCCTTACTTCTATGCTTTAGTTATTATTCTATGGTGCGCATGTACGCTAGGTTTTATAGACTCTCATATCGATAGAACGAAAATTGTCTATCGGCTCTCGGGCTAGTAAATATTGTTGGTAAACAGTTATTTAGCGAAGTTGTGTTCAAATACTCTCAATATAATGTTAACATTTTTGATAAAGTAATACGAACAATATATATCAGATCTTTTGACATTGTCTAAGTACTTTTAAAAATTAGGTACATTTAACTATTACATTTAAAAAGCCTTAAAATTATGGAAAAGGTATACATAGAACTTTGTGATAAAGACATTATCAGAATATAATATAGCGACTACACTCAATATGATATCCTAAATTAACTCTTTAAATACAAGTAAAAAATATCTTCATTTAATTAAATTCATTGTTTTTGTTAATTTACGTCAGTGAGTGACGATGATTTTTTTTACTTAAAATTAAATAAATTCTTAGTAAATAAATAATTGAGGTCTATAAATTTCTGAACAATTCAAATGTGTTAGCATGCAATTATTTCAAAATAAAAATAATTATATAAAAGCTCCTTTTTGACAGAAATCTTTTGCCAAAGGATTTATTCGCTCCTAGAAATGTTTATTAAATAATGGCTACTTTTGTAAATATTATAATAATATAAGGATATATTTGAATGATAGGTGTAGTATACATACAGTATGATGATAAAAGGACAAGGCACGGAGGGAAGAATTTTAAATATATTTGATATGAGGTATAGTTGATTTGAATAAATAAAAAAGGAGGTTTTTATATAATATTTTATAGCTTGAAGTCTTTTTCCTGTCTTTCCTAAGTCAACTAAATTATTTGCTAGATTTAATTTGAACCAATACTATATAAATATTTCAAGGTAGGTATAGTATATGTCATGTATTATTCTGCAATACAATAAATCCTACAAAAAATATAGTGATGGTTACCAAAAAATTTAAATTGTTAACTTTAAAAGATCCCAGTTCGTTTATTTTTTTTGTGTGTGCGTTATTTTTTTCTGTACTATTTTGTGTTTGAATACTAGATCTATACTATACTTACTAATTAGGGAACACTAACAAGGAAACTCTTGCAGGATAGAAGTTTAAAAAAATGTTATTTTTTTATTACACAAAAAATAGTAGATAATTATTAAAATAACAATAAGTAAATATATAATAAATAAAATCGATAATTTATGTTTTGTGTGTGATAGATGTTGCAAATAGAATTTTAAAAATGCGGTACAAATATAGAAAACCTATTTTTGTTGGTTTATTCAAATTTGCATAAAAATGCATTAATTTGCATAAAAAGGAAAAGTTTGATTTTGTAAACGATCACATTCAATGATCTTCAGCTCTGTTTTTATCACTGTTTTTATAGATATGACTACATTTTTTATCCTATAAGTAAGTCATAAAATTCCTTTTATTTTTAAAACTTTTAATACTTATAATACATACATACGTGATGCAACCAAATTTTATATAATTTAAATATCTGAATATCGTATCATATATCAGATATCTGAATTTTTAAATAAACTAATAAAATGTCTGGCATAGACAAATTTATGTGATTTTCACATAAAAATAAAAGTATGATTCCTTTTACAAATGTACTGTCAAGTTGTGGTACAGTCGTCAAGAAAAAAATGTTTAAATATCCTTTAATACTCGTACAGTATAAAATTACGTTGCGCCCTGTACTCACCCTCGTTCTTGTATTTGGCATTAGAAAAGGTTAAATAATAAATAATTATACGCCTAAGAATCTACAAGAATATTATTCCTGTTTCCTTTTTTTGTTAAATAAAATATTAATTTTATATTTCTTTTAGAAAAATTCTTCTATTTTTTTTTTCATTAAGTGAGTTAACTTCTAGAATTAAGCTGTTCTTCTAACACAAAACGGTCCTTAGAAATGAGGCTCTTTTTCGGAAATACCTGAACATGTGCCACCTATTTGTGTATATATCTATACACCTAATACGAGCAAGCGTAGCACGGGCGTCAATGAAATTATATGTGACAAGACACACCAATTCATCGCAATCTGATTCTATATTAAACTAGTTTTAAAGGAATGTGTCCGAAACGAGAGGGTTCGTAGACTGGGCTTCAGTGGCCAATTTAGGTCGCAACTGGGTGACCTGAACAGCGCCCTGGCTTTCCCGTTATCTGAAGATGCCAGGGAGCTGTACAATATTTACCATTCTAGATTTATTGGTATAGTAGTACCTAGTATAGTTTAGTCATGTATATAAGACATATATGTATGTATGTATGCCCAATAAGGTGACATAAAATGATAAAAAATATAATATGAAACTATCAGCTGCCCTTTAGGGCTGCTAGGACTTATTTGATCTATAATATCTGAATCTAACAGGAATAAAAAATTTGTTATATGATTCGCCTTTATTCGCTTTTATTCGCCTGTGTGCAACGCTTACAAGAATACTCAAAAGTGGTTAACAATGCTCGAGTTCTGCTTAATCGGAGCAAAACCTTAATGGAACTAAATAGTGCTATAAATTATAATTTAACAAGAAACGCCTTTGGTAGATAACTTCTATTTGAATTATTTTAATTTTACAGGCCTATGAACTGCGAAGTTTTCGCCTTCTCACGATGTCATAACATACCTATCTCTCGTCAAACTTGTTCAATCCAAAATTCCCTAATCGGCTTATAAATTATTCCATCTAAAACAGGTTATACACACATTTATAAACTACATTAGTACCAAAATAAAATTATGATAATTTATTAAATATATATTTTTTATACGTAGATCTCAGATAAAATAAGAACTAAAGATAGCTTGGACGACAATGTGTTAGTAAAACTATGCCTCGCCTTATTTAAATATTTGAAAATGCTAAATTGCATAGTGAATGTGTAAAAAAAAAAGTCTTCCAAAAATTAAAAAAAGCAGAATTGAATCAAATTTTACACATAAGAAAACTTAGAAACTAATATTTTCAAAAAAATAAATAAACACAAAATGAGGTTATAGTTAGAAACATAATAAAATCTTAAATTCTTAATACAGTAAATGGCATACCCACAAATGCTTACAAAATCGGCTTCACTATGTTGTCCCAAAAATTCTATCTATAGTTTTTATTTGGTCTGAGACGTACATTACATATTTAGAAATGTCTATTAAAATTTTTCACTAATTTTTTAATTTCGAATAATTTTTAATATTATATGTATTTTAATACCTCTACGCATAAAATTTATCTACTTATATTTTTATAAGATCCTTTTATGACATTCGTTGGCCGCTTCTAATAAAGAAAAACCTTTTTTAAATTTTTCTATAAAGCTCAGGATTTATATAAGTGATTTAAATAAAGAGTAGAGCTCTTTTATTTTAATTTGGAATTTCCCATTTTGTAAATAGTAATTTTTATTTTTATTTTTATTAGTTTAAATGTCATTTAGATTTCTTAATTCAAAATTTTCTTTGCTTTATCATGTTCTACGTTTCTAAATCTGATTTATTTATTTCTGTGTGTCCACTGTAAGAAATCGATGTTGCGTCCTTTTTTAGTTTTATTATGCATTATAAAATATTTTTAAATTGATAACAACACAAAAAAAATCATGTTTTCCAACTTGACATTTAGTAATTTTCTTATTACAATGTTTATTTAATTTTATTGTAATTTATTATAACATAATTGTTTATTATTTGTCAAGTTTTTTTATTTGTTTTCTATAAGCGTTTGTACTTGCAACACGAGGTCCCTTGCCAAAGATAGCACAGCGGTCGCGTCGTGACGTTCTGCCATTTCTGGAAAAAAAAAATGAAAAATCCGCACTAATATTATAAATGCGAAAGTCTGTATGAATGTTTGTTACTCTTTCACGCAAGAACTACTAAACCGGTCACCATGAAATTTTGCATACACGTTGTCTGGGACACCAGAAAGGACTTCATCGTTCAACTTTTAATTATTTTTAACATGGTTAAAAAGAAACATATTTTTACTGCCACTGAGTAATACAGGCGATTGCGGAAAAGTACATACTCTTATCCCTAACTAACCACACCAGCAACCGAGCTGTTATTTCACACTGGTCTGGTTACTGTTGCCAAGAAGTTTGCCTGCCTGCGAAATGCAGGGCTATCTGCCATTACCGACAATAAATGTGGAAATTAATGAAATAATAAAAAATACACTTTTTTATTAACAACTAGCGACCCGCTCCCGGCTTCGCCCGGGGTGCATTTTTTTCACGTACAAACCTTCCTTGATTATTCCTCTATCCACTAGTGAAGACAGAATTAAAATCGGTCTAGCGGTTCTTGAGTTTTGCGCTTAGCAACACATTTAGGGATTCATTTTTATTTATAGATAACAATAGTCTTATCAATAACAATAAATTGTTAAAAGACTAAACAGGAATTTTTTATTGTCTTACCATTAAAGAATTTGATGATGTCGGTGAAATCCATGGTATTGGCCAAGATGACATCTCGGTATGTTTCTAGAAGGGCAAGAGCCATGAACAACACCATGTGTTCGGAGGAGACGCGACGTGCTGCCCAGATCAATTCCCATGCGGCAAATACCTGAACATCAAAACGTTACTGTATAGTCGCGTATACGCTAGAGGCAGCCTCGCTCTGAGGCCGCGCAAGTGGAGACGCTGCCTCAACCTGAGGCGCACCGCGACACGAGGCAAATATTTTCTCGGTTTTTTTGCCGTGCTCAAAGGGGCCTCAGTCTGAGCCGTACATTTGATGGGCGGGTCACAATGGACAACAAATCACCAATTAAATTAATAAAATTATACGAGTGTCACCATGTTCTGTGGGATCCGTTAAATAAAAAGTATTATGACAGAAATGTGAAACAGGATGCGTGGCGATATTAATTCCAAATTGGGGATTCCAGTGGACGCTGTTGCATTAAACTGGCTCGCGGAAAGGCGCCCCTTAGCTTGATCCGCAACGTGCCTCAGCCTATGCCTCAGGCCGAGCAGCCTCGACTTGAGGCTGCTTACCTCAAGTTGAGGCTGCTCGGCCTGAGGCTGCCTCTAGTGGATACGAGGCTTATGGCTGTTCTCTTTTTTTATAGTAAAAAAGGGTGGCAAACAGGCCAACCAGACAATGCTTAATACTGACTTATTAGTACCCTCTACTTCGGGTTTAATTAAACCACTTTATGTTGAGTCCCAATATTTTAATTGCACGACCGAATCAAAACTACAATTCCAACTATAAGGTTCACGGACATACGACATCGACCTATCTTTGTGAACGCGTTCATTCAAATGACAGTTACCCTTTCAATATCATACCACCGAATGAAACTGAACGAATTAACACCTCTTTTTGAAACGTCACAGAGCATTTTTTATTTTACTATACTTTCCGCCTTAAACAATCAACTTCAGTCGACATAAGTAGCAGAAGCTCACAAAATGAAACAACTTACAGCAATATCAGCGTTCCAGATGGAGTTTGGTAATCAAGTCTAATTTTAAATGATCGAAGACAACAGTTACTAAATGTCTTATAAATGGAAAAAATTATCAATGTCATCACTTAAAATCCCTTTTTAATTTTTTTTTGGATTTAGATTATGTATTCAAAATAGGTATCGTAAATATTACTTACATCTTGATAAAGAAGTTCCCGTTTAAAGTCCAGAAGAAACCAACGGTAGCAGAAATAGAAGTGAGTATAGTCGCCGTGAGCGTGCATAAGTTCGTACAACTCACAGTCCAAGATTTGAATTAATGATCTGAAACAAAAATTAAACAAAACTAGTGTTAAAAGTAAATAGAAACAGAAAAATTGGTCACAGAGAAGTCTACTGGAAGTCTGAAGACTCTACTGAGCCTTGTGTTGTTTTTCTATACCTACTAGGAATATTATGAAGAGAAATTATATGTATTTTTGTTTTTAATTAATCAACTCATAAACTACTGGACCAATTTTAAAAATTATTTTATGGTAGGGGAGCCCAAGAGGGGATTTTTGGATTTACTCGAGCGCGTCAGATTTTCAGAGGGGATGTTAAGTGAACCTAAACTAAGCTCACATTTAAAATTCAGACGATTCGGATGTAACGCAAGCTCGTGGCAGCTTTTTGAAAAGGCAAAAAATATTTTTGACGATTCTCATTTTGTAATACTCGACCGCTTCAGATTTTCATACAGACGGTTCAGCCTAAATTCCTGATCTGACGATTATATGGAGGAATTTTTAAAATAGAGCACCTACAAAATTTTAAACGCCTGTAGACGCTCACCCAACCGCTGAAATGAAAAACTACATATAACCATATAACATTTTTTCTTCTTACCATCCAATCTTCAAAGTCCAATAGGTCCCCACGACGCTCGAGTGACTACACATTTAGCATCGTGGGCTCCCTAACCATTACTATAGAAAGCTACATTATCAGGGAGTAACATTAGGCTATGTTTAATAAAGTTAAGCAGACGAAGTCGCGTGCAACAGCTAGTAAGAGATAAATAGGTAACACACACTAACACCCACATTTTGTTTGTTATCATAAAAATCTTACTCTATATACATATATAATACTCTATGACTTTAATACTGAAATTTTATTAATTGTGGCTAGACATTATGTAGCCTTGTGTAACTTCGTTTGTTAACCTACTTGACACCAGTTAATTTTTAATTTTTAATATTCAATATTTATTTCATTAGTTCAACTTGTGGTAAGTAGCCATCGTCACCTATAAGCACGAGTAAAGTTAAGAAGAATGCAAAAGCATGAAATCTGAGTTAAAGACAAAGATTAAGAAATATTATAGGGATAGTACCTACATCCTATAATCGCACAGCACATTCCTGTTAACTTCAGCAGGCTTCACATTAAGATATATTTTTTTTAATAGAGAAGAGGAAAATCTTCTAAAAGATATCACATCGGCCTAATTTTTGAACTATTTCACTTTTTATACTTTTTGACAAGTTTAGACGATTATATCTACCGTTTGGTGAAGGAATAACGACGATTATCAAACTAAAAAGATGAGAAATTTCATAAATTAAAAACTGCTTTCTGACTAATAGCAAAAGAAAACCTGCTAAATCCTAAATTTTGTGCTGATAATGTCGCTCATTTAACATGCCTGATGCGACAAACAACATTTTGTCATGTCATTTTTTCTTCCTCCTGAAAACTATGCAAAATGTGACTTAGCAGGTTATCGAGTTAGGGTCAGCGCCGACGGGCGGAGTGGCAGCGAAGAGACTAATTTAATAACCATTTAAATTCAACCTAAAGTGCTCCTGAACACGACTGTATTTGGTCGCCGCGCGCCTCTCGACCGCGCTTTGAGTCGCTCGCCGTCATTTTATTTCATTGTAGCAAATACAGTCGTATTCAGGAGCGCTTTAGGTTTAATTTAAATTGTTACTAAATTAGTCTCTTGCTGCCACTCCGTCCGTCGGCGCTGACGCTTAGGCCGACGATCGGTCAAGTGACCGCTTCAACAGACTGGCTCCCCAGTTAGAGCGTGTTGTTACCTCATGTCGGCGAAGTGCGCGTCCATCGCCTGCCCTGAAGGGAAGTTGTCGGTGGCGCGACTCATGAGTCGAGCGAAGAGCGCGTGAGCGGACGCCTCTTCACGCATCGTCACCAAGAGCGGTGCGGCCAAATCGCACATACCTTGCATGTACCCAGTTTCAAGGTTTTCCCACACGTAACTACACAAACAAACAAAACTATTATATTAATCGTCGAATTAATAAGACTTTGGTTTATTGAAAAGCCTCGACTTAAAAGATCTCACCTTAAAAAACGACTTAAAAAAATTCTACAACATAACAAGAGCAATAATATACAATATTTTAATTACATTGCCACTTACAGAGTTTTATTATGTAAACAGAAATCAATTAAACAGAATGATAGAAATGTAACAGAAACAGAAATCAAATTATAATTAGGTAGGTATATCATGGGTATATCAAATCATTAAAATATTTTAAATATTTTAGTTTATAATTAAATTGTATAAAATTATAATATAAATTCAGTGTAAACTTCTGTCCTTAAGCCACCCAGCAGAATTTGATACTGTTTCAACTAATGGAAAGAGCGATAAACGAGAGGTTTGTGTATTTGCAAAATTTGGAACAAAAAATACTCATAGTACAAGCCCTGCTAAGTTTGGAGCTAGATGGCGCTGTGTTACATGTACAAAAAATTTATTAGAACTCACGTGCACATAATATTCCTCAACTTGTCAAGATTCTCATCAGTAAAGAATGGGTAATTTCTGTCGCACCTCTGAACATCCTTCTCGATGCGATGCAAATTCAAGGCGAAACTTTCCACCAGCTCGTTCTAAAACCAATATGTACTTAGGTAACTGTAGAAAGGTAACTCTATATCCTTTTCTGTAATCCATGAAAGCGCAACAAACAAACTTTCGCATTTATATATTAGGATTAAGACAATTAAGTTAATCTATATACATACATGTAATAAAATCGTAAATCTTTAAAAAATGTACCCACCTACTTATGTCAACGAAGTGAAAAAAATAGTTTATAGAATTTGTGTCTGTTTGTCTGTGCGTTTGTGCACGCTAATCTCAGACTCAGACTATCTGTGTGCCAAATTACATCCAAATCTGTTAAGCGGTCTTAAGTTTTTCAAAGCGGTTTTCAAAAAACAAAGTACAGCACGTAGGTACCAAGTTTCGAGCACCGCTAGTATATAATCAGTCTAGTATAAGTTAAGAATTATACTAAGAATATGGTTATCACTCACAGAATAAACCCCGCCGTTAGAGCTGGCAGGTGAAACGCAATTAGATCTAGTTTCTTGCCGGTCACTGGCCGGCTCTAGTGCATCGAAGGAAGCTGTTGCGGAATGTGACTCTTCACGGACGACGCCCAAAGGACTTCGAGCTGGACTCACATTTGCTATTAACAAAAAAAGACTGTCATATATCTTATGATAATCAATTTTGTGTTAGTAAGTAAAAAATATTAAGGTACCAACAATGGCCTAGCTTGCCCTAGATTAGCCCTGTATAAAATTTTGTCGAGGGACCTTCAACATGACTGTATCGAAGCCCAAAAGAAGTCGAGGCCCCTGTCACCCGGTAATCCCATATGATCGAAGAAATCTATGGTTTGAGAAAAAAAACCACAATAATTTAATGAAAAAATAATATGTTGGACATTTTTAAAGACACAATTATCCTCGGCTTAAAATGAAATAAGTATTTATAGTCCGATTCAAACTTAATGGGGGCTCGGAAGTTAGCTGCAAGCGCTGGTGTGCGCAGGTATCCCTGTACACCCCCGCGGATATCTAATATTGCGATATGCGCTCCATGTTGACTAATGTTCAGAGCCGCCATTAAGTTTGATTCGGACTATACCTGTTGTGTCACCGGAAGCCGGCGATCCGGAAGGAGCCAAGTCCACTGAAGGATTTGTGATAATTACACTCGTATGCTGACCGGATTGTTGATTTATATTTGTTTGAGTTTCCTCAATCGAAGACCTCAAGTCGTTATTAGCGCTATCCACGCTACAAAGTGGTCCTCGACCATCGCCTTTCTGTACAATGCCTTCAGCTAACCTCTTTATTTCGGCTATACTCTCTCTCCTCATATCCGGATTTTCTACTGTACTCCTAATATGGACTTCTTCATCGTCGTCTAAGTCTTTAAGACTTTCTACATCTATATCTCTATTATCACCCGTCTCAGTCTCTCCGTTAACTTTTGTATCATTTCTCTCTTTCTCTTCATCCATATCAATGTTTTCCACTTCATCTATACTTGGTGCTCGAGATAGTACTGGTTTCACGTTGTCTGTTTTCTTTGGTTCGTTTTCGCTGGGTTCCGGTGAAACTATTGGCGGATTATCCGATATAACACTGCAATCGTCTTCGAATACCTTTAAAAAAAATACAGATATTTATTCCTTTTATGCTTTTTTAAATTTTATTTGTAGCCATACCTTAATAAATAAATATCAAATATATTTGGTACACCACTGGTCGGATAGATTTTAGGATGATAACTACAAAAAGGTGATCTCTTACAAAAAACCTACGTCAAATGTTATCACGTGTGCTATTGCGTTTTAGGGATTCTAGAGCTCATATATTTTATCTTAAATATGTCTTATCAGATTTTGTCTGAATTTTAGGTTTTGTTTAGTATGTGCACCTAATTGTGCAATTAGGTGAAAGTTTCTTTTACCTCGCTAGGCGACATATTATCCGCAGGTTTCAACTTGCCAGATGCTTCACTTAGTCTTGCAATCGAGGCTGCTGTCGCCTCGCGGTCCCTTTGTCGGACTATAGCTTCCACACAAAGCCACTCGGACATAGTGGTCTCATATTGCCGGCGACATTCCACATCTTGTGCCGCTCGTTCTTCTGCAGTTGAGCCAAATCTACAAAAGTTTAAATAACACGAACTTTATTAAGTATATACATATTCACCCACAAGGTTAGATGACCTGATAAGGGCTTATGGAAAATTATGGGGGAGGCCTATATCCAGCAGTGGACGTCCTGCGGCTGAAATGATGACTTTTTTTTTACCTGCACCATGAGTTACGCTCATTTCCATGTAATAACGATTTTTCTATTCATCTATCATTTTCACATCCGCTAACTCCTGTCTATTCTATATTTTTACTGTTTTCGTATATTGTGTTTATTTCCAATTTTTCGTATCACTAAAGTTACATTAATTTGCTTAGAAAATTATTTTTTTATACTTTTTCCTGTTATTTTTGTAATCAATCAAATGACATTTCTTCGAAGAGGAAAATGTTATCGGTGGCCAAAGTTCCTGAGTTAGTCATTACGTATGTACTTCCTAGGAGTTTAAGGGTATGTACCATAATCGCTCAATTGTAGAATAACATTGTATCATCAACCCGACGGCGACGGGTG
Source organism: Synanthedon formicaeformis (assembly GCA_945859745.1). Taxonomy (NCBI): domain Eukaryota; kingdom Metazoa; phylum Arthropoda; class Insecta; order Lepidoptera; family Sesiidae; genus Synanthedon; species Synanthedon formicaeformis. Next base: position 7,389,823 of record OX243972.1, read on the forward strand.
ATTTATTAATCAGAGATCAATAACTATGCGCAATACGCGATAACTTGTTTAGTTACATTATTTAAAATTATTATTATGTACTTAGTCGGTGAGTAAGTGCGTACATTAGTAACATTAGTATTCACAAACAACAAGTGAAGTAAGAATACCTACTGTAAGGTTCGTTGGTAATGACAGGCATCGATGACAGGCCATACAGTATGCAATATGATTCTGTTATTAATCCTGATTACTATAAACAGCTTATTGTTACCTAAACGTAAAGTTAAAGTCGTAGGCTCTAGAGACTTATTAAAAAGTAATAAAAAATTTACTACTCAAATTAATTTAACTAACTCGTAATATCCAAGTAAATAGGGCCAAACTTCGCGTCGTATGTCATGTTGGACCCCTCCGTAGTAGACCAGCCTGTAGACTTCGTCTTCGTCTTTGATTGCTCCTCTCTCATCTGTCATCGATCGCCATATTTCTTCTGTCAATCCTGATTCGGCACCATCTGTTTCATAAAATATAATATTTTCTATGATATAGTGTGACAGGCATGCTGACTACAGTTATCTATAAGCTGGCATCACTTACCTAACGAAAGCAAGGGAGCAAGGTTTCATAAATTAGCAAAAGTTTAAATAACATTTATAAAAATCTGCGATTCCATCATTATCCACTAGAAATACTTAAAAAAGTTACGATACAGCTGCAAACGCTACTTTTTTTCCTTTTTCTTAATTTCACTAACATAATCAATATATTCAATATCAATACTAATAATAAATCTGTAAGTGTAGGTATTGTATGTATGTTCCTCCATAACTCTTAAATGAATTAACCGATTTTCATGAAACTTGGTAGATAAACATATAGACGTACAGGACACAGGATATGCTACTTTTTTTCTTTTTCAACACGGACGAAGTCGCGGGCGCCAGCTAGTAAATAACAAAGTACTTAGGCTATAAGCTATGTACGTACTACGTAGTCTTTATGTAGCTTGAATCATATAAATCGGTTTAGTGATTTAACTGTGATTAAATAACAATAACAAATAGACATTAGACGTCTTGCAAAACGCCATCGTTTTTCAAAACAGCTACTGTAAAAGCTTGAGGTAGGCATTAATTGGAAGAACCCATTGAAGCACTTAACATTGTACAGCCAGTAGAACACACAAAGACAGGCTATTACATCTCTTCTTCGAATATTTGCTGTTATATTATATTGCTATCGAATATTAGCATTGGTTCGTCAATAACTCTAACATTGCGATGTTGCAAGGTGTCAAATGGATCTAGCTGGTATTTAGGCAGTACCTACTCTATTCGGGACCAACTTGGGCCTTATAGACTACCTGACCCTGTGTCGATCTTTTGCAGCATAATTTCCCGCCCTCAAAGGCGTTCACCGCCCTGAAGGGCGTTGAACTTCTGGGATCTTTATTTCCACAAGCACTAACCTCTCGGTACAATATTGGGATGAACGAGACCACTGAGGTGCGTTCTCACTGTAGAAAGATGCCTGCAGTACGCCAGCCATCCGTAAAATGCCCGAGATATTATTTGTCGACGCATCGTACTACACACCAACTCAATTGAAGCGGACTGAAAAATATAAGTTGTTTTAATATATTTTAGAATACATGAAAGTTCTACATTTCCTGAAAATGTGTGTTATTTTGCTCTCTCGTCTTCTTAACATCTCTTCATGCAGAAAACACAAACTTGCTTCGGGTAGGATAATAATACCTATATTTGTCGACACGTTTGATCTAGTGGTTAGTAACCCTAGCTGTTAACCAAACGGTCGTGGGTTCGAATCCCGCTATAGGGGCAAATGTTTATGTACCAGAGTCATGGATGTTTGTATGTATAATATGTATATATTTACAAAAAAATATCTATGTGGTATATCAACTGTCTAGTATCCATAATACAAGCAATAGTTGCTTTCAGTGAAACTAGATGGTGCTGTGTAGAAATTGTGAAGATGTTTATATTAAAGTAGTGGCGTAACTTTCCCTCGATGGGATTTGTGTAACTTGCTGTAAATGGGATTGTAAATAAAGACCAAAATTTACCTGTTCTACCGGTTTGTGTTGAATACTCGCCACAACTGGCGGATGGCCGTTAAGTCCGGCTGACGGTAGACAGTCAACAGACAAGGTAGATGAGTCGGAAGACGCCGTCGACGTGGAAGCGAGGGGACGACGCGGCGTATGAGGCGGAGAATGGACACTCCGCTCCAGGAGGGAATGACGCATCGCTGCAATAGTATACCTACCTGAATTTAATGTAATATTATGTGGTGTAGGCTTTTGTTCTTCTTTTTTGTGACTTTTCTAAATACATGTCACCAGGTTGCTAAATTAATAATACTTCATATATCTTCACGAATTGCTAGCCTTCTAGTAGTTTGATCAAATAAAGTTAAAGAGTTTGTTTGTTCGGTTGTACGCGCAAATATCAGGAACTACTGGTTCGATTTGAAAAATTCTTTTTGTGTTGGACATAATCCATTTATCGAGGAAGGCTATAGGCTATAGAGAACGCGGATATATAATCCAAATTAACACTAGGCTATAAGGGTGCCTTACTATAGAGATCTACAGATGAACAAGAGATTTGTATGATATGCACAAATTTGTAATTTTATTTTCTTAGCTCAAACTAGCTGGTGCCCAAGACTTTGCCCAACACCTGAGAAAATTTCTGATATCTTTATCGCTGTGATCTTTATGTTTATCGCTTTATCGAAAGTATCCTATAATGTTAATCCAGGTGATAGTCCATCGTCACTAACTCTCGCATTTATGATATGTATTAATAGGATTATTGTCCAAATGTTTTCTTTTTTAGTAAACAATATTAAACATCATATAAGTCCTATGGCTTTCCTTATCTAGTGATTTTAGATGGGAAAGTTATATAGATTTCGATCTCAGGATTTTGTTACCGATGTTCGTAAGCGCTTTAGCATAGAGTCAATTATTTTGCGAATCAATATCGTCTAGATTAACTTCAATGTTTTCTATAGCTTGCATCTAGAAACATAGCAAAGAAAGGGGCACTTCTTTTCCACCAAAGTTAAACTAAGCTATGAAAATAAAATGATACAAGAAGTGCACACCATATAATCTCTGGTTCTTTAATTTGTGCTTAGTTTAAACCTAATTTTTTAGTACTCCAAAAATCAATTAGTAAATTTTACACCAAAAATCTTCACTTGATTACTACTTGTTAGTATGCTTCAACTTGATTTGTACCGATTTAATTTATTATTATATCTTTATTTATTAGTGTTTGAATAGTGTCTAACTAATGTGTCCTTTGCTTTTAGGAATTTCATTACTGTATTATTAGTTGTCTCTAATACTCTACTTATATCATTTAGCTCTGTAATCATACCTTCTCTGTCCGCAATGGCATTGTTGACAATACGAAATACGTAATCGCCGGCGACTTCCTCCCATTCGTTTTCTTCTGTCTCTCCACTCTCACAGAGACTCGGCATCGGACGTCGCCTAGTTTTACCTCGACCGAATACCTGAAAAATTAAACGTATCAATAGAGGATGATAGGATAGTTTTTCAGTGATTTTTGATGCAGAAGAATTCGCATTAAAAAGCACATCTAAGAATCTGAACATTCTTAAAGGGATTGCTATCGTGTCAATACAGGATAAAAAATTAATGACAGTGAAGAGACAGAATGATCATAGATACTCGTACAACCAATCTATAAAATGATCTACACCTTCTTTCCAAATATATATCTATTAGAATATTTTGTAGGTACTTGATGTAGGTGGCTACCGTCGCCAAATAACACGAGCAATTCACATGCAGCTTCATATCCATATATTAGTAGATACTTGTCAATTCCTGAATACACGAGGAAATTTATAAACAAAACTTACTTTTCCAGTTCCCCTTTGTGACCATAGTGGGGGATCCAGTTGACCATGCGGTAGTAAACCAGTTTCTAAATTGCTTAGAAAAGACAGCAGATGCCCACCTACAAAAACCAATCAAAAATCTTTGAGAAATACTTATATGGTATTTCGGTGATACCTACTTCGTGTTTTTAAAGTCCCTTGCTCAAGTGTAAGTCTATCTATAACTAGCCAATAGTCCCTTATTCGCATAATTCTGTAGGTAGGTATATATAAATATAGGGTTTGTTTACCTTTAGGAAAATGTATAGGTGGCCTCTGCACGCCGTCTTGGCCAACAAGTATAAGGGCATCACTCGCCTCTGAGCGATGTACGTGAACATATACCACTTCCCAGACGCATACTTGCAATGACATCGCCCAATATACGCTGCGACAAAACACATGAAAACGTTCATTACTTACTTAATTAGAGAAAAAATCTTATAAAAGTAAAAATAAAATAAGACGGGGTGCCTGTATTTCCAAGCTCATATAACCCAAATCTTTTCAAAATTCGAGTGAATAAGCATCTTCTGGGTGAGCTCGCTCCATCGTAGGCCTCATCCTTGCTACACAGCTGGTTGTTGGCCAAGAGCAAACCCATTTCTAATAATAAAAAAAAAAAAACAGAAATATCTAAAAGCGGCAATGAAAATATGTTTTTAAATGTTAAATTCTGTTAAAATTATTTAATACATACATACACATATACACAAAAATTGTTTTTTTCAGTAGTGTAACGACCTCGAGCGTGAACTACTTAAATACCGTTTTCATTGTCGTCGAACATTTTTTTTTATTTTAAGTGTTTTTTAAGTAAATTTTAGATGTTAAAATTACTAAGGACATTTATAAGGATATTATTTTTGTAAAACGAAAAAAAATCAAGAAATATAAAAATATAATATAATAAAACAGGGTTAACAGAAATTTGATTTTAAAAATACAAACTAGAATAAGCTTGTTAAAATGACAATTTGTATATATGGCAATACTGAGTGTGACTGCATACTGATTGTCGAATGCCCACAATGTAGACCTAATATTGTCCATACACATCATGTGCGACTACCGTAAGGCTAGTTTACTTTTCTTTATTTTTTTAATTACTTACTAAATTATAAAGACTAGAACACAAAATAAAACGTGTTCGGACATACCAATCAATGCATAAAGGGCCTTTACACCGGCTGCGGTAGACGGTACATAGCGGCGCGGTACTGCACAGAACACATGCGTGTGGGCAGGCGGACGCATGCACTAGGTGACAGCGGTACAAGCTACGCACATACTACATCAACTAGTTAAACATTAAACACACTACGTCTAACTAAGTTTCACCAGGGGACAAATGGTAACCACGCACATAAATAAATCTCTTCACACATTTCACACAGCACCATCTAGTTCCAAGCAAGCAAACTAATGCCTTGTATTATGAATACTAGACAATTGATATACTACATGGATAACTTTTTTTTTTGTAAATACATACCTACATATTATAAATACAAACATCCATGACTCAGGTACAAAAGTAAATGTTAACACATAAACATTTGCCCTAGCGGGATTCGAACCCGCGGACGTTTGGTTAACAGCTAGGGTTACTTACATACTTGTTGGAATAATACCTTTATGGTTACTAGCCACTAAACCAAACGTGTGTGTGTGTGTGTGTTTCTTTGCACTGACATTATGTTAAGAGCCCTGAAATGCCTCGGGAAGCTCTGAGACATCTTCTTGGATTAAAAATATGAGTTATATAATATTTAATATGACATTATCCATAATCTGTTAAGTGGTATGTTTATTTCGAGCGCCATCTAGTATAATTACATAGAAAACTAAACATATAGAGGCATTGAATTTTCAGTACATTGATTTTCAAATGATTTATTTTCATAGTGTAAGTTACAAAGTGCATTACAGAAGACATTTCTCTCCTGGTAAAACATAGAAACAAAAGATGCGAAAAGAAAAAAAAAAATATTTAAACATTACAAAGATACTTTAAAACTTCACAACATGAAATAAGCTACTGGTATAAGATAAATTCGTACCTTTTATCAACACCTTCGCTCTCTGCGTACCCATTCATAAGTTGGTTAGGAGTCCACTTGATGACCAAACCAGATGCTGTTTGATGGAGACTCAGGTAACCCGGCATAGGCTCCTCTACGTCTTTCTGGAACGGCATATATATGAATTATTAGCTGTTGCATCCGACTTCGGCCCGTGACTGTGAACGCGCCACGATTGCTCACCATACTTATGACGTCATAATGTTAAAGCTATTTTAGAACAGTACATCTCTGTGAACTGCAATGAGTGAAAGAAAACTAACATTATGACATCACGCGCACTCGGGTTTGTTCGGGAGCGGTCGGCGGGTCTTCGGTACTGGATTTAAAAATTAACTTTTATTTTGATATCTTATTATTGCGAAATAAAAAATTGTTTAGTTATAAAACTTATATATGATCTTTCCATTTATCACAAGAAAAAAAATATTCAAAAACCCAATGTAACTTTCTAAAGGTACATTACATTTATGAAATGTATGGCGTAGTTATTAGTTAGAATATTACCTATTTTTTTACTAATATCTATTTGTATCTATAACTAAGTTATATATATTTACAAATTGTGCATAATATTAAACTTCGGTGCCCTAGGCAGGGTCCCAAGCATGCTGGCTGCATTACCTCGCTGTATGGCAAGGCTAATATGTTGACCAAGGTAATATTTAGAACTATGTATTCATTATTAATGGTATATTCTACAGAGACGCGAGCTCGTTTACATTACTCTGGTGACTGGTCCGCAGTGACTAAACGCCTGACAAAAATGCCGAATTCAGGATTCTCGGCAGCCACTGAGCTTTCGGGCAGTTCTATTGACCCGATAATCCTAGCCTAATAGGCAAATTTATTCTACAAAGACTGCTGACGACCTCATTAGGATAAAAGTCAAATCACAAGGTAATGAGAATCAGATTTTAATTTTTATAAACATTGAATGACTTACCGGTTGGACGCGGACATTGTTCTTTCCATAGAGAAGTGCTGCTCGAGAATTCTGATGCAAACTTTCTACATAATCTTTTGCTGTTGAGCCGGCTGTGTTACCACCTGCAGAATTAGAAATAGCAAAAAGTTACTTACTTGAAACAGAGAATTCATCCGTCAAAAGTTCAGGCAGATAATTTAACCCATTTAACCATTCCTAACAACAACATAAATAGGAATGACATGTAAATTAGAAAGCCACCCGTAAAAATATTAAATGGCAAAACCACAATGAAATTATTAAAAATACGCAAAGCTCTAATACTGAATACCTGTATTTGTCACAACAGCATCATCTGAAGAAGTATTAAGACTCCTTCTGAAATTAAGAATCGGTCTTCTCACTGAAGGCGGAGTAGTTGTACCGGCAGACATTCGATGTCTTTGCACCTAAAAACATGACATAGCGTTTTATTCATCGATCAGAAAACCCTGCATCATTCCTGCGGTATAAATGGTATGAGTGGCAAATTATATCCCTGCATAAAATTTTATAGGGGTGAATGAAACTAAATCTAGATCTAATCTAATCTAGATGACTGGTGAATCTAAGCACAAAATCAATCATAACGTAAACCATTTTAATGGTTGATTTGGTTCGTTTTATCAAAACTTTATTCGAATACAAAAGTTAACGCCTTTTAAAGTTCACTTCAAAATCCGCATAGCAAAATGTCAAGCGCCGGACTTTCATTGCAAGTTAGAAAGCTTTAGGATTTCTAATAAGTTACAAATAACTGGCACCAACTTTTTCCCGCCACTTAGTCATTATTAAATTGTACTATATATATTTTTTTTTTCGGGAAATCTTTAAAAGGCACCTGAAGCATAATTACCTATACAATTGAATTATGCATTAGTATTATGTAAATATTATATTAGTAATAGTATTTCATGTACAAGTAACTTTGAAATAAAACTTTAGTTGTTTTAACTTTAGTACAATAAAATTCTTCGAGACGTCTAATTTGTCACGAGTTTCTGAGTCGAACATTAGAGATTCGATAGATTTTAATTTTAGATATTTCATTTGACTTGACCCACAAAGCATTATCGAGTTCCACATATACACGTACGTAGTTCCATGTATATACACATATTATGCGGATGACATGCTGATATCGTATGATATTTTTAATGTGAGAGCGAATCTGTATAAAAGCAATAAGCTGGTTCCGTTGGAGAGGATTATGTCGAAGCCAGAAAATATGTGGATAAAATTCTTGCCATTCTATTGTGAGAGATACAAAGGCGGAATGGTTATAAAATGCAAGCTTGTATGAGAAGCATTTGAATTATGTATCTACAGCGTACGTTGGTATGAAACAGTTTTGTTGGCTTGTCAACATAAGACGAATCAAAATGTTATGAATTAACATCAACGCTGGCGCGTTTTTATAATTATAAGAATGAGCGCCTGTTTCACAAACGTCAAGTAGGCCAAACTGGGGCCCTAGACAAAGTGCCATAACGATAACGATAACGAAGTTCGATAGTTATAAATGTATGGGAAGTATCACGTGATTTAGCGAAGGCATATGTCAATCCCATACATTTTATTTTTAGCGAATCGAATCGCTACGGAGCGAATGCAACTTGTCTAGGGCCCCTGTTATTTAAAGCTGATAATGGAGCTGTATACCTTTGTTTTTACGGTAAACGTCCCAAACATTAAATAGAAAATAATAATAAAAAAAAACGGCTATCGAATGATGCAGTAAACCGAGTGCATAATTCAATATAACAGAAAATGATTTCTAAAAGTAACTTATCAACGCTTTACTTGTAGTTTGTGAAAGAGGCCCTAAGAGTTGAACCTCAAATCGTCAATGTCATTTGCCTAAGTAAATCCCTTAAAAGAAATTTGAATTGAGGATTTGATAATTCCATGGCAAAAATGAAAGACATATTGATCGTCTGACGGATAATGGAAGAGATGATATATCATTGTCACTTACTAGTTCATCAGCAGGTGGATCAGTCCAGAAGCAAGCGGGAGCTTTGGCTTTTGAATACTCCAACGCGCAAGGACCGACGAGCAAGGAACTCAAGATACTGCCAAAGTCTGGATCAGCCACGAGAGCGTCTCGTTCGTAGTATCGTGTTGCGTTGGTCACCAGATGCTCGATGATTTTTGCCAGTTGCCTTTCGAACAAAGCTAAGCGAATCCAAAGGTACCTGGACGAAAAAGATTTAAAACATTTAATAAACTCCGTATAGAATAGAGTGGTTTGAGGGGTTGGTTTGGTTTGGTTGAGTGATATTAGGATTAAAAAAAAAATACTTAGTTATATTTTCATTAATACTTTTAACTTATTATAATTTATTGTGTTCTCAAGTTTCAGTGGTGTAATTTTATATTGTAACTTCTGAGGGTAATTCTTTCTTTTAAATGTATAGATAATGTTTGTTATTTTTAAATTATTTTTAGTTTTTGCGTTACCCTAAAATTTTAATTCTTATAAATTTTTAATATTATTATTATTTTTCTTACTTACACTAATTAATGTGTACTCACTTATGGAAGAATCCAGCGTCTAAGATACAAGCTCGGCCTAGTTTAGACGCTGGTACTCAAAATAATTGTACTGTATGTTTATAACGATGATTTGTGAATAAATTATTATATTATTAAAAAAATATATTATTAAGGAAGTATTATTATTATTATTAAGGTTCTGAGATTTTATTCTAGATAGCTTCCGTCACAAAACAGTGCAATCAATTATCAAGCGAGTTTTAGAGATACGTCAATAAGTATGATCGTAATAGGTTTAGGAATTAGATTATTATTACACAATATAAGAAAAGGAAAAAAATGTTTGCGAGGCTTATGTTTGCTTAAGGATAAAGTAGGTAAAGAAATATTGAATACACAAACAAGCTTCGGTCATGTTAAATAAATTAGATACAGAAAATAAATTTGAACGAAAGCTCTTAAGGGACCTCAACGTGTTGTCGCAAACACAATAACTTTATTATTTAAGTATTATATTCGTAAAAAGGTAAGTAAATGTAGGGATAACAACTTCTTTACTGTCATTCTTATGTTACAAAGAGGCAGGCAAACTGACAGTCACTTGTAGTGCCTGCAGATAGATCTGCACTAAGTACAAATACTAAGTACAGATAGGATAAAGGAAAATACAAGATATGTCCTAAAAGACAAAAACATAGATATTATTTTCGAAACGACCAATTATATAAAACTCAGCGAAAGATGCTCGTTATTATATTACGATCGGCCCCTAACATGTAATAAAGAAAATCTGAAAAACCACCGCCCACAAAAATAGTATTCTCGCCCTTAACGCTTAGATATAAAGCGCAAAGACAGGCCAAAGTAAGCTCGCCTATAAACTAGAGCTATAAACGAAAAACAATTTCGTAAACGTCTGTCATTGCAAAGCCTACATTTTTATTGACACCAAATATTTTCGTCTGGTAGATTTCTATCGTAATATATTTTTATAAAACGTATAAAAGAATGTAGAATTTTTATTCCATTGAGAATGAAAATGCATGTTAATTTTTTAAATGATAACACTAAAAACCACTAAAGTTGATCCTTGTGTTATTATTTGAAATCATTACTAAAATGGATTTAAGTACTATCTAACTATACCTATATGATAGTCTAAAAGAATATAATAATAATTCAGCTAAAGAAACTTAATAGCCTAGAAAAAATATTAAAAGAAATAATAGCCTAAAAAATATAGATAATAATTGTTAGTATAAGCGCCTATTTCACGAACGTCAAGTAGGCTAAACCGTCACTTGAAGTCAACTGTCACCGGGAATAATTTAGCTGATATACCTACCTTTGTTTGTACGGTAAATGTCCCAAACATTAAATAGAAAATAATTAAAAAAAAATCGAATGATGCAGTAAACCGAGTGCATAATTCAATAAAACAGAAAATGATTTCTAAAAGTAACTAATCAACACTTTACATCGTGAAAGAGGCCCTAAGTGCGGTAAAATCAGACTATTTTTTCATCGCCTAAGTAAACTCATCAATACGCAATGTTCGTGGTTACAAAAAAAACAGTCATTTGTGCTTCTATGCAAAAAACCTAATCGACTACTTCACTCGAGAGAATTCCGCCTTGAACTTCAGTGAGTTTAGTTAGCTAAGCGGTTTTTTGATATCCGCGGTTTAACCCGGATATTATTGTTATTAAATGCAGTCACGAACTTAGTTCATAACTGCTCAGATAGTTTAGAATTAGATCAAATATTTTGCAGCTATGCTGTGAGCTTTATGATTGCGAAGCACTTGATGATAGGTCACTACTGTCGCCTATAAATAAAAACCTTTTTATTATTATTGTTAAAACTTTAATAACCATTAGGTCCTTAATGGTTTTCAAAGTATAGATTTGGTGATATTTATTTTGTAACTTGTCTAATTGTCTATCTAAAAATATATTTAAAAAATCATTATTAAAACAGAACGTGTTGGTAAATTAAAAAAACATAATCGTCAATCACTTTCACCATACATATAATAATAAATAATAAATAACCTGTATATTATATTTCCGGATTCTTTCGAGCTTGTAGTAATTAAGACATACTTAGGTATTTTAACAAATTATAATATGCAAACAGATATTTGCATACAACGTACGCTAATAGTGGGAGATTACCAAAAGAATTTGAATTTTTATGAAATTCTAATCGTATTTCTAAAAACGGTTATACCTTTTTCAAGCCTGTAAAACAGTAAAACACAAAAAAAAAACAGTAAAACAGTTCATCCAGTTCGTATTTTCAACAGGTCCAATTTACGTTGAGCCTCACAACTTTATTGTTATGTTTTCATGTTCAAACGCTTTACATGGTAACAGAATTGGATGGAAGCTCAATTTAAAATTGAGTCTGCACAATGTATTCCAGGCACGTAAACGGGTAATTGGAATGGAAATACAAGCTCTATATGTACTCGTATACATATATGATAGACTGGATATTTTTGTAACAAATGCAATTTTTTTTAAACTAAATTGTACCTCATTGAATGTGAGTATTAAAATATTTGTTTTTTTTTTGTTTGTGTTGTCTATCTTTATTTAAATCGTCATATGAACACAATCAACGCCATAAGTAGCATATAAAGAGGTCCCCTTCTAATAAAGAGGGGATAGGGGTTCCCGAAGCAACTACTAAATGTACATGAATATTAAATAGACATCTAGAAAAGTGAATAAGAGTGACCTTGTTCTAAAGACCTTAAATAATTAGGTGCAGAATACTTAATTTGTAGTGATCTAAATCAGTAGGTCAATACTTATCTGAGCAGTGTTACAGTAGGCAAAAGTTAAAGATAGGTTGACTTAAGTTATTACTAAGTTATGTAACTTAAATTAACCTTAAGTTATATAACTTATGATATATATACTAAATTATATAGGTAACTTAGTTATAATATAGCATTTCTTGTGTCTTCAGGCGACTGTAAGCTCCTACTGCTCCTACTATCTTATTCCTTTAGGTTTGAAACTTTTGAAGGATAAAATTTTTATTCGTACGTACTACACCGCGTTAAGTCCCTCTTACAAAGTATTCTTGACACTAAAATGCTTTTACATTCTTTTGTCTAACACAATGGAAGCGAGCTTAAAGGTGTTGAGTGCTTAAGAACAATAAAAGTGATGTGATGAAGTTACACTCTTCTATGATAAAGGTTCACACTTTTTTCTTTTAGAGTATACCTACATAAATATACTGTATATACGATTCTTTTAGTTTGCTAAGTAGCTTTTCTGCGACTTCCATTGTGTAGTCTGAATCACAAATTTTCGACATGGTGGTCGAAACATTTCAAGGATAATATGTATTAGTTGTGCAATAGAACAATTTATGGGTACAGTTTTATAACACAATGTATCTGAGAAGAAAATGTATTTGAGGTGATTATTTGAGCGTTGACGTATTCGCGACCTTTCTTTTTTTTTAGTACTTTTGTATTAACTCATAAGTACATGTTTGTTTAATCTATTTCAAACTGAATTCTGCATATATAGATGATTTTAAATTAAGTTGGGATTTTAAACCCAATTAAAACACCAATAAAACTCTTACCTTTTATATGAATTTGACATTTAGATGAATATCTACATGTAAGTAATGTGTTCCCGTGGGAAATCAGCCAAAAATGATTCTATTTTAGACACAAATCTACTTTAAACGGAATAAAAATATTATTAGAACGTGACTGAAGTATTATTTATGTTATTGTTACTAAATTCCTTATAATTTTAATTAAATACAAATTATTGGATTAGCCAAACCCAACGAAATAATATATTATTTTTGTAAGCAAAAACCCAACAATTACAAAGTTTACTCTCGTAGATGGCGAAGGCAAAGTCGCATACAACATCTAAGTAACATGTCAAAGAAGTATAAATCTTATATATAAAAAAAAGGCGATGCGAGTTTTTATGTCCCCATATGTCTCCTATAGACTCCAAAACCGCTGAACTTTCAGACATTCGATTTTGATGAAACTTTCAGACAATCTTCAAATTAGTCTAGCGGGTGTTCCTGTGAAGTTTGGTAGCGATCGGACGCAGACAAAGTCGCGGGCAAAAACTCTAGTAAAAGAATGAAATTAAATCTAAATATTGAACCAAGATGACAGTACGACATTATTCAATATCGATCACACGAAGTATTAAGTCTCCATTATTTATTGAAGGTCAGACCCGCCCTTGACCTCTCGCACCGCTAAACCCGCCCGAGGATTCCTGATTGAATTTTCCCGACATTGACCGAGGATCAAAGTACAAACAGTCTTCGCTGTTACTTCAAATACAAAGTATTTTGTTATTATTTATCACTAGTTGACCCGGCAGCCGTTTCCCTGTTGATTTTATATAAAAATACCATCTATATTTCAATAGATTTCTCGTGCATTTTCTTAATAAAACTCTTTCATACTACATAATCTTGTCTGTAAGTGAGGCTCCGTCATACATCAATTGGTTTTTATTTATATGCCTCGCTACTAGCGACGCACCCCAGGGTTCGCACGGAATTGAAATTTAAAAAAAATCCCTTCTTAGCGGATGCTTACTTTTCCCTTTAGCCACATTCGTAACCATTTTTCATAAGCAGATACGAGAACGGAAAATTTCTTCACAGTTTTGTAACTTTTCCATTTTTGTATAATATAAGTTCCATTTTTATAACTATATGAAATACACGATTCGGCAACGTTCGTATTGATTTTCATTTATGACTATGACTATTTATAAATTAAACCCAGGTTCCAAATTTAAGCTTTCTAGACTTAGTAGTTCCCATTATTTAGACGCAATGCATTAAACCCTAAGCTTTAAAACGCTCTAAACGCTCTAGTTTTTGTCTAGCTCACGACTTAAAAATAAAAAAGTAGCAGATCCCGAGAGTAGTCAGTCAAGTCAAGTCCACAACATATTTTTCTTTTAGTTTTCCAAAAAGGTTCCGTCAATTCTAAAGCAATCGATCGAAAATTTATAATATAATACTTTGCGATGAACAAAACATATGTGAATATACATTTATGTCATCAATTTGTAGCGAACTGCGATTGGTTTACGATTTAATCAATCCAGTACCCTTAATTGATTGATTTCACGCTGCTTCATCCGACAGAATAATGGAAACAGGGTGGCTCATACTCGCTCAGATTTAACACGTGATGGATGGATTAATATGCGAAATTACATATATGGTTATAATTAAATCAGACCTCTGGATTAAAGTAAGTATGATTAAAACAAAACGAAAGATGAGATTATTGTCTCGAAAAGTTATAAAAAAAACTTGATAAAAAGTTATCTATGTAGGTACTGTTTTTAACAAATATTCAACAATAATATTCAGTCATTATTAATTAATTAATTTATTATTATTATTATTATTAGTCATTATTGCTCATTTTTTTATAGAAAATATCTAAATTTGTAGGGAAAATATGACACAAAATTACAAAAAAATAATCGTTGCAAATAATTTACAGATCTATACTAATATTATAAAGAGGAAAGATTTCATTGTTTGTTTGTTTGTAATGAATAAACTCAAAAACTACTGGACCTATTTGCAAAATCTTTTCACTGTTGGGAAGCAATATTATCAGCAAGTAAAATTACGCGGGCGAAGTCGCGTGCAAAAGTTAGTATTATATAATTTAAGCAGAGATGACATTGTTGACAACACAAAACATGCGCCATATTGATTTAATAAACGTCAGTTATAACCATATATTTTCCTTAGTTATAACAAAAGGAAACACGCCCATCATAACATTGTCATGCAGACATCTTTATTAGAATAGTTTGTCTAACGGCAAGGCTTTTTGTCATATATTATTGTATACTAGCTGGCGCCCGCAACTTCGTCCGCGTTGAAAAAGAAAAAAGTAGCCTATCCTGTGTCCTGTACGTCTAAATATTTACCTACCAAGTTTCATGAAAATCAGTTGATTCGTTTAAGAGTTATGGAGGAACATGCATACTTACATACATAAATACAAAAAAAAATTCTAAAAATGGTCAATTTAGTTTCAGTATCATGTATAGAGCCTATAAACACGATATCTCAGAAAACAAAGTAACTTACTCCATGACCAACCCTTACAGATTTATTATTAGTATTGAATATGTATACCTTGTTTTAGTTATAAAATTTTCCGTGAAAACTTTTGACGTGAATTCTTTAAATTTACTTTCATGGTGGGAGGCAATTCAAGAAAATATAACAAAATCTGTGCAGTTTGTTGCTGTGGGTACAGATTTCTCTACATCAAAAATTAAATTTAACTACCGCTAGCTAAAGCTTAAAAGAATCTTTTGTTATATATATATGGTATATTCGAATCCGTTGGATATATACATATAATAAATACTCTCAAAGAAAATATTACACGTAACGTTCACGTATTCACGTAAACAAACAGACGGTCGTGTCATAGGTAAAAGCTTATTACTATAAATGCTAAAATTTGTGTAGCTTTGTTTGTTTGTTTGTTTGGTTAAAACATTCATGCCTTAAAATTTGCCATCTTCAGTACCTAGAAAAGGTACTTTCCCCCAGTACCTAGAAAAGGTACATCTAATTAGATTCAGCAATTTTCAAAAAAGTTGTATTATAAAGCTTCTCATAAAGGTTATTAATAAAAAATAAAAATAAAAACAAATTATAAATAATGAGGAGAAATTTTAATAGGTATTTCTTTGCCATTTAGTTAAATAAGCATGCATTTAGTTTATGTAAATGCAAGTAGCAAGGAGAATCGTGACTTGTGTGAGTATAATTGATTTAGTTTTTTAATTAGTAAATTAACTTGGCAACCATTGTGGTGCAAGTTACGTATAGCAGAGAAATTGTTTATCTTGAATGATGAGAATGATATAGAAAGAGGCTCGCACAGACACCACAACTAACTACTTTTTACACTTCAAAAACATATTCTTGTAATATTTAAGATTTCAACACTTCATAATGATACTAAAAATATAATATTTCCCCAAATTTATATGACGTACTTAACTATTTTTATCCTATTCGTAATTGCTCGAGCTTTTTGAGATTTAAGTCGAGTTATATATTTTTTGTTCCAGTTATCAATCAATACTAATAATAAATCTGTAAGGGTTGGTCATGGAGTAAGTTACTTTGTTTTTAGAGATATCGTGTTTATAGGCTCTATACATGATACTGAAACTAATTGGCCATTTTTAGAATTTTTTTCTGTATGTATATATGTATGTAAGTATGTATATTCCTCCATAACTCTTAAACGAATCAACTGATTTTCATGAAACTTGGTAGATAAACATTTAGACGTACGGGACACAGGATAGGCTACTTTTTCTTTTTCAACGCGGACGAAGTCGCCGGCGCCAGCTAGTTCTATAATATAATAAACATCACAGCAACACTATCAAACGTTTAAAATTAATTTACGTGCAAATTATACAAAAGCTCTATACTTTTCTCCAGTAAAATTAGCAATAATTGTGATTTTATGATGCCGGATGAGAGATATTTACCGACATTGCTCTTGGCCCTTTTCTCGTAATAAAGTTGAAAGTGAAGGTAAAGGAATGACCTTGAGTATCTAGGTCAGCTTGAGCATCCACTCGTTGACCTGTACCTAAATCTCCTGATTTGAACATTTGACAGGAAAACATAACGTTTTACTGAAGTTATAATAAACTAGCTGGTGCACGCGACTTCGTTTGCGTTGAAAAATTTAAAAAAAAATAGCTATATTTAACGCTAGATCTCTTGTTGCTTGGTTTGGTCAGGCGTTAGTATTTTATTTTATTTTAAATGATCCCTCGGGATTAGTACTTTTTCTCTGGATGAAAGGTACCCTGTGTCTTTTCCTATATCCCTGACAATGTTCATGCAAAATTTCCTGATGATCGGTTCAAAAGTTAATGCGTGAAAATTTAACAGACAGACAAAGTTATATATACTTAATAAGTTAATTATTTTATCTGAGATACCAACTTCAGTTAAAATTGTGAGGTCAAGTGGAAGTGGAAGTGGAATTGATTTTTCCCAATTGTGGAAAAATCGATTATAATTGATTTAAGTTTATAAAAATGAAAATAATTGCTTAGACACATTTGACGGTTGCTACGCATAGCGAATCTAAGTACTATATTTTATATTAAAAAAGAGACGCGACCCAAGCTTCACACTTATCTATTATTCTTATTATTCCTTATCTTACCAATTTTGTCTATGTTGATAGACAACGGTAGCCATCTACCAACAAGTGGACCTGTCTGCAAACCTTAATAAAGTCTAATCATCTGCGTACAAAAAGTTTTACGGTGGTCACGTGACTAACTACCCACTGATCTATATTCGTTCTTAGAAACGAACTAATAGAGCGCTTTCTCTTTCACTCAATTAGATACAAAAGACAAGGACAGCACATCTTGAGTGGGCGTTTACAATAATAGGTGAACGTTCACATTACGCTGCTTTTAGCTTTGTAAACTATAATAAAATATTATAGTATTACCTACGTACTTACCGACAACCCTACACTTTTTATTTTGTGTAAACTATTGTAGCTGTTAAGTTGTGAATTATTTATTAATTAAGATAATAGACATTTTTGTTCCTGACATAATCATAAAATGAAAAATATACGTTAGTTAATATACATTAAACGTAGAATAAAAAAAGGAAAGGAAATGCGGCAGACAGTACCAACGTTGGGAAGACGAAATAAGGACAGTAGCAGGAAAAACATGGACCAGAAGAGCGCTTAACAGGACGGAGTGGAAGAATATGGAGGAGGCCTTTGCCAAAGTTGGGCAAGCAGACCAAGATGTCGATGTTAGTTGTTCACCGGAGCCGCAAAATAAGAATGTATCAGTGTAAATTAAGTGTCTGAATAAAAGGCTATTATTATTATTAAACGTTAGTTAAACGAACCTTAAAATAACAATAATACGAATTAAAATTAAAAAAACGCAGTATAATAACAGAGAAAGCGTCTGAACAGAGAGAGTTCTACGAACAGACTAAAAAGTACATGTACTGTGTACACTCACATTGTCTGTTATCTCCACCAATCACAGCCGAACGCTTTATCTCCATTCCATTTATTTCCATGAACGAAATTTTATAGTCATCTTAAGTCTTAATCTTAAGTCTGCATGTCATCTAGTCACGATAAAAACTAAAAAAGTATATTATATAGGTATAGGTGGGACGCATACATCATAACCTCCTGAGTCCATGACCTGAAAATACAGATAGCCTCGTTTCCCTTGGAATGATAAGTAATAACATAACATAACATAATAACATAATGAGCTTAATCTGAGAAACGTAAGAAAACTAACGACCCGCCCCGACTTTAGCTTTGAAATCCTTGCTGACTCTCAGAACAAATCCTAGCATGCGGTTGGCTTTGGAAAACTATTATGTTAGAAAACTTATTTAATAGTTTTGATAAACTTAGTCACAATATCTGTTTTTTCCTATTATATATTTATAACAATAATACCCAGCAGTTTTCCCAACCTTGAGCGGATAAGGATTAAATGTCATTTGATTTATGTCTAAGGAAAACTCAGTTATTAAACTTGTTTATTGTTTATACTAGTTCAAAAGCGCTAGCAGGAGATCTTTAAGAAGATTTAAAAAATATGTTAATTTTGTTACACACTGCGATTCACAGTCACAAATCCGTGAAGTAACAGCATGTGTGCTGTTGTGTTTTTATGAATAATAAAATTTATAATAGGCGTGCCGATCAACGCATTTGTGCTTCCAAAAAAACACTGCAATCCCCTTCAATAAGCTTTCTTTAACCCAGTCAATCATTACATAATATTATAAAACAAAATCTGTCTGTTCGCGATAAACTCAAAAACTACTGCACCGATTTTCATGCTGTTTTCACCAATGGATAGAGTGGTTCTGGAAGGTTTTCGTATATAATCTACAAAGTTACGCGGGCGAAGTCGCGGGCAGCAACTATTATTATTATAGCAAAAGTACCATCCGTTTCTTATATCTGTTTCTTCGTTAACTTGTACTAAACCACCCACTGAATTTTCATACTGTTTACTATAACTTATTTGAAATTAAGTTATGAATTAAGAACATTATTTGAAATAAATAGTAAAATAAAAACGCTTCCGCAACACACTTGAGATGTGTGACGAATAACAAGTTCTCGGTTGAACGGTGTTGACTTTTCTCTACCAAACACCTGTTTATAGTTTATTAGGCAACGGTTATATTAATATATATGTATGGATATTTGGCGCGTGTTTATTTTTGTTCGTCACCGAGCAACTTAGACGTAGGTGGGTGTAGGTGGTTCATTCGCGACATATTGCGTACACGGGAGCTCCCTAATGATGCATACGCTCGGAGTTTCCAAGAGAGACCACGTATCAGCAATCTCCAGCCATAAAACCTGCGCAGGTTGCGTGAGTACCTAGGCCACATTTATTTCTTATATTATTTTTAAAAAGGTTTATAACCTCGATCTGTTTCAACCTTGCTCTTAGTGAGACTTTAACGAGACATAGAGCAGAACCTCTCTGACTGTATTAATTATTTTAAAGTGTTGTGTTGTTTATAGTATTACAAATAATATGGAGTTATTTTGGCATGTAAGTCAAAAGTTGTGTATAGTTAATTTTTTTTTATTTGAGTGTTTTATTAAATATATTCGCCATAGAGTTTTGATCAACTTTTATTACAAAAGTGTTTTATATTGTATTTAAATCAACTTAACGCAGTTTCAATGTCTTCATTAAAAAAAACATATTTTTTTAAATAAATACTTAATATTATGTTAATTAATTAATATAAAAAGTTGTAAATATTCGTGGGTTTTAATATTTTTTTTAATATTAAGGAAATTCCTTAAAGAATGAAAAAAAACTTTGAAGTTCGATAGTTATATAATATTAGAGGTAGAATAAAAATAAAAGGAGATAATTTCTTTCATTACATAAAACACTAACTTTTGCCTCCCGACTTCTTCCGTGACCCGTTTTCTTAGACATCGAAACATTTATTAAATCTTAATTGCCCACATATTTTTTTTTTTCAAGAATTTATATTTTATTTTTAAATGATCTCGGAAATGTATTTTTTTTATGAAAGGACGTCAGGTGTATGCAAAACCGGTTTGTGGCGGAGGACGTTTGTCTTTATTATCTTTATCAATACTAATAATGAATCTGTAAGGGTTGGTTATGGAGTAAGTTACTTTATTTTCAGAGATATCGTGTTTATAGGCTCTATACATGTTACTGAAACTAAATTGACCATTTTTACAATTTTTTTCTGTGTGTATGTATGTTCCTCCATAACTCTTAAACGAATTAACTGATTTTCATGAAACTTGGTAGATAAACTTTTAAACGTACAGGACACAGGATAGGCACTTTTTTTTTTCAACGTGGACGAAGTCGCGGGCGCCAGCTAGTATATGTTAAATTGTTACTTATGTATGCTCATAAGTGTCCTTTTACCACAAATAAAACATTATTCTATTACTAGTTGGCGCCCGCGACTTCGTCCGCGTTGAAAAAAAAAAGTAGCCTATCCTGTGTCCAGTACGTCTAAATGTTTATCTACCAAGTTTCATGAAAATCAGTTGATTCGTTTAAGAGTTATAGAGGAACAGACATACTTACATACATACATACATACAGAAAAAAATTTAGTTTCAGTACATGATGTATAGAGCCTATAAACGCGATATTTCTGAAAACAAAGTAAATTACTCCATGACCGACCCTTACAGATTTATTATTAGTATTGATTATGGTATGACAGATAATGATAAAGATTCCTTGTTTCAGGTGGTGATCGCATTTTTGTTAATCAATGAACTGAATTGTGCACGCTTACCTTGGTCTCAAGATGTTATTTTACAAAACGAAAATAAACCTTGGGACGGCAACGAGTATTGGTACAAGTAAGTGGCTATAATAATAATATATCCTGTAATTACACAGCACTTATTAAAGCAATAACATTATAAAAGTAAAAGTAAATAACCAATAGGTCCTTAGTGTTTACACTTAAACGATCTTTTATTATAATGCACTATAGTAATTATAATTTATAATTCTCGAATCTGATAAACGCTGTGCTTCCGACTAATTAATTGTTCATTGAATATTCATTTCATTCAGTTAGTAATATAAATAAAGAGTTATATTTCTGATGTTTGAATTTGAAAATTGAAAATGAGGAGTAAAGAGGAGGTAATTATTCCCTTAAGGGAGTAAGCTTGGATGTAACTTATTCACAGATCGAAACACAACAGAGCGTGCACTGTGGTTATAACAATGGTTACCTACTGTCGCTAGACGGGCTCTCCAGGGCCCCTAGCCAAGAGCAAACCAACGCAAACGGGAGCGTAACGTATTTACGAAACGATAGAAAATAAAGCCCGGTGATTGGTTGTTGTAACGCCCACGTAAAATTTTAACCAATCACTGGGCTTTATTTTCTATCGTTTCGTAAATACGCAACGCTCCCGTTTGCATTGGTTTGCTCTTGGCTAGGGGCCCTGTAGTACCTATGTCCTTAGTGTACATATATAAATATAGTAGTACCAGTGTCATTCCACTACAAATAGTTATACTTACTCGTAAAAAGTATGCACCTATTAACGTCAACACAATTGCACCAAAACTGGGCTGACGGTCCAATTTATGGTAGGAAGGCTATAATCAGAAGCAACCCTATAAGGTAGGGTTTGCAAAAGCATTGCCAAGCTTGATAGGATCGAGTTAAAAAAGATAAAATTGCAATATTCTAATATTTATTAATATAATTTAACTAATTTTAAATAATGCTGTGCTTTCCTATGATTTAAATTCACACTTGTAATGTTCCTTTCTGTAAGTGTTGTTTATTGTGAATAAGTATGTCTTTAGTTGGTAAGCCTTTTCAAATAAATAAAGCACAAAAATATATATTTTGTGAATTAAAATCAAATTTAAATATATATAAGCTATTGGAAACAAATAAAATTGGATTTTACAGATTCAAAACATTGTTTGGTATATCTAGGAGCGAGAAAGGTACACTTAGGACAAGCGACATCGGAAAACCTTACATCGACGTGGAAGGACAAATTACTCATCCCATAGCTGGTTACGTCAAAAGTGTACACTACAAAGCGGACGACAAAGGTTTCCAATTACTTAATACGAAAATTCAACGTGATACAAATAAAAACACACCAAATATTGGACCAAGAATCCGACAAGTTGATGGGGTTGATGGTGACAAAATACTGTTTCCAGTTGAAAACGGTATCACTGATACGGATAATGTGAGTATATTTTTCACTTAATAAAAAGCTATGTTATCAGCGAGTAACATGAGCTACATTTTATAAAGTTACGCGTGCGAAATCGCGTGCAATAGCTAATCCTACATAAAAGTAAACACCTTGGGTCTCGGGCGTATCGTGACGCGAAATATACAGAGTCCCGGTCTTTGTATATTTTGTTGTCGCGAATCAAAAGTCGAGATAATAATATATCTAATATATATATTTCTCGTGTCACAGTGTTAGTTACCATACTCCTCCGAAACGGCTTAACCGATTTTGGTAAAATTTTATATGTACACTTGGTAGGTCTGAGAATAGGTTTTTAACTATATTTTATACGCGGGCGAAGTCGCAGGCAGCAGCTAGTTGTATAATTTTTTATTATTATTAGCTTTCCGCAATCTGTTACTGCTTAACGCTGAAATCAGGTGTAATTATATTTTTTATGTAACTGATAGTGATAAAATATAGAGACTAAGAATGTGATTATTAATTAATAGTATGTGCATGATTAGAAATTCCGAGTTTGTTTTATATTTAGATTAGAACATATGACCAAAGATACTAAAACTAGACATTTATGATTATTATTAAGAATTATTAATTTACTGAGTTTATTCGCTTGTTACTCGTACATTAACGAGTGTATTTATAAAATTTTACTGCCAAAAATTTTATTTGAGTAGTTAAATATTGTTTAAATGTTAAAAAATTTTATTACTAAAATCCCTCCTTTTCTAATTTCTATACTAACTTAGTGGTGTTAAAGACACTAACTTAGAAGTAAGTTTAGAAACTGTGATTTTACTTTATATTATGTATTATAGATAACTTTATTATACAAAGAATATAATTATAGGTTAGGTATATTATATTATATTTTACTTCCTATAATAATCAGTAGGTCTAAGAATAGGTTGTAAACTATTTTTTATACCCCTAAGTGAAAAGGGTGGCCCAAACCAAAAAAAAAATCTTTTGGCAAAACAACATTTCCCAGTTCAGATAGTAATCATATATAATAATCATAATATTATTATAAATCCGAAAATTTGTATGTTTGTTACTCAATCATGTAAAAACGGTTGAACGGATTTGTATGAACTTTATCACACAGATAGTTTATTACCTGCATTAACATAAGAGATACTTATAAGAAAAATACAAAAATCTTATTGTAGCCCTCGTACGAAGTAGCGGCCACAGCTAGTAACAAGTGTGTCGTTCATTGTAAAAGTGAACTATCTCCTTGTAACTGAATTTTAGAATAACGAGCTTTTTGCGAATTATAGTGTAGGAAAAAAATATAAGCATTCATTAATTGTTTTCATCTATGGGATTTTAATGCAACTATTGGAGTTACTTCACTTTTATATTGAAAGTTATGACTAAACGTGATACCATTAGGCAAGAAAATATGGTTTTAAAAATAGGGAGTTACACCACTTTTACAATGAACGACACAAGTAAGAGCGAAACTTCGATTACGCTTTCTCATTTTATACTTATTTATTATTAAAAAAGTATACATAAGTAGGTATATTTTTCTATTTTAGAGCATAGAACCCGAGGACTGCGAAATCGACGGCAGATCTCCCCAAAAACTCCCTGCAGATGTGTTGGCCTCATTAATTGGAGGATGAAGTCAAATTCCTAATAAATATCTAATGATGCAAATTTTAAATGACTAAGCAAGCTTTCAGGTCCAAAATTAATTTACCTAATTAACTGAAGAGGCTATTTGGTAATACCTATTTTAGTTTTAAACGTTGTCCGTTATTATAATAGCTAATAGAGATCACTTTTGACAGGTGTCAAGATAATAGTGAGAGAAAATTAATGTTATGCAGCTCGAATTATTAAAACCAAAAATTAATTGAAATTCCAAAGAATAAAAGCCATTTTACAATATGAATTAAATTTGTTGTTTTCTATTTTAAATTTATTATACTGTAAAAAATACGATTATTATTTTTGTTTATTATCATATGAAACTAATAAATATTTAACCACAGTAAATTCATAGTTGTCCAGAGAAGCAATTATTCCTATGTCCTCTGGACAGGACTAATGTCCAGAGAGACATTAGTCCTGAATAATTACTTCTGAGTAATTTAAGTAGAATTCTGAATAATTCTTTTGAGGAAATATTTAACTTTTTCAGTTATTAATAATGCCTTCATTAATAGCCTATGTTCAACGTCGCTCTGCGAGCTATGGAGAAAGCTATGCTCGGGTTAACACTGCGAGATAAAATCAGAAATGAGGAGAATCTAGACGTACGAAAGTTACCGACATAAGCCGGCGGTTCAGTAAGTTGAAACGGCAGTGGGTCGGAAGGTCGACAGGCACAAGGTCGACAGACCGACCCTTATCAGTTTGATAAAGGCCGCGGGTCGACGGTGGATCCAGACTGCTTCTAACCGGTCTTATTGAAAAATTATATGGAGGCCTATGTCCAGCAGTGGACATCCTGCAGCTGAGATGATGATGTTATGGTGATGATGAGGTTTACCCCAAGGTTCCCCAATAAGCAGTGCGAAATTATTATAGTGACTAAGACAGACAGACTGACATCTACTCTCGCATTTAAAAGTCAATAGCTGCGCCCCACTGTTTCACCTGACATTTCATCTCTTCTCGGTAAAAGCTCGATAGACGTCGGGAGGCGTTGGCCCAAGACGCAGCGCGTCGCATCTCCGCGCTCACACACGCTTTCAATCAAGCTTTCATATTTTCGTTTGGTGTTCTTTCTTTCGGCCTTTTTTATTTTTTTGCTCGGCCTATAATCTTCTTCAAAAATTATGCTATGAAATGTTCAAATATTTTTTAAATCCGACTTGTAGTTTCAAAGTTTAGCGCGTTCAAACAAACATATTAGTAAAGATATGACCTCACTTTGATTGCGGTTTCTGTTGCCATCAATATTATTATGAGGAAGTTCACGTGGTAAAAATATTTTGGACTGGAAGTTTAAGGGTTTAGTGCGATTAACCAAACAAACTCTTAGCTTGATTATATTAGTAAGTATTGATAACTCTGTATTTGGGAAACTTTTGGGAAATATAGTTTAAGATCTAGTGAGTAAGTACTCAAATTAAGTTAGATTAGTTTATTAAGTTTGTTATATTATTATAAGAGTTTAGTGCCAAAATTTTAATCTGGGTTTATAAGAATTTAACGTACTTGTTGTACGTTTTTGTTTAGACTATAAAACATTGTTCAAATGTTAAGATTTGTGTTTCTCTATTTCAGACCACAGTCATACCCGAGGACGGCGATGTCGACGACAGATTTGGGAACGTCCCTCCAGCAGTATTGGCCACATTACTTGGAGGATAAAGTCAAATTCCTAATAATTATCTAAGGATATTAATTTACTTATTATTTTAAGTGACTAAGCAAGTTTTTACGTTCAAAACAAATTTACTTAAGTAACTGTAGAGGCTATTTGGAAGTACCTATTTTAGTTTTAAACGATATCCGTCATACGAGTAATAATAGCTCTGTAAAGGTACTTTTGACAGGTGTCAAGATAGTAGTGAGATAAGTTAACTAATGAGTGTCAATTGTATGAAAACGAAAAAAGCGCTATTATTTTGAAATTATGTGCCTAGGTATTAAAATGATTACTTATTAAAATGATCAAATTAATATTATGCAGCTTTAGACTTATTAAAACCAAAAAATAATTGAAATTGGAAAGAATAAGATATATTTTAAATTTATTGTACTGTGAAAAATATGATTATTTTTTTGTCTATTATCGTATGAAACTACATATAAAACCACAGTTAATTCATAGTAGGTACTCGTACAGTTGTCCGGAGAACTAATTATTTAGGACTAATCCTTTAGGTGACGAATAGTTTGTGCGGAAATTATTATAGTGATTAAGGTATTACGAAACAGACAGACTGACATCTATCTACTCTCGTATTTATAACTTCACTGGCTGCGCCCCACGGTTTCACCCGACATTTCAGCTCTTCTCGGTAAAGCTCAATTGTCGTCGCATCTCCGAGCTCATACACGCTTTCAATATATTTTTTCACTTTTTTTTCATTTTTTCACTCTTTTTGCTTGGCTTATAAATTGTCATGAAATGTGTGCTATGAGTATGAAATGTAAAAACTATTTTTTAAATCCGACTTATTAGTATGGCTATGAATTATGACCTCACTTTGATGCCGGCTTCTGTTGCCATCAATATTATTACGTACGCGGAAATTTATGTCGCAAAAATGCAAAAAATATTTTTTTTAAACCTGACTGGAAGTTCAAGGGTTCGTACACTGACTTTAACATTACTTGCTATTCGCTTATGTAACTTGTCTTCTCTTGATTATAATTTTTTTGTAACTAGCTACTAGATGACGTTGGTAGTCATCAAGCTCTACAGATGAAAAGAGTTAAAGAGTAAATTTTGTATGGTAAAAAATAGTAGAAAAATATCTTGCTTATCTATCTTTTGAAAAATATCTTTTGAGTCATTTTTATTTTTATTGAAAGGCGGGCGAAACCGTGGACCACAACTTTCTGCATATCGATCAAATTATAACATTCGTAAAATAATACGATTTTACTGATTTTTATGTATAAAAGTCTGTTTCTGATGTCGCCTAGTTTTCTTGGTTAAAAGTATTTAGAGTAGTTGAGAAAAAAAAAGTATTTAGTTAGTATTCATATTAGTAGTTGAGAAAGAATAAAAAAACTTTGTCTTTGAAACTTTGTCAAAAAATAGTACAAAAAATAGTTAGCATTTAATTTTTTTTAAATGTAAACTGAAAGAGTTAAATATTAAACTAGTCTCGAGACTCATTCGACGATTGTTTCTTTTAATACTTTTTTTTTAACGCCCGACGCAAAAACGGAGTGTTATAAGTT
This sequence comes from Synanthedon formicaeformis, assembly GCA_945859745.1. Taxonomy (NCBI): domain Eukaryota; kingdom Metazoa; phylum Arthropoda; class Insecta; order Lepidoptera; family Sesiidae; genus Synanthedon; species Synanthedon formicaeformis. The sequence continues at coordinate 7,417,556 of OX243972.1, forward strand.
TGACGTGTGTCTTTGGAATCGTAACTCCCAAATGGATGCACCAATTTTGATACGGTATTATTGTTGTTTGAAAGCTGACGTGATCTGGATTGTTCTTAATTATAATTTATGAAGATCTGTTCGACGTTCAAAGAACATTCAGCTAATTTACAAAGACCCATTTCCTAGATTACAAAGGATTTCACTAACTTCAACATCTTCGATTGACATGATAACCTTGTCAGTATTCTGCAGGACAGGACTCCCAACTCCTCAGCGGCTTACAGCATCAGATATAACGAGTTTAGATTCAATAAAGTCGGGGTTATTTTATAATTTTAATTATAGCTTAAGCAATATGGCGTACTCCGAGAAGAGGGGGATATTTAAGAGGGAAGAATAGTACGTACTCGTCCATACAGAAAGAGAAAATGTTTTTCCACTTCTAAATATTTTCCAATCTCCATGATTTTTTTGTATGTTATTAAATGAAACCGTTTGTTTTATAAAAACAATATTATTATTTTTTAAAGCGAAACCTATAAACGTAGAATGTATTATGCTGAAACGATCGACATGAAAATCAGTTATTTGTTAAGATTTAGTTAGTGGAAACTGTTTTCTCCCGAAATGAAAATTTCATCAAAAAAGTACCTATTGTCAGTCGCGAGCTGCAACGCTTTCTATCGCACGATTGCCCCGGGGCAAGAGCGCACGAGCGATGGCATGTGTTTTCCTAAATAGGTACCTATTTCGTTAGGATCGCAAAGCTATACTTTCCTCTTAAGATATTCAAGATGGACAGACGATTTGATAAGGGTCGACGGTGGATCCAGGCTGCTTCTGACCGGTCCTTTTGGAAAAATTTGGGGCAAGCCTATATCTATCTCACAGTGGAAGGCCTTCAGCTGAGATGATGATGAAAAATGGAAATATACAAAACTAAAAAGTAACCTAGAATAAAGTAAGGAGTAATGTAATATTTATTTATTTATATATTTATTAAAAAGCTAACCTTGTGACAAAAATAAATTATCAAATTTCAAGTACAACTCCACTTTGTATTCATTTATCAATATCACCACCAGGGAGGTGTCTCAGCGGTGCTATCAATCACGAAGAAATCGATATTCGGATCTCTTGAAAGACTCATTTATCTAATCGTCGAGGAAATCGTCTGCTTATTTTATTAATTATATGTTATTGTGGTGATGAGAAATCAGTGCCTATTCCATATGGAACCTAATCTGGCTTTACAAATAACTGGAGTTGCTGCAGCGTGATATTCCTCTTTGCTATATTTTACTTCCCATTTTATATATAAGTACATATTATTGTGGGATTAAGCCTCGTATTCACTAGGGGAGAAATGTCCCGCGACACGTGTCGCTATACATGTCGGCCGACATCATGTCTTGCGACCTTTTTCGTCCACATTTCAATTTAGTTGTAGCACTACATCGTTCGTCCACATTGTTGCTCAACACACGTCTACACTCGGTGACTTGTCTTTCAACTGAAGGAACAAGGAACACCGCGGCGACAAGGAACAAGTCATGCAATGTTGCCAGAATTGCCGCCCGACATCGCCTGACGTGTCTAGCGACACGTGTCGTGGGACATTTATACCCTAGTGAATACGAGGCTTTAGTTGCCGCTGGGCACAGTCCAGATGAGTAGAAACTTTATCCCGCGGACGCGCGAGCTTTAGAACAATATCCCTTCTGATGTGTTTCCATCTAAGTAGCTACCATATGAACTCGTTCAATTCCTGCAGGGTCAGTAGCACACCCAAGATGGCCGGCGTACCTCCACTGTCAGGAACACCGAGGTTCTGACAGGGAGCGTAGCCCTCCACGCGCTGGAAAGCCTTGGCGGTTGGCGGGGCACTGAAGTCCCCGCGACCCCGCCCATCGACTGCCGCACTAGAAAGTCGTTGGGATTTAGCCGGTACGAATCCGGTATAACCAAGAGGATTTCACAACGTTAATAAAAGGGACGCCAGAGCCCATTTCCCTATACCTTCTCAATTCCTTAACCTTAATCCTTCTATGGTTGGCAGCGCACATGCAACACCTATATGTTACTTGTGTTATAGGCGACAGTAGTCACCTACTATCAAGTGGACCGTCAGCATGTGTGTCGACCTTGACATAAAAAAATGTATGAGTATACAGCCGCTGCCTTTACTTGGATTCCGATAATTAATTAGTAACATTTAGTGATGTACTCATACGACATTCATAAACCTTAATCAATAACTTTCATTAAGGTTGGCTAGGTTACGAATCAAAGAAAGACGAGTGGGTGTGATTAGAGCGGTCGGAAATCTTGACTTCAAAGACTTGAACACAAATTAATATTACCTAACCTCGGATTTCAATCAAATAAACCTTTCTGCGTCTTCTCAAAAGGCGCTTCGCTAATTTGTAAAGCAAATTTATACTAGTAATAACTTAATCCTAAATTGGTAGCGAATTTAATAGAAATAAAACTCCTATAATGAAACAAAAATTCTGATACAGTAGTACCTAAAACGCTGCAAAACATAGACGGTTTTCATCATCGTCATATATACTCCGATGTATTTATTGATCAAAATTATTATTAGAAGAATTATTATTATTATTTCGATGCAGTCAACGGGCTTTCTCTGCTAGGCAATATGTCTAAATAGGGCCTGTTTCACAAACTACAGGTAAAGTGTTGATTAGTTACTTTTAGAAATAATTTTCTGTTATATTGAATTATGCACTCGGTTTACTGCATCATTCGATAGCCGAATTTTTTTTTATCATTTTCGATTTAATGTTTGGGACGTTTACCGCGTACAAACAAAGGTATATCAGCTCCATTATCCCCGGTTACCGGTGACTTTAAATGTCAGTTTGGCCTACTTGACGTTTGTGAAAGGTGCTAAGTATTATACCTAGTTAAGTCATAATTAATCAAACACGGGTATAGAACTGAAAGGACGTTCGTATTATGTTATTAATCCTTATGAAACTGTCTTTTCATAATCTAGGTCAGCCAGTAAACCTTGAAACAGTGGTAAAGCCACCCGTTACGCTATATGATTAAAAACATTCATAAATATACATTTTATTAAAATATATGAAAGTACGAAGCAAACTCAGCTAAGATTTAACAGAAACGTACATAACAGCAATATCCAGCCAGAGCTTTCTACCTACCGCTCATGGTGACAATTTAATTTTCCCAATAAATTTTCCACAGTAATCCGAGGGAAATATGACTGAGATAAATATCGCTCGGTGAGCAATTTATACAAATATGGGACTTACGTTTACTTTAGTAAAACACAAAATGCCCTGTACTTTTTATATGAATGAATGTACCTAAACGAAACGTTGTACATTTACATTTTATATTTTTTCGTATTCTATAACTAACTTCGTCGGCGTTGAAAAATGGAAAATGTAACACAACTGAGAAAATATCTGACATCTTTATCTGTGTGACGACGGTGGCACCGCCACAGCGAAAATGGCGAACAATTATTTTTATATTTTTTGACGATCCCTCGGAAACCTAACATTTTATTTAAGAAAAGTTTTCTATGCCTATGTTAATCCAGATAAATAACCATCAGTGTGCCAAATTTCATTAAAATCCACCATCAAAATCGTAGTTTTTACGTGAAAGAAGAACCAATCTTCCTCTATCCTCAAAAGTTTCACATTAAATTTATAGCATTAGTGGCATATTAAATTAGTTTACTTTGTATTCTTATGGCCTTAATTTCGAACTAAAAAACTGATCTTCATGGATATGAAGGTACGGTAAGTACGTATGTGTTCACGTAATCACGTTTCCCGAACGGAACGTCAAGGAGAAATGATTGATATGAGGTAATTTTCTCGAGGTTTTTCACTTAAACATAAAAGTTGAATTTACATAATTTGCTATTCATGGAAGGTTGAACGAGAGTCACCTTGTCCTGTAAATTTTAAATAATTCGGTACATAAATAACTAAATACTATATTTTTACCCTCATTTAAGCCTGTACTCTTTGAGTAGAATGTTTTATGTTTTCTCAAACATAAAGGTATCACAATAAAAAATTACGAATATAAGCCAAGAAAATCATTTATAATAGTGACAGTTTTGAAATGTATGTACTAATGAAAAGAGAAATTATCCGACAAGGTTTGGTATTTGCAATTTGCAAAGAAAATTCAATCCGTGGTCGCTAATTTAAAATAAAATAAACAAAGGATTTGAATGCAAAAACACGGCAAATATTTTAATGCGAAAGTAAGTCTATTACGATTTCAAGGCTAATCCACTGAACCTTGAAGCTTGTGCTCAAGACATAGACTACTTTTTTAATTTTTCACATAGACAAAGGCGTAGGTAAAATCTAAAAGTAATCCATAAGTAGGGCTGTCTTATTTTTATTCAATTTTTGTTGCTAATGTTGCAATTGTTTGGGTTATATAATTACCTAGAGTAATTTAATATGTAACTAAAATAATTCTCCTATATTAATCAAGCATTGCATCAGTGTTTGACAAATTTTGAGCACTATAGTTAGTAATTAGTAATATAGTGACAACGTGGCCTTCTAACGGCAGGGCTGATCCACAAGTTTAGGGTCGCTCAGAGTGCTATGGAGCGAGCTGTACTCGGAGTTTCTTTGGTGGATAAGATCAGAAATTCTGGAATTCGCCGAAGAACCAAGATTGTCGACATAGCCAAGAGAATGAGCAAGTTAAATTGGCAATGTGCCGGTCACATTTGTTGCAGCCTAAGTTGTCCTTTTAGCATCCATATTTAGAAGAGTGATGAAGGTACAATAGACAGTAATTACTTACCTTGGTTGTGGTGGTGACTGTGACAGCAACGATCCCGAGCCTCGCTTGCAGAGCGGAGGTCTCGGGACGGATGGACGTCTTTCTACACCTGATGCAGAACGCGTCGCCGGCGTACCTTCGGCTGCTAATACTCGCGCCGATACCAGTGCAGCCTCAGGACAATGCTAATTCGTAGTAAAAATATTCACATTATTATTCGTTACATTTTGTCGTTCATGGATTTGGAAAGTAGTGGCACTGCGTTTAACAGTCATTTAGACAGTCCATCTAGCGGCAGTTAACCATGCACCATGAAATATCAGTACGTGTGCTGTTGTTTCAGTGAGTGAGTAAGGGATGCTAGAGCCCATTCCCTATTCCTTCCCAATCCTTAATCCTAATATAGTCGGCAACGCATCAAGTGGCCCTTCAGCCTGTCTGCCGATGATTTCATCCACCTATTTTATAAATTTAAGTATATGTGTATTTCTGATGCATAAACTGTATTACTGCAAAGTGACATTTAGAAGTTTTTGCGTGAATAAGTAACAAACATTCATACATTCTTCATAAACTTTCGCATTTATTACAGCACAGCATATTATGTTCTCCAGTTTAGAGATTTTAATTATTTTTTTAAATTAAGTTTTAATTTCCATAACAAAAAATATTTATTAGTTGTTATTTATTTATCTCAAGAAGATATATATTCCTCTGTGACTTTCAAATAACAATCAATCAAAGACAGAGATTAATATTTCTTCATTCAATACGACTTGAAGAGACTTCAGTTATTGCAGTTGCATGTCATCCAAACATAACAATATACTTTTTTATATATGCTAACTGCTAACTATGCTAAGTAGCTTTTGCGTCTACATGATTAGTTATGGAGTAGCCCTAGAGTTTCCCATTACTATCCCACAATATACTAAGTTCAACAATGCACAACTTAATTCTACATAATATAGTGTTTTATGCATTGATCTGAACAAATATACTTATAAAGTCTTTGGTTTTATGTCGCTAGAATTAAAGGCGGAATTTGTATTTTCAGAGCAAATATATTTCTCGTGAATTGCCCCTCTCGACTAAAAGTGTTTCCACAATACGAGTATTAAAATAATCAAATAATATAAGACAAGGGGACTTAGAATTTGTTACGCGTATTTACCGATTGAATACCAAATTCCTATTGAAGTGAAGCCAAGGAATTCTGGTCGAGCGAGCGTCTACTAGTGTCATCAATACTAATAATAAATCTGTAAGTGTAGGTATTCTATGTATGTATGTTCCTCCATAACTCTTAAACGAATTAACTGATTTTCATAAAACTTGGTAGATAAACATTCAGACGTACAGGACATAGGATAGGCTACTTTTTCTTTTTCAACGCGGACAAAGTCGCAGGCATCAGCTAGTTTACTATATACGTAATATGGAAATGTGTCGCAATATGATCTCGAACCGAAACAGTTTATTGATTTTATACAGCCACCTGGATGAGGCTTCTTCGATATTGCTTGCGTAAACTGCTGAACTACAGCGCTACGAGGGCCATAACAAAAATGTATTTTAAAATATACATAATATGAAATACATTTAAATCTACATTTGTATGTTTGTAATGAATAAACTCAAAAACTACTGGACCGATTTTAAAAAATTCTGTCACCTATAGAAAGCTGCATTATCAGAGAGTAACATAGGCTAGTAACATAAGCGAAGTCGCGTACAACAGCGAGTTTTCAAATTAAGTCCGCCTCTGTCTGTTTCTCCGCTAACTTCTTCTAAACCACCTTCTTCTAAATTACACTTTTTACAGTAGAGCTAATCGAAAAAATCTAATTTTTTTTGTCTATTTTTTCTTATTAGATATATATATTATATATTAATATATCAAATATATGCATATTATACATCGTTAGAAGCGTATTTTTAGTAGCATTTAAGTAACATTTAAGTAGCATTAAATGTTTCAAGTACTTTTATAATAAACTAAATACTAGAGGAGATATTTAAAGCATATAAGTTACTTTTGAATATATATAAAATGATCAAAATATACTAAATATTTTTTCCAAAACAAACAAAGTTGTTTTGGTACCAACTTAAGTATGGTTCCAAAACAACCATACTTAAGTCTTTTTTCAACATACAATATGAAGGATTGTGATTGTATTTTTGCAATTTTTGGATTTTTTGTTTTATGGCCCTTTAGTTTTGGAACTTTAGTCTGACAAGTTTATGGAGCGAACTTGTCAGATTCAGACTTTTCCTAACCACGACCGTGTACGAGTGAACAGAGAAACGACAAAGGTTTGTGTATATAATTGGCAGTAAAAAATTGCTATTATTTATCCTATCAAAGTTGTCACTTACATAACCACTATTGATTTGTTGACATGTAAATTGAAATGTAAATTTTAATTAACCGTTCCAGCAAAACAACAGCAATCAGTTAACTGAAATGAAATAGGAATATTTACTTAAAATATTTGCTTGATTGTTCGATGGTCAGTTTTCAATTACCTTCTGTTTGCATTCACAAACAACAAAACCAACATGAAGTTAAGTTAAATTTCAAAATATACGTCTTCCTACCTTTGTTGATATTTATTTTATCTCTGGATAATAGGCAAATAAACAATTTATTATATTTATGAAATAAGGTTCGTTCTCACTGATCTGCCATAAAAATTATAAACTATCTCCAGACTTTCTATTGAGATAAGTAGGGTCAGGTCAGGGCACTTTGTGTTTCGCAGTCATTTGGGCAGCCTTACAGAAGACCACCGTGACACAACAGCACGTGTGCTGAACACGTGCGCTGTTGTTTCAGCACACGTGCTGTCAGTTTGTCTGTCAACTTTAACATAAAAAAGTATATAGTTCATAAGTATAAACAATCTTTTATACTGATAACAGAAAAAGTAAAGATGTTGCAATAAATAATTCATTCCAACGTAACAATGGCTTGGAATGACGGCGATTTAACGACGACGCACAGCAGCTTTTAGCTAAATGAGAGTCCTTTCTGATAGAAAGCTTTACATTAAGATGGTTAGTGAAACTCGTTACGCAAATGCTTTAGCATTGAATATTTTGTGGCTAAAATTTTTCTGAACCCTTGGGAATAAACTTGTAGAAAATATACCTGGACTTCAGTTTAAAATTTTAAAAAAAATCAAACATCCACTTTTGGACATAGACCTTTTTGATTGAGCGCCAATGGACGCGGTCGAAGTCGCCGCCAAAACCTAGTAAAATACATATAAACCTTAAGGTATAACTACTTTGACAAATTCAAAGTTGTTATTTTTTAGATTTCGATTGGAACGTTTTAAAACGTAGGTAATAAAACGATAAATGTAAATACTCCTATAAAATTGAACAGCCATACATTATACGAGTACAAATCGATTAGTAAGCTTCGAAGGTTGATGAATGATAACGTGTAAGTATCTGTTTTTACAATTTCCACCCGCAGTGTTAATGGCAGCAAACAAGACACAGTTAAAATACTAAACATATAATGCAAACAAATAAAAAATAATCTTGTGTTTTTTTTTTATGTTACGTCTTCCTTTTTACGTTGATGTTGGCAGGCAGGCTGCATGACGGTTGGTGGCTAACCGTCGCCAATAAATATAAGAAAAAAAAGCATCTTATACATATACATATATAAAACAAGTTATGTTTGTTTGTGTATGCTTCAAAAACTCGAAAACTAGCCGACTTGAAATATTTATACAACATTGCATTAAAAACAGAGGAATAATCTTACCTATATACTTTTTTTCCCAAAATTTCAAAGAAAACCGAATCGTGTGTCGTGTGTTATGTTAGTGTGCATTTTTCTACGCACGCACACTAACATAACACACTAATACAATCAAAACACAATTAAACTGTTGTTTAGATCATAAGGATCATGTTCCTAATAAGGAAAGAACTACATTAACACGTCGCCGAGTTATAGAACAAGCTAAACCACCCAACTGATTTTGATACGGTTTTCACTAACGTAAAGAGCAATAAACGGGAAAGGTTCGTGTATATAACTTTCAGAAAAAAATGCATCGATGCGAAACCTCATAAAATGAAATACTAATAATTTAGTAAAACTATGTTATGTCTTGGTCAGTAGTATAGTGTATCTCATAGTAGGTACATTTTATCGTAATGTTCTTAGAGAAAGTCCTTCTCTTTCGCAATAAAAGCTCTACCCTCAGCGGGGTACTGAAAGCAAGACCGTGTACCGATTTACATGCTCTGAATACTTTTACAACTCGATGCAGATAACTTTAGCATCGTTAAAACAATTTTATTTCGTACTATAAAGCTTTTGGCCGCAATTTAGTCCGCCGCCCAAATATCTTAGACCAGCTAGTTTTTGTCAGATGTTGATTTATTTTAGATCATCCCTTGGGGACAGTACCCCATGTCCTTTTCTGTACCTTTAACAAAATTTCATAATGCTGAAGAAAATACTTTTGGAGATTTGCGGTTTCGAACTATTAATTTTTTTATATATATTTGCTAGGAACTATGAAAAACGGTTTGTTAGTTATAATATGTTATAATTTATAACGTACTAGTTGGCGCCCGCGACTTCGTCTGCGTTGAAAAAGAAAAAAGTAGCCTATCCTGTGTCCTGTACGTCACTCACTGTTACTTATATTTATAGGAAACCACTGCCACATATCACTAATTGGGCTGTTAGCCAGGCAGCCGCTATTTCCCTTAACAAGCATTTAACTTGAACTACTCAAGTATTAAACTAACTCAGTCTTGTAACGGACAGTTTCAAAGTAACATCCTCAGAGCTGAGAGTTCCAATTACAAACTTCGGAACGCTCTGTAAGTTTTTCAATACATGAATAAACTATGTATAGTTAATTAATTAGTCTGTCCCAACAACGCTTGTGTACGGGTCGTGCGAGAACAACTATTAACTTTTAATTGATTGCTATCCGCTTTATCATTGACCAAATATGATGGATCTTTATCATTGACCAAATATGATGGGTCTTTATCATTACCCATACAAATGATGGGTAAGGTGGAAGGGAAGAGACTCGCTGGGCGAAGGAGAAATTCGTGGCTCAGAAAAATCCCAGAGTGGACTGGGATTGCCTCGGTCGAGCGGTTCCAGTTGGCTTTTAATAGGGACCGGTTCAGGAAGTTGACGGCTAACCTTCAGGACTGAAGAGGCACAAGATTACCTAAAAAAATCAATCATTGGAGACACTCGAAAATTAATATATCATCGTAACAAAAAATTGTGTTCACCGGTATGATAGGTTCACTGGAACAAAATGGTGGTTCACGTAGTAGGGAGAATAGACGTCCTGGAAAGCTGAATAAATCCTGGCTTACGTAATATCAAGGAAAGGACCGCGACGTCTCAGTGCAGAACATACTTATATTCCATCTTCTGATCCATGACAGACAAACAGTTTTTAGAGCTAAATGTCAATCTCCAGTTATAGAGAGGAACTTTAAAATGAAGAAGGTATGATAAAGGAATACGGGTTGATTTGCAGAAAAAAAACATCCCTGTGAAGCCGCCTGGCTTTAGAAACATACATATTTTATAAATTTTCATATAGAAATACTTTCATTCAATTATTAATATCATAATCCCATTGGTTGGTCGTTGTACTAAATTGTTTCGCACATAAGTATTCAGTGTTACGAGAATGAGTTTTTAAGCTTCTTTTTTCAGTTAATCCCTCTAAAGCTTCCAACGTAGTGAACATTATCCCACATATATGCCTATCATAAATTGCTAGCAATATTTAAACTTAGCCCAAAATTAACCTTGTAATATAACTGTTCAGTTCGAAAATTATACCAATTTTGACATCCCACATTTAAACAGAATTGTTTATTAGTTGACAAATTGAATTTGTTACCTAAGTAAATATCGAAGACAAAATTAGCTAAACTGATAATTTGTTATGACAACATTCCTTTCATAGACGTCTGAAATTATTACATCTCTTCAATAACTTATTGTATTCAATAGGTCTAGACGCTTTTCAAACTTTATTAAACAATATTTCTAGGAATGTTTTTTTATTAAAATTAGGAATAAATTTAGGAATTAATATTAAAAGTGGAGGATATTATGATAAAAATATTTATCTTACCTTTGCAATTTTGTGTAATAGTGCTGTTGTAGAGTTCGTCTTGAAGAGGCCAAGAGCGCGACGTCGCAACCCCTGCCCCAGGCAGGCCTCAACGGCTCCACACAGCGCTGTAACACCGCCGCTGTCTTCGTGTACGAATTTTCTGGTGACGGCCTGCATTGAAAAAACATATTTTTGTCTTTTTAAGAGCGGGTATAAAGAGAAATAGCCAATCCTAGATTTAAATTTTATCTAAGTAAACAAAGTCTAATTTAAATAATTTTTTTAAATAGATAAATAAATTAAATTATAAATGAAAGTGACGACTGTAACAGAAAACATAATATAATGAAATTTTCTCGATAGAAAAAAATCACCAAGTGAGCTCTCATTTCCATCGATTTTAGTTTTATTTTCAAAAAAAGTCTAGCGAATCTTTTACAGTTGGTAGGCTACTGTGCTAAAAGCGGGGAGTAGACTTTACCTGGAAAACTCATCATAACACTCCACATTCTAGAATATTTTGAAATAGTTCAACTAGAACTTTGCCCACACAAGATATCCTTGAAATATTTTTTTTAAATTGCAATTCATTAAGTATCTTTTTTTATAATTTTTATAAATTGTTATGTAATTATGTTATGTAAGTAGTCCCATTTCCATTAGAACATCAATGAGAGGCTATGTCTATTCTTGTAAAAATTAGCTGTGTGATCATAATGGAATAATCCCTCAAATAAAATAACAAACTCTAATCTTACATTCTCTCTTTCTCTCTCTGAGCATAGGTGTGGGATTATAATGGAAAATGCTATAAAAAAGGACACATAAAATTAAAACGCTAAACAAAGTAAATGTGTACCAGGTAAAGTTTACAAACTAAACTCGTATACGCCGGACAGATTAATGAAAAGGTTTGTGTTTCCAGACGGATTTTACTATGTACCACACAGACCAGACGCTATAATGAGATCGCGAATACTCGTACTACACTGTGCTGCTCCTAGTAGAATTCACAAAGGGTGGAATAATCTACAAGTTTAAACATCAAGATTTACTTAAGATTGTGTAATCTGTAATTGCATATATTAAAGTTTACATTTAATTTTTTTATACTAATGTAGATATTTTTCTTTCTTCATCAGTCCTTCAGGACTAAAAGCGAATACCTAATTTACGTTTTAAGTGGCCGAACCTGTGTTCTCCTCTCCTCATTTACTTTAATCAATTTACTTGCTTTCATTTGAGCCAATTAGTCTTTTTATAAAGCGAGCCCCTAATAACAGGGAATGAATTGTAGTCCATCATTAATGTGGCACTTTTGTTTAGTTTATTTATAACATTAGTTTTTATTTATAAAATTATAAAAGACTAGTGGGTGCCCGCGACTTTGTCCGCGATCAATTTTTTTTTTTACATACAAACCATCCCTGATTATCCCTCTATTTATAAGTAAATACATAATAAAAATCGGTCCAGCCGTTTAGGAGGAGTTCAGTGACATACTCGTACACACGCATAGAAGAAATAATATTTCTTATATTTCATATATACCTAATATATATACTATATTTCTTAAAGATTAAAAACATATACTAACTGTCTGTTAATTTCTTACTCTTTAAACCAAAAGGCACCAAGAGGTATACAATCGACAATATAGGTAGATGTAGGTACTCGTACTAGGTACGTGACTATAGATTTCACGCACCGAACACTCACTGTATTCCAAAGAACTGTAATGGACTCTGCACACCTTATTTAACACCGTTTCAAACAAAACGCGTAATAGGCTAGTCAACGAACTCATATTCTTGTTAAATAGTGATAAAGCTCCTAAAAATATGAGCGATAGCTCATTAGATTCGAAAGGACGTTTAGAAAAAAGTATTCGACGGAATTTTTAGCACGAAAAAAATTGCAAAAGTTATTAACAAATAAATAGATAAACAAAAAAAGGCATTTCGTTTTTTGTTAAGAAAAGAAAATAACATATCTAGATATTTCTGTCCCCTGCATGTCCTATGAGGGAAAATACGAGTATGCATACAACATTATTACCGTCACGAGTTATATCCTAACCAGCGATTTAGCTAGCGTAGACTGCAGCGAATTTAGTTGGAATTTAGTATCAAAATGGAGCAAAACTTGTGTTTTGGATACTTTTCTAGTACCCACGTTAGTACCTTATGAATCAATGGATATAATATGAATCTTACCTCTTCCATTAACTGCTTGACTTCCTTTTTGACAGCGGCTATAAGCCGTTCTTTCTGTTCTACGCCCGGATCTGTAGACTGGGTCGTTGTCGTAGCCGCCGGCATTTCTTCAGAACCACTCTCTGCGATAAAAAAAAAAACATATAATACATCTTTATGACTTTATGACCAAGTAAATTGCTTTTAACTTGCTTCGAAATAAAGGAAATTCTTTTAAGCTCTCTTTCATTTATGTAAAAGTCGTCAGACTGGCTTACGACCCAATTGATGTTAGGTGGCTACCACAGGTTTTGGAAATGCGCGGCCCCGCCCCGCTAGAGATATTGCACCGCTAAAGAATAAAGCGTGCCACGGAATTGTCTAAATCGACCATTCAATCACGTGTTTCGTCACGAACAACAAGCAAGCGAACAAATGCTATTGGTCCGACAGTTGTGTGCGTGTAAGTGGGTACGCCGGGTCGGTTGTCATTGTGTGCTATTTGTACGTGAGTGTGCGTAATTTTAGTGACACGGTTGATTATTCTAATACGCCATATCTCTAGCGGGGCGCCAGGCAGGCCGCGCGCATTTCCAAAGATCTGTGGTGGCTACCGTTACCAATAACATGAACAACACTGTGGACCTTAGTAGGATTAAGGATACCTATGGGATTAGAAGGGGAAAGGGGCTTTTTTCACCAATGGATAGAGTGGTTCTCGAGGAAGGTTTTAGTATGTAATTTACAAAGTTACGCGGGCAAAGTCACGGGAAGCATCTAGTTAGTAGTATATAGCTATAAAATCATTTGTGTGAAGTTCAAAATCTTACTTCGAAATAAACATATTTAGAATATGGATATAATTAACCGCAGAGGGAATATGAAAAGGACCGAATTACTCTTTACTCCAATGTTACACCACCCCAAGGAGCATTGAGTTTCTTCATTTAAATTCACGGTATTGTGAGAGAGCTTGGACACAGAACAGAAACCCTGATGTTTCTTTCGATTCTATTATTACTTTTAGATTGCTCGTTTTATTTATTTTTTCGTATTTCAAGAAGTTTAATAAAATTAATTTAGTTAATTCCAACTAAATGTCATCTAAATCTGTTCTAGTCGTTTTTGCGTCATTGAGTAAGAAACATCGAAAAGAACATACAAACTTTCGCAAAAAAAAACATACAAAAAAATAAATCTTCTCGTTTTAAAATATTACTAGCTGTTGCAAGCGACTTCGCTCGCGTAACTTTATAAAATACAGCCTATGTTACTCGCTGATATATGTGAAAGAATTTTCAAAATCGGCCCAGTAGTTTTTGAGTTCATTCATTACAAACAGACAAATCTATCTTTTTAATAAACTGACGGACTCATAAACTGCATCAAAGTTCAGGATTACTTTGAAATGATTTTTTTTAAGAAGTATGCAAACTTTTTAGATTAAATTATATAAATATGGAGAGACTGGCTCTTAATCTTAAAAAAAAGATAAATTTAAAAATAGAACTGCAGTAAAACAAATGAATATAGCCGGGAAAAGAAAATTTACTCGTAGTATCAGATTTGCGTGTTATTTAAAGCAAAGTTTTAAATTGATTCGCATTGATTTTTTATTCTTTTTTCAATTGAATTATTGTTACCAGCAGAATTGTTGGGTTAGTTTTTTAACTTATCGAGAGTTTTAGAAGCATAATATGGATACTTCGTCCGAACAAGCGGCTCAAATTGTAGCATTGGTGCGGGAGGGCTTGGATCAACGAACGATTGGTAGAAATTTAAATTTAAACCAGTCTACGGTTTCTAGAATATACAGAAGATTTGTGGAGACAGGTTCTTACAGAAGGAGACGTGGTACAGGCAGGACTCGAGCAACCACCGGTCGTGATGACCGATTTATTGTTACAACTTCCCTGCGAAATCGTTTCCTCACGTCAGTTAACATCAAAACAGAGCTTAATGAAGTGCGTGGAGTAAATGTGAGTGCAAGAACAATAAGAATAAGGTTAAAGGAAGCGGATATCACCCCTTTTAGACCAGCAAATGGTCCAAAGTTGTCTGTAGCTCACAGACAAGCTCGCTTAAGATTTGCGCGTGATCACCTAAATTGGACAGAAGAGCAATGGGCCTCCGTATTGTTCACGGACGAGTGTAGGACATGTTTATATGGTGCAGATGGTCGCAGAAGAGTCTATCGTCAACGTGGGGAGCGATATGCTCAAAGTTGCATTGAGGAGAGTGTTCCTTTTGGAGGCGGTTCGTGTATGGTCTGGGGTGGCATATCGATGAACGGGCGAACAGAACTTGTGTTCATAGACATGGTCCGTCAAAACGGTAATAGAGGGGGTTTGACTGCACATCGTTACATAACAGAGATCTTAGAAGATCACGTGGTGCCTTACATGGGATTCATAGGCGAAAATTTTACTTTAATGCAGGATAATGCCCGGCCGCACGCTGCTGCACAAGTTCGACAATATTGCGAAGAGGTTGGGATACGTACAATGAATTGGCCAGCACGCAGCCCGGATCTTAATCCTATTGAGCATGTTTGGGACAATTTAAAAAGAGCTGTATATGCGAGAAATCCTGTGCCCACGACAGTGGCAGCACTAAGAACAGCACTTTCAGAAGAATGGAACAATATTCCGCAAGATCTTTTAATAACCCTAATAAAATCTATGCGGAACCGATTAGAATCCGTAATAAGGGCACGTGGGGGTAATACACCCTATTAAAACATAAATAAACCCTTGCATAAAGTTTGTGTCTATTGTTAAAACCAATTTTTTTATAAAACCAATTTTCCTTAAATTTCTGTTTTTTCTTCAAAAAAGTCTTAAGGTCCTTTCCAGTACACAAACTTAAACTTAAGGATACGCTGTTTTAAAGTTCACGAACCAATCTAGAGGTTTCAATTTAAATCTGTATAGAAAGTTTGCATACTTGGTTAAAATATTTATTTCAATGTCGTCTATTACTTTGATGCAGTTTATGAGTCCGCCAGTGTATTAGTATAGAAGTAAAAATTTTGGATTAATTGCTCATTTTTCTAAGGCGTTAATTTCTCTTTTTTTTAAGGTATCCCTAGGGAGCAAATCATTTTCACATATAAAGGACGTTTCCCTTGTTACCTACTAACGGGGCACGGTACGATAACAAGAATGTTAACTTTATACCTACAAACCTACATATTATACTTTGTTATCTATGCAAGTACCTGCTGAAGGACGTACTACCCGAATATAAAGTTAAATAACCAGAATATAAGTTTAATGACGAAATTCGACACCATTTCAGGTGAGTGTCGTCTTTATTTTAGTAACAAAATAGGGGACAGAACGCTTTTAGTCGTAAAATGTGTCGACGTCAAACAGAAAGCTACAAAGTTTTCCATTAGGGCAGAGAGAAAGCAATATCTCGAAACGGAGTCCGGGAAGTGCCATTTGACAAGAAAAATTATTATCATTATTACTTCGCCCTAATGGTTGAAGTAAGAACAAATAAGGCTCAATATAGCCACATCAAAATTTTAACTCAAAATACATAAAATACTGCTTTTCGTTTATATATAGGTCTATACTCTGCCCAACTAAGCGCAAAAGCGGTAAGTATCTCAAAAAAAATTATCGTAAATTTGATTTTTATGCCATAGGATAGCCTTAAAAGATGTTCATCTAATGAACTAAGCCTTTTAGCGCTATCTTGTTCATAACATATGAAAAAACCTTAAAAAAGAATACCCTATCTCAACTTTACCTTAAATCACTAGGGGTATTAGAGGTATATCTATTGTAATAATATTGTAAACTTTTAACTATTGCAATAACAAATAGACCCAATATAATGTATAAATTCTATTTAATAAGCAAAAAATTAAATATATAAAGTAAAAAAAAACTACTTTTACAACTTCAAATATCTCGAAACTCGCTTTCATTGAGATACCGCTTTTGCGCTTAGTTGGTTAGTACTATAGTTAAAAAAAAAATTGTAACTACGTTAACGAGGTCAAAATATTTTTTTTATAATTTTGTATGTTTGTGCGTAATTTTTGTACGCTAGTCTCAGAAATGACTTAACCGATTTGAATGCGGTTTTCACTGATGTATTGATGATTAACTGTATGAAACTATATGATACTTTTTATCCTGGAAAAATGTTAGATTCCTGTAGGATTTTCCAAAAAACTAACTAAATTACATTGCGTACGAATTCGCGGGCATCAGCTAGGTAGTTATAATATTATTAGTGAACCGGAGGACCCTCGCTTCGAACGAATTTTCAAAAATTCTTTCTTAACCAATGCTATAGTTAAAAAAAAGCCTATGTTCCAAATTTCAGCTGTTTAGGCTAGTATTTTTGGCTGTGCGTTGATAGTCAGGAACAACGATTTTATAAGTATATGTATAAATTATTATTATTTATATATTTGCTATAAGTAGTATTATTAAGTTATAGTGTTTAATTTATACATATTTATTTTTATCATACTAATATACGACATAATACGACTTAATAACAGCATTATATTTCCACGCCCTTTTCTGTTTCAATATAAAATATTATATATGAGAGAATTACTCGTACTTCAGATCCTAATGGAAATTACATTATAACATTAGAAGGCACTACATTTAGTATGATATGATATTAAAGTTCCATAATAGCTTTGTTATCTTTCAGTGTCACGAAAACATGAATGCATACTAACTCGATCACATGGTCGCTACGCCTACACAATATTCCTTATCAGAATTGTCAAAATAAGTTAAAACTGCAGAACGGCTACCCTAAAACATCGACCTCTTAACACAATTACAAGTTAATTTATCAGTTAATTTACGTTTTAACGAAAATAAAGAAGGAACTGTTGAAAAGAAAACTGTTTAATACGTTTCCGTACTCACCTTTATTTTGAGCGGCCATCTTTAATTTGAACCCTTGAAGGCTTTCGCATTATTTTCTAAATAACACTCACATATTATCTCAGTTTTTACGTTAATAAGTGTGCACAGATGTTGGCGCGGTTGTAATACGTGTAAAGAGTTGTATGAAAATGGTTTGTTTGGTGAAAAAATCGATGGATGTAGAGCGCCGCGCGCACTGGAGCCGAACTACGCAAGTGATAAGGGACCGACCGGCGACAGAGACTACGACGATGCCGGCGAAGCTACGAGTACCTAAACCCTGTTGCTACATAATATTACGTAGTATATAGCCTACATACCTACTGATATAGATTTTGCCCGCGACTTTCTGCGCTATTACCTATATATTCAAATATCTGGTGCCCGCGATTTCGTCCGCGTTGAAAAGTACAAAGTATTATTATAACTAAGTAGGTATAACTACTCGTAGCTGCTGCCCGCGACTTCGCCCGCGTAACTTTGTAAATTATATACTAAAACCTTTCTCGAGAACCACTCTATCCATTGGTGAAAACAGCATGAAGTAGGTAGTTTTTGAGTTTATCGCGAACAGACAGACAGACACGGCGGAGGACTTTGATTTATAATACCTACATGGATTATCGAGCAATAAAACGCCTGACATTCTTTATTATTGCTGTTATATTTTGGCCTGTTGTTGAATTTATTTTTAAATGATCCCTCAGGTTTGTTCTGGATGAAAGGTACCCTATATACTTTTCTGTATATACCTGAAAATGTGTATGCAAAAATTCACGATAATCATTTGAGTAGTTAAGGCGTGAAAAGGTACCTAACAGACAGACAGAGTTACATTCACATTTATAATATTAGTATATAAGGATTACGGCTGCAAAAGGTTCCTTTTTACCCCTGTAGAAACCTAGAAACCTTTGTAGACACCAATAGATCACTACGAATTAGCGCAAAAATGAAATTTTTGCTCTTAAAATCAGTCCAAAACTCGCAGTTATTTGGACAGCTCGTCTTGCGGTAATGACCATCCCCTTACGAAAGACCACCGTGAAATAACAACATGAGATGGTAGCCACCTACCATAAAGTGGACCGTCAACCTGTCTGTCAACCTTAACATAAAAAGACCACCTGGCAGCAGTAACGCCATATCCTTACAGAAGACCACCATGAAATAACAGCTTGTGTGTTGTTGTGTTGCTTGTGTTCAATCAAACAAGCGCACCGTCAGCATGTCTGTTAAATTTAAAAAAATCAACAGACAAATAAATAGAAAGAAATCATGATTTTATTAACTAATTTGAACAAAAAATTGGGTATGGTTATAGAAATGGGACGAACTATGCTTGAATAACAGCTTGATAACATTAAAATTAAATAAAGTAAGAGCAAGTAAAGGTTCTAGGTGTTTAGGAGGCAAAATTTAAATAAAAATATTGTTTGTGTTTTATTATTTTTTCCGGTTAAACAATGATTATACAAAACAAAAAATATAGCTTAAAATTGATCAATAATTAAGTTTAATTACTTTACGCATTCTCATCGGATTCTGGCAAATGGCAATTCAATGTCACCGTAGGCGTAGCGCCACCGTCTTTACAGCGATTAATATGTCTCATTTTTTTAGGTGTCATAATTTTCATATTTCAAATTTTCAACGCGAAAACCAGTGGGTTTAGCCCCTGGACTTGACTGCTTTGGACTTGACGGACCTGTTTTGGAAAACTAAGAAAATAGACTTGACTTGACTTGACTGACTAGTCTCGGGATCTGTTACTTTTGATTTTCATTTCAATTTTGCCTTTTTTATTTTATAAAAGGCTATTACAAATTGCTATTTTTACTAATGACTGGCAAAATCATCCAGTCATAACGCGACATTGACATGACATTGGCAGATAATGGCCATTCCCAAAATGAGCCGAAATACGTAAAGAAGATCAGGGGCCCTAGACAAAGTGCTATAACGATAACGATAACGAAGTTCGATAGTTATAAACGTATGGGAAGTATCACGTGATTTAGCGAAGGCATATGTCAATCCCATACATTTTATTTTTAGCGAATCGAATCGCTACCGCCGGTATATGGAAATGCTGTGTGTGCAGTGTGTCTTCCGCATGATGTCATTAGGTTTTTTCCGAATGCGGATTCCGAACGCAAGGGCCCACATTCGAAACGTATGTACGGAATGTATTTTCTATAGATTTGATGCGTTCGGGTCTCCGAATGCGGAAAACGAATTCGGAAATCGTACGTATGTGGCGGGGCTCAGTATGAGTTTATTATGAATTTTCCATATAAATAAAACATTTATATGGAAATTGACAATTTGACATTGACAATTGGTTCCATATAATTATACGCACTCGCTACGCTAGCTAGGGAGGTTTGGGTCAAATTAACTCATGCTAGACCCACGGCGAGTAATACTATTCTCGTCGAGGGTAAGTAGTTACCAGAGGCTTAGACAAGGAGGATAGAGATAAGGAGGACCCTGAGTATTAAAAGTGTCCGTCGAAAGACGATAAATTGATGGCGCTAGTGAAGCTAGTGACAGTAAACAATTCAACCAAAATTCAACTCGGCGCACTTCACTCCGTCAACTACTGCTACATTCATTCCATACTCTCCATACTCTCAAACCATAGAGAAAGGATAGACTAGAGTAGTCATTAAAATAATAATAGTCGTGAAAACGAGACGCATTTATGCTTTATTACCTTAGAGGGAGCGAGACACATTATTGATTTTTTGTCTCTCTTTGCGTATGCGTTTTTATTGTTTGCCACACTTGAAAGTGTGGCACACAAATCTCGGGATATTTCAAGCATTTTTCAAAGTTCCTGGGTATTGTGTTAGGTGTGGTACGTGTTGCTGAAAGTGGTGATAATGGTGAACTGTAGCATTTTAGGCTGTAAAAGTCGATCAGAGCGAAATGTTGAAAACATAACCTATCATATGTAAGTGCTTTATTTTTCGGTTAAATGCAATAATTGTTGCATGCATGTTCAGTAAACATCTAATTTATGTCTTGTTATAAATTGTACAACTGTTTTAGATGATATTTTTATGATTTTTCTCTACGGTATGTACTATGTGGTACTATGTTTCCGTCTTTATCGGGTGTACGCTCACCGCTTCTCTTGTATATACTCTCTCTACGTCTCAAACACTCTTTGTACACACCAGCGCCACTTTTTCAGTTTCACACCCATTTAAGATTGCGCTCCTTATCTCTACCCTCCTTAGGCTTAGAGTAACTATTTACTCTATGGTCATAGTCGAGGTTTTGAACTGTCAAAGTCTCTTTGACTTATTCCTCTTTCAGTTATCATGTTTTATAGTCTGTAGCCCATGTCCTTTATTTATTTCTTTCTTTTCTTCATTTCATCGGAATTTTGTTTACATATTTTGTTTATTCGTTGATTGCACCCAGTACTTATTCTTGGTGTTTTCACCATAAATTTAACATTTTGAAGAGTTATGAAAGATGTTAAAATGAGCACCCATCTATCCGGCGGTAGACTTAATGTCGCTTTAGTGCAAGAATATATGAGGAAGGAACTGCTGAATCTTTTACAATTGTGTGAAGGCCCAAAGGTATGTTTTAACTTCTTTTTCTTAAAGTACCACTTCTCTGCGAAGGTTGTCGACTATCGTGCCTCTTAACCTTCGAAGCTGCTGCACGAATGAGTATTCATACCAAGCAATTCTCTTTAATTCTTCAACTAGGGTGTATTTCTGCAGCCTCTGCTGTGTTTTATATGTATTTTCCTTTGCATTGCTAGTTGAAGAATACTTACGGTATCGTTCGCCCCTCATGTGCCCTAAATATGGCATCTAATATAATGAGAAACAAAAACTGGATCCTTTTAAAAAAATTGCACAATGGAGTGTGAAATTTGCTACACTTGAAGTTTATATGAAAAAGGACTAATGTTTTTATATAATACTAGCTGTTGCCCGCGACTTCGTCCGCGTTCAAAATGTTATATAGCATTAAAGCCGTTCTCAATAAATAGACTGTCCAACACAAAAATAATTTTTCAATTCGAACGATTAGTTCCTGAGATTAACGCGTTCAACCAAATAAACAAACAAACTCATCAGCTTTATAATATTAGTATTAGTCAAAGATTTAAATCGAAAGATGCGGCGTAATCTCCTCTCGCCATACTAAAAACACACCGAAAATTCTTAACAATGGGTTGGGTGCAGGCGCTCAACCCAACTACAGTTGCACGCCAGCTACAGTGAGTGACAGTCGCTTGTTGAGAGCGTCGCTATCGTCACAGTAACGTTTCAAGTAAGGAATGTGTTGTCTGTGTTTAAAAGTGTGTTTAGACAAAGGTATATGTATTTTATACTTTTGTCTTTAGTATAATATATGTTGTATTTTGTAACACACTTTCGCTAGTAATGCCGCATCTCTCGATTTAAATCTTTGGTATTAGTATAGATTTTTTTATGAATGAGTTTTGATCACTAGGCAACCTCTAGTAGCTATAACTATGCATTTTCTTCAGGTAACAATTTGGGATGAATGGCTTGCTGGACCGGTTGGTCTCATAGCACAATATTCGCTACTAAAGGAGCATGAAGTGGCAGACATGTTCCTCCTGAAGCCTGGCAATTTGCCTACAATATCAGTCAAACACATAATTTTTATTAGTAGAGCTAAGTTGGAACTCATGGACTTAGTAGCTGATTGTATTCTATCACTCAGGTATGAACTTTTACACTAGAAATAAAACCTTTTTTAATTTTAACATAAAAATAATGCAACATAAAATTTTAAAAACATACTAACACATAATATGTAGTAGTAATTTAAAAAATTAAGGTTTTCTGAGTCAAATCAATACAATATTGTAATTGACAAACAAAAACCCACTTTAATTACATACTTTTTTTAATTATAAATATTATATATACTGGGGCAAGTGTGTGTGGGATGGCAAAATAAGAGATAAAGCCAGGAAGGAAGTAATGGTGACTATAAAGATTAATAATGGGAGATTCCATTATCTGACTTATAAAATACTAAAACCTAATGGCTATACATGCTATTTATAGTGTCTTATTTATATATATTTACTAGCTGATGCCAGCGACTTCGTCCGCGTTCTCTACAGCCTATAGTCGTCCTTGATAAATAGACTATCCAACACAAAGATTTTTTCAATTCAAACCAGTAGTTCCTGAGATTAGTGCATACAACCAAACAAACAAACTTTTCCGATTTATATATTGGTATATAGATAATTATAATATGTTATTAAATAAGACATTATAACACATTTTATTATTTCAAATTGCAAATAAGTGAAATAAGTGGTGTCTTTCAATTTATTGTGAAAATGATAACACAAGATCTACTGTGTGATGAAATCCTTAGGTTTTGGAATCGATGGTTGATAGTTTATCAATATATTTATTTATTTTTAATTTTAGGTCCAAACAAAGTACTCCTGTGGAGTTCCATTTATTCTTTGTGCCTAGAAAGAGCCAGTTATGTGAGAAACATCTCACAAACAGAGGTGTTGTGCTGAATTTAACAATACAGGAGTTCAAGTGTGATTTGTTTCCATATGACAGCGATCTCATGTCTTTAGAACTACAAAATGACTTCAGGTAACTGTTCTTTTATCCTAATAGAGAATCTATTCCTATCCCCACTTCTCTGGTTAAAAGCCATATTACATTAGGAATGCGGACTTATCATTATATATTTTTTGTTAGGTAAAGTGGTTAGACAGACTGACCATACTAGGATTAAGGATAAGGGATATAGAAATGGGCTCCGACATCCCTTACTCATTTACTGAAACATAAGATAATTATACATGCTGTTATTTTACATTGATCTTCTGTAAAATAATGGTTATAGCCACCAGAAGGACTGCCCAAACGTGTGTCCCTGAAAACATGTATGCAAAATTTCATGCTGATCAGTTAAAGCGTGAAAAGGTAACAGACAGACAAAGTTATATTCACATTATTATATATATTAGTATGGATAACAACAAGTTTTACGACATTAATCCAGTCACAGTGAAATTGAATTAGCGCAGCAAAGATTCTACTATATCCATCAGTGGACATTCTATTACGATTACGATATTATTATTAAAGTTTCAATCAAGTTACAATGCTTCAATCAAAGTATAATATATCTTATAATAATATTTATGTCAACTTTTTCAGAGAAAACTACATAGATGGTGATCCCACGTGTATTTATCATGCAGCACAAGCTCTGAGAACGATACAACAGCTTTACGGAATCATACCTCGAGTATTTGGCAAAGGTGTTGCAGCTAAACAGGTTGATAACTTATTTTTGCAATTAAAATTATTTTAATCCCATCAACATCCCACAAACGTGATTGTTTTATTAAATTTATTTTTCTTTTGAAGTCATGGAAGTCATAAACAGAAGTTTTTATAAAAATTTTGACCAAGGAATATTTTGTCTATTATTGCTCTGTTGTGCAGCATTTGAAAAAAAATCGTCCAATATAATATGTATAAAGTGTTTATCCAATATACATATTTAGCAGATGTTTTGCGACTAAATATGTTAGAGGTATAAGAAGGCTCCTTTTCAAGACAGAATCTCTAATCGGAAAATCTATAAGAGAATTTTATTATAATCAATAGACATACTCGTAGCTCTAGAATTAGCAGGTTGAAGAAGTGTGTGTGTGTGTCTTCTTTTTTTATCATCAAATTAATTATTGCATTAATTGGATTTATATTTGTTTTGGCTGAAATTCCATATCAAATAGACACGCGTCATACATTTATAAGCTTTCTACCATTTATAACTCCGAGAGAAACTTTAAGACTGTGGTATCATATTATTCATTTTGTATCTTTTTTTAGTTGATTTTTTTATGTTTACTTTTACTGCAGTTGTTATTTCAACTTAAATAAATAAATAACACAAAAACATTTACTGCTTGCATTGTGTACTCGGGATCACAATCACAATTTCACCAATCACTATCAATTTAATAATACATAGCTTATCAATATCTACCTTACTAAATTTCCTTAATGATCTCATTAAAAATTATCGTTTAATTAGTAGAAATAGGACTTTTTTTTTTATAAAATTGAAATAAGTTGCACTCTAAAATATATATTGTATGAAATTCTACAAAAATAAAATTATATGAACTAGTGTTTTTGCCCGCGACTTCGTCCGCGTCCAATCGCTACTAAACTTCACAGGAACATCCGCTGCACTAATCTGAAGATTGTCTGAAAGTTTCATCAAAATCGGTTCAGCTGTTTTAGAGTCTATAGGAGACACACGAGGACATACATATGTACACACATCGCCTTTTATATACATATATGAATATAACTCTTTAAAAGTGTCCATGACTGGTGCTTTTACCCTATGGCAGGTGTGGGATCTACTGTGTCGTTTGAATAAAGAAGAACAAGGCTCGGGGCCCAAAGGCTCGCAGACGTCATGCATCGATCAACTGCTCATACTCGATAGGGCCATCGACTTCACCAGTGTAATGGCCACACAACTCACATACGAAGGACTGATTGGTAACATGCGTTGACTATTATTATTAATCATAGATGTAATCGTTTCTAAAAGGATGTAGATTTAGTTATTTTGTTAGATATAATTTTATTAAACAATCAAACCTACCAGTAGCGCCATCTATCCTCTCAGTCATCAATTAAATTTATATCAAATTCAAATGTTACACGCATATATATGTCACATTTAAATGTTTCATAAAGTTCGTAGTGTTTTGTATGACGTGCGAAATCCATAGTTGTAGTGCGTGTGAATTGTACAGTGATGATTATCTTATTACTAAATGAGGAATTCTTGTATGCCACCACGATCTCGCAAACAGCTCTAACGATTATGACGAAAATCTAGAATTAGGGGTTTTTTAGGTCTAGAAATCGATCTGTCAGGGTTTTATCTTCGAGAAAATTCGTTTTAGGTAGTTTTTTTTTAATGGAACGGTTACAAAAGTGAAATACAGCTTGCTTGTTTTATAATATTTTGAATTATTAATTCAAGCATTCTTGGATTTCTTTTCTATAATGTTCCATAGACTTTCTTCCTTACATGTAAAAAACTTTACCTAAACCTTTCATTGGCCCGAGCGAAGCTCTGTCACCCAGTATAGTATGTATAAAAAGTCGTGGTCATATTGGAATTGTGGTTTGTTTGTTTGTAGATGAATTGTACGGAATAAAGAATGCGACTGCCACATTCCCCGGACACAAGTTCGTGAGCGCCGACGACGCGAACCCCGAAGAGACGGCGCGAGAGAAGAAACGCGTCTACCCTCTCAACACCAGCGACGAGCTGTACGCCGAACTCAGGGACTGTAACTTCACTGCGGTGAGATATTTTACAATTTCGTGTCGTGCCATAAATAAAAAGTGGCGATGGTTACTTTTTATTTTTACTTAACTTGTGAGAGTTAGTGAAAGAAACCCCTGCGCCGACTAGCAAATAGGCTGATAGTCTTCACTACATCATAAATTATAAATAAGAACAATCGCGATAACTTCATCAAAAAAAAAAAGTATCAAAATCGATCGGTCCATTCGTTTGAGAGTTACGACGCAACAGACACACGTCAAACTTACTACATAATTCCAAGGAGGATAGAGACGAGGAGGGCAATCTCTGAGTATTAAAAGTGTCCGTCGAAAGACGATAAGTTGATGGCGCTAGTGAGGCTAGTGACAGTAAACAATTCAACCAAAATTCAACTCGGCGCACTTCACTCCGTCAACTACTGCTACATTCATTCCATACTCTCCATACTCTCAAACTCTCTCTGTACACACTAGCGCCATCTCAATTTATCGCTTTTAGTTGCTACTTTTTCAGTTTAACACCTATGTAAGATTGCGCTCCTTATCTCTACCCTCCTTACATAATTCTTTTTAAAGTTAAGATGAGTTTTAAAAGTGCAATTGTTTTGTTAAGGTGGGAGCGGCGTTGTCGAAGAAAGCTCGCGTCATCAAGACCCAGTTGGACGAACGCCACAAGGACAAGTCAGTGCAAGAGATCAAACAGTTTGTGTCGCGTTTGCCGCAAATGTTGGCCAACAAACAATCGTTGGCCACACACACGGCCGTCGCAGAGTACATTAAGGAGGTGGGTATTTTTGTTTTGTTTTGAATTAACTGAATCAATATTTCTGTGAAAACAATTTAGAAAAAATGTGTAATACTAATGCAAATGTATGATAATCTAAGATAGCTTTTTCTTCCGGACACCCGATTTTTATGAAACAAAGCCTTGATTGCATTGCTCCAGGCTAAGCTTAATATCCGTACTAATATTATAAATGTGAATGTGAGTTTGCTTGTTTGTTACGCTTTCACTCAAAAGCTACTGAACCGATCACCATGAAATTTTGCATACACGTTGTCTGGGACACCAGAAAGGACACAGGTTACCTTTCATCCAAAACGCGGACGAAGTCGCGGGCACCAGCTAGTATACCATATATATAAAATAAATAAATAAAAAATAAATAGTATATGCCGTTATACCAAAGTGAAGACCTCTTCATCATGATAATTTCACCTAAAACCAAAGACAAAGACGTATTTTTTAACAAAACAAGATATTTTTTAACGACAATTTCCTCTTTCAGACTACAGACACGTTTGACTTCCACGACACGATACAGTGCGAAGAGGACTTCCTGAACTGTGTCGACAATGACAAGGTGTCCACATTCATCGAGGATCTCATCGCACAGAAAGCACCACTCAACAAGGTCAATTTAAGTCTAGATATAATTGGGCTGTTTAATTTAAAAAGCCATAAAAGGGTCAGCGCCGACGGACGGAGTGGCAGCGAAGAGACTAATTTAGTAACAATTTAAATTCAACCTAAATTGCTCCTGAATACGACTGTATTTGGTAAAATGATATAAAATGACGGCGTGCAACTCAAAGCGCGGTCGAGAGGCGCGCGGCGAATCGACTCCAAGAGCCGGCGAGAGCAGATTCGCGGTGACGCGCGCTCAGTGGGCTTTGCGACCTGTAACTGCTCTTCGTCGGCGCTGACCCTAAGAGTGCATACACACTTGGAGAGAAAGTACTAATAAATACTGTAAAAATAAATAAACAAAACTGCAATTTTTTTTTAAATCCGTTTAACTCGAGAATCAAGCCAGCTAAAAAAAATAACATCTTGTCGCCGCCAAAGTCGAATTTATCCGACAGTTATTTTCGTGTCCATTTCGACAGAGCCGGGATATACACGACAAATTTCTTTACTTGTATAATATTTGTTTATGAATCGTTGTTGCTTTATTATCTTAAAAAAATAATTACAAGTCAGGCGCTAGAGGCACAACACTTACAAAACTAAGTGGTTAAACTTTAACCGCTTAACCTTTTAACCGTTAAAGGGTTAATGGCATTAATCGATAGCGTCAATTATTATAAATAAGCATCAAATCTGTAACAAACATGGTTAACATAAAAAAACTTTAAATGCAGTTTTGCTCCTTTAAAAAAATACAAGTAATATTTATTTCCTTTGAGTAAAATTTGGTATTTATTAGAGTATTTTTTTTTTATCTATTGATGTATTCGTATGTGTCAGTCATGTTTATGCAAATAAATGTTTTCGTTGACTCGCAGGTGATGCGACTAATATGTCTCCAATGCGTGACCGGTTCAGGCTTGAAGCCGAAAGTGTTGGAACATTACAAAAGGGAGCTGGTGCAAGTTTACGGCCTCAACACTTGGCTGTCGCTTTGCAATCTCGAAAAGTGCGGGCTCTTGAAGCCCCAAGCCGGTGGACGACAGTACATAGTTCTCAGAAAGGTAACAAAAGTTGGAATTAACCACTGACCTGTAATAAGCACTGGACAGGCTGTCCCATACAAATTACCATTTTGATTTTTAAGTACCATTTTGAAACGCCGCCGTACGAAAGTACGGACAACTAATTTTGACGTTTGCTTATTTATTTATTTTCAATAAATAAGTATAAATAGTGTCTGCGGACATCGCTAGTTTTAGTTCCATGTACTTACACTCCATAGCCTACAGCGCCAAAATAGAGTTTTTCAAATACATAAAAACAATTTGACAGCAGCCTGTCCAGTGCTATATTACAGGTCAGTGGAATTAACCCTTTAACCGCTCGGTTTTTTTTTTGTATGAGTTGACTCGATTTATTTATTTTTTTAAAGAAAGCAACGCACAATGATTTAAAAATAAACATTATACTAATAGAGAAATTTGTCGTACATATACCGCTCTGGCGAAATGGACACGAAAATTAGTGTCTGAGAAATCCAACTCTATCGGTTAAAGGGTTAAGATTTATCAATGTAAAAGCCGGTCCGGAATGCTAGTTTAGAATGAAATAATGATTATTATATAATTTATTTTGTAGGCGTTACATTTAACTACGGACGACTCAGCGGTCGACCCTAAAGAGAAGAGTTACTTGTCGAGCAAGTACACGCCCTTAACGGTGCGCCTGAGCGAACACATCTCCAAGAACAAGGGATGGGCAGGTGATTTTATTATTATTATTTCATTGGGTTTTTTAATAGTGGCAGGTCACATTGCGTTCTACAATCACTAAGGGTGGGTTGCACCATCTAACTTTAACGGTAACCATATCCAAATCAGCTGTTAAATCTTCGCTTAAGCATAATATGCGATGCACCATTTTTACAACGGTTAAAATGACGTCATAACTTAACGATAACCTTAACCGCTCGATATTGGCCGGTTATTGTTATTGTTTCGGTTAAGTCAACTGTGACTAATATAGACATCCCTGACTTGCCTATATTAGTGAATGTCGATATTACGTCAAATCACATAGAAAAAGTTGCTAGAAAACTATCTGGTGGAGCAGGTCCGAGTGGTACAGACTCAGAGCAATGGAAGTCACTCCTCCTTCGTTTTGGAAATCATAGCTCCGAATTAAGGGAATCAATCGCAGCACTAACCAGAAAAATTAGTAGCGAAATTGTCGAATGGGATTGCATCAGAGCTTTATTAGCAAGAAGAGGGATAGCACTGAATAAATGCCCAGGTGTTCGCCCTATCGGCATCGGCGAAGTATTACAACGCATCATTGCAAAAGCAATGGCCTCCGCGACAGGACATGACGTTCAACAAGCATGTGGATCTGATCAACTCTGTGCTGGAATAAAATCAGGCATTGAAGGAGGAATTCATGCTATGACCAAATGTTTTAATGAAGGTGAAGATGATGAAGGCCTCCTTTTAATAGATGCAGCAAACGCCTTCAATGCATTGAATCGTCCTATCGCTCTGTGGAATGCAAGAATCTACTGGCCACGTTGCGCAATATTTCTCTTCAACACCTACAGAGGATATGCAGTCATTTGCCTATCGGGTTCAAATGATTTCATTTTAAGCAAGGAAGGAACCACCCAAGGCGACCCATTAGCGATGTTAATGTATGCAGTTGGGATTTTACCACTAATTCGAAGTTGCAAAGATCCTGTCAAATATGTACAAAATTGGTACGCCGATGATTCCGCTTGCTTTGGTAAACTAACTAATATAAAAGACTGGATAGAAAAACTGATGGAACAAGGGCCTAAATATGGTTACTTCCCAGAGCCTTCAAAAAGCTATATTATAGTTAAAGATAAATCAATCGAAGAAGCTGAGAGACTTTTCGGGAACCTAGGCGTGAAGACTGTACTCTCTCACCAATTTCTGGGTGGTGTGATTGGCGATGAAGATGGGCAAAAAGAATATATAAAAGAAAAAGTCAATGAATGGACAAATTGTATCAAACACTTATCAAAAGCTAGCAAAAAGCACCCACAATTAGTATATACAGCCTTTACAAAATCACTCCAATGCGAGTGGAGATACCTACAAACAATAATGGATAAAACCGATGAAGAATTTGATTTCTTAAAACGAATCATCATGACAACACTGACACCATCTATATTAAACAGAGAAATAACCTCACTTGAACATGAACTGTTCAATTTACCAGTGAAACACGGCGGCCTCGGCATAAATGATCCAACAAAAAATAAAGAATGCTACAAGACTTCCTTAGAATCAAACAGGATACTAATTCATGCCATCAAAAATGCTGAAAACCTAGATCTGCTGGCACATCAAATTCATGCTACAGATACCATGAAAAAACAAAAACTAACACGACAATTAAGAGACATCGAAACAAGCAAAGAGATAATATCAAAACTACCAAACAAAATGAAAAGATGTGTCCAAAGAGTCGTGGAAACGAACTCGTCACAATGGCTGACAATCATCCCTACTACCGCCAATAATACCGATCTCACAGCTACACAGTTTTATGATGCCTTGGCTATTCGTTATGCTCATGAACCCGCTAGCCTCCCTCAGACCTGTGATGGTTGCGGAGAGAATAACTTCGACTTAAACCACGCACTAAATTGCAAAAAAGGTGGCCTGATAAAACAAGGTCATGACCAACATAGAGATGACTGTAAACAATGGGCCGAACTAGCTTGGGGAACAAGTACAACAGAACCCATAATGCGTGACGCAAATAGTACTCAATCGGCCCTCATAGGAGACCTGTCATTAAACAGTGTATGGGAACCTGCAAGGAAAGCGTTCTTCGATGTTCGCATTATAAATGCCGACGCTTCTTCTTACAGCAACCTCACATGGCAACAAACAGCACAGAGACATAGCCGAGAGAAACACTCTAAATATGACCGAGCTGCAGAGGACTTAAGAGCCTCCTTTACACCACTTATCATCTCATGCGATGGAGCCATAGGGACTGAATATAACAACTTCTTAAAAAAAACAGCATCAAAATTAAATATGAAATGGGGAAATGCGTATTCACAAGTAATGTATTGGCTGAAAGTAAAAGTACAAATTTCGATTATAAGAGCCGTCTCAATAAGAATGAGAGGCTCGAGAAGACACATCAGACCTTTTGGTTGTGAAGATGGTGCAGGAATTATTAGCTAAGTCGTCTGTTCAAACTTCAACTACATACAGTGTTATATTTGTAATGTTAAAATTTTTATAACTGGTATTTTAGTACGTTATAATTTTATCTGTTTGCTTATGTATATTTTGGTTATAATTTGTAATAAATAAATGTGAATATAGAAGATATTCAATCATAAAATATAAAAACTGTGACAGTTTTGTTACAGGTGACTTTGAATGTTGCCATATTAAAAAAAATACTACAACAACCTAGGGAAATTACATTATTTTATAATGGCAACCCATTTAACTTTGACAGTGACGAACAATATCATGGTGCAACATGCGATTGTGATTGATCCCTTAGGGAATTGTACTTTTTTCTGGATGAAAGGTACCCTATATCCTTTCCTGTATCTCTGACAATGTGTATGCAAAATTTCACGATGATCAATTGAGTAGTTAAGGCGTGAAAAGGTAACATACAGTTCAGACAGTAGTATAGTATTAAACAAAATACTACCAAATATTGATTATTGATCTTATATAATTATATACCGACTCGAGAACCACTCTATCCTTTGGTGAAAACAGCATGTAAATCGGTGCAGTAGTTTTTGAGTTTATCGCGAATCGACAGACAGACGCGGCGGAGGACTTTGTTTTATAATATGTAGTGAAGTGTTATAATTTATAAATGTATTGCAGGCATAGCAGATGTCCTAGGCTTACTCCCCGGGGCGACACTAGACGAACTGCAAACGCTCCAGCCGCGTATGGCCCGACGCAACTCCATATCAAGCGACAACTCCTCCTCCATAGAGAGTCCCAGGGTGATTCTCGTCTTCTTTGTGGGCGGTTGCACTTACCACGAAATATCGGCCTTGAGGAACATCAGCCAGCAGGAGGACTCCAATGTGGAGTTCGTTATAATCACAACGAAGTTGATTAATGGCAACACTTTCCTTGAATCCTTGATGGAAGTTGAAGGATAATAATTATCTAAGCGGTGTATTTGTCAATTGACAGTCAAAGTCATATATGTATATGAAAAAGTGAAACTATCTAAATGAATTTTATTGTTTCAATTATTTATATTAACCAATTGATTTATTGACAAATCAATAGTTTCTGTAAATCAGTCGGGTAAGGTTTGACCGATCACACAAATGTACCTTGTATTGTTTAAGCATAGTTCTTTTCTATTTAGTCAATATTATGTGATATGTAATTTTCACTCTTTTATTTATCCTTTTAAAAAGAATTAATTTGTACGCTTTTTAATACCTATTTAAAAGTATATTGATAAATACACATTCCTATTACAAAAGATTATACTTTTTGCACTACATAATAAAATTTGAAAATAAAAACCAATAATTAAAAATGGTTTCCCTAAGTAATTTTATATTTATTTAGTGCTTAAGATATCATATTAAAATATTTGGTTTTGTCTATTAAAGTTTTGTTCAAAATGTTTGTTTGTTATTTCTGCAAACTACCATCCTTCTAAACTACAAGTGTTATTTTTTTAATAATTTTTTTTTTTTTTGTTAAAATTTCAGTCCATGTTATGGTTATGGCACATTTCTGGACCAAACAAGTCATCTCATCTAAAGTGATAAGGAAATTTTAAACTAGTTGTTGCAAGTGTTGCAAAATAATAAGATTATTTCATAATGCTATTATGATAAAAACAAATGTAAAAAATTAGAAGTCATAAAGGAAAAAAGAAAGAACTATTTATACTTGTGTGTGTACATAAAACACAATGAACTGTCAATCCTGGTTTATTAAAATTTTAATATTGATTAACTTGCATATAATATAAATTTTATTCTGATCCAGTTATTAAATAAAATTACAAAAATTCTTGCATGCTTACTAACTATATATTACAATATTAAAGCTTCAGCGTAACAAAAATAAGTTTTCGTACACCAACATTTCTCTCCACAGTGACTTATCCTCATAAATATTCGTTACTTGTGTATTTTGTGATATTGGATTTCTTTGGTGGCGCTACATTCACACCAAACTTCTTTGCTAAGCTGACCAACTTTTCATTCTCGTACCCGATTTCCTCACGGTAATGCCTCAGCATCAACGGCATGACCGTATCAAGGATAAACTTAAAATTATTTTGGGCATAACTCGAATCATTCCCCAAGGACAGCATAAGGCGGGAATTGAATATTGCATATATACATTCATCCAAAACGTCCATCGAATCTTTAGTGACCAATTTTAAACCGACTTTCTGAACGGTCACAACTGACTGCGCAAACCATATTGTACTACTTGATAAGTCCACCCACGTTTCGTTTATTATGTACTTAGCTAAGATAAGGCCCAAATTTTCCATTTGCGATAAAAACTTATTCACACCGGCCTTCGTGTGCATGTTCACCGGAGTCCATTTGTCCTCTGACACTTTAGATTTCATCGAATCAACTATTTTCTCTTTGTATTCTCTTAAAGCTTTTATAATTGATGTACGCAAGCAACTGTTCAATTGAAATCTTAGATCTAAACCAAACTCACAGAATAAAGTGCATTGTTCTCTTAAACTCTCCACACAATTCAACACTGAATCTAACGGGCACTGCGGCGTAAAAACCTGTTTAATTATTTGGCTCATAAATATTCTAAGTTGTGTGCTAGCCCACACTATGAATGAGCTTATTTTATTTTTTGGAAACAAAGAAATATATTCCGTTAAGGCATCGCTTAATGAGCAAAAGAATACTTCTCCAGCTTGCTGCACATAATTATTGATAGAACCTTCCAATTGGACTCCTTTCACGTGAACTTTTACTGTGTGGCTGCAAATGGCTAAAAACAACTCGCAAGCCTGGCTTGTCATGTTGAATTTGTTCAGTATTAAAACATGATGTCTCGACGACCTCAAACCGCCTCTGGGACTCCAGTTATGTGTAACATCTAATTCTTTTAATAATATATCAATTAAGAGCTTTTGTTTTTGGTTGATTCTTTTCAATATACCAGGTTTGTCGGGGTGGTTTTTGAATTCATCCGTATTAAATGTTTTTTGGGCCGACGTCATTAGTTCGTAAGTTTTTTGAAAATGTCTTTCGACAATTAACACATCTAGCTCCTCTGTGACATCTGCTAACCATTCTGGCAACGGTGGGATAATAGGTGAGGGTAGTTCTTCGACTGACAAACTCGGTGACTCCATAGACTCGAGTTTAGGCTTATCCTGGGATTCCTTTTTCTTCTGCTTCAAATTCTCCTTTTCAATATGCATCTTTTTCGCCAAGTCAAACTTATCTAGCCAATCTTTCTTTATAGACAAACTATTACACTGGAAAACTCTCGTATCTGGGAAGACTAGTACCTTAAATGCTTGTTTAATAGTACCCAAATCACGTACGTTCACGACAGCTAGATTACTAATAGGATAACTGCCCTGAAATCTATATCTACTAGGGCCACGCCGATTCGATATCCAGGAGCTTAACATAAGGCAATCGTTAAACAAATATACATGCATTCTCTGTAAGGCAGTGTTCTCTTCGGCATCTATTTCTAATAAATCGCCTTCGTGAAGTAGCACACGGTCAGGAACATCCAACAAATTCATACAGCCATCGACTTTTTCTGTGATTGTATTGAGCTTGTTCTTACGCTGTTCTTCGGCTCTCTCTGCCTCTAGGTCTTGATTGTTAAGTGATTCGTGTGATATAGTGTTTTCGTTACCCAAGACCGAGGCGACTGAGAGCGTCGTAAGAACACTACGCTGTTCACTTAACAAGTGAGACAGCTTGTGCATTTCGGCTTCCAAGTGTGAAATCTCCGTAGCCGTCTCGATAAATTGCATATAATTCTCGTAAACATTCTTTTTGAGGGCACTTGCGGTTTCTTCAGCTAAAGTTTCAATCTTTTCTTTCTGCTGGTGCAGCTCCTCCCCTCCCACACAAGTCTTCGTTAACTCTTTAACGAATCGTTCGGGGACGAAGTCTGGCACGGCAAACTTCTCCATGTTAATGTCGGACATTGTTTCGCATAAATATTTACAATTTTAAAGTATTTTTATAGTGAAAAAAACGGAATAGCTCATCATTTACTAAAAAACGACAGGACTTCAAGTTCTCATTCTCAAGTCAACTCAACACCCCTTTAAATGTCAATTGTCAACTGTCAACATATATGTCATTTTCACTCAATGTCATTACAAAGCGTACACTTTTTCAATTATATTGGTGGCATGCATATAAGATTTAAAGCCTAGAGTATAGGATAATTTTTGAAAATCCTATGTATTCTCCATGGACGTAGGAAAATATGACCGCTTACTTTAAAAAAATTGCATTTACGAAAAGGAGCTGTATTACCAGTAGTTAAAGTACACATTTCTTTGCGCTTTATACAGGTTCAACCGAGCAGAGAGATAGAGCCAAGCGGAGGTCATATGTCTCTTTCTTTCAAAAATTTAGATTCAAAAATCATATATAGTTGTAACAAGGTTGTAACACTTTTATGTTTATTGTATTTCAATTTTTTTAATAAATAATAAGAAATCATTACGTTAATTATCATAATATAGTAGGTAAATATTACAGGTAGAAAGAGTAGTTACTTTACATTAGGAAAGCTTTTTAAAATATTTTTTGTTTCTTTTTTTGTTTTTTGAAATTATTGAACTTACTGCTATATTATCTATTATTACTATTTATCGGAAAACGTCTGTTACCGTGAAGTCTTTATGGGGTTAAGTTAATTAAAGTTAAAGTTGTATAATGTACAAAGATTAAGTTAAATTAATGATTCAAGTAATGATGACAATAAGCATTGTCAATTAAGCAATAGTGTAACTCAGCAGACTTCTGGTCATTTTCCGAATGTAGGTATGTAGAGATTACATACCCGATTAAGTTCCTTGTGTGCCTGTGTTCACCTGCCCTCAGCACATACCGACTCTGAGTTTGTGTATCTGCTTCGCTTTAGTGTACATGGTGTGTTGGTCACTTTCTCTTCCTTTGTTGTCACACCTATAAAAATAGTTCACAGCCATGACACCTTGCCGGTGCCATGGCGGTCTGGGAAGTGGGTACAACTCTTCCCTCTTAAGTACATAGTTAACACACATGAAGGTTACTGAATTAATCTATATTTCTTTATACTCGCATATGGTGTTGTGTTGAATGTAAATTGTAGTATGATGGCGTTGTGTATCAGTGTATGTTGGGCTAGTGTTTAGTGAGGAGAGAGAAAGGATAAGATAAAGGTGTAGTGCTGCCTCTGGAAGCCCGTCGTCAACCGGTGTCTTCGCTGATGAATAGAACCTATGCAGATGAACCCGATGCCGTAGATGCAGAGCTTAAAGTAAGTTGGTCTTAGTTGAACGTCCCTATGAACCCGATGCCGTTGCTGAAGCCTGATGCCGCCGTTGAAGAGAACCGCAGTTGATATTAATAAGGTTTTACAGTGGGTCACGATTCAACGCCTATTCCCGAAACATACCTTGGCGCAACGAGGGGCACACCGGTACCGGCCATACCATGATCCGACATGTACCCCGGTACCTCCCAGCTCGTGCTTAATAATAAATAAGGGTTTACAGTGGGTCACGATTCAACGCCTATTCCCGAACATACCTTGGCGCAACGAGGGGCACACCGGTACCGGCCACACCATGACCCGACATGTGTCCCGGTACCTCCCAGCTCGTGCTTAATAATAAATAAGGGTTTACAGTGGGTCACGATTCAACGCCTATTCCCGAACATACCTTGGCGCAACGAGGGGCACACCGGTACCGGCCACACCATGACCCGACATGTGTCCCGGTACCTCCCAGCTCGTGCTTAATAATAAATAAGGGTTTACAGTGGGTCACGATTCAACGCCTATTCCCGAACATACCTTGGCGCAACGAGGGGCACACCGGTACCGGCCACACCATGACCCGACATGTGTCCCGGTACCTCCCAGCTCGTGCTTAATAATAAATAAGGGTTTACAGTGGGTCACGATTCAACGCCTATTCCCGAACATACCTTGGCGCAACGAGGGGCACACCGGTACCGGCCACACCATGACCCGACATGTGTTCCGGTACCTCCCAGCTCGTGCTTAATAATAAATAAGGGTTTACAGTGGGTCACGATTCAACGCCTATTCCCGAACATACCTTGGCGCAACGAGGGGCACACCGGTACCGGCCACACCATGATCCGACATGTGTCCCGGTACCTCCCAGCTCGTGCTTAATAAGTGTCACCCTGAAGGGACTTAAGTAAGTGTCCTCTGAAAGGACTTAAGTATGCTGCGCATGGTGTACTCGCAGAAACATTGGAGAGTCAGTCACACATGCGTCTCCCCTTGCTCCCTCGATTCCGCTCCTGCTACCTAGCTGAGGGTAATATAAATTGTGTATGTCATGTAGTCGTTTGTATAACGCTGATTTAGCAGTAATGAGTGTAGTGAGATCATCCTCTATACCATGTGACCAAGTGTAAGGTTATTAATGAAATCATGCCTTATCCCAAATAATCCCGTATATAAACAATTAAACTAGTTGCTAGTTTGGTAAGTAGCCTTGTGTGAATAATGATTCGTGTGTTCTGATACATAATTAGTACAGTTCAATGGAAGTATGTAAGCATCAAAGTGTCTCAATTAGACCGCGTGGTCGACATGTATAAATTCAAGAGATCAGAGTTAATTACATGTTATGTATTAAGAATTATATGTAAAGTGATTAACTAAGTACTTAACTTTCGTCCTGGAGTCTTTCCTTATTTATTCTTGTATTAGTTTTCACTACTACGCACTTTTCACCCTTTTCCCGCGTTTGTTGAATCCGAAAAGAAAACCTTCCACAGACAATACTGGCCTGTCAGTTTTTTAGTGGTTGTCATTATAATGCTATCATCATAAAGAGAGAAATGCCACAGAGTACGTTTGTGATTTTACTAGTCTCGATAATAAATACACCGACATAAAAGATTGGAGGCTTTCGCGGCTCGGCCTGCCGCGACACTCCCGCCCGGAAAGTTAGAAAAGTATTGAAAGGTTCTGCGTCCACTCTCGGATCTTTTCCCGAGCTCTAATGGCCGCAGCTCTCTTTGATTTCGTGTCGTAGTCAACTAGTGACTTATTGACCTCAATGGTCTCATCCATTTCTTCCTGGACGGTCTCCTCCTTTTCGTCCTCTGGATTGATGGGAATTGTTGAGGTTTCTTCTTCTGGATTGATCCCAGAAGTTTCTGGTATACTTTCTGTGGTATGGAGTTCCACCGGGAAATTTTTTGTTACGCTGATCGTGCGTCGTAGTTTGGGGAAAATATTTGGTTCATTGTTTAAACTTGTTTCTTCTTTATTTTTTGTGAACATGTAGGAGGAGTCTTCGTTTTCCTGCTCGCTTTGTACTTCGAGCGGATACAAATGAGCTATAGATCTGATGAGCTCTTGGTTCCCTACTTTAACTTTAACTACTCTTACTAGTCCATCGTTGCTTTTCACGAGAGTTGTGATTCGTCCTACCTTCCAACCTTCTCGATTTTTGGAATCTCCTTTTATTTGTACTATCTGACCTAATTTCGGTGTGTCCTTTGACGTTATTCTTGGTTCCCTTAAGGAATTTTGGTATCTTTCCCTTAAGCTTTGTAAATATTGATTGGAAAACATAATTTTAAATTCGTTTAAGATTGTTAGACCTCTCTTCCAACTTTTTATAAGATCGGTTTTTATATTTGTTTCCGTGACTGGAGAGTCATGGGAATTTAGATTTAACGACAAGCATTTGCCTAAAGATAAGAAATCGGAAGGTTTGAGAATGTATGTATTTTCTGAGTCAACACTCGTTAGTGGGCGTGAATTAATTGTAGCTTCGATTTCCTTTACTACCGTTTCTAGTTGTTTATCGTTTAATAGATGTTTCTGTAGAGTTTTCTTCATACAGTTTTTTACTATTCCGATTAGTCTTTCGTAAAAGCCGCCGAACCAAGGTGCTCGTTGGGGAATAAATCTCCATTTGATATTGTTGTTTGTGCAATACGTATCAGAAACAATTTCTGATAGGAGTTTGAAATTGGTAGCGTTATCAGATGTGATAAGCTGTGGTTTTCCTCTAGTGGATATCATTCTCCTTAGGGCAAGAAGACTTTGTTCCGCTGTAAGGTTATTAACAATTTCTAAATGTACGGCTCTTACCGCTAAGCAGGTAAATAGTGCTATCCACCTTTTATCTGTATTGTTTCCAGATTTGACTAGAATAGGGCCCAGGTAGTCTAGTCCTGTAAACGTAAATGGTTCAGAGTAGTTAACTCTTTCTGGTGGTAGCGCTGGCGTTGCCGGTAGTTTGAAAGGTCCACCTCCGTGTTTAATACATGTTGGACAGTTTTTTATTATCTTCTGGACTTGACTCTTGCCTTGAGGTATCCAGTATAGGTTTCTTATTAAACTGAGTGTGTGACTCGCACCTACGTGATGATTTTCTTTATGAATGTTAATTATAATTTTATTTGTGAATTCGCTATCTTTTGGAATGATTATTGGGTATTTTTGATCATAAGACCAGTCCGTATTTGCTAGTCTTCCCTTGCAGCGTAGTAGACCATCTTCGTCTAGAAATAGGTTTAGGTTCCTTTTTAGATCAGTGTCATGTCCTTTAATTTCTAAAGGGAAATGTTTTAGTTGTAATTTTCTTAGTTCTTCTGTTTTTTCATTCGTTGTTTTATTTGTATGATTATTTATGTTGTATTGTAATTTTTGTGTTTTATTTATTTTATTCTTCTTTGGAAGACACTCCCGGGCCAGAAATGAAATATTTTTGATCGTTGGTGGCCAAATTTGGGGAGGTTGTAAAAGGAACTGTGGTCCTGATAACCATTTCCTTTTCTCTTCTCTACGAGTGGGTTTTGTTGCTACGTCTGCAGGATTTAAGTTTGTGGGAACATGTCTTATTATCAAGTTTTTGTTGCTTTTAATTTCTTGGACCCTTCGGTCTACAAATGGTGGTAACAACCTGTTGGAGTTACACCAGTCTATTACGATCTGGCTATCAGTCCATAATATATTGCTCCCCTCTGTTTCCAGGTCCAAGTATTTCATTACGTATTTAATTAGTCTACTACCAATTACTACGCCTAGGAGTTCTAAACGTGGTATTTTTAAGTTGTCCTGGTCTTTTACAGGTACAAGTCTTGATTTTCCAATGACGAATTGCGTTTCTCGTCCATTGGTTATGTATATTGCTGCTGAGTATGCCTTTGTGGAAGCATCTGTGAAACAGTGTAGTGTGATTTTGCCTTTTGGGTTCCTGAAATAACATCTTGGTATGGAGATTTCTTCTATGTCGTGGAATTCCTCATGAATTTTTGACCATTCTTCTTGTAGTTTGTCTGGGAATGGTTCATCCCATCTTATTTTTTGTTTCCATAGGTTTTGTATGAACAGTTTTGTTGATAACAAGTAGGGTACCGCAAATCCGCACGGATCATAGATTGAGGCTAATGTTCTTAGAACTTCCCGTTTGGTTTTGCTTTCGCTGAATCTTTTGCCTCTCAGTTTCAAAGTATCATTGTCTAGGTTCCAGTTTAGACCTAATAACTTTATGTTACTGTCTGTGCACGCGTTGGGAATTTGCTTGATTAAGTCTTTAGAGTTCGAGCTCCATTCACGAAGATTCATTGAGATGTTGTTAAACGTTTCTTTTGAATCAGTATAGATTTGTATCGCTTCCTTTATTGTTTTTGTAGATGTTACAAGATTATCTACATATATGCTTTGAGTTAGCCTTTTAATATGTGGTTTATCTGAATTTGATAAGTGGTATTTTAAAGTTGCATTTAGTAAGAATGGGCTAGCGATCACACCGAAAGGAACTCGGCAGAATCTCAAAAACAGTAAGTTTTCCTTTGTAACTGGTTTCGTTATATCTTTTAACCATAGAAATCTGGTAACATCTCGATCTTGTTTCTTTAAGGCTATTTGTAGGAAGGCCTTTTCTACGTCGGCGGAGATGCCTATTGGGTGTTGCCTGAATTTAATAATGAGGCTAGTTAGTTCTTCTAACATTATTAGACCGCAGTATAGACATTGATTTAGGCTTTTGTTATCCTTTGTCTTTGATGATGCGTCATAGACAATTCTCGTTGGCTTGCCTACTTGCTGGACGCCATGGTGTGGTAAGTAGTGTATCGGGTTAGACGTCTGACGTACCTGTGAGTTAGCCACGACTTCTATTATTCCGTTGTTTAGTTGTTCCTGCAATGTTTGATTGTAGGATAATATGGCTGAATGATCTAGCCGTTTTAATAGATTGACTAAACGTCCGAATGCAACTCCGAAATTATTTGGTAGGATAGGAGGGTATTCGATCCACGGCCATCCTACTGAGTATCTATTGTTTTTGAATTCTATTGTTTCGTTGAATTTCTTTACTGCTTCATCTTCTCTGCTATTTTTGGGAGAGTCGGTAATTCCTATGGATTCTAAATTCCATAAATTCTGCAGGTGGGTATTATTTAGTGGTAAATCTGGCTGAAATAATTGTATTTCAACATTGGATTGAAAGTACGTTATCACTGCCAAGTCCTCCATGGTTCTAGAATTTACTCTTCCACTTAGTATCCAGCCTAAGTCGGAATGTACTAGATATAAATTTTCATGTATTTTAATCTTGTCATTAGACATGAGTGTGTAGTAATAGTCATTTCCTATTAGTATGTCTATTCTGTCCGACAGTGAGCCGTCATCCGCTAACATGGATTTGTTTTCCCATTTTTCTAATTCCTTTGGGTAAGGTACGCTTTGGGAGATCATGTCAACTACGTTGGCGTAAATGGATAGGGTCTTTCCCTGCTTTGTCTTTAAGATAACTTTCACTAATGCTGTGTCTAGTTCCTTGGGTTTCTTAGAACCGAAAGTAAACACCGTTAATTTGTTTTCTTCTTCTATTTCTAGCTCGAGTTTCTTGGTGATATTCTTCGTGATGTATGTTCTTTGGCTACCTGAGTCCATCAAGATTCTGCAAGCTAGAGATTTCGATTGATTTTCTTTATTGGCCTCAACTATAGCAGTCTGTAGTACAGTTTGACCTTGGTCAAATGAGTGTTATGTGTTGGTTTGTGGGATGGTCCTATCTCTTCTCCTTTGATCAATCATTGTTGGACAGATAGCTCTGTTGTGATCCAGTTCGCCGCAGTATGCGCAGGGTAATTTGTTTCTGCAATTTATGGAATAATGGTCGTTACGAAGGCAAGTATAACATCTTTCCCCTAAGAGTGTCTTTCTTTCATTCATGGTTTTGTGGACTTGACATCTATCGCTGTAATGTTCTCCTTGACAGAATATGCAACTTAATTTGTTTTTCTTCATAGGGGGAATGTTTCCTCTGTTGTTTCTCCCTTGTATAGTATTATAATCTGTGTCTCTAGCTTGGGTCATTCTATTGGCTTCTTCTCTCGCCGATATAATGAATTCCAAGCGTTCTCTTAATTCTTTGACGCTGTCGTTGGTACATTTTGTTTTTACTTCATATATAAGGTCCTCAAGAAATTTTTCAATAATGGTTGTTCGCAAGTGATTGTGATTAATATCTTCTCCTAGAGATTCAAGTACTCTGAAATGTTTTTCCAATTTGGAGAGTGTTTCGCGACAATCATCTATATTTGTTCCAGCTTTCTTTATTTTATCCAGCGTCGAGTAATGAGCATCAATGATGTAAGTTTTCCTTCCATATTTTTCCTTAAGTAGGTTTATGGCTACAGTGTAGTTTTGATTTGTTGTTTCCAAACCATCAATAACGTCACTTGCTCGATCAGTAAGGGAAGTTTTTAAATATAAGAGTTTATCGACGTCGGGTATGTCCCTATTATGGATGTTGGATGAATATTGGTCCCAGAATTGATGCCATTCTAGGATGTTTCCTCCGAAAGTAGGTAATTCAAGTTTAGGTAATTCTCCGCGTGCACGTATAGTTTCTTTATTAGGTGTCCCGATCGCCTTGTGTTCCTCTAGTAAGGTTTCGATTTCGCATATCGTATCTCCTGCTTCGAGTCGCAGTGAGCATACTTCTGATATATCATCTGGAGAGTGTTCATTGCTGAATCTGAAGTAGTTGTTTAATTCGTCACTTAGTTTTTTATCGCATTCCTTTAATTTCGAGAGACTAAATCTTATTCCGGTGATTTCGCCGTTTTCCCGATAAGTTTTTATAAGTTCCTTACATTCAACTGTAAGTGTATTTAATCTGCTGGAGAATAGGCGCAGTACGGTGAGAAGTCCATTCTCCATTTTAACGAGTAGGTATAATTCTCGCCATGTAAATGTTAAATTGAACATATTGCATCTGTGGTCTCACAATTTTGCTTATAATTATTTTATTTAGTTTTTAATTTTAACCGTATTCCTCTATTTGTTAGTTTAGTAAGAGGAAAGAGTTGAAAGAAAAATAAAGAAAAGAAAAAAAAAATTTTTTTGTTGAAGAAACTTTTTTCAGTTTCCATACTGTTTGATACTTGTACTGTGATGGCGATAATCACGGATTGTGGCAACAGATAAACAGGTCTGTTCCATAAA
Source organism: Synanthedon formicaeformis (assembly GCA_945859745.1). Taxonomy (NCBI): domain Eukaryota; kingdom Metazoa; phylum Arthropoda; class Insecta; order Lepidoptera; family Sesiidae; genus Synanthedon; species Synanthedon formicaeformis. The sequence goes on from OX243972.1 coordinate 7,462,126, forward strand.
CTTATTTGAATCTAGTAATATTGACAGTAATAGTGCACATATAATTTGTTCTGTGTCACATTTGTTCTGTGACAAGTGTCATTTACCTTTAAATATAAATATTTATTATTATATATAATTTAGATTAGCATTTATACAATTTCAACAAATTGTTGTTACATAATTAGTAATTCAACATGTTTATAATAAATCCTTTGTCTCAACCTGACAATGGAACGTTACACCGTTATTACTTTTGACTATAGTCAACATACAAGTTGTAAACAAACCATCCGGGCCTTCGGCCTCCCCGGTACAACATTTAATATGCCAAGTCAACAACTTCCTGGAATTGTCAGGTGAATTATAGTGTGTGACGTGTGTGGACAAGTAGATATTGCGCACATAAGTACAACAAGCAAAGTGACCTCTCTGTCCACTCTTGTTGTAAACCTAGGTTTCCCCTTCAAAGTTATACTGTGATTGGATTGTTAAAGTCTGACTTGCTGTTTATTTATATAGTGTTGAATATGAAACATATCATTGTGTATGTGAATAAATGTATATTAAATTGTTTCAAATCAAATGTGTTTGTTTTTTAAGTTTTAATTAGCTTTAATGTTTTACATTTTTATGTTATTTTGTGAATTTTAAAATCTTATTTATTATGCAAGTAATTATTAAGTTGTGTTTGTTCAGAGTGTGCTGAAGGATACCAGGTTTTTTATAATCCCATCGCATTTCTACCATATCGGAAAATGTATGGTACCGTGAAGTCTTTATGGGGTTAAGTTAATTAAAGTTAAAGTTGTATAATGTACAAAGATTAAGTTAAATTAATGATTCAAGTAATGATGACAATAAGCATTGTCAATTAAGCAATAGTGTAACTCAGCAGACTTCTGGTCATTTTCCGAATGTAGGTATGTAGAGATTACATACCCGATTAAGTTCCTTGTGTGCCTGTGTTCACCTGCCCTCAGCACATACCGACTCTGAGTTTGTGTATCTGCTTCGCTTTAGTGTACATGGTGTGTTGGTCACTTTCTCTTCCTTTGTTGTCACACCTATAAAAATAGTTCACAGCCATGACACCTTGCCGGTGCCATGGCGGTCTGGGAAGTGGGTACAACTCTTCCCTCTTAAGTACATAGTTAACACACATGAAGGTTACTGAATTAATCTATATTTCTTTATACTCGCATATGGTGTTGTGTTGAATGTAAATTGTAGTATGATGGCGTTGTGTATCAGTGTATGTTGGGCTAGTGTTTAGTGAGGAGAGAGAAAGGATAAGATAAAGGTGTAGTGCTGCCTCTGGAAGCCCGTCGTCAACCGGTGTCTTCGCTGATGAATAGAACCTATGCAGATGAACCCGATGCCGTAGATGCAGAGCTTAAAGTAAGTTGGTCTTAGTTGAACGTCCCTATGAACCCGATGCCGTTGCTGAAGCCTGATGCCGCCGTTGAAGAGAACCGCAGTTGATATTAATAAGGTTTTACAGTGGGTCACGATTCAACGCCTATTCCCGAAACATACCTTGGCGCAACGAGGGGCACACCGGTACCGGCCATACCATGATCCGACATGTACCCCGGTACCTCCCAGCTCGTGCTTAATAATAAATAAGGGTTTACAGTGGGTCACGATTCAACGCCTATTCCCGAACATACCTTGGCGCAACGAGGGGCACACCGGTACCGGCCACACCATGACCCGACATGTGTCCCGGTACCTCCCAGCTCGTGCTTAATAATAAATAAGGGTTTACAGTGGGTCACGATTCAACGCCTATTCCCGAACATACCTTGGCGCAACGAGGGGCACACCGGTACCGGCCACACCATGACCCGACATGTGTCCCGGTACCTCCCAGCTCGTGCTTAATAATAAATAAGGGTTTACAGTGGGTCACGATTCAACGCCTATTCCCGAACATACCTTGGCGCAACGAGGGGCACACCGGTACCGGCCACACCATGACCCGACATGTGTCCCGGTACCTCCCAGCTCGTGCTTAATAATAAATAAGGGTTTACAGTGGGTCACGATTCAACGCCTATTCCCGAACATACCTTGGCGCAACGAGGGGCACACCGGTACCGGCCACACCATGACCCGACATGTGTTCCGGTACCTCCCAGCTCGTGCTTAATAATAAATAAGGGTTTACAGTGGGTCACGATTCAACGCCTATTCCCGAACATACCTTGGCGCAACGAGGGGCACACCGGTACCGGCCACACCATGATCCGACATGTGTCCCGGTACCTCCCAGCTCGTGCTTAATAAGTGTCACCCTGAAGGGACTTAAGTAAGTGTCCTCTGAAAGGACTTAAGTATGCTGCGCATGGTGTACTCGCAGAAACATTGGAGAGTCAGTCACACATGCGTCTCCCCTTGCTCCCTCGATTCCGCTCCTGCTACCTAGCTGAGGGTAATATAAATTGTGTATGTCATGTAGTCGTTTGTATAACGCTGATTTAGCAGTAATGAGTGTAGTGAGATCATCCTCTATACCATGTGACCAAGTGTAAGGTTATTAATGAAATCATGCCTTATCCCAAATAATCCCGTATATAAACAATTAAACTAGTTGCTAGTTTGGTAAGTAGCCTTGTGTGAATAATGATTCGTGTGTTCTGATACATAATTAGTACAGTTCAATGGAAGTATGTAAGCATCAAAGTGTCTCAATTAGACCGCGTGGTCGACATGTATAAATTCAAGAGATCAGAGTTAATTACATGTTATGTATTAAGAATTATATGTAAAGTGATTAACTAAGTACTTAACTTTCGTCCTGGAGTCTTTCCTTATTTATTCTTGTATTAGTTTTCACTACTACGCACTTTTCACCCTTTTCCCGCGTTTGTTGAATCCGAAAAGAAAACCTTCCACAGACAATACTGGCCTGTCAGTTTTTTAGTGGTTGTCATTATAATGCTATCATCATAAAGAGAGAAATGCCACAGAGTACGTTTGTGATTTTACTAGTCTCGATAATAAATACACCGACATAAAAGATTGGAGGCTTTCGCGGCTCGGCCTGCCGCGACACTATTATTGCATTATAAGTTGCTATATTATATTTATCTATGTATCCAATTATTTAAGCTATCAATATAATATCTATGTAAATTATATAATATATACAAGTGTGTATGGCGTTCGCGTGAGTCACACGGTGCTGGCTGAAAATCAGCGCTGCAGGTGCTTTCCCAGCGTCTCAGCACAATGCTGAGCCAGTATCCGATTCACTGCCGCGAGGACACACACATCTTACCTGTCTAGCTTTAATAATTTAATTGTGTCATTTTGTTTTTGTTGTTTCTGTTTCTTATGTAATGTCATGTTAATGTCCTTCGTGCAGTGAATAAATGACTCTTTCTTTCTTTCTTTCTTTCTTTCTTTGCTGTGGCTTATAGATACCTAATTTGACTAGATTTTGACAAGTTGCAAATATTCAATCAATATTTGTAACTACTTATAGAATAGTATTTTTAAGTAAAGCTTTCAGACCCAAAAGATGTATCGGATGTCCTAATATGAATTTTGTGTAGTTAAATGTAAAATGTTGGCAACCCGAATTAAATCAGTAAAACAATTTAAAGCTGATAAATTAAAGGGTTAATGAAAATAGATAGAGCATTCAGGATAGAACTTATTTTCATTATCTAACAAACAGAGTAGGTACCTATCAAAAATAGGCTATTTTTATCGAGTTCTTTCGTCGAGCCGTTTTGACTCGCCATGTACCTAAGTAATTAAAAAGCATTCTATTTTCTGTAAGTGACGTGTTAGGTGGTAAATATGTATAGGTATTGTAATTTAGGTTGGTTGAAAAAAAAATACACTATGTATTATAAAAAACAATTTTATTATTTTGTTAACGAAGTTCCTGGCTTTTTCTTACTTTTCCACACGTAACTATACTTTGTTAAGAGCTTACAAACAATATTTTTATTAAAGAAAACATACAAAGAATAATTGGTGGATATTAAAAAATGGCAGTAGAATCGTTATTAATTAATACGCTCTTATATACATGACATACGCATTGCTAGTCGCCTTTGATATCGTTCAATAATTCGCTTATTTATTAACGGACTGAAAGGGTGAAGTTAACATTATTTTCACAATCACACATTTTTACAATGGCAACATTTTACTTGCTAAATAACTACTTTTGAAATCGCCTTTTACTCTGTGCTCTTGGAGCACTTATTACAAATTTTATGCAAATTAAATAAAATTTTGGCACTAAACTCGCATTGAATGCCTAAATACAATTATTTTTTTATTTTTTATTAGATTTTTTTTTATTACAATCTGTTAATTTCAAGAAGTAGCTATTTCCACGAAGTCATTTTTTATTCTTTTTTCTCTGTCTCTGTTTTGATTTCCTCTTCTACTTTTTCTGTTTCTGGAGTCTCGGTGTAGTTACCGTTCCTCTTGTACCTGTAGTAGCGGGTAGTTGCCGCAACGGATCGCGACTCGTAGCAGTTCACCAAAGCATCACCGTTGTGGCCTATTGTTAAAAATTAAATTAATATTTAATAACTTTTTATAAAAATATATAATGAGTTAACAATAAGTTAGAGGTCTTAATTATCTAACTGGCTACTACTACTACTATAGCTTTTGTGCGCGACTTGTGTTCGTGCGCGCCCCTTTTCTAAAACACCTTACAAGAATATATAATAATTTTTAATACTGACCTGAAGGACAGGTGCATACAGCGAGATGTCTCCGCGCCATACAGACGGCACCAGAGCCGCACTGCGTGTTGCCGAGGCAAGGATCCACGCATTGGTAGCCAACGCAAGCCAAGTGGTCACCGCACTGCGAGTCCAACTCGCATTCACCCTGCACCAAACATTTAATGAGTAGTACTCTATACCTAGTCATCAGCTATTAGTCTAAGAGCTAGTGAACCATCCGACTAACCCGTTTGGCACAAAGCTAGGAATTTTTTGTATTGATATCTTATTATCGGTCAATTAAGAAAATACCGGTCTTACAGGCATCCCGCGGTTGCGTCATTATCAAAGAAATTTTTGAAAATGTAAAAAAAATATTTGTAACCTACTTGCACAAAGGCTACAAATTTAATACCTATGTTGTAATTTAAGTTACCTATGTTGTAATTAAGTTTAAGCGCCTCTTTCACCAACGTTAAGTAGGCTAAACCGTCACTTAAAGTCACCTGTCACCGGGAATAATTTAGCTGATATACCTTTGTTTGTACGGTAAACGTCCCAAACTAATGTTTGAATAGAAAATAATAAAAAAAATCGCCTATGCAGTAAACCGAGTGCATAATTCAATAAAACAGAAAATTATTTCTAAAAGTAACTAATCAACACTTTACTTGTAGTTGGTGAAGAGGCGCTAAGTGTAAAAAAAAAATTGACAACCTATTCTGGCGGTTGCAAGAGCCTGCCAGACGTGCCCAAAATAAGTAGGTATATCATCACTTCGAAGCCTACTGCGTCTTAACAAATATGAAAGCTTACTCTTTCGCAAGAGACGAGGGCGTTGCCGATGTATCCGGTGGGGCAAGTGCAGACTGGACGTTCGGCGCCGGTTCTGTCGTGACCTGGAGTGCACTTGGCATTGGCGCCGCAAGGGTTTGGCTCACAAAGGTCACCTGCGAATAGTAAGAACAATTTAGTTAGGCTCACGTAAGACACAGGATTTTGTTAGGTCTACTTTGTTACAACCTGTTCATATATTTGATAAGCTAGCTAGCTGACAGTTTTTAATATTGAGCTTTTTAAGCTGACCGTCGATCTGCATCAACTACCAAGAACATGTGGTGTCCAAGAACCAAGAAAATCCTTCATGGCTGTGTGCACTCTTAGGATTCCACCAGAATTGTGCCCGGGTATGTCCTGGATGCTGTAGCCTAACACTTCAAATAATACTAGTCTTCTCCTAAAGGTTTCCTCACTATTTTATTACAAGTAATTATTGATTCTATATTACACGTGAACTCGAAAAGATTGGGAGGTCCCTCCACTTGGCTCCCGCGTCAAGGATCCCATGCGATCTTAGTAAGCCCTATCGGGCCATTACTGTAACCTACGTTTATCATTTTTATACCCATCTTCTAAAAGATACAGTCGCCGTTAATGCATAACTCACGAGCTTCGAATGGCCTGCAGAAGGTGAACGGATCGCCAGTCATGTTCCTAGGGCAGGAGCACACGGGAGTCAGTCCTCTCAAGTTGCAGTCAGCGTTGACGCCGCACGCGTTGGTGCAAGGGTTTATGCAGGCGTTGTAGACACACGCTGGTTTGTAGCTGGGGCATTCGGAGTCGGAGGAGCACTCAGGGGTGCAGATGCGGTACGGATCACCAAAGTAACCCTGCAAATTAACAAATATACTTATTACTTAATGAAAGTATGTTTTCAATTCAAAATTCTGTAGTCTCTATAGTCGATTTAAAAATGTATTGGTTATTTGCTTTATAAATCACTTTGTGGTATACGTATCGTATCAAATGGGCTTTGGTATAGGTACCTTACTCACTCCTCTAAGGGACTCTCTGATATTTCATATTGGTCATCTGTGATGAACGGTTATGCTTGTCGGGCTGACCAGTTCATGACTGTAAAATACGATTTGCTCTCCAACTACTTAATTTACAATTCCATCGATTATGAAAACTAAAAGTAAATATGTCTCATATCCGCTGATCTGAAACCACCCTAACACAAGAAGTCCCAACTGGAGTATATGTGATGGGAAAACAGAAAGATAAGATCTGTACTGACTCTCGGGCACTTGCAGATTGCTCTATGCGCGGCGACTGTCTCGCAATCAGCGCCTACTCCGCAGTCGCTGCAAGGGCTGGTGCACTTGAAGTCGCGACAAGATTGCTGCGCTCCGCATTCCCCGTCAGACTCGCACTCGTGGTGGCACCCAGTCAACGGACTACCCTGCATTAAAAAGATATTTAATTTTTTAACATATTTAAGATATTTACAATTTTTAAAATGATTAAAAGCTCCCTGCAATAAAAGCTCCAATATTCTGTAGGTAGCACTTCTGTAGTGACTCGTAATATGTTTGTAATCATCAATACTATACTAATAATAAATCTGTAAGGGTCGGTCATGGAGTAATTTACTTTGTTTTCAGAGATATCGTGTTTATAGGCTCTATACATGATACTGAAACTAAATTGAAGATTTTTAGAATTTTTTTCTGTATATACACATACATAGATACATTTGTATGTATGTTCCGACCGACGAATTAACCGACGAATTAACCGATTTTATGAAACTTTTTAGATAAACATTTAGACGTTTAAACTTTTTCTTTTTAAACGCGGACGAAGTCGCAGGCACCAGCTAGTTTATAATATCTTTTAGTAATTTAGTAATTAACTTTGCTGATTTATGTTTTTATTTAAGGCGAGGACTTAGCAGAAAAGTATTAAATTGTCGCCTAATTTTACTTCTTAGAGTAAAATTAAAACTTAGATAAAAATACAGTGCATAACTGGATGATTTAAGTAGCGGTTACAAAATATCCTTCAAATAGTTTAAGGTACGGTAAAGATTTACACAACTCCTTACCCTATATCCTGGTAAACACGTGCAAATGGCTTGGTTGTTGGCTACGTGGCATTTTGTGTTTGAACCGCAAGGAGACGGATGACAAGCTTCCTCTGAAAGTATATTAATGAATAAATTAGGATTTAAAACAACAACAACAACCATATTTCAAATATGAAGTCCAGGGGCCTCTTTTTTCTGTTATATTCACCACCTTTAAATCGATTAAACACACAATTAGAGGCTAAACTAAGTGATCAGAGGCTCAGGCTTGGCTGAAATTCTAACCATATCGGTTAAATTCTAACCATAGTAGTCGACGCAAACTTTCTGCCATCACTTTTTTTTGTACAAGCAATCAGAACTATTCATTTAAAAAATCTATAAGGAACGATAGCGTGTTGCGTATATATAGAATACCTACCTGGATCAGCGATCCTGCATGATGAGAATGGATTACCAGTGTAGCCAGGTGGGCACGAGCAGACTGGGATGTGATTGCGTACCTAAAATGGAAATATTAATGTAACCCTTACGTTTGTAGACAATAGAGTGTAGTCGAAACCTTAAGGCACTTACATCGCAGTTAGCATTAACGCCACAAGTACCGTCACAAGGATTAACGCAGTGTTGGTTGACGCAGGTCTGGTGACTGCGGCATTCGCTGTTATCTGTAAAAACAACAATAATTTAATCATATTGGAATACATAGAACGACACGTTTGGTGTAGTGACTAGTAACCCTAGCTGTTAACCAAACGGTCGCGGGTTCGAATCCCGCTAGGGGCAAATTTTTATGTGTTAACATTTTACCTTTGTACCTGAGTCATGGATGTTTTGTATTTATAATATGTATATATTTACGAAAAAATAAGTAATATGTAGTATATCAACTGTCTGGTATCCATAATACAAGCTTAATGTGCTTAATGTGGAACTGGATGGTGCTGTGTGGAATGTGTGAAGATATTAATATTTATTATAGAAATAATATTCTATGTCCTACTATTATTTCAGGTTTGGTAGACACTCGTACAAGGTGCTTTGGTTTGAAGAATGACAGCTTTACAATAAGCTATAACTAAAAGTCAATTTAGCCACTTTTCATTAGTAGATTGAAGAGTCATATTTAAGGCCATCGCTGCGAGCTAGACTTCACGATTTATTTCAGGTCTTCAAAAAAACCTTGTAACTAAAGCTCTGGCACTGGCAATGACACTTTATCAAGCTGATGACTAGATATTCTTACGATGTTGATCAGCGTTTCGCAATGTATAGTCTTAAAATGGATCTAATTGAAAATATCCCATTCTATTAATGGGAATATTGCTGTACAGATATTTAATTTAATTTTTTGGGTTTAGTATAATAATTTTTCTACATTCTATAAATAAAAAAGAATCAATTGCCACATGTAGCTATCTACTTATGACTTGAGATCAGCACGACCGATTTTATTATGCATTTTTGTTGTGTTGGACATGATTTGTATAAAAGATTATTTTTGGAAAATTCACGGGAAGCGTCGAAAATTTGGATAGATTTTTTTATATGAAATTGACAGGGCAACGACTGTCGAGTCAACTAGTAATTTAACAGAAATCAAATATTGGTTAGTTCACCACTTACCAACGCATTCAATTCTGATGCACTGCGAGAGAGGATCACCGGAATGTCCAGGTAAGCAAGCACATACTGGTCTTACACTGCCGTGGGTGCAGTGAGCACCAACACCGCAGGTATGGGGCCCACAGGACACCACGTTATCGGAGATCGAGCGTCCATGCTGGTACAGCTCTCCGAGGTTCCGACCGTAGTAGCCTCTTGAATTATAGTTGACGTAACGTTGCGCTGGATTCAATGGAAAAAAACTTCATTAAATACTTTTTAACGTCATCGCCTTCCTTCGCGATAAGACCCTTCGTATATTATGATACTTTACGATCGCACAGTAGGTACCAATACTCGACCGATATTCGATTGTACTGAGTATCCAAATGTGCGAAGGGTCTACTATATAGAGACTACAATATTTCAAATAAGTTTCTTCGATTCTATAGTATAGCAATAAACACGAATATTAGTATTATTGTCGTATTTTATTATTATAGTATTAAGTATATCTATTTACTTAGTGCCCGCAACTTCGTCCACGTTAAAAAATATAAAATATATGACATTTTTATCGTTGTGACGACGGTGGCGCCCATTTTGTTTTACATTTCTAGACTATCCCTAGACCCTAATTTTTTTTTTCAAGATCCTACATGTAATTCCAGGATTTAACTATCTGTGCATCAAATTCCATTAAAATCCGTTTAGTAGTTTTTATGTGAATGTTTAACAAACATCCATCCTTCTATCTTCACAATCTTTCGCATTTATAATAATAGGATAGGATTATAGAAGTAGTTATAATATAACTTATATAATATTAAATAATTTGCCTTTAAAAAATGATATACATATAGACTTAGAGAAGGTACATAAATTTATTTATATATTGAATAGCTAACCTTACAGCATTTAATATTTAAAAAATACATAAAATAGATTAAATTTTTATATAGCCTATTACAAGGTTAGGCATCGTGAAGTTTATAAGTGCAAAAAAAGTGCCAGTACCTAATTAAAAAATGATAAGATTTAATTAAAAAATGGAAAGAACCATCTATTCTAAACGACCCACTACCGCCTACAAAGAACTGGACCGTAGCCTTGGGATTACGCATAATAAATAATATATTATGTTGTCAAGCCATCAGTAAACAAATCGCCTGCAATTTAATTAAAACAAGACTACTCATTAAATCAAATAGAATTCTCTATCTCAGGGTTCCCCAGTTCGATTCCCTGCAGGGCAAACTTTGGAAAGGAACTTTTTATTTTATGGTTTATTAGGTGACCGCAGCCGTCTACCATCAAGTGGACAATCAAGCAAAATTTTCCCAATTTTTTTATTAACCCTCAACTGAAATAATTTTAGATTACCGGGACTTACTGAGTATAATCCCGAAATTCTGCTATTGAAAATTAGGGCGGGGATTGAATTTCATACATTTTACTAACATTTTTGAACAAGTTTGTATTTTCATGTTTGTAATGAATGAATTCAAAAACTAGTAGACCAATTTTAAAAATTCTTTCAGTTATAGAGAGCTATAAATAATCAGCGAGTAACATATAGGCTCTATATTTTTCAATTACATTTATTTGAAAAAGTGTACCTTTCTCAAAAAAAATTCACCAATTTAAATAATTGTAGGTAATTCAGCCCTAAGTATATGGGCTCACTTTTGAGGCAAAGGTTCTCTTATTGCGTCGATACAGTCACAGAGAATAAATATGCGAAACGTATGGCGATGTGGGAGGATTCCGCGTGGTAAATAAGTTCATGTAACAGCAAATCAATTCAAGTGCGTATTATTTAATTAAGTAAAGCGACCTTCATTGTTTTTTTATTACTATACCTTTGTGAAGGGTGTTTCAAAATGTTTTTCGTTTTTGTTTTTACCGTTGCGCGCCAAATAGAGATAGTACAGAGAGGGGATAGCTGTCAAATGTTTGGCGGTCTTGTTTAGTTTTAGATATTTTTTTTTTTCAGAATAAAACGTAGATATCCTATATGTCAATCCAGGTAATAAACTATCTATGTACTAATTTTTAACCAAATCCGTAATGCCGTTTCACAGATTAATGTACCCAAACGCACATCAGACAAACAAGCCTTTCGAGAGGAGTTTAGTTTTAATGACACTTTTAAATTTATTTATAGATGGCTCTGATTATTTGAGGTAGTTTATTATAAAACCGAACACTTTGAACCATAAAAATTATTTATCTCGTGGAGTCACGTTTTATGAAAATTTAAATCACTTTTGAACCTGCTATTGATATTGTGTACATCACATTTTTTATTAAATTGATTAATATTTTTATGCACATAAATTAAAATTTCATAAACATACTGACATGCAACAGTCAAAATCTTTATTTCTTTGAACTTTTCTCTTGGGGAAGACTGCGGATTTAGTTGATAGATGGCTCTATAAAGTTCCAGCTCTATAAGTTCTATAAGCTTTTCATTAATAGAAATAGCGATAAACGAGGAAGGTATGGTTTATGTAAATATATAATTACAGTTCACAGCCGGGGGCAGATCGGTATGGCAGAGGGCGAAATTAGCAAAAGCTAATATAAGTGTAAAACTTTTTGTTTTTTGTTGCAAAATTAAATTCGCATTCGTTTTTTCTAACATAACATTTTGTTCAACAAATAAATGATGTAAATTGTTAATATTATCTAATGTTTTCCCTGACAATAACCGCCCACAGAGTGGAACTCTTATTTGGTCATCCTTAGCATTAATCTTGTTGTAACCTTGAAACCTACTCCATTGTTAACCTTACATTACCTTATGAATGAGAGATACTATAATAGTTAGTGATCTAAATAAATGTAATTTAAATTCATTTATTTCAAACATCTAAAAATGTAAATATTATTAAAATACATTTAAATAAAGGAAATTATTAATTAATATGTTATTAAAGGAAATTATTGAATAGTATTTTTTCAAATATTACTTGAACTTTGTAAAAATAATAATTTTTGGTACCTAAAATTACTATATTATTTTAAAGATGATAAAAAGAATGGTATACAGAGTTTCTTTCGGGGTTTCATCTCAGGATCGTCATCATGTTGGCTTTTTGGTAAATTTGAATTAATAATGACGATCATAAGAGTTTCTTGGAGAAACCTAATTAACAAATAAATACTTTGAATCTGATTTTGATTTAATGAATTAAAAAACTTAATCTGAAAAGCTAGTTATAGTATATAAAGCAAATATAAAGTAAAAAAAATTCTTACCATCAACTGAGAGGCTGAAGAAGGCCACCAGTACCACTGGGGCTAATAACATTAACTTTTCACCCATCTGAAATATTATTACAATAATTATTAATATACTGAAATATTATAACATAAAGATATATCGGCTTTAGTATTTATATATGGTATCTCTTTGCACATGGTAAAATACCGCATATTCTGTCATCATACATAGATTTATGAACCGGTTTTTAGGTCATAGGGTCAATGTTATATGGATGTACGAGTCTTTTTTTAAATCAATATTAAAAAGATAATCTCAGGCCGTGAATGCCTTTTTAACTGAGATGATGACTGATTAAAACCCAATAGGGTTTTAAATCCAATAGGATATAAAACCCTATTGGAATTTCTCATTTATGTAAACAGGTAGAATTCTTTATTCAAACTTACAAAATGTTTTAATTATGCTAATAAGCCTTCAAATCTCCTACATAAATTAAGATGAATTGTTAAATGTGTTGCTAAGAGCACATAGGTAATGGCTGGACCTATTCGATTTTTTTTTTCAAATATTAGTTATTCAAAAATAGGTACATTGAATTACGAGGAAAATTTAATAGTAGAAATTAAATGCTTATAAAATATTTTTATATAATATACTTGACATTGACTATTGTCATATAAATAAAAAAACAAGTGGATATTCTATCGCGATAATTAAATTTGTAAACTATAAATAATATTATGAATTTTCTCTAATTTTAAAATTACATTTCTATAGATCGATACACTACACTTTCACATTGACACTAAAAAAATCGCTTTTTAATTATAAATCAATATAATTAAATTTTACGTAACAATCACAATACGAGCAACACTTACATCCGTCCGTCTGTCTGTATTTTACGAAGAGGAAAACAAGCTTGTTGTCATTGTAACTTCCTTTATACATACGATTTCTCGCCTACGCTTATCGCGAATTTGCAATCGACAGATGCGACCGGCTTCTTAATTTTTTTGCGGTTTTTTTTAAACGTTACAAATACATATAGTACTTTATTTACATACATAGGAATCACTGCCAAAAATGGTCAATTTGTTTTAAACATTAAAGTCATATACTTCAGTACAATTGTTACTTGAAATTTAAACTTTATTTAATTTTACTTTCCCGCCATGTAAGGTGTGTTGTGTCAAGTGTGCGATACGCTGACGTCATTTTACTATTTCTTATTAGTACGAACCCGGATTTCATGGCTCAATGCTCTTTCTTTGAATTATGGCCTCGTAAATGAACATTTGAATATAATATAATGAAATATTTACAGTTGTGAATCAGAGATAGTCACTTGTGGAGCGAATAATATAATTTATAATACCAACTGCGGTATGTGTTTCGTACTAGCCGTAAAAGAAAATATATCAGTAATATAACGCCCGACATCTATACTTCCTCGGAAACCTAACGGGTAAAAAGTATCCTATATATTAATCAAGCAAATTTGTTAAGTAGTTTCATCCTCACCAACTTTCCCATTTATAATATTACCTAGTAGGATGTGCAATGAAAATAAAGGTTAACAAAAATTTTGCAAAAAATGTTATTTAAAAGCTATTTTATGTGACCTTATATTTTTTCGATGGGACTGGCCAGTAGCGTAGTTTGCACTATGCCTTTTATAACTAGGCCTTCCCTTTTATACTCTAAGGGCCTTCCTATCTGAAGCCAAAATGCAGAATTAAGATTTTTTGTAAAAAAAATTTTTTTTTTTTTTTGTAAAAAAGATATAAAAAAGTATGAATGTTTTCAGACTAATGCCTTTAGACTTTGACGCTAAACCGAAACTCGTAGGCCGAACTTAAATTCTAAACTTTTGAGTGGGGTTGTAAGCATTCTATCTATAATACTAATAATCTATTAATATTTCTCAGAAAATCGACGAATATTTTGTAAAAAAAATCGTTTCGAAGAATAATGTAAAATAATATTTATAATTGCTTTGAAATGTTTACTTTAACTTTGGCCTTAATGACGTCATAATATAGATTTATTGTTTTGATTCCTTAGCTTACAATAAAATAAATTATTTGTCCGTCGTTTGGACTCATTTGGACAGCTCTAGATCACATTTTTTTAAATTTATTGCTGGCCTATGAAATCATCCAAATTTAAAAAATATTTTGTACATACAAGTTTTTTTTAAAATATTAAGGTCGACAGACCGCAGTAGGTACTTATGTACCTATTTCTTTTTTGTTATAAAATTATTATGGTTGCTGGTTTAAATCTAGAAATAAGCCTCTAGAATAGAAATAGAAATAAGATAGTTTAAGCAGGTACAATGCGAGCGAAATTGTTGTGAAGCCCCAAGAAAGAGCAAAAAAGTCCAATGTACAATGTCCCAAGAGCTTTTGACTGTACAATAAATAAAACTTGTTAACAAAGTTGTAAAATTTTTATTTTATTTAATAACAAAGTTGGCAAGTTTTATTTATTGTACAGTCAATTCTTGTCACTCACAAGTTGTGAGTTGACTCTTCTAGAGGTAACATAGGTAATTCTTGTGAATGCATTCGAGTTTCGACATGCAGAAATTATGGCTCAGGCAAGTCAAGTAAGTGAAGTGAAGTCAACGTTAACAAGAAATAGAATAGACTGAAAAAAATTTATATTGTACCTAAGCATGTGACACACAAATTCAAGACAGTTACAGGAAGAAACAACGAATTTATTTTATCTACACTAATATTTGTATTTTTGTTTGTAATGAATAAACTCAAAAACTACTGGACCGATTTTAAAAATTATTTCATCTATAGAAAGCTACATTATCAGCGAGTAATATAAGCTATATTTTATAAAGTTACGCGGACGAAGTCGCGTGCAACAGCTAGTACAGCGGGTGTCCCAAAACCATGCGACATGCAAGGGAAAGTACCTTAAATATCGTAGATAGGATATTTTGCTGAAAGAAGACTTCATGTTATTTTTAAAAGTTTTCTAAAAATTACGTCGTCCTCGGGAATAAATAACATTCTTGAAATTTGAATCAAACATTGTACGTTATTCCTTTCTTTTAAGATACTATGTTACTTAAGAAGAATTATTATTTTTTGTTTATTCTTTCGATTGGCATCATAAAAATACGGGTGATTTTTTTTTTTACATTTAAGTCGGTTCGATTTCCAGACGAAGCAAGTAATTTTTAGAAAATCTTTGAATGCAGTATTACTATAACTTTTAAAAATAACATAGTCTTTCAGCAAATTATCCTATCTACGATATTTAAGGTACTTTCCTGTCGCATAGTCTTGGGACGCTCTGTAAACCTATGTAGGAAGGAGTTATTACCATTTTGACAGATATTTGTTTCGTCAATATTGTCTATATTAACGAAACAAAAATCTGTCTTTGGACGACATACACGATCAGTCCATCGCGTCGAATTGACTGACGTGAAGCCAAAATTTGATCGTGAATAGTAAAAACTGATGGCTTGATGTCAAACACTGTATTTCAAATCGTGCCGTTGCGTCACGTCAGTTTGTCGTCACGCCAAATGATTGATCGTGTATTTAGTCCATTAGGTAAGCTTTAAGCCATTCTTTATCAGATCGAAATAGGTTGGATACAAATACAATTTAAATTGGCGAAGAAGGGAAGAAGATATCTCGGATTTTATAAAGACTTACATTCATTAAATTTTTTAAACACTCGTAAATACCAAATTAGCATACATTTTTGGCAACCGACATTAGGAACAATATTGAATCGGTTCATTAATGAGTCACAGCGACCCACATACGAATTACGTAATATTTTGTTTATTCGGTATAGATCGCGGCAATTAACTCGCGGTTTTGGTGTTTATTAAATATCAACAATATATTGAACTTTACAATATAGTTGCCTATACAAGGTCATTTAATGAGGATTAAAACGTGATATTGAATCGTTATATTAGATAACACCTGAAATAAAATCTAGGTTTTTGAAATAATAAAATAGATGTTATTAGATCCTACTTATGTGATATATTATCTACTACTGCATTCTATAGCTATGGCAGCGACTTCGCAAGCGCTGTAATTAATATAGTTTTTTTGAAAATCCCATAGGAACCTAACACTTTATCAGGATGAGAAGTATCCCTATAGTTTAATTCAAGTAATCATCAATACATCAGTGAAAACCACATTCAAATCCGTTAAGCCATTTCTGAGATTAGCGTGCACAAACAGAAATAATGACCTTGGTTACATAAGTACAATATGATATGTATAAATTGTATTTTTGTGCGCTTTCGACCTTAGTGGGATAGAATAAGGCAGGTCAGTGGGTAAGTGATAGGAATAGACTCTGGCATCCCTTACTCGCAGAAATACAACAGCACACGTGCTGTTAAGTTTTATTTTCATGGTGGTTTTGTGTCTCAGAAAAGCTGCCTAATTGATGGCCACGAGACGTACTTATGATAACGTAGACCACTACGTTATCATAAGTTGGTTAGTGTTGAGGACAAAACAAAATCACAGGTATAATAATTCAGTGTAGGTGAAACTGAGGTGAAGTGGGTCGAATAATCAAAACATTATTTTAGCAACTTGACATTGATTTTTTTTTCTTAACTCAAAATAGGCAAAGGTAACAGCAGCTTATACAGCCTTATGTCTGTCCGACAGTAATATAGGTACAATATTTAAGTTCCTGTACGTACTGTACTGTTATTCTAAAGCTGAGTGCTTCACGCTCGCCCTAAATACTGGCTCGTTTTTAGTAAGATCCCTGGATAATCACTACATAGTAGCTAAACAAAGTAGCTTCCCGTCTTTATGTCCCTATGTATGCTTAGATCTTTAAAACTACGCAACGGATTTTGATGCGGTTTTTTTTAATAGAGTGATTCAAGAGGAAGGTTTTAGCCCTAGTTATAACTTTTAACGTGGGCGAAGTCGCGGGCACCAGCTATCTACTAAAAATAAAGATACAACCCCTGAAAATTTTATAACACGATATTTCTGAAAACAAAATAACTTACTCAATGACCAACCCTTACAGATTTATTATTACTATTGATGTTTGGCATCAAAGTATTTTCGGTATAGGATTTTTTTAATGTTAAGGTCTACAGACAAGCTCACGGTCCACTTGATGGTAGGTGGCTACCGTCGCCTATAACACAAGTAAAGACACAGGTGTTTATATGGACTCTGGTATCCCTTAGTCACCGAGACAACCCACGTCTACACGTAGGTACTGTTATTTCAAGGCTTCTTCTGTATAGGTGACGGTAACCATCTACCATCAAGTGGACCGTCAGAATGTCTGCCGACTTTAACATTTAAAAAAATTCATTCTTTTGGCGCATTTAGCACTTTGAACAGGGATACAATAATAAAAAAGACAAGTTTATCATAAAACTAAATATGCTTTATTTCATATTGTGTCAATATTCATTGGTCACAAAACAAGTTTGCACTTCGATACAATGGAACTCAATGTTACACCGGGTGTCGGGTTTGTATTCTTTATAAAATATATATGCAATAAACAACAATTGCCATCCTTCAATTAATCATTACATACTCCATTATTAAAGCGGTCCGACTGCAAAACGTTCTCATGCGAACAAAACATCAATGTGAATCATAAATGTCAACAAAAAAATCATTATATTTCATAAAATATTTCTTCATAAATTAATCTGTAATTATAATTAAAATAAAGGCGGTGGTATGTAAATGTCTGATTTGCGGAGTAACTACATACATTCAGCTCAATTCAGCTTTTGTTCATAAAAAATACCGATTTTGTAACGACGGACGCGTACGCATCTCCATACAAAAACCGGTATTTTTTATGAACAAAAGCCGAATTGAGATGACCAAATGTAGTCAACTAGTCACTCCCTTAGAAAATTATTTTATACATTTTCGCTGAGAACGTTTTGTTTGTTGGTAAAAAAACAGTCGCTGCCGTTTGACAATAATTCAAGCACACGTCAACTATCAACTTGCGTACGCGATTGAATGTGAAATTCTTACGACTGTTATGAAATTTATTCTCTGTCTGAAACATTATAATTATTAAATTGAATTTTTATCACGCGACGCAAGTTGCAGGCCATTCATTATTATATTTGCAACAACGGCTGAAACTCAACGCTCTCAATGAACCACTAGTAAAATTTTACTTTTTAATAACATCGTATTAAACTCTTATTAATTATACAAAATTACCGATATATCACAAATCACAAATAAATATAAAGTACGTAGGCTAGCCTAACGAGACGCGCGGTCTTGTCCATGTCCATCACACAGACAGAGACAGAACAAAACGATCAGATCGTCCGCGCCCTCTACAACTATACAATATTTATAAATCAGTCGTGTAATATACGCGAAGCGAAAAATAATAATAGAATGAAAGAAAAAACTAAACAATGACGTGGATTCACAAACACAAATTCCGTCTCACTCGTACCGGACATGCACAAAACTATATTAAATTCCCGGTCTTGCACCAATTTGTATGCAAAGTACATTTGAATTTAAAGAAATAATATAAAAACGTGGTTTCATCCATCTCGTATCCAGTCTCTTTCACGCAAACACTGAATATAATGAACGCATAGCAAACACCGAGCGAGAGTCAATCGCGAAAAAAATTTACAACAGAAAAACTATAATACATGAAACGTGTAATATACAAAAGTAAGAGAGAGAAAAATAATAATTATTATATACAAATAAAGATTTTCCTTTCGTATTCGTATCGATAAACGCTAGAGCTAATAATGTCGCACTAACCGGAGTTTTATCGGACCAATGAATTATATGGGACGATTCAAATAAATACAAACAAAACAAACAATTGTTCCGTACAAAATCAGCCTTCGGATATATGTAAACCAATCATTCTCCCATAGTTCGTTTAATTATACTAACCGCACACCCCCCTCACAATCCTGCAGTCCTGTTGGTTACCAACAATCTCATGAACATTACCTAAAAGCGAGTACTACATATTCAGCTCAATTCAGCTTTTGTCCATAGAAAATACCAAAATACCGGTTTTGTATCGACGGACGCGTACGCATTTCCATACAAAACCGGTATTCTGAATTCACTATGGAGAAAAGCTGAATTGAGCTGAACAAATGTAGTTACTCCCTCATTTTGGACACATTTAACAATTAATGAAATCATTTTTGTCACTGCAAGTTTTACTAATCCTTCGATGTTAAAACACTATCTACACATTGATTGCTTTTCCAGCGACAAAATTGATCCGTTAACACCATTGCAATCGCCATAAATAGTTAGTCACACACAATTCCGCCTTGAAACCGCACTGCAGTCTGAGGCGACTATTTCTATTTAGCCGAGGGTTCACTTTTGTAAACAAAAATACAACAATGTCATGGCGTACGAGTTACACATGTACGAAAAGCTGAACGACTAGGTCACACGCTTCATCTCGACTGTCATTAAAACCAACATCGTACTTAACAGTATTCAATTCGATATTTACCGATTCGATAAACGAGAGTACAACACTATGGACTTTATTATTTATGAATGCGTATATAGTTATCTTATGTTTACGTAGGAAGCGAGATTGAATCCTTAAAAGAGTCGTCGGCGGCGATCACAGGTGAGTAGAGCGAGTAGTAGCGCGGCGTAGGAGAGGCGACCGTTGCGGGCAATACGGGCAATGCGGGCACCGCGGGCAATGCGGACACCGCGGGCAATGCGGACACCGCGGGCAATGCGGGCATCCTGGGCACAATGAGTGCGAACGCGTCACCGATGTTCGCGACACCATCGGCACACGCGCATTGCGCTGCAGTCGCCCCACGCGCTCACCACTGCGCACGAACCACAGAAAATACCACCGCAACGTCTGCAACAATAGACAATCTATAATTAATTAAAAATACAATAAAATTAAAAAATCCCCACTTTTTATTGAGCCAAAATATAGCGTAGATCTGCTGAAGTTGTTAAAGGATTTGGATCGATAAAATTTTTCAGGAAAACATATTTTGTTAAAACCTATCGCAAAAGTAAAGATTTTGGTTTGACAAGGGTGATATATGATATACTGACCGACAGTGGTGTCTGCGGCGCGCGAGCCAGAAGTGGTTGCGGCAGTACTGGCAGCGCGGGGCGGCGCTATCCGGCAGCCAGACGACGCTGCGCGCCTCCTCACCCACCTCCACCTCCGACGCGCTGCTGCTGCCACTCGCGCTCTCGCTGCGCGCGCTGCCGCCGCTCGCGCTCGCGCTGCTGCTGCGGTCGCGTTGGCACGCGCTCGCCTAAAGGCGCGTCAACACATCACTCACTTACGTGGACGGTCGCAACTAAACACTAATACAGTACCTGGCCAAAATATTAGACCACACAATTAAAAACCTAATTAAACCTTTCAATTATTTTTAAAACTTAATAAAATCTTGAATTTTGTTTCTTCACTACACAATTGTACACAAATAATAAAATAAATTATTTTCTTAAATCATAAATCTAAAAAAAAAGGTTTACCATGTCTTTTAGTCTAATAACATGGCCAGGTACTCTATAAGGGGTTACACTGCGAGATCGTATCAGAAATGAAGAGGTCCGTAAACGAACCAAAGTTAAGCCGGCAGAGGGCAGGACACAAAACACATAGAGACCAAGGACTGACAAGGACAGTGTAGGATGTCAACCGGTAAGATGGACAAACGAACTGATAAGAGCCAAGGGTCGACCTGTCCCATTGGAAAATTATGGAGGAGGCCTATCTAACAGTGGACATGATGATGACGATGATGATGATATTTACTCAGCTGAAATAAGCTTTGTCCATAGAAAAAACAATTTTTTTATGAGTTCATGCTTTGTGAATCTATTCAGCTTTCATGCAAGAAAAAAGGGGACAAGTATCTGTCCTTTTAACATGCAAACCGCCGCTTTCAGCCGCGTTGTGCGCTGCACGCAGTGCCGTAAATAGGGCAGTGCCACCGGTGCCCAGGCACAGGGCGTAGACTCTTGGGGGGCGCAAGAATGGACAGACCAGGCAGGACTATTATTTTTTCGGTTTGCTCATGATAAGTTCCCGCTGCGCTTCTATAGTGCTCGATTCCAACACATACGTACCTACATGCCAGTATCATCAAAAACGTCTATTAAATTAGACAAAACATCGAGCTCATTTTTTTTTGGTTGACACAATGGGTGGTATAATAGGCGAAGTGTCCACTTAACATCAGATGGCTCGTCTGCTTGTGGCTCACACGCACATCAATCATTTCTTTAAAAAAATAGATTTTTCTTCCAAAATATTAGATAATTGGTCCACCAACACCAAGTTCCTTTGTGATTTATTTTATCACCCTGAATAAAATAAAGTACATTGCTCTAGGTTACCTATAATACCTATAACAAGGGCGCAGTTATAGAAGCTCGCACAGGGCGCAAAAAAGACTATTTACGGCACTGGCTGCACGTGTCTCCATATCGTTCGCAACGCCTTGTTGACAATTTAATTTAAGACTTGCATTGTTTCTCACTCGTCGGATGGGATGTTATGGATATGAAATTTCAGATCTGATATAGAAATAATATTATAGCGGTTTCAGATATGAAATTATCTCGGATAGTTTCGGTTACGGATATTAGATTTTTAAGGAATTGTTAAAGTAAAATATAAAACGAACATAAAATGATTTTATTTTATTTGGCGGCTCTCCCGGACAAAAACAAAAACTCTCTAAAGACTCCGCCCCTATCCGAAACTTTTATATTCGGAGTGGGTTACGGTTACGGATAGGTTTTTGTTTCTGATATCCGATAGTTTCGGTTATGAAACTCCATAACATACCGGTCACTCATTCAGTCTTGTACGCGACGGAGATAGCACGCTATTACGACCGTACCCGGCTGATAGATGCGGAACTGTATAAGTGCAAGAAAATAATCCAGCGAAACGCAAAAAGAGATGAATATGTGTAGTTACTCTCATAAGAAGCATCTCCTTACGTGCACTGGCTCGGAGGCCGGATGTTCTAGTTGCGCAGTCGGCGACTTCACTCTATGCAACCTGTCGAGCGCATCGTGTAACCTGCCGTTCAAATCTTCTAACATTCTCTGTAAAGAACAACGTCGATATTTTTATTTATGCATATAATAAAATCGCAAACGAGGCGTGTCAACGTTAAATTTTTAAAAAAATCAAGCTACGCCTTGCGGCCAGATGGACAGACGGCCTAAAGGGCTTCGCAGGAAGCGGCTTGATGCGAAAAACACAAGAACAGAAGTGGTGAGATACAGGCTGATGATGATTGTTTAATTAAGATAAAATTGGGTGTTAAGTCTTGAATAAATATTTTAATTTTATATTCATACTCGGCCTCTTCCAATCAAAAAACGCTAACCAGAACTACCATAGAGTGCAAACTGTTACACAAGGACATTTTGCTCAGTGTTAATTTATTCTTGGTATAGAATTGAGCAGATGCGCGGTGGTACTCACATTCTGCTGTAGTATAATTTGATGTAGCCTCGTCTGCAGCGGATTGGCAACGGGGGGCAGCCCATCGAGCGGGTCGGGGAGGGCGGAGTGCGGGGGCAGAGCACCGCCTGCTCCCGCGCCGCCGCACGTGCAGCGCACGCGCGCGCAGCCGCCCTCGTCCACGGACGCGTCGCACACGCCGCACCAGCACACCTCGCCGCCACCGTTCGTTGCTCCACCACACGCGCCGCCACCGCCACTCGAGCACGGCGTCTCTACGCCGCCTGAACACGACAAAACATTCATGAAGCCGTTCACATTGACAATAAACGACTGGGATTTTGGCGTAATAATAAAGAAGACCTTCGCACATTACGACGATCATTAGATACGATACTCCAGTCGAACATCAGTTGCGTACTCGATCGCGACTCGAGGTTCGTACATTGCGCAATTAAAAATTTTGACGTCTTTCATATTTTCAATTATGTCGCGAGTGCCTAGTGATGAAAAAAATCACTTGCGATCTTTCTATTTTATGGAAACAGTAGTTAAAAAAAAAGAATATAGTCGATATCTTTGCTTATGTAGTCTGGAAGTTTGTAATTGTATAAACGTGAACAATTTAATATTTAGTTCTTTGCCCGCCATCATCTTGACCTACACAGTGAGTATCGCAAGACCATAGGGAACGCGTAGGATACCGATAGCGTAGTGTGCGATTCATCATACAAATGTATGCGAGATACTCCGCGGAGGCTCAAGGTCGACACTCGCATAGGATACTATAGTCGCTTTTAAAAATCGTTATGTGTGAAGGGCCTAAGGAAGATAAGGACCGTTGGTGCTGGGGCGCCTGGTGCAATAGCAGCAGTGACAGCAAGGACGGCGCGGCGACCCGGGGCACAGAGTCAGCAGGCTGGCCACGCGCGAACGGCTGTGCGGTCGAACCGGCGCCGACTGCGCCTCGCCTTCGCTCTCTGAACTCGCACTGCTCGATGACGCACCGCCTTCAACATCAAACACTGTCTATTGAGTCCAAATACGCCATATCTGATGATCTTCTTCTGGGTAAGCTCGTTCCAGAGTCGGCCTCTTTGCCGCATGTCTAGAGGCTTGCCCAAGAACAAACCAATCAATAATAATAATAAAAAATTCGCATAAGACTCACCGTTCAAATCGACCTCTAAAAACTTAGCGGTGACCTCCTCAGTGACGTTGACGTCCCCGTGACTCTCGCCGTTGTGATTAGTGATCTCTGAGTCGCTAACCACGTTATGATTGACCATGTCGTGGTTGACCGAGTCGTGGTTGACCAGATCGCGGTTGACTGCTTCGTGGTTGACCGCTTCGTGGTTGACCACTTCGCTCTCGGTCGAGTTCTGGTTGTCCATTGGTGACGACTCGTGAGAGTTGTCAGAGTTCTGTTGGTTGTCCGGTTTGTTCAGTGAAAGTGTGTCGGTCGTCTCGAAAGCGGACGATTGGTTGCTCGATTCGGATATCGAGCGCCACGTTATGCTAATGTTTCTGATCCTTCCCGATTCTCTTGCCTGAAAAATGCGATTCAATTGTCAAGGTGATTTCGAAACAATAACGGCACGCACACAAAACCAGAATTATTTCACTAAATATTGTTATTATATGTTATATCCCCAGTAGTTCAATAGACTGAATTGGTTTCCTTTTGTAGTTCTTTTAAACTAATAAACAGAAGTAGGGCAGTCTTTTTAAATTAGTTTTGTTTTTACAAATAAAAAATAATTCTGAAGAAAAAGAAGTTGACCGGTCTGTTACTAATGAAACAACTGATGACCCTTCGAGATGTGAGTATGTGTATGATATTGTAGTTAGTTATTCACCTCAGATAGGCCGATGACGTCACCGAACGCGTCGCAGACGAACACGGGCGGTTCATCGGGAGTGTCAATCCCAACGGTCACGACGCCGTCAGTCGCGTCGGTCACATCAGTTGCGTCAATCACGTCGGGCGCGTCGTTTACGTCTTGCGTCTCAGCCGCGTTGGACGTGCCTTCGCCTCCGCGCGCGACTCCAACGAGCTCGCGCTCGAGAGACGACGAACCACTCGCTATGTCGTGGCCCAAACAACCTCCGTTCTCGAAGTAGTCCGTGTGAAGTCCGTCCACCTATTTCAGTTCACAAATACCATTTTATATAGACACACAGTACGAACTAACATAGTGCATTAAAATTAATTATTAAAATAAAATATTAACGTGAAAAATAAACAAAATAACAGACTATTGGTCCACAAATGACAAGGAATGAACAAAAAAAATCACCTTATAATATATTATGTAGTAATGAATACCTGATGCTCGTGTTGGTGAAGCAAGGGCAGTTCGTCGACACAACTGTCGGTGAGGGCTCGACAAATTCTGCGCGGTGAGCATTCCTCTCCAGATACCATATTTGACAATTTCCTGCAACACATTAAAAAGAAATATTCGAATAAAACCTATTTTGACCAGTGGATTTTTGGTGCAATATTATGTATAGTCAAAATTATAAGCAAGTACGCTCGAAAACAAAGCACATTCATTTAGCGTTCAAAATGAAAATATAACAAATTAGCCTTCTTTGTTCTCATTCTTTTTGCAGTTAATATTTGAATATTAACAATAGGTGAAGTACTCAATATTCTCGAATTGCTTGTAGTATTTCTTGATACAAAATTTTTTCTATTTTTAATTTTTAAGCTTTAAAATGATAAATACTTTCATTGATACTGTTAAAAAGGTTAAAAGCAGGCGGAATTTACTGTCGGTACCTATCGTTCGTCTATGTAACCCCGAGCAAGCCCTCTCCGTGACTTGTTGAGCGACGTTAAGTTTCCTTACGAGACCCATAGTTTAAAAACCACGTTTCGGCGCCATATTTCATCACTGGCAATGCAACATTGTAATTGTTAGAAAGTAAATGATCATTAGATGCGACAATTACATGATATCCGGTGCGAGACTGGGGTCGCTGCAGCGTCTTTGTGCGGGCCTCTCGTTGGCCTCGCCATCCAGCAGCAGGTTATCGCACGAACGTGTCTTGCTCATCGCCACTGCTAATAACAATTTATGCTTTATGTCATCCCGGTAATTCAATTTTTATGAATACATAGAACACGCCGAACAGTTGGAATGTTACCTTTGGCAGATGTCTTGATGTCGTTGATTGGAGGAGGGTCGATAATGTCATGGTCGTCGTCCTGCCTCTCGCTGCAAAACATGGAGCGCCACAATTGCAACGCGCTCACATTGTACTCAGGGAACAGAACCTGAAAAACAACACCAAGCGCTTTTATTCATTTTTACATCTTCATTAATCTTTCTTTGAACCTGTATTTCGTAATACAATTTGAGGGAATGCAAAACTATAGTCGATCAAATTATTTAATAAATGTCCACAGGACATTGAAAATTTTAATCAAATAAATTTAAAAATTTTGTCACCAAAGAAGTATAACTTCTCACTTGCGTGCATCAAGCAATGTATGGGGGAAGCAAACAAATTAGTAGTTTTGAGACTTATGTGGGTTATACCTTTGAGTCTGCTGATAAAGATCCACAACTCTTCCCCCCTTTCCACTTGCCGCTTCTTCACCCTACATCACAAAGTTTGTCCCCATCAACGGTTTTTTAAGTATTTTGCGAAAACTTTAATAGATACAAAAAATTACTCCCCATTAAATTTTTACCAAAATATGTTCCATACACTTTTCGATTATCCTGACGGTTTTCAAGCTACAATCAGTTTTCAAACAAAAATTCAAACAAAACCGTCAAGGTAATCAAAATAGTATATAGAATATATTTTGTTAAGAATTTGACGAGGACATTTTTTGCCTTTGAAACTTTTTTGTACTTATTAAACTTATTAAACGTTGAAAGTTGGTTCAAAAACTTGGTATAGCTTGAAAACCGTGAAGCTAATCAAAATAATGTATAGAACATATTTTGTTTAGAATTTAATGTGTTTTCAAGTTATAGATTGACGGTTTTTCAAGTTATTATGAAGCGGCAAGTGGGAAAGGGGGAGAGTTGTGGATCTTGATCAGCAGACCCAAAGGTACCCACATAAGTTTCAAAACTTTATTAATTTATTTGTCTGAAAACACAGAATGACCATATTAACTGTTTCTTTATTTTGTTTGCACGTTCGTTTTGGAAATGTATCATTTTACAAACTTTGCGCATTAAACTTATTGCGCATCGAACTTTTTTTAGTTTAGCTTGTTGCGTTCGAAAAGAAAACTTGTAGCAACTGACCTGCTCAAACTGCTGCGTCGAATAGAGATGGTTCCTGTAAGCCGGCGCTCGCAGCAGCTGCCATACGTGCGCTGTGAGCTCGTGCACACGCGCTTCGTGTCGCTCGCGCGACGTGTTGCACAGGAAAGTGCCGAACATGCACGAGTGCACGTGCATGCACAACTTTATCTGTAACGAGACACGTGCAATGTTAACAGATACCTTCGCCACTTTCATGCGAGCTTAGTATTTTCTAACAAAAGATATATATTTTTTATATTAAGGTCGACAGACAGGCTGATGGGTTCACTTGTTGGTAGGTAGGTCGCCTATAACACAAGCATTAAGTTAAGCCTTAACAAAAAGTAACAAATGTTTCTTTGCTATAATTTATATTACTGATAGAAACCTGACCCCTTGTTGCTTTAGACCGCATAGGTTCAGGTTAGTATGGGAGTCCGCAGAAATGTCGCGATGAATTGGGCTCACCCCGTAGGTCAGCATCGCAAATGCCGCAGATGGACCCGCGTCGAGGGCTGGCGGACTTGAATGGGTTAAATAAGTATACTAACCAAATAGGCCTCGTTGAACTCGAAGCTGCACGGGAACTGAAGCATCATCTGGTGGACAATGTCGAGCCACTGCAGGAACACCGGCGAGCGTTCGTTCGGCTCGTCTGCGCCAAAACGGTGTCCGCAGCGGTCGGCAAACTTGTGACCGAAGTCTAGCCACTCGCGCTCGACCAACAACCGAAACCCGTCCACGGTGCGGTAGTGTGGATCGAGCATTAGCTGCGCTGTGGCCACTATCTGCGGCGTGCGATCCCACCCGTCCGAGCAGTGGACTAACACGGGCCGCGCCGCGAGCACCGCGCGCGTAACCGAACTGGCCGCTCGCAACAGGCCCGACAAGTACTGCAACCACAGAGTCCGCTCGAGGTTGCTGTGCCAGTTGCTCTGATCGCCACTCGGCTCGGCCACGAGCGCGCGCAGTTGCTGGAAACTCTTGCGCACGTGGTGGATGTTCGGCAGCGACATGAACTGGATGTCCGCAGCCGGGTAGTACTGCTGACACTCGGAGCCGCCGCCTCGCGCGCGATTCGTTACCGCCGACGCGTACGAACGCGCGTCCACTATCAACAATTTCTTGTTCTGCAAATTTAAAGTAACGCTTTAGTCATACAGGACGTGGTACACTTATCACACGTGACAAAGTGACAAGTGCTCCGCCGCGTCTGTCTGTTCGGGATAAACTCAAAAACTACTGCACCGATTTTCATGCTGTTATCACCAATGGATAGAGTGGTTCTCGAGGAAGACTTTAGTATATAATTTACAAAGTTACGTGGGCGAAGTCGCGGGCAGCAGCTAGTGCTCAATAAAATAAAATCAAAACCGATTATTTTTATAACAGCAAAAATAAAAAATTCACGTTCGTTCGCTACACACCTATCTCTTAACACGTCGCTTAGCACGTAGTGGTGGATAACGCGATAATAATCTCTAGAATCAATCACTAAGCGAGACATTTGTAGTGTGTCTTTGTAATCATTTGAAAAAATACCAGGAGAACATTACCCTATTAGAGTGTGTATTATGGCCAGTGTCCATATTGCAAGCGGAAACGAACGCAGTCAGTAACCGCTCGTCCTCGGTGCTACGCCATCCGAGCCAGCCGACTTCCGGTTGAGAGGAGCGAGCGATTACAGCACCGTTGCCGCGATGTCTCCACACCACTGCTGGAACTCGACGCATAGCTCGAAATCTGCAAGGGAACCAATCGGCTACTTGAGCGCTTCAAGTTCTAAGGCAATATAAATAAAAAAAAAAATACGTTTTGAGACAGTTCTTTACCTAGCAACGGAATCGAGAACTTCGTCGCTTACTGAGGCAGGAACAATCAAGAGAGGAGGGTACGATAAACAGAGCCTGTATTCAGCATTAGCAGCCGACACCCGCCATGCGCCATTCCTTGTGAAACCTAACCGCTCAGCCTGAAAAGTTCATTATTATTATTATTTTATACTTGCTATAACCTCGGCGTAAGTGTTAATTCACCCCTAAACTTAGTGTCAATTCAGTGTAAGTAGAGGATTGTAGTTGATTTCATCCAGTTATCAACTTAACAAATGTTACGAGATAAAAGAAAAAAAATATAAAAGTGACAGAAATTGAGGAGAGTAATAAAAGACGTGAATATTGTTAAAATATAATAAAAAAGCAAAAATTGGGTAAATGTGTAATAATTTCGTGTGTATATATTTTTTTTACAATAAAATTCAAAATTGTAGAAAACAAGATACGTTAATCACACACAAAGCCAAATAAATCACATATGGTGTCATAATTAACTAGCACTCCACATCAAATCAATTTTGCAGTTCTTTAACAATTATAGATAAAAATTGATAATAATTGAGGGTAATTGAGGATTGAAATTACACATTTCTTTTAATGTATTGGAACCATTAATCATAAATTTATGAAGAAATTCAATGAAATTAAATTTGATTAAATTGATACAGATTAATAATATTTATTTCATTTGTATTTATCGTGTGAAATAAAAACTTTTTTATCCAACCTCTTATAATTTGTTTTTTTTTTTTAGGTAGGTAAGGCAGACTGACTTCTCACTTGATTGTAGGTGCTTACCAAGTGCTTACAATCAAATGTATGTTATACTCAAGTTATACTGTCCTCTACAATTTGTGGCCATTTTTATTCATTTCTTATAACACTAATACTAAAAAACTCTTTTATCTAATTTTTACAGCTTTATTGCTAAAAAGAATTGATAAACTTATATTTGGCTTAAATTTTTGCATACATTTTTGTTCTAATAAATAATTTTTTTACATTAATATGTATTACACTTACTTCCGGTCCAAACCAATGTTTCTGCGGTGCCTGTGAGGCCTTCATGAGAACCCGGTGCACGGACGTGAGCGGTTCCTCTTTGGCCCAAGCTGCGTACGCTGCGGCGAATGTGTCCTTCACTCCAACCATGGGAGACGTCACTGCCGTGGTCAACCGACGACACCACTCCGCACATTGGTCACCACTTTTAAATGTGCATCTGCAGATAAAATTATCATAAGATCCTTAACAAAAGTATGTCGATTTATAAAATAAATAAAATTACGAAAATATTTAAAATTAAATAAATTGACATAACAATAAAATAATGTTAAATTGTAGTAAAATGTATGGAAGAGATGTAGAGTAAGATGTATGGAAAATAAAAAAAATATTGATAACCTATTACCTACTTATATACATTTTTAAAAATGATAAACTGTTATCTTTTTTAATTAACACACGCTGGAATAGGCTCTACAAAAGTCTACAAAATAAGCCAGGTCACATATTTTTGCAAAAATAAGCGACATTATCAAATGTACCTAATTATGTCATGTTTACTTAGTTTTCACAAGTAAGTAGTTGTCGCACACATAGGATTTCAACTTTATCTTATTAGGTATTTTATTACTAAAGGAAAGTTTTGTAAATTCAAATTTCGTTGCCATGTTATCGGTCCGTGACCCGTTTCCTCGTTATCAATCGACATTTGTAATTTAAAAATAAACAGACAACATAGTTTTTGTCGCATCGATAGTAGGTTACCATGAATTATGAAAGAAAAACCAACATACCTTAGTTGTCGACCGTGTTTACACAGGACAATCAAATGCACCAAGTCACGTATTTCGACTGTGTCAATAACGCGTATTGGCACAGAGTCACCGACGGCGTTCCGTCGTCCCGGTTGGATGTGCAGCCGGTAGTTTGATATGGCGATGACACCGCCATCTTCTATTTTACCAAGGAACTGTGAACAAGTTATTATGCCAATTAAAAAGAGGTTTCCTTGTCGACTGGGAGTTTGTTTTGACGGATTAGAGTAACAAAGCGTCTCAATCTAAATAGATTACTAAGATTTTTTCATACGGCAGCGGTACAGTGGTAATGCCAAACTATTTTCACGCGTTCACTGAACTTCCAAGTAAACTTTACGCTGTCTGCACATTCGGCTAGAATGACAGTTTATTAATTAATTATGCCACAACAACCTTTAATTTTATATAGACAACAAACCTTACTCGTTTATCCCTCTTTCCATAAGTGAAAACAACAACAAAAAAGTGAATCTATGGTTAGAAAATAGCTTCTTCAGAGATACCCTTGGCGTGATCTCCAAGTTACGAATCATATCTAGATGTAGGTACGCGTCGAGACGTTTGCTGAAGTATTTTATCGCCCTGTCCGATAAAACGTATTAGATATTGTTTATGAAGAAGACATTATCGAAACGTCACGCGGTTCGTTCAACTCTATGCACTCGACCTCCTGGCTGACCCCTTAGAGCTAGTTGTCTTCCTTGTAGTTACATTACGACTACATTATCGATACATTAAACGAATTAGATCTTCACAAGGCATCTTTATTATCTTCGTAGTTTATTTTTAGCCAATTAAAAAAAAAAACATAAAAATGAAGCCGCAGGGTAACACTGGGATATTCAGCTGATATGGTAATGTACTCCTTTAAACGCTATTGAGGTCAAATCAAATATAGATAAATATATCACTCACCAGGACAGATTCTCCGCATATGCGCGTAAAGCCAGCATTCAGACCGGTCTCGTCACAGTGTGTCCGAAGTCGCGGATATTGGTCCGCTGCGCGTTTTTGTTGCGCTTGCTCTGGCTGAGGAGACGCTCGGTACTGTTCGCGCTCCGTCATCTCACTTGGCGAAGGCAATGCCAACTGTAACAAAAAAAATGACACCATCAGTTTCACGAGTCCTCACGGGAAAAGAAAAATGCGAAAAATATAATATATTTACACTACATCCACATAGTACCTCAATAAGTCCGGGAATCAATTTATTAAATGAATACATGATTCAAATTTCAATAAACGTTCAATAACTTATAACGAAAACGTTCATCGCAACAGGAATCACTTGAACAACTATTGAATATTAACAATAATATACAATAGAATCTATTTGCTTAGTGAACATGTTTTATCGCTTACATAAATAAGTAGCAAGTAGTGAGTGCACTGTACATACAATTTAATTCGTATATATTATGTTAGAATGAGAGGTGATCACTTTCTTCCTTATTACTCTTTTACTAAACTATGAGATTTAATCTTAGGAGCATCCTCGGGTTGAGAAAGCATCTTCGGTTGAGTTATATCAAGATAAAGGATTAAGTGCTTAAAAAAATAAATTTTTATTGAGTTTTCAAGTAAACATAACATTATTATTATTTATTTATGAAAAAAAAATTAGCAGGGCAAGGCGAGTGAGTGCATTCCGATCATGAATTGGCAACTGATTGATGGGACGGCGGTTACCATCATATTTAAACAGCAATGAACTGTCTTTAGTATGCCTGGCGTATTTAACACAAAAAAAAACAAATACTCGTATATAGAAAAACGCCACAGAGCATAGTTCAAGTAGGTATTTTGTAACGTTCAAACTTCAATCTTAGTTAATCTGATGAATTTAGCTTTACTGGCAATATTTTACTCGTAGTGTATGGCGAAAGGTACATATAAGCTTTATGTGATAGTAAAAAAATAATAGATAAAGGTTGAAAAATGTAAAATTCGCTCAATAGTTCAATCTAAAAACGACGATACGGATTTTGAAAGTAATGTTATGTAACTTCAATTAAATCTAAGGGTTGAAGGCATTCGTTTTGTGTCTCCTATTAATTTTATAGTGGATAGAATTATCTTCATCTTGGGAAGGCACTAAGTAGGTACTAAGTACACAAAGATATAAAAAACAAACTAGGAAACTACTAAACACTCACTACTAAACAGAGAAATTTACTAAAAACAATCAAATGTTTACTATACTGACTGAGTATACAAATAACACAGCAATTTCAAATGTTTCTTAAAGTAAACTCACTTTGAAACCGTTTTCACTTTAAACATGTACTTCGTATTTATACTTAATACCTGTGCGGTGTACGCACGCATTCCTACACTCTCTGTAGGTCGAATTCTAAGAAATACAGTGTGAAAGCGTCCTCGCGACTTACCTACGTAATATTAGTTTAGTCTTGTGACGTAACTAACCTAACATGTTCTGGTGCCTGAAGGACATTACGAATAAGGATCCTTCAACAACCGAAGCAATTTTCTACATAAGCTCAACTTGGGGCTATCACGTTTTATAAAAGGTCGCCGATCCCACCCACCGCCATCAAATAAAAAGTTTCATTTTTGTTTGCAAACACATTGCGTATTTTCGTTTGTTAGTTCGACATCCTGGTTTATTGCTTTCGAATTTAACGATCGCATTTATTCATAGAAACACATCACAAAATGTTCCGAAACAAATTTTATAGGTTACTCGCTGCGTCCTGCAACTTTTCCCGCCTTAAAATATGATAGATTTGACAAGACAAAAACCTAGCCACGGCTATAGAAATATACCTAATAATTAATAAATAAGCAGTTTACACATTCTGTTATATAGGAAGTCCCAATAGAAAAAAATCAAAAATAAATTCCACAAATAGCTTTTGTATAAAAAATAAAATTAGATGAATTTTTTTTATAATTTTGGATAGTTAGATATCTTTTTAACATGTATAATTTTATGTAATGTAAAATATAAATTGTTAATTTTAACAAATAAATAACATTTGCACGCCATTATCAATTGCAGAATTAAATAAGAACTTAATTTTTTACTCACATTTTAAGCAAATATTATTATATCTTTCTTTCTTTCTTAATTCATCAAAAAAGTTTCATGTTGATCAGTGAAATGGTGTTGAAGTCTCTTATCTGAGTCTTTAAGATAAGCAATATAATATATATAATAAGTGTTGGCGAAATATGGATAATTATCAGTCCTTTCCTCATTAATATTTCAGAAGACAATTAACGTAACTTGCATTCATATGTTTAAAACATAAGTGTGTTAACAAATTATAACGGCTTACGGTGTAAGTTTTATGCAAATACACTTTGAAAGCTTGTCTTTTTAGCACCGACGTCATTGACGAGTTTGGCAATATGTTTGGCCAATGCCCAAGTTACGTTTTCATATGAGCCAAGGTATTTAATTGTAGTTACTTAACATCAAGTTAACACTAGTGTTAACATGGTGTTCTTGAGAAATGCTTGTTTAAGACTATTGATGAAATCTGAAGAAACGTTGTCCCTTCACTGTTTGTAAGAGTAACTACCATTAGTTAGTATTCGTAAAAACAACACGGCCTAGTGAAAGCCGGTAAACGGGCTTGTATCGGCCTGTGCGGCCTTTATGTACGCAAAAACTGACCAGTGGAAAGCGCTTTACGACATTTTTGTGGAGAAATCAAGGTGTCCATATAGATCTGGCAACATTTCCCCATTGCAAATAAAATATTGGCGGAGATCTTATCTGAATGGCTAGCATGTGTATAGTCGTATATCACCAGTTGATGCGACCAATATGGATCTGTCATAACTGACCAATATTTACGTAATTGAATATTGCAATTTCCACGTTTTATTTATAAAGTAAGCGTGGCAATAAACTGTTTATATCGGGCGGCGGTCGTCCATAATTGGTGTTAACATTCCTGAGTAATGATGTAACACGGCCCGAGGCTCGTTCACATGTACCGGCATAGAACCCACTCTTAAACGGTTATGAATCATAAGCCATGGGTGCTTATTAGGGTGCAATGAAACTATCAATTTATCAGCATATAAAAGTACATAGGGCAATTCTCTATGGGGTCGCCTTCATTTAATTCCGTTACTAACACGTGGTAAATATCTTGGATAATAAATAAAAGTAGTTAAATAGATATTTTAAAAATATTTATTTCACACTACTGAAGTGTTATCGCTAAAAATAGGTAACTACCATAGCATTCTCAACATTCACTAGTAATTCATTTTTTACGTGGCATTAAGTATAGTTATATGTATTTTAATAAATTTATGTCATAAATGCGACCGCAAAAACTACTGAACGGATTTAACATATAGGTAACATGTAATTCTATATAAATAAAAAAAGCTAAATGTGTTGCTAAGCTCAAAACTAAAAAAGGCTAGACCAGTTCGGCTATTTTTTTTATTCAAATATTCATTGAAGTCCGAGGAAGGAGAAAGTTACATCCGTGCAAAGCCGGGAACGGCACATAGTAATTTATATAATGTGAAGAAACGCGGGAGTAAAATATTCTAGTTTTTTTTTTAAATCTTCATTTAAGGCTTTTCCCTTAGGGACATGTCGCTAGTTATCCAACATTTTTTGTACACCCACACTGCGTCACCGCTTAACATTGCATTTTTTATACGCTCAGTGACCGTTTAGCAGCATCTTTGTCTGCTTGCGTAGGAAGTACAATGTATATTTAATGTTTCTGAACATTCACCCGGCATGGGCCAATGAACACAATTTTGCGAACCAAAAAAGGACTCGGAGATAAAGCTGCCTTCCTTACATGGGTGGAAGAGAAAAGTCAGACTTTTTATTTTTATTCTAAGAGACAATTTAAATTTCATTCGAAAAAAAGGTACGAAAACAAGACCTTTATAATTCCAGTATTAATTGATCCATTGTAATTAATCATTAAAAATTATACATGTTTTACTGATGAAAATTTTATTTGTGTATTAGTACTATATGAAAAGGATTCGATTTTCCTTTATGCGAGTTTGAGCGATTGCTTTAATAAGAAATTATAATATTTCACTGAAATGGTAAAATAGAAATTTATTATCTTAGGTCAAAATACTCATCGTATGCTTCTGGTATTTTTATTAGTAGACTGTAAAAATTAAACGTCGTAACTAGTGTATGTACGAGGCGTTCATAAAATAACAGAGGAGCTTTTGTTAGACTATTAACGACCAAAAATAAAGAGGCACCCGCACTCGATTAAAACCCAATCGCCGATGCCACAACCGCTATTGGAAGTTATACAACCAAAATTGACTAAGTTCATTCACCCCATCTGCCGACGGATAGTAAACATGAAAAAAAATCTTGTGGGGGCTCGGAAGAAGCTAATAGCTATAGAACGTTCCACGTCACGCATACATAATAAAAGTACACTAACTACTTAAAATTGTTCGAGCATGATTTTATGCCTAAGTAGCTTGTTTTAATGATCAAATTCATTTGAAGTGTTAGTTTTCGGTTTGTCAATGCATCAAAGTATTAGTTTCCTTGAAAGGTTTCCTTTGAAAGTTTGTCGACTATTAAAGGAGAGTTGGTTGGTTTTATTGTGTCAATGAACAGTCTTCCGATCCATACATGTAATACTCGTAACTAAGTTTTTTTTATTAAAAAATAATATTTTAAAGTTTTCCAACAAAATAAACCGCTTTAGAAACATTTAAAGGATTACAGTTTTGGCCCCCTATTTTATAAACTTTTTAGAGGTATTTTTATGGAGTTTTTAAAAAAACACCACAAACAACGTCTCGAAGGTGTTATAACTAGCATTGGTTCCGGATATTATCTTCCTATAGAAACAAAATTCGTACTCCCTCTTTATAATATGTTTTAGCATTGACTGCTGTAACCAAATATCTAATTGGTAAAATAACAGGGCTTTTGATAAAGAATATTTGATCGTTTTTAAAAGTCAACTCGTATAACTATTACTCAAAATGTACCTACCCTCGCAAAAATATACTTATTAAATTAATTAATTATTTTGGACAGTAGTTCTTTGCTTAAATGCGGCTCGCGGCCTACGGAATACTCCTCAGTGTTGCCACCACCCGGTGTTGCCACCATACAGCGAACGCGAGACAATGTATATAATAATTATGATTTCGTTATATCTATACACAAACACTACAGTTATTATTAGACTATTGTCCAAATTTTGTTTTAATATAATAATTAATTACTAACTAAATAGATTTCATTGGAACACTATATATTTATATAGCTATAGCTATTCTAAAATTGGATTGGTCATCAATACTAATAATAAATCTGTAAGTGTTGGTATTGTATGTATGTATGTTCCTCTATAACTCTTAAACGAATCAACTGATTTTCATGAAACTTGGTAGTTAGATAAACATTTAGACGTACGAGACACAGGATAAGGCTATTTTTTTCTTTTTAACGCGGACGAAGTCGTGGGCGCCAGCTAGTATCTCATAGATATCGATCTCAGGACGCCGTTAATGCTAAGATATGTAAGATAAATCGCCAATGTGTGAACTGATAATAAATTTTATCCAATGATGAATCTTTTATGAATGAATTGAATTTGTTACTTGTGAAATAGCGGAAGTTTTGTACGACACGCGTCTATATTATTATGCATGACAAAGAGCGGTGTGCGTAGGAGATAGGTTTTGAGGTCGACAGAGGCAATAAACGCACAAAATAAACCGTGAGGCATTTGTGCAATGATTCACTTGGTCACACACCTGTCCATGTCCAGTGCGTTTGGCGAAACACACGGAAGTTCTGCTTCGCATGAAATTAACTACTTTGGAAATTGCAGACCTCAACGCAATAGGAACAAAGTCCACAATTGTGCATGTATTGACAACACCTTGTGTGTTGAGCCTTTATAAATTAGTTAAATCTATTTTAAATAAATAAACTACGTAAAGGTCTTAGTATAATCATTCGCTCTAATATGACCTACCAATACTGGCATACAAATATTTGCAAATTAAAAAAAAAAATTATCGGGTGGGGTGGGTCATTTAATAACCTAAATACAAATCCGCCGCTGCACATTTTTTTTTAGAAAAAATTCTGAGTTAACTTGGTAGTTAAAAAAATAAATAATCAAACTTAAGTAGTAAGACATATTGTAACTATAATATTTCTTACTAATTTGAAATGGACATTGGCGGATTGACAATACAAGACTAAATTTTGGCACAAAATGAACTATCTATTATGTAATATAGCTTTTGATCAATACTTTGATTCTTTTTTAAGTCGCCTATATCCTTGACCTATATTTTACAGGTAAATAAAAGTGTATTTTAGAAACCATCCCCAATATACCCTTTTTCGCAGTTGAGCTGTCTTTCCAGAAACGACATGTTTTATAAATTAAGCACACGCTACTGCCTTTAGCACTCTTGCACTAGGAATAAATGTGAATGAACAAGTCCTTTTTAAATACCCAAAGTGCTTCTAAGAAATAGCGTTGTGTTAATGACTAACTAGCTAAACCATTTGCGATTGACTAAATATGAACGCCTCCATTGTATGTGGAGTGAATGAAATGTTGAATGTTGATAGTTATTCATTCTCAATTCGTGTCGTCACACAGTCATTCAACTGACGGGGAGGTCGACCACTACTATGAAATTATAGTTACATACAATGCTGCAACATTACTATCTACAACTGTTTTGACTATTCAGGGGAGAAAGGGAGAACGCAACATCATCTCTCCTGCTCATTCCATTTGTCATTCTTCATTGTAGACAACAGCGTGTAAACGCATCCGGCGATTGTTCAAGAACAGTAACAATCAAATTGCAAAAATGAATAGAGATGTTGTGGGATGAGACGCTGTACAATCTATTCTTTTTCTATTGATCAAAACCTTAAACAAATATAGCGTCGCCATGGTCACTGGACTGTTTTAAAGATGGGATTTGTACATTAGGCATTTTCAAAGAGAGTTGACTCAGTGAGTAATTCATTTAGAATTTG
Source organism: Synanthedon formicaeformis (assembly GCA_945859745.1). NCBI lineage: Eukaryota > Metazoa > Arthropoda > Insecta > Lepidoptera > Sesiidae > Synanthedon > Synanthedon formicaeformis. Next base: position 7,500,966 of record OX243972.1, read on the forward strand.
TTCGTATTGTTTGCTTAATTCTATATCGTGAATTGTTTGTTTACCTTTTTGATCAATGAAAAAAGAATGGACCTTAGGTAGTTTGTTGGGCATGAACGTGTGGCTGGTTCCATTCACAGTCGCTAGTGCATTGTAGGATCGTTTTAGTACCTAACAACTGTTAAGTACAATCTTAAAACGATAGCGATTTTATAAATTCTAAAGTGAAATCGCCCAAGCACAAAAACCAGGGCGTTTGTTACATAGAGACAGACAAGTAGAAAATATGAAATTGTAAACTGAAGCACACTGCCAGTAATCTTCATTTAACACATAGGTATTAAGCCCTCTTAACCCAAATGGCCATTGTAAACAGCTTAGAAATCTATTTCCCATGAAATATCTACTTGGTAATAAAATAAATAAAATTAATACATAGGTAATGACATCCAAAATTTCATGATTTCATTGATAACAGATAGACAGACAGTTACTTTCACATTTATAATGTTAGTTAGTATGGATTACAATAGATCTAACGAAACTTCCACAGTACGTATAAACATGGTATGTATAAAACCACTTAATGCATAATGCGGGTCAATAAACTAGTTTTATTTGATGATTCACAGCCCATCAGATAAATACATGATTTGATTAAAAGCAGACGAAGAGTAGGGTAACGCTGTTGAGTCACTTCATAACAGAACTTAAAAACATTTACTGCGGTTATTTAAACAATATTTAATATCAATATCAAGGTTGTTATGTTTAGTGCATTTAATTATTTACTATATTTTGTCTGCGACTTATATCTTGTTTAACTATAGTCTACGTTTTATTCTGATAAACAAAATAACAGATTATTAATGTTCCACAAATGAGAAGGAAAAACAAAAAAATTATCAAATTAAAAAATTAGCTTGAATTAGAGCATACAGCATACAAACAGAGAATTTTACTTTATACTATAACTAGCCATTGATCTGAACTATAGATGCGGCGTAGCAAGCAAAAAGCCCCGAAATCTTTGGTAGTATTAAAATCATACTTACGAACTTACTGAGAGATTGACACGCAATTCCAAATGTATATTGCTTTTATAAAAAGAAACTAGTTAAAAGTGTTCTGTACTAACGCATCAATGTATACTGCACAACGATATTGACTAGCTTACTACCAACAAACCGCTAGCCGATGGTACATCTGGGTGTAATACAACACGTGTTACGTATCACAGGGCCGCATTTGGAAGCGTGTAATTTAAAAATACGTAATATAATTTAATTGGATGTTTGATATAGAAATGAAACAACAAATAGTACGTGATTAAATGAATATTTAATAATAATCCGCGGTTTCGATTACAGCTGTTAAGAAGAAACCGCAAGAAACACAGTGTTCTTAACAAATTAGTGAAAAATAAGCATAATATGTTTAATTATAGTTACTTCAAAACTTATTATTTTTTTATGTAATTATATACATACGAGTACTATTATGATCTCTTATTGTCCCTCAAATAAAATAAGCTTATTGAACTTTTGCCGCTTTGTGAGTTGTTGTGTTGATGGATCTGTGTCATAATTTATGGAAGGTACTGCTGTATTTATTATTTTCCGATATCCCTTAAGATTCGTGTAAAAGTCATCATGACGGAAATGCGCAGAACATATAACACTTGAATTTGTTGGATTCCAATATTTGAGTACGTAATAAAATTTTCCATTTTTCTCTTCTTATTGGGTTAATAGGAAGTCTATTATAAACATATTATTACTGAATATCAATCGAAGTATTCACGCACCAATTTAAACACAAGCATAAAAATTTAGTACAAAACAAACAAAATTATTATTTTTATTTAAAAATATTACAAGTGCGGCCCTGGATCAATCGTCAAACATATTGAAATGATAAGTATATTTGAAATCTATATGTATCTCTTTCTACGAAAGGACGATCTTATACTACACAATAAGTAAGAAGGAGACAGCTATAAGGTTCAAATGCTTCCTTTTGAAATATGAAAAGGTTTAGCTAATTAATTAAATATTTTGTTAAAAACTACAAAATTAATTCTATTTATATGAAATATGTATGATACTTTTTCTTTTTGTCCTTTTTGAGGTCTATTTTTACATACTTTCACACAACACGATGGCATTTTGTCAATTTTTAACACAAATAAACAGCAACCAAACGGCTACAGCGCTAGCGAGCGACTAAGTGCGAATTCGTCCACTTCATCTCGAGTGGACGAATTGTATTACTACCATATTTTGTGGGCTACGCCGTGTCTATACTACCAAATATACTTATATAGTCTTTGTAACTAGCGATCCGCTCTCTGCTTGACCCTGGATGCAATTTATTATATATGTCGTCCGAATGGCCGGCGTGAGAGTCTGTACTTATTTGTTTACACATAATTAGGACGACATCGGGAGTATCACTGACATCTAATCTTATTGTAATCGACAGTCTATCACTACTACGATCGAAATAACAGTAGTTAACTAAAAGCCGAAGGAATGAAGTGCCACGATCCCTCTAGGCCATGCGATTCCCATTGGAGCGTGCTCTAGACTGTCGAGTGCCACCGCCCGCGCAGCACTCCCCACACACCCCCGAACCGATGCCAGACGTTTCGTTACACGCACAACCCTCAAATGCACGTGTTGCACCTCAAATAAAACACAATCATACCGACACGGCCTTCCTGACATACGCACGCCCTCGTGCGTTAATCTAAAAGAAAACATTACGTTACTCCACGCTCAATACACCCCATATTACTCATCACCAACGTGTAAGAGCCTACATAGAGCAAAGTTCACTTTTCCAGAGCTTCAGAAATCCACAAACTCAATATGTATCTCGTGATGTCATAATCTACTATCTCTCAATGTCACACCGCCCCTTAACACAGGATCTATTTCTCAATTTCGTATCGCCCCTTAAGTCTCTCAACTCAACATCACCCCGTAAATCTCTCAACTCTCAATATCGCCCCTTACTGCACCCACCACAGCTCCGCACCACCACCTGGGGACCAACACCCATATAGAGTGCGGCAGGCCAGGGGCTTGCGGCCAGTGACGGGAGTACAGCATTCGGCGTCACAACAACACAGTTCTCAAAACTCAACGCGTAACGCATGCCGCCTGGCTAACTCCGCGAGTTACCAGCGCGCACCGTTACCGTTTCCTCACAAGTTGCTCACCGCACGGCTAGCCCCGAGGGCTACCACTGCACACCTTCCTTTTCCCTCTGATTCTCTGATGACCAATCCCCTCTTTTGTCCGACACTTCACCCCCGACTAAATTCTTAAACTCTTGACTAGTAACCTTGCTCTATGTAATCTCTCGCTAATAAAGTCTCATTAATGCATGCTTCCTGCCACTTCCTTTAACAAAGCCCGATCCTTAGAAGCTATTAACGTTTTGAAGTTCACAACGGTCTATTTCTAATATCTACTTTAAATAAGTTTACAATCTAAATGTTTTGATTGCGTTCACTAAAATCTCAAAAACAATATCACCAAACATAGAATTACATGGCTGTATTCCTACTGAATCGTACTATGTCCATAAATCAAGTTGATATTGAAAGCTAAATGATTTAAATTTGAATTTGAGGTAAATCTTAAATTTTGGAGTAGGCTCTCGGTCCGATGCATTTTGCTTGCATTTTATTTCATAAAGATTCCTGAACCCTTTTATCTCTAGTACGAACAAGTCTTATATTTTGTAATTTGTATTACAATTACTGTTTTATTTTACAAAAGCCTATCACAATAGAAACCGGTCTTGAATCACAATAACTCGAGTAAAGTAATTATTATCAAACCAACACAAACGCTTATTTTTAGTTTCTACATACCGGTTCACTATTGTCTATACCACATTACATAGCGCTCTCTGTGACTTCCACTTAAACACACTGTGACTGCCACCTTCACCAGCGACATCACAATTGCTACAGCATCCAGCTACACAACAGTCACTCTCCTAGCGACAAAAACATAATGTGATAAAGTCAATAGGTATCATACAAGACAATCACATCATACATTGTCCACGGGCTCTTGTTTTAATAGCTTCGAGTTATCGGAATCAGACGGCATCCAAGTCCTATTTCGATTAATAAGTTGTAGATTATTAATGTTTTTCTAACAAAAATGCTCTGAATTGTTACATACACCTGTTAATCCACTAAAATTGTTTATCTCAAATTCTCAACCACTTATCTAGCTCAAAACTGTAAATTTTAATGTTATTTAACATAGAAATTCGTTATTATTGTTATATTTTCACTACTGACATACTGACAATAACAACATAAACAACATAATTGAAATATGGCTCAGACAGATGACAGTGACACCTCACTCAATTACAGTCCAAAATTATAAAAAGTTGATCTACGTCAATCTATTTGATCCGTCAGTCAACCAGCCCACGGCGAACGCCAGTACAATACTCTGCCTTGTTTGAAATTGAATGTTGGTACACTACATTGTAATAAAATCTTTGAATATTACTAACAACTGCCCCAGTGAAAGAAAGCAAATGTTAACTATCGATTAACCTTGTTATACCGCGACTTTACCTCAATGATTTTTTTTCTTTTTAATATTACCATCATCTAATAAAATCATTTTACCATCACCAATAACGATTCACTACTACAATTCAACTAGGTACTACTACACTACAACCATAGTTACGTTACTGACTACAACTCACTATTCATTCACTGATTAAACTCTCTTATCTCTTATTAATAGACAAACGCTTCGTCTTACACGAAATATTGCAACCCCAAGTAGAAATAATAAAAAGACCTTACTTGCGTAACTGTGCGCTTTGCACAGTTTTTTACCTCCTTTATGTTACAATACATATCCAGGGCCACTGCCCCTATAAAAGCAGCTGGGCAGTGAGGCTTCCACATGGCCCGCTCTTCACCGTGGCAGCGTTTCTTGAGACTTGTCACGTTTTTGTTTCACTCGTATCGTATAACAACACTTTAACAATCTTTGACTTTAACATAGCTACCGTGAAGCGTAACATTGTCTTTTTGAAATTATTCAAACGAATATCACTTCCACAACAACTTCACTTATTGTCGAATTGCGTCGAACGTTAGCTAGCACGGTATACATTTTTTTGTCACTTCGCCCGGACTTCGCCACTTTTTTTTGTTATGACGGCGCGGCACGGCAGCCATCTTGTCTTGCCATACGCATTGTATGTGTTGAGTCGACATGCGTAGTTTATTTTCAGTGCAATGTTCGTGCTATAGTTCCGGGTGCGGATCTTGTTTTCCATCTTTTCATCCATCATGGTGGGCTGCATCCCACTTCTGATGTCGTCCGAATGGCCGGCGTGAGAGTCTGTACTTATTTGTTTACACATAATTAGGACGACATCGGGAGTATCACTGACATCTAATCTTATTGTAATCGACAGTCTATCACTACTACGATCGAAATAACAGTAGTTAACTAAAAGCCGAAGGAATGAAGTGCCACGATCCCTCTAGGCCATGCGATTCCCATTGGAGCGTGCTCTAGACTGTCGAGTGCCACCGCCCGCGCAGCACTCCCCACACACCCCCGAACCGATGCCAGACGTTTCGTTACACGCACAACCCTCAAATGCACGTGTTGCACCTCAAATAAAACACAATCATACCGACATATAATATATAAACAAACCTTTATCCCTCCTTCCATTAGTGAAAACCGTATCCAAATCCGTTGGGTGGTTTAGAAGTAATTAGTAGAGAAACAGGCAGACGCGGACGGCTTGGTTGCAAAATATTGTTTTCTACTTTTAAATAAAAATTTAATTAGCTTTAATTACTATTTAAGACGCCTAAAACGATTTAAAATTACACTAGTTATGTAAAGTAAAACCGCTATCACACTAACATTCAATTTGAAGGAAATCAATTTAGGAAATCGGAAGTTGTAATTTGCAATAGAACATTTTATATTCTAAATTTATTGTGTCATTTACTTTTATATGTTGTACCTATTTATTATTAATTTAGTGTATATTTAGTAATTTATAATTTGTTATTATAAATAAATATCAAAAAATAAATTTTAACCAATTCATGAAGCACACGATACAGGCTTGCAAGCCTAGTGTGTGTTTTCACACTAGTGTAAATAAATAAAAATAAATAAAATAAAAAAAAAAAATAAAAAAAATTTGATTCTATTAACTATCTACTTTCAACTCTATTATCTTCGATTTAGACATATTTAGAAATCAATTTAGTGTAACTAGTGTGATTAACTGGTTCACTACTTAGGTTCCTAAATTGGTTATCTTGAAATTGAATAGTGTGATAACCGCTTTACTATTGCTGAAGAAATAGTGTGATTATTGAAACAGACCTGTGTGTACTGCGGGGAGGGCGGTCTTGGCTGATACTTGGACGCCATGCGTGCGCCGGCGCCGCAGCCTTGAGCGGTCGCCGCCGGCGGTTCATCTTCCGGATAATAAAGGTGAACGAAGTCCTCCGTGTCCAGATACGTATTGATCAGCATAATTCAATCCAATATCAACTAATAAATTACTTATAACACTGTCTAACAAATCAGACTTTGGCCACTTTTAAACACTAGTTAAACATTTAAATCACTGCACTTGGAAGCACACCATCGGACCGACGATTTGTAACGTTCCATTTTCGCGTCTATACGTAGACGATATAATATAAATATTTACAATACAATAGTAGGTATATATAATTTAATAATAATAAATAAGTTAATACACTTGTATATAAAATCACATTTGCACCGTATCAAACACGCAGCTTTCTGTAAGTGGTCAAAAGAGTAATGTTTTTAAGAGTTCAAAAGACACAAAACTTTCAAGACTCTTGTGTCTTTTTTACTCAATAAGTACTAAATTTGATAAAATACATAGAGAAGCCGGACTAAAGATTTATGGGTTCTAGTACAGACGTTAATTTCCGCAAATGGCCAATTTTGATTTAGTTTGTGCATCACACATAGAGCTAAGCGTAGGTTTATATTCAGATTTTGTTATATTCAAATGTGTTGACAAACAATAAAAAATTTAAAATGTTTGCATGAATTTCTGATTTTTTCGAGAAATGCTTTTTTGCTTTAAAATTATTTTATTTGCATATATTTTTGAATAGCTATTTTTTTATATTGCATTAGTTACTGTGTTATTAAAAAAAATACAAATGTTAATTTTACTACTATAATTCAAATATTAAATTTTGACGACTTTTATTAACAAAATATCTAATAGTATGGAAACCGTTTAACTCTTTCCATACAATTTAAACTTTAAATTTTAAACTGTGCTTGCTGATCGTTGTTTATACACAAAATGGTTGAAATCATAAATAGCTATAGATATAGGGATATCTAAGCCTAAACTAAGTAAGTAAGCGGAATTTGTTTTGTCTAAGACAAATATGTAATATGTTTGTTATAATATCCCCTTGTATGTTATAATGTTTGTTATAACACATGTCTCGTTTTTGCAAATGACCCTAATTGTTTGATGATTCAACGCTCAATCGTCTTTAATGTCTTAAATGAATGTTGTAAACAATTCTCTATTACAGGGTCACACATTGACGTCATTCGTAACAATATGGTGCTAGATATTGAAACAGTTGGTTTGACAAAATATAATAAGAGAACAAGGTACGTCCGCGGGTTAAATAAGAGTGTTTATTTGGTTTAAACGTTGGCACATCGATTTTAGCTATACAAGCCTCTCGGCCTAGTTCCTGAATAGTAAAAGCAGAGTTTTAGCAATAACGAACCAAGATAGGCAGATTATTTTAAGCTAAACAGTGTTTTAGCTGTTTAAAATTGCAAAATGTATCCTAAACCTTAAGGGCTAAACCTTTAGCCCTCGGTGAACCTTATAAAAATGACGGAAAAAATGGGCTGTGACTATGTCGTGGTCACAGCCGAGTGTTTACGTGAACACGTGTACGTTAGAAGTAATATTTTCTTTGAGCGTATTATATGTACATCCATTCGTTGATCCTTTAGCTATCGAGTGGTGTAATTAAATTTTGGATGTAGATGATAGATATGTAGCCACAGCATAAAACTGTACCTCTCCGGTTTTGTTATCATCAGTTTTCTGAATTGCCTCCAACTATGGAAGCTTCAAAGACGCATTCACGTCAAAACGTTAAGTTGTACCGGACTGACTCAAATGAGGAGGCGATTTCCGAAACTGAAGAGAGTATTTTGATTTTATGAGTAGTCTTTTTAATGTAAAAGTAGGCAGGTTTTCTGACTGTCCACTTGGTGGTTGCACCGTCGCCGATTAAAGCACTCAATGTCATAGGCGAGTGAAGTGGCAGTTGCATTTGCAAGTGCACTGCCGACCTTGATAGTATAAAGGACAAAGGCAATAGTGGTGCGAATATCATTAGAATGAATAATGTCACTGTTGATGGAGTCACAATGTGAATCCAGTTGCACTTATAAGTTGTTGTTTCAATAGCCATCCAATAAACTCATTGACAATGTTAAAAAAGTTTAAAAACTTATATATATAAAATGAGTTAATAAGTTTAGATAAGTATTACTGTAGAGGAAAGAATAAATATCAGTGCCTCTTTAATTTATATACAACTACATAATTTATACTTTTAAATTTACAATTACATTTTCCCTTCAGTTTAACATTTTAACAACGATAAAGAGGAGTTTTATAAACAAAATTACAGTTCCTTCACTAATACTCTAAAATGGCTAACCTAACTTCATCATTAGCAACGTTTAATCTACACATATTATATAAATAAATAAAGGTGTGTTTGCTACGATGACGTTTTGTAATGTAGATATTGTAATATGACTGGTAGACATGTAACCGTAATAATCTAAATATCCCATTAGTCGGCGTGGGTGTGTATTAAAAGTGGCTTCTAAGCATATTAAATGTGACAATTTTAAATGTAAAAATATTACTTCATCTATATAGACTGATTTTGAATTGTAGTTCTATCTGAATTGTGTAATAACCCCTACTTGCTTCCATCTACGACCTACAATCAATAAATGTATAAAGTCCAATGTGCCATGTATAGATCCATGTATCATTGTGGAAACTTTTAAAAAACAATATGAATCGATGAAAAAAACAATTTCTAACGACGTAGCAAGTGATCTTGATAAGCCTTATGTTACGTTTAGGTTGTTGTTTGAAAGCATACCAGTGTTCAAGAGACTTAAGGCGATACTAAGAGCCAAAACGGGATATTCAGAGGCTAACTCCTCTTTCATAAATCAACATAAATTTCCGAAAAAAATATATGCTTATTATTGATATTTTATCTATATAAGGTACAAATAATACTGGTCAAACTGTTTAACTACTATGTGATAAAAAAATCTAAATGGAAGTCGTTTTTGGCTGAAAACTTGTATCTTCTTTTAAACGACAAGGAATATTTACATGATTCTTTTTTTTAAATTTTGGTATGGATTAGACCTATATACTGTACAATTAATGACCTAATATAATAGTTTTTCAAGTCATTATCCATATTTATCTTATTTTACCTAAACAAAGATTTAGCGGGTCCGTGCGCGGGCGACGGGCGGCAGTGTAGCGCTGAACGTCGTACGGGGAGGTTGTGCGTCTCGTCGCAGCGCCGGCTTCGAATAGTTTTTATCATTGAGCAGGTGATAAACAGATACGACACTGTTTTGAAGTGAAGTTGATAGTTTGTTGTGCAGACATTTTTAATAATTTGGACAGCTATATTATAATATTGTACATATTTTTATATTGTAAATCAATATTTACATATATACAATATAAACAAATTTACGTTTTAAATAAAATCTTTATAAAATTATTTGTAAATGGATTTCCTCACCATAAAAACTATATTTTTACAAAACTTACACATTCCTAACGAATTTAGTCTTCAAATACCCTAAAAGCTTTCCAAATGATTCTAAAGATTTCCCCACAACACACATAGTTTTTCAGGTCTAAGTCACAATAGATCGTGGAATAGGCCTACCGGGGAAACCACGTAAAAAAAAACGCGCTAAATACACACTACCTCACTGGTGGCGTGGAAACATGTGCATATTATGAATATGGATGAACAAAAACTTTGTAAGCAAAGATCACAATAAATGAATTTCAATTTCTAATTTGTGTTTTCATATTTAGTATTAAAATAAGCTTTTTTGATAAATTTATTACATACCTATATATTTTTTATATTTTACGCTATATCCCCGCTGATTAAGAACCGATTTTAATCATTTATTTTGTTAAAATGTTAATCTCGACAACTCCCTTAAAAAGAACCCTCAGAATTATTCAATTTTACTTCTAATTTTTAATATCCAATATAAAATTAACATGGAATCCATAATTATGTTTTTTGATAAAACCGGTCATTACTATCTGCTAAATATGTCATAGTTGGTTTCAGTAAATATTAGCTGTCTATTTACACGCCATATGATATAAAACTAGAATTGTAAATAAAATATACTATTAAAATATATAAATAAATAAAAGTTAACCATTTTTTTGCTGACGCACCTCAAAAATGCTTTGTGAAGTTAGGCATAATATATTCAATATCAAATGTTACCACTCTACTTTATTTAGTCTTTGACTCGTTTCACGCGATCTCTAAGTACGGGTGGTGCGGGGGCTACATCTTAGCTCCGCCTACTCGCGCAAAATCCATCGGCTCTTAGAATCACCTTAAATCTAAGGGAGAGTTGACGTCATCCATAAAACTTTTATAAAATGTTCGGAATTCCGAGTTGGAAATTCCCAGAACAAACAATCGTGTGTGTTTCAAAGTTATAGACTTAAGTTAAGTTATAGTGGAATGTTAAGTTAAGGAATGCGGGAGCGATAAGAGTAATAATAGTTAGAACATTTAAAACAGATTGATTTATCAGCATCTGTTGCATACCTCACAGTTAGGGAAATCAATGTTTTACAAAGATGAACTCTGGGTTTTATTTAAGTTATTTTTATTGATAATTAATTTCGTTTAACCGCAAAGAAATTAAATATGAAATCTTTATTGATTTTAAAATTAAGAAACACACGATTTGACCTTACATTTATTTGAGTAAAAAATTACTATTTCCCGGTGTAAGAGGAATTGATAATAAAAAATTACAAATATTGAATAATTTAAATTTTATTACATAAAGATTGCGCATGTTAATTACACAATTCACGGACAAGTGCTAATTGTACGTGCTATTTATGTTAGTGTTATTTCAATATATTATGTATAGTAAGTAAGAAAAACTTATATTTCAAGTTATGTATCCGAGTGGCGCTGGACTGGAACCACGTCTTTTTCAATCTTTATTGGCATTTCATTAAAAAAAATTCAAGTTTACTTGATGAAAACACATTTTTTTTATAAAACAAGGCTCTATATTGTATTAAGTATTAGGTACTAGGAGCGCGGAGACTATCGGGAGGTTGAACATCGCGGATTGCAAATAGCGTCGACCAACGGATGCTTGCTCCACTTTCAGCGGTGTCGGCGTAGCAAAACTGTGGAAGAATGCGGTCAACGGGCGCCTACTGGCCGCGTTAATTGATAATACGCTGTGATACCCGATCAATTAAACCCTTCTTCTATTATTGTTTGATAACAACTAAACCCAAAATTATTTAAAAGTACTCTTATTTTATGGTAGGTGGCTTCTACAGTCGTCTAAGGGTTTATTAGATGACAGTGATGCAGGAATTTGTTTATAGCACGTTAGAATAAGCCCAGTTCCATAACACATCAGAAAAGGGTTATCCTTAATACCCCTATTAAGGCCCAATAGGAAGGTAAGATATTTAATACTAGCTGGCGCCCGCGACTTAGTCCGCGTTAAAAAAGAAAAAAGTAGCCTATCCTGTGTCCCGTACATCTAAATTTTTATCTACCAAGTTTCATGAAAATCAGTTGATTCGTTTATGAGTTATGGAGGAACATACATACTTACATAAATACAGAAAAAAATTCTAAAAATGGTCAATTTAGTTGAAACTAAATTGACCATTTTTAGAATTTTTATCGTGTTTATAGGCTCTATACATGATACTGAAGTATCATGTATAGAGCCTATAAACACGATATCTCTGAAAACAAAGTAACTTACTCCATGACCAACCCTTACAGATTTATTATTAGTATTGATGATTATTCATATTATTATGCAGTTCTTTTTAACCGACAGGCAAAGCAACGCTCCTATTTATGGTATTGATGGCAACGACTGCCCCAGCCACCATAATTATCTTCACAGTCGGTTTAGTATCATTTGTTGTTAGTTTTACGAGTAATAATGCACTTAATTAGTACATGAAATAAGTAGCGTATTTCCCATTTATAATGAAAACATGCATGTTATTTTTTAATTATGGTTTCAGTGCCGCTAACGTAAATAATAATAAAGAATAAAAATAATATAATAAAAATAAACGCAAATAACATTTGCATTTACGAAATCACTATTAAAACGAAACTTGCGCGATTAGTTCTTGCACAACTAATTGAAGCTAGTAAAAAACGATCATTTATCGATGCTTCCTTGCATTATCGATTATTCGATAAGCACGTTAAAAAACGACACTTTTAACATGTTGTGCAAAGTTAATTTTGATTGCAGCTAAGTCTGCCAAATCTATATATAAATAAAAAACAATATAAGTATGTTTGTCCGCTCAATTAATTTTAATTCGATTTTCACTTATGGATAGCGAGATAACGAGGAGAGTTGTGGCACAGTTGACGTGTAATTGTCGCTAAATACTGTATACATTTACTAAGCAAATATGTTTACGTATAATATTTTTTCTGCTAATAGAATTAAAGTAAACAGGCTAAGTGAAAATACGGTATTGCTTCAATAGATATAAAATTCAAGACAATTGTAAAACATAGTAATTTAGCTACAATTTCTTTAACGTTTAAGTGTGGTTTAAGTCTCATTTATTGTTAATTCATATAAGATTTAACATTTGAACATGACCACTGGTATCAGTTACGATAGTACGGTACTGGTACGGTGTAGGCAGCGGATGGACTCCGCCCGGTTGTATTTTAATAGCTTTCTACCCACATTGCTCTGCTCTTGGAACAGTTTTAAATTAAGTATTGTTTTAACAAGCGCCAGTGAGCCCTTCGCCCTTCACTGTTCTTTCGCTACAGCGTATCGACCTTGCGTAGTACCAACTTTCATTATCGCTACCGGAAACAATTTGCATGATTGAGTAACAATCTACCAAGCGTCAAGGAAAATTTACGACACACAGAAGTAAAGTAGGTACCCTATAAAAATCCTCGTTGGAGAAAGACATCCTGGTTGAAGAATTTAAGTGAATGGTTTAGTATGACTACTTGCTCACTTCAACTTCAAGGATGCAGCACTTCAACTTTCAAGGATAAGATAGTCATGATGGTCACCAACCTTCATAGGAAAATGGCATTATAATAAATACTCTCAAAATAATAGTCATCTTATAGTTGAGATTCAAATATATCTTTGAATCAGGATCGAACAGAAAACAGCATACTGTAATACCGACTAAAAAGACAGCGGTGTTTGTTGATAGGTCACATAAGAATAGATAGCCAATCTGATTACAGCCCTGGAGGCATATCGGATTGATTGATAAAAAAAAATGTATCGCCGTCAAAACAAATTAAACTGTTAAATGATACAGTTATGTTTTACATACGTAGGATAAATTTATATTACAGTACAAAACATGAAATCAATGGAAAGAAGCGGTCAAAGCGGTCGCGTATCATGTTCCAAGACCGCAAAACGCGTCCAGTTGTCGCCCATTCGCCGACATTCTCATATTACCCGCAGCAAATTTACATTTACATTTTAACGGTACAAGTTTCGCGCAAAAATCGCACTAACCACCTTCGTAACAAGACGCAGCGGTTACAATACACCGTTTCAATGTGCGTTTCACTACGGTTGTGTTACGGTTGCATGTTATATGATAGGCTAACGTTCAAATTGACATGTACTAACGCTAGTGTATCCGTGTATGTATAAAATTGCGGCGAGGAAAATGCATGTCTACAATTCACCGTAACGCTCGCCAACATTTGATACAGAGGAAGGAATCGCATCACAACTAGAACACCTAGTTTCGATGTAAAATTTAACACGGTAAATATTATACTAATGAAGGAAACTAAAACACTATCGGTTAATTAATAGATGATGTATGAAGCCAACAGACACACGCTCAAAGATAAAAACTCATTATCTTAATATTATTTCTACTTAACCGATCGTCGTAAATTTTGCATACACGTTGTCAGGGAAACAAAAAAGGACATTTAGGATCACCTCTCATTCAGAAAAAAAAAATTGTTTCCGAGGGATCATATTAAAAAAATCCACTCCTGACAAAAATAAATAAATGAGAAATAAAGATTGAATTATAATGTTAAAAAAAACTGTCAATTTGAAACTGAATGGAAATATTTGACATTGCTTGCATCAGAAGCTAATCAAAGAATTTCCGTAAACAATTCACATTAAAACAAAATAAAGCCGAGAAAAGTGTGCCAAGGCCTGTTTTCGCTGATATCACTATACGTGCCGAAAATCACGACGAACCGGTGTTTCTATTCCCGTACGGTAACTACACTAACATACGGCATTCGACAACCCATTCGACGACCTTCAGTCGTTTTCCATTTTGGACAAAAAAATACTCGTACTGCGAGTATATAAATGTTAACACATAACAAACTTGTGTGTTAATTTCTGTGTGTATAGGTATTTTGTCGATCAACTCGTTGGAGAGAGCTTTTGGGTTATTCACACTAACTACGCGTTGCTAAACTTTGCTGTATTTATGAATGACGCGACTTTACCATTTCATTTAACAAACTTTATCAGTCTATTTATATTTTATAAACTGAATATAATAAAATACAATTTAAATGATAATAATAACCAATTTTATTATTATAATTTAATTTATATTTTCAGTATAAATTGCGCAAATATAACTTGCGACTAAAATATGCATCGTGTAAATTTTCCAAAAAATCAAAACTGATCTCCCGTACTTTGCAATGTAAACAAGGTAATTAAGATAATAGATACCGCTGAGGACATTTAAAAAAGCGTATAGAATCATAATAAGCAGAAAAAACACCAGTAACGGTTATGGAATAAGCAATTTGTGACATAGTAAATAAATCTTCTAAAATAGAAAAAACATTCGTCATGATGATGAAAATAGACTGTAATCAAATCATGTTTGAATCTGTATAAATGTAACTAGAATAAGAAACTTTTGTTTTGAATTAATAATTCAAAATAGAAAAATAATAAAGACATAATAAAAATATATATATTCACATTTAACTATTATTAAAGTAATTATTTAATAATTGCTTTTATAATAAGCATAAGAGCAATTTCAGTGAGGGCAAAGACAAAATAACAATTTTAATAACCACTATTGACTCTATTGGCTGGCTATCGACCATTAGCCATTTCATATGCCCATATTTCATTATTAAACGATCAGTTGACTGCATTTTAGATAAATCTAATTCACATAAGCAATATGTTCTCGTATCGTGGCCGCAAAAAGCCCATTATCCTTTATTGCCACGAGTGCAGTACAGACATAAACAACTTGAACAAAGTCTCAAGGATATTTACACTTTTTTCCAGCGTATCAACACACACCGAGCATCAGCTAAAATAACACAGCTTTATATTTCGTGTGTACCTACTTGAAATGATTTTGAGTTTGTTGATTTATCACCAATCACATCTTTATAAAATACACTAGCTGACGCCCGCGACTTCGTCCGCGTTGAAAAAGAAAAAAGTAGCCTATCTTGTGTCCCGTACGTCTAAATGTTTATAGCTACCAAGTTTCATGAAAATCAGTTAATTCGTTTAAGAGTTATGGAGGAACATACATACAGAAAAAAATTATAAAAATCGTCAATTTAGTTTCAGTATCATGTATAGAGCCTATAAACACGATTTCTCTGAAAACAAAGTAACTTACTCCATCACCAACCCTTACAGATTTATTATTAGTATTGATGATACAATTACCATACAACAGACGCGACAAAATTATATATTTTTCGCAAAGTATGAACGCGAAGAAGTTTAACCCCCGACGCAAAAGTATAATATAATTCAAGTAGCATTATTTAATTTTTGGTCATGAATTATATGCTACTATATTATATGCTATATATATTGAAGTATATACTGTGCAGTGCTATTAGTTATACAGGGTGCGTAGAAGCACAGTTCAAATGTCTCATCCGCTAGTCAGTCGCGTGACAATCAACGGAAAGACGTCTCTCTCACGCATGCAGACTATACAAAGCGAAGGGTCAACTCGATAATAAATTTTTAGTATTTTTAATAGTATGAGTAGTAGTAGTTATTTTTATATTTGGTAACTAGAGAAAATATTACATCTTTATTGCTGTGACGACGGTGGCGTCGCCACATTTTTTATATTTTTAGATGATTCCTCGGGAGCAGTATTTTTCTGGATGAAAGGTAGGTAACTACTCTATGTCATTTCCTGTACAGTTGACAACTTTAATGCAACATTTCATGACAATCGGTTGAAAGGGAACAGACAGAAAGGCAAATATTATAGTATGAATGAATTAATGTGAAAAATTGAATTCAAAAGTTTTACCATCACGCTGAGCTAAGTGTGGCTCAATAATAAACATTATCATCTTAACATTATATAAACAAAGATAACATTTGATCTATTAAATAGTAAATAAAATAGATACATACATTGTATGTAGCCGTATTTATCAAAATAGATAACACAATACTACGCCGAGGTGAAAATGGATCAACAACCGTAATAGAAGTGTTAAACGCGGTAAATCCGCGACAAGTTTCCCTATACTACTCCAGACAACGTGGCGAGATCTTATCTGCATGAAATAGGAGTCCTAATAGAATAAAAGCCACATTATACTAGTATTTACTTACCTTTCCCTTAGCGCTTGCGGCGCGAAATCTCGTCCAATACCAATAGTTTATCAAGCAGGTAAACTTTATTGGACAGTATCTCTTTCTACCTTTAGAAATTATTATTATTTTATATTAAAAGTACATTCACTACACATAAATTTCCAATGCATAATGTAATATGTTTGTATTGTATATTCATATAAATTTACTTTAGTTTATATTTTTTTAACTAACTAGCCCTTGTTTCGTCTGCTCAATTTCTGTTGTGTAAATACGCTTCTGAAATACTTGTGTAAATATTTATTATTTACACCTGTACTAAGTAAACCTAAGACTATAAGTGGCAACGAGTTACGAGTAAAATTCGATAAAATTGACAATATTATACGACTAAGGGCCTCTTTCACGAACTAAAAGTAAAGTGTTGATTAGTTACTTTTAGAAATCATTTTCTGTTTTATTGAATTATGCACTCGGTTTACTGCATCATTCGATAGTTAGGTGATTTTTTTAAATATTATTTTCTATTTACTGTTTGGGACGTTTACCGTACAAACAAAGGTATATCAGCTAAATTATTCCCGGTGACAGGTGACTTTAAGTGACGGCTTAACCTACTTGACGTTCGTGAAATAGGCGCTAAGAAAGATGTGACTGTAATTGCATTAATTAGTTAAATAACATCTAATTAATAAGTTAAATAACCAAATAGAATGATTAAAATAGGAAAAATTTGCTAACTGTCCCAGTTAATATTGAACGATATTTGGTAGTAGATGGTAGCCACCTATCATCAAGTAGACCGTCAGCTTGTCTGTCGAGTTTGATATAAAAATATAAATAAAATGGGAGCAGACTTTGTCACAACACCTGAGTGTGGAAACAGAAGAATTTTCTTCCTCATAGTCACACGAGTGTGAGAATTCCATTCCCTCCCCATCCAAGAATTCCATTCCCTCAAGTGTCCGACACTTGTGTGAATTGAAAGAGCTAGAATAATTTGATTCTTAAATTAATCATCTGTATCACTGAGAATCCCTAAAAAGTCAAGAGCTTTGTGAAACGAACGTTGAATGCCACGGATAAGCGTTGTGATAAAATATAAAAGCAATGGCTCGTGTCAGTAGAACGAGGTCGGTCTTCCGGCTCTCGTGTGACCTCTCTCTAGAAAAAATGTCATATTTTCAATCCGCATTGAAAATAAAAACAATAAATTATATTGAATTAATAAATTATTAGATTTCAATCGATAATATACCAGGTCAACATGAAGCGCCAGCTAGTTGCATAAAAACCGGCATATTTGAGATGTTTTGTATATGGCGGAATGGCGTAACGAACGAAGGTCGACCAATAGCATTCGCACACGCCCGGCCGTACGTACAAAACTACAAACGAGTCGTGCGAGTGAGCCAGTCTGCGTTCAGGCGCCACAGGATCGACCATGACCTTCAACCTGTACGATGAATCGCAGTAAACAGATCCATCGTACCAAGAAAAGATGCAACGTTGGCATTGGCTGTTAACAAAAGGCTATAAATATCGCAATGAGTGTTAACAATGAGAGACTATATCCTCTGGATTTTAATTAAAAAAAAGATTCTCAAACAACGATGGGAAGTGACTTGCAAATATTGTAAATGAAAATCTTGTAACTACACACAGAGGAAAACGTTTGTTAAGAGGTAACGCTAGCAGCGTTTTTCCATACAAATGTAATCCCCTGTTTTCTCCCTGAATAATCCTTCTAGAGCAAACATTTTTTGTCATAAAATCTAGTTCTGCAAAAGCTATGCCCCTCTTATTTATTTTTTTGTATCAACTAATTACATAAGAAAATATGACTTCTCAAAAATCGTAATAAATTGCCCTTTTATGTCACCCTAATCAGACGACTATAAAACAAATTTGAATAATTTTCAAGATAAAAAAAAATGATAGGGGCATAGATTAGTTCTTCTTGAAAATATTTGTGTAAAAATTATTCGATAGGCTCAATTTTTAGAGGAGAAAACAGGGGAATACGAAACCTCGATTTAGTCAAAAATTATGTAGGTATAATCGGTCTGAGCTGCATTTGTCCCTATCGCACAATACGGGGGAAGGTTGGAGGTGAAGGGGGTTCAGACTAATACGTATATAACTAAGGAAGTGGTATTTATCGATAATATTATCGATACTCTAGAGTTGTTTATCGATATCGATATTTATTAAACAGTTATCAGTTTTTGCATTTATCAGTTTTTATCTTAGTTGTTTCTTGTAGGTCAGGTCCCTATCCAACAAAACTTACAATTACAATTTTACAAGTATCATTTTACAAGTTTGTAATATGTGCGTACCACAAAATATACAAGTAACAAATTTGTAGTGGAAATTAAATTGTATCGACAAGTCTACAATTTATTGTTCATAAAACTTTAAATATTACAAATGTTTTTCCGGAAAAATTTACAAATATTTAAATATACAATTGTAAGTTTAAGATTCGTGTTACAGTAAATTGTAATAATAAGTACACAAATATCGCCCCTTCGCATTAAAAGTGTATAATCTCAAAACCTACTAATTTTACTGGAGAGCGTTTTAAAGATTCAACGTGTAATAGTTTTAATAATAATGAGCTCTTCAATGTTTATTTTTAATTTTTGGCTAGGTACGTTATCTATCTTACAAAGTAATTTAAAACTATTATTTTTTTGCTATATATAGTAGTCAAAACAAGGCTTAAAAAAATAATCATTTTGAGTTTAAATACTTTTTTTGATAAAATTTTGCCAAACATAGTTTTGACGAAAAACATAAGGCAGTAAGTATTATTCATTATTCTATCACAAAAACTGTACAATTACCCAATCATACAATTTTGAACGGAAAATTGATTCAAATTTTGAAAAATATTTAAAGCAATTATTTTGAGATTGTATAATATTAATGAAAAAGAATGCTTACTCTTGCCTAAAATTTTCGTTTTTGAATAATTTTGAAGAGACACAGCGCGTGAACTGCTCGGTAGCTTGATCGTAACGATCGTAACTAAAAATTACATACTATTCGCGCGACAATATACATAAAAATTACATACTTCGGCCAATTTAAAACTATACATAGCGCTCTCTAGTGAATGTTGGTTGAACTACGTTCTTTAATCAATATTAATATTTAAGAGTTTCTACTGCTGATACCGAATGTTTCCGCACATTAACTCAATTTTGATAGTTTTTGGGAATTGTACAGTTTTATTGCGAAGGGGCGATATGTAGAATTTTTATAAAAATTGACGTATCGCTTCGTCTTCCTTCTCCTTGCTAAGTTAATAGCAGGTGTACCTTTGAATTGGGAGTACAATAATGATTTTAATAATCCAGCAACTGAGGTTTTTTTTTTTCGTAACTTGCAGACTTTCCAAAAATTTGACGCAGTGATACGCTTGCGCCTCTTTATAGCCCACAATTCATTATCACTCTGGCCAATTGTAGAACGTTGAAGCTCTTCAGCTTTTGCCTTCGATAAATGATAATACGACATTCTTTGTAAATTGACAAAAAACAGAGAGCAGTTTTTTTTTTCGAATATTTGTCTTTCCCTTGAGTGCATCCTGTTTAGTGACTCGGATGAAAATTATTAATTTTGATAATATCATTATTTGTTTATCCAGTCGCAATGCTGAACTGTTACACTACGATTTTTTTCTAATAGTAAAAATAATTACTAAAAATCCGGTTCACAAGCCGAGTCCAAACAGTAGAGCAAATCAGAATCAAGTCCATCAACAAATACTAATATGA
The DNA here is from genome assembly GCA_945859745.1 of Synanthedon formicaeformis. NCBI lineage: Eukaryota > Metazoa > Arthropoda > Insecta > Lepidoptera > Sesiidae > Synanthedon > Synanthedon formicaeformis. Next base: position 7,521,778 of record OX243972.1, read on the forward strand.
GCGAGTAAGTTGAAATATGAAAACAAAACGCCGATTTGGCGCGGCGCGCGGGTGCCGGGTGTGGGCCCCTACGCTACGCACACAAACACAAACTATTCACACACACATAGACAGCTTGTCGTTCGGGCGCAGCGCGATGGCAATACTTTCTTCAAATACCTATTTTTCAAATTTTGCTGTACCCGAGTTCCCTGTTAAGGTTTAACTCTTAGTAGTGAATACAAACATTTTGTCGAAATGAATAAATAAAAAATAAACCTTCTGTCCATGAAACAATTTAAATTATTTTTAACTGACTACAATTTTATTGGCCTGTCCGTTCGCAAGTATACGTAAGAAAAATGCCAATTTTAGGTTTTTCTTCGTTGCCTATTCTGAAAGGTTTTATTTTTAGATTGCTCCTATATAAAGCAAGAAACAAAAACTAGGATTTGATTTTGGCTTCAACTTAAAATCTAGATGAGAATAATAAATCAAACGCAATCAAGCACTGAGTAACGTGTGCACATAACTATACATTTTGAAAAATATCACGGGAGATAAGATGACAATAGTCGAGCAGTCCCGGCCGAAAATCATAAGAAATAAATAAACCTAGAATTTTTTTATTAGTCAATTTCAATTAAATACTCGAATTGTTCACAATATTATTTCCTGTGGAATGGGTTTAAAAACCCCATCCATAAGAAATACAAAGTTGTTATGGAAAAACACGAGTTAAACTGACGTTTGAGAAGACTCACTCTTCCGTGTTAGACTGTAAACACTTCCCGGTGCAGCTAGATAACTGACGCTTATTAAATTAGCTGTTATGAAAGTTGTTTTGCATTAAATCGTGCCGTGTCACAAAACGGATGGGGTATATTTGTGTACAATGTAATGTTACACAGAACTGACGCGGACGTAGAAACATTCCACGACAAGGTCGTCTAGATATGACCGATCAAGGCCGCCATACCTCGATACCATTCATCGCACAGCGAGAATTATTTCTAAAAAAAGCATACTTCCTAAAATTACTCACGTGACTAGCTAGGTCGCAGGGAGAAACACAAGATGTTAACTTCTATTCTATTCCTTTGAAACCGCACACGATCGTGACCGTTTTCTCCCTGAATCGCGATTCGAGTAATAAATTCCCGGATATATTTATATCCAAAGTGAATGAAATATAGAAAATGGAACTGTAAATCACGAAACTCTCAATTCAACATCCCGCTATGTCACGTTGTACATAGAGTCCTATCGCACAGGCCGCAAATGATTTATACAAAGATCTCATAAGATTTATTGGAATCATAGCGAAGCATATCGAGTGAAAGTCGACTTGGCAGAAGGCAGGAATCACGAGGGAAAAGTATTCAGATGTAATATATGAACGAATATTCAGTCACATGTGCTGTTCACTGTAAATAAACTTAGACTAGACTTGTTGTTGTTGTTGTAATAATACTACAGATAATGCAGAACAAGCTATAATAAATAATTATTATACACTAACCATTGAGACCATTATAATAACCTCAAACACGCTAGGTACTACATCTGCAGTAAGTTGCGGATGAATTGGGTATCTGCAGACAACTTGATGCTGCAGAACCAGGTCAAGGTTACCATGTCATGGAAAAGTACACCAAATATCAAATCAATCGAACTTGTGGAAGTTAGTGAGCTAGTGAGTTAGTGAGCTTTAAAAAAACACAAAAACGGATCCAAATCGGTTCATCCGTTTGGGAGCTATGATGCCACATACAAACAGATACACAAGTCAAACTTATAGCACCCCTCTTTTGCGCCGGGCATTAAAAATAAAGCTTGGCATCAAAATGGTAGTTCATGGATTATTCAAATTAATCCAGTAGAAACAGAATTTACACTGAAAAATCTGGAAATAATGTAAAAGATAGACTTGTTTTGAAGTAACAATTGATCACGACAGTTCCTCGTGTTGACCGCGACCTAAAAACATCACGATAATTCAGCGAACTTTGCAATTCATAGTCGAGATACAACGCTGGAAGTGTTAAACGGTTTGCGTTCTAACAAGAAAGAACTTATTATTATATACGTATTCTCCCTACGAAAGTATCATAAAACAATCAAGATGATAGTGATTTGATAATGAAACGACATTTAAGTTTTGATGATACTGACCGTAAATTCTATTTATATTGACGACGTTGTATTACCACATAACACTTGAAAGCTGTTAAGAAATAGTCAAGGAGTACCTACATACCAAGAATTTATTTTATCAATCGGATTAGTTTGAAATTATGTACATTGAAATCACTAGATAAAAAGTAAAAAGCATTGCGAAATCAATTTAGACAAAAAAATCGTATAGAATAATAATGCAATAATTATGGTAAAAATGTGTTCTACGAATTCGTAAAGCCGCTGCCAAAATTGTTATCACAGATTATTGAAATTAGATCTTGAAGTGGGCCACGTTAGGGTTGGGTCTGATAATAGTCGATCGACGCCGATAAGCTTATAGTAATCTAATCAAACATGTCAACATTATCAAATCAGATCAACTACAAAGTCGATAGCTTACTAATTTTTGTGTTTTTAACTTTGTATACTAACGTTGTGTACTAATTTGAAAGAAACAAAGAACATGACATTTAAAAAAGATGGCATGGGTGGGTACGGTTGGGTATACACAATAATTTTGAATTATGATATCAATATTCAAATCCTAACTAAAATTGTTCATGCAGAAAGTTACTCGACCGATCAAGGGTACAGAAAAGAAAACTGGATACTTTTCATACAGAAAAAAATACTTTTCCCGTGGGATCATATAAGATGCATGGCCCGACAAAAATGAGCAAAAGCAATAAAGATTGAATAAATGTTTTAACAAGAAATTCTGGTGCGGACGAAGTTACAGGACAATAATAAAGTAGGTAGGTACGAAAGAGACAATGGGGAAATGCGACGTCAAATCAGGCGGCCGACCGGAAAATAGCCCGAGCGGTCGAGGTGCTGCCTGGTGTTAAGGCATCCCTGGGAGGTGCCCTCCCGTAAAATGGAGAGCATAGCGGGGGAGGCGCTAATGCGAGCCCAGGATCCTTCTGCTGCTGTGGAAGACCGCCGCTAGGTTTTAGTGGGTATAACTCTCTCACTAGGGGGGAGGGGAGTCCCACATAACCACACGTAACGCATTTCCTAGTGTCAACAAAAAAAAGGGTACGAAAGAGAAATGGAGAGATCCAGCCACGTGATCAGAAAATGGGTGCGAGACGTCGTTAACGATTTTCACTGATCACAGCTGAGACTACGTGTGGACATGCGCATTGAACCTTATTACCACGTGGCTGGCGTCGCGAGTAACTTTTAATTCGATTAATTTTATAATAACCTAGTTATACAACTATCGATGCTAGATTGCTCGTGTGAAAGTGATTTGATTTATTAACAGACAAAATAGACCGTATTCGTATATAGTTACTTAGTAATCTTGTCTGATACATACATATAGGTAAATACATATAGTTTGGATATACATAGTTGGAAATTTTGAAAATGTCATCGGTTGTTTGAAAATGATCATTTTCGTGACAATGAACCATGCAAATTGCTGCACATTTTTAATGACCAAACTACGTCTTTAGATATTTAAACCTATGAATTCATTGGTACACGCATGCGCAGAAGATACAAATTCGCCACGTGGCACTTTCCCGTTGCATAACCTCGTCTAAAGAACTTTTGCAATGGAAAAACCATTATTAAAAAAAAAACAAGACGTAATACGTGCGAGAGCAGACTGAATAATTCACACTTGTTTTAAATGAGATTTGCATTCTGACGACTTCACAATGGTAGTTATTGTACTTAATTGAGGAAATGCCAAGATGTATGAATAAAACGCTGGGCGACATAGCATAGCACTATTCTAATAGGTATAATTGTATATAATCTGATTAACTTAATTAGAATGCTGTAGGTGTCGCCGAACTATTAGCATATTGTTGTTATAACAGGTAAACGAACCGCGACTTTTGCATGAACAGTTTATTTAACTTTATCGTTAAGAATAATTTATTGACCGTGGTTATTTTTTTGCGACCGTGGTTATTCTCATGTATATTAAAAATATATTTAATTTGGAAATGTGCACTTTTCAAATAAAGTTCCTTGCGTTTCTTGAGATGAGTTAATGGAAATTTCAATTCATTTTTTGTCCGAATGTGAATTCTTATAGGATATACCTAGTTAATATGTATTTGTTACGTGTGTATAAATTAAAACTGTCAAAAAAAATATGACACGAAATATTTAATTTGAGTTAATAGATAAATCACCCGCATTTATAATAAGCTCTATCTATACTTACTGCGCCTTCTTATTTTCATTTTTCCACAAGGATGTTTTTTAGGATTTAGAATATTTTAAAGAATTTTTCACAATTTATACAGAAATACAATTTGAGACTTATTCTTTCGTATAGCGGATTGGATATTTTTCAATTTTAACATAAGTTTAATCCATAAAATATGCAAAATATAGGTTAAGGAAAAATATACAGTTCAGTGCCCTTTTTCACATATATATATGAAAACCGATTTTCTTTTTTATTAAATAGCATTAGTTTAGTGTTTTTGAGTATTTTTTCTTCATCTTTTCACCCAAATAATATCCAACGACGGGGTTAAATAAAAATTACATTACAAAAAAATATAAACTTTAAATGTACCATGTTCCCTTATATGACCATAAACTAATTGATTTTACCCGATACGCTACGTAAGTAGAAATTTAAAAAAAAAGTCACCGAATCGACCACGCCTACTAGAATACGCTGAAGCCACGTTGCACTAGACGATGCGCACACATGCAAACCGTTTCATATTGACACGGCACACACACACACAACACAGCCGCGTATAATGCAATGTGGCAGCATAACTTCGCCCGCCATTTTCCGTCCACGATTCTGTCTCACTGCGAATTAATTTAAGCAATATTTTGACCAGGGTTTCAGAAATTACGAGATTTAATTTATTTGTTCATAAAAAACTTTTTGCAGTTATAGCCTTGGTAGTATTTCTAGATTATCAATTGCTCATTATTTAAAATAAAGTCTGGGAAACTCTTAAAAGCAGATTATTAGACTTGAAGAATTTATAGATGAACTTTGAACGCGTCTGTCGAGTTGAATTGAAATAAAATTCATTCAGTGTTTTGTAGTGATTATTAGCCAACGTTTTGTTAAACCAACGACCTCGGTTCAAATCGCACTTTGAACAAAGCAATAACCACCTCAACGAGTAATTTCAATGGCATTGAATATCAAAAACATTTGCGGCAACATTATCCAAACATTGAAACATCAATTTAAAAAAAAATATCTATGTACTTGATATGTGTTATGATTCTAATTGGATTATCACTGTCTACTGGGAATTCATTGTTTAAAATGTTAATTTTAAATGCGGTCGCGTTGAAGAGGGAAAACCCGCCATAACGTAACGTGGACGCCGAGTGTACAGTGTCGCTTCTACGTCTACGTTGATACGATGTTATTACAAGCAAAATATTAGTGGGATAGGTTGTATAGTACTATTAAGACACAAATAATTACACTCTTATTGTACTACAACACATACAGTTGTATATTCTGACGTAATATCCGCTAGCACCATATTATTACAAAGCCATGTGCCGAGCACGTCGGCGCGAGACACGGCTGCCATACTAGAAATTCCAATGCGGACCTTACAACAAAACTATACGTTTTTTCCTTTGCACTTTACAATATAATCCATTTAAACTTTTCGAAGACTTCGCAAAACCACAGGTAAGAGAATTGGATGTTGATAAGAGCGGTGATTTGCTGTATATCCATATTATAATAGAGGCGTAGCGGTGTCGCATGAAATATGCGACGGACGCGCGCGGTAGCTGCGAGCCAACTGAGGAGGGAAGGGAAGGGAAGGCGCCCGGAGAGGGGGACGGGGTGAACGAGACGCGCGGTGCGGGGCGAGGTGCGGGGGAGACGCAGCAGCGTCTGAACCTCGTCTCTCGCTGCTCGAGAGCGTTCGTGAATTGTGCAACGTCAGCAGGCGCGTGCGTACTCGTATTTACCCCCATCTGGATGGCGCCCGGCATGGCATGACACGGCACATGCACGGCACAGACCGAGCCGCCGCAATAAAATAAAACCTCACCAATTCACCCGCATCGGTCAAGAATGACGAGTTTTCACACAAACTCTTGACTCCCATTTTTATTACTCGTCACAACCGCAGTGCGAGTCTATTGTATACGCAACGGACCATTTACAAGTAGACTGTCTTCGACAAAAAAAAAAATACAAACACCGCACTGCAGTGCGCGCTAGGCCTAAGCAAGGCTATAGTTTTTTTAAAGGTTATATAATTACTAAACATTATCTCAAACACGCTTCATCGATTTGTAAAACGGCTTTTTGTAATGTGTTGTTGTTGCACGATAAAAAAAATATATCTAGCGGAACAGTTAACTTTTCACTGTGACCAATACTGGAAGTCATTGTTCCAATGATAATAATACACGTGTTATTGTCATCATCAATGCAATTTTATTTAATAATTGTGCCTCGCATTCGTGTTTGAGTCATTCGAATTCTTTGCGATGTTTATAAACTAAATGATGACATAACCATAAACATGTCTGTAGGAAAAGTACCTATAAAACATTTTGTCAATTCGTTCAAAAATAAGGAACGAATACATAACATATTCGATAACATCGATAAATTGATTGTTATCTATACATATAATAAAATCGAGACGTGTCCTTATATTGAATATTTAAATAATATGGTTACCGAAAAAAATTATATAATTTTTTTATCTGTTTTTCTGTATGTTTGTGCAAGCTAATCTCAGAAACGGCTTGATCGTTTTGAATGCGGTTTTCACTGATATATATTGATCATTACCTGGATTAAACTATAGGATACCTATTTTTTATCCTGCAAAAATGTTAGGTTCCTGTGAGACTTATAAAACACGAACTACAACGCGTACGAAGTTGCGGGCACCAGCTAGGTACTCGTAGTAGAATAATATTAAGCCTATAGTTACAACTGTTACTTTATGTGCACTTAGAGTTTACAGTAGCATCAAGTGAAGATTTATTTTATGATTTTTTTTTTCTTATATAAGACCATAATTTATCAAGTTATTTATAATATTATCTAATAAGAATATATTCTTGGTTCTTGGGTTCACTAAAAGATTGATTGCCTGCGCAAAATTTAAACACGAAGACATAATTATGTATAAAAAGAAGAAGTAGCCCTATACCGGCCCCAACCAGGCCCCAACAGTGTTGTGCAATTTAAAATGTGTTGTCACGATCGTGTACGGATGCAAACGTCACTATCAATAGTTAGCTAAAAGATTCTATTGTTAATGACGTTTGTGGACACGTGTTGTCAGAGGACAAATAAAGCGACCATAATCCATAATATTAAGGTTTCATCTTTATCACTCTAGACTTAAGTACTATGATTCCTACTCTTTACTTACGCACTCAGGAAACAAAAAAATTCATTGACAACAAAATATCTGCTTTAAACTTTAAATTTCATTTACGAGTAGTTATTACGGTCTAAGTCATTCAATGGACACAATTCTCGTTGACATCGTTTTTTTTATAAAAAGGGGTTGTACTGCCGTTCACCACATGGTACGGAAAAAAAGGGGAGGATTGCACACACTAATAATTTCACATTATTATGTCATACACTAATGTCATACACATTATACACGAGTTTTGTCATTAGAATCCAAACTAGGTACCTATATTACTAAAATATTATAAATTAGTTTGTGACGATTGATGTATGGATGTTTATTAAATGCATGTTTGTTATTCTTTCATTCAAAAAGGGAGATATAGTTTATACAGGTGGGAATTACGCTCAGTTATTCGTTTTTTTTGTGTGCAAAAAACAGTGTGCACCGGTGGAAATTCATTCCCCACTTTGTGAAGCGAAGTAATTCGCGAATTTTGCGAGATGATACCTGATGTCAGCAGGACCTGTATTGACAAAATTTTGACAGAACATTTAGGGTTCGCCATGGTTGGTACAAGGTGCCCCAATGTCCACGATTCACGCATAAAGAAGATGACCCATTGTATGCAAAAATGCATTTAATCTCAACGAACGAGTATGTCGAAAAATAGTAAAAAGTTTTTGGAAAAACTATTTCCAAAAATGTATTATTTAATATCAATAAACATGTTTTTTTATTGTGAAAAATCATTGGAAACCTTATTTTATGGACACACTTAATCTGTTTCCGAAGCTACATTCCATAACGCATTAGCAATGACCTTTTAAGAGGTAACAGACCCTCGGGCAATGAAAACGTTCATCTATACATTCCAGGGACGATTTTAATCGAATGCGAGAGCGTTCAATTGGAAAAATAATTATTGGAATTGTGGAAGCTTGAAATTTTTTTTTTTTTAAATCACATTAAAGAAAAACTAACCCTTTTATTGTAATTGGTAATAATTAAAATATGACTTGCTGGACAATGAGGAAGGACTACCTATGTCCAGTAGTGGACATCTTACAATTAATACTGTAATGATGATATTTAAATTGTAAGCCAATTACAAATTACAATCATGTTTCAATTTAATTAATTCATGTTTAAAGCCTCTTGTTTGTCTAATTGCCACAAATTTTGTTTAAACAACGTTGCAAATTCGTGTTTAATTAATTGCTCATTAAAGAAATAAATTAATTCGTAAATTGCAATTGACTTTACAAATTAATTTGTTGAAGAAATCATTCTATTTTCTAGCATCATCTTTACATTACATAGTATAAAACATAAAACAAAGTCGCCTCCCGACGTCTGTCCCTCTAAAATCTAAATGTACGCTTGTATGTAAAATTTATACCTAGTTAGAGGTAAAATCACTTATTTATCTCTAACTAGCTGTTGCACGCGACTTTGTCCGCGTTGAAACAGAAAAAAGTAGCCTATCCTGTGTCCCGTACGTCTTATATATTTATTTATCTACCAAGTTTTATGAAAATTAGTTAATTCGTTTAAGAGTTATGGATGGAGGAACATACATACATACATTACATACAATACCTACACTTACAGATTTATTATTAGTAGGTATTGATAGCCTATGTTACTCGCTGATAACGTAGCTTTCTATGGAAGAAAGAATTTTTAAAATCGGGCCCGCAATTTTTTTTAATTTATTCATTACAAACTACAAATCTTCTCTCTTTATAATATTATAATAGTATAGAAGTATAAATATAGATAATAATATCATAAATCATTAATCATTGACTCATCGAGATTGTGGTTCTAATATCAACTGTTCACATACTATCAAATAATATTAAATTGAACTTGGTACATACCGAGCGATATTAAGTTATTATAAGGATAGGAAACAGAAAAAAAAGGTAATGTTGGTTTTTTGGAGCACACACCTGCTTACCTGCTTACAAGCAAAAGTCACCCCATTTTGTTATAGTCCTAAAATTATTTTGTGTATTGAACTGAACAATGTTTCGTGTCTGACATAACCTGTTTCAATTTTCAAAATAAAATAAAATATATAATGCAAAAGATACCGTTCCAATTATTTTTCAAGTTATCTTGTTACGTATAACTTTTGAAACCTCAAAAATTTTAAGAAATAATTAACGATAAAATCGATTATTATATCCGTCTTCGTCCCTCGGGGACAATAGGTACCTTTTTTTTACTATATGAAAGGTACCCCATGTTCTTTTCTGCACCCATGGCAATGTAAATTTATACAAAATTTACCAAGACTCGATTGATTAGTTAACACGTGAAAGCGTAACAAGCAAACAAACAAATTCACTTTCTCTTTTTTTATAATATTACTTAGTGAGACTACAAAAACGATTTAAAATTTTTTGTTCATCCCATTGTCTAATAACCGTGTGCAAACTATTTCCATTTAAGTAATAATTTAAGCAATCAATTAATTATTAAATGGCGATGATGTATATCATTTAGTACATATTTAATCCATCCCCTATATGTAAAAGATTACGCGACGTTCAAATTAGGTACTTACCTAATTCTGATTTTTTTTTTTTTTTAAATGTTTTGTAAAACATTACATTAGTTAGGGTCTAAAACGGGTTCGCCTTACAAACTCGACAAACTGGTCTCGTATCGTAATCACAAGTAATAATAAAGTGGGCAGACCAGTAATCGAGGACATGCAAAAATAAAGAACGCAGGCCAACGATAATGGACCAACGCTGTTTTCAGTACATCACGGGATGAGCTTTCACTGCTTGGTGTATTGTGTACGGTCATTGAAAAGTGCACGATGTCGCTTGACCGTTTTGTTTTCAGTGAAATCTTACATTGTAAGGGATGAGGAGCATTGGAAATCGAACACGGCGAACGTCGCCCGCAAAGACAATAAGATAAAAGTACGCAAAGAGAAACTGGTGGGTGGTGGTGCGATTAAACACCCACATACCTTCGCCCACCGTCCGTCTGAAATATATTGTGGCGCTTGTCGGCTTTCTGTCCAGTGTTACAATGTTGCAGATTACTATGGGACATAAATTATTAAGTCTTCGCAAGTTCGCATTGAGTGAGCGCCAATAAAATATATTTATTTCAAAGCAATTACATTAAAATTTAAATTTAAAACTGAGCCATTAATATTCCTAATTTTCTCTTCCTCAATCATGCTGAAAGAATTTTTAAATTCGACTGGTCCAGAGGTGAACGCAATCAAACAAAAACAGAAAAGTTTTCAGATATTATTATATTAAATTAGTATAGGTAGATATCTATATCATGGAAAGGACTTCGACTTCATATGCAGTCTTTTAATCAGAAGACTAATGTAATATAGTAGAAATAAAATATTATGAAATAAACTTTATAAAAATATTGCCTATGTTATTCGCTGATAATGTAGCTTTCTATAGGTGAAGAAATTTTCAAAATCTGTCCAGTAGTTTTTGGGTTGATTCATTACAAACATACAAATTTTCTCTCTTTATAATATTAGTGTAGACTAGCTTTTTCTCGCGACATTTCCCGCGCGATACTATTTCTAAAGCGTTAAAAAAAATAAAAAATCAACGCCTGACATAAATAGTCAAAAAGTAAGGGCCATTTTCTAAATAGTAACAAAACAAAAACATTAACCTTAGACTTTAACTGTCTCGCTTAACATTTCTAAATTACGCATTGGATTTTCATGAGATTTTCCATAATATATCATTTAAAGAATTCTTACTTAGCTGAAATTATAAATATGTAGAGAAGATGCCAAAAGTTTATTACCAGTTTAACCTATGGACGAAATACACGATCAATTATTTGACGTGGCTCCAAACGACTTAAATCAAATGGAGCGCCGGCAAACATTGTGCCCATACAGGGTCAGTCCAATTTTCTGTCATTTATTCGTTTGACCGGGGTCGAGTGACGTTGACATGAGTTCTGATTCGGAAGATGCCACAGCGTAGTGTTTCTACCAAGGAGGATAGAAATGTATTCTATCCTCCTTGGTTTCTACACTCACGATCAGTTGCCGCGATGAAGTGACGTGACGAAAGGCGCGATTTGAAATCCAGTGTTTGACATCAAGCCATCTTTTACCATTCAGTATCAAATTTTGACTTCACGTCAGTTCATTTGACGCGATGGACTGATCGTGTATTTCGTCCATTAAATACTTTAAAATCCGTTTTGGCATGGCAAATGGAAATGGCGGAATGGCAAAAACACCTTTTACAAAAGATGGTACTCATTTTACAATATTTACATAAGTAACCAAACGCCTTGGTCGTCTCTCTCGCTTAATGTTTTCCGTGTTCAACGTTCATATAGCACAGTGTACTCTGACGTGGCACATTCGTCGTAAAATCTAGCCCACGCCCGAACAAGTCTAGGGCGAATTAGGCCACGAAAATCAATACTTGACTTGCCTGATGGAGACGCCCACGCCGAAACCGTTAAACATGTAATTACTATTTATAATGTAGGGTGCACAATATGCTAATTTATTCCTAGCTGTTTTTATATATAAAAACCAACCTAACAGGTGTTAAAGAATAAAAAACAGCATGAGATGTTCCTGCTTTAATAATTTGCAGCCTACAACTTTATATTAATTTATTGTCTGGATTTCCCAAGTTTTTATATATAAAAAAATTTAAGAAGCTGAAACCTAACAACCTAACAAATAGGTTCAAAAAAACAACATTAGATGTTCCTACTTTAATTTATTCCTTTGATCAGCATGGCTGAAGTAATAAATCATGTTTAATGAAATCGTGAGATATTAGTTACTGTATAATAATTAGTAGTGGCAGGACACACATCGTTTTGCAGACGTTTGGGCATCCCGTTTGATGGCAGTAGAACCACCCACTAGCAGCAGACCACCGTTAAATACCGTTAAATAACAACATGTTGTGATTCGGCGAATAAGATGACATTTCAAAGCCCATTTCTCTATTTTTTTCCTAATTCCTAGGCGGCGATATCCATCTACCATCAAGTGGAAAGTCAGTCTGTCTGACAAGCACGACTTCATAATAAATCAAGACAAACTACGAAGAACCCAGGATCGCTTGAATTATAGTGCCCTGAGTTTTGTTGTTATCATTTAAGTTTAGGTATAAAAGAAAAACATTGACAAGAGGGAGAGATTATAAAGCTGAATGTCATGCATATCAAAGCTGCAATCAAACAACCTTGAGAACATAAAAAATGTGCGTCAACAAATAAAAGACCGACACAATTATATAAGGACACATGAGCTGCGTTTGGAAATCACCGAGACATTTCCGTTTTCATCTTCCGTAAACAAGATGACCGCGAATAGGAAAAAAAAAACTAGAAATCTGTGCGATAGTAAGGACATGCATTATGGACAAACATGATATAATGACCCCCATTACACCAGACCTTGTGTTTTATTAGTAAAATTATAGTATAGATAATTTGAATTCATAATATTAGGTCTTTAATGAAGTAAGTTTATTTTCAAAGTTGGCTAGCCGTTAATAGAACCAGGAACCCCTGAGACAGAGCTTTAAAGCAGGCACCATAACCACTCGGCCAAGGCGCTCGTCAATTATATTTATACTAGTGGGTGCCCGCGACTTCGTCCGCGACTAATTTTTTTTTAAATAGTTACAAACCATTCCTGATTATCCCTCTATCCATAAGTGAAGACAGAATTAAAATCGGTCGATTGAAATAATCAAATTACTATACCATTGTTTTTTTTAGATACTATGAACTTTCGCCATCTCGTAGGTTTTCAATGTATAGGATTTAAATCGTGGGAGTGGTTATTAATGATATCTTTGAAGGCGGTTGGTTTAGACTGCCCATCGGAATCAACATTGTTTTTTTTTGCGCAAACGTGAAAATAAGTTCATCAATAAATTTGAAACATAAACACATAGGGCTTATTTTAATTTGTAAAAACGTCACACATTTGAGACCAAATTAGCCAGTTTAGAACCAAAGTAAGTACGTAATATTTAAGAATTGAAAACATACCATTTGATATTAAAACGACCAAATTATTATTTTGCTAATTTAATTCTATTAAAAACATTATGAAGAAAGACAATTATTTAGTTCCTGAGGTCATAAGTCATAAGTTTAAAAATAATCGATGGTTTTATTGTCTAAAAATATTCGGATAGATCCGGTAAGCATAAATTTTAAAGCGATTTTTATTCAAACAATAAACGACTCTTTAGTCAAAACTTTACGAACTGCTTGCGATTCAACCTAACACGAAAATTGTTATATATAGAGAAAAATTCAAGAAAAATATTTTTATAATATTGTTGTTAAAGAAACTCCGCTTACTTAACTTTCTAACTTCCCACGTGTCAAGTAGGTGTTACAAACTATTTAACTCAGCGGATGTCAAGTGTGCTTAAGTTTTTAATTTCGAAGGAAACGTAGTCGTGCATAATTAGTAATACTTTTTAATTATGGATTATGGAACTTAAGATAATGACAACAAGAGCTAAACTTATTGTTGGAGCCAATAAACAAATGTTGCCCCCATCAGATTCCCAGTCTCACGAAGTGTTTTACATAAATGCAATGCATTGTTGAAGAAAAATACAATAAGTATAAGAAGTTGACGTTTAACTTAAGTTAGACGTTATTAATAACTCAATTTTTTCCTCTTTTTTTTTTTCGAAAAAACCTATAAATATGAGTAGTGAATTTCGAGAATTTTCTCAAGGAATATTCAAATAAAATATGTACAAGCAAAGCGGGTAGAAATACACAGAATTTATTGTGTAATGGCATACATTCGTGTTAGAACGGGCAATATTTTAATAACACAAGGTTTTGATGATTACGAAACCACAAGTACTTTTTTAATCACTTGTTTAGCCACTTGAAATGATAATTAAAAATTTTAGGCATAGGTAATCGGTTACGGTACAGAATTTAATCTTTTACAAACACAGATAAATAAATAGTTCATTTGTAAAATTATTAAAATAAACGCCCGACGTTCAAACCGGTTCTTTTACCAGAGAATCCAAGATCAAGGATTACCTAACTTGCAATCTAACCTGGCAATTAAATGTATAATAACTATTATATACTACTTATATATCTTGAAATAATAAAAAAGAAACTATGTTAACGATAAAAACGATTTATATTTCGAGTTTATATCGTAAGCTTAAAGATTTTATGTTTTAGATTTCTCTGTCCACTTTCATTCATAGCGAACGCAGCTCTATTCCCAGAAATGAATTGTTTTGCCTTGACATAAAATAACTGATAACATAACGTGATCGACAAAAATGCAATATTTACTACAAGTTTCTTTAATTGTAAAAAAAAAAAACCCTAACAATCTGTTTTTCCACCATACCACGAGCTGAAACAGCTGATTGACCCAAATAAACAGACTGATGACATAATACTCGAGACAGAAAGAGGCGGGTATAGGACGCGGAATTCGTCACGTAGGCCCTTCGAGAATAGTAAAGAATTTGTAGGGCAAGGCCTCGTGTGGTGCTACGCGTACATACATATGCTTGCACGAAACAACCTTTTTAACATTGACGTTAAGCACTTTCTACCGCGGAGTGCATAGCAAACTTTATTTGAATTGTCGAGTTTGCTGGCTCCATTTCGTAACACTGTGTGTGTTTCGCTTGCATGATGAGATTGAGCCGTTTCTGTAAATAGTGAAAGCTGAGCACTTCTTAAACACTCGAATCTTGACATATATAATCATAGAAGAAAATGTGACACGTGATTTGGAACACGACAGAAAATTACAGTTCAATCAAACATTGTGAAAACTGAAAACATTTAGGTAAGCGTCTAATGGACATTAGAAATCACGTGTAATTATTAACCGTTGGATGCCCACTGTTGGACGTAAATATGAGATGCTGTAACTCTAATTTATCGTCAGACCACCTAGTGAAGCTAGCTGGCTTCATGGGTAACATCCTCTTCCGCAAAGGTTATCGGTTCTACAAGAAGGTTTTTACACAAACTGCCCACCGGCCGCCCTGAAATAAGTGTGACTACAGCAATTTCAGCCACACGCTATCTATGCAATATAGGCGATATCGTCGTCTACGTCGTATTTGTATTTAGCAGTAACGCGATCTGATACTCCATGAACTCCATCTCAAAGTTGTAGTCTGTATTGCAATATTATAATTTTGTTCGGTACTAATGTCCGGTGACTGACACTTGCCATGGCCACAGATGGCAGATGGACGTGTCCGGTGATCTGTTTGCACCGAACCTTGTGGCCAAAAGATTCCATTCCAGAGTCCAAAGTATATTTTCAACTCGTAATCGTAAGACCACCCAGTGGCAATACTCGGCGAGGTCGGTGCTATATGTGCTTTATTTAGGTACCTACCTACCAACAAACTGCAGAGGTTTTTATGCTCGTGGAATGACGATCGTAAAACGAACGTGTGGTAGAGAATCGTAAAATCGACACTACTCTCTGCGTGGCTCGCTTTTGAATCACAACTCTCCATTTACTTGTACTTTCAAAGGGTGAACACAATGTGAATTAGATTTTCCATGAATTTGAATAATTCTGGAAAAAACTCATGTTCAGATAAACTGTTTGTCTGAACTGTCTAATTTTTATTAGACTGAAGCGGAGTATCCACAATTGATTTCCCAACACGTCGTGCGAGTATACAGTATAGTGACTTTTTCGATTAGGAAATGGGAGCAGAATAGTAGAGTTGTGGTTCCTAGTTTGAAATAGGCTTTATAATTATGCTGTTATGTTGGCCAGTTAATAAGTATAATAGGTACTTAGTGGTTACATGCAACACATGGTTTGTAACCAACTCCTACTTAAGTGACTTGAGATTTCATCGCGTGTTCAGACATTGTGATGATTAAAGTTAAGAGTATTGAGTACGAGTTACGCCACACGTGAGTTTAAGTTGATGCAATGAAGGCGTACACACAGTAAAATGTTTGGTGACTGACTACTTAAAAACATTGACAAATATTAAATCTTTCTAATCGATGAAATAAATAAATTAAAAATCTTATCGTTCACTATTACTTTACGTAGTGCATTAAACAAGGTTAAGAAGAGCTTAACTCACTTTCGATGAGTTTGCAAAAAGATTCTCTGCAGATCACCCATCACAGCTATATAGGTCTCTTAAATAAAGAATTAAATCTTTCAATCATAATATATCTATATAAATAGGTAAATCCGTACTAATATTATAATGGTAGGAGAGCCCACGATGCTAAATGTGGAGTCACTCGAGCGTCGTGGGGACCTATTGGATTTTGAAGATTGGATGGTAGGAAGAAAAAAAAGGTTATATGATGTTTTTCTTTTCAGCGGTGAGGTGAGCCTCTACAGGCGTTCAAAATTTTGTAGACGCTGTATTAAAAAAAATCCTCCATATAATCGTCAGAATCGCAAAATATGTATATGTATTGCTAAACGCAAAACTTGATAATGGCTAGATTTGACAATATATTTTTTCAAATTTATTGAATTTCGAGAAAGATTCTTATGAAGAGAAAATTTTAAAAGTTGCAAGAAAAATGTAAAAACCCCATTATTGTTTTCCCCATCAAGTTTCTAGGCTGGCATTTTAAACAAATACTGTAGTCAAACACAATTTTTTGACAGAACTATGTCTGGTGGATCTGCTAGTATCTAATAAATAGCGCCTTGACGGACAACTTTTACAGTTACATTCTAACATTACAACTTTGAGTTTCATCAAATTCTCAATGTTGTAATAATGTAGTAAGTAGTAGTCGTCGTCCCCATGCAAAATGGCCGCCAATCGCCTGACCTTGAACCGAAATGCGAAGGGAGAGGCGAAACAGCGCGGGGCTGACTGTCTGGTTACAACTACGTCCTTACAAAAGTTATAAAAGAAATGTAAGGTTTCAAATTTGAAATAACCTAGTTGTTGTAGTAAGTATAGTAGAAAGTCCAACACATAAATTTCTTAATTCTATACAAAATTCTACAAAATCAAAACGTTATCAACTTATCACTCACCAATCGACCTGGCAGTATTTTTAAAGATGTCTCCGAGAAGCTTACCTGCAAAAATCGTCAAAAATTATAAAGTAGTTATAAACGGAAAGAGATGTAATATAATTACACTTGTTCTTTGAAAGATTGAATAAGGCCGATTTATGAAAAAATTAAATCCGAGTTTAAGATCACACGGTGAAGAAAAATAACCAAAAATTTGGAACATAGGTTTATTTTATAATGTAAGCAAGCATCCGCTAAGTATCCGATTTTTGAAAAGTTCAACTGCGCACGAAGCCGGTGGCGAGTCGCTATACTAATTTTATAAAGAGAGAAGATTGGTATGTTTGTTTGTAATGCATATTTTATATAGTTACGCGGACGAAGTAGCGTTCAACAACTAGTATTCTATAATATCCAACTTGAAAGGTTTGAAAAAGTCAAAAATAAAATATATGGTTGCACCGCGAGAATACGTCCTCACCTCTTAGCTAATACTGTCTCCTAGACCTGGACTGATTGTATACATTTTAATGTGGATTTTACGTAATAAAACAAAAACATAACCTTTGCTACAAAACGCAATCAAAACATCGGCTCTAGCTATCGCGGCGCCTCCATGTTGATATCATATATCGCGGTTTGATAACTAGTTACCTACACCGCAAAACCTTATCTCGGCATAAGGTGTGCGCAGTTTTATTCTTTTTTTTTCATTAAGGCGACAACGAACATCAACGCTAATTAAGACCCAATTAACATGTCAAGCATGGCGAGTTTGTGTGTCAGTTTCTTTCAAATTTTCTTTTCCTACAGCAGCGTTTTAAGCCACAACTTTTATTCTGAACTACGAGTAGTTTTGCACTCGCTTGGTGTCTCTTTGTAAATTACAAACCTTTTGTTTTATTCTGATGTGTAAACTAAATTAATGTTAACTTAAGTTTTAACAAACGTTCACACAGGATTTGCATTTATAATTATTATATTTTATGTTAAGGTCGACAGACAGGCTGACGGTCCACTTGATGGTAGGTGGTTACCGTCGCCTATAACACAAGCAACGCCATAAGTGCTACAAGTGCGCTGTAGACCATAGGATTAAGGATAAGGGATGAGGAAGGGATGGGGGGTAATGGGCTCTGGCATCCCTTACTCACTCACCGAAACACAACAGCACGTAAATGCTGCTAATATTTATAGGAAACACAGTCAAGTAATAACACTTATTTCCATTTTTTTTTTAAAATACAATACAACCTGTGTTACTCGCTGCTTACTTTAGGTCGGTTAAGTATTATAGTTCTTGAATATATCCATTACAAACAAACATTTTAAAAACTCACATTCCCTCTTTATAATGTAAGTGTAGACCGAATTTCCTTTCCCGTTATGTAGTGACAACGCTGTGTTCATTTAGTTTTGTTTATCGGTGTCAGCGGTTTGCACAAGGATCTTCTGTGTTCGACAGGAAACCGCTGGTCAATGACCAGTAAAACGAGATAAAAGCGACTGAAATGACAACAAGGTTATTGCAGTATATGTGTCACTGCAATACAATGTTAATTTAATATGTCCTTGACATTTTATAACGACGCAAATCTTGGTTATTTTCAGATGCTCCATAATATTATGAAAACAAGCGAGACGAGAAAGTGTTTTCCTCGGAGCAGACATTACATGAATGGCTATTTCTTTTAATTTGTTTAAAATAAATAATTTCGAAGCTGAAGGAAAATCTATTTCTATTTTTTTTTTATTGATTAAAACAGCTAAAAAGCTCATAAATTTTATTGATAACTAAAATCAGCAAAAATAAACGGTTTTTGCTAAGTATATGTAAATGTTATATTAAGAAAGAGGTCTATTTTATCATTACCTATTTATAATTATGTAATTAAATATAGATTAAAAAGTATTTGGTTAAATATTCAGTTTGTCAGATAAGTACAAGTGACAGGTAACATGAACGCATTAAAAATGGTGCGTGTAAAAAATAACTAAGTATATAATGTAAGACAGGTAGAGATCAATCCATACAAATATTGTCAGCGGGGCGGAAATTATGTGATTTACTTAAGTATTAAAAAGCTAATAGATAATACTCCTATGAATTCGAAAAGGGGTTCGAAGCGACCTTGAAACCGGCTTTAGAATACTTCTTAGTAATAACAAACAAGCAAGATCGGCTAGGGGACAGTTGGCTCATTCGTTCACTTCAATTTGGTCTCGAATAAAAATAAAAATATCATTCAAACAATGATTCTATTTGCAGAGAGTGAGTCGTCCCCTTCAAAGACAAGCTTGCAAAATTATCTCAAGATAAATATAATATAATAACAAGACAGTGTTTGAGGGCACCTCATAACAAAGAAGTATGACATAAATTGCAGATTAATAAGACGAAATAAATCTTTGAAATCCTATTTAATAAAATAGGTTAATTAATAATCATCATCATCTCAGCCATAGGATGACCACTGCTGGACATAGGAATCATCTTTAATGTTCCAATAAGACCCGTCAGAAGCAGCCTGGATCCACCGTCGACCCGCGATCCTTATATAATATATTCTTCTGTGAGTTAACGTCATACGCTGCTCTTGTCGGTCCGTGGCCTCCACTCTAGGATACTTCCGGCTGCTTAGCCATCGGCTCTCTGTACTATGTGTCCTGTCCTGCTTCCACCAGTAAGTGATCCGCCGGGTTATCTCGGTAGCTTTCGTTCGTCTACGGATCTCCTCATTTCTGATTCGATCTCGCAGTGTAACCCCGAGATTAGCCCTCTCCATAGCTCGTTGAGCGACGTTAAGCTTTCTTACTAGACCCATAGTGAGATACCACGTTTCAAAATACAATAAATATAAAAAATAAATATATAAAAGTGTAAATAAATAATGAAAGTAAACAGTTATTTTCTTGTCTTTCAACAGCTGTGTAGTTAATATTGTATTTGTTATATAACAAACGTATATTGCAAAATGTATTTGTGTGACCTTCGAGCATTAATGTCTGAAGGTCAACTTTGTTTAAAAATATTTAAAGCTGTGCGATAAGACTTTTATCTAATTGTTTTCAACGATAATTTACAACGAAATGTTTAATAAAGCAAATATTTGATTAATTATTAAAATAAAAGACTGTTTACATTTATTTTTAAATAATTTTACGGAAATGGTGTAGGTGAGACAAGGACAAGAAGGTTCGTTAAACAGTAACAGTAAATTTGAATTTCGCAGGAGTTTTCTGTACATTATTTACAACTAAAGCTATTCTGCCATATTTGCTTTTCTAACGTTATGCTCCAGTAAAGTCCTTTCAATTTTACTTACTCAATAATAAAATTTAATTGATAATGTTGTTCTATAGGTGAGAGAATTTTTCAAAATCGGTCCAATTTGTTTTTGAGTTTATTCAATACAATCAAAAATACAAATCTTCTTTGTTTATAATATTAGTATTAATAAAAAAATTGTGGTCAAGACCTCGTACCTACTTGTCGTTTGCATAAAATCAAGGTCAACGATGCATCTGCTCGTTTTCAATGCCATTCAATTCCAGCCCTTTTATTATTACATTTTAGTTCTCCCCGGTGAGAACGATTCAAATAAGTTACATGATTATTTTTGCGGCGCAATGAAAACAAAAGCAAAGGGAAATGAAACAAAGAAACAAGTGTTCTTTGTTTCAATTTCTCCTATTCACTTTCATAAAAAAAAATCACACATCACATCAAAGATATTTCGATTTTATTTTTGGAGTTACATATCAGCTTATCAGATGAAAGTAATATCTATTAATTTTATCAGTACCTACTAATAAAATATGGATGCGCGTCGATTTAAATCTTTAAATAAAATAAGAATACCTATATACCTACTTATTAAAAAAATGTATTCTACAAATTGAAACAATTTTGCATGACATTGGTTGTACAGAAATCATTGTATCATGTGTGTGTGGCAGACTTAATTTTTGACGTGTTTCTTTTTAATGTTAAGGTCATTAGACAGGCTGACTGTCCACTTCTGCTATCAATCCACAATCTGCTAGGCTAGAGCGTCCTTCTATTGTCGTTATGGACTGAATTGAAACATCAAAAGTCACCTTTGGATGAAAATCAATTTCGCTAAACAAACAAGAATCTAATGTGATGGTTATTTTTATTGTATCTTCCCTAGTAATATTTTTTTTTTCAGTCTTTGTTGTCGCACAACGTTTGTGCATTTCATCGTCCGGTGATGCATAACGTAGCAGTTGTTTTATTTACGGCGTGTGTGCAAACATTAATGTAAATATTGATCGTGACTTGGCCGCATGAGTGAGACTGTGAGACACCATGATTTATTCAGATAAATCATTTGCCATAATATCGAGTTGTTAACTTAAGAGCGGGCATAAAGAGAAATAGCCAATCCTAGATTTGAATTTTATCTAAGTAAACAAAGTCTAATTTAATTAATTTTTTTAAATAGATAAATACATTATAAATGAAAGTGACGTTTGTAACAGAAAACATAATGTAAAGAAATTTTCTCGATAGAAAAAAATCACCAAGTGAGCTCTCATTTCCATCGATTTTAGTTTTATTTTCAAAATGACACACATTACGAAGCTAAAAGTGTATCAGTAATTTCACTTCACATATTATCTAAGGCTGTATGTAACAATTTTTCATTTGACATTGTAGTTTACGAATAATTAATATTTAATACTTTTGGCACTTATAACATTTTTATTGAGCGAGATGCGCTATCTTCCGTCGCATGTTGTGCGTAGTTCTACGTATTTTGTGTCACTGTCATGTCTAAGGGGCCACGCGGGTGAAATTACTAATTTTGTTTGCTTTATACCCATTCTTAACCGAGCCAAACGTCTCTTAATCACGTAAGCTCGTAGGTCTTCTTGAGATGGCAACAGTACAAAATTGCTTTTAAACATTTTTTATTGGATTTCATGTTTTGAATAATTATGATAACTTGGTATCATAACTATGTATGAAAGTTACATGAATCTGCTTATGTTAGAAAACTAGAAATCTTGGAGGGCATGAACTATAACCCGTTACCCTGTGCTAAGCCTAAGGGGAATACACCAGAGTAGAAAACGGCTAAATAGCTATGTAATAAGCCACTATAATATAAGCTAAGATATTTAAAAAAACCTTAACGTCTCCTAAACGACATCTATTCTTTTTCTATTGATCAAAAACGTAAACAAATATAGCGTCGCCATGGTCACTGGACTGTTTTAAAGATGGGATTTGTACATGAGGCATTTTCAAAGAGAGTTGACTCAGTGAGTAATTCATTTAAAATTTGTTCGTATTGTTTTTTTAATTCTATATCGTGAATTGTTTATTTACCTTTTTGATCGATGAAAAAAAAGGCCCTTAGGCTAGGGTTGTAATTGTAATTACACCATACTAAGTGGTAGACTAGCCGGTCAAAAGGGCACTTTTTCGTAGGTCTAAGTCGTGCCTTGTGGTCTAAATCTTCCCATAAATAGGTACAAAATCAATGTCGATTTCACCATTCAATTATTACTTTGCTACGTAGTAAAAATTCCGTTGATTATCAATAAAATTATTTGCTCATTAATCATACTATATGTACCTATAAAAGATTAAATAATATTGAATAATAAATACAGATTAATAATTCAAAAAAGAAGTACTACTTTAAGAGGTGTGAAAGAGGTACCTAGTACCTACTTTAAGCTAATACAAAGCCAATTATAAATTTGTCTTTGTTTAACAAAAATTAATTTATTCTCTTGTACGGAGGAGGACTTTTCATTATCATCCATTGTGAATTCAGAATCAGAAGCTTCATTGTGTTTGAGCTTACGATTTATCGAACAAACATCGTGACGCGAGCTTTATAACTTTTCAGCGTCATCTATTTTCTAAAGTAGTCGAATCTGTCATCATAAGACCTATGGTCTTATATTATGACATAAGTCATAAGACATACATTATATTATATGAGTGGCATGACTGGCATGTATTGAATAGTTTGTTTAGCGTTCTCACTTAGGTACTCTATACATTCATTGATAATAACTACTGTATCCAGTTATTACTCGTCTCGCTTGCCTCCTCTAAGTGATTCTAGTCTATTTATAGACGCCGATGTATTGAAAGGGCATACGTAATACGTGGCTTCACGAATGCACAAACACGTGAGTGATTTATACGGTCAAATGCGATTAGTATCATTGCATTGCATCTTAATGTATTTTCTTAATGAAAGGAATGTGAAAATTGCAACCAATCGAAAAGTATTTAATATAATAATAGGTTTAATGTTTTTTAAATGGGTGTCATGAAAAATCTAGGATCATATTTGAAAAAAAAAATTAAGCTAACTGTATTTCAAATGATTAAGCTGTTTTTTTAGCTTAACCTCGCTTATTAACGTAAAAATATGAACTATAGGTGGAAAGATCTTATGAAGAGAAAAATTGGAAAAAAAAATCTTTTCTTTTTTCATACAAAAAATAGCTTTTGACAGAACGTTTGACGGTTAGACTATTTAAAAATATTCGAGTTCAATTTTATATAGGTAAGTATATAAGTTATATATAGCGAGGGAATCTAATAGCGCTTAATCGAAGCATTTTTTTGTTATTGATTTTTTTTAGGAAACTTAAATTTTCTGAGGTCCTAAATCCTGTTAATGCGCTTCCTATACTTTTATTAACGAACAGTTAGTTTAAGAGAAAAATCGCGGCTACATTTCATCCATAATCCATAATCCCAGCTTATTTAGTATTGTTGGCCTCTCATATTTTATAGCAGTTGATCCCTTGGAAGTCGGTTTACACAGCTAAGACGATAAAGCAATTCTAACACTAGATCCGTTTTCCTTTTATAGGCACTAAAGATACACTCGGTTCTCGGTGGGACAAGCCCTGAGATTAATCTTAATAAAATATGGAATCATAACTGAGCCATGAAATAGGCAATTCTGGTGCAATCATCCGGTAAATCTATGGATATTGTTGGCCATCAATATGAGCAGTAGACTGTAGAAAGCATTTGGAAATCAGTTCTCTAAGGACATCTAAATCTTCGCCCCTGGACACCAAATAAGATTGCTATCTTTACTAAATTATTATAAAGAGAAAAGATTTGCGTGTTTGTAATGAATAAACTCAAAAACTACTGGACCGATTTAAAAAAATTTCACCTACGTTATCAGCGAGTAACATAGGCTTTACTTTATACAGTTACGCGAGGGAAGTCGCGTGCAACAGCTATAGTCACTAATATGCTTACAAATTATAAAACAAAGACCCCGCCGCGTCTATTTGTTCGCGATAATCTCAAAAATTACTATACGGATTTTAATGTGGTTTCACTAATTTAAAGAGCGTTAAACGAGGAAGGTTTTTATACATTGCAAAAAAAAATTACACGCGTGCGAAGCCGGGAGCGGGCCGCTAGTTTATATAATGTTGATTAGGAAGCAGTATTCTGCCGTCTACTTAGCTCCCTAAAGTTATCTTTATACTCGTATCTATGAAGGAGTAAAAACAACAACGTAAGCGTTACAAACCAACAAACACACTCACTTTCGTGTTTATACATATTAGTCAGAATTAATTGAATATTGGACTCCCTCTTCTCTAAGGCAGGGAAATTTTTTCACAACATTTTTATAGTAAGGTTCGAAAGACTGAGCGAGTAAATGAAAAGTAATTCTTGAGGGGTTTAATAAATGCGTCGTAACTTGTTTGTACTTGGTTAGAAAATAGAAGCAGAAGGTCAACGAACAGTGAGGATTACTCGACGTTCCTGTTACGCGTAGGTATACACTCCACTTAGTTTCACTATGAAGTAATTAATAATCCGCCATTTGATTAATTTTAGAAAATCGTTTTAAATTATTCTATATTACATAATAAGCACACTACATTGATATTTCCCGGAGATCTACTGTATTACTAATAAAAATCAATGTTAAAGTTTAAATTTCCAAAACCGCGCCAAAAACGCAGTTTCGCTGATACGTGTGACGTCACACGCTAGTAAACAAACAGAACTGAATGATGACACAGAGAACTAATATTAGGTGAATAAACACTATTTATTACTCTATGTATATATAAACCCGTATATATAAACAAAAAGTCACCTAAGTTACCTAAGTCAAAAAAATTGTTTTTAGAATTTTCAATTCTAAAATTTAAATCTATTTTTTTTATTTTTTTAAAAATAACTAGCTGGCGCCCGCGACTTTGTCCGCATTCTCTATAGCCTATAGCCTTCCTCGATAAATGGACTATCCAATAACACAAAAAGAATTTTTCAATTCGAACCACTATAGTTCCTGAGATTAGCGCGTTCAATCAAAGAAACAAATAAGCTCTTCAGCTTTATATATTGGTATAGATACGAGTATAATTCCTTTATTACACAGCGGAAACTGTGTGTCCGCCATTACACTTAAAACTAATTAATAATCCAGCCAGACGTTCATAGATTATGCGCATAAAAGCATGAGATTAGTCGCTTCGTGGGCCACAGCCCACAGATTATTGGCGAGTCCATAATCAGTTGCTTATAATAGACGAGTTGTTGTTGCATGATTGAGACCTCGCTTGGATGTTTGGATCGAATGAATTATGTAAACCAAATAACTGTTCTTCGGCTTTTGAAACTTTGAATTTATTGAATTACAAATGTATTAGTGAACATCAGAGTCGAACTTAACAGAGTAAGCAATTTGTACATTATTTTATTATATTTTCTCAAATTAATTTCCAAATTATCAGACATACTTAAAAAATAAAATAAAATAAACCAAGAAAACAAACGAAAGAAAAAAAAATAGGAAAAATTTGTAATGTACTCAGAGATCCACCGAACCAAACATCTGAATAATGACCAATTTATTTATTTTTTAATTTTTATTTATTTATTTATATGCTCCCCTATTAGGAAATAATAATGCAATGAAAATTTTAATTTATTGTAATATTATCAAGAAACATTAAAGTTAATTAATTAAATAAAGTCAGTTTATGTAGGTCATAATTAAACATAGGTACCTACACAATTTACCTTAAAACTAGGCAATAAACTTTATTAGTTGTATAATAGGGTCACAAACCAGTTCATTATTGACCCTTTTTAAAGTTCATATTACTCGTATTATGTTCTTTATGTTTCATATAATTACCACGTAATAGTAATTGTGGAAAAATATAATATATTGAGTTTTCTCCTATGTACGATCGTTCAAGATAGTTGTTCTTTGTTCAAGACAATTAAGATCATGCAACGATCGTTATATTAATATTTCTTATAACTAAAACGCGAAAAAAAAAGTGTGTTTATTTTCATTTATTTCATTTTCACGCCTTAACTACTCTAGCACTAATCATGAAATTTTTCATACACGCTGTCAAGAGTACCTACAGGCAAGTACATAGGTACCTATCGTTCTATAAATATTAAAAAAAAGTTATAAATGGTAAGAAGCATCAAAACCATTTCATAAACTTTACTGGGCAGCAGGCATTTAGGCAAAATAATAATATTCTAAAAGAAGAAAGTCATTCAAAGTGATCTTCACAACTCACGTGTTTTTATATAACACGACCAAATTATTTTTTTAATCTTTAAGGCTTTTTCCCTTAGGGACATGTCGCCTCATTGGGTAAGGTCTCATATATATAATATGAATTCTTTTTTCATTGATCAAAAAGGTGAACAAACAATTCACGATATAGAACTAAACAAACAATACGAACAAATTCTAAATGAGTTAATCACTGAGTCAACTCTCTTTGATAATGCCTATAATGTACAAATCTCATCTTTAAAACAGTCCAGTGACCATGGCGACGCTATATTTTTTTACGTTTTTGATCAATAGAAAAAGAATAGATCATACAAAGCTAAACTATACTATATGTATACTACTATACTAAACTATTACTAAACACAAAATCTAGAATGGTAAATATTGTACAGCTCCCTGGCATCATCAGATAACGGGGGCCCACTGAAGCCAGCCTACGCACTCTCTCGTTCCGGACACATTCCTTCAAAACATGGTAGTTACACGTCCTCCACAATGTTGCATTCAGCACAATTTGGCGTCGCCACTTTTCGCATCATGTGTCCAAATTTGTTTAAAGGAATGTGTCCAGAACGCAATCTCATGGCTGTCACAACGTCACGTCTGCCAAGCGGAACCAAATGAAATTGTGTGTAAGCGTTTGTTGTACCTAGTACAATCGTAGTATACGTACAGCCGGATTACAAATCGGTTTGTTTTTGTTTACAAAAACAATATTACTGCAGAACTTTGCTTAAAATAATGTTTAATTAAGGAATTGAAGTTGTGAGAATCCGACTTTTTACGAATTAAATTTCCTTCTCATTGAGTTGAAATCTATTACCTACTTGTTTTTATTACAAAAAATACCTCTTGATCGAGTAGTTACGGTAACTTGCTTTGTAGGGGTCCTTAGGATTGCGAAATGTAGTGTGCCCTGCCCACTATTTGCTAGTAAACTTTGAAAATTTCATTCCCAACATTGGCCCTGCCGGCAAACGAACCCGGCACCACTGAATCAAAGCGCTTAGGGAATAACAATAGGCTCGTATGGAGTTAGTTATACATATCTATACCAATATATAAAGCTGAAGAGTTTGTTCGATTGTTTGGTTGTACGCGCTAATCTCAGGAACTAACTGGTTCGAATTGAAAAATTCTTTTTGTGTTGGATAGTCCATTTATCTAGGAAGGCTATAGGCTATAGAGAACGCGGACGAAGTCGCGGGCACCAGCTAGTATGTAATATAACTGTACCTAAATTGGTGTATTATTCAAGCGAACAATATTAACAGTATTACATAATATACAGTCCGTTAGTTTATCAAACACTTAAGTAAGCAGAACTTGTAATAAAATTAACATCTATAAATAAAGCAGTTAAGACAGAGATAACTTTAAGGTCACTTACGTATTTTATGACACGTGAAATGGTTGAATAAGTGATTATTAACAAGTTAGTTAAATTATTTTCAAGATGCCGATTAAACTTTTGAAATTTAAACTAAGAGTACTTTTCCTACCCTTATATGCGTCTCATGGTATGACAAGAATAGATTGCAATAAATTAACTAAAATTTTTTAGCTATTTATTTTCTTTTTATTTTGCACTTGCAGCACCTGCAACGTTGCTTGTGTAATAGGCGACGGTAGACGCACAGTAGCAGTAGCATTGTGTACAAAAAGCATAATGAACAAACCGCAAAATGTATAAAACTCAAAATGAACACAACAAGTAAAAGGAAATCCGTTGGATGGTTTATAAAAAATTTACGGATAAACAGACTGAAGTTATAAACCATCTAACGAATTTCCTTTTGCTTGTTGTGTTCATTTTGAGTTTTGTACATTTTGAGTATTGTTCATTATGCTTTTTATACATAATGCTACTGAGCGACGGTAGATACCTACCATCAAGTACCCTGTCTGACGATCTTTACATAAAAAAATACTTTGAATGTGCTGATAATCAGCTGTGTATAAACGATTGAATTAAATTAGGAAGGAATCAAATAACAGGAAACAAAAATAAAAGATAAGTCTTTCAACAACGCAGTAAATTTCTCAGAGTATAAAGGTATTTGTAGGACATTGAGTACAGACGTCCTTGGAGCGAGTCCTTTGAAAAGGTCGCATCGATATAGGTCACACACACACAACCTAACAAAGAGGTTCAGAAAAACTTCAAAGGAATATCCTCCAACGTGAGTCCTATCCGTTCAGTAACGTAATACGTAGATATTAAATAACTGTCTAGCTAAATTATATTAGAAGGTTTTTTTTTACTACGAAATTAATGAGACATACAATATCCAATATAATAGTTATTTTGTTATACCATACGATAGAAACAGCATGTGTGCTGCTGGCTGTATTTCGCTGCGTAGGTACGTATGACACGCCAGAAGCCCTTGATGTTATACATCAAGGACTTATATGTATAACTATTAATGTAGGGTATTTAAAAAAATCTTTATTTGTAGAAAAATACGCTAATAATTTTAATAATGCTACCTCTAGCGCCATCTAGTATACTAACAGATAAACATAAGAAAGTTCCTTATTTTATCACTGACAAGGTCATTCAGGTTACGAGCGCTAGATTATGTTTTTATTTGAATTTTTGGCCAAAATATTATAAAATATTTACAGTTAATATTAAAATATTTACGTATAAAAATGTTTTGCTAGATTGGCTTCAAAAACTCGAGAATGGGTTGACCAATTTTAATTCAGTTTTCACATATTGAAAGAGGGAAAAATGGCGAATATTTTTATATTATTATACCAGCTAATTTATGACCTAATTTATGACGCCTAATTTATATATAGAAATTACGAAGTCGTTGGTAATATAATATATATTACTAGTACATTACATATACTGAAATATAACGTAACAAGTATTTAGGTAGTAGTAGCAGGGCGGCATCATAAATTAGGTGGTCCACTTGGCCGCAGTAGCCACGACCTTACAGAACCATAACAGCACGTGTGCTTTTGTAATGCGCAAATGTATCGCCTGTACTTGTGCTAATAGCTTGTTTTAATAGGCTATGGTAGTCATCTACCATCAAATGGATCTTCTACTTACTTGCTGACTTTTATTTAAAAAAAATGTGAAGCAAAAAAAGATTCTTTTTATCCTTTTTTGAATAACTATTTTCTTTTTTGTGTAGTATTGATGTGTTTGTTGTCAATAATAAAAAAAAGTCCCCAAAACTTGGTTAATTTTCGATATGCAGATGTATGTAATTATTAATTGTATTTTGATATTCATTGCAATTTCCAATTATAAAGAAAAGATTAAATAGCTTTGTTGAGTAATAAATGAAATAATAAATTGGCTGTCCTTATTTAAAAAACTTTATTATAAAAATAATTTGTTATGGTGTTAGTCTCGCAAAACTCAAGTATGGCTAAGGGATTATTTTTATTAGACGGTGGCATGTCCGGACCGTGTTGCTTACGGGGCGGGCCCGTCCATGCTGCATGTTTATATTACAACAAGTGTCAACCGGGTCAGTAAGCCGCCGCTGTCACTTCAATCACTAGAGACTCGTCGCTCACTACCCGTACACAGCACGGGACAGCGTTCATGTTACGACGGGACGTGGTGGGGACGGGGAAGAACCGTGCAACAAGCGTGCCATGGCGGAGAATCATCCGGGCCCGGACGAGACAAGGATCATGCACAGTAATATAAACATCTTCATACAAATTATATGTAACGTACCAAACGCGTGCCACATCCGGACCACATCCAAGGCACGGCCCGGACACACCACGGTCTAATATAAATCATCCCTAAATCGATTTTATTTCGGTTTTCAGTTATGGAAAGAGGCATAAACGGAGGTTACTGAAATTTCTGGAATTGTGATTTAACAGAAAAAAATATCATAATATCTTATTGTCAAAAATATCCACTGTGCATGCAACTGTGTAACTGCTTGGGTGGAGATTTTTTTTCAATTCGGATCAAACACAGATAAATGAAATCAATATAACCAATATAAAAAATTCAAAAGTTATTCTTTCAAAACTAAAAACATACCTGGTTTGGTGGTGCAATAAACCTATCCACAATCATTCTTACTAAATAAGTGAAATCCATTTTATACGATTAATTAAAATTAATTTTTAATTATAATTTGTAAGTCAATTGAACTAATGTTTTAAATGATCACAGAGATGGATTGACCAATTCAAAATTAATTAAATATATAGCATTACCCACCTCAAATAATTAACAATAACAATATGTAGGTAGATAAAAATAAATTTGAAAAAAAAAAAAAAGAAAACAGGAAACAGTACAAATAAATTGTTTTCATTGGTCTATAACTTATTAGGGCATGCACTGGCAACAAATTAATTTTGGTTTATTATTATGTATTCTTGTAATTTTTTGTGTGTGCATGTTTTTCTAATTTGTACCTATAATGTAAGTAATTTAAATAATGTACCCATGTGTGTTGAAATAAAATAAAAAAGCAATTATTTGGTTAAAATATAATATTCTTTTTCTATACTTATCCCACTGAAGTCCCCGCATTTCATTTTTTTGGGAAATTTTGATAACAGCGTATCGATTACAGTTAATGATAAGAACATAAACCCGATACAATATGAACAAATTTGAAGAACAAAGAAATATAGAGATTTCATTGATTAGTATATCCTTCTATTCTATTTGCTTGCTTCAAGGTTGTCAAATGATTATAAAATAATGTCACTCGAAAAGCTATTTCAATGCGTAGTATAGACTTACCTTAATATGAAAGTCCTATGGATATATGAAGTTTTGAAATCCAAATTAATGTAGTCCAAGCTGAACAAACTAATCACAAAAAAGTAAAAGATAAACCAAATCTTCATAACATTGTACAAAAACGCTGACTGAACCCAGAAACGAACAACAAGCAAAACATCAACCTGTAATAAAGCACTGGATAGGCTGCTGTCAAATTATTTTTATGTCTATTTGACAATCGCCATTTTGGCGCTGTAAGGCTATGGAGCCGATCATGAGCCGATGGAGTGTAAGTACGTAGAACTAAAACTAGTGATGTCCGCATGATAGGGACATTAATTATAGAATACATATTTCTTCAAGTTTCAAAACTCACGCGGACACAAATAAACTTAAACAGTCCCTAAGACATCAACAAATATAATAAAACGTGAATAAAACAGACAATATTATACTTATCTATGCTTTAAAAATACGCAAACGTCAAAATTAGTTCCCGTACTTTCGTATGGCGGCGCTTCAAAATGGTATACACGAAAGTATCTGTAATTTGTATGGGATAACCATAACCTATCCAGTGCTTTATTAGAGATCAGTGCAAAACATATTTTAACCAATTTTAACATACTAACTCATTCAATAAGAGAGAAAGAGACAAAAACTTGTATGTATATATAAATATAGTGTTCTGTGCATCGGCATAGACAGCGATCAGCTGTTTATTTATTATTTTTATTGAGAGTTAAAGAAATGCTATGGTTTACACATGCTACAAATACAGCAATTATTTATCTGGGACAACATGTTAAAAGCACGAAACGTTATATGAAAAACAATAAAGTTATAGCTTCAACTGTATCACACGACCGTAATTTTATTATCATTATTATTATATCTGGCGAGAGAGGTTATATTCTATGGTACCAAACTATACCATAAATTATGTGACAAACCCGCTCTTCACACCTCTCGCTAGAGAGTATATTATATATGTTCCTTGCTCGTCACTTATAGCCCGCGGTTCGCCCCCTAAGGGCAGATGTTCCTCAGGGTTCTCTCTCCAACCCTGTACTCCCTATACAGCAACGACATCCCCCGCACCGAGGGGGTCGAGCTGTCTCTCTTTGCAGATGACATCGCCGTCTACTTCTCACACCGACACCAAGGCTTTCTAACTTGTACACTACAGACCGCCCGCCGTGACCGCTCTCGGCGATTGGTTCCACAAATGGAGAATTGAAGTAAATCCCGAGAAAAGTGCCCTTCGGCCCTTCGGCCCCCACATAAAGCGTGTCAGGGACAGGGCAGCGTTCGTTTTGGTTCGCCCGACGTGCCTCATAGGCAAACGGAGTGCAATGACCCTTAGAAATAAGGTGAAATTATACAAAGTATGCATCAGGCCAATCATGACATAAGCTAGCGTTGTCTTTGCGCACGCTGCACACACACACACACACATCAAATCACTCCAAACAGTCCAAAACCGATTCTTGCGAAGAGCCGTGGGCGCCCCATGGTACATTCGTAATGTCCATCTCCATCACGACATAGACCTTCCTTCCATTGTCAAGTGCTTCAAGGACTTCGCCCTGAAGTACTACGGCAAACTTCCTGGCCATCCCAACCCGCTAGTGTCCAGCTCCCTAATCTACACCCCCAATACTAATCACACTCTTTCTCGTTCCAGAAGAAGACCCCGACACATCCTGTTGGATCCGGATGACCCCATCACAGCAGCCAACGCGGCGCTTGCTGGTGACGCACAGCTGCCTCGCCACCGCGAAAGAAGAGGACGACCGCCGCGCTACTTCTCATCTACGAGGCGCGACCTGGATCCAGCACCTGCGAGGGACCTCCCGGCCTTGGGACCACTTGTAGCTGCCGTGGCTCAAGCCGTGGTTGACGCAAGTGGCCCTACAGGTCCCTCATATTTAAGCTAGTTTTTAAGTACAAACTTCTGTTTGTAAGGGCCGGGGGCTTCTCGCCCCACCGACATCCGGTGACGGTTCCAAAGTCCCCTCAGGACTGAACCATACCCATCTCGAGTTGGAGTTTTAGTGCGGTAAGAATGAACTGCGTTTTCGCAGTGCGAATTTGCCGATACTTCGCGGCGTATTTAACAACATGAAATTTCCACAGTAAATTTCCACGCGCTTCGCGCTCCCTTTGATGTGAAACAAAAAACCGACATAAATCTGGGAATAAAGCGTAAAACCGCGAAGAATATGCGAAACATAAATAATGCGGGCAACATAAATGTGCTTGCTTCCATGGTGCTTGCACAATTTATGATTTGCACATTCCATTCCATAGTTGTTGATTTATTTAGTCTGTGGTTATCCAACCATAGATATCCTTATCTATGGTTGGATGGTGGGACAAGCAAGACAAGACAAATTCGTCTCGTTCTTGCTTGTTTTTTTTTGTTGGTTGGTGTTTGTGATGCGAGTGTTGATAAATTATTTATATAATCTTCATTTTAATTATAGACCTTTGCAACAATATTTATTCAAATTAAATTATACCTTTTAAATAGTATCCTAATAAAGTGCTCCACTTCTTAGATTAAAATCAAATTTATCAGTTGTGTTCAGTACCTAGTACCTACCTAACACTACAATAACCTTTCGTCATTGCGATTTGCGAGCAATCAACCTAATTACCCTATAATTAGTTAACAAAAAGTATAACAACAATAGTGAACGGCATGGCGAAAGAAGAAGATGACGACTTGCCTGATAAGGATGCGGCCAAAGAATTTTATGCAAAATATGAACCAAAAGAAATAATAGGAAGGTGAGTGTTGAGAGTACATAATATTTTTAATTTGGACATTATGAAAATATCTCTACTTTGCATTGCTGCCAATTTTCGTATGGCTATGTAAATACTTTAGCGTTTGAGGTGGCGTGGGCTCACGTTTTTGGTAGTGTTGAGATAGACAAGTCTTCTCTATGACCTTGAGGTTAATACTGTTCGGGAACACCATAATTTTTTTTAATACAAGTTTCTTATGTATTTTAGTTTCCGATTTGAACTATTAATTGAAAACGAAGAAAATACTAAGTATATTTTTTTTACAAAGAATTTTTTTATTAAATATTAAGTTTTTTAATCCTTACATATTATAAAACAAAGTCCTCCGCCGCGTCTGTCTGTCTGTTCGCGATAAACCCAAAAACTACTGCACCGATTTTCATGCTGTTTTCACCTGTTCAGTGGTTCTCGAAGAAGGTTTTAGTATATAATTTACAAAGTTACGCGGGCGAAGTCGCGGGCAGCAGCTAGTGTACTTATAAAATAAACAACAAACTAGGCATAATAAGCAATAGTCGCCCATGCATAGTATACTAGTGTTGGGTTTAACTTGTGTAGTTGATAACTGCTACTACCCTCTTATTAGATTATGAGCCTCTTTCACAAACTAAAAGTAACGTGTTGATTAGTTACTTTTAAAAATAATTTTCTGTTTTATTGAATTATGCACTCGGATTACTGCATCATTCGATAGCCGATTTTTAATGTTTTTAATTTTTAATTATTTTCTATTTAATGTTTGGGACGTTTACCGTACAAACGAAGGTATATCAGCTCCATTATTCCCGGTTACCGGTGACTTTAAATGACAGTTTGGCTTACTTGACGTTTGTGAAAGAGGCACTATAAATAATTAATTATGATTTTACAAAATTTGGGCTTTTTCATTTTCCTATTTATTTATTCCTTATTAAATTTAATACATATCCAAATTCCAGCCTTTTATGACAATTTCATATTTTACTTGATTTTGATAGTATATTTCTTAGTTAATAAACTTCAATTAGAACTAAGGTTATCATCCACCTGGATCTACTCAGCTAGACTTTCAGCTACTTTTTGAAAAATATTTAAATTTCTTATTACTTAAATCAATAAATAAGTTAAAAAGTCACCTAGGTATTCAGGTAATTTATGGTGTCATTGCATGAAAGCTGGTTCTTAGAGCAAAAGTACATGGACATGTATGGTGTGCGCTGTTCGGAAGATTCATTATAAACTTTGAAACAAAAATATCGTTTTTGTTTGTGTTTGAATAATTTGAGCTTAATATGTTCAAATAAATTTCAGAGGCATCAGTTCAACCGTAAGGAGATGCGTAGAAAAAGAAACCGGCCATGAATATGCAGCCAAGATTATAGACCTTAGTCAGGAGTCGCAGGACGGTGTCGATACCCATACCATGAGAGAAGCTACTCGTCAGGAGATTCATATTCTACGTATGGTTGCTGGCCACCAATACATTAGTGAGTGAGTTGTTATCTGTTTTGTAGTGTGCATAAAATTGATACATAAAAATGCACTTTAAAATGTTTCTGTCACAGGTATTGCATTAACTTTGTTGTTAAACGTAATATTTCTCGTTAAGCAATATTCTTACAAAATGTTATATTTTATTAACAGTTCATTTTGTTTTTGTCGGTTTCCCTAAAATATTATAAAAATATAGTTTGTTCTATATGCTTTTAAATCATCCAGTTATTAACTTACTTAATGCCTCAATGTTTGTGGCCGCTATTTGAGTTAAATAATTGTTATTCATAGATAATGTGACATTTAAATTGTCTGCTGCACTATAAAATAAAATTTGTTTTGTAAAAAGCATTATCAGTAAATATAATTTGTAACACTTAGTAATTATCACTAACAATTGGATGATAGAAATTGTATATATGTACTTATAGTAAACTAGCGATTACTGTTAACTAAAAAATTTTTTATATATAAAAACCTTCCTCGTTTAATGCTCTTTCCAATAGTGAAAAACCACATTAAAATCCCTTGTGTAATATCATGACGGCGAGAAGCGACTTTGTTTTATTTTATAATACTATGTAAAGAAGATAGCAAACATTTGTAAATTAAAATACATAATTATATGTATTATGGACTAAATCTTTTTAATAAGAAAATATGGTAGGAATTTTTATCTGCACTAAGTTAATGACCCTTGTTATGCAGCCGTCCTTACTAAATAATGGAAATTTTTCACTTGGTCCTTATAGGGTAGTGCAATTTTAGAATTTTATACAAGTTTTTGTTAAATATGATGATTGCTACAATTATGTATTTAATAACTAGCTGGTGCGTGCGACTCCGTCCGCGTTGAAAAAGAAAAAAGTAGCCTGTCCTGATTCGCAGATTTCCTCACTTAAAAAAAAAAGAGCCCTGTACGTCATGTTTATCTACCAAGTTTCATGAAAATCAGTTAATTCGTTTAAGATTTATGGAGGAACATACATAATATACAATACCTACACTTACAGATTTATTATTAGTATTGATAATTAATTCCCTTTAACAAAATTAAAATATTAATACAATACCGAATATAATAATAGAAATAATACACAAAACTACTTTTCTAAAATTACAATATCAATAAATACTTATTTATTGTTTCAGTTAGTTAATGTCAGAGTTGCAAGTTTTTTATTTATATAAAAAGTGAAAAATAACTTAAAATTTTATTTTTGTTTCAGTTGAATTACAAGACGTGTTTGAATCGGAGACATTCATATTCCTCGTTTTCGAGTTGTGCAAAAACGGGGAACTGTTTGACTACTTGACATCCGTTGTGACACTATCGGAGAAGAAGACCAGATATATTATGAGGTAAAAGTAATTTTGTTTTTAATGGAAATTTGAATGCATGAAACATTTCAAAACCAAATAGAAACTAAGTTACAATTTCTGATTTAGATTTTTCAAAACTAATTTCTAATTGAGTGTGATCTAAGGTTTTTATATTACAAGATAGTAAACAATCTTTGTATTTTTCTTTTAGGTAGTATTTTTTGTCTAAAAGTAAACAATAACCGTCTTACTACAAAAAAAAAAATAAGCACTGTTTAAACGCATGCTTACTTAGACAATGTATAACTATTTAAACATCGTTTAGCAAGCGTTTAAAATGTCCCTACCACAAAACCTTATTTAGCGCTTGTTTTTGTAAGCAGTGGTTAAAGTTCGTGAACTGGCAAACATTAATTCATTCATTCGTGTCGTTTTCATTTTACGCAGATCTGATAGGCGTATAAAGATGAATTTTGGTTTTCACAAGCTATTATTACGGACTATATTAATGACATAGCAAATAATAAGATACAACAAATACGTTAGATTTTTTATAAAATTTTGTTATTACCAAATATCATTGCGCATAATGGAACGTACCTGACACTGGCGTAATTGTCAAATGTCAAGTTTTTTTTGTTAATTTAATATTCGTATTTTTATAAACTTCATAATTCATAGCGTTTCGTTTATAAACATTTCGTCGATATTATCAAATCGTATTCGTAAATTATCAAAAATCAAAAGAAATCTTTAATATTACGCAAAACGATTTCAAATTTGACAGAACTCGTCCAAGAAAGTCAAATTTAACACTCGTTAAACTAGCATCTGGCGGTGTTTAAATTTAAATAATGCTTAAGCATTGTCTAACCCTAAATAATGCCTAGACACTTTTGTAGTAAAGTTTTATTTAAACACGCGTTCAACGCCTGTTTAAATTGTGTTTAATGTTTTTGTGGTAAGACCGTAAGTATTATAAAATTTAGGCATTTCAGGTACCAAAATGCATGACAATGTTTTTCTTTATATTCCAACTAGCTGGTAGCCGCAACTTCGCCCGCATTAAAAGTAAGGGATGTGTATCCATAACATCTCTACTATGTAGTGATTCTAATTTTATAGCTGGGACTGGCTGTGCTTTTTTCAAAACGCACCATATTTCATATTGAAATGTTTAAAAGATTTTAATTTTAGTGAAACAACTGGCTGTAAAGTAATGGTGTGGACTTTTAGGATCATCTCTTGTAGCCCTTTCCTTTGTTAACCCACTCGATAGGTTTCCAAAGAAAAATAAAATCATACATGAAAATGATGTCACAACTAGAAAATGTACCAGGTGGTGGAATCCACCCAAGTCTAAAATACTTAGGTACTAAGACTTAGTTACTACACTTTCCTGAGAAAAAAACTCAGTACGCTAAATTAAGTCCTGGATCAATATCATGTAATGCTGGTTTTTATGAATCATGTTATTATTGTATATTTTATGAATTTTTTTTTCTGTTATCATGTGGGCCTATCAGAAAATGGCTTGATGATTTTATGTGAATATTTCTAAAATTGTTTTCTAAAATTTAATAACCATTTACCGTTTCCCTATCTCTTCATAATTTAACCTTATCCTTAATCCTACTATGATCG
Organism: Synanthedon formicaeformis; assembly: GCA_945859745.1. Classification (NCBI taxonomy): domain Eukaryota; kingdom Metazoa; phylum Arthropoda; class Insecta; order Lepidoptera; family Sesiidae; genus Synanthedon; species Synanthedon formicaeformis. The sequence continues at coordinate 7,560,916 of OX243972.1, forward strand.
ACAGCTCATCCATCATCAAATTAACCGCCACAGCCTCTCTGATGACCTTATTAATATATAAACAACTTAATGACCTACATGTGAGGTAACCACTTAGTTTAAAAGAAGTTCATCAAAATGAATTACGTAAAAAACGACACTGCGATTGCTGGAAGTCGGAATAATAAAATGAATTTTTTTTTGGCTATCATCAATACCTATTTGGTCTGTCCGTTAACAAGCAGAGTTGTGAAGTTGCGTAATACAATTTAAACGGACATTATCAGTGCTGTAAATTAAAAGAGTCTTGTATAAAAAAGAGACTCGACAAATTAATACGTGTCAAAAGCGAGAAGTTTTAGTGCAAAGGTTTATGAAGTGTTAAGAATTTTAAAAGGATAGGTTTGTTGTCTTGGTTGAACGAAGTCTTTGTTGATCTATCTCTAATATTTTTCAGGTCAGAATTTTATTTGTTTATTCCGGAAAAACCCAACGTCAATATTGTTCTAATAACGTACTCGTATTTCTGCGAATTGGTTTTCATGAGTGGCGCAAACATTGCCATGACGTTTTGTTTATCAGTCCGCTGTCGGGGTGTGACTCTATCCAATAGTTAATTCTCAACATTGACCTCTTTTCCCGTGTTCTCGAAATTTGTATTGAATTAAAATATTCATTCATTATCAATAACTAAGAAACCATTATTTGAACAAGATGTTTTTTTATGTACGAGCTCTGGGAGATCCGGTAGATTAGTAAGGTGAAATGGCAATGGCTACTAGGACCACATAGTACCCATGAGATGGAGAGATGTACTAAGAAAATACACTGAATTCAGGCAGTTTCAGACCGGTCTTACTGGAAAATTATGGGGTATCTGTTAACTATGTCCAGCAACAAAAGACGTCCTATGGCTTAGATGATAATGAATAAACACAGACTGAAAATGTGACCGTCAATCACTTAACTAACTGGTTTTATTTTTTTTTTGAATTGAAAGAAATGGTTATTTTAAAACGCTTTGTTTTATTTGTAGTATAATTTACGTATTGAATTTAAGCATATCATATCACGTTCATAGAAAATGACTGCCCAACGCGTATCTTGCATAGTTACGTATGCATGTATTGGACGGGTGCGTAGATAGTATGTGTGAAGATTTGAGTCGAGCAAAAGCTGCGAATAGATTCAGTCGTTCACAGTACTCTCGGGTGTTTATGCGCTCCTAGTAACTTTGAAACGTAAATTTGTTCCTCGTGAATTCAAAAATAAAAATAATTAATGTAATTCAATTATGGCGTTAAGTGTGTGCTCCTCCCAAGAGCTCAAAGAGACAATGGAAGAAGACCAGAAGATAATAATTACGTTCGTTAAATTTATTGCTAATGTTTGCAATGTAGTTGTAGAAGTTTTGCTTAAACAGTACATCAGGTAATGAGCACTTTAGCACAATTTTTTTATTAGTTATTTTAGTAGTTTTTTTTTTTGTTTCAATTTGTAGTGGGTGGGAAGTCTGCAAATAAATATTCGTTTTAACGTGTCGAGGCGAATTTTAATGTCTAATTTTATAGCGAGTGTTTTTAATTTTTATAAATGAAAAAAATGTAACATAAAAAATTAAATATGGACCTCTTTCAATATAGAATTGTGAAGAAAATGTTTAACTGTTATGTTTCTATTTCAGACAAGTATTGGAAAGCGTTCGATATGTGCACAGCAAGAATATCGTACACCGTGACTTGAAGCCAGAAAATATACTCCTGGATGATCAGTTGAACGTCAAAATCACTGATTTTGGCTTCGCTAAAGTGCTCAAAGATGGGGAAAAACTTTTTGGTAAGTGTATAATTATATAATTTCTCGGTGTTTTTTTTTTGTTAATTTTAAATATGAAATTAAAATTTAAAACAGGCTTACGGTCGTTATGATATATTGTTACAAAAGTAAAACTGTCATACTGCCCGATTTTAATAGGATAAAGGATAAGAGACTAATAAGATAAACTCCCCGTCCTTGGGCTCTCTCGTCTTTTACTACCTTTTCTTAAGACAGAGAAGCACACAAATGCTGTTATTTCTCTGTGGTCTTCTGTAACGGGACGGTTACTTACACCAGACGGGTTTCCCAATTTTTGACTGCAAAAATCAGTGCAAAATTTCCACTAAAGTTTTGTGAAAAATTATCTAACTGATGGTGAAAATCACAACAAAATCTGTTGCATGGTTGAAGAAGGAGTTAGCAGAGCCTTACAGACCGACACGGAAAGCGACTTTTAATTGCAATATGTAAATCTATTGTGATTTGTGTAAATGCACTTTAACGGCCGATTTAAGGACAAGTCGCGGTCATTCAGGGTGAAAGAGTGACGAACTGTTCAGATTACAGAACCTCAGTGTATTTTAATTATATTCTGTCACTGTTTGCAATACCTTGTTTTGACGTGATATATATTAATTTAATTAATAATTAATTTTGTTCAATCATACCTAGCCTCTCTTATCGTATTATTCGTATTGTATTTCCATTTTAATGAGGTTCTACTATAAAGTAGACAATCAAGTTATTATTAGTTTCACTTGTCCTGCATGACTTTCACACCACTTGGCCATTGTGCACAGTGCATGTGTTATCTTAAATTACATCCAGTTTGTGTAACAATGAAAACAGAATCTCTTTTATTTGAACGCGTAGAAGCGGGCAAATGTATAATGTAACTTGTTTTACTTATATTTTTTGTAGCGTGATTTTGGTAAGTTTGCACTATTATTGTAAAGCTTCTTTAAAATATTTCAGAACTTTGCGGAACACCAGGCTATCTCGCTCCGGAAACACTTAAAGCTAATATGTTCGATGACGCGCCTGGGTATGGGATGGAAGTTGATGTGTAAGTAGACAAATATTTAAAAAAAATATATTATTAATTTTAAGTAATTTTTCATAAAGAATTGTTGTATAGTAAAAATATTTGCAATGAAATAGTTTTTAAATAATATTAAAATATATATATTTATTCATTACATTTCACAAGTAATGCAATTTTTAAAATCGCATTACAAATCAATTGTATAATAATATGTACAAGGTGCCAGTATCAAAATTACTATTTTAAGCTTATATATCTTATAGATCTTTGAATGGTCAAGGAAGTAATCCCTTGACTAATGTGTTAGATTCGTGTATGGGTTAATATTGCCTAAAGATCGGTTTCGTAATATTTGTGATACGTCAATAATCTATTGATTTAAACGAGCGGTTATTAAAACCGCTTGTGCTGATAAATTAATGTGCTGTACGATTTCCTCCAATGTATAATTAATTGGTATACATTTAACTTTTTAACTAAAACTATTATATCTATAGTTTATTGTTCCGTTAAAATAAACTAATATTAAAGTATCTAAAACCTGGAAAAATTGAAATTGTATTTGTAATGCCTTTAATATAATTTTATTCGCTAATTGAAATAGTATTTCATGTACTTTTTTAATATTTTAACTGAAGAAATTCAGTGAGAAAGAGAATATTCCTTCTTAGAATTCAGCCAAGTCTAGTAGAAAACATATATAATATATATTTTTTTATTGAAATATTTTTTGTAAACTAATGTTTTCACTAATTTGTATACTTAATTTAATTAAATTGCTTCCAAAAGTAATTTTACTTGCTAAGAAACATTTTTGAAATAAATGCATTGCGCTAGCTGGAAATCATTCTCGAACGTTTGTAAGTAAATGATGATTCGCGTAAACTAACATAATATTTGCTACGTCATTTAGTACGTATTTATATGATATATTAATAGATATTCCCTTACGTATTTTATTGCTGTTATCTTTGATTTTCAACTGCATTAGTTGAGGGGTTAAATAAATGTAATTAACTGATAACGCCGAGAGACGTTACTTTAAACATTTAATGAATTACGTAATGCTTGGCGACTTGATTATTTTATTTCCTGGTGTATTAAATTTATGATTTTTTTTGTCTATTTTCAGATGGGCATGCGGAGTCATCATGTTTACTCTGTAAGTAAACAGTGTGCTTGACAAATGTAATCTAGGGATATACTGTTTTTTTTTAACAAACGAGTACCAAAAATTTTACACTGCATTGCTATTGGTCCATAAAATCCGTTTATCCAATAAGAACGCGCCTAAGCCATTGTTAGGGGCGGGACCTACACCTTAGGCGCGTTCTTATTGGATAAACGGATTTTATGGACCAATATCAATGCAGTGAGACATTTTGGTACTCGTTTGTTAAAAAAAAAAAAACAAGAGTATAGTCATTTATGTACGATCTTACGTCAATTTAGGATTGGCTATGACATCCTTTATGTACTTACCGTTACTCGTTCCATTATACCTGAATTTTAGAAATTTTAAACACATTCATTACCTCACCAAAAATCTCATATGAAACCAAGTCTCATATGAACGGCCAGCGGTATAATATATGCACAGTTTTACAATACATACAGTTGGGCAACGCCTTTGATGTCGGGCGAGGCCACCACTCGTGTAAGTACTTACGCTGTCACGCGCGGATGTGCCAGGGTTGTCACAAAATGGAACAGTATAATACGCACCATTGTACTTAATAAAATCATTTGCCGCCACCGCTCACTCAACTCAAAAACATGTACGCGCCAGCCTTGAAAGTTGGAGAACGCAGACTGTGTGAGTTCGCGGCGGCGACCTGCGCCGCCCGCTTCCCCGCGACAGCCCCCGCCCCGACGTTGCTCGTCACAAGTACATTAGTTGCCCAACTGTATGAATTGTAAAACTGTGATATATGTTCAACTCGTGTGGTGAGTCCACGGCTTTTGAATTGCATATCTCCACATTTCAAGGTGGTTTTTGAATGAATAAGTTGTGTTTTACATTAATTCCGAGTATCTTTTGAAGAAAAACCGATAGATAATTTGGACTCAAGTAGCGTCCTTGGCAATAAATGAGTAAAGTTTAAAGTTGTAAACAGCAGGTAATTGATGTCTTTCTGTTCCGTAGCTTGGTCGGTTGTCCGCCGTTCTGGCATCGCAAGCAGATGGTCATGTTGCGAAACATCATGGAGGGGAAATACTCTTTTACAAGCCCCGAGTGGGCTGATATATCTGGTGAGGATTATTTGATTTATGTATTCATTTCTTTGACAATAATTTTGAAAAGCCATACTGGCACCTTTCTACGCTAGAGTTAAAGAAATGTATGCTTGTGTATGTAATAAGCCGCTGTCTAATAATCCTAAAGTATATTTTAAATGTTATTGGTGAAAGAATTTTCTAAATCGCATGAGTAGTTTTGCAGATTATTTTTACATCAATTTTTTTTTTAATTTCCAGAGGACCCAAAAGACCTTATTAGAAGATTTTTGGTGGTTGAACCTAGTAACAGAATTGGCCTCGATGAAGCGTTGATGCACCCGTTCTTCAATAGTGTGGTGAGTTTACACTGCTTGTTATGTTTCATACATTCCTAGTACCTACTTTCTTTTTAAAAGTAAAAAAAAAACTTTTAGCGCTACATTTTCTTTTACTAAAATTATCCCAAAATTGCATGTTTTTTTCATATGTAAAACTTCAGCATTTTAATATTATCTTTATGTCAGCTTTTTGTCTTAAAACGCTGTTTATCAGTGTTTATTTATTTAACATACACTGATTTTATCGGTGTATGAAGCACATTAGCGCTTTTTGCACATTCTTTATTTACTCATTCCCATGTTCAAATTTTTGTTCGGAATAAAATGAGTCGAAGAGTTTACTAAAAATAGTACATCACTGTCCAATAAAGCAATAGGCTGACTAGTATTGGATGCGAAGCGATTTTCCTTTATTCGGCCAAGACTTGTGCAGTAGTTTTCTTTAATCAATTGGCAAAAAAAAAAAACTAATAAACGACAACCTTTAAATGTAGAAATGTTAAAAATATTTGTTAATTCAGAATAAAATTAACAGTATCAATAAAACAAAATGGCAGTTGTCCTCTTCTGACTAGTTGATCAAGCCTTAAAACTGTCCAGAAACTAATTATTATTCTTGTCGGCGTACAGACAGAAAAAAAATGAAATGTGTTTTTTTTAATTAACGACCTCGGGGTAAATGGCACTTACTAGGTAAGCGTGGTCCACCTTCGGCCGCATCTGTACCTTACATCAAGTGAGATCGCCGTCAAGCGCTGCCTTGATTTTATAAAAAAAAAAATAATGAAGTTATTCCAAAACAAATGGGAAAAATCCTTTTTTTGTTAGTTGTATCCGTTCGCGTCTTTATGAACTCCTATTACTTTAATTTTATTCCTTTGCAAATATTTGAATTGGGAATATACTTGATTGATTATGTTACACACGTTACAACTCGAATGTTCTCGACCCCTGGTAGTTGTGGGACCAGGACATGACGCCGCTCAAGAAGTCGTTCTCAAGCTGCAGCCGCCGGATGTCTCGGATCGACCAGTTGGCAATGGTAACCAATATTTCTATGGGGCTCCACTGTACTTGTCAAACAAAACACGCAACCATTATAACACTTGTGAGGTCGTTTGTGTTCAGCACAAATTTAATTACACACACACACACACATTAAAACATACACTAACTCAATATCACAAATCCTTTCCGCAAGTCAATTGTGGATCATCAGATCGATTTGAGTTTTCTGTACCTCCCAAATAAAATTAACACAAATGTATTGATTGATTTTTAAAATACAATTATCGCATAATTATGTTACTCTATGAGAGTTCCACCACTGTAATAATGTGATATTTAAAAAAATTCGCGTTCTTATTGTTGGTTAAATAATTAAAGTATACAATTTGTTAAGAATCAAAAAGATTGTTTTGTTTTGTTTTTACAAATACTAAGAATAATTTAAGGCACAAATTGGCTCAGGATGATTTGATTATATGCAACCCAGAATAATTCTTATTGCTTACCCAGAATAATTCTTGCTATTTTGCAATCATGATTCATTAGGAATAAGAGAATCCTGTAATTATTATATCTCTAAACCGGAGAGTTTAGCAGGTTCGACTGGGTACACTTTTTTGTGAAATATTTTGTGTAATTTATATGTTGATTTCATTTAACACGCTAATCAAACATTATACACACGACATATTATAACTTATTAAATACATTTTGAAACACTTCTTTTTGGTAATATTTTTATTCAAATAATACCACACACTTACAAAACTGTGTTTTCAAAATTCCTATTGCTTTTAAATAGTTGCATGTTTAACGCATGTTACATTACTTACATTCATTATTATAAGGAATGGTATGATTGTAGAATGGCGAAATTGCTTTAGAATGGAATGTTAAATTTTTAAGATTAGATTATTTTAAAATTAACCCAAACAGGTGTTGCCACAGGTATTTTTATTTTACTTATTTGCATATATGATTATATAGATTAAGTTTTCCATTTAGTCACTGTTAGCAACATTTAATTCGTTATAAAAATCATCTCATACAGTTTCTAGATGCATCTAAAAGTACTTTGAGTTCAGAAAGAAAATATTGCGACAAAATTTTATATTGTTTTCAGCCATAATCACAAGTCATTTTCGTATTAGACATCATTATACTCGTAATATGGTGAGAATTTATCATTATCAATTTGAGTCAGTTAACGTAGCATTTAATTAAATGGTAGTTAAATTGAAATAATTAATACTGGCTTCTAGGTACCGTATAATTAGTTTGATAGAAATATGCAGGGTATATTAACATATGTAGATAATTTAATATAGATTTAAGCATACCACTCGTCGTAATAAGGGGATTTATAAATATTTTGTAAGTCAATTTTTATTGTGCTAATATCGACATTGTATGACTGCACCCAGTTGTGACGTAAAAGGGATCTATAAAGCCTAGCACACACCAGTAGACCATGTTGCGCGATTTGTCTATGGACCTCCTTATTTTGTCTCGTCTAGCGCCCACACTACGATGTGAATTTCTCAGCCTCATCTTCGCAGTCCCGTAGACGGGAATGTAAACATACCGTCTGTAATGGGGGAGGGGTCTGTAAACATAAGACATACATATCTATATAGTAGACAACCTGAGACACGTCTCAGAGACCAAAATCTCGCAACATGTCTACTAGTGTAGACTAGGCGTAAGGGTTATCGGGATGTGTTTTTTCCTGGGCACTAACTGCTATTGTTTGTCGTATGTACAATCTGTAGGCGATAAAGTCGAGCGGCTTCAATGCACGCGCCAAGCTACGTCTCGCATTGGTGGCGGTTCGCGCTGCGGTACGGCTGCGACGGTTGCCGACCACGGCTGCAAGACATCTACCGCTGTACACCGCGCTCGGAGACCCGTACGCCATGCGTGTGCTAAGAAAGGTGAGTTGATTACATAGCTCTCCTCTTAGCTTCTGTTACCTGGGTACTTGACCCTTGTTTTTGTGTGTAAATTGCGTGGAGCCCTGTTATTTTTAACTTTTTTTTTTTAGAAATCATTGAATACCATTCGTTATTATTTATACTAGTAGTGGTATACCGAGCTGATTTCCCATCCGGTAGCACAATACACCTCAAATAAGGGTGCTATTAGCAGACGTAATATAAAACTACGCGTGATGTTGAGTTTCAGTGCGTCTGCCGGAGCCCCTTCCCTATATCATTTAGCCCTAATTTACTGAAAGTATTTTATAACTTTATTTTAGACATTTTTATACTGAACTTGTTCACTCCACGTTTTCAAAATTGCTTCTTCCAGGTTATAGACGGCTGTGCTTTCCGAGTATATGGTCATTGGGTTAAGAAAGGCGAGGGGCAAAACCGTGCAGCTCTCTTCGAGAATATGCCGAAGACGGAGCTGAAGAGCCTCTACATTAGCAATCTTAGCCGATAGCTCGAGATATCTGCCTGTTAGATATCCTGTTCGCTTGAGGACTCCTGATATGGTAGGTTGATTACATTTTTCTGTCGACCATGTCCGTTTAAGCCCCACCTGGCGATAGATCCCCTTAGACCGTGTGTGCTGGTGTTTTGGTGAATAAGAATATTGGCAGCCCACATGCAATAATACGAGTATGATGCAATAATAGCATTGCTTGTGTTAATAGGCGACTGTAGCCAACCAACCATCGAGTGGATCGCCAATAAAAAACATACATTTCAAACGTGTATTATTAATCAACCCGCTTGCTGTGCCCCACGTTTACACTGGCGCCAAGCAGATGCTAACGCCACGTGGGATCATAATGAAAAATCTCTGGCTAATTAATTTAATTAATTAATTTTAATTCCTACTTCATTAACCAACACGGACATATTTATTTACTTAACTTAATTGGGATTACAAAGATTATGTTTTGGTTGTAGGACTGCCTCAGCAACCAGGCTAGCAGCACTGCAGACATAGTATCACGGCACGACCTAAGTTAGTCGTACCGTACAGTAGTATGTCTGTACTACACTAGTTCAATTGTATTAATCATCATTATTGCATGTAGAATTATGAAGTAATACGCCAAGTCTCGATCCAAGACGATACCTTAAATTGTTATTTTTTTGTTTAATAAAAAAAAAATTAAATGAACCTTACAAAGGATCGATGGATCGGTCTCTTGCGTTTGTTTTAGTTAGACATTTAATGAGGCATAACAAAATGACACAGCAGTAAGCTTTCACTAAGCAATTTTAAAAACTACGATTAGATTTTCTTCGTGAGTCGCGTTTACATTGAGTGCAGTGAGAAATATCGAATTATTTAATGCAATACCTCAGTTGGCGCCTTGTATTTTCATTGGTGATGATTTTTGTTACCTATGCTGCCCTGGTCACTAAAGCGCTTATCACACTATTCAATTTTTTGGAAACCAATTTAGTAACCTAAGTAGTGAAATAGTTCATCAAACTACACTAAATAGATTTCTAAGTCGAAGACAGAATTGAAAATAGATAATAGAATCTAAATTGGATCCAATCTGTACTAACTGCGATTACATCTTTCCGATCATTTTGGCAACTAAGGAGTATCGGGGAAAATGACTAGGTATAAAAATTGGATACAAGGATTATTAACTAAGTATAAAAAGGCTGATATTTAAAAAAAGTCTAAGATGAGCATTGCCTAAGTATAGAAATGCCGACATTTAAAAATGTCTTAAGATGAGTATTGACTAAAAACAAAAACGCCATGGTTGCAAATAAAACCTGATATTGGGTTGGCTGTTAAAATCGTATGCGTGTGTATATGTATCTTTATGTATTGCTAGTCACTACTAGTTTTAAAATGGTCACTTTCATGTAAAATCCGGAAATAATATGTTTACATTTTTAAATATGTATAGACATTTCTATACTTACACTTTCTGGCTCATAGACTTTTTATATCTCGGCATCTATTTATGCCTCGACAATTTAATTTTATAAATTCGAAATTTTTATACTTAGTAATTTTTCCTGATAGTCCTTAGTCGCCAAAAGGCTTCCGATTTCCTAAAAGTGGCCATACACGTCCTTGCAATCAGTGACAATATTGGGGCAGTGGTGGGGAGCCCCCTAGATCACACCGTAGATTGCATCGTGTGTGTTGGCAAATTGTAAACATAATTATTATTATTACTCCGACTTCGAAATCGTTCGAGCGAGCTCACAACTCAGCGGCAATTTTATCGTCAAGGGAGCGTTGACGCAACGTGTGTGGCGATGTTGGGGCAATTTCACCGCAATATGGCCTGCGAGAGTAGCGCGTTTCGGCGGCTTTTTAATAGACAAGCGCTTTGTTGCACGGTCGGATTCGCACTAAGTGAAAAGTCTTGCAGGGACGTGTGTGGAGTAGGGGCCGATTTTACCCCCTCTACCGACCTCCCAATATTGCCACTGATTGCAGGGACGTGTATGGCCACTTTAAATTGGATTCCTTCAAATTGAATAGTGTGACAGCGGTTTAAGCTGCCCAGATATGAGATTATCAATGCTGGAATAAAAAATATTTTAGACCAATAAAGAAAATTGATATTCCATGTCTATTAAGTGTATATGAGAGCATGCCAACAAATCGAGGCTGGCATAGAAATATTTTGGGGCGATGATAAGAGAAACTTGGTGGTGTGACATTGACATAATTGTAAACGAGGCCTTACACACTTAAAAATTGATTTGTTTAATTAGATGTAATTCTGCATACTCAAATTGATTCATAAAAAATATATAAATGAACATTATTTTCGGTTATAATACTTTGTTGAAAGTTTGTCTCAATTTGAAATGTTTGCTCTGTGAAGTGAAGTTTTGCCAATTGAATTGTATTTGTCGATCAAAGATTTTGTAGTGTGTAATTTTATTCGTATATTGTGTAGACTTGTATTGTTAAAAATGATTTCATAGTTATTATAAGATAAATTTAGTATTATGAACAAATGACATTTTTAAAAGGTGGAATTTTCAAAAAGACGCTATTTAAAGAGCGTGTTAAAAGTCAGTTATCGGCCATCGTTTGCGTTTGAAATTTGTGCCAGTAAGAACTTATTTGGAAAAATGTCATACATTTCACAATTTTTCTCGTTTCGTGTGATTTTTTTTTTCTTTGACACAGTTTAGACCGAATATGCACGAAATGTATTGACAAGTACCGTTTAAATATTTGACTAAAATGCGTGTTCAAATACACAAGGAGTTTTGTATTTTTAAGACACATCGAATTTCGAAAAGTATTGTTTTTTTTTTTTTTTTGAAAAACATCAAACCAAAGTGATTAAAATACTCTTAAAATTTGGTTCTAAACGAGAATTTTGTTAAAGAAAAAAAGACTTGTGTCTCTATCAAAGACACAGTATGGACATAATTTTTTTTTAATTAGATAGATAAAGACTTGTGGCGTTGTTGTTTTGTACCTTAAAAAGAAAACATATTATGAAGATTTTTTTTTTCATATTCCATAGAGATGGTGGAATAATCAGGGAAGTTGATTTCGAAGTACAATTCTCAAGAATTTTTTTTTTAAACTAATGTCGAATTTATAATTATTAAAACTACTTACTGTCCGTAATGTGTTATTTAATATTTAAAAAAACTGCATGCAATTTTTTTTTTGCAATTTCTCCAAAATTACTTTTTTTAAAAATTACAATTTAAATGTAGTTTTATATATCAATTTGACCATTTATTTTAACTAATTATGACAAAGCAAGTGTCCATTTTAGTAACGGTTTTAAGACACAATACATCATAAAAGGGTTTTTTGAAATAAAAGTGAAGAAATAGCTAAGAAATAATTTTGTAACCGAATTTTCTTTTTTAAAAATGTTTTTTGAAAGTTATATAAATTATTTTGTTTATTGTTACACTTACATATTTAATAAGACAGTTTGTTTCATTGTTTTTTTTTTATTGATTATTGCTGCAAATAAGGGTCTTTACAATTGATTAGTTGATAACAGAAGGTGCATACAATATTATGGTGCAAGTGAAATTTAAAAAAAGCCAAATTAAACGAGATTTGTATTTTTTTAATTTATTTTAATATACGGCAGGAATGCAAAGTGAATAAGATTTTGAAAGAGAAAATAATTTTCCTCTAACAGTACCATTTAGATTTTCAAAAATTATAACTCAAAACATTATATTTTTGTACAGTAGTGTATGGTCACAGACACAGACGCTTGAATTATAAAGTGAACGCTATCAATGTGACCACACCTTAATCCCTAATTAGTTCGTAGTGAAGTTCTGTGATCGACATATTATTTTACCTATGTAGTCATATAAAACACAATAAAGCTCTGTAATTTAGTAGACATATTCTTACAAATATGCACAACGCACTTCATACTGTTAATAGAATAAAAAATAGTAATGCCAAAATTGTGTTTATTTGAATTCACCTCTGCATAAAGAAAGATTTCTTACTAAATGATGAACAGATTTTTTATTTTCAATATATTTATACTATACATGTACTAGCGAGTAGTACACTCCTGACGTATTACTTAGATCTTTACACAACTCTAATGGGAAAAATGGTAGCAGTTCTTTTAGAGATTACTAGCTGCTGCCCGCGACTTCGCCCGCGTAACTTGTAAATTATATACTAAAACCTTCTTCGAGAACCACTCCATCCATTGGTGAAAACGGCATGAAAATCAGTGCAGTAGTTTTTGAGTTTATCGCGAACAGACAGATAGACGCGACGGAGGACTTTGTTTTATAATATCGCTGCTTAAAAACTAAAGGGCCACAAATCAAAATTACACTTTTTACAGGAGAGCTAATCGAAAAATAATAAATTCTTATTAGATATATATCAAATATATGCATATTATACATCGTTAGAAGCGTATTTTTAAGTAGCATTAAATGTTTTAAGTACTTTTATAATAAATTGAATACTAGATGAGATATAAACATATAAGTTACATTTGAATATATAAAAAATGATCAAAATGTACTAAATATGGAATAAAACAACCTTAAGTCTTTTTGCAACATACAATATGAAGGATTGTGATTGTATTTTTGCAATAAAAACATTTTTGGATTTTTTTGTTTTATGGCCTTTTAGTTTTTAAGCAGCGATATGTAGTGATTAGAAACTCAAGGCCGCCGTAGGTAGACGAGTGGTTACACCGCCAGCGCCACTTACTCGGTCGCCAAAGCCTCGTTGGTTAACCAGCAGGGAGTATCACGGAAGTCAATCTATCAGGCGCCATTTGGGATTGTAGAGATGTTGATTACCTTACCCCCTTGAGTAACAGAGTCTGGAGTAACAGACAGATGCGGACAGGGATTTTATATTATAATTAGTGACTTGGTCCCGGTTTCGCACGGACCCATTCCCCCTCCCTGTAAGTTGATATTTTCATTAGATATTAATTTTAATTGCAGTATGCCAAAAACAAAATTGAATGTTTGAAGAATTCTTAAAAAAGTTTTTCAAAATATTTCAGTTATAACTATTATTTCTGTCTACCCATATTCCCATTGTTCTTTTAACAAGTATCTAAAGGTTGCATGCAAGTTGATGGTTTATTTGATGGCACCAAGTGACAACTGGCGGCAACATCATGGAGAAGCAAGTTTATGGCGAGATCGATATCAGGATGATATGATAAAGATTAGAAACCCATTAGTGCCTATCCCTTGCACTGACACAATAATTTGCATTTCACTATGGTCTTCTGTAATATGGTTGTTTACTAAGTAGTCTCAAACGACAATTTTACCCATCAATAAATATTAACTATTAGTAAATTAAAATTATTTTCAGCGTAAGGACTAGGAATTCAGAAATCATATTTTACATCAATTTATATAGTAATTCTTTAAAAGAAAAGACGTAAACGACGATTTTGAAAGATACAATTATGTATCATTAGAATAATTTTCAGCCAATATCACAAAATAATTTATAAATTATGTATTTACATAGTTTGAAGTTTTGTATTTTTTCCTAAAATAACTACGTATACAATGTTTTTAATTATTCGTTAATTTTGAAGCGTTTAAAAAGAATAAGAAGGTGAAGATTCGCAGAAAGTTTCAAATGTTTAAACGATATAAATAAATCGTCGTTTAAACTTATCAAGTTCTTGTGCCGCAACTCGAAGTGCGAAGTGAAAGTCGGGCAGAGTTGTTACGCACGTGCTCTCGACTACCGATTTCAATGTGTCTGAAAACGAGTATACGAAACAAACTCATTACATCGATGAGCGCGGGCCGGCTGGCTCTATTGCGTAATCATAACGCAGCGTATGTAGGTATTATTTTTTTCACATCCAGATAAATAATAAAAGGGGGAAAAGTATTAGATAAACAAAGCAAAGTGCGCCGCGTCACCCGGCGCGGGCAGAGGCGCGTGCATTCGATCGCTGCAATGGCATCGATCGCGCACGCCCCGTGCGACAGAGACGAGACTCGGAACGCTATTGGCTAACGTGGCCGGTCACGTGACGGCCGTCGTGCGCTCCCATTGGCCGATAGTAGCGGCGGCCACGTGAGCGGCGCGCGGCGCGCGTGGCCAGTCGCGGCGTGACAGCGGGCGCGCCTGTACCGCGCGGCCCTATGCCGCCGTATCGATATGAGCCTCCTGGATACGTTGCTAGAAGCGGCGCGGTTCATAGAGCTCCAGGAGCGAGGCCTTCAGTCCGGTGAGTCGAGTGCCCTATTATTAGTGTATCTAATCAAGTGTTTGATGGTCAATCCGAGTGTTTACTCACTCTCGCCGGCCCACGTCACAAGCGAAACCGGTCTTGGGCGTGCGCCGATTTGCGAGAGCGTCCAGTCGCCGGCGCGCCGGTGCAGCGAGCCGACGCCCGACGCTCTTGACCTTGAATAGCAGAATAGCACGCAGCCGCGCGGCTTTCCCCCCGACCCTCTCGCGCGTCCCGCCAGCCTCGCCCCACGTAAACAAAGGAAGCCTGAAATTCAACAACGCCACACTCGTGTACTATACATCACGCATATACCAATTCATCTCGCCAATTATCTACTGCAATTACTTTACGATGACAGCTTATCTGTGCGCTGCGAACGCAACCATGTTTTCGCCGTCGGGAATGTGAAATTTATTTGCCGTACAATACCGTCTGTCAGTCAGACGCATATCTGTCTGTAAACACGCAGGCGCTACTAATGGCACGTATTCTTTCGGGTCCAATTCGAGTGGCTCGTTTAGCACGTAGAGGTGTCAGTCAACACAACTATACATATACATACAAAACATTATGTGTGTGACTGTGGCGATTCAGGGGGAGGGGGTGCGCCCCGCTTTCGGGCCACTCAGCTGATCGACGCGTGTATAGCGGGCGATCGGGGGGTGCGGGGCGGACGCGACGGGGGAGGGGGGGAGGGTCGTGTCGGTGCACACGCATCGCGGGGCACGGTCATGCGCTTCCACTCAATGCAATATTAAAATAATTTTAACTCTACGCTTTCTGTAATGTTATTTGCCAGATCCCAATAGAATCTGGCACAAGGCGAATACGTGATACAAACCTTTTTTTGTAGTAAGTAGGTATAGTTGTACGCAAGCAACACAGTGATCTTATTGTGCAATATCTTTGCATTATTTTTCTGCTATAAACGACCTCGTTTGAGCACGTGACGCGTCAGTCGAAATATGTGTACAGTACAGGCTCATATAGTATAGTCGTATTGTGTCTCGAATACTCGAATGGTGTAGTAAGATTTTATCGAGTAAAATTTTGTTTTACTTTAATGAGAGTCGTCAATTCATTATAATATATGTATTCTATCGACGGTCTGCGTACCTATATCTACTCAGACCGTCGATCGAATATATTATAATGGATTTCTAGAAAATAAAATAAAATTCTACAGACCTAATCTACATGGCATAAACAGTGTATAAAATGCAGTTGTTGTTTCACCGCGCGATAGGACCAGCCAGGCAACAGTATCGACAGATAATATTGTAAACTGACGTAACTTGAAAACATTAAGTTTTTGCAATACGTCTTCATGTTGTTTTGTTTTATCATATTCGTAAGTGTTATCGACATTTTTCAACCACTTCAGCTATGCTAGAAGAAACTACGCTTTCTTAATAGATTACGGATATATACCTACATACTAGGTACGTAAAAAGCATGAGCATCATATTATGTTATTATAAACGCATTGGCAAAATTTTAATACGCCATCAATAAATACATAAAATACATAAATCAATAAATACATGACGACCTTAAACAAATAGAAAATTAAAAGAACTTAAAAAAAATTAAAATCTAAGTTTTAAAAGTAAGTTTTACTTGTAACTTTTTATTTATTTCTATAGCTAAGAACAATCCCGTACATGTCAGGTTTCAGAAAAATAACCGATCAAAATCGGTCTATCCGTTTTGGAGCTCTATAAATCCACAAACAGATACCACGACACGACACGTCAAATTTATCCCACCCTTTTTTGCGTCGGGCGTGTTAAAAATAAACGTCTCGAGAAATCGAAAATTTAAAGATATTAAAGTTTACTTCTCCGCTTTTGTTATCGTTTTTACTCTTTATCAGTAGCCAGCGGCTTACACCGCACTTCATGGTACCTAAGTGACGAGTTGTCTCTAATACTCGCTGCACATTGCTCGTTGTGTACGATTAAACCGCTCTCGTTTACTTTCACAGCAATCCATATAAAGGTCGAACGCGATAAAGCCCATGGTGACATAATAGCGAGCGTTGTACACGCGTAACAAAGAAGCCATGTTTGGTTTGAATATTCTGGATCGTTGTAAGACGTGACAATAATTATGTTGCATTAGCGTGATAATAACCATGTGTTCATTAGGATTGCGGAAAAATAATTGTAACAAAATAATGATACTTTAATGTTAAAGATGGATTGCACGTTCAAAAATCTAGCAGAGCCTTCGTTATAAAATAAACCTATTTTCAACCGACGAAAACGAAAAAACAAAAACGGAGGAGGTTCTCAATTCGACGCATATATTTTTTTTATTTTTTTTTATGTATAATCACGCATAACTTTTGACAGGGTGGTCCGATTTTGATAATTCTTTTTTTATTTGAAAGGGTGCACCCCCCTTGGGGGTCCCATTTTAATTTGGAAAAAAATTTCCAACCCTAAGGGTAGGAAAACAGGGGATGATTGACTGTTCACTCACCGATTGTAGCGTATAACCACGCATAACTTTTTACAGAGTAGTCCGATTTTGATAATTCTTTTTTTAATGGATAGGGTATACCTCGAAGTTGGTCTCGTATAATTTTGGAAAAAAAAATCCTACCCTAAGGGTGGGAAAATGGGGATGGGAAAATTAAAAATTAAGCATGTAGTAAATATTAGATTATAGCCACAAAAAATATAAAATAAAACTTTTTAACAAAAAATAAAACCGCCGAAAAAACTGAAAAGCATAAAATAATCTTATTATTTTACCTAAGTAATTTTGAGTCGGCGCCAAACAAGCAAAAATTACGTAGAGTGATGCGCGGCGGCGACTCAAAATTACGTAAAATAATAAGATTATTTCATGCTTTTCAGTTTTTTCGGCGGTTTTATTTTTTGTTAAAAAGTTTTTCCAAATTTCAGCTTTAAAAATCAATTCAGAATCAGAAGTCAGAATCAACGATTTTATAAGTATAATAAAAAATAGAAATAAAATATGTAATTTGAAACATATAAGGACAATATAAGGATCTTTTCAACTACGTGACGTTTCCCAAAATTAAAGTACTTCGGTCTACTTCGGTATTGTCTACTTAGATACTACCGAAGTAATTACGGTTTTTTTTGTGTAAAACAATTCGTAAGCTTAGTACTGATGAGTTATCAGTAGTTTTGATGATGTCATACAACAGAACAGACATAAGCCACGAAGTAACTTACTGACTACGACCATTGAATAAAAGGCAGCTTGCAAATTGTAGCGTCGTTATTATAATCAATACAAATTGCTTGAATGTCTTGCTTTTTCATTTGACTTAACTACTTCATTTTTAATGTTACCTTTCTTTGTAAATTCGAGTACATAATTAGGTATGTTTAATAATTAATAAAAGTTGCTATGTGTTTTTCTGCACCCTTGCCGTTTTATCCTATTTAGCTTTAACATAATAAACTCTTCACAATTTTATTATCCCTTATAATTTACGTTTCTCACGAAGAGAGAATCTTCAATTATCTCAAAAAGTATGTACTGCTTTGTCTCTCTCTATATATCTCATATTTTTGTGTCTTTCTTATACAATCTATTGCAAGTCAACCTTTTTATACATTGTTTATAAAAATTAGGTAAAATTAATAAAAAATTTTTTTATTATTTCTGAGATGTTCAAAATTATCGCTTTGGCATTGTTTTTTTTTTAAATTTAATGTGTGAATTCAAAAATAATATGGTACAGAAATATTTTCTGGTATTACATCATATAAAATACTGGCTGCTGCCCGCGACTTCGCCCGCGTAACTGTAAATTAAATACTAAAACCTTCCCCGAGAACCACTGGTGAAAACAGCATGAAAATGGGTGCAGTAGTTTTTGAGTTTATCGCGAACAGACAGACAGACAAACGCCGCGGAGGACATTGTTTTATAATATGTAAGGATAGTAAGTTAATAAAGCTTCTTGTAAAATATGTAAGTATTCGGCTTCTTTTTAATGCTTTTCTCCTTCTGTGTTTCTTTGAATTTAATAATCATAGTAAAAATAATCTTTTATGCGTCGATTTTCAATTTTTTTTTTTCATATTAAGTAGGTAACAGCTTGTTATTTTTAATCTAAAATAAGGTTGTTTCAGTACATATTGTTTGATATTTCTCTAGACAGACTTTACTCATTAAAGGCCGGTGCCGCCAGTCATAACATGTACATTTACATCATGGTTGTTTTTATACAATATTGTACAGTTTATAGTGGTAAAATAGTAGGTAGAAACAAAGTTGGTAAACGTCGAAACGGCTTTGGCCCAAAGTAGGCGAGATAGAGACAATCGTCTCATCAAGGCTCGCGTAAGGCCGCCGACGTGAGGTACGCGGCGATCAGAATGGTGAAAGGGATCGCGTGACCTCGCCATCACCGACTGCGCTCTGAGGACGCACGCCTGCAGTGTATTGAACCTCCGCACTTTGCGGAGACACAGTGCTAACACAATTTCGCCGCGCGCCGACGACAGTACGTTCTGCGAAATCGTACGCCTAATTGGAAAACATAGTTACAGCGGTTGCTCTGTTGCAGTAACGGGACCGTGTCTAGTTCTCTATAGCTTTTTGTTATGTTGCGTAATATATGATTTTTCATTTTGTTTACGCTGAAGTTTCGTTGAGAGAGAGCTATTTTAGGAATACGAAATTGTAAAGCAATAACATTATGGTCTCACCGACCTTATTGCTTATGTATTAGGTATTCCCAACGGTACCCCATTTGGATACCGTTATTTGTTCAAATTCCGTCTCTTTGGTCTAATGGATGAATGCATTGCTACTTTCGCATTAGATTTGTATCGTTAGCTATCTTACCTAAATGATAATGCAAATCTGCCCCGGTCAAAAGTTTTGTTGGGTCTTGTGGGACCTTGGGGTCTTTTATTATCCTAGTTTTATGATTTTCGCTTATATAATTAGGATTTCACAATATATTATCATGTACATTTATTTGCATTAATTTTTGTTACCAAACAATACAGTAGGTATTCGTTTTCTACAAATTTTATGTATCATTTTTATTTTTTACACTTTACCATCATTTAAAAAATAGAGTTGTTTGTACACATATGCTTAAACTAACAATAGACAATTAAATAATTAAAATTCGGACAAAAAATTAAAAGTAACTAAATTAGTAGGTATATGAAATTTTATATGTAGTAAGGTATTTCATACAAATATTATGTTGTATAAACGCGACCCAGACAGTGCATATCTCAGCATCCGGTGGGTGTATTCCCCCCTTCACATCGTTTCCTCTTTGAATACCATCTAGCTAATTATGTTTTATGTTTATTATTATTATAACACGTTGCTAAAGCCATATGTTGCTAGTTGCAATGCATTAGAGACACATTCATTTTAATGTGTATGCCTAACGTCATTGATGTAGTAGACAAGTAGCAGGTTAGTAGGCAAGTAACCGATCTTTAACAATTAATTACATGTAAAATTGATTTAAGAAATAAATGTTAAAAAAACCATCATCTGTTTTTAACCGGTTCGAAGGACCTCTTCTAATTGGTGACGCGTGCTTAATTTAATATCGTTTTTTTATGAAGCAAAATTCATTTATTACATGGCCCATATTTGGGTTGTAAATGGGCTACCGTCACATTGTCATTGACTGAGAGGTACCTGTATGAGGTGGTGCATGATAGATGTCTAATTTTAATGAAATAAAAAAAAATAACGTAAGAAAATGTTTTTATAAGAATTGGTTGCTGTGTGGCTGTTTTAAAATACCTCATTTTATTCTAGACGCCACGTTCCACAAATAGAATCCAGGCGACAGTGTTAGTGCTAGGTAGTCTCGCAACTTAACAACCTGCTAAACTGGCGGGCCTGAGTACACAAGGGGTACAAGAGGAACCGAGAGGTGTTTGCGTGGCGGTGTTTCCCGGGCGCGGGTGTTTCGGGAGGGGGGGACGGTACGTCGGCGGCCCGGGCTGCACGCTGCACCGCGCCAAGGTCAGCCGACGCACGCATGCGTCGTTGTCCTACCTCCCCGACCACGAGCCACCTTAACCGGAACCTGTACACTACTTATGTGTTCCTGTGAGTTGCACACCGAGTGATACTCACACCTTACCCCTTTTCACTACTTTCTTGTTTAAAATGATCTCCATTCTATTTAAGAGACCTCCCTCTTCTCTAGTGAACTGTCGTTCGTGACCTTTAGGAAGTTGTTTTAGGTTGCGTCTGTTACCTTTTGTGTCGGTGGTTAAGCTCAAAATTATATTTCTAAGAATAATAATGATTTTAGTTGAAGTAGAACGTTGAAAGTTCATGGTTGTCCAACGTTTATGTATTGGCCTATTATTAGCTTGATCGTCAATAGCCAGTTGTGTGTATCTCGGATGCTATAGATAGAGATAAACACGTGCCTAGCTCGCGTTGTCCACAGATGAGAATCACACACACAATATTATGTAGTTAGCATAAATATTACATAAACACATCAATTCGTAACGTATGTAATGCTTGTAACATTTGCAATACAGTCATTTTCTTGATTCTTAAATCCTTGATCTAAACACTTTTCAGCTCCATTCGCTGGAAGATTTGGTTACACTTAAATAGTTCTGCTTCTATCAGCCGCATATTTTCATTATAATATAATATAAACATAGTAAGACATTAAATTGGATAGGTACTTGCTTGATAGGTATGTTAAAAGAAAAGTTAATGCCTCCCGCCTACGTTTTGTTAGAAAGCTAAACGCAATAGTGCATGAGGAGTGAGACGCTCGCAACTACTCCTACGTTCGAGCCGTTCTTTTCGGTTGCAATGTTCCATTCACCTTGTTTGTCGGCGTCGAGGTTCAGTGACTTCGCCGCCGACTGACTTAACTCCTGCAGTACGTCATCCGACTGCTAATGTCGCCGTTTCATCACCGGCAGGCGACGGGTGCTCTGTTAAAATTCTGTCGGTGTCCGGCGGTTCAGCCGCCGTCGATGGGTCGACCTCGTTTTGCGACGCGCGTGCTGCGTTATGTAAAGTGCAGAGCGGTGCAGCGGTGAGCGTTGCGCTCGACCGCGTGCGCGACTCCCCCTCCTCTTGTAATTTCCCCCCCGCGCACCACACCCTTTGCGATTTCGTTCGCCGTCGTCGGTTTCACTCGCAACGCAACGACGTCGGTGCGGGGTTCCGGAGGTCGCGTACCTCCCGCCTCCCTCCTTCAACTCGACCGTCCCGTCCGCTGAGTGACGGCGCGGCGCGGCCACTCTTTCAGTCGTCGAGCGAATTGCGTCGGCGCCGGTCGCCTCTACGCACCTCGGCACAGCTATCCTTCAATACTTGGTCGGCTATCGCGACATTCAAATGACGAGACGTTCACCGTGACGTTTCGCAACGTCCGTGTCGCGCGAGATCTTCCGCCGATCGTGCTTCCGCTTCGGGATTGTTTCCTTTGTGGTAAATTACACTGATGCGTTTGCAATGGTCGCCGTCGTCGAGGTGTCGATGTTGGTCGAAAATAGCGTGCGTTATCATCACGACCTCGACTGGCGAGACGAGATAGTGCGAGGTCGCCGGCACCTGCGCCGCTCCCCACGTGCCCGTCGCCGCGATCCGATGCAGCGGAACAATTAGCACGCAAGCATACCCCTCGCCTTGTACAGACCCAGTCAGGGAAACGAAACTTCTACAGACTACATATAAACAATTTACTCCGTGTGGTGCGGCATCTTTATTTAGTTTCATTTTAACCTGTTTATACTATTTCTTAAGTCAATTAAAATTGAAAGAAAATTTCAACCAACTATAATTTTCGAATTCCACTTCTTTATTTTGACGACTTCACAGTTTCGCGTATAGGTAATTCTTACATAACCTGCTTAATATCATTATTAATTCGAAATTTATTAGTATCAAATATTTATCCCATTTATTTTCAATATCATTCAAGTGTTTTAATATTGTTTCTTCTCTTATATATTAAATTATCTTTTATTTGCTTTTATCTTTGACATACACGGCCTCCAATACACTTTTAATCGGCGATGACTGATACGGCTACAATATTTGTAATTATTTTTATTAGAATTCTTTGTCAGCTTGTTGTAAAGCGATTACATACATTTCATAACATTGCATTGGAGCAGTACTTTCCCGATTATTCTACGAGTGATTAATTTGCTTTGTTCATGTTATTGTTCGATTAATAGAGTATTATTATTCTTGGACAACGCATTTCGATTTCATAGGGACACACAATATATGATTCTTTAAAATTGTGTATGCGTGTATTAGTTTAAATTAAATTAATTCCATTTTTCGGTTTACTTTTCCAGTTTTAGCTAATAGTTTTTATTTTCCATTTATTGTCTTCAGTGTAACAATTTTCTTGACAACTTTCACTCCTTCTGAGCGTAATACTCTTATCTATTACATCAATTAAGATACTTCCTGTGGAGAGTGGAAAACATCTTATATTTAATGTCTAAAATTTTTTCCTGGATTTCATGAAAGCTTTTAAGCTTGTTTTAAGCCGATATGAAATTATTAATAGGTTAAGTAAAAGTTCTAATAAATTGGCGAGATGACTCCAAGCAACCAACCAGAAAAAGCGTTTTTTAACCATTCAAAAATATTGAGATTTCTTTTGTAATGTTTGTCTACACGCCACGTTCAAATTGCAGCTGTTGCATAAACAAAAGTCAAATTGTTATAGGTAATTGTCGTTTGTTTATTACTCTCGATATCGGATTATGTGTTACCACCACTGTACCACCATTACTCATTGCTAAACGATCAATGTTCATTGTTCTATTTTTTTTTGAAAGCAAATTCATTATTCTTTCAATTAACTCCATTTAAAAAAAAAATATACTTTTGACAAACAAGGTTCTGGGGTCGCTGTTTAAATTTGAGCGTAGATCTGCGCAACATACGATTGCAATGTCTGCCAATTCAGTTGGCCGCTTTACCAGGGCTGTATGTTGTTTGAGGAGGTCGAGTTAACTGTCAGTATCTGTTCGAGGGGGGGGGGGGGTGAAGAGGAGTGCACGTGCCCGTCGCTCGAGCCTTGCCATGCGTTCGACGCCCTTCCCCCCATTCCCCCTCACTTGTTGAGCCCACCACACCGCGCGCCGCGTCGCCCATTGCCAACTGGTGATGCGTATGGCACCGCAATCAACTGATAAATTTCATACTTTCGTTAATTTACTTGAAGATTATTAGGTACTTCATTATATTACATACATTCTTACACTCAACATTGCTCGCACATTTTTTCAAACTCGTATCTATAAAAAATACTTATAAACCTTGCAAGCGCATTAATTGTGAAATTGACACAAAAAATATTTTCTGATAGTGTCTAAAAAATCATAGGTGGTCTTAAATTGATAATGATAAATAAATGAAAAGTGAAATGGACTAACAGTTGTCAAAAACAATGTGGACTAGAAGCAAACGTAGTTAACAAAAGTGCTGACCCATCGTAGAATGGGTATACTTATAAAGACCACGGAAGTGGATCTGGGTACCACCAGTTACCGCAGTCGCGCAGTTGAACAAGAATTATTCGGCGCTATGGAAACTCCTAGTGGAAGTGATTATTTCTCCGATAAACTTCACACGATCGCCATTAAAACCAGGGAAACAGAATATGGAGGTATCATCCAGCCGATTCCCATAACCCTAAAAACGTATACGCAGTTGCAGTTCCAAGATTCTATTACTGGATACGAGCTCCAACAGCAAATGAAGAATGTTTTTAGTAGTGCGCGGTTGTGTGAAGAGAGACCTTCCACCTCTGGATGTAAAAGTCCAATCAAGGACGAAGAGGGAATCGGACAGAAGATTACCAGGCCTCCAAAAAAGAAGTGGATAAAAGAATATTTGGGTAAGTTTAATGCATTAAATTAAAGTGCTCTGTTGTCGATGCGTGCAACGAACGTAGCAGCCCACACAGCCTTGTCGAGTGGCCTCGTAATGTTTTTGCACAACAAAATCTAAGAGGTTGTCGTCAATTTTTCCTTTCAACAAATTGTAATGATATACGGTTCTGATCTAAGTTTAAAAAAACGCTATTAATATGTTGTATTTATAAATAACAGTTTTTGCAGACAGGCGCCTATCTCGTCTCGTGTTTTTTATAGAGTAAAAAACGGCTCTAAAGCCCGTTTTACACTTTACGAGCACGGTCTTACCGGCGTTTGATATAAACTTGATCCGTTTTTTCCCGGACGACCTCATCCGATTAATTTATACTTCTATTTATACATTAGAAAGAGACAAATTGTCTTTCTTCAATTACTTTTGTAATGAAGTAAAGGTCAGGTACTTTTGTAATGAAGCAATTACGTCAGAGAGGCTGACGGTCCCCATGATGGTAGGTGGCCACCACCACCTATAACACATACACCTCGGGCGCTGCACGTACGCTGCATAGTAGGATTAATAAGAGGTTATCCTTCTAGTCGAGGTTTCAGGAGTCGAGCTCCCAAAATCGCCCGTGTGCGCATAGCGCACACGGGCGATTTTGTACTTCAGTAGAATCAGTTCCGATTAACACACCGTAACAGTACGTTGGATATGGAGCTTACACTTTGAAAAACTAAAAAAAAAAATCATTTTAGAACAAACCACGGAAAGACGTGTCGGTTTTCACTCGTATCAGTTAACTCGTACTCTCTGAAATGAAAACTCTTCTTTACATTTCGGCCTATTTTGTTTTTAAATTCAATTTTCTTACTAGAGAACTGATGCAGCAGCGCTTTCAATTTGGTCCAATGAACAGGGCTACATGGACAGTAAAGAAGTGAAAAAAGTTAGCAAAACCAAACCAAGACATATCCGCATGTTGTGTTTGTGCCGGTCGCCGTCAAGGCGTTCCTCTTATCAAGGTCGTAGTAAACACGCCACAGCTTCTCACGTAGGTATCATACTTTTACAAGCTATCCATAGACTTTATTGTTTAGCAGTACATAGTCTTATCATAATACCTAAACATATATCAATTAACCATTTTCCTCGTTTTTTTTAAGTACCTATGTAATTTAACCGATTAAGAATGAAATATAAAAGCGTTAATATGGAAATGGAATAAAGAAAGTTCTGGAAAAGAAATTGAACAAACGCAAGGTGTTGGATTGCATAACTAGTTCGTCAACTCGGCACTCGTTATCGAGAATTCTATTACACAATGTTTTTAACGCCCTGCCTTTTATTTTAAGGGATCGCTTATGCCAATGACTATGGCGATTTAACCTTTCCATTTGTTAGCATGCTAAATTCGAATTTGTAAAGTTTGTGTACGCCTTCCATAGGTTTTTTGGCCCTTAGTGGTAAAATATATGTATAAACTAGCTGGTGCCCGCGACTTCGTCCGCGTTGAACGATGAAACGTACCCTATGTCCTTTCTGGTGTAACAGACAACGTGTATGCAAAATTTCATGGTGATCGGTTCAGTAGTTTTTGCGTGAAAAAGTAACAAACATCCATACATACAAACTTTCGCATTTATAATATTAGTACGGAGTACGGAAGTTAGGGAAAAAGATATTACACGTTTGATTTTTAAATAAATACCATTCTTAAATACTTACAGGCTTGTGTAGTGTGGTCTTTCATGTGGTACTTAACTAAAAATATTTGGCCTGATTACCGAGTAGGTATACTTATTGCCAATTAGTTTTGTGATTGCTTATTTCTTGAACAGATTACCTATTCGTTGTGGTATATATACATAGGTATATGACACACCATCGTGCAGGGAAAATTAGACTTGTTTCCCTTTCCTAACTGCCAATCTGTGCCTTTTTTAAATCCAGGAAATTACACCATATGAGCTCCACATTTTTGCCAATTTGACAATTTATTATTCTTTTTTCCCGAACCAAACTGGTTTACGTATTAAAAGAAATCGCAAACCTCGTGATGCTTTATTGATTGATGTTTATTGTATCTGCCCCCGGACGGATAATTTTATGACGCGCATGTCTCGACTCGTTTGTTTTCATTATTGCTATCTTATCAAGGTTTCTTTTTTGTTTCATTCTTTTGCTAACGATTAGCAAGTCAGTCGCGCCATAATAATGGTTTATTATTTATGTTTATAAACACGGCCCATTTATTCTTTATCAAATCGCAAGCTTTGTCCTGTGGGTTCACTCTACGTTTAATTTAAATTGATAATGGCCGCCCATGGCCCCTGAAACAACGCGTCGCATTTCGTTGTCAGCACGCGCTATTATTTCGTTTTAGCTTAACATTCTTTATTTTTCCTTTTGCTCGGCTTCTAAGGGTCATATGGTGATGATAGCAGCATATAACATGCCTCAAGAATTGCATTATCAAATGCAAAAAAAAAAAATTGATTCTACTGTTAATTCTGACAACAAACAAACTCTTCTTCTTTATTATTAAATGTGTTGATGGTCTTCAAACGCCTGAACAGAACTTCATAAATTACACCTAAGAACCATCCCAATCGCGTCTCAGCGTTCAAAGAAAAGAAAAAAACAGATCAAAACTCCATTCGTTTAGGAGCTACGATGCTACAGAGAGACACAGGTCAAACTTAAAACACGCGTCTTTTGCGTCGGGCATGAAAAAATAGACTAATCGGTTTAGCTATTCTCGAGTTTGAACTTACCAAACATTATATTTTTCTTATAGAAGATCTAGTAGATATAGGTGTTAGTAGGTGTGAGCTAAAATAGATTTTTTTTATTCAGCTTACCTAAAGCAAAATAAACTACTTAAGTAAGTATAATAAGTAAGCTTAAGTAGTGGCAGAGTACGCTGTCATTTTGTGTTCCGGTGAGTGAGTAAGGGATGCTAGAGCCCATTTCACTATCCCTATCCTTAATCCTACTACGGTCGGCAGCGCATTTGCAGCGCCTGTCTGTGGCGGTGCTTGTGTTATTGTCAGCCTGTCTGTCGAGCTTAACATAAAAAAAAAGCTATTAGGTATGTACCTTTTTTGTGATTTGCATTTAGCAAGAGTTACGAGTTCTTTTCTGAATTATAAATCAGGTCACTAACAGTTAAATTAATTTTAATTAGATGTCACTTACACGTGTAACTAAAATGTTCGCGTTGAATCCGAGCTCTACAAAAAGTTGACAACATTTCGCGTTGTCATATCTAACGGGGTTATTGGCATTTTGATAAAAAATGTTATTCAATAGGTATCTAATATCTACATACATATATATTTATTAAGTTTCTTTTATATGTTATATGTTCTCGCTGTATATCTTTTCTTATTTGAATAAATGAATAGTGAACCTATTTTTGGCTTGAATACGTCTTTAAATTTGCTTCCAAAGTGGATAGCCATTCGGAAAACTGATATAAATAATAACAAAATCGAGCGCAGCTGAAGACGGGTCACAGATATTTTTAGCCACTCAGCAAATATTCAGTGCTTTGTTGGGAAGTGTTAATGCAATGCATCCACCATATAGCCCTGACCTTGCACCCTCCTATTTCCACCTGTTTCCGGTCACTTCATAATTCTTTAGTGTTAACATAACAATACCATAACTATTGAGATGACACTCATTAAGCCTTCGTTTCCCAATCCAATAGTTGCATTATCGAATGAGAGAAAATGTTTGGTTAGGTCACAGATAATATATTATTGTATTATACAGAATAGTCAGATAATGGCTGGGTTAGGACATCAGGAGAGTTCGGCTCATACTTTGTAACTCGTGACAGCTTGTCACGTGCCACCGCCGATACCTTCCCTTCCCCCTTCCTTGCTCTGTTGTCTTATCATTTCCAGACTCGGTGGCTCCCCACCCTACCCTACCCTACCCTAACCAACTACTCGCTCCACTAGTAATAGTGTGCCGTCTCACTCGTCGCCGCGAATCGTTGCGATCAATTTATACATTACACACCGTTACACGCGACGTCTTTCTTCATTCCATTCAATTCGATTCATGTAACATGAAAATTTCATTTGTTTTGTTCGTAGAAATTCGTTTTATTTACTAAATAACTAGCTTTTCTCCGCGATTTCATTCGCATCCCTCGAGCATTTGGTAATAACTTTTTCTGGATTAAACGTGCCCAAAGTGCTCTTCTGTATCCCTGACAGTGTTTATGCAATTCATGATGATCCGTTAAGCAGAAAAAACTCACTTTCCATTTATGTTATTAGTTAGAAATTGTTTAATAACTTTACAGATATTTAAAAATTCTTGTAGGTACAAAGTATATTTATATTAACTTTTGCCCGCAACTTATCCTCGTTATCTTTCTCCATTTTTTTCGTTTTATTTTTAAATGGGGTGCCTCGGGAATAATATTTTTTCTGTACCACTCATATCGAAGCAAAATCGAAGACGTTAAAAACAAACGAACAAACCTTAGAACAAACCTTTTTTTTTTAATCTAAAATTATTTATTTATTTCAAAACTGTTTTTTTTTTCTGCACAACACGTTTATCGAATCTGTACGTGCGCGCGCCGCCATGCGCAACTTTACCAGGAGTACATAACCATGCAAGTAATACCATATAATAGTGGGATTGACGTCATAGCATTGTAATAAATTTCGCTTGTTCCACCTATACCTACAAATTAACTTATGAATTTTTTCACACATCCCCACAACCAGTAGGGATACTTTTCTACTTAACCCCACTCTCACTGTGTAAAAATTTAAAAAAATAATATATAGTCGTATATGTTTTAAGAACTGTCCAAATATCCAAATATTAGTGTCAATTATTCTATGTTATTTATAAAAATTTTGTTCTAGTGAAACTAAGAAATATCAGGGAAGAACTATGTTAGTTAATAATATCAATTCAATAATAATAATAAAACATAATATTTATTATTTAATTGTTGTGAGTACAGTCGGGGTAAGAAAAGGTTCGTCACCTTAAAGTCGATATTTGCTTGCACCAGGGCAATTGTCAGTCATGCCAAAACTTCATTTCAAACGTCTGTCAGTACTCTGATTAGAGCTAAGTTTTAAAAGGTACTAAGAGTCTACGACTTTGATAAACCGACTCCGACTTTACCTTGACCTGGCCCGCGAGGTAACCGCTATGTGGGAATATTGTCTCGATAGTTGTTTTTGCGGACGGTCTTATACCGAATTGCCTCGGCTTGCACCTTGAAGAGGCTTCGCTAGGCGGCTCGATCAAGGGAAATATACAGTTTTTTTGACGACTTATATGTATGTATAAGGAGATACCAATGTAAGTGGTAGGACACGGCCAGGCACGGGCCACCGCCCTTATACGTAGTGAAAATTTCACTGTCATTTAATGACAGACATATCTTGTTGGGTTTATGGTAGGTATTCCTAGGTACAAAGTAAAATAAAAAACTTGCCTAACTCGCCTAGATAAAATGTAAAAATAACTAAAACAATATTATACAATTACTGACAATGTCATGAATCCAACCTATTGATATCAATATATTTTTATAATAGCAATTTAATTGATGTGTCAGGAAAAGAATTATGAATTAAGTATGCATGGATTATTTTTATAAAATATTATCCCTTCACATCCATCACTTCCAAGGCAGTGACGCACTGGATAAAAGAATGAAACTGAAGTGTCGCTCTGCCCATCTCTTACGTAACTGCCCTTTTCCTTTATGTAATCCTGTTATCTGTTTCAGACAGCTAATAAGCCTACGCAATTTTTTTTTACTTTATTCTACTTTTTTAAAATTAGCGGTTATGTATGTTACAATGATTTAAAAGAAAAACATAGATACTGGAAGGACCATTTAGTAAATCAAAGGATGTCAAAGGATCATCCTTGTAATCAAGGAGAATCAGGATCAGCATATCAAAGGATAGCTAGCAGACACACCATCTTGTAAAATTTAACGGGTTTTTAAATATTGAATTTAACACGAGAATTCATCACACTGCGTTGTAAGGTTTCGTAAAGAACTCTTCCTTTTACTTAAATCCATCAAAATAATATTCTTTGTTTCCCTGCTAAGAGCCGCTTCCAGCTTCGGACGGGTAAATGCCTAATTTGGTAAAAAGTGAATGTGACGAATGTCTCGTAGGCCAATTTTTTTTTCCTATAAAAACCCTCCTCGTGTAACGCTGTTCCCATTAGTGTAAACCCATTGTAACGCATTTTTTTAATAACGTAGTGTTGTTTAAAAAATAAAGCAAATAAAAAAATGGACTGCCGAACCCAGTTATTTCATTGCGCTAAGCTTATTGGACTTTGTGATTGGACGATAACCCGTTGAGTGGCCGTGTCAAGTCAAGAGCAGCTGATCTACTCTTGACTTGTTACCAATGACTTCTTCTATCATATAGTTCAATGCTTATTACATTATCTAAATTAATTACAGTGAATCCGGAAAGTTTATACTTTTAAATAGGAATAAAATAAAATAGCTACACACCGTCACACTTTAACATTTGGACGCAATGGCAATGTGATTGGTTTACTATCACTGAAATTCAGTGTGGTCAGCGTTGCCAGACGTCCCGATTTTTAAATCAAAATTAAATGTCCCGCGCGGGACAGGCTCAGTCCCGCTTTTCGGGGATAACTTGACAGTGCGTGCAGCGTGCTAAGAAAGCGCGGGCAGGTGGCACAGACAAGTGTTTAACGATAGGGTAAATGTGATTTAAAATATCATATTTTTATTAAAATACATTTTTATGGCTATTTTTGCCATCTACTGTCACGTAAACGTAATTTGAACTCAAATAAAAAGATAAATATTTAAAAACTTCTGATTATATACGTTATTTACAATGTCCCGCTTTCGACGAACTAGTCTTTTTAACTAAATATTGAACTTTTGATTAAAATTATACAATATCAGTAATTCAGTTGGTACAATGTGGAACAGTTCTAGTTGTAATATGTAACACCTGGATCCAGGTATTCCAGCTTTTCTAACATTATGTGAAATAAGCAAGAAAACATTACGGCATTAAACAAGCCCGTGCCGGTTACTAGTCCGCTTTTTTCTGGCTCTAAAGCAGCTGATTTTCGGCGTGGCAACTGCAAATAGGTATTAGGTATGTCGAACACGCGCTCGCATGGGTACAACATGGTACTACGCATGTGATGACGTCACATTATAGTAACGCCCCTATAGTCTGTTTCAGTTTTTGCTTAGATTTTTATCTGTTGTCTCATTCGTCATTGCAGCATGACTGATAGCTCAGATTTATTTGAATTTAAGCTCTATTCCTTAACCATTTACGTTTATTAAGGAATAAATTAGTTTTTATACGGATTATAGTATGTGTATTTGTCTCGCTCATTCGAATAACGAGCTCTCGTTCCCACTACTACTTCGAACTTCACGGGCGTTATGTACGCCTGGTACTTTACCGCCACCGACTGCAACCGTCGACGAGCGGTTGACGCGGGTTTGACATGTGGCGACTGTTGGATTGGATATCTGCTGGATTGATCACAAAACTAGTACCTCTTTCGCCTTACCTATCTCAATGTCTTTTTCTAAGTAGAATGTTTAACAACTCATATAAAGTAGGCATAAAATTAAATTAGGTTTAATTAATTATAAGTTTGTTATTTATTTGTGGAATTTCCTTACAGAGGAGGAGCCGAGATCACCAGTTTCCGTGCACGTGGTGACAGGGTTACCTGTGACGCCACGCAGTAATGGTGTAGTTCGGTCGAAGTCGCCGGTGCTGCCGGCTGCGCCCCCTGCCCCACCTGCTTCCACTCTCGCCTCCGTTACTATAGAGCCAGTGTCCTCACTGGCCGCACCTCCGCCCGCACCCCTCGACTTCGTACAAGAACATTCCAGGCTACGTACTACAAGCACAAGTCACGGGTACGTTATGCTTCCTTAGTATGTACAGCGTTCAAAACAGCTGGGCGATCACGTTCACAGCGATATGCCAAAAATCTGCAAATACCAAATGCAAAAAATCTCACGAAATCATCTCATACCTCGTTGATCTCGTGCTTAAATTGTTTTTAATTTTCAGTTTTCAATTACTATTTGTGATCAGCATAGAGACGGTCCTTAATTGTTGGCTTGAGAAGGCAAGCTAAACCACCATTAATCTTATAGAATTAGCAAGCAAATAAAAGGACAGTGTATGCCACATAGCGCATAGATCGACGTCAACTACGCTGGGATAGCTGGGATAGTGTGGGTTGCCACACATCCCTCTGTAGATGTTATGCAGAATGACCCCCTATTAAAAAAAAGTTAGTTCATTGGTAAAACTCGCAGGAAAATAGTTGACGAGGAAAACGTTCGTCTGGCAATCTATGTTCAGCCTCAGCGGTGAATTATTTACACTCTCAAATCGACATGCATGTGCAGCCATGGGAAGAAGAAAAGCTAGAAAAGTATGGAAATGAAATGTTTAAGGAAATAATTTATTTGTGTAAAATGTGAGCCAAAGGAAAACAATAGGATTTGTCACACATTGTCCATGGAAAAACGTTAGGTTCTTGAGGGATCGTCTAAAAATAATAAAATAATAAAAATGTCAGTGAATTTGACTTATTTTCGCGCGGACGAAGTCGCGGGGAACAGCCTAGGTATTGAATATTATGGGGATCAGAAGCGGTGAATTTTTTGCTCACGAGGTATACATTCAATATAATCTTTTTGCAAGGCGTTCCTTTCATGTGTTGAATTGATTTGACAAATCCAGCACATTCTATTATAGTCCGATTCAAACTTAATGGCGGCTCGGAAGTTAGCTGCGAGCGCTGTTGTGCTCAGGTATACCCCCCTGTACACCCTCGCGGATATCTAATATTGCGTTCTGCCCCTGATCTCTATATACCTCTAGATCGGCTGCTGTCAAATTATTTTTATGTTTATTTGAGAATCGCCATTTTGGCGCTGTAGGCTATGGAGTGTAAGTTCAAATTTCAAAACTCAACCGGACACGTATAAACTTAAACAGTCCCTAAGACATCAACAAATAGAATAAAATGTGAATAAAACAGACACTATTATACTCTATCTATGGATTAAAAATAGGCAAACGTCAAAATTAGTTCCAGTACTTACGTACGGCGGCGCTTCAAAATGGTACACGAAAGTATCTATAATTTGTATGGGATAACCTGGGGGTAACCAATCCAGAGGTATATAGGGATCAGTGCGTTCTGCGCACCATGTTGAATTGTTGACTAATTGTTCAGAGCCGCCATTAAGTTTGATTCTGACTATAATAAAAAACGCAATTCAATGTAATTAGGTCATGTTGCTCTGGCACGTTATTTTTCATCCTAACTATTGCTGTCAAGGCTTGGAATCTAACAAATGCGAATTGAATATTAAATACATATTGGGTGCGGTTTTGTTATTCACCGTTTGATAGGAGGATCCTTGTTGCTGACTGAATACATCATTCATTCGCATAATACATGACATGAAACCAATTTCGCAGCCTTTGTCGGTACCTGCTGTGTAATAATTAAATTGCAATAAATAATCTAGCCAGCTAATTATTATGTGCAAAAATATATGTTAATTTAATCTTTGTATAATGATTATAATAATCCACAATGTTTTTGAGATGTAATCAGAATAAGCTGTGCCCGCTACTTCTGATTTGACGAATTGCAAAAATGACAAATTAAGCTTTTGACATCCGTAGAATATGTGTAATAAGGGATTTGACGAGTGTAATTTGACAAATATAGGATTGGACAAAGTGTCTGTAATATCTTACGCGTTGGTTGCGTTGCGCCGCCACTGTTGACGGTGGTCTGGCGTCGATTTTTTTTATATTAGACGATCCTAAATTTTTTCCATGGTAAAATGTATCCTATATAAATTTCATCCGAATCCTTTGAATAGTTTTTATGTGAAATAGTAACAAAAATCCATCCATTCTGACAAACTTTAGCATCCTTACATACGAGTTATTATAAAAAAAAACAGTCCACCGCCGCGTCTGTCTGTTCACGATTAACTCAAAAACTACTGCACCGATTTTCATGCTGCTTTCACCAATGGATAGAGTAGAGAAGGTTTTAGTATATAATTAGTTTTAGTATAGCGGGCGAAGTCGCAGGCAGCAGCTAGTATAATATTAGTAGGATGTCTTCGGTCCTTCGGCAGATAAAAATGCGTGCATACTTGCACAGCGTGTATTTATTTAATTAGTGCAATTTTGCTAAAGTTTTGGAAAATCCCTAGCCCTTCCCAATCCCTTATCCTTAATCCTGCTGAAGTCGGCAGCGCACACCTGTGGCTGTTTGTGCTAGGTGACAACCATCGAGTGGACCGTCAGCTTCCCTGACATAAAAAATTTATCAGTCTTGGAACTGCACCTCTGAAGTTAAAACTTAGCTTCACAAAAAAGTTGATATTTTTCGACAAAAAAAAAATTAGGTATAAAATCGTTTCGTTCCTCAACGCCTAATACACTTTTCATACAAGATTGCTATTTTCGAATAGTTCATTTCCTCGACTACAGATGACTGCGACGGCAGGTTTTAACGTGCTATCGTTTCGTTCCTCAACACGAAATATACTTTACATAAAATATTCATAATTTTCCCCTTCAACCGACTTGGTTTGTGTTTATTTTGTATACATCACGGCGGTGTCGAATTTATTGTTTTACCCCTTCCTGTGTCAAATTCTCCTTACAAGCTGACCAAGCCCGTCTGAAGAAGTTTCAAAAGTGATTGAATTGCGTCGTTGAAATGAAGTTTTTCTTTTGTATCAGGCTACCGCAAGTTCCATCGCCCCCATCGGTGGGCAGCAACGGTAGCGGCAGTGGGTCCAGTGGGAGCGGAAGCGCACCACGCGCCGGCACTCGCGAAGTTCACAACAAACTCGAGAAGAATCGACGGGCCCATCTCAAAGAATGCTTTGAACTCCTCAAGAGACAGTTGCCAGCTACCTCTGACGACAAGAAGATATCAAACCTGTCGATTCTCGGATCGGCCATTAGATATATCCAAGTGAGTAAATAGTAAATACTCCCCATACTCTATCGGGGATTTATTTTATTTTTGTTGTTAAGATCCGTATCCGTATTTAACGATCCGGCACATCACTATTAAGTACCTAGTAGGAATATAATATTTGAATATCTGTTCCGTTTTGCTGTTTATAGGAGGTAGGTAATGTTAGTGCCCCCTCTCTCTTAATTTAATTAAAACAATGTAAGGCTTCGACACGCACAATATCTTTTCAGTAAACAAAATTGGTATGCTATTAAAACTCTCTTTACAAAGTTGTTAGCTAACTTGACATTTCGTAACTGTTATATCAATCATACCTAAACGTTTTGATAAAACTTAACAAATTTTTGCATTTTATTGACAATATTTGTTTGCAAATAAAATGTGATTTAAACAGTATTATCTCATAACCTTATTTAATATTATACAGATTGATATTATACGTCCTACTTTAATATTATAAATGCGACAATTTGGATGTTTGTTACTCAATCAACGCAAAAACGGCCTAACGGATTTATATGAAATTTGGCGCATTGATAGTTTATGACCGGGATTAACATATAGGACACTTTTTATCTAATTTTTTATCCTGGATAAATGTTAGGCTCCTGAGCGATTTTCAAAAAACGAACGCGTACGAAGTTCCGACACAGCTGGTAATTAGTAAAATTATAAGTACATTTTAAGTTTACAATTTTTTTTGTTTATTCTATTAACTGGATTGAGTGATATTTAATTAAAAAAAAATATAAGTTTTCCATTCATTATAGTCTAATTTACACCTACCTAATTTAGACGAATAAATCTGTCACTAATATTGAATTTATTACGTACATACTTACTTATTTTATTAAAGGAATGGCGTATGAATTTGCTCATCTTTTTTTTAGGTTCTGCGTCGCAAAGAACGTGATTGCGAACACGAAATGGAAAGGCTGGCTCGCGAGAAAATTGCGGCGCAACAACGGCTTGCGGCGTTGAGGAGGGAGGTCTCCGTACGAGCGACGGCGCGACCTCGAAGCGTCGGTGCGTAACAACTCCTACCATTTATGCGCTCCTAGTACTTTAGTTCCATTATATTTAACCGAACTGCTCCGGCCTTTTTCGGATAGACGGAGGGAGGCGTTTTCCGTTTAAATTTTCAGAAAACAATTTTGATAAGAAACAATTTTTTTTTCAGAAGCTGGTACTGAAGACAAGGAACGAGATGATAGAATTAATGGCCAAGTTTTAGGAATACCTATAAGCGTAAGTTCTGAATCTGTTTTTCACTCTTTAAAAGTCGCAAAATTCTGAAGAATTCATCATTCTAATTTTGCCGATTACTCATTTTTTTAAATAATGGAGGGGAACCCAAATACCTATCCATAATTAAATAATAAAATTTTAGATACAACAAACATTTAGTAGAGAGGAAAGGCAAGGTAAATAAATTTTATTTCCTTTTTTTTGCAGATCACATCTTCACCGCCTCACTCTGTGACTCGTGTTGATCCCTCACCGCCACAAACGCTAAACCTCAGCACTAAATTGCGCACACTGCCGATACAAATAACACCCACCACCTCACAGGTATGTCCTCCTAGTATTGCATTAGAAATTACAACTGACCTAATCTCGGGATTAGAGGGGATTTGAAAAGAAAAAAAAGAACTGTGAAATTTTTTAAGTTGTTTTGTTTTCGGGAAAAAAATTTGGTATTTGTTCTTTTTCCACATCTTAAAAAGAAGAGTTTTTTGGGAGCCGAAAAAGACTTAATTTTTAATTTTTAAGATGTGGAAAAAGACATTCTAAATATATATATTTTTTTTCCAAAAAAAATTTTCGGCTCCAAAAAACTTCTTTTCGGCTCACTGAATCCAAAGAACGAACATGTCTAGACTTTTCTTGGGACAAATTCACTGGACAAAATTGGACAAGAGTGTTGCTATTAAGAAAAACACCCGCGAGTTTTATGTGCGAATTTTTATTTATTTCCTATAACTATAACGCTGCAATAAGTCACTTATGACTCATAAGTTGTATTAAATAAAGTGACTAAAATAATAATAATAATAATGCTTTAATCTTACGTCGTTAAAAATCGAAAATTTTCGATGATTTTTCTTAAATCAGCCTAACACGTTGTTTCCCCTTCACTATATAAAGCCATTGTTTGTACAAGACCATTACTGTTTTGTATTAATAAAATTTTTTTTTTAAAGGTTGTCCGCACGTCGTACGGCGCGAGACACAATACACTCACTTTAACCACACTAGCACCAGCCGATACCTCTACACAGGTCAGAATATTAGGAATTACCTATCCAATAATATAAGTTCCTGTTGTGACAATGACAATAATGTCTATGCTGTGTAACATCCCCGCCATTTTTTCTTATTTTGTGGGCGTGGGTTCGAATCCCACTTCTGAAGTGTTGGATTCGTCTCGCCGGTAGGTGGTTGGAAATAACGTAGTCGTGCATTACTGTTATAATTTAATATTATACGTTCACAGGACCTATATATAAATTACAATCGTCCAGGAGCTAGCGACACAACTGGTTGCTATATTTGACAAAAACCGTTTCGGCCTATATCTCCATAACCGTGCACTTGTGGCCCAAAAAAAATGTCCTATCTTTTTTATCCCATAACTTTTTTTCTATCACTTACCGTTTACGACTTATTCGACTATTATGATTTGTTTAATGGCCATAAAGATATACTCGTAATATATAATTTTTATTTTATTTTTACAGAATGGTCAGACGTTAGAAAACGGAGTAACAAGCACAATCGGCACTACCCTAGTGCATCCAGCTCAAATACATTTGCCGTTGTCACAGGTGAGTTGTCTTTTAAACAGCTATTATAGTATAGACTAATTATAGTATAGCTCCCGGCTTCGCATGGGTGCAATTTTTTTTTCTGAAAATTTTTAAAATTAAATTTAAAATTAACTACTGGACCGATTTGAAAAATTCCTTCACCTATAAAATGTTACGTAATCAGGGAGTAACATAGGCTATATTTTATAAAGTTACACGGACGAAGTCGCGTGCAACAGCTAGTTATATATAATTTGCAGAAAAAAATTGCACACGTGCGAAGCCGGGAAGCGGATCGCTAGTTGTATGCATAACATGTAAGGATATACATAGATAGTGAAAAATTTAGATAGGTGAAAAATTTAGGAAAATATTTACCGTCTTACTACAAAAAAAACGATAAGCACTGTTTAAACACGTGTTTACTTCGACGATGTATAGTATAACTATTTAAACATAGTTTAGCGAGCGTTTAAAATGTCCCTACCACAAAACCTTATTTAGCGCTTGTTTTGTGAGTGGTGTTTAAAGTACGTGAACTGGCAAACATTCATTCATTCATTCGTGTCGTTTTCATTTTACGCAGATCTGATGGGCGTATAAAGATGAATTTTGGTTTTCACAAGCTATTATTACCGATTATATTAATGATATGAGCAAATTATAAGATTTGAATAAGGCATAAATTACAACAAATACTTTAGATTATTTATAATTTTTTTTTAATACGAAATAACATTGCTCATAATGGAACGTAACTGACACTGGCGTAATTGTCAAATGTCAAGTTTGATTTGTTAATTTAATATCCATATTTTTATCAATGTCATAATTCATAGCATTTCGTTTTTAAGCATTCCGTCGATATTATCGAATCGTATTCGTAAATTATCAAAAATCTTTTAATAAATTACCCAAAACGATTTCAAATTTGACAAAACACGGCCAAGAAAGTCAAATTTGACACTCGATAAACTAGCATCTGGCGGTGTTCAAATTTAAATAATGCTTAAGCATTGTGTAACCCTAAATAATGCCTAAACACTTTTGCAGTAAAGTTTTATTTAAACACATGTTCAAAGCCTGTTTAAAGTGTGTTTAATGTTTTTGTAGTAAGACCGTTAATTCTTAATTACTTGCTCTCCAAACTTCTGAACCATACTTATGTACGAGTAAATCTACATAATCATATCTGGTCTTAACTTGGCACTGTCAGCTTTTTGAATATCTCTTCTAAACCATCCATTATTCCTTTTGATACGGTTTTCACCAACGGAAAAAGCGACAAAATGATGATATAAGATTTGTGTTTATAATTTGCAAAAAAAATTTGCATCCGTGCAAAGCCAGGGGCGGGTCGTTAGTTATAAAAATATAAAGTATTGCAATGAGTATCATTTTTCTTCCAAAAACACATACGCCTATAGTTAGGTATTTGTGTAGATCGTAATGAACTTTTAAGACATGTCTCAGACATGATTATGAATTCAGAGAAGCATTTCGGTTATTTGAGGCCAGCCTTTTAAACCTTGTACTAATTAATGTGTTTGTTTACTGAAGTTACACAAGTTGTTGTTACACAGACGATTTTAATTATAATTTTTCTTGCAGTGGGTTATGGATATTTTAATGGATTAGCTAATAATAATAAATGGAATATTTTGTTTTATGATTATAGTCTTAGGATAATTTAGAAAGTAGATTATGTTAACTGCTCTAAATAAACCTATTGCTAGTCCTAGTCAGTATTGAAAAAAAATATCAACTTTTTAAATAAATTTTTGACTGTGAAGCCATCACTAACTCAATTTGAGTATTGTGTTACTATTATATTTTTGTTTGTAATGAATTTTAAAAACGACTGGATCGATTTAAAAAAAAATCTTTAATCTATAGAAAGCTGATTACGTTATCAGCGAGTAACATAGACTCTATTTTATAAAGTTACGCTTACGATTTTCCTTGCAACAGTTAGTTGTGTAAAGCGAGCATCTGTTCGTAATTTCGTATATATACTGATGCGACTTGGCCAATGAAAACGATGATGTTTTCCAGGTGGTCGGCAGCGCTGGCCTGGTGGTGGGTCCAGCCGCTCTTCAATTGGTATCGACGAGCGGAGGTCTGCGCGTGTTGCACACCAACGGTCAGTTATGTGAGCCTGGTACATTTTTTATTTTACTTCCAACAAACGAAATTATTGACTTTTGACGAATTTTGACGAAAATTCCGTTTCCATGCGTATGCGCCGGTTTTTGTAGTCTCTACAAGTAAAAGGACTGATCTGCCATTTTTTTCTGACATAACAGAACTGACGTTTAAAATACATTAAAAAATGTATAGTGTACACAAGTCTTACAATACGCTAATTTGGATTAAATCTAGATCTAGTTAAATCTATGACTTTTACGGTGCCTACTATTACAGAGCTTCTTATAAGTGAGAGGCTCATACATTAGTGTCATGCTAAGTCCTAAATGCCTAAAGTAGGTACCTAATAAGAAACTAATTTTGAAAATAGATATTTTGTAAAATAAATGATTGTTTAAAAATTCGGTACAATTTGTCTCTTTTATGCAACGATATTTTCTTTCATGTTAAATTAAATAGTAAATTTTCCATGGATGTCAGAATCCCTACCCCACCATATTGATTGTCTTTTAACCTATCTGTGACCGTGGCTCACTTAAATACCTGATAAATGTAAATATCGTTTGAAAGGTAAATAGATTTAGTTTAAATAAAAGCACTAAAAGTAAAAATTTCAATTTCATATCCCATTAATTTGACTTAATTTAAAATTTATCAATGTTGTCTTTTACTGTTTGCAAGATCTAGTTTGATACCCCTTCGTTTGTAGACTTTATCCAGAATGACACTGTATAGTTTTGTTGTTATTTCAGGTATAACTACTGGGGAGAATAATAGAATAGCAAGAGAGAATGGTATAGTGACGTCAACAACGACCGGACACTCAGGTGAGAAACGAAAGAGACTGTTAGCATGAACTGTTAACAGATGGCGCCACTATACGTTTTTTTTTTTTCTAGTTAGCCGACAAGTGGCGCTTGTAACTGAATTATTATTTTTGGGAATAGCTCCGATGTTACGTTATTTATAGTCACATATATTATCTTTATTATCTTTTTACCCAGGAAGCTATAATGAGACACTTTACAGTAATCGGCATTTAATTTGGCATCAAACAAGAGTGAGATATTCGGTTCATTTCGGTTTTGTATAGTGTTATTTTTGTCTATTGCTGTCATTCAATAACACGTCATCTATCTTCAGTCGCGTCTACTTATAAATATCTATATAGAGTTATTGTAACCACCAATGTATGGCATGGCGATGGATGTATAATATAAATAACTAATATAAGAACCTTTAAAACTAATATGAAGAAAGGCAAACCTTTGCTAACTTTTCGCTTGCATTAAATGTAATGAAAGATTTGACGATGGGCTTTCAGAGGGCGGCGTAGTAGTGAGCGGGTTAACGCCGATCGTCGTTTCGCAGCCAACTGCTGCAGCAGCACATCTACTACAAACACATACTCTCACTCACAAGGTATTTGAATTGCCACATTTTTATATAGAGAACTAGCTGTGCCAGCGACTTCGTACGCGCTTTAGTTAGTTTTTTAAAAATCTCACATGACCCTAACATTTTTCCAACATAAAAAGTGCCCTATAATATGTTAATCCAGGTGATAAACTACCTGTGTGCCAAATTTTATATTTTTCTCATGTTTCGCTTTATAACCTCGTTCTTGTGTTGC
Organism: Synanthedon formicaeformis; assembly: GCA_945859745.1. Lineage (NCBI taxonomy): Eukaryota > Metazoa > Arthropoda > Insecta > Lepidoptera > Sesiidae > Synanthedon > Synanthedon formicaeformis. Next base: position 7,603,532 of record OX243972.1, read on the forward strand.
TTTTTTTCTAAATAAAACCACCGACACCGTGACGCTCCGTGAGCGTGACGGTCCGAATTCACTGTTTACTTACCCCCCTACCAAATTCCCTATACAAACTGCCGAACTGCGCCTAAAAGCTGCAAACAATCGCTCTTATAGCACTCTTTTGGTTCCAATTCAGATGGTGGAAACGCAAATGGTGAAGGGCAGCGTGAGCAGCGTGACGCCGCTGACCGTCAGTGCGCAGTATCTGAGCGCGACCACCATAGTGAAGCCGGTGGTCGTCGTCTCCGGCGCCCACACACCGCCAGCGCCGCCCACGTGACGCGCCCAGCCCAGCACCGTTCACACCTAGCGACTCATACTCGCCTAGTACTAGGGATCTTGTTCAGCCGGTGACGTAGTCTATGGAGTTGCAGCTACGTCACTGTCGTGTTCAATCAAATAGACTATGCGACAGAAATAGAACTTGCTTGTGGAAAATGCATTTTGTAAATTTCCGGGGATAATCTTAACACTGCCAAAGTAAACGGAAAACAGCAATAATTTTGTTCTCGTATAAAATACCGAACACACCTCCCCGAGTCTCCGCGAGTTGCTACCTCACCCGGATCGAGAGCCATTCCTCGTGAAAATGGATGGGTGAAAGGGTGAACGGCGAGTGTAGCGCTGTCCCTCTCGCACTTCGGCGTGTTGTATAGCGGCATCTCAGTCCGACATCGAAGTGGAGCGGGACTGCGGACTGCGCGCGTCTTATGTTAAGACAGTGCGTATGTATAAATGTATTTAATGCAATACTTACTCTAGTGGTTAGTGTAAGACGGTGATAGCAAAGTGACAAATCGTGATGTGGGACTGTACATAGGCCGGCCAAACCTTTAATGCTGTACGGGTGAACTCTTTATATTTTTCTATCGCTAATATTCCATAAAGATCGGAAACAATAATTACAAACTAGAGTGGATGTATGTGATTTGCGCAAGTATATTATTTAATTTATTATCAAAATCTGGGATCAAAGAAATGAAAAAAATAAATAAAAATGCTTAAAATTTGTCGAGCGTATCATCATTGCATATTTGATAGGATTTTTTCGATATGTAACAATAAAATCCTCCAAAGCGAAGGTATATTAGAATTTCGATATAATTATATCCGACCCTCGCTATCGTGTATGAGTCGTCTTAACAGACTCGTGTAAAATTAAAGAGCATTTCGATTAATGTTTGAATTGTATTCGAGACATTTTCCATATATATCTGTGAGATAACTAGGTTTAGTAAGAAGTGTACTTGTTATGTATAGAACTAACAAGATAAAGAAGTTTATTTTTTCAATGTGTAATCTGTGATCGTGTGCAGTTTAGCTGCTGTAGTACTGGGAACTCTGTACAAAGAAGTCTTTTAGGTGTTGTCAATTTTTAACAATTGTGTATAAAAATCGAGTCAATAAATTAATATTGAGAATAGATAATTAATTAATTAATTATTATAAGAATTTTGTGGCTTAACGCTATTTGCAATATAGAAGACATGTTAATGTGATAATAAGCTGCATCGAGCACCAGGAGACCAGAAGTTTATTGAAAATCACTCTTTAAATTTCTCCCTTTCCTGTATTCTTCTACTTGTATTGTGACAATATTTAAGACTTAAATAGTGATTTTATGAGATCCTGTTACTGAGGGTCGCTCATCATTACCTAAATAGTATTTGGATAGGGCAGATTTTTCTAGGTCTATAGGACTCTGGTCTCCGGCGCTGGCACGGGCCGCGCGGCCGTCCTCACTTTGTGCCTAAATTTTAATTATTATAGATCAGAAAAATCATATAGAAAAAGTTGAAATCTAGAAGATTCTTTCAGAAAACCTAAGTCACGTGAAGAAATCTGGGTCGCGAAGTGCGTTTTTAGTTTCAATAAGCAAAAAGTCTTCTAGAGTTCTTCAAATATCTTCCTCAAAGTCAAGCCTTGAACTATTATATTTGGTCAGCTTGGCTGGATTCTAATGTTAAGCTACAAAGCGAGGATTACATCATTTTTTTTGTAAGTATATTAATTTTTTTTATTATACACAATATTTTACAATCAATTATCCAAAAAAGCAAACACATGTTTTTGAATGCACTTTTTAAACACTTCAAAAATTTATTAAACCTCTTTTGTTTGTGGACAATTGTTAATTTTTGAAATAGATACTCCTTTAGTCTGTGAAAATTTCTCTGTTTTTTTTTTTCTCAACTCATTCTATACCTATATGTAGTTAGAAAAATTTGCAATATTGTGCCAATAAATTGATTGATTGTTTATACACAAATAACTAACAGGTTGTGTTTGTTTGCTCCTCTTAATAACTGCATTGATTAATTTTTCTTCCAATTCTTTCTTCACGTTACAATTTTCTTGAGTCATTCTTAACTGTTTTTAATTTAAAAAAATCTCACTAGGTGGCGTTGTTCTGGGGAATGAACATTATTAAAACCATCCTCTTAAAATCACATTACAGTTAAATGTAAATTCAGAAAGTGAAAAGCATAAAATAACAAAATATTGAAGTCTTTGATGTTTTCATTTAATACGCACTGACAACGCCATCTATATACTTGCATATAAAAAACGTAAGAAATCTGGTTTTAACATAATATTTTGTTTTAAATTTACTTAATTTTTTTAAATTAGAAATCAATAAATTGTTCTTAATATTTAATATATTATTTGTTTATGAATAAAACCAGATTTTTTTCAATTGCATTCACAATAATTCTTATGCCTTCTTTTAATCTAATTTATAAGCGATGGATGAAATTTGAAAATGTTTTACTTCATAAAATTTTAATTATAATACCTAATTAATTACGGTCCTCGCTTTTAGGTAAATGTAATAATGTAATCGATAAATGTATAAGATATTTTTAACATTATAATCATTTTTATTTTTTACAACTGACTTCCTTGTTTCCTTGTTTTTTTTTTTATAAAAAAAATAATTGTACTATAGCGCCATCTTGTGACAGTTTTTTTTGAAAGTTATATTTTGTGCAGTATTTTTAATATATTTTTTGTGTGATTGGCTGTGAGTTAGTTGTTCTCGTTTATCGACACATTCTCTTAACAACTTTTTTGCTTATTTGTACGTAATTATTGTATTTATTGTTTTGGTCAATTTACAAAATGGCCGGTCCACAATTTAAATGTAACCACACGCTTTAAAACATAATTTAAATATGATGAAAAGAAAGCAGTATTTTTTTCTATCGTGCTTTTGAAGTGAGAGAATTTTTGTCACTTTGCCTAAATAATTAGCTGAATAAAGAAAAGAAAGAGATGAATGTAAAAATATAATATAATAAAGAGAGAAAATTTATTTTAATTGTAACAATATTGAAGCTATAATGCTCATGTACATAAAACGACGTAACTAGTGTAAAAAGTTCTAATTATGTTAGAAATACACAAACAATTATTAATATACTTTGCATTGTTTCATTTTCCTACAAAAACTGAACTTCTCTTTTCTTAGAAAACAAAATATATAGCAACCTTTTTCTAGATAAATACTATAGCGTTTGTCTAAAAAATTAAAAAAAACCCATATTTACGATTTTACTTTGACCTTGAATATTTTTTTTCTTCATTTTATTTATTATTCAAATTTATTTATTCAAATCAGACTACACATTCTAAACCCTAACGCTCAAAATCAAGGTCCAGTGTGCAAGCCAATCAAAGCTGAACACATTATTTAATTTGGTAGTACATACATGAACCAATACAAATCAATTTTAAAAATTAAATCAACTAGAAACAAAAACAGCTCAAAAAATTAAAAAACAATGTAAAATTTCACATATTTTTATTTATCTCATACATTTTTGACGACACGTTTGGTCTAGTGGCTAGTAACCCTAGCTGTTAACCGAACGGTCGCGGGTTCGAATCCCGCTAGGGGCAAATGTTTATGTGTTAACATTTTACCTTTGTAACTGAGTCATGGATGTTTTTTATTTATAATATGTATGTATTGTGTTATGTGGAATGTATGAAGATATTTATTTATTTAAAATTAGCCGTTACACGCGACTTCGCCCGCGTAACTTTGTAAATTATATGCTAAAACTTTTCTCGAGAACCACTCTATCCATTGGTGAACACAGCATGAAAGGCGGTGCAGTAGTTTTTGAGTTTATCGCGAACAGGCAGACAGACGCGACGGAGGACTTTGTTTTATAATGTATGAGGATTTAAAACAAATAAAACCTACACCTGCAAGAGTGGGTTACAATAAGTTTTTACTCATGTGGATGAAACATCACGAAGAATAAATTTCAGATGAATCTCAGTTTTGGGAAGCGTTATTTGAGGTCTAGGATCGAAATCAATATTCAGGGGTGTATTGCTATTCATTGCAACTCGATATTTCCTTAATATAGTTATTAAGCCGGCCATCATTTGCATTTTGGCAAACCTCATACCTGAAAAATAAAATAAAATAAATAATTTTCACGTAGGTAGTTACATTAGTATTGAGATTAATAAAATTCAAAGTAGGATTTCATTTTATAGGCAATGTCGTACGCATATCTTTAGCACGTATCCGTAAAAGATAACAGCACAAGAAAATGAATCTATTTGCAATGATATAGGTAGATAAAATAGTACTTAACCAGTAAGTACTATTTTATATATCATTAAAATAGATTAAAACATATTTGCTATTATAAATAAATGTCACTAAATACCAATGCAAATTCAAGGTCCTTCTCCAAACATGCTAGTTTAGGTTCCCGGATTCTCCAAAAATACAAAAAATTAGGGCGACGCCACTTTCGTAACAGCGATAAAGATATCAGATATTTTACACTTTTCAACGCGGACGAAGTCGCGGGTACCAGCTAGTTAACAAATAAATAGAACTGTCATACAAATCTTATCAACGAAGTAAGCTGTTCCCGTTTATAAAAACAATCAAAAATATTTATACCAATGCAAATTCGAGGTCCTTCTCCGAATGGCATGTAAGTGTGCGGATTAATGTTGCGTTTCTCATCACCGTAGAACCGCTCTGGACGATATTCCTCAGGCTCCGGGAAGTACTCGGGATTATGTTACAAGTGATATACTGGAATATGAACGCGAAGCCCTTTCTCAAGCACCAAACCCGACGGCAAAGTATAGTCTTCGACTACCTCGCGAGTAATTAATCCGAGCACAGGATATAAGCGTAGAGCTTCGTCTATACAGGCGTCGAGGTAGGGCAATTCTGAAACACAGTCGTATTCAAGGTTTCCGTCGTGTTTGCGAAGATATTCATCAACTTCGGCTATGGCTTTGCGTTGTGCTTCTTCGTTTTTAGCAAGCTCATACAAAGTATAACTGGCGGTAGTAGCTGAAGTCTCAAAACCAGCTGCGAAGAACACACTGCACTGGGACACCAGCATTTCTTCGTCTACTTCATATTCTACTTTCGTGACACCTTCTTTTTTCCTCAAACCATCGCCGACAATATACTTGTTGTTTTTAAAACTGAGAATCAAATCTACAAAATCTTGTCTTCCCGAAGGTTTATTATTTCTATCGCTAAACACCTTTAGTAACACACTATTAAAAAAGTCTTCAATTTCTTTAGGAAACGCTTTCAAACCTAAGCCGTAAAATAAACCTGGCCACATACTCCGCGCTATTATTTTCAGTACTCGAACAGCGGGTGTGCCAAAAATCGTGTCGGCAATTTTCTTGAAAGCGTTTTCACTAACTTCATCGTCCACCATCACATTTGTTTCTAAACCAAATACACATGAACCAACGCAATCCATTGTGAATCTTGAAAATAATAGCCTCACGCCTAGTGCAGAGTTGCCCTCTGTTTCCTTGATCAGTAACTTGTCAAATTGATTTGTACATTTCTTGATTAGAGGGAACATGTTTCTCATTTTCGATGTCGAAAAAAGAGGCGTTAAATTCTGTCTGAGAACTCTCCAGTAGTCACCACTTTCAAAGAACAAGTTCTTGGTCAGCGATTCCTTGTGAGTGTACCCTGACACTTCTCTGGAACTAAAGTAATAAAAATCTTTAGTAGTGACGAGCTTAACAATCTCCGGATCTTTAACTATAATAGCGGGTTCCGTTCCATAATAAGCTCCAATAACAGGTTCCTTTGGCAATTGTTTGCATAGGTTATCCGCTGTTGATCCCAAATTCTTTCTCATTAGGATAAAGTCTCCATAATTGCCAAGTAGTATTGAGGGTTTCAGATGAGACACGCCTCTCTTTTTCCAATAATTGGCATGCCTTGTGAGCAAAAGGAACAGCAATGTTAACAACGATGTAAACAAGGCTATTATGATAAGCAGCATTTTGATTATTTCCTTTCAACTGTCTGTTGATCTTTAAGTCAGATAATTCTTCTTTCACTACATATATGTGTTGTTATGAACTTGAGATATTGTTATCTGTTCCTACTTGTAGGTCTACTTAAAGTCGCAAGTTCAGATTACAATATCTAAGTAGGTACTTAAATATAATACTTATATAACAATAGCTAATTATGTTACAATTATTATTGACAATAAACATATTGAGAGATAATAAATATATGGAATCTATTCATATTCTTATTATTATTCCTACAAAATTCAGCACACTTACAGCACCTCAGTATTGCTTGGGTTAATAAGCGACAATAGCGACTTAGGTACAATTAAATGCCTTTTTTCTATAAAAATATTAATTTAAATGTCCTTTTCTTAAGGAACAGAATGAATCAATCTGAAAATAGATTGATCCATTGAAAAGTCAATCTAAGAGAAAAAATACAGAGAATATATTTAATTAATAAACATGATTGATAGCATATTAATTTTCATTCAGAAATCAGATGGTAAATTAAATCTATTTTGATGAACGCCTGATAGAATCGAATGACAACTTTTTACAATGCTAGCAAATAAATGTAGCAAATTTGCTAACAGGCGCACAGTTTACATAACATTTTTATTAACTAAGTAGTGACAGACAAGTCGTAATTGTGGTTAGATTTTTCTCGTTCATATGATTTATTGAGACTATGTATTTGGAAATTAGTTAGCCATTAATTGCTAATTTTTTCAATGAGGTAGAATTCGTCTGTACACTTATATATAACACTAGCTGTTGCACGCGATTTCATCCCCATAACTTTATAACCTATGTTACTCGCTGATAATATAGCTTCCCAACAGTGAAAGAATTTTTCAAATCGGTCCATTAAACGCAAACAAACAATCAAATCTTTCTTATAATCTTAATCTTTATAATAATATAGATTCATTATAGATTAGTATTAGTATAGATAAGTATGTAGTGTAGGTAAAAAATGCTAAGAATTGATTGCAGATATTGTTTCAAACATAAAAATGCTTGAAACAATAAACAAAATGGGATGCCTTGAGGCCAGGTGGACTGACGACCTTAAGGTGGAGGTACGGGCTGATGATGATCATAAATAAAACAACTACTTACTTATTGGGAACTAGCTGGCGCCCGCGACTTCGTCCGCGTTGAAAAAGAAAAAGTAGCCTATCCTGTGTCTCGTATGTCTAACATCTACCAAGTTTCATGAAAATCAGTTGATTGGTTTAAGAGTTATGGAGGAATATACATACTTACATACAAAAAAAATTGCAAAAATGGTCAATTTAGTTTCAGTATCATGTATAGAGCCTATAAACACGATATCTCTGAAAACAAAGTAACTTACTCCATGACCAACCCTTACAGATTTATTATTAGTATTGATGATACTGTTAAGTAAAGTAGCTATCGCTTACACGTGTACGTAATCAAGCGCATCAACACTACTGTTTATCACAAGTACTTATTATTACTTTATTACTGTTTACTATTTATAAGAAGTACAGTCGGAGTACGAAAACCTTCGTCAGTTTTCAAAATCATTTCATTATCAAGTCGTAGACTTAGTACACTTTGAAACTAAAGCACTAGGCATAGGCAGATAGCTGACAGTTATTTGAAATGAAATTTGGTCATGACTGATATGGTCTAATGTCCTGGTGCTAATGGGACCAAACCTAGAAATTGTCGACTTTAACGAACTTTTCCTTATCCCGACTGTACAATTAATAGCGAATCACGATGACAACGCATTATTCTGTTTTGTCGTTCATAATGAGCCAATAATTTTTTTTTGATTTGCGTATCTGACAACCAACAGTATGATAACGGTGCTGTGAAAAAAAATCACATTAGTCACGAAAGTACTCATATAATTTTCTTGATCGCCTGCCAGGTAGAAAGTCCCACCAAAATTGTCTGTCTAGATTGCTCTAAATCTAAATAAAAACATTTTTTTAGAAATATAAAATTACAATAAAATAAATTACTAATAAACTAAACTAAAGTATTTTACAAACATTTCTGATACTTATAAGGATGAAACTTGACGGGGTATAAATTTAACATTAATCTCGTTTTTAGGAAGTGTTATAAAGGCTCTAGGATCGAAATCCACCTTGAGCGGTGTGTCGCTATTCATTGCAACTCGATATTTCCTTAATATAGTTATTAAGCCGGCCATCATCTGCATTTTGGCAAACCTCATACCTGAAAAATAAAATAAAATAAATAAATTGCAAATAGGTACGAGTATTATACTATAATAGTATTGAAGTAGATAACTAGTAGCTAAAAATCTCGCTCATTTCATTGAGTCAGTTAATAAATCCAGATGCCTTCCTGTATTTATTGTTTTTGTTTTATGAGAAACAGTTACATTTTTATGTAAGATTTTTCCAGGTATATATTGTTATCTATTTTAAATTTTTTAAACCGAATATATTTAGTTGGACCTTTGTAACTTCTGATGTTCATGTGATTCAGGAGTAAGCTGAACCCGTTCTGAGAAAACTAGAAATAATCAAGAAATAACCAAAAATATTTATACCAATGCAAATTCGAGGTCCTTCTCCGAATGGCATGTAAGTATGCGGATTAATGTTGCGTTTCTCATCACCGTAGAACCGCTCTGGACGATATTCCTCAGGCTCCGGGAAGTACTCGGGATTATGTTGTATGTGATATACTGGAATATGAACGCGAAGCCCTTTCTCAAGCACCAAACCCGACGGCAAAGTATAGTTTTCGACTACCTCGCGGGTAATTAATCCGAGCACAGGATATAAACGTAGAGTTTCGTCTATACAGGCGTCGAGGTAGGGCAATTCTGAAACACAGTCGTATTCAAGGTTTCCGTCGTGTTTGCGAAGATATTCATCAACTTCGGCTATGGCTTTGCGTTGTGCTTCTTCGTTTTTAGCGAGCTCGTACAAAGTATAACTGGCGGTAGTAGCTGATGTCTCAAAACCAGCTGCGAAAAAGACCAAGCATTGTGCTATGAGCAATTCGTCATCTACTTTGTATTCTACTTTCATGGCGTCTTCTCCTTTTTTTATACCATCGCCGACAATAAACTTGTTGTTTTTAAAGCTCAACATTAAGTCTACGAAGTCTTGTCTTCCTGACGGTTTATTATTTCTATCGCCAAACACCTTAAGTAACACACTTTTAAAGAAGCCTTCGACTTCTTTAGGAAATGCAGTCAAGCCTAAGCTATAAAATAAACCTGGCCACATACTCCGAGCTATTATTTTGAGAACTCGAACAGGAGGTGTGTTTAAAATTGTATCTGCAATTTTCTTGAAAGCGTTATCATTAATATCGTTCTCCATCATCACATTTGTTTCTAAACCAAATACACACGAACCAATGCAATCCATGGTGAATCTTGAAAATAATATTCTAACACCTAACGCAGAGTTGCCTTCTGTTTCTTTGATTAGTAACTTTTCAAATTGGTTTGTACATTTCTTGATTAGAGGGAACATGTTTCTCATTCTAGATGACGAAAATAGAGGAGTTAGATTCTGTCTGAGAACTCTCCAGTAGTCACCACTTTCATTGAACAGGTTTTTGGTCAACAATTCCTTGTGAGTATATTCTGACACTTCCCTTCCCTCGAACTAAAGTAATAAAAGTCTTTAGTGGTGACAATCTTAACAATCTCCGGATCTTTGACGATAATAGCTGGTTCTGTTCCATAATAAACTCCAATAACAGGGTCCTTTGGGAATTGTTTACAAATGTTATCAACTGTTGATCCCAAATTCTTTCTCATTAGCATAAAGTCTCCATAATTGCCAACTAGTAATGAGGGCTTTGTATGCGGCACACCTCTCTTTTTCCAATAATTTCTATGTCTTGTAAGCAGTAAGTAAATCAATGTAACCAAAGATGTAAACAAAGCTAAAATGACGAGCAACATTTTGGTTGTTGTCCCATCAACTTTGGAACGAAAACTATAAATGAAACTTTGAAGATTCTCGTTTTATAGTCTTAGTGATAAACTTGTTTTGGAATAAGTATATGTGTTTATTATAATTATACCTACTACACACGATCACACACAGTTATCAAAAAAATATCATGACATTGCTTTTTTACTAATTACGTCTATTCATCATGATATTGCGTTTTATTATTATAGATATAGATGTTTCTACGTTTCAATGTATATTTGTTCATTGAAATATTTTTCTACTACTTTATACTTATACTATACTATACTATACTATACTATACTATACTATACTATACTATACTATACTATACTATACTATACTATACTATACTATACTATACTATACTATACTATACTATACTATACTATACTATACTATACTATACTATACTATACTATACTATACTATACTATACTATACTATACTATACTATACTATACTATACTATACTATACTATACTATACTATACTATACTATACTATACTATACTATACTATACTATACTATACTATACTATACTATACTATACTATACTATACTATACTATACTATACTATACTATACTATACTATACTATACTATACTATACTATACTATACTATACTATACTATACTATTTTTTGAAGAAGACATTGTAGTTTGAGATCGGAGTTAAAAAAATAGAGCAAATCACATGATGTAAGAGCACAATATATCGCCCCTTCGCATTAAAAGTGTATAATCTCAAAACCTACTAATTTTAGAGGAGAGCGTTTTAAAGATTCAACGTGTAATAGTTTTAATAATAATGAGCTCTTCAATGTTTATTTTTAATTTTTGGCGTACCTAACGTTATCTATCTTACAAAGTAATTTAAAACTATTATATTTTTTGCTACATAGTAGTAAATTTTTGATAAAATGTTGCCAAACATAGTTTTGATGAAAAACATAAGGCAGTATTATTCATTATTCTATCACAAAAACTGTACAATTACCTAATTATACAATTTTGAACGCAAAATTGATTCAAATTTTGCAAAATATTTAAAGCAATAAGAGTGTATTATTTTGAGATTGTATAATATTAATGAAAAAGAATGATTACTTTTGCCTAAAATTTTCGTTTTTGAATACTTTTGAAGAGACACAGCGCGTGAACTGCTGGGTCGCTTGATCGTAACGATCGTAACTAAAAATTACATACTATTCGCGCGACAATATACATAAAAATTACATACTTCGGCCAATTTAAAACTGTACATAGCGCTCTCTAGTGAATGTTGGTCGAACTACGCTCTTTAATCAATATTTAAGTTTCTACTGCTGATACCAAATGTTTCCGCACATTAACTCAATTTTGAAAGTTTTTGGGAATTGTACAGTTTTATTGCGATGTGAGTATATCAATACAATAAATCTGTAGGGGTCGGTCATGGAGTAATTTACTTTGTTTTCAGAGAGATCGTGTTTTTTATACATGATACTGAAACTAAATTGACCATTTTATCTTTATGTACGTATGTATAATCTATTCTTTTTCTATTGATCAAAAACGTAAACAAATATAGCGTCGCCATGGTCACTGGACTGTTTTAAAGATGGAATTTGTACATTATGCATTATCAAAGAGAGTTGACTCAGTGATTAACTCGTTTAGAATTTGTTCGTATTGTTTGTTTAGTTCTATATCCTGAATTGTTTGTTTACTTTTTTGATCAATGAAAAAAGAATGCATATATGTATGTCCATAACTCTTAAACGAATTAACTGATTATCATGAAAATTGGTAGATAAACATTTAGATGTACAGGACACAGGATAGGCTACTTTTTCTTTTTGAACGCAGACGAAGTCGCGGGCGACAGCTAGTAATATATAAAATTATTGTATGTAGTGTTTGTGTTTGTGAAACCCTGGGTTTATTATATGTCTAGTGAACAAAAATATACTAACGGAATTAATTTCGGATAAGATTTAATGTGAGTCGATAAACTTATTTGCGATTTTAATCAGGAATATTTTCATTTCATTTTTGTACATCGTTTGTTGGCTAGACAGACAATGAGAATCCGAATAAAATTTACACCTTACACAAAATTTCTTTTAAAATTTTTTATACTATACGATTTCTTACAAAGGTTATATAAAGAATTTCGTTAGTCGCGGTACGTATTTTGGATATGTTTAGATATTTAAAAATAATTTTAAAATTAGGAATCCTAGGCTCTGCAATCCACCGAGTCGAGTGCGGTAAGTTGATATTTGGCTGAGCTATCACAAAGGCGGTAATATCGGTATATGTCGGCGGCCGTTCGTATAATCCGGCAGTTCGTGATGTGCCTAGGCAGATCGTCAGGTAATTTATATGGCGGTCTTTCATGAAGTTGTTAAGTGATCAAAAAAGTCCTTATCAAATTATATTTAATCAAAAACTAATCACAATCTCACGATCTGACTATTATTATGAAAGGAACTTTATGAAACGGCGCTACATCGCGATCTGCCTAGGCACACCACGAACAGACGGATTATACGATCGGCCGCCGACATTATATACAAAGATAGGAGCTGTCCACTGTCCAGGCGTGAAGTATCGCCTCACTCTAATTTAAGGATGCCCAGTTTTTAAAAGAGAAAATAAATAAATACCAAATAAACTAATAACATCTAAAGCTTGGCGTAGTTACGTAGGTTGATTTAATAAACAAGGAAATTATGTTTAATTTGTATATATTAAAAATAAACTAGTTGGAATATTTATAAACTTATGTATAATGGATTTTTTTTTTGCCGCGCAGATTAATTATTTTGACATACCTCCATGATATTAATGTATAAATGTAATAAAAGGCAAATATATATTATGTACTAAAATAAATACTTAAGACGATTAACATACATAATTTTATTTATAGATTAACACCATATCGGAATTCGGAAGAGCCAATAAATAAATTATATAAAAAAAGTGTCTAGGTTTTTCGGTTTAGTAGTCATCTCGCAAAATTTTATAAATGTGCGAGATGACTACTTTAAATTAAATATGTATATAATATAATATAATATAATAAGTATAATATAATATAATATAATATAATATAATATAATATAATATAATATAATATAATATAATATAATATAATATAATATAATATAATATAATATAATATAATATAATATAATATAATATAATATAATATAATATAATATAATATAATATAATATAATATAATATAATATAATATAATATAATATAATATAATATAATATAATATAATATAATATAATATAATATAATATAATATAATATAATATAATATAATATAATATAATATAATATAATATAATATAATATAATATCTTCACACATTCCACACAGCACCATCTAGTTCCAAAGTATAACGAACTAAACTAATGCTTGTATTATGGTCACCAGGCAGTTGATATATGTACTATATAGATTACCTCTTCTTTTTGTAAATACATTTTATAAATACAACACATCCATGACTCAGGTACAAAGGTAAAATGTTAACACATAAGCACTTGCCCCTAGCGGGATTCGAACCCGCGACCGTTTGGTTAACAGCTAGGGTTACTAGCCACTAGACCAAACGTGTCGTCAAATAAAACAATAAATATATTTTTAGTAGCCATTTTCACTATTTTCTGATATTATTTTTGACGATGTTGCCTATTTAAGTAGGGTTTTTGAAAATCCTAATATTTTTCCCATGTAAACACATTTACTCATTCGATGAGTATAAACTAAATTATATCTAGTTACTTCATTAATTCTTAATTTTGCGATTACTAGAAATGGTAATATATTATTTCTTAGAGGATACGGGTCCCCTATTTCTTATTCTGTTTCTAAGTCGTAACTAACGCTTAATTAATTAATTAATTTGAACGCGTGTTTTTATTTGCTAAAGTTTTTTGACCCGCCACTATGCATTGAAACCATTTGAACTATTGTAGACTGATAATTGTATCCAAGTAAGATCACCTTGAAATAGAATATCTACTTCCTTTGTGAACTTAATAAGTTCATCGATTTATATTTTTAAGTATATTATCATTACTTTTATGACGTTTTAGCTAACGTTAATTTTTTTATTTTTTTATTTGGGAAAACAAACAATTACACCATATATAGTAAATTTGAAAAAGAGAAACGTCTATCAATATCATCAATACTAATAATAAATCTGTAAGGGTTGGTCATGGAGTAAGTTACTTTGTTTTCGGAGATATCGTGTTTATAGGCTCTGTATACATGATACTGAAACTAAATTAACCATTTTTAGAATTTTTTTTCTGTACGTATGTATGTATGTATGTTCCTCCATAACTTAAATGAATCAACTGATTTTCATGAAACTTAGTAGATAAACATTTAGACGTACGGGACACAGGATAGGCTACTTTTTTCTTTTTCAACGCGGACGAAGTCGCGGGCGCCAGCTAGTACTAATAATAAATCTGTAAGTGTAGGTATTGTATTTATGTATGTTCCTCCATAACTCTTAAATGAATCAACTGATTTTCATGAAACTTAGTAGATAAACATTTAGACGTACGGGACACAGGATAGGCTACTTTTTTCTTTTTCAACGCGGACGAAGTCGCGGGCGCCAGCTAGTACTAATAATAAATCTGTAAGTGTAGGTATTGTATTTATGTATGTTCCTCCATAACTCTTAAATGAATCAACTGATTTTCATGAAACTTAGTAGATAAACATTTAGACGTACGGGACACAGGATAGGCTACTTTTTTCTTTTTCAACGCGGACGAAGTCGCGGGCGCCAGCTAGTACTAATAATAAATCTGTAAGTGTAGGTATTGTATTTATGTATGTTCCTCCATAACTCTTAAATGAATCAACTGATTTTCATGAAACTTAGTAGATAAACATTTAGACGTACGGGACACAGGATAGGCTACTTTTTTCTTTTTCAACGCGGACGAAGTCGCGGGCGCCAGCTAGTACTAATAATAAATCTGTAAGTGTAGGTATTGTATTTATGTATGTTCCTCCATAACTCTTAAATGAATCAACTGATTTTCATGAAACTTAGTAGATAAACATTTAGACGTACGGGACACAGGATAGGCTACTTTTTTCTTTTTCAACGCGGACGAAGTCGCGGGCGCCAGCTAGTACTAATAATAAATCTGTAAGTGTAGGTATTGTATTTATGTATGTTCCTCCATAACTCTTAAATGAATCAACTGATTTTCATGAAACTTAGTAGATAAACATTTAGACGTACGGGACACAGGATAGGCTACTTTTTTCTTTTTCAACGCGGACGAAGTCGCGGGCGCCAGCTAGTACTAATAATAAATCTGTAAGTGTAGGTATTGTATTTATGTATGTTCCTCCATAACTCTTAAATGAATCAACTGATTTTCATGAAACTTAGTAGATAAACATTTAGACGTACGGGACACAGGATAGGCTACTTTTTTCTTTTTCAACGCGGACGAAGTCGCGGGCGCCAGCTAGTACTAATAATAAATCTGTAAGTGTAGGTATTGTATTTATGTATGTTCCTCCATAACTCTTAAATGAATCAACTGATTTTCATGAAACTTAGTAGATAAACATTTAGACGTACGGGACACAGGATAGGCTACTTTTTTCTTTTTCAACGCGGACGAAGTCGCGGGCGCCAGCTAGTACTAATAATAAATCTGTAAGTGTAGGTATTGTATTTATGTATGTTCCTCCATAACTCTTAAATGAATCAACTGATTTTCATGAAACTTAGTAGATAAACATTTAGACGTACGGGACACAGGATAGGCTACTTTTTTCTTTTTCAACGCGGACGAAGTCGCGGGCGCCAGCTAGTACTAATAATAAATCTGTAAGTGTAGGTATTGTATTTATGTATGTTCCTCCATAACTCTTAAATGAATCAACTGATTTTCATGAAACTTAGTAGATAAACATTTAGACGTACGGGACACAGGATAGGCTACTTTTTTCTTTTTCAACGCGGACGAAGTCGCGGGCGCCAGCTAGTACTAATAATAAATCTGTAAGTGTAGGTATTGTATTTATGTATGTTCCTCCATAACTCTTAAATGAATCAACTGATTTTCATGAAACTTAGTAGATAAACATTTAGACGTACGGGACACAGGATAGGCTACTTTTTTCTTTTTCAACGCGGACGAAGTCGCGGGCGCCAGCTAGTACTAATAATAAATCTGTAAGTGTAGGTATTGTATTTATGTATGTTCCTCCATAACTCTTAAATGAATCAACTGATTTTCATGAAACTTAGTAGATAAACATTTAGACGTACGGGACACAGGATAGGCTACTTTTTTCTTTTTCAACGCGGACGAAGTCGCGGGCGCCAGCTAGTACTAATAATAAATCTGTAAGTGTAGGTATTGTATTTATGTATGTTCCTCCATAACTCTTAAATGAATCAACTGATTTTCATGAAACTTAGTAGATAAACATTTAGACGTACGGGACACAGGATAGGCTACTTTTTTCTTTTTCAACGCGGACGAAGTCGCGGGCGCCAGCTAGTACTAATAATAAATCTGTAAGTGTAGGTATTGTATTTATGTATGTTCCTCCATAACTCTTAAATGAATCAACTGATTTTCATGAAACTTAGTAGATAAACATTTAGACGTACGGGACACAGGATAGGCTACTTTTTTCTTTTTCAACGCGGACGAAGTCGCGGGCGCCAGCTAGTACTAATAATAAATCTGTAAGTGTAGGTATTGTATTTATGTATGTTCCTCCATAACTCTTAAATGAATCAACTGATTTTCATGAAACTTAGTAGATAAACATTTAGACGTACGGGACACAGGATAGGCTACTTTTTTCTTTTTCAACGCGGACGAAGTCGCGGGCGCCAGCTAGTACTAATAATAAATCTGTAAGTGTAGGTATTGTATTTATGTATGTTCCTCCATAACTCTTAAATGAATCAACTGATTTTCATGAAACTTAGTAGATAAACATTTAGACGTACGGGACACAGGATAGGCTACTTTTTTCTTTTTCAACGCGGACGAAGTCGCGGGCGCCAGCTAGTACTAATAATAAATCTGTAAGTGTAGGTATTGTATTTATGTATGTTCCTCCATAACTCTTAAATGAATCAACTGATTTTCATGAAACTTAGTAGATAAACATTTAGACGTACGGGACACAGGATAGGCTACTTTTTTCTTTTTCAACGCGGACGAAGTCGCGGGCGCCAGCTAGTACTAATAATAAATCTGTAAGTGTAGGTATTGTATTTATGTATGTTCCTCCATAACTCTTAAATGAATCAACTGATTTTCATGAAACTTAGTAGATAAACATTTAGACGTACGGGACACAGGATAGGCTACTTTTTTCTTTTTCAACGCGGACGAAGTCGCGGGCGCCAGCTAGTACTAATAATAAATCTGTAAGTGTAGGTATTGTATTTATGTATGTTCCTCCATAACTCTTAAATGAATCAACTGATTTTCATGAAACTTAGTAGATAAACATTTAGACGTACGGGACACAGGATAGGCTACTTTTTTCTTTTTCAACGCGGACGAAGTCGCGGGCGCCAGCTAGTACTAATAATAAATCTGTAAGTGTAGGTATTGTATTTATGTATGTTCCTCCATAACTCTTAAATGAATCAACTGATTTTCATGAAACTTAGTAGATAAACATTTAGACGTACGGGACACAGGATAGGCTACTTTTTTCTTTTTCAACGCGGACGAAGTCGCGGGCGCCAGCTAGTACTAATAATAAATCTGTAAGTGTAGGTATTGTATTTATGTATGTTCCTCCATAACTCTTAAATGAATCAACTGATTTTCATGAAACTTAGTAGATAAACATTTAGACGTACGGGACACAGGATAGGCTACTTTTTTCTTTTTCAACGCGGACGAAGTCGCGGGCGCCAGCTAGTACTAATAATAAATCTGTAAGTGTAGGTATTGTATTTATGTATGTTCCTCCATAACTCTTAAATGAATCAACTGATTTTCATGAAACTTAGTAGATAAACATTTAGACGTACGGGACACAGGATAGGCTACTTTTTTCTTTTTCAACGCGGACGAAGTCGCGGGCGCCAGCTAGTACTAATAATAAATCTGTAAGTGTAGGTATTGTATTTATGTATGTTCCTCCATAACTCTTAAATGAATCAACTGATTTTCATGAAACTTAGTAGATAAACATTTAGACGTACGGGACACAGGATAGGCTACTTTTTTCTTTTTCAACGCGGACGAAGTCGCGGGCGCCAGCTAGTACTAATAATAAATCTGTAAGTGTAGGTATTGTATTTATGTATGTTCCTCCATAACTCTTAAATGAATCAACTGATTTTCATGAAACTTAGTAGATAAACATTTAGACGTACGGGACACAGGATAGGCTACTTTTTTCTTTTTCAACGCGGACGAAGTCGCGGGCGCCAGCTAGTACTAATAATAAATCTGTAAGTGTAGGTATTGTATTTATGTATGTTCCTCCATAACTCTTAAATGAATCAACTGATTTTCATGAAACTTAGTAGATAAACATTTAGACGTACGGGACACAGGATAGGCTACTTTTTTCTTTTTCAACGCGGACGAAGTCGCGGGCGCCAGCTAGTACTAATAATAAATCTGTAAGTGTAGGTATTGTATTTATGTATGTTCCTCCATAACTCTTAAATGAATCAACTGATTTTCATGAAACTTAGTAGATAAACATTTAGACGTACGGGACACAGGATAGGCTACTTTTTTCTTTTTCAACGCGGACGAAGTCGCGGGCGCCAGCTAGTACTAATAATAAATCTGTAAGTGTAGGTATTGTATTTATGTATGTTCCTCCATAACTCTTAAATGAATCAACTGATTTTCATGAAACTTAGTAGATAAACATTTAGACGTACGGGACACAGGATAGGCTACTTTTTTCTTTTTCAACGCGGACGAAGTCGCGGGCGCCAGCTAGTACTAATAATAAATCTGTAAGTGTAGGTATTGTATTTATGTATGTTCCTCCATAACTCTTAAATGAATCAACTGATTTTCATGAAACTTAGTAGATAAACATTTAGACGTACGGGACACAGGATAGGCTACTTTTTTCTTTTTCAACGCGGACGAAGTCGCGGGCGCCAGCTAGTACTAATAATAAATCTGTAAGTGTAGGTATTGTATTTATGTATGTTCCTCCATAACTCTTAAATGAATCAACTGATTTTCATGAAACTTAGTAGATAAACATTTAGACGTACGGGACACAGGATAGGCTACTTTTTTCTTTTTCAACGCGGACGAAGTCGCGGGCGCCAGCTAGTACTAATAATAAATCTGTAAGTGTAGGTATTGTATTTATGTATGTTCCTCCATAACTCTTAAATGAATCAACTGATTTTCATGAAACTTAGTAGATAAACATTTAGACGTACGGGACACAGGATAGGCTACTTTTTTCTTTTTCAACGCGGACGAAGTCGCGGGCGCCAGCTAGTACTAATAATAAATCTGTAAGTGTAGGTATTGTATTTATGTATGTTCCTCCATAACTCTTAAATGAATCAACTGATTTTCATGAAACTTAGTAGATAAACATTTAGACGTACGGGACACAGGATAGGCTACTTTTTTCTTTTTCAACGCGGACGAAGTCGCGGGCGCCAGCTAGTACTAATAATAAATCTGTAAGTGTAGGTATTGTATTTATGTATGTTCCTCCATAACTCTTAAATGAATCAACTGATTTTCATGAAACTTAGTAGATAAACATTTAGACGTACGGGACACAGGATAGGCTACTTTTTTCTTTTTCAACGCGGACGAAGTCGCGGGCGCCAGCTAGTACTAATAATAAATCTGTAAGTGTAGGTATTGTATTTATGTATGTTCCTCCATAACTCTTAAATGAATCAACTGATTTTCATGAAACTTAGTAGATAAACATTTAGACGTACGGGACACAGGATAGGCTACTTTTTTCTTTTTCAACGCGGACGAAGTCGCGGGCGCCAGCTAGTACTAATAATAAATCTGTAAGTGTAGGTATTGTATTTATGTATGTTCCTCCATAACTCTTAAATGAATCAACTGATTTTCATGAAACTTAGTAGATAAACATTTAGACGTACGGGACACAGGATAGGCTACTTTTTTCTTTTTCAACGCGGACGAAGTCGCGGGCGCCAGCTAGTACTAATAATAAATCTGTAAGTGTAGGTATTGTATTTATGTATGTTCCTCCATAACTCTTAAATGAATCAACTGATTTTCATGAAACTTAGTAGATAAACATTTAGACGTACGGGACACAGGATAGGCTACTTTTTTCTTTTTCAACGCGGACGAAGTCGCGGGCGCCAGCTAGTACTAATAATAAATCTGTAAGTGTAGGTATTGTATTTATGTATGTTCCTCCATAACTCTTAAATGAATCAACTGATTTTCATGAAACTTAGTAGATAAACATTTAGACGTACGGGACACAGGATAGGCTACTTTTTTCTTTTTCAACGCGGACGAAGTCGCGGGCGCCAGCTAGTACTAATAATAAATCTGTAAGTGTAGGTATTGTATTTATGTATGTTCCTCCATAACTCTTAAATGAATCAACTGATTTTCATGAAACTTAGTAGATAAACATTTAGACGTACGGGACACAGGATAGGCTACTTTTTTCTTTTTCAACGCGGACGAAGTCGCGGGCGCCAGCTAGTACTAATAATAAATCTGTAAGTGTAGGTATTGTATTTATGTATGTTCCTCCATAACTCTTAAATGAATCAACTGATTTTCATGAAACTTAGTAGATAAACATTTAGACGTACGGGACACAGGATAGGCTACTTTTTTCTTTTTCAACGCGGACGAAGTCGCGGGCGCCAGCTAGTACTAATAATAAATCTGTAAGTGTAGGTATTGTATTTATGTATGTTCCTCCATAACTCTTAAATGAATCAACTGATTTTCATGAAACTTAGTAGATAAACATTTAGACGTACGGGACACAGGATAGGCTACTTTTTTCTTTTTCAACGCGGACGAAGTCGCGGGCGCCAGCTAGTACTAATAATAAATCTGTAAGTGTAGGTATTGTATTTATGTATGTTCCTCCATAACTCTTAAATGAATCAACTGATTTTCATGAAACTTAGTAGATAAACATTTAGACGTACGGGACACAGGATAGGCTACTTTTTTCTTTTTCAACGCGGACGAAGTCGCGGGCTATTATAAAAATCACGTGTCACGTTGTTTGAGGCCAATGGACTCCTAATGTCACTGAATCTGATTTCAAAGTATACCTTCAAGTGGACAGGCACCTTTACATAAAAAGTCACAGATGTCTAATTTCAAAAAGATTTGAAATCGTTGAGAATTTTTTGTCATGACACATCTAGCGCCATTCCCGGCTTTGCACGAATGCAATTTTTACTGCAAATTATACATACACACAAACCTTCCTCGTTTATCGCTCGTCCCATTAGTGAAAACCGTAATAAAAATACGTGGGTGGTTTAGAAGAAGTTAGCGCAGAAACAGACAAAGACGAACAGCGACTTTGTATATAAATATACATATAGATTCGCGTAATCGACTGACGAAATATTATGCATGTATACTTAAACGTTAGATAGAGCTGTCAGGAAGTATAAATCAAAAACAAAATTAGCAAGGTTGCCCTTATCGGTTGGTTTACACATTTTTCGCCAGTACATCCTTTATCAGGAAGTTGGAGTAACGAACCTTGTCGACTGTTTACCCTATGACAGGCTTCGCGGCATCCGATATAAATACACGAAAATTTCGACTTCCTAACTCATATCTCCGACCGTTCTCTGTTAGCCTGGTAGCTTCTGAAATTTATTAAATTTCTTTTTTAAAAAAAAAAGTTTTAGAAAATGTCGCCATTATTTTGTGGTATATTGTTAATTCCTGGGATTATTTGTCTGCCGTTTGGCGACAACGCGGACGTAGTATGGGACGAAATAAGTGAAAATAGTATAGATGACGGAGATAGTATAGATTTGTCTCATCTTGGTCCTGAGGCATTTGGTCTACCCAAGAATGAAAGCGGTAAGTTCAACGCATAAGACAAAATAGACTCACATTAAGATTAGCTTTCGTTTGTAACTGTGTCCGCATGTGTTTATAAGTTATAGCTTAATATGTCAGTGTCACTCTGATGCATAAACTATATTACCGTAAAGGTTTATCAAAATCCACTCAGTAACTTGCCTGAATATCCATACATGCTTACAAACCTTGCATTTAATCTATTAGTAATAATATAATAATAATAATAAGAGAGCAGGAATTTTCTTTGTTTTGCTTGTACGTCTAGACTAAAGCGAGGATTTAGCAGAAAAGCGTTATTTTAGTCGCCTAATTTGACTTTTAAGAGTAAAATTAAAACTTAGATAAAATAAAAAAACAGTACTATATTTAAAAAGTTTGAATCGGGAAGATTTATTATTCTTTACTAATTTACTTTTAATAGGACACTTATTTTATTTTTTCATATTTTACACAATATTTAAGAAAAACCTTAGAATTTTAAATCTGTTCAAGTTATAAATAGAAAAAAAAACATTAATTTATCGTTTCAGTTTCCAACTAGTGCTCCAGCAGTAGAGAAATCTCACAAAAGTTACCATTTTACTTTTTATAATTTTCTGATTGCTGTTATTCCCTTTCTTATACTTAACACTATAAGTTCTTCCAAAATCATTTTTCCATTTTCTTCTATTATAAAAACGCAAGTCTTGAAAAATTAAAACATGAACGGAGCCATTGTTATTTTATGACGGATGTCATGTCTGCATAATGCATGAAAACTGTCTCAAGATCGTGATACTGTGACGACTCATTTCCTTGCCTTTATGATATCCTCGTATCAATTGATAGCTTTGACAGACAGATTAAGAACACGAAAAAACAAGTTATGGAAATTGCAAATTTATGTTGTAGAAGGAAAACAATTATAAAAATTTCTTACAAATGTTATGTAGGTGAGGCGCTTTCAACATGGACAGAGGAGTCCCAAATGAATCCGGAAGAAATGGGAGAATATGCCGAAGGTGACATTTTGATTCCGCTAACAGCTAGAAACGGAATAAGGGGTGAATCGGCTCGTTGGCCTAATGGCATCATTCCTTACGTCATAGAAGGACGTTTTAGTAAGTATAGAAAATTCACAAAATTTACAACCAAACTATAACATATCAGCATCATACTTTTTTACGTTAAGGTCGACAGATAGGATTTATGAGGAGTATTGGGTTCTGACATCCCTTATGCTATTATTTCTATTATGCTACTATGATTGTGAAACGTAGTGTACCCTGCCACTCCAGACCAGAGGAACCAACTTTGAAAAAAATTTTGAAAAGTTAATTTCCAAAGTTGGTTCTGCTGGCCCTGCCCCTAGGACAGTGCGTCAAGGCACCTAAACAATTTTTTTCGATGGGCTCGCCAAATCATAAACCACGTAACGTCCACTTTTAGACATAGACTTATCATCTGGTTCAATTCCAACGCTCCCCAACGCTCATCTAGTGCTCGACAGATATAGCCATCACTTTTCAGCTGAATTATTCTTTGGGCTAAGTAACAACAACAAAGACAAGTGGAAAAGAAGAAACGCGCTGGGCTAAGGGGAAAGTCGTGGTTACGAAACATCCGGGAGTGGACTGGAATTGCCTCAAGGATAGATTACAAAGTACGAGCAGCTTATGTGACAGTAGACAGCTACTGTGCATGTGTACTAGCATGACAGTAGGTCGACTCGCCTCGCTCGGTCAACTGACCCACTCGCACATGACAGTAACTCGTATGAAGCGGTCACACGGTGCGAGTAGCTGCACCTCAGTACTGACTAGGTCAGTACGCATGCCACCTAGGCTTCAGTCGAGAAACTGGGCTCTTAAGAGAGTTTCAAGGACTGACAGCCAATCTTCAGAACTGAAGAGGCACTCAAAGAGAACTATAAAAAATTGTAATTATATAATTATATTTCATCTATTTTAGATCAGCAGCAAACGGACTTAATAAAGAAGGCAATAGCTGATTATCATAGACTTACATGTTTAAGATTCGTACCATACAATGGTCAGAAAGACTACATCACTATTCAAAGTGGGAATTCTGGATGCTGGTCTAGTGTTGGACGCATTGGTAAGAACCAATAATACATTAATTTAGTAAATAGTTATTGAGTTTTTTTTAATTGAATTTTTAAAGAGAAAGTGCTCTTGAAATAGCTTGATTTGTCTTCTAAAATCTAAAGTAAAGGTCGGTTGACAGATGGTCCACTTGATGGTAGGTCGCTGGTACCATCTATAACACCAGTTACACTATAGGTGTTAAAGATCTTTGTAGGATTTAAGATGAAGGATAAGGGTCACTCCTAAAGAAAAAAAATGCCAAAGTTTTAATCTAGGACTATGGCATGTAGAAATATGATTTCTCCATAGTCCATAGTCTCCTTTTTTTGTACCATAACCCTATTTTGAAAATATTTATATTCTGATAATACTACCCATTTTCTACTTAAAAATAGGTACTTTTCCGTGCTATTTACGAATTAGTCGTAAATTTTAAGGCCCCATATAATATAGTAGGTTTGATGTTTTCATATAGCTAGGATCGCATAAAACAGTGTACAGAAAATATTAAAAATAATCGCCACTTTGACAGGTGGTCGTCAAGAAGTGAATCTCCAATCGCCTGGATGCGTTTCCAAAAAGGGCACCGTACTGCACGAGCTGCTTCATGCAGTTGGCTTCATGCACGAACAGAGTCGCCCTGAACGCGATGACTACGTTTCTGTCAGATACAATAATATTAAATCAGGTATTTCCTTTTGCCAATTATATTTTAATAATATAATTATTTATTTACTAATACTTACTCGTTTCTTATAGTAGAAGTTGAGACTGAAAGTCGCGAGTTTCGTGAATATATGTGATTACAGTTAATTGATTGTAACAGGTACAGTCGGGGTAAGAAAAGGTTCGTCACCTTTAAGTCGCCATTTGCTTGCACCGGGACAATTGTCAGTCATGCCAAAATTTCATTTCAAACGTCAGTCAGTTGGCTGTTTAGTGCTTTAGTTTCAAAAAGTATTAAGAGTCTACGATTTTGATAAAGGAATGAATGTGAAAACTGACGAAGGTTTTCGTACCCTAACTTTACATTCGCCATCAAAATACTTAACACATGTAATGATAATGAAAAATATCTAACATTTTGGATCTCATACAAACTCACTTTTCCATTTATAATATTAGGATTAGGATTATACTTTATAAATAAAATAATAATTTAATAAGATGTGTTCTTTTACAGGCACAGAGAACAACTTTAGGAAAGCAGACGCTAAAAGCACGAACGATTTTGGTGTATCATATGATTATAACAGCGTGATGCATTACTCCGAATACGCGTTTTCGAAGAACGGACAGAAGACTATTGAGCCTAAGGTAATCATTAATTCTTTTCTCTTATTTTATAAACTTACACAGCCTGTAGTCCCTAAATTATTGATCGTAGAGTAAAAATGAACATATCTAAATTTGTAGGCAATATTATGTAGAAACTTTTGTCAGAAGTAATCATAATGCTATTCCTACAGATATTCGCGATATGAGCAAAATCCTGAAAAAAGGTACCTTCAACCCCCCCTTACACCCTCAGCACAACCCCCACCCTTGAGGACTTTTAGTATGTTAATCTGGATACCGTAAAGTATAATTCTACCAATTTTCAAAACTACACGATTTATTTCCCCTGATTTTTCTAATTTTCTTGGGCTATTAATTAGCATTAAAATTTGGGATTTCATGAAAGAAAAAGTGAATTAAGAAAAAAACATTAAAAATTTACATAGATATTATAGAAGTTTTCATTATTTAACCAAGAATTGAAATAGTAAATATTGACCACATTGAAAAACAAAAATATTATTAAAGAAGCATTAGAATAATTGAACTAGAGTCTAGTTAATAATATAATTGACTGACTATATTGGAAGGCAATATTTAAATGCAACTTTCAGGTCGGCAATACAAAACTGGGTCAAAGAGAAGGACTAAGTAGAGGTGACGTGAAGAAAGTCAACAGCATGTACAATTGCAAAAAAGAGTAAGATTTTTTTTGTTTTCGCTTTCAGCTAAATTTAGATCACACCGTATTTGTGCACTGCATTTTTGTGCTAGTTTTTATGTTTTTATAATATTTTTGAACTTATAAGTACAAAATACAACTGGATACACACAACATCAATACTAATAATAAATCTGTAAGGGTTGGTAATGGAGTAAGTTACTTTGTTTTCAGAGATATCGTGTTTATAGGCTCATTTTTAGAATTTTTTTCTGTATGTATGTATGTATATATGTATGTATGTATGTTCCTCCATAACTCTTAAACGAATTAACTGATTTTCATGAAACTTGGTAGATAAACATTTAGACGTACAGGACGCAGGATAGGCTACTTTTTTCTTTTTCAACGCGGACGAAGTAGCGGGCGCCAACTAGGTATTATATATATTTTCTACACTTATTCTACATATATGCCCAATGTTTGATTTTACTAAAAGATGATTATTATAAAACAGTCCTCCGCCGCGTCTCTCTGTCTGTCTGTCTGACAAAAACTCAAAAACTACTGCACAGATTTTCATGCTGTTTTCACCAATGGATAGAGTGGTTCTCGAGGAAGATTTTAGTATATAATTTACAAAGTTACGCGGGCGAAGTCGCGGGCACCAGCTTGTTGGCTAATAAAAAAATAGTTGTGGTACTTGTGGTAAACACTGCTTTTCGCAGTCACCTTGGCTACGCTAGTACTCTTTATTATACTGTGCCTTGGCAGTCACATGTGCTCTGTTGTGTTTCGGTGAGCGAGTCAGGGATGCAACAGCCCTTTGGAGAACCTATGGCGTTGCTTGTACACCTATGGCGACAGTGTAGCCACCACCAAATTAAGTTTTGTTAGTTAGTCCTAACTAAAAGAAGCCCATTTACGCGTTTTAACTTGCCTTCAACTACCAGGCCCTTATGAATTCTTTGAAACTATTATTTCGATGACAGCCGGAAGTTTAAACATTGGTGTTTTGTCAAGCAGTGTTCGTTATGTGTTATTGTTATGTGTCTATGGAGTTTGGATAACTACCCCAAAACTCATGTTTACTTACGTCCTTCCCGTTCCACACAGTGTAGCCTGTAATAAGAGCAATAAATTTAAACGATCTATAGAGTATACGCAGTTACCTTAACCTAATCATAATGCTCCAAAGTGCTTATACTCAGAAATATATAACAATACAAAGTTATAATACATAATCAGTGAATTTCATGATCCACTAAATTGTCGGTTATCAGTCGTTAGATGTCTTGGTACAGGGTACTGGGACGAGAACGATCGTAAATGTCAATGTCAAGTACTCCGACTGGACAAATTATGTCTGCAGTAGTACATTGCTGGCTAATATAACAGTTTTGTTTTTCATTTTAATGAATTGAAACTATTTGGAATTAATTACTGATTCGTTAAAGGGTCTATATTATAATTTATTGCTCTTATTACAGGCCACACCATGTATAATATAATATCTATTCCCACTACCACTCTAAAACACATGTATATTTTCAGGGAACCTCAGACAGGTTGGATGGAAGCTATTTGGCAAGGATTTTTCGGTAACAAAAGAAGCGTTAAATAATGAGCTAACAAACATTTAAATAATTGACTTTTGTATAAACTGTTGTTATTAAAAAATAACATTATTATTTAATGCAACAAATTGGTTTTTACAAAAGTTAATGCAAGTATTGTTTAATTATAATTTACTTTCAATGATCTGCTATGTTTTAAGATTTGTGTGCTAGTCCATTCATTTTATATCTGATATTTTAAATTAAAATTAAAAATAAATTTGTGTTGAAAAACATTCAATCTTTTGTTTTATTTTTCTTTATAAATAAATAAAGGCATAGATAATTTTTAATTTTTTACCCTAAATTGCTACAAAAACAAAATATTTTAACCTTTAAATGGTTAAATTTGTCTTTGAACTTCAGTTTACTCATAATTAAAAAAAAAGCAAACATTTTTTTTCTAATAAATTTTAATTCTTAAACATTATAAAACACGAATAGTATACAAAGCCAAGTGTGCGAATAGGTAATGTATATATTATCTTGATTGAAGTCGATATGATGAGAAGACACTTTTTATTAATTAAATATTTTCATATTTTCGTATTTCCATTTCCATCAAACACTTAACAAAATTATAAGACCTCTCGCATTTGCAGACTTCATCTGTAAAAATCATATTAAATTATCCTGTTATTATTAGTTATTATTATTTATTATTAGAATTGAAAAAGAAAAAAGTAGCCTATTCTGTGTCCTGTACGTCTAAATGTTTATCTACCAAGTTTCATGAAAATCAGTTAGGTAATTTTTAAGAGTTATAGAGGATGTATGTATGTATGTATGTATGTATGTATGTATGTATGTATGTATGTATGTATGTATGTATGTATGTATGTATGTATGTATGTATGTATGTATGTATGTATGTATGTATGTATGTATGTATGTATGTATGTATGTATGTATGTATGTATGTATGTATGTATGTATGTATGTATGTATGTATGTATGTATGTATGTATGTATGTATGTATGTATGTATGTATGTATGTATGTATGTATGTATGTATGTATGTATGTATGTATGTATGTATGTATGTATGTATGTATGTATGTATGTATGTATGTATGTATGTATGTATGTATGTATGTATGTATGTATGTATGTATGTATGTATGTATGTATGTATGTATGTATGTATGTATGTATGTATGTATGTATGTATGTATGTATGTATGTATGTATGTATGTATGTATGTATGTATGTATGTATGTATGTATGTATGTATGTATGTATGTATGTATGTATGTATGTATGTATGTATGTATGTATGTATGTATGTATGTATGTATGTATGTATGTATGTATGTATGTATGTATGTATGTATGTATGTATGTATGTATGTATGTATGTATGTATGTATGTATGTATGTATGTATGTATGTATGTATGTATGTATGTATGTATGTATGTATGTATGTATGTATGTATGTATGTATGTATACATACTTTTACATACATATGTATACATACATACATACATACAGAAAAAAATTCTAAAAATGGTCAATTTAGTTTCAGTATAATGTAACAAAGTCTCACTCCATGACCAACCCTTACAGATTTATTATTAGTATTGATGATAACAATTATTTCAGATGATAGTAGTGGAAATTTTGAAAACTTTTTCCTTTTTTTAATTTTCAGCAGTTTTAAACGACGTTAAAAACATTTACTGATACTAGGAAAGCATAAAACACGTACCTCTATCAGAACAAGCAGTGGTCATATCCTTTATATCATTTATGGGCTTTCCACCTCTTATGCCTGCGAACGCTTCAGCTGCACGCGTTGTATCGAATTGACCGTCACCAGTTAATACGCCAATATTTTCGAGAACACAGCGTACATAACACTTAAACATTTAATAAGTAAATTAATGGAAAATATTAACTGTAAAATAATCAAACTCAAATTTCTAATATTTTTACCTTTGGTGTTTTGTCTGTTTCGTCCGGAAAACTTCCACTGTCGTTGAGAGATTCTAGGTATGCTAGAATGGATAAAGATTCTATTAGCCCAGCATAAGAAGAATGTTTGTTTATTTATTTATTTTTCAAAAGGTCCACCAACAGCACAAACAAAAAACTTATAATAGGTATTAATTACAAAATAGAATAGATAAATTACAAAATAGAAATTGTTATTGATCATTGGCATTTAGCTAATGAATCGCAAGAAGTGTGTATTTTTTTCTAAGATAATCGTTAATTTGGTATCACAAATTATTCGAAATTACAATATTGTCAGGGTAAATGTTAAATGCCAGGGTAAATGATACAATATTGTCAGGGTAAATGTTAAATGCCAGGGTAAATGATACAATATTGCCACTAGGCTTATACAGTTCGGCAGGCAGGTCGGTTTAATGTAGGTTTTGTTTATACAACTAATAAAATACATATTAAAATTTAACATCATCTCAAGTTACTTACCTTAGTTCTTTACTTACTTACTCGTACATAAGATTCTGTATTTTATTACTCACACATTTCGATGCGAAAAGTTTCATTACAATCGGTCATCACTTGCATTATGTCCTTTTGGTTGGAATTATCCTGGTCGTTGGGAGGTGTTTCCAAAGGCGTGGCGGATGTTACACCTTCACCTGCTTTAGTTTCAGCAGAATTTGTGAGCGAAAATGTTAAAATGAGGGCGGCAATGAACAAAACTGATTGCCACATCTTCAAACTGCTCAATGATAGTTTATGATACGTGATTATGATTTGATGTCATTTTATATATAGAGAAGTTCTGTTAAATCTCAGACGTTAGCAACATTTTCACGGAGATTTATTTTTTAAGATTTAAGGTTAAGCTCTGACATGTTTTACATCTTCAGAAAAAACCGCACACGTTGTTATAGAAACTACGGCTATTAGTATAGCCATATATAAATGGATAATACTTAACTGTTATGTTTGTACTAATTTATTTATAGCTGAAAATGTGATTTTTTATTTTATTTGTAAGATATTTTGTTGATGTTGTATAACATTAAGTAATAATATAGGGCAGGGCATCTTACTTAATGTTTATCAGCTAAAATAAAAAATATTGTAAAAATCTCTAAAATTTTTCTAGACATAAAGTATTAGTATTATAAAATAAAGTTTTCGTCCTTTAAAGCAAAGCTCTCTTTAAAGCAGGACAACTTCTTTTATTTTCTTTGAAGAACAACTAATTATGTTATTACTATTGACAATTACGCTTCTATAAGCAGTGAAAACTACACAATGAACATTTAATTGTTATTTTTCAATAGTATGTATTAAATTAAGTTAAAAATGTTACGAACATCTGCAATTAAATACTCCCTTTGTGGAGCAATAATTGTCATTGTTACCAATCCAGATAACGAATCCAGATAGAATTCAAACCAATTTATAAACATATTAGCTTGTAAGTGATCAATTACGAAATTGAAATTCAATTCACGTTGATAAATTAGTTGCAATTACTGCATGATTACATATACTTAATGAAGGTTGCTAAGTAACTTAAGTCATGAAAGCATGCACCTAGAAAAAAACGGACGGCGAGTGCTGTCACTGTACAAAATGAAACACCGTAATGGCGGCGCGTTTTTATATGTGAATGTGCGTTTTTACATGTGGAAAGTGATTCCTTGTTTTTCTTTTTTATCACGTAAAGAGCTACAAGAACAACATTTCACGACGCAGGTGGCATAATTAAATAGTTATTTTAATTACTCATTACGTGTGCATTAATCAACGCTAGTAGCGTAATGGCGGACGCCGAGCTTACCATGGTTTGTATGTGTGGGTGTTAACGTGTAAATACACGTTACCGAGCTTACTACGGTGCTTCACTTTATTAGTATATGGGATTCCGTCCGTTATTTTTTCTAGGGTCATGCATGAAAGATTTTATTTAATGGAAAGAATTTTTACCATATTCATTACTTTGTATGGCATAATAAGACAGTTATTTAATTTAAATCATTATAATTTATTACAAGGATTAATATTGAATTAACAACGCATAGATGAATAAGCAATCCATAACCAGTAGAGTTACAGATATCTGATTAATCCCTTTCGTAACTGAAAGTTGGATTATTTCCATCAATGTCGTAATTTTCACCATTTTCTTCACGATTTTTCATATCATCAGATCCTTTCTCTTCATACCTTTCAGCTTTATCTGAACCATCGTTACTGAGTTCGTTATTTGCTTCGCTCCCTTTGTTTTCATAGTCGTTTTGCCTATCGACATCATTTTCTTCATTATAGTGTTGTTCGTTAGCATCGTTATGGGATTCAGCATTATTTTTGTTGTTGCTGTAATTATCTTCAGCTTCACTGTTATAATTATTCTGTTGATCTTCCCGATAATTTTTCTCCTCCTCATATTTCTGCTCGTCTTTTTCAAAGTTTTTCTCTCTAAAATTGTTTAAGGTTTTATTAGTATTAAATAAGTGACACTAGCAATATTTACTGTGTTGGCAGAGCGTGTTATGAATCTGTGTAGACCAGTAGAATTTGAAAAAAAAAAATGTTTTTTATTAGTGAAAATGTGCTCTGGTAAAATGTTTTTTATCTTTTCAAATAATTTGCCTACATTTAAACTGATTTTTTTTTACTTAAGTGTTTAACAACCTTTTCCGTTATTTGCTCTTTTTGTTAGTGAAAGCCGTATTAATATTTGTTGAGTTGTTTAGAAGAAGTTAGCAGAGAAACAAACAGAAGCTACTTTTTTTAAAAACATGCTGATATGTTAATCATATGCTGATATGCTGTGATATGCTGATAAACATGATAAGATATGGAACAAGTGAATTTAATTAATTTTAATTACTGAAAAACAAAACTTAATAAAAACCATTACCTATCTTGTGCAGCATTTTCAGACTTCTGATTTCCTTCACTAGTGTATCGATCTTCTTCGTTTTGCCAATAATCTGATTCTTCATCAGCTCGGTCTTGATAATCGCCGTTTTTCGATTCACGTTCTGCGGAGTAATTAGGGATGTCCACTTCCATTTTGTCAGGGCTTCTTTTCATACGATGCATGGCGTTAACTGT
Organism: Synanthedon formicaeformis; assembly: GCA_945859745.1. Classification (NCBI taxonomy): domain Eukaryota; kingdom Metazoa; phylum Arthropoda; class Insecta; order Lepidoptera; family Sesiidae; genus Synanthedon; species Synanthedon formicaeformis. Next base: position 7,636,643 of record OX243972.1, read on the forward strand.
GGATTTTTTTTTAAATTTATTAGTGGTTCTATTACGCTAACTACATTAATACATTTGTAATAAAAGTACTTAAGTGAATGGGATAATTTATAATAAAAATATCAGTAAAACGTTTACAACTCAGCATAACGTTAAATTTTTAAATTTTAATTAAAAATATTAGAAATATACATACATACACATATATATACATATATATTTAAATACAAGTGGCACAAAATTAAATAAGGAATAAAATTAGGAAGTAAATAAGACACAAAAATGAATAATATAATTATTAAAATTCTCATTATATGAATTAATATTGAAATTAAAAAAATAAATAAAAATGGTTTTACCAGCAACACTAAATATAAGTAACAAACGCAAAATATATTTGAACATCATATTGGATTTTGCATTTTGGAAACATTATTGCCTGTATTTTATACTAAGCTTGTTCGGTAATTGCAGAAGATATGGTGTGAAATTACATAATTATAGAGCAGTTTTCCGATACTGAACACGCTAACTTTTAAAAGCATTAGCATAAGCAGAGTTTTGTGGATTGAAATATAAAGTAAATATAATTTACTTAAATCATTGAAAAAATTCAAAATAAATAAGCCCTAGAATAGCACCATTAGATCAGCGTTTTTTTTGACAGCTGCGAAGTTATTTTGACTTTTTTTTACGATGGTTTAAGTAAAGTAAGTATGTGGAAAAACACATTTGACAGAGATATGGTCGTAAAACAGGCAGGCAGGCAGCGTGCACTTGCTTATAGGCGTAAGCAATGCCTTACGCCTATAAAGTATTAAGTTCTCGAGTTTTGCGCTTAGCAACAAAATCAAAAAAAAATTTTTAAATAAATAATCAATACTTATAATAAATCTGTAAGGACTGCCCCAGGTTCGCGCGAGCAAGGTTCGTGCTGGAAAATGACATTGATATAAATCTGAGTGCAGATAATCTGCACAAAATCATAGAAAATAAATTTATCAGTAAAAAATTTCTAGACTTCTGCAACAAAGTGGCAACGGTGTCGATCGGACTGAATAAAAAAATAACTGGATAATTGGATAAGATTTAATCAGCCAAACAAGGTCCCTTGCTTATGCAAGGGGTAAATGTCAAATTCCCCCAATAAAAAAAAAAAAAAATAAATAAATCTGTAAGGGTTGGTCATGGAGTAAGTTACTTTGTTTTTAGAGATATCGTGTTTATAGGCTCTATACATGATACTGAAACTAAATTGACCATTTTTAGAATTTTTTTCTGTATGTACGAGTATGTATGTTCTTCCATAACTCTTAAACGAATTAACTGTTTTTCATGAAACTTGGTAGATAAACATTTAGACGTACAGGACACAGGATAGGCTACTTTTTTCTTTTTCAACGCGGACGAAGTCGCGGGCTAGTTCTATCGCGGCTAGGCTAGCCAGCTAGTTATACATATATACCTATAGATAAAACACATAAATAGATTCAAGTATGTGTACAGTCAGCGACAAAAGCGTGTACCCCAAATAATATGGTATTTGTTCACAGCCTTTTTATAATTGGTTTTTCTTCACATTATTTAGTACAGTACAATCACATGCAAAATGATGCATCATAATAATTTGAACTTTAAAGTTTATTGAATGGAATACTTGTAGCTGATTATTGTGTGTAAGTAGTGTATGAAATTACATGGTAATTGTATGCAAATGTATGTTAAAAGGTAGTATATCAAAATTATGATAACAGCTCTGGTGCTGGTACGGACTAAACGTAACTTCATTTTCTTAAACAATATTATTTCTACATTTTGCCACTTCTGTTAAAGATTTTCAACAAGTGCTTTCTCTGATTATGTGATTCTCTGTGGAACTGTAAGAGCAGTTGGGTTTGAAAAAATCTGTATTACATTTGATAGCCCAGTAGGCGAGATAAATGAAAAAAATATATGACAGAAGCGATAAGTAATAGTCAAATAAGTAATAGTCTTATGTCAAGGAGGTATGTACTATTATTATAATAATTATATAATAACACTTAAGGATTTTCTATCTATGCCGAAGTAAAGTAAATAAATGAAGTATGAAAAATCCGATATATTTTCAATTAAAAAGCGGTTGAAACCATGGTGCATTGCTAGAGTTTTCATGTTTTCAATTATCCAGAGCAGTCGATAAAGTATGACTTAAAAAAATGTGTTTATAATGAAACTATAAAGAACCCATATATTATCATTTACTAGCGGTTTTCTTTTATTTAATCAAGGCATCGCTTGGCCGCGATCTCACTTGATTTAAGGTGCAGATGCGGCCGAAGATGGACACGCTTACCTTGTTAATTACTTCAATTACTTAATTACTTCAAGTCTAGACTTGAAGAACCCGAGATTGTAATTTTGAGGAAACACGGACGCAGGCAATGAGTTCCACTCCTTAGCAGTTCGGCCAAGGAAGGTGGAACTGTAACGCTTCGTGCGTGACCGGGGAACATCAACCACGAAGGGATGAAACCCCCGCCCGCGCCTCGTGATCAGCAAGTGGAACGGTTCCGGTTGGATTAGATCGTATAGAGTGGACGCACACATCTGCCCCGTATTAGCACAGATGCAACTTTTTCTGCAAATTACATACAATACAACCTTTTTAGTTGATAGCTGTTTCCATTAGTGGAAACCGCATAAAAATCAATTGCATAGTTTAGGAGGAGTTTGCGGATATACAGATAGAAAGACGTGAAAAGCGACTTCTATTTATATTATGTATGGATTTGTTTATAAACAAGCCATTTTTATACTGTAGTCGGCAGTGCACTTTCAGCATATCGACGGTTAAGAAACAAATCTGTCTAAGTCCAAAAATGGAACTTTTCAGGAGGCGAAAAATATTGTCATTTTAAATGTTGATATGCGAATAAAAAGCCAAGCACTTTAAAAAATAGCTAAAAATTGTTCGTTTTACGTGGACATATTGGTCCACATTATCCTATATTATCCTTAGTTACCGCATTTTGGAGTTTTTGTGACTTAGATGGTTTTGCCAGTCAATTTCTCGAAAAACTGAGTTAGACCGATTTGGTTCTTAACCGTCGATATGTAGCGTTGCTTGTGTTATAGGCGACTGTAGTAACCTCGCATCAATTAGACGTCAGCCTGTCTGGGAACCTTAACTTAAAAAAAAATAGGAATTTCAGTCGGAATTCGAGAGTTAACTGTGTCAAGTCGACTCCGCACCACAAAAGCATAATATTCAAGTTGACTTCCTATTGTCATTTCTTATCTACTAGAAAAACAGTTCCTATTACACGCGTGATAACGACACATTGTCATTCTTACGGTCTCAGTGTAACGTATGACTCGACTCTAAACTATGATGAGAAAATTCAATAGTGTATTATTTGTATTTATCCTTGGTTACTCAATGGTGTCTTCTCAGGGTAAGATATTTCTTAAAATTATATTATGAAAAAACTACAGCGACCTACTCCCGGCTTCCCACAAATGATTTTTTCAAACTTTTCTCGTATATTTCACTTTCCATTACTGGAACGTATCAAAATCTTTTGGTTACTATTTCTGTATCTAACATATATAATAAAATCGTAGACGTTTTTTTTTCTTTTTCTTTGTTATCATGTTACTAAGTTACAAATAAATGTTTGTTTGATTGATTGATTAAACAAACACGAAAAACGAAATCGTGTTTTAGGACAGCGCCTTCAGTGTTTCTTGTGTTAAAAGTTGCATGTCTAACTATTTCTTATAGACTCCAGTACACAACAAGACGCTTGGGATGCCAGCAAGAATTATCTTCACGTGTTCAGGAGCATACCATCATTTTTCGAATATTTACTCGATACTTTGCAAGAAAGGCCGGAGATTTTAGAGAAAAATGACGCGAAGATGTTTAAAAGAAGCGTCCAACTCAATGGCGACGATGTTGAATCAGGGGCCGCAGAAGTGCTGAATGATAACATCGATTCTAATTTTGGAATTGCTCGATTGACAAGCGACGAAGTTGCTGATCAGTCGATTAAAGTCGAGCAAATGTTGGAACAACATAACAATAGAAAATAGTATTATATTAATTGACATTTAAACAAAAAGGTTTTTTTAAGTAAGGCATTATTTTAACTTCGTCCGCGTCCGATCGCTACCAAACTTCACAGGATCACCCGCTGGACTAATCTGAAGATTGTCTGAAAGTTTCATCCAAATCAGTTCAGCGGTTTTGGAACATACCTACATACATACATTGCATACATATATATATATATATATATATATATATATATATAACGATATCGATATAACGATTTGTTATAAAATACTTCCACATTATTATTTTATTAGAAATATAAAGTCAAAATAAAGAGTATTATTATTTGCGTATGAAAATTAAAATACACTTCGTTTTCAATTAATAAAATTATTTATTTAAACGTGTTTTATTAATATTAAATACGTCATCACTTCTACTTTGATTATTCCCAAGTGATTATCAATACTAAAAATGTTCCTGGAACTGCAAGATGATTATCAAATAGGTCACAATATTCCCAAATATCTGAAAGAATATAATTATGTATTAATAAAATGAGTATTTCAGTCAATTTAAGTAAAATGAGTATTTTACGGCAAAAGTCACTACAGACACTTTTTGATTAAATAGATTAAATTTGCAATTTATTATTATTAGAATACGCAAGAATATTTTTAGTACACATAGTACCAAACCTTAGCAATGAGCGGTCTTCCAAAGACATACATTCCGAGTGGACAGAACCGAGTCTCATTCAAGTGTAGCTGCCTCAAAAGCATCTCCAACTCAGAATATATTGGGTCGGTTGGTGGTGTAATTCTCAATAATTCACTCAACAAAAGTTGTGTGCGGTTCATCTAAAATAATTTGGAGATAGTCTTTTTTAACGCTAGAAAGTTGTTGGGTTTTACCGGCTAAAACCCAACAACTTTCTAGCGTGACCGTAGATAGGCGGAGTCGCGGGAACTTATCGCACCTTCGGCAAGACAAGGGCATAACTGCACTTTTTGTTATTTTACAGGAGAGCCATTTGAAGTAATTTTTTTTTGCATTCAATATCGTATTATTTTGCTTATATTGCTTTTAAACAATTCTTCATCAAATAAGCCCCATAGTCTTGTAAATATTTTTTAATTTAATAATGTTTTTAAGACATTTCTTCATATATTTTAAGTTTAAGGGCGCGTATAAAGAGAGATAGCCAATCCTAGATTTGAATTTTATCTAAGTAAACAAAGTCCAATTTAAAAACTTTTTCAAAACAGATAAATACATTATAAATGAAAGTGAAGACTCGGACAGAAAACATAATATAATGAAATTTTCTCGATAGAAAAAAATCACCAAGTGAACTCTCATTTCCATCGATTTTAGTTTTATTTTCAAAATGACACACATTACAAAGCTAAAAGTGTATCAGTAATCTCACTTCACAGATTTATCTAATGCTCTATGTATCAATTTTTCATTTGACATTGTAGTTTACGAATAATTAATATTTAATACTTTTGGCACTTATAACATTTTTATTGAGTGAGATGCGCTATCTTCCGTCGCATGTTGTGCGTAGTTCTACGTATTTTGTGTCCCTATCATGTCCAAGGGGCCACGCGGGTGAAATTACAAATTTTGTTTGCTTGATACGCACTCTTAACTCATTTAAAAAAAAAAAAATTGTAAGTTATGCCCTTGTCTTACCGAAGGTGCGTTATGACACGACATCCGCTATCCACCACGGCTGTCCAGCATGGGGCTATGCTCCCTGCAGTTATGTCAATTCTGAGCACCCCTGCCTTAAAGAAATTGGAATTTTTATCCCTTGGCAGCTTAATTTTCTAAATCTATGAAGCAGTCATGCTAAGAGGTCGTTTTTGTTTTCACTATTGTCGATGATTAAGTACAAAAATATCATTATGAAGTGGTTCACTATTGTTGAAGATCACAAAAATATCACTATGAAGTAAGACCTATTATATCATTATGAAGTAGTTCACTATTGTCGAATATCACAAAAATATCATTATGAAGTAAGACCTATTATATCATTATGAAGTAGTTCACTATTGTTGAAGATCACAAAAATATCACTATGAGTAGGACCTATTATATCATTATGAAGTAGTTCACTATTGTCGAATATCACAAAAATATCATTATGAAGTAGTTCACTATTGTTGAAGATCACAAAAATATCACTATGAGTAGGACCTATTATATCATTATGAAGTGGTTCACTATTATTGAAGATCACAAAAATATCACTATGAAGTAAGACCTATTATATCATTATGAAGTAGTTCACTATTGTCGAAGATCACAAAAATATCATTATGAAGTAGATCTGTTAAATAAATCGTACTAACCTCTTCATGTGTTTGATGACATGGCTCCATAATCATTATCAAGTTGTTTAGGTGTAGGCAAAACCAACTTTCTAGGAGTAATATGAACCAGAATGTTTTACCAGAACTAACTGAAAAAAAAAAGTTCATTAATTATTTGCTGTGCCCGCGACTTCGTGCGGTATGTAGTTCATTTTTTGAAAATCCCACAAGAGTCTAACATTTTCCAGGATAAAAAGTATCCTATATATTAATCCAGGTGACAAACTAACTGTTTGCCAAATTTTATCTAAATCCGTTCAGCCGATTTTGCGTGATTGAGTAACGAAGTTAAACATCCAAACATACATTCGCATTTATAATATTACTAGCTGGTGCCCGCGACTTCGTCCGCGTTCTGGATGAAAGGTACCCTATGTCCCAGACAACGTGTATGCAAAATTTTATGGTGATCGGTTCAGTAGTTTTTGCGTGAAAGCGTAACAAACAAACATGCACATTTATAATATTAGTGAGGATTAGGGTATATTTTTGTAAGAGCTATACTTACTGTGACTATACATTTTTTTTAAATGTATAAAATAAATAAAAAATGTACTTTTTTGTGGATTCAAATTGGAACATATTTTCAAATAAAAAATTACTTCCGGTATAAAGAATGCTATATACATAAAAAAACACTAAAAGAATGTATAGAAAACACTTGTTTAATATTCGGGGAAATTAACAAAAAATAAATCGGCAATATATTATAATAAAATATGTATAAAACTTACATAGTATCATAATAAGATACAATGGAGTTATCACCAAATGAAAATGTATACACAATAGTATTAGCGTCATGAGAATTCCGTTACTTTTTACAAAATTTATAATTACATTATCAATGAATTCGTAAATCAATCCAGCGTTTTCTATAGTCTCGTATGCAGATATGGACGATGGATATCTAATTGCATCTGCGAAATAAACAAATAATATGAGATATCCATTAACAAATAAATAAATATAAAATAAAATAATAAATAATAATCACTAGATATAAAACAAAGTCCTCTGCCGCGTCTTTCTGTCTGTTCGCGATAACTTAAAAACTACTGCACCGATTTTAATGCTGTTTTCACCGATGGATAGAAGGGTTCTCGAGGAAGGTTTTAGTATATAATTTACAAAGTTACGCGGGCGAAGTCGCGAGCACCAGCAAGTAAAATAATAATAACGGGCGGTTTTATCGAGCCCTCACGGGAGCCGACGTAGACCCGCTCGCTTCAGTAAACTAGCTACGCTTTGACGAACTTTTTGTGGAAATCGAAGGTTTCGTCTGTGCAATAGCTAATGAAGTTATCAAGACGAGAAACTACCGGTAATATATTTTCAAGGACGGTATGGTCGACATCTGTCGAGCATGTCACCGACCCGGAGAATCATTGAGACATATTTTTCTGGTTATTCTCATCTTGCTAACGGCATTTGCACGGACGTAACCAAGTAGCCAGAATTATTCACCAATAACTTGCTCTTCGATACAACCTTGAACCTTTTTGAGTGGTTTATTTTTATGTTAAGGTCGACAGACAGGCTGACGGTCAACTTGATGGTAGGTGGCTACCGTCGCTTATAACATAAGCGACGCCATAAGTGCTACAAGTGCGCTGCCGACCATAGAAGGATAAGGGATAAGGGAGGGATGGGGTAATGGGCTCTGGCATCCCTTACACATTCACCAAAATGCAACAGCACATAATGCTGTTATTTAACGGTGGTATTCCGTAAGGGGGTGGTTATTGCCGCCAGACGGGCTGCCCAAATGACTGCGAAACGCAGTGTGTGCCCTACCAATACTACCAATAAAAAGTACCCTACATGTCAATCCAGGTAACAAACTATCTGTGTACCAAATTTCATTTAAATCCGTTGATCCAACAACCATCCATACATCATCCATTCATCTTCAAAAACTTTCGTATTTATGATATTAGTAAAATAATAATATTCTAAAGGTGACCCTACTAACTTTGATAATTGTTGCTTTCCAATAATTGCTCCAACGAGTCGTTACCATATGTTAAATATGATGATATTAATATTATAGTGAATACGAACTGCATCTCCAGTATTACTGTTATAAAATATTGGCAGGAGTAAGCTGAATACAAGGCAGCTATTTTCCCTGAAAAATGAATACGAAATTATAAATCTATACCAATATATAAAGCTGAAGAGTTTGTTTGTTTGTTTGGTTGTACGCGCTAATCTCAGGAACTACTGGTTTGAATTGAAAAATTCTTTTTGTTTTGGATAGTCAGTTTATCGAGGAAGGCTATAGGCTATAGAGAACGCGGACGAAGTCGCGGGCACCAACTAGCTTCCTCAAGAACTGGGTTTTACTATATATATTATGTATAGTTAAGCGTTGTTAAGCTATGTTTTTCCCTAGTCCAAATGATAAAAGAGTCAATGTACCTAATTCATTTTGCAAACATTTTATTACCTATTTTAAATTTATTAAAAATAATATATTCCACGTATATTATTTTAATAAATTTATGTTAAGAGAACCGATATTCATAAATTATGAGTGTCACTAAGGTTACAAGTTAAGGTGGACGCAGCAAGGTTACAAACTAAGGTGCATACGCACTAAGGTTACTTACAGTTCTTATTGGCGTATATTGCCTCATGAAAAAATACCCAAAAATCAAAGATTGTTATCACAACCCAAGATATGATGATCAATATAATGAATGCGCATTTTTTCTTTTCAAAAGATTTCGATTCGTGGAAATCTTTAAGAATCCTGCCCAGCTGCAAAGTTAGAATTTACATTACACTTTAATCTGTCAAATACATATGAAACTATGGTTAAGATATGTTTAAACTAGAGTGGATACACATTACACATACGTTATACATTCTTATACATATTGTTTTTTATTGCATACCGTTTCCATTTTGTTCAAATATTTCATAATATTTCGTAGGCGTGTCGTGGATCCGTAAACGCCAATACTTGATACTAGACATACAATGAGAATGTCTACGGTCATTATAATTTTGATAATTGGAAATACCATTCTCACGGAGTCCTCCTGTTCACTTAGAAAATCCCATGTCAATGCGGCGAAAGTCGAACCATCTGAAATTATATTTTAGATCCATTTCTCTAGAGGTTGTGGCCTTTTTATTTGCGAACTTTTAGTATTTTTCCGCTACGAAGTATGGACTAATAAAAACGTGCTGTTTTATTTTTCTCAAACAGCGGCTCCGAATACACTTAAAATAATTTTTCTAACATAACAAAATTATTCGCCATTGTAGCTTGTATTATCAAGTCGACTGTCAGCCTGTCTGACGACATTAAGATAAAAAACTATAATTATTATTAAAATTCCCTAACCTTTCCTAATCTGTATTATTTATCTCACTAAGAACTTACAGCACCTATAGTGTTGCTTGTGTTAAACGGTGACACGGTGCAGAGTCATGCATGAAAATGTAGTTGTCATTACCAGGGAATCATTCATTGATTACATGAATATGAGCACTGTCCGTAATAATTTGGCCACCGATGTCGTATAAGGGATGTTTTAAAGCGCTTGGTCTGAAAAAGAGGGATTTTGACAAAATGAGCAGAGTTGGTAACCAGCCATACGTTTTTTTTTTTTAATGTTAAGGTCGACAGACAGGCTGACGGTCCACTTGATGGTAGGTGGCTACTGTCGCCTATAACTTAAGTAACGCCATAAGTGATACAAGTGCGCTGCCGACCATAGAATGATTAAGGATAAGGGATAAGGAAGGGAAGGGGTAATGGGCTCTGGCATCCCTTACTCACACACTGAAACACAACAGCACATAATGCTGTTATTTCACGGTGGTATTCTGTAAGGTGGTGGTTACTGCCGCCAGACGGGCTGCCCAAATGACTGCGAAACGCAGTGTGCCCTATCACTACTTTTAAATCCAGACCAGAGTCAGAGTATGATAGTCTGATGGAAGAAAGTGTCTTGGGATGTGCCAATGAATAAATCATGATTGCGGAACTTGTATCAGGAGTATTAAGGTTCACACTTTGCCCGGGTTCAAAATAAAAACTATTCTATCTTTTAAGTTGGACAATATTACACATAGTTACGAAGTTTTATCAAAATTGGTTCAGTAGTTTATAAATTCATTGGCGTCAAACATGTGACACGAAATTTTTATATAGAGATAGGAGTGCCCTTACATTTTTTGTACCTAGTCTTAAGAAAGTTAATAAATTATTTTGTATTTTTATGATAGACAATATGTATGACGCACTTACTCAAAATTGTAATAAGCACGAAACTGTAGATTCGAAAACTTGATGACAATTTAATAATCCATCGTCCTTTTCTCTTCCCAGTAAAACTGACCGGCGCTAATCCGGTAATTTGACAAAAACTCAAAATAAAACTCATTGCACCAGAGACTGTACAATCATTTTTTGAACCTTCCATCATAGTATATTACTATTGTTGGTTTGAAAAATAGGAAAAGAGTCGAAACGTTCTTACAGCCTATAATAGGTAAACCTTAAGGTAAACTATGTTCAACTAATAGTTCTTTTTGACAATAACAAATGAGCTTGTGGAATATTCTTTGATAACCATGAAAAATAATCTACCCTTTAGAGCTGCTCAAACTGGATGTGTGTTATGTAAAATAAAGTAACAGTTCATAATTTATTCCTTGAAAACTTTGTCAATATTAATTTACCATGAAATGTAAACAGCCACATAAATAAGTAATCTAAGTGAATATCTAATACTCGTAATATACTACGGAATTCAAATATAGAAATATACAATACTTAATTTTCTACTAAGCAAACGAAAGTATGGAACGATGAATCTAATGTGAATTGAAACAAGATCCGATAAAAATATTCAACTTGTCATTACTTTCATCTATTACAAAAATATTTCAAAGCTTAAGCAATTTTATGGTCATTTTTCATCGATTTTTGTAATCAAGAATGAACTTTTCGGGTACAGTAATATTTGTTTTAACAGAATAAACTTGTATCAATACTAATAATAAATATGTAAATGTAGGTATTGTATGTATGTATGTCCCTCCATAACTTAAACGACTTAACTGATTTTCGTTAAACTTGGTAGATAAACATTTAGACGTACAGGACACAGGATAGGCTACTTTTTTCTTTTTCAACGCGGACGAAGTCGCAGGCACCAGCTAGTTTAAAATATAACTATCGTAGAGGTACCAAATAATAACCTATATTTTTAATAATAATGATCAAATATTAACTATACAAATAAATGTAATTGAAGTGTCCGTTTGTATATGTTAAATTAAAGGCCTTTTACTAATGTATATCAAAGTAGGAAATATATATAGTACTTATACCAAAAAATATTTTTTTTAACAACTGTTTGTTCCGGTTAATCTCAGATACGGCTAGACCGATTTTGATTGACTTTTCATTGGCTGATAGCTGATATTATAAGGAGTAACTTAGACTACTTTTACTTTATGGACGAAACACACGATCAGTCACGATCACGATCAAATGGACTGACGTGAAGCCAAAATTTGATCGTGAATGGTAAAATCTGATGGCTTTATGTCACACTGGATTTCAAATCGCGCCGTTGCGTCACGTCAGTTCATCGCGCCAACTGATCGTGAGTGTAGAAACCAAGGAGGATAGAATACATTTTCTATCCTCCTTGGTAGAAACACTACGCCGTGGCATCTTGCCGCGCTTCCAAACCAGAGCTCATGTCAACGTCACTCGACGCATAAATGACGTCAAACGCATAAATGACAAAAAATTGGACTGACCGTGAGTGGGCACAATGTTTGGCGTCGCTCAATTTGATTTCAGTCGTTTGGATCACGTCAAATGATTGAACGTGTATTTCGTCCATTAGAATAATAATAAACCGCAGCAATGCAGGGCTCGGGTCCAACTAGTTAAGTATCAAATAAAGTTGCTCTGTACGCATCTGTCTGTTTCTTTGCTAATTTCTTCTAAATCTTTGCTCTTTCTAGTAGTAGAAATAGTATCAAAATAGATTTGGTGGTAACTTATTACTTTGTTATAAAATGTAATTTAGGTTGTATTATAAAAAAATAAGTAATCAAATAAGCATGTATTATTTTTTTAATAGCACTCCACTTAAGAATACGATGTTTTAAATTATACAATTAAGAATTAATATTAAAAAACATTTACTTTATTATATAATTTAAAAATTATTTTTTTTTAGTTTATGCAACTACGGAAATCCATTGAAAATACTCATATACAAATCAATTACTATAATTATAATATAGGCAATGCAGACAACCAATGCGTTAAAAAAATTAGAAAACTTCATTTTTTTCGGAAAAATGTTCAAATTGAATCATAATCACCAAATACGTTGTAAGTCCACCAACGATCTGAAAAAAAATACACAAAAGTAGGATATTAAATTTAAGTACATTATTAGAAAAATAAATTCAGATCTTATATAATATTAATTTTGACGTGAATTTATAATTAAAAAAAAAATGGTAAAATAAATCAGATTTTAAATTTTTATTTATTCTTTTTTTAACAAGATATTTACTCGTATATCTGGGCATGTCTAAATCTTTGGAGGGTTTAAAACAGTGGTCTGCGCCTAAACCAGCCCAAGCTGGTTTTAGTGTCACGCGGACCGTCAGTACGGAGCGGTCCGCGCGTACGTCATCCGCGCGGACCGTCCGCGTATGTCGTTTGTATCGTCCTGACCGCCCCGGAGTACACTCGACTCGTGTCAACATCGCAATATCGACTCGCCATGATTGTACTGCGCCGACGCGTGCGCTCCGCGCGATACTAAAACGCTCGCTACAGGCAGAGGCGCGCGAGTAGCGGTCCGCGCGGATTGCTCCGCGGCACGGACGGCTGCGGAGCTGTCCGCGCGGACGGTCGTCCGTACGGACCTGTCTGCATTACTCTAAAACGCTCCCTAGCTTTAATAAAATATATTGGTCCGTGCGGAGCAATCCGTACTGACGGTCCGCGTGACACTAAAACCAGCCTTAAGGGTATTGTCAAAACTTCTTAGAAGCTTTTTGTCTGGAGCTATGTTAACAATTATATACAATTTACTAGCTGGAGCCCGCGACTTCGCGTTGAAAAAGAAAAAAATAGCCTATCCTGTGTCCTATACGTCTAAATGTTTATCTACCAAGTTTCACAAAAATCAGTTAATTCGTTTAACTTATGGGGGAACATACATACATACAATACCTACACTTACAGATTTATTATTAGTATTGATTATAAATAAAGATTATTTATTAATTAATATAAAACATTGCACTGTACCGTTGCAACAAATTGTCTGTCCAATATGCACAAGCCAAGTGCCGAATACTGTGGATTGTTCAACACAATTTGTTTTGAAAATATTCTCAGCTCATGCGATAGTTGATTACAAGTGGATCCTAGAACTCGCATTAATTGGCATACTAGCGCTCGCATTTGGTCCATCTGTAAATAGAAATTTTTATTAATGGATATATCTACTATATAAAGAGATATGTAATTAGTTGAGCAACCTAGTGCACGCTTACAGCTCTGATCTATTTTCTATTCTTCTTACTGCACTGTGGAAACCTGTGTTTAAAACGTGTGACTGTGCTGGTTCAACTTATCTATGTAGCTTAGTTTGTACAATTTATGACGAGCGTTTAACGTATTTACTTATCCGTACATATTATAAAACAGTCTTTCATCGCGTCTGTCTGTCTGTTTGTTTGTTCGCGATAAACTCAAAAACTAGTGCACCGTTTTTCATGTTGTTTTCACCAATGAATAGAGTGGTTCTCGAGGAAGGTTTTAGTATATAATTTACAAAGTTACGCGGGCGAAGTCGCGCAGCTTAGTTTCCTATATAATTGAGCTTCATAAAGCGACGCGGTTGTCACGTGGCAACGCGTCGTCAATGAGGTTGTATTTTAGAACCAGCCCGCTCTCTGGTTAGAACCATATTAGAACGCACTAATCCAACTAGTAGCTATGTGCTGTGCTGTTCAATCCACAGATTGGATGTGTGCTGTTGTGTTTCGGTGAGTGAGTGAGAGAGTAAGGGTCAGCGCGCACTGACGGAGTGGCGGCGAAGAGACTAATGAGCTATCATTTGAAAATCGACTTTAGTTACTTCAGTATGTGATTGAAAGTGGTATAATAAAAAATACTCTCGCGTCGGCAAGCGCGGTCGAGCGGCGCTCGGTGAAGCTTCAGCTAAAGAAACTAAAGTCGATTTTCAAATGATAGCTCATTAGTCTCTTCGCCGCCACTCCGTCGGTGCGCGCTGACCCTAAGAGCCCATTTCACTCTCCCCTCAAATTATGGTCAATAGCGCACTAGCAGCACCTGTGCCGTTTTTTGTTGAACCTAAGCTAGACGGTTGTGTTGAGTTCTTATGTTTTCTTCTGTTGTGTATACAAAGGAGACGATGGTAGGTAGCCACCTACCATCAAGTGGACCATCAACCTGTCTGGAAAGACCTTTACATAAAAGGGTGGGTATGTCCTATCATAACTAAATTTTTACATACGTAATATGATTAAAGCATAACAATTTTAATTTTTTTACCTCCTCTTTTGTCCGATGACAAGGTTCTACGATTATAAGCAAGTTAAAGGCGTGAAGAATACTCCAACTCAGTAGCAACATCAAAGTGTGTGTGTACACCTGGTTCACTGTGTTTACAATGGAAAAAAAATAATTATAGAAAAAAAATAAAAAAAGAGAATTTGCAAATGTTACCATTGACTTTTTTAACGCCACCTATTGAATGTGTACTGAACTAGTGTTAATAAGTAATAATAATAAAACGTTTTAATTATATATTTTAAAAAATACATTACTAAGCGCCTGTTTCACAAACGTCAAGTAGGCCAAACTGTCATTTAAAGTCACCGGTAACCGGGGATAATGGAGCTGATATACCTTTCTTTGTACGGTAAACGTCCCAAACATTAAATAGAAAATTATAAAAAAAAATCGGCTATCGAATGATGCAGTAAATGCAAGCCGAATGCATAATTCAATAGAACAAAAAATGATTTCTAAAAGTAACTAATCAACACTTTACTTGTAGTTTGTGAAAGAGGCCCTAAGTATACATACGTACATACATGGGCTAGAGCTTCCTTTTAAGCTTTTAAAGCCTGTGTTAGGAAGCTCAGTTCTTCATTATACTCGTATTATATGCAGTACATTTTCATTATCTTAAAAAAACTATTAAAGTTTAAATCTAAAACTTAGTAAATAAATGTAATGTAATTAATTAATGTAATTAAGGACTGGGTTTGTGAATGTACATACGATTCACACATTGCTTTTTATATATATAGATTAAGAGATAAAATAATATGACACCTTTTACTTACAAATACCGTTTAGAAAGTAATACAGCGTCAACACGAGATGCATAGGAATCGCGAATAAGACTAAAAGTATCACCAGGCCATAACTGGTGTTAATCTCTCTGACGACCTTGCAAATGGTGCTGTGGGCGAGAGAAAGGTGGCGCATTGTTTCGTAGGCTGTGCTGGTTGCGGTGAATTCTGAAAGCAGATCATAGGTATTTTTGAAGTGAAAACTTCTTTAGGCGCATTGGGCATTTTTGAGATGGGGGAAAAAACCATTGAACTCGCGACACTGTCATGTAATGTAATGTAACCGGAACCTCTGTACATTTTCAGATATTACGCTTAAATTTAATTGAAATAAATTTTAAAAAGAACAATTATTTTTGAGATGGGAAAAAATCATTGAACTCGCGACACTGTCATGTAATGTTATGTAACCGGAACCTCTGTACATTTTCAGATATTAGGCTTAAATTTAATTGAAATAAATTTTAAAAAAGAACAATTTTTGAGAAGGGGAAAATACCATTGAAATCGCGATACTGTAATGTATTGTAATGCTTTTTGTGAAGCTAAGTTTTCACTTGTAACGTGCAATCCAACGACTGACATGTATTTTTTTATGTAAACCTCGTCAGATAGACGATAGTGCACTTGCAGCACCTGTTACGTTGGTTGTGTTATTGGCTACGGTAGCCACGTGGCGCTGCAACCGGGTTACAGATTGTTTTTTGAGTTCAGGCAGAATTACGTTTGCTGGGCTCGCTAGTTATCTTCTTTTATATACAAAAATCGTGCCTCTCGCAAATACTCAAGAATGGCTAGACCGATTTCAATTCGATTTTTACTTATGGGAAGAGGGATAAATGAAGGTTTGTATGTATAAAAATTACACCCCAGGAGAAGCCTAGTACTTTTATCCTTACATATTATAAAACAAAATCCTCCTGTCCTGACAAAGTCTGTCTATTCGCGATAAACTCAAAAACTACTGCACCGAATTTCATGCTGTTTTCACCAATGGATAGAGTGGTTCTCGAGGAAGGTTTTAGTATATAATTTACAAAGTTACACGGGCGAAGTCGCGGACAGCAGCTAGTACTAGTATAAAATATTACTATTTCACCTACTTGGGAATATTCCGTCAAATGCAATAGTGTCGATGGCGATGTTCACTGATATTGAACCCTGGAACAGATTCTGATGTTTAAGCTTTTTTTTGTCTGAAAAATAAAAACCTCCCTTTGGGGCTGCAAGCAAAACAGAACCAAAGTTTCAATTTCATGTAAAATCATATAATTTAATTCGAAAATTAAGTAACTCTTACTAACTTTTTGTGTCTAACAAGAGACGGCGGAGGCTATCGTTGAGAGATTTAACTGACGAACGTACCAACAACACGACAGCCACAAATTGTAACTCCAATGTGAATATAATCAAGTATATGCCGTAGTGGGCAGAATACATTACAGCTATTGTCCCTGTACGAAAAGAGAAATAATGGAATGATTTCTTCTCATTCTAAATGACTGATATATCATCAATACTAATAATAAATCTGTAAGGGTTGGTCATGGAGTAAGTTACTTTGTTTTCAGAGATATCGTGTTATAGGCTCTATACATGATACTGAAACTAAATTGACCATTTTTAGAATTTTTTTCTGTATATATGTAAGTATGTATGTTCCGCCATAACTCTTAAACGAATCAACTGATTTTCATGAAATTTGGTAGATAAACATTAAGACGTACGGGACACAGGATAGGCTACTTTTTTTCTTTTCAACGCGGACGAAGTCGCGGGCGCCAGCTATAGTGATAATATATAAATGTTATAGTCCCACTAACTTAAATATATTGCCTATAAAATATTGCCTATATTACTAGACATCTACAGTAAAGTTGCATGCACACGTTATTTCTAGGGTTAAAAATTGAATATCGAGCTCTAAGTAATCGAGAATTATATCCTGTATAGAATTTTTTAACAAAAAACTGTAACATTACTTACAATCTCTGTCATTTTTAAAAGATTTATGTAAAATGTACCAGAAATCCAAACAAATCATCGTGAATAAGTAAACAAGATACAACACTATCAAACCACATTCTTTGTACTCTGTTGATTTGTTTTCTTTCTTCGGAATAACCTGTAAGAAAAATACAAGAGTATAACCGATTTGGCTGGTGGCAGTAAACACCTCGTTACAGAAGACGTTCGTTACAGTTGAGTGTTTCGATAAGTGAGCCAGGAGCCTTGCAACACACGTGGCATTGCTTGTGTTGTAATGGTCCAGTATCCCTCAAAGGATTTTTTTTCTGATTACTAACAGGCTGAATCTTCGTGAGTAGCTTCAGTTTGCCGAGACGAACAACTTTTTCCTCTGCGAAAATTCTCGATAGAAGTAGCTAAAGGAGTTAGAAGCCGTAAAAAACTTCCAAGCCCAGGACTGGAAAAACGTATCACTCAATTTGTAGGACTATGCGGCCATTTTATTAAACAAATGTTTACTAAGCTGCAGACAAACAATCAGCTGGTTAGTAATAATTTTTATGACCTCATTATTATGATTTATTGGGCGTGGTTTTTTAAGAGGGATGGGTATAGCAGTACCAGCCGAATTTTTTTCTGCAGCTTAGTAAACATTTGTATAATAAAATGGCCGCATAGTCCTACGAATGGAGTGGTACGTTTTCCCAGTCCTACGCTTAGAAGTTTTTTACGGCTGCTAACTCCTTTAGCTACCTCTATGGAGAATTTTCGCAGAGGAAAAGTTGTTCGTCTCAGCAAACTGAAGCTACTTACAAAGATTCAGCCTGTTAGTAATCAGAAAAATATTCCTTTGAGGTATCCTGGACTATAAGTGTGTGTGAGTGTGAGATTTACCTTGTCTATTTCATTAATGCACCTGATCATTTGTTTGAATCTATTTTTTGCTGTAGACATTTCAATGCAAGATATGCACACAGAAATTACAACTTCAACTATCCATACAACCCTGGTCATTGGTGTTCTTGTACGAATTGCTTCATCCGCATCCTCGTTTAGGTCACGGACCAAGCCAGCCAACATAACAACATCTGAAAAAGCATATTATTATGTTGGTAATTTGTAAAGAAATTGGACTGTTTATTGGAACAAAAAAAAACAGAAAAAAGAAGAAAAAATCAATTAAAATATGGGCATAAGTCTCACTCAATTTTAAAAGTAATCTACACAATAAAGGGAAGAACACTACAATATAAATAATATACCATCTAGACAAAACCCATTTTCGAAAAGTTTCGAACCCAATGTCGGGCAACTTGTCAAGTTGCCGGGAATCGAAACTTAACGTCTTATGCCAGAGCTTTAAGGAAACCACTAGAGTAGTTAAGGAAAATATGATACTTACTCAAAGTAATTATCAGAATATAGCTGTAAACAGTTTGCATATATGATAAGCTGATGACCCACGTTGTGCGATGGTGATCGATCTGAAGAGGTGCAGTACCAAAAACGCGTGATATCAGAAGTATCAGGGCCACAGAATTACTGGAGACTGTGCACTCCAGTTGACGAGATTTCATTGTAGCGTTGTCTCCTTAATAGTTATGCATTCCTGTTCTGAAACTAAGTACTGTATGTCAATTTGAAAATTCGCTTAGAGCTGAAAATTGGCAACAGTTCGTACTAGCAATTAAAATAGATCTGGTGCTAAAAATATTGTTTTTTTTTTTATAGGTTTTATCATAGACACAGATTCTAAAATCTTCTATCAAATTATGAGTTTTTATACTTTTTCTTTTCTAAGTTGCAACATTAATTTTTTTACTTCGAGTTAATTTTTATGAATAACAATAAAATGCTTTGAAACTAAACTAACATAATGTTTTATAGTAAAAATGATATAGTAACTATAAGACTAACTAGCGACTAACTAGTTACTTGTCATTTAAATTGATAATTATTAAAAAAAAAAAAAACGAAATATTTCTCAAATCTAAATTTATTTACACCATTCGATAGCTAAAGAATTAAAGAATCTTATCATATAATAATATTCAAAAATCATTGGATTTAATGTTATTCAAAATTCTCACTGTAAAGCACACACGCATATATTATTGTACACTACTTACTTGTTTTGTAGACAACAAAGTGAAAATAAAGCGCTTTGTCGATTAGACATGATGTTTTTGTGTTGTTGAGTGCTTTATTTACTGTTATATTTTCTCCAATGTACATTCAAACACGAAAGGTTTATGTGAAAAAAAAAATACAGTCGAATTGAGAACCTCCTCCTTTTTTGGAAGTCGGAAAATTATAAGCGTATACAACAGACTTTCATATGTTAATATTTGTTTAGAAAAAAAGGTCTAGTCGACAAAGGTCTTCGAAGTTTGGACGTATGGAGAAAAAGCCTAATAAACCAGTTTTAAATGAACTTTCGTGAACACAAAAAAGAAATATTGCGTCAATTGAATACACATAAGTAATCGTTTATTAGTTTTACAAAAACAGGGGACAGTTATCGGAAATCAAACGTCAAACGTTTCGTTTTTCATAGATTGTGTAAATATTTCCATAGTACCAAAATAGACAGTTTAACAATGTCATACATAACGATTTATGTGTCAAGTAAGTTTTTTGTTTGTGATAAGTTGGACAGTACTGCTCGTATTAGGGCCTCTTTCACAACCTACATGTACAGTGTTGACTAGTTATTTTTAGAAATCATTTTCTGTTATATTGAATTATGCACTCGGTTTACTGCATCATTCGATAGCCGATTTTTTTTTATTATTTTCTATTTAATGTTTGGGACGTTTACCGTACAAACAAAGGTACACAGCTCCATTATCCCCGGTTACCGGTGACTTTAAATGACAGTTTGACCTACTTGACGTTTGTGAAAGAGGCGCTTAGACATTAATTTTTTCAATAAATGTGCCATAAATATTATCGTATTTTTAAACGGATTTTTTAGAATTAAAAAATGATTTTATTTGATAACAATCTTATCAGCATATTATTTCGGTAAGAAACCTTATTAAAAAAATATAAATATAATCCCATACATCCCTGAGTACCAAGGCTATGTTGTATCATTTCATCTGCACATTCTCAAATATTGCAGGCTTTTCAAACTTTTAATTTAATTAATCCGTACATTTATAAATGTGAAAGTTAGTATGGATGTACTCTTTCATACAAAAACTACTGAACCGAGCACCATGAAATGTTGCATACACGTTGTCTGTGACACCAGAAAGGACATAGGGTACCTTTCTAGTACCCTAGTATACTATAACCCTTCAATAAGGTCGGCAAACAGGCTAACTATTCATTTGACGGTAGGTGGCCACCATCACCTATAACACAAGTAACGCCACAAGTGCTGCAAGCTGCAAGTGCCTTGCAGTGCCGTAAATAGCCTTTTCTGCGCCCTGTGCGAGCTTCTATAACTGCGCCCTTGTTTTTTTTTTGATATTATAGGTACCCTAGAGCAATGCTATGTATAGACCTACTTTATTTCATTCAGGGTGATAAAATAAAGCACAAAGGAACTTGGTGTTGGTGGATCAATCTAATATTTTGGAAGAAAAATCTATTTTGGGTGTGGGCAAACAAGCAGACGAGCCATCTGATGTTAAATCGACCCTTCGCCTATTATACCACCGACTGTGTCTCGCTCACTAAAACTCAAACGCAAGTTCACTAGTGCAAATGCGTTGCCCACCCTGATGCTTAAGATTCAATTTTTGGTGATACTGGCGTATGTGTTGGAATCGAGCACTAGGGGAGCAGCGGAAACTTATCAGGAGCAAACCGAAAAAATAATAGTCCTGCCTGGTCTGGCCATTCTTGCGCCCCCCAGAGTCTACGCGCCCTGTGCCTGGGCACCGGTGGCACTGCCCTATTTACGGCACTGGTGCCTTGCTAATTAAATTAGGATTAAGGCAAGGACTAACTCAGACTGAACACAATTTTTACCAAAATGATCGCAACCTAATTTACTATAAATTAAGGTGCAATATTGCTCAACAAATTTTTGTAGCTCTTCGGAGATAACCGAATAGAATTAAAATTGGAAGGTTTTTCTTAAATATTGTGTAAAATATGAAAAAAGAAATAAAAGTAGCCGATTCAAACTTTAGTGTAGAACGTAAGTTAATTAATAAGCCTAAAAACAAAAGTAGTTGTCACAGAAAACTTTTAGTACTGTGAACAGTAAGTTTTTTTAACAGTATTTTACTAAATGTTTCACAGAAAATGCCAATTCAATCTTTTTTCCATATAGTCTATTATGCACTGTATTTATATCTAACATGTGATTTTACTCTAAGTAGTCAAACTAGGCGACGAAAATAACGCTTTTCTGCTAAGTCCTCGCCTTAAGGATAAGACTTGATCGGGAATTGATCACGTGCTGTTATTTCACGGTGGTGCTGTCATTTCATTTTATTTATTTTACTGAGGGAAGTTTCTGTAATTAGTCTTGCGACCACTGTGCGTGAGTATCTCTCGGACATTAGACTACAAAGTTTGACTATGGATTGATAGAGGACATTATAATGTCATTAGACTTTGCATGATTATCTTCTCATAAAGAACTTCTTAGAATTTCAAGTCTAACCGGGGCTTGAACTATATACCTAGCCGTTTGTTGAGGACTCACTCAGTACTGTGTTAAACTGGTTTGGGTTCTAAATTTGTCATTCGATTTCCTTAAGATCTATTTTTAAAGTTAATATTTGTATGACCCTCACTTCAGGTCATACAAATATTTCAGGGGTCATACAAATATTTACTTTAAAAATAGATGGTGAAACAGGCGCTTAGAATGTTGATTATGTTACCGCAGAATAGCGAGAAATAAAACTGAATAAGAAAATAAAGTAAAGTAAATAAGATTTTCGATCAGGGTTTATTTAAAAAAAAAACGGAGGCAGTTTTGTAATATTTATATGTTAAATATTTAATTCATAAGTAGTACCACGGGTAAAATAAATCTCCCGTGGTACTACCAGACATCATAGTAGTACTACGGGCAAAAAATATTACCCGTGGTACTACCAGTAGTACCACCGGTAGTACCACGGGTAAGTAGCAGGGGGCGAAACCCTGCATACCCAGACTTGAACCAACTTTGAAAATTTCATTTACATTTTCAAATTTGGGCCCGACGCGAATCAAACCCGCGGGACTCCTGTGTCAGGACGCTAAGGAAAACACCTTAACTACTCGACCAATGGGCTCGTCATTCATAATAAGTCAATATATTTCTATTTTGCTGTTTATAAACACAGGTGATATATATATATATATATATATATATATATATATATATATATATATATATATATATACTACTTATATATATACTTACTTTGAAATGATTTTTTTTAAAAAGTATGCAAACTTTTTAGATTAAATTATATAAATATGGAGAGACTGGCTCTTAATCTTAAAAAAAAGCAAAATTTAAAAATAGAACTGCAGTAAAACAAATGAATATAGCCGGGAAAAGAAAATTTACTCGTAGTATCAGATTTGCGTGTTATTTAAAGCAAAGTTTTAAATTGATTCGCATTGATTTTTTATTCTTTTGTCAATTGAATTATTGTTACCAGCAGAATTGTTGGGTTAGTTTTTTAACTCATCGAGAGTTTTTGAACCATAATATGTATACTTCGTCCGAACAAGCGGCTCAAATTGTAGCACTGGTGCGGGAGGGCTTGGATCAACGAACGATTGGTAGAAATTTAAATTTAAACCAGTCTACGGTTTCTAGAATATACAGAAGGTTTGTGGAGACAGGTTCTTACAGAAGGAGACGTGGTACAGGCAGGACTCGAGCAACCACCGGTCGTGATGACCGATTTATTGTTACAACTTCCCTGCGAAATCGTTTCCTCACGTCAATTAACATCAAAACAGGAGCTTAATGAAGTGCGTGGAGTAAATGTGAGTGCACGAACAATAAGAAGAAGGTTAAAGGAAGCGGATAACATCCCTTTTAGACCAGCAAATGGTCCAAATTTGTCTGTAGCTCACAGACAAGCTCGCTTAAGATTTGCGCGTGATCACCTAAATTGGACAGAAGAGCAATGGGCCTCCGTATTGTTCACGGACGAGTGTAGGACATGTTTATATGGTGCAGATGGTCGCAGAAGAGTCTATCGTCGACGTGGGGAGCGATATGCTCAAAGTTGCATTGAGGAGCGTGTTCCTTTTGGAGGCGGTTCGTGTATGGCCTGGGGTGGCATATCGATGAACGGGCGAACAGAACTTGTGTTCATAGACATGGTCCGTCAAAACGGTAATAGAGGGGGTTTGACTGCACATCGCTACATAACAGATATCTTAGAAGATCACGTGGTGCCTTACATGGGATTCATAGGCGAAAATTTTACTTTAATGCAGGATAATGCCCGGCCGCACGCTGCTGCACAAGTTCGACAATATTGCGAAGAGGTTGGGATACGTACAATGAATTGGCCAGCAAGCAGCCCGGATCTTAATCCCATTGAGCATGTTTGGGACAATTTAAAAAAAGCTGTATATGCGAGAAATCCTGTGCCCACGACAGTGGCAGCACTAAGAACAGCACTTTCAGAAGAATGGGACAATATTCCGCAAGATCTTTTAATAACCCTAATAAAATCTATGCGGAATCGATTAGAATCCGTAATAAGGGCACGTGGGGGTAATACACCCTATTAAAACATAAATAAACCCTTGCATAAAGTTTGTGTCTATTGTTAAAACCAATTTTTTTATTAAACCAATTTTCCTTAAATTTCTGTTTTTTCTTCAAAAAAGTCTTAAGGTCCTTTCCAGTACACAAACTTAAACTTAAGGATACGCTGTTTTAAAGATCACGAACCAATCTAGAGGTTTCAATTTAAATCTGTATAGAAAGTTTGCATACTTGGTTAAAATTTTTATTTCAAAGTCGTCTATTACTTTGATGCAGTTTATGAGTCCGTCAGTGTATATATATATATATATATATATATATATATATATATATATATATATATATATATATATATATATATATATATATATATATATATATATATATATATATATATAATAAAAATAATATATTAATTTAAGCTCTTATATAAAAACAAACTATACTATGTATATTAATCTAAGCTCTAAGCTCTTACATATATATCTTTCTTATAATTATAATAATTATGTATGTTCATAATACAAAGAGGATAAAAACCCAATACCACGTTTTATTTTTTCGCTACTGTATTCTGTTGAGGTTTTTTAGGAATCTAATTAACAATTACGGTTAATTAATACTTTGATTGGTTATATTGATATGAAAATGGGATTTTATAATTGTTCACATTACATCGTCTCTCTTTGAACGAAAACGTTCAGAGTATTTCAAATGTTGTGATCAATGTATTTAAAAATGTCCATTTAATCGTAATGTTATTAGAGGTAGCAATCTCTCTGGCTCCATGGCTCGTTAGTACACGTTGTGTCCTCGCGAAGATCGTTACGTGATTTCTGTTCTCCTAGTCCGTGGAAGTTAATAACTGTTTTTTTTTTATGAAAAATGTGAAAATTGGATTTCCAAGATGGGTGCGTATAATTTTTTTAAATATCTTTTGTGGACAAATATTAAAAAAAAGTAAAAAAAAGCTTCGTTTTTTTTCTTTCGGTTTTTGTTTAATCGGTTTTCATCTAAGCAAGTTTACCTCAGCTAGTTCAGATTCTAAATTCAAAAAGTAATTTCCCTAATTTAATTTTTTTCTTTTTAAAATTTTCTAAACACTGCGACACTAACCTCCCATCACAAGAAATAACAGCACGTGTGCTGTTGAATTTCGGTTAGAGAGTAAGACCAAAACCCATTTTCCTATCTACTAATTTTCCTTTTAATAAATTCATTAGCGCAATTATTATTCCTACGGTGTTACTTGTGGTAGGCGACGAAAGTCTGAACCGTCAGCCTGTCTGCTGATATTAAAACATTTAAAATGAATATTTCAAAACCATGAAACTAACGAAATTCCATATTACTAATAGTTTATAATTAGAAAAACATTCGTTTACATCTTTTAACACAACATTAAATAATGATGCGTTTGTTTAAACATGTCATTCAGCGTATTTCAATTTTAGCAAACGTTCAATCAGTAAAGGTACAGTTGAACTTTTCAATGCAAATATGAATTCAAACTGATATATTATTAAATCTATAGCATTTTTTGCAATAAAAATAATAGGTTATTTAAACGAATCCTTTTTACTATTGACGTTTTCATTGTCGTTTAAAACTGAGATAATTATTATTCATGTATTTTATTATTTTTGAAAAAAAATAAAAATAGATGACAGTGTAGAACGATTTACACTACTTTCAATCATAATCCTAACTAATATTACAAATGCATTGGATTTGTTTTTTTCACGTCTTAAATACTTATTGAATACACGTTAACAGGGGTACATAAGCATACAGTAAACTTTTATCCAGAACAACAGATTCATTCATTCATCTAAAAATAAAAATAAAATCAACGCTTGACAAATATATATGAGCAACAAAAAATGAATAAATGTTATAACAATTAAGAAAAAGGGGCGCGGACAGAGTCGGAGGCAAAACGGTTTTTTTAATGTGGATTCCTTCAGGTCTGACAACTTTTTTTATGATCACGAATCGGAAATAGCAGAAATGATATATCTAGTAAATTACTTAATTACACAATGGTTTACAAAAAAATACAAAATAATTTATTAAATGGTGTAAATAACTTAATTTGGTAAGTAAAAATCGTAACTCGTAGAGGTGCTACGACAGGCGTTATACCATATTATCGTCGCTGTCAAACCAACATATGCTACATGCAAAAAGTTTACTTTTGAGATATTGACAAAAACAAGTTTTCCTGAAAAATTTTACAAAAACTTATTTGTCTTTTAAATATGAAAATTTAATTATTAATTAATTTGACAATAAATTAAATTTTGCCCATTAAATTTTGTATAAATGTAAAATCCTTAATTGGCTGTAGGGTGTGTTTTTGTCAGTAATTTTTTTATGTTGAGAGCTGTGGATTTTGAATAAATAAATAAATAAATGATTCTAGCTGCTGCACATAGCATATATTATTAAGAGGTCATATATAGTTCGACAAATAGACAAATAAGCACATAGAAGTATTTTTATACGACCGATAAGGCAGTGAACTAATCTCAAAAAAAGTGCATATATCGCACACATAATGCAAAATCACCATATCTGCTAAAACGTTATATGCAAAAGAAAATTATTTTACATTACACAAAAACTACAAGTATTTTAAACAAATAGTAGTTAAGATCAGATTATAAAACAACCCTTTCTAAACTTTCTATAATAAATAATTACTGTATTATGGCTAAATTATAAAATTCTGATTTTTAAGAGAACTTCAAAGTCTTAATTCAATTTTTCCTGCAATAATGACAATTAGCAGATATACGTGTTTGTTTTGCATTACGTGTGTGTAGTAAGTAGCATTAAGTGCATTATATATTATATAGCAGATTTTGGTTTGACAATGATGATATTGCAGTAGTTTCCGTAGGCATTTCGTAGCGGAATAATATACTACGCCAGCCGTATGACGTAAATTGTGTTTATTTGATTTACTTGGCGCGATATACTGCTTATTACAATAACATCACTTGCGATCAATAAACGGTTGTCACCATTACACCAATGCTAGTGTACAATTGATGCCTTGACCCTACTAATGAAATTATTTTTCAGTAAAAGCGTTACAATAATTGGAGCCTGGCATTTTCAGGGTTTTAGTCTACTAATCTATAGTCTTTTTTTTTATTAGAGATGGGTTTGCTCTTGGCCAATAACTGTGTAGCAAGGATGAGGCCTATGATGGAGCGAGCTCACCCAGAAGATGCCTATTCATTCGAATTTTGAAAAGATTTGGGTTATATGAGCTCGGAAATATAGACGCCAGCAGGGAGTTCCAAACCTTGGCGCGTTATATTTTTTTTTTTTTTTTACTACATCGAGGCAGCGCTTGGCCGCGATCTCACTTGATGTTAGGTGCAGATGCGGCCAAAGATGTACTACGCTTACCTAGTAAGTGCCCATTTACCCTAGACTTGAAGACCCCGAGGTTGTAATTTTGAGGAAACACGGACGCAGGTAATGAGTTCCACTCCATAGCAGTTCGGAAAAGGAAGATGGAACTGTAACGCTTCGTGCGTGACCGGGGAACATCAACCACGAAGGGATGAAACCCCCGCCCACGCCTCGTGTTCCGCAAGTGGAACGGATCTGGCCGGTTATATTGCATAAGGATGTTTCAAAGCGCTTGGTCCGAAAAGGAGGGATTTCGAAAAGATGAGAATGGTAACCAGCCATACGTCTGTATGTCAGATGGAAGAAAGTGGAAGGCGGTATGAGCTCATGCAGTTCCTGAGAACATTCTCCAAAGTACATATTATAAAAGACACATAGACTGGCAATTTTGCGTCTGTGGTTTATAATCTAGAATCTATAGTCTGGAAATGAGATGACGGAACCTATAAGATGTAGGATAAGGTGACAATAGGAAATTGGGCTCTAGCATCGCTTGTTCACTCAGTAAAGATGTGCTATGATCTCAGATGCCAGTTTATAATTGTGAATTTCACTTTATAGTGTATTGTTTGTTGTTGTTTGTTGTGTATTTTAATGCAGTGTGCCTTTTATACCTTTTCTTTATTTTTCAGAAAAGATAAAAAGAAAAGATACAAAGGAATTCTGTATAGACTATTTATACAGAATTCTAGAAATGTTCAGAAATTCATTAATAGTCAGCTGGAACCAGGCTTATGTTTTTGATTTTTTTACTTATCCTTTATTTAGTTCATTGCTAACCAGTGTATCAACCTTTTATAATTTAGAAAATTAGCTTATTTTAGATCTCAAACGTCTTTAGAAACAGGGCGCGTCTTCTTTGTTAACATTGTAGATAATAAATTACCAAAACTGTCATTGTGTTTACCGAACGTTTGGGAGGGAAAACGGTTTATTGGAAAACCTCATTTTGTTAATACTTACACGACCTTTCAGATATGATAGGTCGGAGTAAATTTAGATTAACCTTATTTTGCCAGGTTGACGGTCGCCTAAAAGTGTTATTAGCAAAGGGGTAAAGGGTAAAGGGAAAGGGAAATTAGTACCGAAACACAACAGCACACGTGCTATTATCTCACGGGTGGTATAAGACGACGAAATTATATATGACAGCGAAATTGCTTTTATGACTAACCAACCCGCGGTTCCTGCCTACAGAGGGATTTTAGCTCGAGATTCTTCAGACACTCTTCATCACTGTTTTCATGGTTCTTTTTTCGAATTTCACAGGTCTCCTTGACAGTTTCGTTTAAAACAGCCATTTGATTTGCATTATCATCGCCTCATTTTATATTTATTTATCATTTTATATGTATATCATTTTTTATTTATTTATTTATCTTATTTTAATCTGTGTAAATAAATGAGTAGTATTAATGTATAAAATGAATCGTGAAATGTGTTGCTAAGTGCTAAGTGCAAAATTCGAGAACGGCTGTGTGAATTTTTTTCTTCAAATATTTGTGGAAATTCGATAAAAGTTCATATGAAGTTAGAAATTGGAAAAATTGCCCGAAAAAATTGATGCTTGCGAAGAAGGAGGCGCTTCTCTAGTATCACAATTATTTTTTAAAATAAGATTAAATAAACTGGTTCCAAATGCTAAATACGGATTGTTGGGTTATAGAGTTGGGTATATCAAATCTTCATTAATTTCTTTGACGCCCCCGCATTCTAAGGAGATTAACAAAATAATTTAAATGTCATTAGTGTCGATAATGTATGTTTTGTAGGATTTATAGAATTTGATATAGGAAATAATGTTATTTTATTGATTCGCTGTATTTTCATGGAAGCAGTCGATTATTGTCACATCAGAACTTTTGTTCAATAACAGGCTTTTAGCTTAATTTTCTCGAAACAGCTAAAAGTAAAGGAGAAAATCCCAAGTGAGTAATTTCAATACAACAACATATTAACACGTCATTACTAATATATGTAGGAAGTGTAATAAAAATTAGATAAGCTTTCATTATTAACAATATTACAGGCGAATAAAATATGAAGTGTTTTGGTCGGCTTATAACAAACAATTCACTTTATCGGTGTACCGATATTTTTTTGTAGTACTCAAGTGCTAATAACCTCCTGCGAAGCTATTATTTCCTAGTACCCTTATTATTACATAGGTTATTTTTTATTTTTTATTGTTTACCTAAAATTAGCGTTTATATTTTTAGCGCAAACAATTTGAATTGGAACCAGGATATTTTTTATATGATTTTTTTTAAACCACTATTGTTTGTCTATAACGTGAAATCCGAGAATTTTCTCTCAAAGAAATAAATATTTTAACTGTTACTTGTGAATTTCACAATGTACCTATACTGAGTTAATTAAAAAGCTTACACAACTAATATAAACTTTTATAGTCTGTCGATAACGGAAAATGAATGGGGCATCTTGTGTGACAATTTATTTATACTGTTAGTACGTGTTATTTTACAAAAAAAAAATATTGCATGGATTCTACTTAAAATTCTTTTATAATTTAAATCCATTTTAGGTTAACATTTATTAAGTCTTTATTGCTCAAATCTTAATTTTATTTTTATATGATTCTTTAAGATCTTCTCTAATAGATGAAAGGTACCCCATGTCCTTTTCTATATCCCTGACAAAGTGTAGGTATGTAAAACTTCATGATATTCGGTTGAACAATGAAAGCGTAATAAAGAAAGGGTAGTATTTAAACGCATATCAAAAAAAGTACTTTTTTTATACAAAAATAATCCGAATTCACATCAAAATTACTGATTGCACAGCAAAATACTCAACTCAAAATATTACAAAATGAACTGCAATTTATATTCGTGGCATACCGCTATTTATCTTAATGTAACGCTTTTTTATTAATGCACAGCTAATAATCACTAACGCACATCATACCTATTAACTCTTTTTTTTTTTAAATATAGCTTCTATTTTTATATAACATACAGCAGTTTGCCTAAATAAAACAGCATTTTTTTTGACTGTCATGTTATTATTTATTAAGTACAACATAATGAGATCAGCAATCTTTATATATATATTTCTTCTGTGCGTGTGTATGTCACTGAACTCCTCCTAAACGGCTGGACCGCTTTTGATGAAATTTTTTGTGTGTGTTCAAGGGGATTCGAGAATGGTTTCGATTAAAAAAAATTGGTCGCAGACGAAGTCGCGGGCACAGCTAGTATAATATAAAATCAAATACGAAAATACTAAATTCAAAATTTTTATTAAATTATTAAGGCGGGTCTTGCTTTCGCGGGGCGTCCACGCTTCCTTTTTTGCCCAATAGGCACATTTTTGGCCTCTGCAGGCTTATTTAGGCTTTAGACTTATTTAGGCTTTAGGCTTATGCAGGCTCTGCCAATTTATTTAGTGGCAAAAAAGCGCGCGACAACAGTTTTCAGTTAATTTGTTCTGCTTTTAGAAATAATGCAAGGTAAAAAGAAATTGTTGCTATAATAATTATTAAATTTGCTGAGCACGTGTTCTTAAAAATTAAGACAAATATGATGAGTAAGTTTTGAGATGCATATTAGGATATATGCTTCTGGGATAGTTATTTTGCTATAAGAATGAGTTAATTTGCTGTGCAGTCAGTATTTCTGATAAGATTGTAGTATATTTGTACCTAAAGGAATTTATTTGTCTCGCATTAGAGAAAAAAAAGTAATGTAGTGTTGATGTATATATTCGAATTATCTGCAGTACTAGTTTTGTTATACATTTAGTTTATTTGTAGTGAAATAAGTTATTTGATGTAAAAAAGTATATAAATGATGACAATAAATTGATAGGCGATTATTTTATTTGATGTGCAATTAATAATTTCCCATAAAGAAACAAACAATCTCACAGCATTTATATTGCATCGTTTGTGGATAAGATCAGAAATTCTGAAATTCGCCGAAGAACCAAAGTTGTCGACATAGCCGAAAGAATTAGAAAGCTAAAGTGACGATGGGCCGGTCCCATCTGCCGCAGAACAGGGGGCCTAGTGCGAGTTTTATTCGATCAAACGCGTCGAACGCGTAAACGTCAATTTTTTATGGGAATGAAGCAGACCTACACGTTAGTCACTATAAAAAAAAAGCTGGCGCTTATAGCTGGCGCTGCTTCATTCCCATACAAGTTGACGTTTACGCGTTCGACGCGTTGATCGAGTAAAACTTGCACTAAACCCTCGGTTAGATCGAGTTCTCGAACAGAGGCCACGAATTAAAACATTTACGCACTATATCCCTCGTCGACGGGGACAGTCGGCGAAGGGGAGTGTGGGACTCGCCCGGTGAAGTGACTTGTCACCTGGAATACCCACTAAAACACCCCGGATTCCACCATCAGTGGTGATGTGTGGGTCTGAGATCACAACGAGGAGCGTGGTACGCCCTGCTGCCTGGTGGTAAGGTGAACTGAAAGGCTTCGCGGGAGGGAAGTGGCTGGATGCGAAGCGCAGTGGAACGTACGTGGTGGCGAGCCCTGGGAAAAGGCTACCTTAAACAATGGAGAGACACGGGCTGATAATGATGATGATCAAAAAGAAGTTACGATTCTTTGCAGGTTCAGAAACGGATAAAGCTGACGTCGGATCGGTAGCACCCATGCCAGATAAATCCATTGAAGTCACTCATGGAGTAGTAGGTGGTGCACACGCATTTATACTAAGAGTTAGTATATCATTTATGCTTAGATTTGCACATGCTTGAGCTTTATTGAGACTTTTAACGGAATTCAGTGATTTTACATTTTTCAGATATCGAGTTTTTTTGGATTAGCTCCTCTTCGCTTCGAGGCTAATGGCCATGGCTACACAGTATCTGTCTCGAGCGCTATGTGTGTTTATAGCTATGTGCTGGTTACATTTCTAGGTAAGCATCTTACTAATCCGTACTAAGATTATAAATGGGAAAGTTTGTGTGGATGTATGGATGTTTCTTACTGTTTCACGCAAAAACTAGTGAACAGATCACCATGAAATTTTTCATACATGTGGTCTGGAACACCAGAAAGGACATAGGGTACCTTTCATCGTTCAACGCGGACGAAGTTGCGGGCACCAGCTATTAGTATTATAAATGCGAAAATATGCGAGGATGTTTGTTACTCTTTAACGCAAAAACGGCTAAACGGATTTGGCTGATATTTGGCACACAGTTGCTTTGGGATTTTCAAAGGTCGTTAATTTTTTAGAAACATTACAATACAACACACGTGCTGTTATTTTACGGTGGTTTTCTGTGAGGGGGTGGTTACTACAGCAAGAGGGGCTCTGCTCTGACACTAATACGAATAACTATTTCGCCTCTAAAAATAAAAAGGGGAATCGACTAAGAGATTGTCTAATTTTTCTATTAAAAATACCTTTCGATTAATATAATAGATTCCTTATATACATTTCCAGTAATATGCACACTATTCGGACTCATTGCGGAGATTAACGTGGGCATGGAGCTGTCTGTGCGGATGTCGTCGCGGATGTCGCAAGTCGTGTCTACGTGCGACGTGCTTGTCGTTGTCGTCACGGCCAGCACCGGAGTATACGGTGCGCCCAGTAGAATGAAAAATATGCTTCGATTTATGGATAATGTTATTAATGTAAGTTATTTGTACTTTCTTAATGAGCTGTTGACAAAACAACAAGAGATATTTAGGGCCTCTTTCACCAACTACAAATAAAGTGTTGATTAGTTACTTTTCAAGTAACGCTAATTGCGACTATTATTTTATATTTTCATATATAAAAATATATACTCTTTCACACTTAGGGCCTCTTTCACAAACTACAAGTAAAGTGTTGATTAGTTACTTTTAGAAATCATTTTCTGTTATATTGAATTATGCACTCGGTTTACTCCATCATTCGATAGACGATTTTTTTAAATTATTTTCTATTTAATGTTTGGGACGTTTACCGTACAAACGAAGGTATATCAGCTCCATTATTCCCGGTTACCGGTGACTTTAAATGACAGTTTGGTTGGCCTACTTGACGTTTGTGAAACAGGCGCTTAATAGAGTAGTAAATTTCACATAATACTGATAATAATGACGGTCAAAATTTTTCATTATGTTTATCACATAATATACGAGTACAATTTTGCTAACCATCGGTTCTATAAATAATAATAGATGTAGTAGAATCGACGATAATAATGATAAAATAAATTACAAAGACTAGGTATATAAAAGTTGTATGTTCGAAGTGGATAATGAACCCGAAACTTGACTGATTGTTTTATTGCTTTGATCGGAAACTTGATTGTTTGACTTTAGACAAAATAAACCTAAAAGACGTGAGACACCGCTAGTAAATTATGAAATTTGCATTTTAGACTTTGTCTGCTTCGGTTTAAGTACTCTTCCTCCTTATTTAACACGTCTAGACACAGAAAGAGTTCAATTAAAACTTAAAATTCAAATTAATATTTGATTAAAAGTATATTTACTTATAATTTCACAGGTAGATAAAAGTATTGGCGCTCAATATTCACCGGTGATGGAACGTAAGCTGTGCGCTATAATTCTGAGCATACTAATATCTTTTACAATACTCATGGTGGACGATTTCGTTTTCTACGTGATGCAGGCTGCTTCAGGCGATAGACAGTGTATGTGTCCATTATTACAAATCAATTTTATTCTTTTACTAGCCGCTGCCCGCGACTTCACCCGCGTAACTTTGTAAATTATATACATCGAAATACTACAATGGAATTTGCGTGACAAATGCCAAAGCGGCACATAAAAAGAACGCCTTTGACAAAATCATGACATCTCTTGCCTTCACGCGTCAATGGTAAAAGGTAGTAACGATCAACTTCTACTATTTCATTTTAAACTCTAATGGGTTGACGTAAAGTCACATTTTCTTGAAATTATGTACTTATTATTATGTTTGTTTTGTTTTAAATGACAGTTTAAATTTAAATGTTCCATAAAATTCGTAGTGTTTTGTATGGCGCGCGGGTTCCATGTTGTAGTAGTTTGATGATTATATACTAAAACCTTCCTCGAGAAGCACTCTATCCATTGGTGAATTTTGAGTTTTTTTGAGTTTTTTTGAGTAATTTTTGAGTTTATCACGAACAGACAAGACGCGGTGGAGGATTTTGTTTTATAATATGTAAGGATTCTCAGAATTGAAATTCTTTGAAGGTACTTCTCAGATATTTTTTCATGTAGAGATATTCAGACAGGCTGACGATCCATTTGATGGTAAGTGGCTACCGTAGTCTATAAAAAAGTATTGCCACAAGTCTGCAAATGTGTGGCTGACCATAGTAGGATAAGGATTAGTAGGAGATAGAGAAATGGGCTCTGGTATACCTAACTCGCACATCGAAAAACAAAAGCACACATGCTGTTTATTTCACGGTGGTCTTTGTAAAGTGGGGTTGCTGTCACCCAAATGACATGAAAACGCATTGTGCCCCCACTACTTGCCAGATCCAGACCAGAGTCAACTTTCTAAAGTTCGATTACAAAGTTGGTTCTGCCGGGAATCGAACCCGGGGTTCCTTTGACAGGAGTGCTAAGGCAAGTACATTGACCACTC
Source organism: Synanthedon formicaeformis (assembly GCA_945859745.1). NCBI lineage: Eukaryota > Metazoa > Arthropoda > Insecta > Lepidoptera > Sesiidae > Synanthedon > Synanthedon formicaeformis. The sequence goes on from OX243972.1 coordinate 7,672,120, forward strand.
AACCAATGGGCTCATCTGTTATTAGAGAAAGTATAGATAGATATCTATCTGCTGACAACGACATAATACTTCAAAAAATGATGCAGGAATTAGCCGACGCGAGCAGAGAGGTGGACCTACTCGTATGTATGAATAGATCTAAGACTAAATTAATGACAAATAGATCGATCGTTCCTATTACTTTAGAAGGGGAAGAAGTAGAATATGTAACAACCTACACCTATCTAGGTCAACTCATCTCAATTAAAAACCAAATCTATCTGAATAGAGTGTAAATATCTAAATATTAAGTAAATATTTGTCTTTTTCATTGCTGAAGGTCGTGCCCGCTCTGAAATACCTTGATAGCATCGGCCACCAGCATAGAGAAGGATAGATATAGAATTTTTAAATTTTCTGAATATTACTAAATCTCTGTTTCAGGGAACGTGGTAACGAATTACATCTGTTTCTATTTGTTATGGTATGTGGTGGTCATATTGGAAATGCAGTTCGCATTCACAGCCCTCACTTTACGCGCTAGATTTAACTCTGTCAACGACGCATTGGGTCTTACGGCTAAACATATTTCAGTAAAAAGTAAGTAACTTTACAAGCGAATGAAGTAAACTGTGGAAGCGTAGAGGCCGTATAAAGTAAAAGGATCATAAAAAATTTCAGTGAAAAAAGTGAGGGAGCCTCCACCTCTGAACATGTTCGCGATTCGCGTAGCGCCTGTGGAAACTCAGAGAGAGACAAATGTCGGTTTACTGATAGATCCTGTACAACAAGACAATACTGTCATTATTAGGAAAAATCGTGAGTAACGTTTCCTGATAAGTTTGTTCTTATTTGCGACTAGCCCCAGGCTTTTTCTTTTTTTATTTTAATTAATAATAATGTGTTTACTCTTGGCCAGCATCAAACCGTGCAGCCGACAATGGAGAGAGCTAACCAAGAAAATGCTTGTTAACTCGAACTTTAAAAAAGATTTGGTTTATATGAGCTCAGAAACACAGACTACATACACAAACCTTCCTCGTTTGACCCGTTTTTGCAATAGTGAAAGTGTATCAGAATATGTTCGGTGAAACAAGCGGAAAACAGCCAGAAGCGGACAGCCTTTATATCGTAACTAATATTATAAATCCGACAGTGAGTTTGTCGCCTTAACTACTCATTAATTATAACACTTAGGGCCTCTTTCACAAACTAAATGTAAAGTGTTGATTAGTTACTTTTAGAAATCATTTTCTGTTAAATTGAATTATGCACTCGGTTTACTGCATCATTCGATAGCCGATTTTTTTTTAATGTTTAGGACGTTTACCGTACAAACAAAGGTATATCAGCTCCATTATCCCCCGGTTACCGGTGACTTTAAATGACAGTTTGGCCTACTTGACGTTTGTGAAAGAGGCACTTAATGTATTTTTAGTAAATGGGGAGCCTAACCTGACAGTGCCCCCTTGCGAGGCGATTCGTCGCCTGGCGTCACTGCACGGAATACTCTGTGACCTCGTCCATTGCATCGACGACAGCTACGGTCTGCCGCTAGTTGTAATTCTTATATCCACTCTGCTGCATCTAATAGTCACGCCTTACTTCTTAATTATGGAAATTAGTAAGTATCTAATCAGCCTGTGTAATATTACAAATATGTTGTATATGTTAAAGCCAACCCCAACCTATTTAAACGAGTCTCTGATAATAGTAAAAGAGCGCAAAGAGATCCCGATAGATTATGCATTCGAAAAGCACACACAGCCCTGATGCACAAAATGTTTTTTGTCAAGCGCCAGTTATATATAATAAAATTCCAAACACTATTAAAGAACTTAATATTAATTTATCCAAGAAGAAAATGAAAAATTACTCGTCGATAAGTGTTATTATAGTATAAAAGATTATTTGTATGATAATTCATTGTAATAATTGGTAATATTAATTAGCTTTACTCTTTTATGTAGTGTATTTAAAATATTTGCACACCCTCTAAGGGTAGAAAGTAGCGAGAAATATCTATTGTAAAACCATTGTAACCTATATTCAGCAAATAAATGATGATGATTATTATTATTATTAAAATAAAACATGATTTTTTTGAATACATATTATATGATTATGTACAAAAAATACGAATTGCTAAGCTCGAAAAACTCGAGAACGGCTGGACCCATTCGGCTTCAAATATCTTCACTATCCTGAGCTAACCTTGAAAGTTCATTTCCAAAGACGGCCCTGCCGGGAATTGAACCCAGGAACCCAGAACCCGACGTTAAAATCAGCACCTTTGCTACTCACCCAAGGGTTCTTTTAAAAGTCCTTCCCTTTCAAATGTTAAACTCTTTGAGGATGTCTGTTTTACTATTGAAGGAATTTTAATAAAGCTTTATATAAATTTTACTCAGCTTTAGTTTATATAAGAAATAAATTTTATCTTAGATATGCTTACAAAGTTATTGAGCAACATCTTAGTATTAAAATAAAATGTTATTAATTTTTGTTTTACAATTGCAGTATGGTCTACAAACAGGGTGCATTTCTTGGTGCTGCAGTTCCTATGGTGTGCCACTCACATGTTGAGAATGTTAATTGTTGTTGAACCATGTCATTATACTATATCTGAGGTATGTATTAAAATCTTTATACCTTTTTGTGTCTGTCTTTTTTCCCTGTATGTTTGGCTTGTAAGTGGGCTTTGAATGCTTCCGTAGTTGGGAGCAATTTAGAAAATTGATATTAACAAAATCGAGGATATAGTTTGGTGCTATAAAACTACATAATCATCTATATCTAAAATTTAATTACACCATTCGATAAATGATTCATTTGGCATATGCTAATTCTAATTCTATGATATGCTAAAAGAAAATATTACGTAACGTAGTAAACCTTTTTTTTTTTTTTTAACGTTGGGAAATCCTCTTGGATACCCGGCAGTGAAGGGGACACTGCGGGGTTATGCCGGATTCCTACCGGCTAAAACCCAACGACTTTCAACCTATCGCGGCCGTTGATGGGCGGGGTCGTGGGGACGTTATTACACGACTTCGGTGCCCCGCCACGGCTATCCAACGCGGGGAGTCTGTGCTCCCTGTCAGAACCTCGGCGTACCCGAAAGTGGAGGTACGCCGGCCTACTCGGGGGACCTTACGACGGGCGGCAGTCTCCCCCAAGACCACCGCCCTGGTCCCGGTTAGGGTGGAAGGCGGCGGATATAGGCCACCCGCCTACGCCCGAGCCTTCTCCGGCGGATTGGCTGGGAGAGGGGATCCTCTTCCCGCTGCCTTTCCGCCGCTTCCTTGCGCGACATAACGTGCTCACAGAACGTGAGCATCGCCTGCCACGCAAGGTCACTGCCAACCATCGATTTCACGACGGCCGGCAGCGAGAGATCAGAGCCCACGACGAGAGACAGAGCGGCGCGCTGCTCTGCCCATTCGGGGCATTCCGCCAAAGTGTGCTGCGCAGTGTCAACCGCGTAGCCGCAATGGTGGCATTCCTCCGTCGGCTCTCTCACGGCCACCCGGTGAAGGTAACGACCGAAGCAACCGTGCCCCGAGAGCACCTGCAACGTAGTAAACCTAGGGCGGTGTCCACGACACAAACTCACCTCATTTTTTAATATGACAAAAATGACTGATGTTACCAGGGCAAAAGAACCGAAGAGCTGGTGTGTCGGTTGATGTCAGCTTCGCCCTGTGATGGCGCGCTTCCAGAACGACTAGAGGTCTTCTCGAGACAACTAATGCTGCGATCTGTCACATACTCTCCACTGGGTATGTGCATATTGGATCGACCACTTGTTGCATCTGTAAGTCACTTTAATGTAAATATAATTATTTTACACTTTATAGCATAAAATCATTTCTCTACTTAATTATACTCGAATTATTAGTGTGTATGGACCCTGCAAAAAATGGAAGACATAATTATGTCATATATGCCTACCTCCTACCGTCTCTGTTAGCATAGTATCCACCTATCATCAAACCATAAAATCAGATGGAGTCCCTAGACGGTCAAATTTGCTTGACAAGCACGTAAAATTCGCGTGCTTGTCAAGCAATTCTGACTGTGCTTGACAAGCAAACTACGTGCTTGATGATGCTTGATGAAAAAATATATTTTTGCAATGCTTGTCAAGCATGCGAATTTTACGTGCTTATCAAGCAACACGTTCAGTGTTCTACGGAACATTATGGCGTTTCTGAGCGCAAGTTTACACTGGGTCACTCTATAGCGACTGAGATTAAAATGAATGCGGATGCTTGACAAGTATGCTGCAAGCCTTGAGCGTGCTTGTCAAGCACGTAAATGCTTGTCAAGCAATTTTGACCGTCTAGGGCCTCCAAGATAGACTGACCTACCATCAATCTGTCTGACCATAAAAAATACCTTGAGATTTTAATGAAAACCAGGACAACAAAAAAAGAAAAAAAACATTATTAATTTATTAATTGAACGTTTTTTTTTTTCAGGTAATTGGGGCAGTTACTACTTACTTAGTTATACTAATACAGTTCCAAAGATATGACAGTTAATTGCTAAACTGATGAACATTCCATATAAAGATCACAGTGTACAGACAATTTAACGAGCGTGATATTTCATCAGTTCTAGTCAACTTGTTTAGTATGTAAGTTTATTTATTTTATTGAAATAAAATAAAAATTATGTGACTATTTATTATTTGTAACACTTGTAAGTTTTTGGATTTTTGAAAATTTTTGAAAATTCAAAGTTTTGTTAGTTATACTTTTCTTTATTAACATCTCCAAAGAAGTGTCAAGAGACTTTCTAACTAAAACATTTGATGAAAACTACTACATTTGGCGTAGTTCACAAATCCCATCATCATTTTGTAATTTTAGATATTTCTTGAATGTCGTAATTTTATATGTAATTTCGTATGTAAATTATTTATAAAGTGTAATCGCATTTATTCAAAAACATGTCAAAAGTACTTAAGAATTTTAAAGCTTAATACGAATGCAAAACGAAAAAAAAAATTGATATAAAAATATTGAAAAGATCAATAATATATATAAATAACGAAAAAGATAATCATAAGTAGGTAATATACATAATGTATATAAAATATGTTCGATATTGCATTAAATATGATCGCAGGAAAGGGATTCGCAGGATTCGAAATACGTACCTATATTCAAGAAGAAGTTATACAATTGAATGACTATTTGACTGAGACTTGACTGTAAGCTCTACCTAAGCTTATTATAAGTAAATACATACATGTATAACCATTGCAACATTTGTAATTTTGTATGTAAGTAAAGCCGCTTTTAGACGATGCCATTTTCTTCTTAGGCTATAAATTGATTTGCAACTTCTAAACGACACATAGGTAACATTCTTGTGATGTGGAGTAAAATCGAATTCGAAACTCACACAAGTCTCGACAGCAAACTGTAAGTAAATGAAAAATATTTAAAAATAATAGTTAATATTGTTTAAGAAGATTACCATACTCGGTCGTAATTTTCTGCACGGGGATTTCGTAGTTTAGTGTTTAACCTAAAAATTCGTGTTACAGCCAATTTCGCTTTATTAACCAACACCAGCATGGGAGTGGCTATAAAATGGCAACAGCATGTAAATCTGCAATGTCGAATTCGTCTCGTAAAATTTTTATGCATTCCTAGTACTTCTGGTATTACGCCTTGAAGGAATCTGTATTTCTTTTCTTATTAACTAGCGACCCGCTCCCGGTTTCGCCCGCGTCCGATTCACAGGATTACCCACTGGACTAATCTGAAGTTTGTCTGAAAGTTTCATCAAAATCGGTTCAACGGTTTTGGAGTCCATAGGGAACATACATACACACAAACATACACACATTGTCTTTTATATATGTATATAGATATATCAAGCTATATACATATATCTCTAGCCGCTTGCGCTCAGCTGTCACCACATCAGCGCCTAAAAATGATCTAAATTAATTTTTATTTTTAAACAAAAGTAAACATAAGAAAATAATAATATAGGTACATTTAGTAACTTTCACTTATTTTTTACAAAACAAATAGTTATATTTATTTTAATATTTTCGTAAAGCGAGGCGGTCGTCGTGTGGCAATGCGTCGTCACTCCTAGTATCCTAGATTATGGCCTGTCTTTTCTGTTAGTAGAACTAATTGTAATAAAAAGAAACACTAAATGTTACGGAATTCTCGCTACAATACATAAGTGAAAACCGAATTCATATCGGGTATGCCGTTTCTGAGATTTGCGTGCACAGACAGGCAAACAGACAAATTCTTAAAACATTTTTTTTACCTCCGTCACATAAGTAAAACGTGTACAATTTTTTTTTTAAACAATTTTTACAAAATCTATAATGTACAGGCATGACTATTTTACGATTTAATTATATGTATTGATAAAATGTACAAATACGCTACTTGGCACAATATTTTTACTTTTTTACATTTAACAAAATATCTCGCCCTATCAACTTAAGGAAGGCCGCGGTGGCTTAAGGGTTCCACATCCCTGCCACAGGGACAGGTTGAAATTAACATTAACGTTTCCTCTAACTATACCTATAGGCTCGCAGCAAGTTTAATCTAAATCCGGAAGGCATATAAACTTACCGTGTCGCTCCCAGGGGAAGAGAGCCAACATCACTATATAAGTATATAATACCTACTAGGAACTTTGTTCCTAACTGTCTTTACTGACGCATACTCTATTTTAAGAACGTTTATAAATTAGATTTCATCACTACTTAACATTATAAAGAGAGATTTTAATGTTTGTAATGAATAAACTCAAAAACTACTGGACCGATTTTAAAAATTCTTTCACCTATAGAAAGATATATTTTTTTTAAAAATTCGCGGGCGAAGTCGCGTGCCAGTTATATTATAAACTAGTGACCCACTCTCGGCTTAGCCCGCGGTGCAATTTTCATATTATTATATGAAAATCTGTCCCGTTTATCCCTCCTTCGATGTGTTGACGACACGTTTGGTCTAGTGGCTAGTAACCCTAGCTGTTAACCAAACGGTCGCGGGTTCGAATCCCGCTAGGGGCAAATGTTTTATGTGAACATTTTACCTTTGTACCTGAGTCATGGATGTTTTGTATTTATAATATGTATGTATTTACAAAAAAAAAAGTAATCTATGTATTATATCAACTGTCTGGTATCCATAATACAGGCATTATTTGCTTACTTTGGAACTAGATGGTGCTGTGTGGAATGTGTGAAGATATTTATTTATTTATTTAAACCCGAATTACAATAAAATCAGTCTACCAACGGTCTACCCATTCTCGAGTTTTTGAAGCGTAGGTACACAAACCAACATACTTAACATTTTTATATATAAAAAAAAGATTAGCAATGCATACCATTATTCATTACAATAATAACTAGTCTTTGGCCCTCTTTCACAAACTACATGTAAAGTGTTGATTAGTTACTTTTAGAAATCATTTTCTGTCATATTGAATTATGCACTCGGTTTACTGCATCATTCGATAGCCGATTTTTTTTCTATTTAATGTTTGGGACGTTTACCGTACAAACAAACGTATATCAGCTCCATTATCCCCGGTTACCGGTGACTTTAAATAATAGTTTGGCCTACTTGACGTCTGTGAAACAGGCGCTTAGTCTTTCTTTCATTAGGCTAATAAAATAAATTATTTTTTATTTTACGTTTTGTGATAAAACTTACTAATTCGATCGAACATGGTGGAGAAAATGCCTTTTACAATTTTTTTAAGTTAGAGTCGTCAAACAGACTTAATTTTATGGGACTAAAAACTAGGGGACATGTCTATGAAGACATATCGCGAGACATTATGTCTCTTTTTTATGTTAAGGTCGACTGGCAAGCTGACATTCCACTTGTTGGTACGTGGCTACTTTCCCTTCATCCATGTTCGTAACTGAAATCACCTAACCAGTTGCAAGAGAAGAAAATTCCTCTCTCACAACTAGTTACCAAATAGCGAAAAAATTTCTTTTTTTGCAACTGGTAAGGTGATTTCAGTTACGAACATGGATCAAGGGCTACTTTCGCCTATAACACAAGCGATGCCACAGGTGTTCGCCTGCCAATTATATAAGGATTAAAGATAGGGGTTAGGGAAATGGGCTTTAGAATCTTTTACTACTAAATAAATAGATAAAAATGCCCATAGTGTAGTAGCCATAGACTACTTACTACCTTACGTATGAGGTGGTGTGAATGGTTTGAAGTCTTAATGTTAAAACTTTCAAATCGCTTATAACTTAATACCTCAATATAAAAGTTTATAGTTTACTGCAAAATAATAATGTATGTAGTTCGAGCACTTAAATCTAAGCTTTAACTCGTACGCTTGGAGATCATTTTGGTATAACATTAATCCTAAAGAAGCTTAATCTTATTCCTTCTAGAATCCGATGCTAACTCAATTCTTAATACTCGTATATTTTTCATTAAAAAAAAAATTGCCCAATTTATTCCGAAGATTGCCCGAAATTGCCCAATTTAAAAGGTACACATAATATTACATAGATTAATGTATATGAGGTGGATGGTCATTAGGAAGCCTCACTGATGAACTGTTGGAGTAGGTACATATATCTAATATAATTATTATCTCTTCACTCTCTACAGTTATGAAATGCCTGACACTGACAAGTTGGTCTCGGCCTTATTTTAATCTAAATTTACAACGAAAACATGATTGATTGATTGATGAAGCACAGTATTGATTGGTTGCCGATGCCAAACTCATCAGAGTTTCCTTTGGTTACAACACAAACGGAACATTTAATTCACAAGTAACAGGATAACATAGAATTGTTACGTAATTCGAGAACTTAACTGAAGTAAGCCTAAGCAAATTGACCTGCACACAAAGACATGCGCAGATACATATATATACATATGTTATGTATATGTCTTCCACTACTTTACACCTTAAATAATCTTACAAACGGTTGGTTCAAAGTAAAACGCTGCATCAACTGCCCATTGTCTAATGCAGTTTTGTATATTTGAAATATACTAAGTATATCTGTATATAATACTAGCTGTTGCAAGCGACATCGTCCGCGTAACTTTATAAAATATGTCTAAATGTTTATTTACCAAGTTTCATGAAAATCAGTTGATTCGTTTAAGAGTTATGGAGGAACATACATACATACATACATACATACATACATACATACATACATACATACATACATACATACATACATACATACATACATACATACATACATACATACATACATACATACATACATACATACATACATACATACTTACATACATACATACATACATACATACATACATACATACATACATACATACATACATACATACATACATACATACATACATACATACATACATACATACATACATACATACATACATACATACATACATACATACATACATACATACATACATACATACATACATACATACATACGAGTGAATATCAAAAAAATTGTACGTAACACAAAAGAAACACAATGGAATATTAACATTTCTGTAACACAAAGGAATATAAAGGTGCATTATACCAACAGTGTATTTGCTTACGGACATTATTTTATTTTTTACATTTTGTATTTTAATTTGACTTGAATAAATGTATTTTATACTAATCAACATTTGACATGACGCAAAACTATAAAGTTTAACACATTATGTAGAATTGTTAAGGTAGTTAGGTATTTAAAAAATAAACAAAAATAAAATAGTTTAAAAATATTATTTATATTATCACTAATTAAAAATCTTAAAGAAAACAATCTAAAATGCAACATTTTGCAAGTAAAAACAATAGCAGTTTCTCCGGATTTTCTTGACTCAACTTTTGTCGATATCTTCAATGTCTCTCTGCTCCAGAAAGCACAAATTGTAACTATGGTTCTATCACGTAAATACACCAATAGAGGTAATTATATAATTTTTCACATTAAAAACGGAAAAGAAAATGCCAACATAGATTTTTTAAACATAAATGAAAAAGTATATATTTAGTTAGGTAATGTAAACTGGTCTAAGTCTATTGATGTTTTTATATTTTTCGTTTTAGTTCGGTAAGTTTTTGAAGTTCATATTTCTTATATAAAAAAATTCTTTTTCTTTTTTATATTTAAGGCTTTTTAGTGCAGTTTATACATGGGCAATTTCGTACTGTGCTCCTCACGGTGTTTTTCTTTACAGTAAGTAAGAGCGATAAGTTAACGAAAAAATATGCAATCGAATGGCGAAAACAGCTTTCAAATTGGATCAGTAGTTCTTTATAAAATCGCGAAGATACATATAAACGAGAACCAACTTTTTTTTAGTCGGTTTAAAATAAAAATAAAACATTACAAAATTATCATGAATTAATGGATCACAATGAATTTTTATTCATATAAATTTAATATTTTGAATGTAGAAATATACAACGTAAATATATTCAGACTACAACGTACATTTTAAAACGAAAAAATGTGTCACACGAAAGAAACATAATGGAATATAAAAATTGCCAATGTGTATGTACCCTTTTTTTGTGTGGCGTCACCCAATGGAAGCAAAATATAGCCTATCAAAACAAAAAACCACGCGCTACAAACAAAGTAAAAAGATTTTCACAATTCTTGTCTATCACACGATTTACTTATTACAAATAGTATCATAAGATAATATGTCTGTAGTAAAATCATTAAACTTACCTGAGATATTGCGTAACACAAGTAAATATTTTACAATGCAACAAAACGGTAACCTTACAATTCAAAGCAATACAGCAAAAGTAAGGTGGCTGACGTTTTGTTTTGTGAGGTTGAGTGGTAAATCGAGTGTTTCCGGATGTAAAAAAATAGGGATGCGTTTCGAAAGTGTATAACAGGACACATAATATCGTCACACAACGGTCGTCACACAAGGTAATGAAATATGGAGACATCAGTTTTACTTCAGTTTTCTTATTTATTACAACGTTTCTAAAGAAATGAAAAGGTTTCTTATGCACAGTGATCGTTTTCCAAGTACACTTTATAAAAAAAAACTGTGTTCGATGGATTATGAAAAAGTTATAATTTTTTTCTTTTAAAAGTACCACGGGAGACACTACTTTTTTGTATGACAAAAAAAAAACTTCACTTCATTAGATTTGGTTTTTATTGTATTCCTTTGGACTAATTCAGTTGATCTGGTATTTATATACCAAAGAATTAATATTGAAGCGCCTTTTTAAAAAATACGGCTTATTTATTCACCATAGGATTTTTTTACACCCGTATTAATATGGGGACATTGAGCTTTTTCAAAATGTACAATTTTTTTGATATCGCCTCATACATACATACATACATACATACATACATACATACATACATACATACATACATACATACATACATACATACATACATACATACATACATACATACATACATACATACATACATACATACATACATACATACATACATACATACATACATACATACATACATACATACATACATACATACATACATACATACATACATACAGAAAAAAATTCTAAAAATGGTCAATTTAGTTTCAGTATAATGTATAGAGCCTATAAACACGATATCTCTGAAAACAAAGTAACTTACTCCATGACCAACCCTTACAGATTTATTATTAGTATTGATGATGATATCCTATGTTATTCGCTGATAATATATTAGCTTCTCAACAGTGAAAGAATTTTTCAAACCGGTCCAGTTATTTCGAAGCCTATTCAATGCAAACAAACAATCAAATCTTTCTTCCTTTTAATATTAGTATAGATAAGTACTATAAAATAGAGTCGCTTCATGTCTCAATTCAATTGATTTTGATTCGATTTTCACTAATGAAAAGAGTGTATCTGGCGGAAAATCAACATTATGTAGTATAAAACAAAGACGCTGTCTCCTTCTGTTTCTGTCTGTTACTTGTTGTAAGCCATTCAATGGATTTTGATATGGTTTTCACTAGTGGAAAGAGCGATGAACGAGGAAGGTTCGAGTTTATAATATCTCTAATTAGTATAAAAAAAGTATAGTACGACTTTGTCTGTTTCTTCGCTTACTTCTCTTAAATCATTTAACTAATTTTGTATAGGTTTTCACCAATGGAAATAGCGATAAACGAAAAAGATTTGTGTACATCATTTACAGAAAAGATAGTCATGTATATGTTAATATTAAGTCTAACTTCAGCGAGTTTGTACTATTTTGTGAATAATCTGTTACTTATACTATTAATATTATAACATTGAGCGCCTCTTTCACCAACTACAAGTAAAGTGTTGATTAGTTACTTTTAGAAATCATTTTCTGTTTTATTGAATTATGTACTCGGTTTACTGAATCATTCGATAGGCGATTTTTTTTTATTATTTTCTATTTAATGGTTGGGACGTTTAACGTACAAACAAAGGTATATCAGCTAAATTATTCCCGGTGACAGGTGACCTTAAGTGACGGTTTAACCTACTTGACGTTGGTGAAAGAGGCGCTAATTTAAATTAAATCTAATTTTCTCTACATATCTGGTTTCTCACTGAAACAATACAGGAAACACATTCTGTTATTTCCTGTTTGTCTTCTGTTACGGGGTGGTTACTATATTATTAATTATATGTAAGTATAATATACATCTAAAAACTCAGTAAAACATTTGAAGAATTTACTTAAATAATTTCAAATAAATGAACTATCTTGATTTGCTAACGAGGACACGACAGTAATGGAGCTCAAATGAAATTATCATTTTCCGTGTTTTACTCATCACAAATACCAACCCAGGACGAATCAACAAAACGCTACTGTACTTACCTCTACCGAGAGTTTAGCGGTACGAAACAACGTATAAACTCGTTCGGGATTAAACGAATTTCAACCTTAAAGGATGAGAAAATTGTAACGAAACTCACGTATGAGTCAAAAGCGTTTTGGTCCGTATTAAGTCGTTCGCTCACTTGAGCCAAGTCGCAGAAGGTCAAAACTGTCCAGCGAAAATTAGACGAATGAGTGTTTTATTTCCACGCAGACACGGTAAATGCAACTTTGAGAGGTAGACAGGGTGCATTGAGGGGTCGCTGCCTCCAACAGCCCTGTGAATTTTCAAAACGTTCTCTAGCCAGTCTACGCCAGTTCGTAGCTCGGGACGGACGCGTTGTCCACATTCCGTCGCTCTCTCTCTACCGAAGTTTCTTTAACACAAAATTTTAAACAGTGTATTTCATTGTCTAATTGGAATTTCATTGATCCCGGGCACCGGCTGCGAATCGGTAAGTAACATTAAATATTCATCATTTATTCACAGCATACTTTCGTTACGAATTCAAATGCCGGCGAGTTAGGCGTTTTTCTTGTTTTACTGCCCAACTTTGCTAGTTAATCTGGACGGTTCGTCCCATCGGAGGCGGAGGCTTATTAAAAAAGTTGCTTTAGTTAGACGAATGTTTAAATCTGATCCGAGTATTCAATGTTTTATTACGACTCTCGTTACAGCTGTAGAGGCGTTATTACGACTTGCCAAATCTCTCTTAATACTTTGTGATTAATTTGAAACGGTTCTCTTAATGCGTATCGTTAAAAATTTTAATCACTTTGTAAGTCTTTTAATCTATACGTAAGTATATATTATTTCCATTTTCTTACTGTGTCCCGCGATTTCAGCCGTCGCTTTATTTTACCCTTCTCATAAATTGGCATATCAAATGCAAAAATATATTTTTTAAATTTGATTTAAATCAGTTAAACAAACTCTTTAGCTTTATTATATTAAGGGCCTCTTTCACCATCTGTTATCCATTGACACCTATTATCACTTTAACCAGGCGTTAGTTTTCTATTTTATTTTAAACGGCTTTATAATGTTTTAATGATCCGTCGGGAACAGTCCTTTTTTCTGTATGAAAGGTACCCTATATCCTTTCCTGTATCTCTGGCAACGTGTATGCAAAATTTCATGATGATCGGTTGAGTATTTAAGGCGTGAAAAGGTAACAGACAAACAGACGCACAGAGTTACTTTCACAATTATAATATTAGTATGGATAGACGTCGTTCTTTTAAAATTGTATGTGATTTAATGATGTCAATATTTGATTAAAAAGTTTAAATTTTCAGCTATTAACTTTGGATTGGAAAGAAATAAGTGGAGTTTTTACATTTTTCTAGGCAATTTTTCAGATTTTTCTCTTCATAAGAACCTTCCTTGGACTTCAACGAATGTTAATAACAAAAAAACTACCTAATTGGTCCGATAGTAATTCTATTAATTGGTATAATAATCTTCTCTATAATTTGCCTTCTCTCTTTACTTGTTTACTTTTCATTCAGTAAATGAATAAAATAAGATTATAATTGGATACGTAAATATTATAAATATCAAATGATATTGTTAATATTGATATATTATTCTTTAATTCTTGTTAAAATTAAACGATGTACCTTGGATGTACCATTTAAATAGGGTCTTATATAGTAGATTATATAATAATTAATAATGATAGACCATGTGTGTAATATTATCTCTCGCACACCAAACGGTAGCAATATATTAGCAGATATGCCATTTAACATAATAACTTGACCTAAATTGGACAAGGGTTGCGATATGGAGCGAAGATAGTGACAAAGGTACCCACAATTACCAGATTAGCTTTTACCGCTTAATTAGTCATGCGTGCCTCGTAATTTGCCTCATCGGCTCATCGCCTCATTGGCTCTTGGTGATTTTTTTTAAATGGCTCTCAGTAACATGCACTGGTTATTTTTTTATAAGCCAAGATTTTTCTCTTATTTAAACCGTAGACTAAAGAAAAAGCTACCTCAGGATATTTTGAGTGTTCAATTTGAGAATTTTGAGTGATACTTGCTTTGTGAATGAATGGCTTAAATCAGGAAGCATCGCTGGATGATCCTTTTAATGGAGTCAAAAAAAAAAGATTTTTCTCAGAAAAATAATTTTAGTTACAGCTAGAAAGCAGGACCACGCTCTTACAGAAGACTATTGTAAAATAGCACGTGTGCTGTTAAGTTTCTTTGAGGTAGTAAGTCAAGCCAGAGTCCATTTCTTATTTGCTTTAATACTAACAGACGGTACCACCTACCATCAAGTAGATTGCCTGTCTAATATTTACCTAAAAATACTTTGAAATTTCAATCAAAACCCAAACGAAGCTGGAGGCGAAAGCTATTTAAATTAAACGCGCGACTACTTATCTGTGCGGTTAGAAGAGCAATTAACGGCCACTTCCACGAAGACCGCAGTAATTGGAAAATAAATTATGGAAAACTAACCCCCTGTTACCGTATCGTTATAACGTTAGAGCGTTGCGAGCCACATAAACTCGACCCTCACAGTTCACGCAACTTGATGCAACATGATTTAGTTTTTGAGGAAAGCTCAAAAGCTGTTTACTTCACGTGTGTGTTTCGTTCTCTGAAAAAAGCATCAGCTTTTAGACAACATGATTTGCTTGAAGCAAAGTGGATCACAGTTTTAAAATGTCCGAGTGACCATAAACTAGTATACTAGTATATTTTACCTCATTCCAATCTCTAAATATACTTTATTTTTTATGGGAGGCAAAATTGCAATTAATTTGATTCATTCAAGCAAATGAAAAGGGTTTGTTAGAGAGAATTGATCCTTATTATGGACTCTATCGATTAATTCCATGAAAGTACAAGCTGTTTATGTTCGGATTTTAGCCAGTTCGATTCCCGGGTATTTATAGAAATCTTTGAATGTATAGTTCTGCTTTTTTTTAAAAATAAAAGAATGTTTCCGTTGAGTAAAATTTGTTACTTATCTTCAGTATTCAGAGTACTCTTGCTTCAAGTGCGGTTAAAAAATTCTGGATATAGTTAAATCCTGTATTATATTAACAAAGACTCTTATGTTCACCTAACATATCTTCTGATATTCTGATTTGATAATTTTGACTTTAGAAGTGACTATTTTCGTGATGCATCCACAAACTTAACCACATCATGAATTTTATAAATATTTATAAATCCTGCCACTATAAAATATATTTAATACATTCAGTATTCCATATATATAATAAATTCGAAAGATGTAACTGTTTAAAACTGTTTAAAATTTTCTACAGCACGCCCATTCGTCGCAGTACCTACTTCTGGAATATCTCGAAAATATTTTCAGAGAAAACGTCGTCAAAGACTTTGTTGCTTTTATGCGCGCTTCTGAAAAGAGAGTAAAAATAGGTAGCGAGCGACAAGAAAACATTTTTGGGTTTATATAAAACCTTTAAGGCTATAAAAAACCCTGTTATAAAAAAATCTATTTATCCCAACTTAACAGTTTTGGAAAACGTGTGCTGTACTCAATCGAAATTCTGAGTTCGTATGTCATTGTATCTCTTTGAGGATTATTCTATCTTCAAGCAAATATCGGACACAAACCTAGAGATCTGAATAGCGTATCATTTTGAGTTGCTTGGACCATCCCACACGAGTAAACTCATACGGGGATAATCGAAAGCATTTTTCTCTCTCACTTTGTTCGAAGCTCTCATGAATAATAACGATGCTAAGAGACAAATTTGCCACACTATGCACGAAAAATAAACCGTGTTATTATTTTAATATGGTCTCATAAGCTAGGGTACGCGACAAACACCTGCGTTACTTACTTTACTTAAATAAAAGCTATGGAAGCTTCTACCGCAACATCCGCAATACTTGTTTAAATTGTTATTAAAATACTTTCAAGTTAACAATAAGCACTGAGTTTTTTGTTAACTTAAATTTAATTGCGACTAATTATGAGATTGGTGGAGTGATTAAGGTGCTATTCTAAAGCGCTCTGAATCAGGGATCCCGGGTTCAATTCCCAGCATGGAAAACTATAGATTCAGTAGAACTGCCAGTAAGGCTTTTCGTATTTCAATTCAATTTCAATTCAATTCAATTATTTATTGCGAAACCATAATGTATAAAGATGTTATAATATAAAAATATGGACCAGTGTTATGGACCCTGTTGGGCATGCAACTTCCGGACAAGGAAATTGGAATAGGAATATGAAACTTACGGACCCTTCAAAAGACCTCCGTGAAGTAGCAGCATTTGTGCTGATGTCCTACTATTGTCAAAAAATCACTTGTAGCGTTGCTTTTTGCATTAAAAAAACTTTTTTTAGAATTTTAATTACAGAATCGACAATAGATACCCTCGAGGCGATACCAGGAGAGTATAGTAGATAAGGAGTTTTCCAATATTATCGACGGGCTGGTATTGTCTGCAGTGTCTATTGTCTTTTCAATTCCTTTGTTGTTTTTATTTACAGTTCTAAATCGATGTGTTCAGTTACTTGTAACGGATTAACGACGCCTCCAGGGGTTTGGAACAATTTCAAATGAAGGAATAAAAAAAATAATGACGGAAAAATTCTAATCAATAATGTACGGTGTCTTTTGTTCTTTTAACACGACCGGCCGATATATATATTTCCCGGTACCAGAGACCCATATGTTTGTAAGGGAATATTAAAAATATATTTACACAGTAAACGGGGAAAACCAACAAAGGTGTTGCCATATTTCACGTGCACCGTAGTGCTTTTTGCGCAGAGCGGCTGGGACAATAGTGTGTATATAAACAGATAAAGCTGGGAACGGGCGAGCGGGTTAAAAGGCTTTTTTATCGCGTATAATAAACAAACTCATACTGGGAATAGAAAACCAGGTCTTTACTTATATTTTTAATAATTCCAAGTTTAGAAAATGTCTTTTCTTAAAATTTGATTATCTTTTGCCATAATTTTTTCATTCTAAAAAACAAAATAGTTTATTTTATAGTATATTATTAAATACGTTTCAAAAAACATTTTAATTAGGGAATCAGGAAAATCCAAGGATTGGACAATACTTTGCAATAGAAATTAATACTATAGTACTGTCTTCTATACATATTCATTTCCATTTTATGTGCGCAGTCTAAGACATTTTATGCGAGTACAAAATGCCTTTGAATCCAAATAAAAGGTGGAAATTTCAGTACATTAATTTCGGTGAAATCAGTGCGCGCTGCGACGAATGGCGTGTGAAATTGTAACTGAATTTATTAGTAATGTGTTCGCGAAATATCAGGTATGCCTTCGCCTTCATAATTTATTAGCGGTCTAACCCACAACTCCGCCTTACAGGTCATGAACTGTCTATTTCAATTCCTTTGTTGTTGTTGCTAGCACAAATGCAAGTGATGTATATTTAAATATGAAAACTATTACTAGATGGCGCCAGCGCCGCCAAGACATAACATTGCGTAGTGTCAAACGTGTGCGCATATGTCATGGTTAGGGAGCCCACAATGCTAAATGTGTAGTCACTCGAGCGTCGTGGGGACCTATTGGACTTTGAAGATTGGATGGTAAGAAGAAAAAAAGGTTATATGAAGTTTTTCATTTCAGCGGTGGGGTGAGCATCTACAGGCGTTTAAAATTTTGTAGGCGCTGTATTTTAAAAAATCCTCCATATAATCGTCAGATTAAGAACCAGCACGATCAGGAATTTAGGCTGAACCGTCTGTATGAAAATCTGACGAGCTCGAGTATTACAAAATGAGAATCGTCAAAAATATTTATTGCATTTTCAAAAAGCTGCCACGAGCTTGCGTTACATCCGAATCGTCTGAATTTTAAATGGGAGCTTAGTTTAGGTTCACTTAACATCCCCTCTGAAAATCTGACGCGCTCGAGTTGTATTTAAAATTTTACCCCCACCCCCGCCAACCCCACCAACCAAACCGTCAGATTAATACATATCCGTTATCAGAGACACGTGGGGTATATACATTGGAAATATCTGACGCACTCAAGTAAATTCAAAAATCCCCTCTTGGGCTCCCCTACCATCAAACACGCTGTAGTGTGTATAATTTTATTTTAAAACTAGTTGGTACCCGCGACTTCGTCCGCGTTGAAAAAGAAAAAAAGTAGCCTATCCTGTGTCCCGTACGTCTAAATGTTTATCTACCAAGTTCCATGAAAATCAGTTAATTCGTTTAAGAGTTATGGAGGAACATACATACATACAGAAAAAATTTTAAAAATGGTCAATTTAGTTTCAGTATCATGTATAGAGCCTATAAACACGATATCTCTGAAAACAAAGTAACTTACTCCATGACCAACCCTTACAGATTTATTATTAGTATTGATTGATGATAATTTAATGTATTTCTAGTTGGCGTTAATCTAAATAAGGATAATATTATATATTTTTTTAGCTTTTTAGGTCACACTATAGCTTTAAAGCCTTCCTCGATAAATCAGTAGTTCCTGAGATTAATGCGTACAACCAAACAAACAAACGAACAATTAGCTTTCTCTGGTCCTTCTCCATATAAACTTTCAGTGTATCAAATGTCACCCTCTCCGTTCGAACAATTTTCTTAAAATTGGAACCAAAGATTTCGCTTCGCGTATTTAATATAGACTTTAATAAAGTATTTGGGTGCTAAATAGGTTACTTGAAATTCAATGTGACTATATTGAACTTACTTATAATGAAGCATTTTACATCTTACGTAGCATTTTGCTGGCGTGCACTTACACACAAGTAAAAAAACGTTTAGTTATAATTTAGTTATGTATATATAGTTATAGTATATACGACCTTGTCCCACGAGGCAAACTAGGTAAACGAAAAAGCCTCGAAATATGCATAAAAAAAGTCAAACAATACAAACGAGATAATTCAAATATACCAAAAACAGGTAAAATCAAACACTCTCAAAGGCTTACTAAGGTGAGCCAAATTAAATTATCCAAGTTGTTCTTACTATACCCTACCCCACAAAGTACCTAACCAAAAAGTCTTTTGTTCTTCGTGTTCCATAAATTAAGCCGAAGAAAGTTGCCGAGACGAGACTGCGGCGGAATAGTTGAAACAAAAACACTTCTCTTTTAATTAAGATCTCTTGCATAATTGCAATGTGGTCCAACTAGGAAAAGAATGGACTTGCAATCCAGTAGCAGAAACATCGCGTAAAGGCACAATTTGAATGCACGCGAATGCCCGAGTGTTTCAACCGAGCACGAATTACCACAAATCCTCAATTATAACTGACAAGCGTCTTGCCCCGGATTTGCGCGGTTGTTTTTTAATATCGTACCTTCATTGAGCTTAAAACAAATCAAATTGGTAATCGATTTAAAATACGTGTACATTGTTTAAGCCTTAATATAAAAAGGTACATTAAACTATTATATAAAACTAGCTGGCGCCCGCGACTTCGTCCGCGTTGAAAAAGAAAAAGTAGCCTATCCTGTGTCCCGTACGTCTAAATGTTTATCTACCAAGTTTCATGAAAATCAGTTGATTCGTTTAAGAGTTATAGAGGAACATACATACTTACATACATACATACAGAAAAAAATTGTAAAAATGGTCAATTTAGTTTCAGTATCATGTATAGAGCCTATAAACACGATATCTCCGAAAACAAAGTAAATTACTCCATGACCGACCCTGACAGATTTATTATTAGTATTGATATATTAAAATGTGAAGTAAACCCTTTTATAGTTAAGTGATCCATTTATCTGATTTGTTTGTGAACCGATTTTATCCTGTTTTTAAGTTATTATCTCTTATAAATATGTACATTATTACTATAGTATTTTATAGTAGACAATCGTAGATATTTGATAAAATTTTGATAAAATCAAAATCGTAGATATTTGATAAAATAAACTCAAAAGTATTTGCGGTTTATACTCGAATAAACCCGTCGAAACAGTCTAGTACATTAATGAAATTCAAATTGGGTCCCCAGACAATAACTTCCCAGACACCGGCCAGCATAATGTGTTTACATTTTCATGCCATCATCGTCACGTAGGCTGACGTAAAATAAAAGCTTGTGTAATTTATTTTCAGATATAAATACACATATAAATATATATATATATATTAAAAGATTTTGTTACTTTTTTAGATGATAAAAAGCAGGAGATAGACTGATGTTGCACTAATTGGATATTTTTAATTCTAAACACAAGCAGAATCACGAAGACCCCTTGGATGAGTGGTTTGGGTACCTACTTGCTTTAGGGTCCCAGGTTCGATTCCAAATCCAGACCAAAGTTGGCTCTGGTCTGGATTTGGAAAGTAGTGGCAAGGCACACTGCATTTAACGTAGAAGGAACAGCTCGCTTCTGGACCTATATTTCTATATTCCCTAAAGAGAATATCCTTATCCTGACTTCCTCTCTAATATTATAAATGTGAAAGTATATATGTCTGTCTACTTTTTTTTTCACGCCTTAAGTATTCAACCGATCATCATAAAATTTTGCATACACGTTGACCAAAATACATAGGGTACTTTTCATCCCCCAAAAATAGATCACCCAAAAATAAAACTAACACCCGGCCAGTGTTATAGCAACAAGTCAAACATTATATTGCTTACTTTTTATTTTTCAACGCAGACGAAGCCGCGGTCACTAGCTAGTATCTCTATATTCCCTATCCTATTCCTACCTAAACAGCCATTAATATTATATCAAAACGTTCTCAAATCTACAAACTTGTTGAGGTATAGTGTTACAGAGCCATGGAGACATTGTGATCTGTTACTCGTGGACATGTTAGGAAGATTATGACGACTCCCTTGACAGGGAATTGTTTTCCCAGACCAATGTTATGGGGTAATTGAATAAAAAATGCTGAAACCATACATAATAATATTTTTTTGTATTTTTTCTTGTATAGGGAGTAATTTTCTGTAATAGTTTGATGAGAAAAGTATTAAGAAAAATCATATATTTTTGCCTTTATGCAAAAATCATTTTATTGGCTTTATATATTGATAAAGGCCAAATTTTTAAATATAAAATCAAAAATATTTTCCAACTCTCACCTTAAAAGGATTTACGTGCAATCTAAATTTAAATCTTTAACGGTACACTAGAAACTTGAAATTTAAAATGAGATATCTGCCGCTATTTTACCATTGGAAACATTAATTTCCGCTTTCGCTAACTTATACGCCATACAGCAAACCGCAGTCTTCCACAACGGAAGTCTGCAGAAGTAGAACAACTGAGTACCGGTAGGAAGTAGTGTCGAATGGAAAATCGCTATGAAGACGATAATATCCGCTTTGTACATCGGAACTAAAGATATTATTTATAGCTTTTGTCTATGGCTCCTTTTTCTTAGGTGTTAAAATATTTATACAACCTTTATTTTGAACATTTATATCTAAAATGTATTTCTTTACTGTTTTCTCCCTTAAGGTTTATTGTTATGTCAAGAATATAATTCACAATAAAATAAAACAGAAGCCACAGCAAAGAATGATTCAAGGGTTGTGTAATGAAATTCGAATGAACAGGAAACATTAGCAATCTGTTGACCCTTGTTTTATCCTTTCATCGGACAGGGTCCTGTAACAAATAGGTACTGGTTCGCGATCCGAGACCATTTGTCTTAACCGAAAGTACAAATGCCTTTCTCACATTTATCTACCTCTTCGATAATGATAAAACACAATGTTACCCATGTATCAATCTATAATATAAAAATGTTAAGTTGGTTTGTGTAAGCTTCAAAAACTCGAGAATGGGTAGACCGATTTTAATTCGCTGTAAGTTGTTGAGAGGGTGTTTTTGAGCAATAACTATTTTATAATAGTACAGTATAATAACAGACTAATTTGAACTCTATTAACAATGTAAATAGACTTAGATGGAACCAAAATCGCAACGCGGACGATCGCAAAGCAGCGCCGTGTATCATCTTTGCAGTATTCATGAGATTAGCCATTTATCTGGCCCCTGCCCGTGTCTGCTGCAAATTTAATCCGAACCGTGATGCGTTCAAGTGTGCACTCTAACACCACGTAATTGCGATACTTATCTATTGTTCAACGTAGACAGAATTCTAAGCGAAGTTTAGATTGCGAATCATAGAACATATAGTCGCTAATAATGTCGCTTGTTAGATAAGATGACTGTATAAACTTGGACGGCTTTTTGTTCACAAAATACATTTTTGCTTCCAATTTTTATCACCAATATGACCCAATAATCAAATAACACTGGGATTCGTAGTCATTCGGGTAGCACAACTGGTGGTAGTACACCATGGAATAACTTCTTACAAAAGACCACCATGGAATAACAAATGTGTGCTGTTGTGTTTCGGTGAGTGAGTAAGGAATGCTAGAGCCTATTTCCTTATACCTTCCTAATCCTTAATCGTATCCTTATCCTTAGGCTTGCTTGTGTTATAAGTGAAGGTAACCACCTACCTGATTCAAGTAGACCATTAGCCAGTCTGATGACATTTACATAAAAAAATATACTCGTATGAAGTAACTTTTGGCATATTTTTTAATGTAATTCAAAATTGAATGTGTCTCCTTTGAAATTTAATCATCATTACTAATAATAAATCTGTAAGGGTTAGTCATGGAGTAAGTTACTTTGTTTTCAGAGATATCGTGTTTATAGGCTCTATACATGATACTGAAACTGAATTGACGATTTTTAGATTTTTTTCTGTATGTAAACTGACGGACTCATAAACTGCATCAAAGTTCAGGATTACTTTGAAATGATTTTTTTTAATAAGTATGCAAACTTTTTAGATTAAATTATATAAATATGGAGAGACTGGCTCTTAATCTTAAAAAAAAGCAAAATTTAAAAATAGAACTGCAGTAAAACAAATGAATATAGCCGGGAAAAGAAAATTTACTCGTAGTATCAGATTTGCGTGTTATTTAAAGCAAAGTTTTAAATTGATTCGCATTGATTTTTTATTGAATTATTGTTACCAGCAGAATTGTAGGGTTAGTTTTTTAACTCATCGAGAGTTTTTGAACCATAATATGGATTCTTCGTCCGAACAAGCGGCTCAAATTGTAGCACTGGTGCGGGAGGGCTTGGATCAACGAACGATTGGTAGAAATTTAAATTTAAACCAGTCTACGGTTTCTAGAATATACAGAAGGTTTGTGGAGACAGGTTCTTACAGAAGGAGACGTGGTACAGGCAGGACTCGAGCAACCACCGGTCGTGATGACCGATTTATTGTTACAACTTCCCTGCGAAATCGTTTCCTCACATCAATTAACATCAAAAAAGGAGCTTAATGAAGTGCGTGGAGTAAATGTGAGTGCACGAACAATAAGAAGAAGGTTAAAGGAAGCGGATAACATCCCTTTTAGACCAGCAAATGGTCCAAATTTGTCTGTAGCTCACAGACAAGCTCGCTTAAGATTTGCGCGTGATCACCTAAATTGGACAGAAGAGCAATGGGCCTCCGTATTGTTCACGGACGAGTGTAGGATATGATTATATGGTGCAGATGGTCGCAGAAGAGTCTATCATCGACGTGGGGAGTGATATGCTCAAAGTTGCATTGAGGAGCGTGTTCCTTTTGGAGGTGGTTCGTGTATGGTCTGGGGTGGCATATCGATGAACGGGCGAACAGAACTTGTGTTCATAGACATGGTCCGTCAAAACGGTAATAGAGGGGGTTTGACTGCACATCGCTACTTAACAGAGATCTTAGAAGATCACGTGGTGCCTTACATGGGATTCATAGGCGAAAATTTTACTTTAATGCAGGATAATGCCCGGCCGCACGCTGCTGCACAAGTTCGACAATATTGCAAAGAGGTTGTGATACGTACAATGAATTGGCCAGCACGCAGCCCGGATCTTAATCCCATTGAGCATGTTTGGGACAATATAAAAAGAGCTGTATATGCGAGAAATCCTGTGCCCACGACAGTGGCAGCACTAAGAACAGCACTTTCAGAAGAATGGGACAATATTCCGCAAGATCTTTTAATAACCCTAATAAAATCTATGCGGAACCGATTAGAATCCGTAATAAGGGCACGTGGAGGTAATACACCCTATTAAAACATAAATAAACCCTTGCATAAAGTTTGTGTCTATTGTTAAATCCAATTTTTTTATAAAACCAATTTTCCTAAAATTTCTGTTTTTTCTTCAAAAAAGTCTTAAGGTCCTTTCCAGTACACAAACTTAAACTTAAGGATACGCTGTTTTAAAGTTCACGAACCAATCTAGAGGTTTCAATTTAAATCTGTATAGAAAGTTTGCATACTTGGTTAAAATATTTATTTCAAAGTCGTCTATTACTTTGATGCAGTTTATGAGTCCGCCAGTGTATGTATGTATGTATGTTCCTCCAAAACTCTTAAACGAATTAACTGATTTTCATGAAACTTGTTAAATAAACATTTAGACGTACAGGACACAGGATAGGCTACTTTTTTCTATTTCAACGCGAACGAAGTCGCGGGCACCAGTTAGTTTCAAACGTAAAACTGTTTTGTGTCTCAAATAGGACCTGAAATGGCATGGATTAGAGAAGACAAAGACGGAATCTCAACGGGATTAAATGTTTATCACAATAGAGCTTCCAGAAGTTTGACTTGTGTCCAGTGCAGTTTATGTTAATGTAAACTCAAGTCTAAGTTTTCATGATTCATGTTCTGAAATTAGATTTTTTTTTTAAACCAGATTTTGTGACAAAAAAACTCGCCAAATCTGGTTTAGCTGTTTCGCTGAATAACACGAACAAACTGAACTAAAAATTAAAAAGTGCTAGCAAGACGATGGTGGCGCTGCCACGGCGACAGTCGCTACCAATTTTTTTATATTTTTAGACGATCCCTCGGGAACCCAACATTTTTCCAGAATAAAAGGTATTCTATATGCAGGTTGTTATCTATTTGCGAAATTTCATCTAAATCTGTTGACCAATTTATGCGTGAAAGAGTAACAAACATCCATACATCCATTCTCACAAACTTTCGTTTAGGTAACGAAAGTTTATATTATATTTATGTATATGTCGTGGCCAGATTATAGAATTGTTCACTTTATGAAATGGCCAGATAAAACTGGCCATATCATTAAATAACCAGCGTTTAACTATATATTTTATATAGGTTCCTTCTTTATTTGGTGTTTTTATTAAACTTTTGATATCATGGATACCCTACATTATTGATATGGCCAGTTTCAGCTGGCCATTTCATAAAGTGATCAATTTTGTGCTCTGGCCACGACATATGTAACATAGATAGATAATTATTTAAATTTAGAACGCTAACGTCATTTACGTAGCACTATTACACCCCTTGGGGTAAAGTTACACAACGATATGCAAGGCTAGTGTCCTTTGAGATTGTTATGCACTTAGTTATGTGCTTACTATTTCATTAACTTAATTCAGTTGCTTGAGATGCAGTTTACAAGACTTAATTGCACTTAAATGAAATTCTCAAGTTAAAACCCAGATAACAATTTAATTAAAGTACCAGGAACACAGAGATACTCGTAGCTTTATTTATATCACAATAGACGGAAAACCTAGGCATGAGAATACAACAGAACCGATTGATTAACTTTGAAGCACTCAAGATGAAAATGTCTTTAAAAAAGTGGACATTTTTATAGAAGCTTAACACTAAATAATATAGTTGTATCAAAATAAAAAAAAAGGGTGTGTGTCAGCGCCGACGCACGACTGGAGTATAACTCCTTACGAACGATAAATAAATAATTACATAAATATACTTAATTAAAAAATATTAATTTAATAAATATACTTAATTAAAACATATTAATTTAATAAATATACTTAATTAAAACATATTAATATAATATATTATATGTGTTATATTATAATAATATGTATTGAAGCATTTGTAGCCTGTAACGCGTAACGTGTGACATGTGTCATTTGATTTTATTCCCATAAATATTCATACCCCGGGCTTTAAATATGAAATCGATTCTTAGGAAGTAAAACTGTTATTTACTAAAAAAATTTAATTACTTAATATTTTTTTATATATTACTAGCTGGCGTCCGCGACTTCGTCCGCGTTGAAAAAGAAAAAAGTAGCCTATCTTGTGTCCTGTACGTCTAAATGTTTATCTACCAAGTTTCATGAAAATCAATTAATTTGTTTAAGAGTTATGGAGGAACATATACATACATACATACATACAGAAAAAAATTCTAAAAATCGTCAATTTAGATTCAGTATCATGTATAGAGTCTATAAACACGATATCTCTGAAAACAAAGTAAATTACTCCATGACCGACCCTTACAGATTTATTATTAGTATTGATAAGGTATAGCCTGTAGCAGACACACTGACGTTCCACTTTGAACCTAAAGGCACAAGCTACTCCCGTGTGATATAGGTGCGCTGCCAATCTAATAAGAATAATATACAGGTCGCTGAAGAAGCCCATATTGTAGCGAAACGGAAACATCTTAGAAGCGAGTTTGTTCCCAAGTTCGCCGACGAAGTTTCTACCCATCTTAACTGTGCGTACCGGCTCTTTATAGATGTAATAGGGATGTTTTCTGCATCTATCGCTCGAAGTTTTGTATTAACTTCTAAATAAGATCACAAATGGATACTTCCTTAAGAGGATTATCAAGCTGTGAATTTTCATACAGAAAGAGTTCAACTGACTGCTAGTTTTTTAATATCATACCACCGAATGAATCTTCGCCGACGAAGTTTCTACCCATCCGGACTGTGCGTACCGGCTCTTTATAGATGTAATAGGGATGTTTTCTGCATCTATCGCTCGAAGTTTTGTATTAACTTCTAAATAAGATCACAAATGGATACTTCCTTAAGAGGATTGTCCAGCTGTGAATTTTCATACAGAAAGAGTTCAACTGACTGCTAGTCTTTTAATATCATACCACCGAATGAATCTTCGCCGACGAAGTTTCTACCCATCCGGACTATGTGTACCGGCTCTTTATAGATGTAATAGGGATGTTTTCTGCATCTATCGCTCGAAGTTTTGTATTAACTTCTAAATAAGATCACAAATGGATACTTTCTTAAGAGGATTATCAAGCTGTAAATTTTCATACAAAAGTAATAACGGACTGCTAGTCTTTTAATATCATACCACCGAATGAATCTTCGCCGACGAAGTTTCTACCCATCCGGACTGTGCGTACCGGCTCTTTATAGATGTAATAGGGATGTTTTCTGCATCTATCGCTCGAAATTTTGTATTAACTTCTAAATAAGATCACAAATGGGTACTTTCTTAAGAGGATTATCAAGCTGTGAATTTTCATACAGAAAGAGTTCAACTGACTGCTAGTCTTTAATATCATACCACCGAATGAATCTGAACGAATGAACACCTCTTTTTGAAACGTCACAGAGCACTTTTCAATCAACTTAAGAGCGGGCAAAAGAGAAATAGCCAATCCTAGATTTGAATTTTATCTAAGTAAACAAAGTCTAATTTAATTAATTTTTTTAAATAGATAAATACATTATAAATGAAAGTGACGTCTGTAACAGAAAACATAATATAATGAAATTTTCTCGATAGAAAAAAATCACCAAGTGAGCTATTTTCCATCGATTTTAGTTTTATTTTCAAAATGACACACATTACAAAGCTAAAAGTGTATCAGTAATTTCACTTCACATATTATCTAAGGCTGTATGTAACAATTTTTCATTTGACATTGTAGTTTACGAATAATTAATAATTAATACTTTTGGCACTTATAACATTTTTATTGAGCGAGTTGCGCTATCTTCCGTCGCATGTTGTGCGTAGTTCTACGTATTTTGTGTCACTGTCATGTCCAAGGGGCCACGCGGGTGAAATTACAAATTTTGTTTGCTTTATACCCATTCTTAAGTCGACATAAATAGCAGAAGCTAATACTACATAATAATATGTAAAATAAAATCGTAATAGAGCCCTGTATGTATGTACATTAAATATAAAAAAATATATACACGTCGTTCTTATGTTACCGAGGTCAGAAAATTGATTTTACAATTTATGTCTGTTTGTGCACACTAATCTCAGAAACGGCTTAACCAATTTGAATGCGGTTTTCATTGATGTATTGATGATTTACTAGATTAAATTATATATTACTTTTTATCCTCAAAAAATTATAAGTTATGTAGGATTTTTAAAACGAACTACAGCGCGTGATAAGTTGCGGGCATCAGCTAGTACTACGGAATACCATTATAGTACAAGTAGTACTTAAAAAGGTCATAAAAGGTCTCATAGGAATGTTCAGATAATTTCTCTTAGCAATAGAGTCCAAAATAACACGTTTATTCGGCCTATGAATGCATAAGTGGCTGGCGACGTGCCAGTTTTCCGTATCTACGATTCTCTAATAGATAAATCGGTACGTTGACAAAAGGTAGGTAGATATACTATCTACTAAACACCTAGGTCTGTATCTGTAGTGTATCTTATAGGTAGCAACTATTAGGTAGGTACTATCGCGGTCAATGGAGCAGACCCACTTTTCATACAAATTTGTCTAACGTTGAATTGAGGTTGTCACAGTAACGTAAATGTTAATAATACGAAATACGAGTAGGTATTTGAAGTAGGAACAAAGATAAATACAAAATGTGCACACGAAATTGTTCCTTACAGTGGGACTGTTCCCTTGACCGCGATAGTACATAAATGTTTCTTTTTAGGAAAATTGAGAATTTTGAATCTACGGCCGGCACCGTTTCTTTGTGTTTGGTTTGGGACTTTTCTTCTATTAGAAAAGGCTGAAACAAATGTACATTTGTTTTTAGCCTGTTAATTCACTACATTTTCCTACGAAAAAGCGTAAAACAATAACCGATTAGACATTTTTTTAAAAAAAATTTTTTTTGCGAAAAATGTGAACATTAGAAAAATTTAGTTCGTAATTAAGTAAATGTCATAAGAACTTATTGTGCCATTATAATGTACAAATATTAATACTAGCTGTAGCGCGCGTCTTCGCTCGCATAACTTTATAAAATACTAGTTGGCGCCCGCGACTTCGTCCGCGTTGAAAAAGAAAAAATTAGCCTATCCTGTGTCCTGTACGTCTAAATGCTTATCTACCAAGTTTCATGAAAATCAGTTAATTCGTTTAAGAGTTATGGAGGAACATACATACTTACATACATACAGAAAAAAAATCTAAAAATCGTCAATTTAGTTCAGTATCGTATAGAGCCTATAAACACTATATCTCTGAAAATAAAGTAACTTACTCCATGACCAACCCTTACAGATTTATTATTAGTATTGATATTAGTATAGATAAGATTTATTAAAATTAACAAATTATATTTTACATAAGTACTATATAATTATATATCACAAAATAATTGACAAAAGACTTTCTTATATGATGATGTCATATGAATATTAGAATAACTGATTATTAATAAACTTTAACATTTGAGTATATGTAATAGACATCTGATAAATGAACAAATCTTCAAGTCAAACCTTTCTCAATAAGATAGAACAATAAAAGGAGATATCGTTATACAAATTTATGACCTAGTTAGTTCAAATTAAGGTTCAATTTCAAAGGAAACTTCGATGACCGGATTCGTAGGCTTTGAATTTCAGGACATCTTCAGCACTTGTGATTGATAGAGGTAATAATTATATTTTACGGAGTTTCTGCACTCCTAATACAGAAATGTAACCCTCACATTCATTTCAAACATAGTGCTGAGGGTAAATCTAGACAAATAGCAAACCCGGAGACATTAACAACAGAACTATGTCCTAGGGGTGCCGTATAGTACACCCCCTCTGCACTAATGATGCGCTAGTGGAGAGAACCAGAGAGTTATGATTAAAATGTTCTAGAATCAAAAGCAAAATTTATGTTTTAAATTTAAACACACAACACGTTTGGTCTATCTAGTGGCTAGTAACCCTAGCTGTTAACCGAACGGTCGCGGGTTCGAATCCCGTTAGGGACAAATGTTTATGTGTTAACATTTTACCTTTTTACCTGAGTCATGGATGTTTTGTATTTATAACATATGTATGTATTTACAAAAAAAAATCATGTATGTAGTATATCAACTGTCACCTACCTCGATTATCGCTCTTTTCATTAGTGAAACCTATACGAGTATTATTATTTTACAAGTATCTGAAAATCTTGACATATCTACATTTAAAACTCAAAAATTATTGGACCGATTTTGAAAATTCGTTCACCCACATAAAGCTTATCACAACGAGTAACATTGGATATATTTTATAAAGTTACACGGGCGAAGCCGCGTGCAACAGCTAGTAATTTATAAACCTAGTCTATATAAGAGCTGTTTCTCGCTAACGCTTCAGCTAAATATTAATAAAGTCCAAACTGAACTTTTAGTAAAATACAATATTAATTCGCATGAATTTAATCTAGATTTAATGAACTTTAGAACTGACAAGTTCTATCTGTATTCCAAGATTGTTTGAACAATGTTCAAACTTTCATTGTTATTCCTAATCTTAATATATAGCCCATAGAGTTTAAGATACTTTGTAGATGGTATAATACTACGAGCCTTAGAATGTATCTAATTCACTTTGTAAATGTTCGGTTATTGTAGTCATAGTAGATATTAAACAAAAAACACAAATTTATATATTTTTGATATTTTAATGTTTTAGAGGGACTAAGCTCCCGAATTTTTGTTCTGCAAATTATATACACAATTTTTTCTCTTTTTGTATTAATAAAAACGGATTCAAAATCCGTAGGATGCTTTGTAAGAAGTCAGCTGAGAAACAGACAGAAGCAGACAGTGACTTTACTTTACAATAGTATAGATTTCAAATTCACCCGATTCCATTTAAGATTTGCAAATTCGTTTGAAAGTCACTGGAGCTAAAGTCGTATTTTTTATACTTATAACGAGGCCATTTTGAAGGTTACACAATATCGTTCTTATGTACTTGTAAATAAAGCTCTTTTGGTTGTACAACTCGATTAAATAAACAAAACTCTCACAAGAGATCTTTTCCTCGCTCCTAGTTCGGGAACGTTTGCAATTATCGTTTTGATACGGGTTTGACAGTATTGATCTGTGGAAACGTTTTCCATTTGCGTTCATCAACAGGCAATAAGTAATAACTGCCTAATGACAATAAATTACTGTACCATATAGCAAACCATTATTCAGATGATTAAACAGACCACATTGTATGATTAATTGCCATAATAAGGCCATTCGAAACCGCAGCTGTATTTCACGAAGCAATATTTGTATTGGACTCCATTTGATTCATATATCCCTGGTAGCTTAGTATTAGCTGACAGTAACTTCATGGTAGATGGCTACCGTCATAGATTGCTTTATGTGCGCTGTCGACCTTAGTAAGAATCATGGAGTTTAGAGGTAAGGAGTACCGACTAACATGGGTGTTAAACTGAAAAAAGCATTAAATACTGGTTCAAAAATTGACCAGGGCCCTGATTCTGTAACGCCATTTTACATCGCCATTTAATTTTATTACAGAGCTTAATTGTTACAGAATCAGGGCCCAAATGTCGTAACAATTTAAGGAATTGACGCCATTTCGCAATTCCTTGAAGTAAGGAATCGCGAAATGGCGTTACAGAATCGGGGCCCAGAATGACGCTAGTGTAGCATAGGTGTTTGATATGTTTGGTTTCGTGTTCATGAAACCACCGTAAATAAATTAATGCTAGTAGAGCGCTACGTCCCGATGCTACTACAGCGCCTCCTATTTAATGGTGGCTGACGGACACTTTCTCATGTATAGACTTGGTCCTCCTTGCCTCTTTTCTCCATGGTAGGTATAAAGGATTAGGAGGGAACGGTTCCCCATTTCGAATAGGCTAACTCATTCACTGAAACACGGCACGCCTTTTCCACCTATCTCTACTGAGTATCCCTCTGTTAAGGACAAGTAGAATTTTTATATATGCAGTTATTTCACTGTGTCTATAGTAAGGGGGTGTACCATCGAAATAATATATCTTTGAGCACAATACGCTAGACGTGAGGCTAGACGAGTTGCGAACATTATAACTACAAAATACAAACAAAATACATTTTAGCCCACGATCTTCCAAATATTATAAACTTCCTGGGTAGCAAGTGTCTGCATCGGTGTAGCTAACGTAAAATTAGGTTTTATTTAACTCGTTCAGTAAATAAAAGAACTTCATTATTATTTCAGGCACCGAGGAAATTAACCTGTCGAGATACAAAGAGCTGGGGTAAGTACCAAACGCCTAACTCGATCTCATAGGCCTCTTATATAAATCTTATCCGCATTACACCGCCAACTTTTCGAACAATACCTCGCAAAATACCTGCGAAATTAATTTCGGAAGTGTAATTTAAGGAAGAATATATTGCAAAATGCCTTCTGAAGAGAATTTTATATAAAATATTATAGAGCCTTTTTTGAGTAAGCTTTAATGAAAGCTTTTGTGGTGGTTCTGTTCTCTTGAGGAAAATTTATGCAAAACTTTTGTGCCTATTATGCGCGATGTAAGATGTAATATACATTTAATATTACCGAGAAAGTAACGCTTTTATTGGGAAGTAAAATCTCTGTTTACATACATATCTATATATACTTATAAAAACGTTTGTCCTGATTGACAATCAACGCACTAAACATTCTGCCGTCAGTCGGGATACCTTGTGACTACTTTCAGAAATATTAAAGTCCTACATTTTAAATAGTATTTTGTTATGTAATTATTATACTGTACAGTAGTGAATGTCCTAGCTGAGATGAATAAAAAAAAAAGTACGTTTTTATGTCTTAAATTTATGTTATCAAAGATAGCCCACTATAACGGAACGGAAACGGAATAGTAATGGAAGAAATCATTAATCTCAGGTCCTAAGGTAGTATAAATTTATAGTTAGGTATTTGCTAGTAAGATATAGTTTTGTGAAGCCTCGCTTCCCATCAGTGTTTCCTGAGTTGAAAGTTATGATAAATGTTGCCAGTAACGTATGTAAATTACCCTTTACGGGGAAAATGCAAGTTAAACTTAGGCTATGAAGATTAATGCAACACATTGAAATATTTTTACTGTCAATAGTGAAAAGGCAGGCGTTTTTTGCTTTATATACGAAATATATTCCTTGATTATATTTCAGCAATATAATATTCAACATTAATTAATAACTTGATGGTATCAAATGGAGATACGAGTATCAATGTAAATAGGAATTGTAATTACGAACTAATAAAAGTAATGTAATACAAAAATTATAATCAAGATGTAATCCAAGATTGTTAAAAAACCATTTAAATATAAACCAAAAGGTTATATAAGTAAGTGTAACCTCATGTCACAGGAAATCTGAATAATGTAATAATATAATGTAAAAAATTTACTTACAAAGTAATCAATATCTATGTAAGTTATTACATTACTGCAAATGGAATTACCTTATTGGTAATAACACTAAAAGCTTAAAAGAATTAATTAATTAATGGTGTATTCGTTCAAAAATATAATTGGTTTCACCTATGTTTGCTTATTAGTTATGTGGGCGGTGATGGGTTTAAGGTATTATTTGCACAAACCCATTATTTCGTTGTGACAAAAGCTTACATTATGTATTTTTTGTTGACCGTACCCGCAGACAGACAGCAAATATGGTAACAAATACGCTACTCGTTTTCCATCGCTTCATGTCTATGGAAATAATATGCTTTATTTTATGAACAAGGTTATTAAACTGTTATTTTTTTATATAGTTTTAAATAATAAGGTAGCTTGACGGTGTTCTTTTAATAACTCCCGAGGCACAAACCTTTTCTTTACTGAAAAGACACTTTAAATAATTACAATTAGAACTAATCTATACTAATCATCATCAATCAATACTAATAATAAATCTGTAAGGGTTGGTCATGGAGTAAGTTACTTTGTTTTCAGAGATATCGTGTTTATAGACTCTATACATGATACTGAAACTAAATTGACCATTTTTAGAATTTTTTTTCTGTATGTATGTATGTATGTTCCTTCATAATTCTTAAACGAATTAACTGATTTTCATGAAACTTGGTAGATAAACATTTAGACGTACGGGACACAGGATAGGCTACTTTTTTCTTTTTCAACGCGGACGAAGTCGCGGGCGCCAGCTAGTATACATATAAAGCTGAAGAGTTTGTTTGTTCGTTTGGTTGTACGCGCTAATCTCAGGAACTACTGGTTGGAATTGAAAAATTCTTTTTGTGTTGGATAGTCCATTTATCGAGGAAGACTATAGGCTATAGAGAACGCGGACGAAGTCGCGGGCACCGGCTAGTATTATATATGCGAAAGTGAGTACGTTTGTTTGTTACTTACGGTTTCACGTCAAAACTATTCAACCAGAGCCCATTCCTTCCTTATCCTTTAATAAGGGATATCCCTAATCCTTATTTGGTTTACAACGCATTTGCATCACCTATGGCGTTGCTTGTGTTGTACCTACGGCGACCGTAGCCATCTACCATCAAGTGGACCGTCACCGTCAGCCTGACTGTCGACTTTAACATAAAAAACGATCATAATTAAGTTTTGCATGCACGTTGTAACAGAGAATTTATCCAGAAAAAAGTGCAGTTCCCGAGGGATCATAAAAAAATTAACGAATAACAAAATTATTGTTGCAACAAAGATTGAATTTAAGATAAAGCAAGGCAAAATTTCAAGCAGGCAGAGATACACAGACACATATTAAGTCAAACTTAACCCCTCTTTTACGTCGGGCATCGGGGGTTAAAAATACATTTGCATCTTTTCCTATAACCATATGTCATTGCTGAAATTTGGACTTACACTTCGCTGCTTAAAAACTAAAGGGCAACAAATCAAAATTACACTTTTTACAGGAGAGCTAATCGAAAAAAAATTTTTTTTTGTCTATTTTTATCTTATTAGATATATATCAAACTAGTGGGTGCTTGCGACTTCGTCCGCATCCAATTTTTTTTACATACAAACCATCCCTGATTATCCCTCTATCCATAAATGAAGACAGAATTAAAATCGGTCCAGCCGTTTAGGAGGAGTTCAGTGACATACGCACAGAAGAAATATATATATAAAGATATATGCATATTATACATCGTTAGAAGCGTATTTTTAAGTAGCATTAAATGTTTAAGTACTTTTATAATAAACTGTATACTAGAAGAGATATGTTACTTTTGAATATATATATATAATAATTATCAAAATATACTAAATATGGAATAAAACAACCATGTCTTTTTGCAACATACAATATGAAGGATTGTGATTTTATTCTTGCAATAAAAATATTTCTGGATTTTTTTCGTTTTATGGCCCTTTACTCGTAGTTTTTAAGCAGCGACTTGTGAGCTCTGTACAAGATAAGGGAATATAAATGCTGAAAACATATTTCAGATGCGACGCAGACTGAGCATACGGCTTTTAACGAGTTTTTTTTTTTGTTTTTCTCCCGTGGAAGACCATTAATCATCGGATCGCATTCAGTTCGTTGATTCGCTTCGCGCGCCAAAAAAAAATTGATTGACCTTTTTCAACCGCACATTTCAAATTTATGTTTTACTGGTACCTACCAAAATTATTAAATAATATTTCACTTCGGGCCTCTTTGCACCATCTGTCAAGTAGGCTAACCGTCATTTAAAGTCACCTGTCACCGGGAATAATTTAGCTGTGATATACCTTGTTTGTACGGTGTCCCAAACATTAAAAAGAAAATAATTAAAAAAAATCTCCTATCGAAGGATGCCACTAAACCGAGTGCATAATTCAATAAAACAGAAAATAATTTCTAAAAGTAACTAATCAACACGTTACTTGTAGTTGGTGAAAGAGGCCTTTAGTTTAAGAGCGGGTATAAAGAGAAATAACCAATCCTAGATTTGAATTTTATCTAAGTAAACAAAGTCTAATTTAATAAAAAAAATTAAATTGATAAATACATTATAAATGAAAGTGACGACTGTAACAGAAAACATAATATAATGAAATTTTGTCGATAGAAAAAAATCACCAAGTGAGCTCTCATCTCCATAGATTTTAGTTTTATTTTCAAAATGACACACATTACAAAGCTAAAAGTGTATCAGTAATTTCACTGCACATTATCTAAGCCTGCGTGTAACAATTTTTCATTTGACTTTGTAGTTTACGAATAATTAATATTTAATTCTTTTGGCACTTATAACATTTTTATTGAGCGAGATGCGCTATCTTCCGTCGCATGTTGTGCGTAGTTCTACGTATTTTGTGTCACTGTCATGTCCAAGGGGCCACGCGGGTGAAATTACAAATTTTGTTTGCTTTATACGCACTCTTAATAATAAATAATCCCAATAAAGCAGCGAACACATGGAAACAGTCCCTTCAAATCAAATCAAAATATTTATCAATTAGGTTTCTACAAGAAACTCTCATATCGTCATTATAAATTTATATTACCAGGGTTTCGGAAGAACCTTCATACTAGTGAACCGTCAATTATCGACGCCAAAATAAGAAAAATTTACACACATAGAAAATTGCCTTCAAAAATCAGCGCTCAAAAAGAAATTTTAATGATATCATATTATTTTGATGCCCTTTAGCTATCAAGTGGTTTAATTAAATTTTTGGGATAACAAAATCGGGGGATAAAAACTGTAGCTGTAGAACTCCCCTGATATTGTTATGTCAGTTTTCTGAATGCCCTCTCCAATATTTATTTCAAACTTTATTTTTATAAATCAATCAATACTAATAATAAATCTGTAAGGGTTGGTCATGGAGTAAGTTACTTTGTTTTCAGAGATATCGTGTTTATAGGCTCTACACATGATACTGAAACTAAATTAACGATTTTTGGAATTTTTTTCTGTATGTATGTATGTATGTATGTATGTATGTTCCTCCATAACTCTTAAACGAATTAATTGATTTTCATGAAACTTGGTAAATAAACATTTAGACGTACAGGACACAGGATAGGCTACTTTTTCTTTTTCAACGCGGACGAAGTCGCGGGCGCCAGCTACTTAAAAATCAAATAAATATGGAAGCAAATTGAAAGATGTATCAAGTCAAAAAATAAAATATTATACAACTAGGAACATACGAGTAGGTACATGAACTTGTTCACAATCAACTCTAAAACCCTAGAACGAAAACTTTTATAAAATTTGCTCACAATAGCAAGAACATAACGTTGCGGTTTGAGACGTTAAATGCGAGACTATTTTTAAAGATTTCACGAGTCGTCTCACTCCGGCGACGACTTGACGTTTTAATACTATCGCTTTGAAAATTTTAGTTTTGTGACTCCTTTTAAGCATGGTCTTTTGATTGCAAATTGTGAAAATGTGCTACTATTTAACAGGATTTTTTTACAAGCAGTTACAGGACTAATAAATATAGAACATAATTATACAGAGCTACAAGCAATAATTTATTGTACAAATGCCTTTAGGTATAACCAGTGCATATTTAGTTTTGACATAGGGTCTGAGACGAGAATATTGATGAAATAACTCGTTTATAAATTAAAAATCATTATAATTTTATGAAATTTGTAAATATTAAATAATGGAAGACTCGCGGAGCAAAGGAACTTCGTAGTCAACCTTCATTATGCATAAAATATATTTTCCCAAAAAAAATTCCTTTTTCGGCTTACATTTGTTTACTTTTCACCTTTCCGTTGGACCCTTAGTAATAGATTCCTGCAAACAAAACAGGTGTGGACAAGAATATATTTACCTTATACCGTTTTCATATACCTGTGCTGTCATGTCAACCTGATGTTTTAAAAGTTTTTTCCGAAAAATTCCGTGAGAGGTGCCCTGGTTTCTCATGCATCGTTATAATCAAATTTGGTCAAATTCACACCTCAGAAATTACTTCATAAATTTACGTCCTTAGTTGGGATAGATTCTGTGAAAACGCATTGATTTTTCAGAATACGCAATGATTAAACAGAATTTTGCAGCACCTGTGCCTTTGCTTGTATTAAAAAAAAGGGCTACAGTTACCTAAACACAAGCAACGTCATACCTTAGGGTTGCTATCAAAGGTTTAAATCGAGAGATGCGGCATTACTAGCGAAACTGTGTTACAAAATACAACACATTATACTAAAGACAAAAGTATAAAATACATATACTTTTGTCTACACACTTTTAAACACAGACAACACATTCCTTACTTCAAACGTGACTGTGACGATAGCGACGCTCTCAACAAGCGACCGTCACTCACTGTAGCTGGCGTGCAACTGTAGTTGGGTTGAGCGCCTGCGCTAACCCCATTGTAAAGAATTTTCGGTGTGTTTTTAGTATGGCGCGAGGAGATTACGCCGCATCTTTCGATTTAAATCTTTGGTTGCTATACATATAGTCGGGCCGGCACATTTCATTCGGCAATGTCTACCGCCCGGCTATGCCGGCCCGACTATATAATGTATAGCAACCCTTAGGATAACTTATGCCTCTAGTGTCAACCTGTCTGCCGAAGAGAAAATAGATAATGAGAAAACAAATATGTAGGGTTAGCTTTCTTTTTGCGGTCTAATCTCCTTGAGATTGTGAACAACAACAAAGAGAAAACGTGACGAGTACTTAATAACGCATCGTTTTAAAATAGATCAACCCAGTTATGGCCATGAGCGACGTGACGTCACGCATGAGTGCTGATCAAACGCGATTAGTTGCCGAAGCGTGCATGGGCGGGACACTTCGGCGAGCAAATGTCTCTTTAAAGTGTATCCTAGTTTTTGGATTCAATTTATTATTTACTAGCTTATTATCTGCTCGCGACTTCGTACTCTATGTAGGAGTTTTTGAAAATCCCACAGGAACCTGAATTTTTTTAGGATAAAAAGTATCCTATATGTTAATCCAG
Organism: Synanthedon formicaeformis; assembly: GCA_945859745.1. Taxonomy (NCBI): domain Eukaryota; kingdom Metazoa; phylum Arthropoda; class Insecta; order Lepidoptera; family Sesiidae; genus Synanthedon; species Synanthedon formicaeformis. The sequence goes on from OX243972.1 coordinate 7,711,863, forward strand.
GTAATACTCATATGTGTGTACTTTGGTGTCTTCCAAATTCGTTCAACCGTTTTAAGGTGACTAAGTAACAAACACACATACATCCAAAAATACAAACTTACCTATGCATTTATCTCTATAAGTACTCGTATAAAAATTTCGTGTCACATGTTCCTCCGCGATGAACTACTGAACCGATTTTGATTAAACTTTGTAACTATATGTAATATGGTGCAACTTAAAAGATAGGATAGTTTTTATTTTTAACCCGGGCGAAGCCGGGAGCGGGCCACTAGTAATATTTAATTAGTAACCCGATCGCAGCGCCACCTATCGGGCCCCTGCCTCGGACAGCAACATAAATGCAAATTTAATTATGATTTTGAATTTTTAATATTAGTTAAGAATATAAACTCCAGCACCCGTTATTACCAGGCTTGTATAGCAATATTATTGCTTATACTATCTTAAAGATAAGCCCAAGTGAGCTGAATACCACTTCCCCGAGTAGCAATTATGTTGATAATTAAATTAGCGTTATCACGATCTGGGAGCCAACTTAAATTTTATTACGGTACTAAAATTATCAAAATTATACTTGAATTCAGATCTGTAACTATTTTAATACTAGCTCTTGCCCCCGCCTTCGTCTTTTTCTTAGATGTTAAAACATTTATTTAATCTTAATTGCTCAGATATTTTTGTTAGGCATTGAATATTTCATTTTTATATTAAAATGATCTTTCGAGAGCAGTAGGTACTTTTTTCTGGTTAAAATACTACCCGTATGTTCATTTCCGTAATTTATGAAGTTATATTTATAATTTTTAATTTGCAATAATTGCACCTATTTGAAGCCGATGACGAGTCGCAAGTTATATAAAAAACACACATTAGAAGTCGCGAGAAAAAATTATTAGGTATATAATAAAATGGCGACCGTTCAGTTTACCATTAAAAAAACTCTCCACAAAATACAAGTTTTCATGAAAACAATAAAATTTACTCTAACTTTAGCTCGTAATTATTACATAGAAGAGAAATATCTCGAAATGGCTGACATTACAAGAACTCTTCATTTAAATGCGGCACGGAGAACTTCGTACTTTGTTGATATCTTAGTAGCCGTAACAAAAGCCAGTGCTTTTGACAGTCGACGAAATTCCTGCATTTTGTACTCTGTAACAAACAATAAATAAATAAATGAGAACAGGAAATAGCATAAAAGGAAACTCGTGTCCTGTGTCCAGTAGGAGCACTGGGAGAAATGAGTACATTTGTCTCCGAACAACTGAGCACTTCGTGTGATTAATGAGAGAACGACAAAAACTGTATAACTTTATTCATACGGCGTACTTCCCGTTTAGTTCTGTTTTCCTGGTTCTTTGAAATGTTCGTATTGCTTCATTTACTAGCGACCTGCAACCGGTTTCGCACATGCATTTCTTCTGCAAATTTATGCCTAAACAAACAAACCTTCTTGTTTATCGCTCTTTCCATTAGTGAAAGCCGTGTTTAAAATAAGTTAACGGAGAAACAACAGACTTTGTCAAAAGTAGAATGATTAGGATTGATTTAAGGCGAGGCAGAAAAGCGTTATTTTCGTCGCCTAGTTTAACTTCTTAGAGTAAAATCACAAGTTAGATAAAAATACAGTGCATAATAGACTATATGGAAAAAAGTTAGAATCGGGCAGATTTATCAAAAAAAATCACTTTCTGAAGAAAAAAAAATTTGTAAAATACTGCTAAAAAAACTAACAGTAATCACAATTTTCTATGACAATTACTTTGGTTTTTAGTCTTATTTTAGCTTACTTTCTACACTAAAGTTTGCTAAAAACCTTCCAATTTGGTTATCTCCGAAGAGCTACAAAAATTTGTTGCGCAATATTGCACCTTAATTCATAGGATATTAGGTTGCGGACATTTTGGTAAAAATTGTGTTCGATCTGAGACAAGGACTAACGTCCTTGTCTTAAAAAAAAATCCAATCTTTTTCCAACCTCAATTAATATTTGAAAATAAAAATCAGCCTATTCAAATCTTGCGCTGAGCAACACATTTCATTTTTAAGATAAAGATATACATACTAATATTAAACATAAAAAACTTGTATTTTTATTTGTAACGAATAAACTCATAAATTACTGGACCGGTTGTAAAAACTGTTTCACCTATAGAAAGCTTATCAGCGAATAACGTCAGCCATATTTTATAAACTTACGCGGACGAAATCGCATGCAACAGCTAGTATATTATATATAGATATACTATAGAATTCAATTGGATTTTAACGTAATGCGGATCGATGAAATACTCATATCAGTTTTACAGTCACTGGTTTGGAAGTCAATCTGAACACGTGCTGAACAGGAAACTCAAAAACAGCGTTGAAAAAGTTAGGAAATGAAATATCCGAGTATACTCGTATGAGGAGAACGTAAAGAAAACGCAACGCTGGAGAAAGTTTGAACTAGGAGAGAACTTTGTTACTAAAAATTCACTATTGACGTTCTGAGTCAGAAAATCTCACACGAAGTCCGTAATTTTATGACTGCAGTGAAAAGTCAAGATTTCTGAGTATTTCCCAAAAGCTAAAAATTTTAACAACTACTTACGATTTTGTTATGAATTTTTTGGATTTGCGTTTTTGAAGTTTAAACCTTAAGAGTGCGTAAAATAAAGCAAACAAAATTTGTAATTTCACCCGCGTGGCCCCTTGGACATGACAGTGACACAAAATACGTAGAACTACGCACAACATGCGACGGAAGATAAAATGTTATAAGTGCCAAAAGTATTAAATATTAATTATTCGTAAACTACATGCAAATGAAAAATTGTTACACACAGCCTTAGATAATATGTAAAGTGAAATTACTGATACACTTTTAGCTTTATAATGTGTGTCATTATGAAAATAAAACTAAAATCGATGGAAATGAGAGTTCACTTGGTGATTTTTTTCTATCGAGAAAATTTCATTATATTGTGTTTTCTGTCCGAGTCTTCACTTTCATTTATAATGTATTTATCTATTTTGAAAAAGTTTTTAAATTTTACTTTGTTTACTTAGATAAAATTCAATTCAAAGGATTGGCTATTTCTCTTTATACGCGCCCTTAAGAATCGATTTTCACATATAAGCCGGGGGAATGAAAATTTATGGGAGTAAAATCAAATGTCACACGTTACAGGCTACAATATTTTTCAATACATATTGATATAATATAACATATAATGTATTATATTAATATGTTTTAATTATATTTATTAAATTATTTACATACATACATACATACATACATACATACATACATACATACATACATACATACATACATACATACATACATACATACATACATACATACATACATACATACATACATACATACATACATGTAATTAATATTTATATAATCAAAATTATTTTGGATTAAAATTAAATATAGAAACAGAAAATATACGCCTGCTTTTAATGTTAAAATTAATGTATATTTTTAGCGCGTTCAAAAGTGTCCCAGTCCACAAAATCGGACGTTTTCCAAGACAGTCCGGAGTCCTTTTGAAGGAATGTAAATATTGACTTGTTAAATTATTTCGGCGCTACGGTCTAGTAAAAATGAGCGCCGAAACGAAATCAATAAATTCTGTTTACAATGTAAATATTTTATCTCAGTTTTGTCAGCCTGTTTAGCATCTTAAGGTTATTTGATGGTTTTTAATAGACTTGTATATAATTTTATACTATCTGGTACCCGCGACTCATAGTGCGAATAACATATCATCAATACTAATAATAAATCTGTAAGGGTTGGTCATGGAGTAAGTTACTTTGTTTTCAGAGATATCGTGTTTATAGGCTCTATACATGATACTGAAACTAAATTGACCATTTTTAGAATTTTTTTCTGTATGTATGTATGTATGTTCCTCTGTAACTCTTAAACGAATCAACTGATTTTCATGAAACTTGGTAGATAAACATTTAGACGTACGGGACACAGGATAGGCTACTTTTTTTTCAACGCGGACGAAATCGCGGGCGCCAGCTAGTATTGAAATATAATAGTGATAAAAGTGTTGAGATTGTTATATTAAAAACAGAAATGTACCGGTTTATAATGAAAAAAAAAGTCGAAATGGCGATACAACTCCGACGCGTTTACTTGGAGGGTCCGTGCCGAAAACCTAACGATGCTAATAAAAATGTACCTTTTTCATGCTTGCCTGGTACTATAAAACGACATTTACACTTTTTTTAACTTTTCGTCTTTTTCAATTTTCTGAAATTTAGAAGAAAATTTGCTTGTTTGTCATAAAAATATCATATATCCCTGGGGTTACGTATTTAACTTAGTTGCAGCCTACAAACTCTTCTAATGGAACTGTCCACCCGTACATCACACGAAAATTAAAAAAAAAATAACACTAAAAAAGCTTCTGATTTCAGAAGCCATTAAAGCAGAGGTAGTTCCATTGTTTTCATTTTTAATTAAACTTGCTACGCCGAGCGCTACGGTGCTACGGTGCTACGGCTGCGGTTACGCGCGTAGCTCACCTCTACGAGAATAGCTACGAATCAGCTAACCTCGTTTGTGAATCTAGAACAAAAGGCTTAACGCATGAGTTGTGATCTTTCCACATTACGTAAACTCGGAAAGAGGTCGGCTTTGGAAATAAAGAACGCAATTAGTGTTATGCGTTCAATTCTATTGCTATATGTTTTTTTTTCTAGCCTTTAAAGGCATTATTCGCCCGCGTTTCTATTTAATACGACTTCGTCCACGCCCTCATTTAGATGTTCAATTTTCAATGCTCGTATATTTTTGTCAGGTGTTGAATTTTTTATTACGTTACGTAATAATTTATTACGTGTTGAATTTTTTAGATGGGATCTTAGGAATCGTACTTTTTCTGGATAAAAGGTAGTATTTATCTTTTTCTTTTTTATCCCTGATAACGTGCATGAAAAATTTCACGATGATTAGTTGAGTAATTAAGGCTTGAAAGAGTAACCAATAAACAAATAAACTCACTCGCATTTATGTTATAATATTCGGTAGAATTAGAATAGCCAGAAATGAAATATTTGTAATTTGTTGAGGAACGTATCCTTTCTTTTTCTGTTTCTATCTACAGTTATGCCAAACTTTTGGAGTTTCACAGGCACAAGAATTTCACAAGAAAATAACTGATTATAATTGAAGGTTTACTTGAAGTGAATATATTTATTGAATGCAAGGATGCAATTAGCAACATTCTGAAACATCCGTGTCATTGGATGTCATTGGTGTCATTTCAAAGGTTAATTGAAATCAAGCAAAACAAACCTCAACTGCGATGTAAATAAAGCTCAAAATAGGACTGTTAGAGTGACGTTTTATTATTGCTTGCACACAGAGAGATATGGAAAGATCTGCATCCGATTCTCGGTTATTTATGCAAAACAATCGAGTGCATAATTTATGAACACGGTTGAACCGCCGCCGCATCTGTTACATTTTCCGTTCGTAACGAGCTTTATTCCCTTACCAAACTTTCAACTCGAATCGACACCGAATGTGTATAGTGAGATATCACACTTGTCTATCTATCTTTACATATATATTTCTTCTGTGCGTGTGTATGTCACTGAACTCCTCCTAAACGGCTAAACTGATTTTAATTCTGTCTTCACTTATGGATAGAGGGATAATCAGGAATGGATTGTATGTAAAAAAAATTGGTCGCGGATGAAGTCGCGGGCACCCACTAGTATATATATAAAATTCTCGTACCACAGTGCTGTAACCAAACTCCTCCGAAACTTGAGAATAGGTCGTAAACTATTTTTTATACCCTTAAGTGATAGGTGTTGTGGCCCACCCCAAAAATTTTTTTAAAAGGCAAAACAACGTTTGCCGCTAGTCAGCTAGTATTTTATGAAAATTTGACAATCTTTTAAAAAATAATTCTTGACAAAGGGGATTGGGTAACTTTGTATGGAGGGTTGGCATCATTTTTTTTTCTAGCGGCCATTGATAAAAACTCTTGTCGTTTAAAGTCCTTGCAAAAATATGTTATAATGTGCAAAAAGAATTACTCCAAACTATATCGAACGAGAGATATAAGGATTTAAAGATACGAATTTTACGCCTGGTTGCTCTTCAAGAACAAGCAATAAAATGAAAAAAAAAATATATATTTTTTTTTTGTATTTTTTAATTTAAAAGTTAATGAAAAAAAGTTACTAATCATCATTTTCTTCGTCAGTAACATCATTTTCTATGTCATTTCTTATTATAGTGTCCAAGAACTGCGCCGGAGGAACTATATCTTGATGTCTTCCCCATCCCATGTACCATATTTTTGACATCACATGGGAACAACAACCTAATGTCCGTTTTCCTACAACACAAGAACAATAGTGCCCTAATAATGCATCAGATCCTTGTAATCCTCGTCCCAAGAGAATATAAACATAATACATGATGTACAGACATGATACATAAGATGATACATGATACATGATGTACAAACCAAAACCCATAAAATCCAATTCAGAAGTAAATCAGTGTCCAGTTAGAAAGGCCAAACTTTATTTTCACAAAAATCACACAAAGTCTAGGAGAGAATGCTAAGTCGTTATGTAAGGTTCAATGAGATAAACAAGTACACATGCATACAACACAATGGTCAAATGGTGAAGTTGTTGCGACGGCCGGCGACGACGGGGGGGTTAGGGAAGGGTTTGGCACCCCCCCTAGGTGGGTCATGACCGTGTAGTGGTGGGGGGGCTTAACCTTCGGCAATCCGGGCGGTTGCAGGGGCCGGTGGGGTCACCGGCCTTTGCTTGGCTGATCGGATTGTCGCTAGGGAACAAAGAAGACCCACGTGCGTGTGCTCCGAGCGGGCTCCGATCATCGGAGCTCGTGGCGGAGCAACAGTTTGGAGGCTCCAACTGTCCGTTGGAGCTTCACCGGTCACCGCTCGCTGAGCCGAGGAACCGTACTCGGCCCACGCGGGTGTAGGCCGGTGAGAGATGGCACCCCCGGTCTTTGTGCGTCGGACCGAGGTATGGGTCTCGGTTCTGCGAACGAAGACCGGCGCGGGTCGCAGCGGGCGGATTCTCTCGGATAGCTCTGTCGCTCAGTGGTAGTTGGGCAACGCACGCGAAGACGGAGCTCTACGGCAGGGTAGGACCGTCTGGCAGAGTACTGCAATCGCGGCTTTGTGGAGGGCGGTGAAGACCCGGTAGCGCAGCCGGCCTAGTAACCATCCTCTGCGGTTCTCGTTCGGAAGAGTGAACACCCGGACTCGCCACCCGGCCTAGTAACTCTTCCGACGATATCACGAGGTGAAGCCTGTCTCGGGCTGCCGCGATTGATGTGGAAATGTCAGGCGGAAACCCCCTTTGGGCCGCCCACCCTTAATGCCGTAGAGATGAGCGGCCACACGAGCAGGGGTTTTCCGAGAGTTTCAGGTGGAAGCGGCCTCCAACTCTGCTGTAGGTTGTGCCGCAGAGAAGAGGTTATGGGGTGCTTCATGAGTGAAGCCCCTCGCTGACTGCCTGCTGCGAGAGGTGGAGAATAGGCAGCCTGTGCCGCTTCGCCCAGGGGCGGCGGACATGGGGTCGTCCGCCGTCATCACAACACTGGGCAACGAGGGGTTTCCGGGTTCCGTCTCTTCACGGCGCGGAGGTTACACTCCGCGCCTTATCGAGGTGGAGCCCGCAAATGTGCGGGCCTCGTCTGGCGGGGGGACACCGTAGCGTGTTAAAACGTCCCCTGACCCCCGCCCATAGACGGCGTGAAGAAAAACCGCGGGGTTTTAGTGGGTAGAAGTCCCACATACCCCACCGATCTCCCCATGGTCGGTGGTGATCTGATTCGCAGATTTCCTCGCGTTATAAAAAAAAGGGAGCGGTTGGGCTGAACCATTCGTCGATTTGGGACTTTTGTGAACGTGAATCTATTTCTAGGAAGCGTTTTGTATCAATAACTGTTAAATTATGTATTTTTTACATCGAAGTAGTGTACATAGACGATTATAATCGAAGTAGTGTATATAGACGAAGTAGTGATTTAAGTAATATATAAAGCCAAATATCTCAGTTTCGATGTAATTTAGCGGTATAGTTCCATAATAATAAATGCTACTTTCGAACTGATTTTTCAAATTATGCTACTTTTATGAGTGGCCGCCAAAGTTGAAAATGATGCCAACTTTACCCAAACCCCTTTATTAGTCGATTGGTTGAGGTTGTTGCTTAGCGCTCTGTCACAGGAGTCCCGGGTTCTATTCTCTGCTGGAGCAACATTGGAAATGAATTTTTCAAAATGGCTCAGATCTGGCTTTTTAAGACATAAGAGCACAGCGAAATAACAGTATGTGTGCTTTTGTGTTTCTGTGAGTGTATAAGATATACCAGAGCTCATTTTCCCTATTATTTCCAAATTTCTTATCGTAAGTTTGGCAGCACACTTGCAGCATATTCGTATGTGGCGTTGTTTGTGTTATAAGTGACGGTAGCCACGTATCAACTGTTTGTCTAACGACCGTTTAAGAAAACGACAATGGTTGGACCAATTTGAAAAATATTTTTGTTTATTTTATTTTATTTATATTAGGGAAACATACATTATACACGGAAACACATTATACACATATATACAAGAAAAACATAAATCAGCAAATAAGTTTCCACTAAATTTATAACTAAAACATATTATAAATTACAAGTCATTTAAGAATATTGTTTTCAAATATTTGTCGAGGAATAGTCTATGAAGACAAAAATTGGAAAAATTGCCTTGAAAGACGTAAAAACTCATTTTTCTTTTCATTATTCGTTTCATTAAAAGAAGGCAGCTTTTAATCATTTTCAAATTATCAAATAGGCAGGCTAAAGAGCCTGCCTGCCGGCATTTGCATTAAAATAAAAACTTAATTTATAATTACAAAACTTTTATTCCGGTATTTTATTTATTCCAGTAATACTTAAAGCAGTACAATAGTAAAGGATTGCAGTTCGCGATTGTGGCCGGATCTGTGTCGAGTAGGTACTCCGGTTGCGTTTTGAAACCGCTCGAGTACAATGATACTATTCGAATGGCCGCGCAAAGAGGTGGCTTTGTTCCTTCCAACATTTTCCACGGTGCCTTTTATTATATACGTAACTCTAACTACGCCCTCAAATATATATTTTTGCAAGTTTGCTTGTGTGCTTGCAACCACCACAGGTGTTGCTTGTGTTAATGGCTTACCATAGTAGACACACATTTCCAAAAGACCAGTCAATTTTGAAAAGTTCATTTCCAAAGTTGACCATGCCAGGTATCGAACCCGGGACCCTTGAGAAGGAGCGTTAAGGCAAACACTCTAACCACTCATCTATAGGGCTCGTCAACTTTCTATGAGCCTGTGATTTTATGTGTTAGAACTTGGTTTGAACACAGTTTGTCAAAAGTTCACAATGAAAGAGGAAGCGTTCACAATGCGCGACCAATGTCATCGAGGAACTGACTTCGTTTCTAATTTTATTTCCGTCTTTCGCGACACCCAAGTTTCTTACAATATTTCCGTGAGTAATAAAATGAGTTAAAGGTTCAGCGGCGTTTCAAACTTTGAAGCCAAAAGCCACGCAGTATACATAAGGATACTCGTAGGTACTGCGTGAGCAGAATGATATTCTATGGTTCATCAAGGCAGAAATAGCGGTTCAACCATTTTCCTGTATCATAGACAAGAGAATTCAAAAGTTATTACGCTATTCAAAATGAAAAATATTTTGAAAGAATAATTTTCGAACGCCGCCAGCGATAGGCAGTTTATTTTCGTAGAAAGAGTTACGCCCAGTCGGCGTTTCGTTTCGACAGGCCGCGTTATTGAATGAATACTTTATTAAAATCGAGCCAAAGTGTTCGACGTCAAAGCAATTCTGCACACTATACACAAAGTGAAAAATAATAGGTCAGGAAACGACAAAATAAGGGGAAAAAATGCAATAAAATAACGAAAAAAATCTTAATAAGTATCATGGTTTTGGTGTTGGTACAAACCCACTGTTAAAAATAACATTATATGACGACAAGTCTTTGAATCTTATCTTGAAAGTTATCTTTGAATAAACCCTCTACAAAGTCAATTTCGCCCGTAAGAAAACTGTGAATTCTTTGATAACTGGCATTGAGTTGGACATGTAAGGAAGACCATATATAAAGGGACATGTATTGCCGGACCGGACATTACCCTCGCCGGACCGGATGTGAGACTATAGTGTTGTTTTGTGAAATAAGAGTGAAATAGTGCATTTCAAGCTCCCAACAGGAAATTGCACTTTTGCTCTAGAAACCTTTTTGGAACGCCTGGAGTCATTTTGTCAATAGTTGGAGGTTATCAAGCGCAGGTCTCAAAAAACAATGTTATAAATTGAAAATTATTTAATTTTATTCCTAGAAATATTTATATTCTTTCTTAATTTTTTTAAAATATATAAAAATACATACATATTATCAATACATAATAAAATCGTAAACGAGCAGGGTCTGTCAAATAAATATATAGTTTTTTGAATTTTTGTCTGTGCGTTCGAGTACGCTAATCTCAGAAATGACTCAAGTGTGTGTAAGTAATTCGACATTTTCCTCTTCTATAAAGGTTTTGGGATTTTTTCTAGAGTATCACAATGTATATATGAGAAAAAAACCTTCTCATTAACTACACCTGTTTCGAAGTAGGATAATTAAGGGTAAAAGGGCCCTTAATTAATGGAGTATCTTTACGGAGGGACCATTGCACGATTGCTGATTCCATTACATTAGGATAGCAGGAAACTTCTCCGAGACTATTAGTTCCATTTGATTGTACGTATACATTATTTGACGCCATTTTGAAAGACGAGAGGTTTCCAAGATGGCGTCTTTGTGTGATATCGAATATAGAGATTTCTAATATAAGGTTTTGGTAATCAATCAATACTAATAATAAATCTGTAAATGTAGGTATTGTATGTATGTATGTATGTATGTATGTATGTATGTATGTATGTATGTTCCTCCATAACTCTTAAACGAATTAACTGATTTTCATTAAACTTGGTAGATAAACATTTAGACGTACAGAACACAGGATAGGCTACTTTTTTCTTTTTCAATGTGGACGAAGTCGCGGGCGCCAGCTAGTATTAAAATAAAATTTAAGGCGGGGTCAAATTTGAACCAATAATCTGTTTTCGAGGCCAGTAATTAAATAAATATGTACTATTATTAGTATCAAACTTATGTAGAGACTATAAATAACTTTGTATATCCATTTAATGATTTAATAACCAATTTTTTTACATAATTAGGTATTTATGTCAAGCTAAAACATTGACCACAAGGGGATTCGGACGCCTAATAATAGACAGTTATTTTGGACTTGAGTTTATTTTAGAGTATACGTTCATCAATAATAATAAATCTGTAAGTGTATGTATTGTATGTATGTATGTTCCTCCATAACTCTTAAACGAATTAACTGATTATCATGAAACTTGGTACATAAACATTTAGACGTACAGGACACAGGATAGGCTACTTTTTTCTTTTGCAACGGACGAAATCGTGGGCACCAGCTAGTCTGAAAATTAATTTTAATTTTAGTTTCTTTTCCTTTTTTTGGAATTTGCACAATAGAACCTTGCTAATATAAGAGAAGCAATTGAAACTATAGGTACTATAGTTACAAGTCCGGCAGTAACAATATCAACATGAAATAATTGCAAGTGTGCAGTTGTGTTTCGGTGAGAGAGCAAGGAATGCCAAAACCCTTCCTTCCTACTTCCTATCATATGGGTCGGCGCCGACCGACGGAGTGGCGGTGAAGAGACTAAAGCGCTATCAATTGAAAATCGACTTTAGTTTCTTTAGCTGAAGGTTCACCGCGCGCCGCTCGACCGCGCTTTCGCTCGCCGTCATTTTATTTCAATGTACCAAATACAGTCGTATTCAGGAACACTTTAGGTTGAATTTAAATTGTTACTAAATTAGCCTCTTCGCTGCCACTCCGTCCGTCGGCGCTGACCCTATATCGGAAGTGCACTTGTAGAACCTGTCTCTTTGTTTGTATTATAGACTACGGTAGCCACCTCTACCATCAAGTGGACCGTCAGCCTGTCTTTCGAGCTTAACATTTGAAAAAATCGAGGCTTACAAAGAATTTCTTGCCTATTACTATTATGAAACGCCACATCATAGGGTATAAATGTGTCATGTCATGGTTCCGAACAAAATCGAACATTGACGAATATTGTTTATTGATTCTATACAATTCCTTCTTCTCAGGTCAAGGGTATTAGTGAACCACAAATAACTGCTTACATAAAAATAACAACGGAATATACCTACTCATGCACAATTTTTAAATAAACTTATATGACTATAGTAATAGAAAATCAATCAATGTCACTTTCATCTACTGATTCGATCACATTCAAAATTAAAATGTTTTCCAATTCAACTTTTTTATTATAATTTATTTCAACTTTTTTTAACAGTTATTATAATTTATTTGTACTGTACTGATAATTATAATGATCGAAGGTCTTGAAAATTATAATGGATAGTACCTATTTAATGTTAGACTAAGGGCCTCTTTCACAAACTAAATGTAAAGTGTTGATTAGTTACTTTTAGAAATCATTTTCTGTTTTATTGAATTATGCACTCGGTTTACTGCATCATTCGATTGGCGATTTTTTTTTATTATTTTCTATTTAATGTTTGGGAAGTTATCGCACAAATAAAGGTCAGCTCCATTATTCCCCGGTTACCGGTGACTTTAAATGACAGTTTGGCCTAATTGACGTTTGTGAAAGAGGCGCTAAGTATCTATATATATTATATAACAAAACTGGCTGGTGTCCGCGACTCTGTCTGCGTTGAAACATAACAAATATAACACCTGAGGAAATATATGAGTAAAAGGCCTGACATCTTTATAGCTATGTCGACGACGGTGGCGAGCGATCATTTTTTTAATATTTTTAGACGATCCCTCGGGAACCTAACATTTTTTCACGATAAAAAGTATCCTATATAATAATCCGAAAGCCGTTTTTGCGTGAAAGAGTCACAAACATCCATCCTCACAAACTTTCGCATATTTATAATATTAGTAGGATAGTCGCTCTCCGCTTGTTTTTTCCCGGAGCAGCGGGTATAAAATTATAAGATACTAGGCTATTGAACGCGACTTCGTCTGCGTAACTATATAAAATAGCCTATGTTACTCATCAATAATGTACGACTAGCTTTCTATATGTAGTTTTTGAGGTCCAGTAGTTTTTTAGTTTATTCGTTAAAACACAAAAATACTTAAATGAATATAAAAATATAAATAAAATCGGACGAAGCAGTTGGACCACGAGGTCGGAGGGATAAAAATAAATAAAATAAAACTATGATTCGTAATAAGGCTAACCTCTAAAATTTCGTCTTTAATGAATTTTCGTTATACGTTGTTTGTAACTGTGCAATTTTATATATAATTTACGATGCATGATGCATCTATTATGTAACTGTCGACCCTCGGTAAGCGTTTAACCTTTTCCACAAAGACGAAATAATGGTGTGTGTACACTGACCATATTGCTTGTACATAAAAAATAAAACAAGCAAGGACCTTAAGACCTAAACAAATACATTTGCGGCTCCAACTCCCAAAATACACAAAACCTTTTTGTGTTTTATTTCAGAAGTAGATACATTAAAACTTTAATAAAATTATAATAATGCGAAAAGAACAAAGTAAAAGACTTGATCAAAGCACTTATTTGATATTTATTTTTACTTATTAACCTAATTTTACCTCGCATCGGTACGAACCCTTTAGGCAACGCTATATTTTATGACTTTTTGTTTGTCCCTTGCTAGGCAACGCCACATTTTATGACATTTTGTTTATCTATTGATAGGCAACGCTACATTGTATGACATTTTGTTTATCCATTGATAGGCAACGCTACATTTTATGACATTTTGTTTATCCATTGACAGGCAGCGTTACATTTTATGACATTTTGTTTATCTATTGATAGGCAACGCTACATTGTATGACATTTTGTTTATCCATTGATAGGCAACGCTACATTTTATGACATTTTGTTTGTCCATTGACAGGCAGCGCTACATTTTATGACATTTTGTTTATCCATTGATAAGCAACGCTACATTTTATTACATTTTGTTTATCCATTGATAGGCAACGTTACATTTTGACATTGTGTTTGTATTTTACTGGGCAACGCTTTTTTCAACTCATGACTATTGACGAAATGGCGTAGCCATTAATCTCACTAATTAAGACGATCCCTCGAAAATGTCCTAGTACATCCTTCTCTGTATCCCAAAATTTCATAATGATCGGTTGAGTTGCTAAGGCATACAGCTTAACAAACAAACAAACTCACTTTCGCATTTGTAATATTAATCTATATCTATACTAATTTTATATACCGATTTTGAAAACAATTTCACCAGTAAAAAGCTACTTTATCAGCAAATAATATAGGCTATATTTTATAGTTACGCGGGCGAAGTCGCGTGCAACAGCTAATCTATACTTATATTATAAAGAGGAAGGATTTGATTGTTTGTTTGTTTGCATTGAATAGGCTCCGAAACTACTGGACTGATTTGAAAAATTCTTTCACTATTGGGAAGCTATAGGTATTATCAGCGAATAACATAGACTATATTTTATAAAGTTACGCGAGCGCAGTCGCGTGCAACAGCTAATTAGGAATTAGGATATAATTTCGATTACTTATAAAAAAAATTGGCTGTTGTATCGCGAAATATGGTGAAATTAAAAGCAGATAAATGTAAAGGAAGTTTCCGAATGACCGATTGTTGTACACAATACGTGCAAGCTGTGTTGGCCAACGTGGCGGTGATCAATCAACGTCTCACTCTCTGGAAATGGAACGGTTTCATTTAATTCAAAGTTTATTGTTGCTTTATTGAGGTTGAGTATCGGTGGGCCTAATCTCGGCTTACGCCAAGCGAAAATGAGAGATGTATCAATGGGCCCTTTCAACTCATTTATTATTTATTGCCTAATGGTTTGGGTAAACTAAAATAAGCGAAAGAGCCTTTTTAAAGCATAAAAAAATGATATTTTTTTACCTAAATAATAATCTTTCAATTTGCTTCCATAGTGAAAGGCAATTCAGAAAACTGATGACAAGTTCGGGGGATTCTCTCTATCGCTTTCTCTCTCTCTCTCTCTCTCTCTCTCTCACCCCCCCCCCCCCCACACACACACACAAACACGTGACACTCTCTTCTATCGGCCCCTCATTATACTGAGGATCCCACCATCTGTAAACCTTAAACGATCTTAACCATCTGTAACCATCTTAAACGAGCTAATATAGCGCTTTCTCTTTTACTCAATTCCATACATAAGACAAGGACAGCAAATCTCGAGTGGACGTATACAATAATAGGTGAACATTCATTCTACGCTACTTAGCTTTGTAAACTATAATAAAACATTATAGTAATACCTACGTACTTACCCACAACCCTACTCTTTTTATTTTCAATCGACTTCCAAAAAGGAGGAGGTTCTCAATTGGACTGTCTTTTTTTTTAATGTTTGTTATAACTTTATAGAAAAGTATAGAAAACAGTATAGAAAAATAAATGATACAATAATAACCATCAAAATAAAATATCCTATAATAACAATCCTATTGATGTCGTCTCAGCTTTCAATCCGCTATAGCTAATCCGTATCCTGAGCTTTTATTAAGAAAAACAAAATCTATTTTTTATTATTTTTATTGAAGAAGCACTCTTGTTTCAAAGTTTTCCCAACAAAGTTCCACCGAGGGGTGAATTCAACAAATATTGACTTTATTTTAATCTGAAATGTATTTTCAGTGCTTGTATGTTTAAAGGTTTATGATTTTCATCTGACAAACTCTTGATAATACGACAAATATTTTTTTTTTTTTATAAAACACAGAAACAAATTGCCAGGCCGTAGATAGGGCGTAGATACATACAGTTGACATATATCTTCAACTAGCTGTTGCTCGCGACTTCGGCCACGTTCAAAATGTTATACAGCCTTTTTCAATAAACGGACCATCCAACACAAAAATAATTTTTCAATTCGAACCAGTAGTTCCTGAGATTATCGCGCAACCAAACAAACTCTTTAGCTTTATCATCATCATCATCAATACTAATAATAAATCTGTAAGTGTAGATATTGTATGTATGTATGTACGTTCCTCCATAACTCTTAAACGAATTAACTGATTTTCATGAAACTTGTTAGATAAACATTTCGACGTACGGGACACAAGATAGGCTACTTTTCTTTTTCAACGCGGACGAAGTCGCGGGTACCTGCTAGTAATATTATAATAGTATAGATTTTTATTTGTCAATAGCCTTAATTGTAACACGGCTTAGCCCTATTTAGTATTGATCTTTTCTTTTATGTAAAGATTTTCAGACAGGCTGATGGTTTATTAGATGGTAGATGGCTACCGTCGCCTATTAACAACGCCTATTAACTATTAATTATATAAACTTAAGTAGAAATAAATATAAACTTACAATAATTATCATTAAGACTTTCACCAACTACAAGTAAAGCGTTGATTAGTTACTTTTAGAAATCATTTTCTGTTATATTGAATTATGCACTCGGTTTACTGCATCATTCGATAGGCGTTTTTTTTTATTATTTTCTATTTAATGTTTGGGACGTTTACCGTACAAACAAAGGTATATCAGCTCCATTATCCCCGGTTATCGGTGACTTTAAATGACAGATTAGCCTACTTGACGTTGGTGAAAGAGGCGCTTAACAAATATAAATATTACTGAAAGTTCTAAGAATAATAAGTTTATATATTATCATTTTGAAATAGTTCTTCCAAGCGGCCATTTCACCTAAAACATACAAAACAGGATATGGCACACAACCTCGCCTGGAAACATTCGAAATGAGATAGCTTATCTGAATTGTCCGTTTTTTTTCCTTTCCGTGATGAGGAGACTTTCGCTCAAAGAAATTTGGATAAAGATCTCTTCAAGAAAGAACGGCATTCATTAAGTTTTTTTTTTTTCACATTTTCCATTTACACATACCTAATACGTATGTAAATTATATATTATTTTATGTCAGCAGACATTATTTTTGTAAACGAAATTATTTTATTTTTGATTTCGTTAACCTAAAAACCTAACCTCCTCGGGAACCTAAGAATTTTTCAAGATAAAAAATGTCCTATGCAATAAACTATTCGTGTGCCAAATTTCATCCAAATCCGTGCAATAGTTTTTTACATGAAAAAGCAACTAAAATACTTATATAAAATATTAGAGTAGGGTAAAAATATTTCTTTTTTGTAAAAAAACTAGTAGTAAATTTATCATCTTATTTTTATAACACTCTTATATTAGAAACTGAAATATTTAATAAGGGAATATACGTTGTTTGAGTTTGAATGCGAACAATAAACGAGCTGTTTCAAAGGCCTATTATTGTATAAGGCAATTGACAGTTTCAGTTAATAAATAATTCTCTAGACGTTCGGAAAGTCTAGGCAGTCCCGTGGCGTACGCAGACTGACTAATTTGAGTAGACAGTTAGCAAAAACATTACCGAGAATAAAGTTTCTTACGAAGAAGAGTAATTAATTCATCGAAATTAGTTAGGAAAACTTCGTAAATGGGAATTTTATATTTAGGCATCTATTTTGTTTTTTTGGCAGACAGCTTGACCCACAGAACAAGGTTTAAGAAACTCCTTGTTTGTTGCGTTTCTAGATTGGCAGATTCTAGATTGCGTCTATGCGTATTTATTTGGCATTATGTTTGTTCAATTTTAAATTCTATTTATATACCCATAATATTAAAAATCGAGTGAAACGTGACAGACGAGGCGCTTGACTCAGATCTGTGTCAATAACAGACGAGAGATTTGATCCTTTATAATTAAGTGTAATTGTTGTAATTTTATATTTTAAAGATGACAGAAAGAATGGTATCCTGAGTTTCTTTCAGGATTTCTTCTCAGGATCGTCATCTCGGCTGTTTTCCAAAACCCTGTTAAATTTAAATTTATAACGACGATCATAAGAGTTTCTTGGAGAAACCTAATTGATAAATAAATATTTTGATTTGATTTTGGTAACTGGCTACCGTCACCTACTGGCATAAGTCAAGTAAAATATGATGAATGTGCTCTGCCAATTTTATTAAGATAAAGGATAAGGCATTAAGAGCTTGTTCAGATGAGGAGAAATACGCGCGTATTAACTCGCGCGTAAGCGAGATACATGGCGTACAATTATCGCGTTCACATGATACGCCCGAGGGATACGCATGTCATTCGCTAGAATCTCGACTCGCGCGTTGCTCCTTGTTGCGTTCAGTAATCGCGCGAACGCAAGGACGGGTACACGTTCAGATTACATTATTTTATTAGAAGCCGGCCCATGTCACTCGCGCGTGTTTCGCGTTTTGTGAACGCAATCAAGAATAGTCTCGCGCGTATACCCTCGCGCGTAATTCGCCTCATCTGAACAGGGCCTAAGAGGGAATATGGAAATGGACTGTGACATCCATTATTAGGTACTCACTCACCGAATAACCGAAGCACAACAGCACATAAACAGTTATTTTACGGTGATCTTTTGTAAGGTGGTATGGCTACTGTAGCCAAACGGGTTGCCCAAATTATGACTACCAAACGCAATGCACCAAGGTGCACTACTGAAATATTTACAACTAAACTAAAATACATAGTTATAAAAGTCGTTTTATATGAAGCTATTCTAGTAAAAAAAACGCTTTTGCGCCTATAAGCGCCAACAGGCGTACACCTCATGAATAATGGGTCCATTCCCGTAATGTTGTAAAGTCAACATCGTTCACCGAAAATTGGGAAAATTGAATTGCAATATAGACTTTATTGTACTTATTTACAAATAAAACTCATTTTATATACTTTCTTTATTGGCACAAACTAACAGGAACAAAATATGTCGTTAGTCGTTTCATACAATAATATATAAGTACGAGTACATGAAGGATTGAACAATTTAAGCTTTAAATGTAAAAGCTCTTTTAATTTCAATAAATCAGAATTTTTGTATAAGTTTGTGTGTTTTTTTTTAAATGTTTTAAATTTAAATAATATTTTATCAAAAAGTTTTATCAAATTAAATAATAATTTAAAAAATAACTATACATGATATATTATTGAGACATTTATTTAAAACCATTTATTTTTTTTATTTTATTTTAGTGAAGAACATTAATATAATAATAAAACATTAATCCGTATTTTAATATTTAGCAAAAAAAATTAAAAATTAAAATTATTGCATTAAAAGAAAATCTAAAATGTCTGCCCCTGATTTTAAAATAAAGGCTTTTTAAGCTGGCATTATTATTTGTGGTTAAAACGCAAATAAAAATGCGTTTTTAAAATTTCTTGTCTGTCTTTTTGTTTAATTAGCCAGACAAATCTCCCAAACGTCAATTTCGCCATGACCTTGCCAGTTAAGAGCAAGTTCGAGGACTTATTTTTGTCCCCCAAGCGTTTAGATGTCCCTTGGCAATCTCTAGTTTATATTGGGTTGACCAAAAAGTCTGTCTGGTATCAATTCATAAATGAAATACGTTTTTTTTTATAACAAACTTATCTTGTTCGAATAGTTTTAGGATTCGATTGCCATAAAAGTAAGAATAAGTTTACACTTTTATATAAATAATACAACTTGTGGATTTGTGGATCCCTATCCTATAATTTAAGTATGTAATTAAAATCTGTAGCCCATTTGCAATCTATAAATAGTTATAATTTATATACCTACATGTTTTGTGAACAGTTTTATTTCACCCACTAAGTCAACCAACAATAATACAAAATATCTATGTATATCTATACATAAAGTATACACATACAATTCTTATGTCGGTGCTATAAAGGTGCTAATAAAGGTGTTGTACCTAATATGTCGGTTTCTCCGCTAACTTCTTCTAAACCACCCAACAGATTTTGTTACGGTTTTTACTAATTGAAAAAGCTATAAACAAGTAAGATGTGTAGAAAAATACAACCTTGTGAAGCAGGGGATGGGTCGTTAGTAAGTAAAACATAATATTTTTGTATTGCTAACGCTACTAGATTTGTCTCATTGCCCGAGTGACTAATCTGACTGAATTGTAGCGAACGTTCGACAGAGAGTGTTCCGATAGGTCCTGCACGTATACCCATAATTTCGGCCGCAATTTCTAACCGTGCCTAGGCTTTAGGGGCGCAATGATAACCGCTTATGAAACACGGACACGTACAGTGGCCTCTCTTACTTCGCAACCCTGCATAGGTATTACCTATCCAGTATTACATAACCTGACGTGCATGAGTTTTGTACACGTGAATTGATTCTCTATTATCGTCAATTCACAATTTTGAATTTTATTTATTCTTTCCCCATTTCATGATACATTTCAAAGGAGTATTTGTTTTAATAGTGGCAGGGCCTCAGATTAAATAAGAGTTACGCAGGGTACGCGGCGTTTCGCAAACATTTCACTGTTATTTCACGGATGGTCTTTACAGAAGACCATCAGTGAAATAACAGCATTTATGTTGTGTTTCAGTGAGCGAGTAAAGGATGCCATAGCTCTTTCATCCTTAATCTTACTGTAGTCGACAGCGCACTTTGCAGCCACCTGCCATCAAGTTGACAATCAATCAAGTATAGTATAATACAATATTGATATAATTTAGGCAGTCCATTTTTATACTTAGTTTAAATTTTCTATTTTTTAATCAGGCCAAGCAAGTACCAAATAGTCATTGTTATTAAAAGCAATTAGTTTTGACATGAAAATTTAACTTTAAAACCATCGAAATACTACAATGGAATTTGCGTCACAAATGCCAAAGTGGCACATAAAAAGAACGCCTTTGACAGAATTATGGCGGACTCTTGCCTTCACGCGTCAATTGTAAAAGGTAGTAACGATCAACTTCTACTATTTCATTTTAAACTCTAATGGGTTGACGTAAAGTCACATTTTCTTTAAATTACGTACTTTTATTATTATGTTTGTTTTGTTTTAAATGACAGTTCATGCTCTACGCATATGTCACTTTTAAATGTTACATAAAATTCGTAGTGTTTTGTATGGCACGCGGGTTCCATGTTGTAGTAGTTTGATGTTTAAAACACATAAATAAGGCAGAATACTACAAACATAACACGAAGATATTTCGTGAATGTTTGTCGGGCGGTAACCGAGTGACCTTTTCGCTAGCTATCATAATATTGCGCCGACCGTATTTCGGTATATGTATGAATTCCTTTAGGGGTCGGTCTCGAGAAATATCATCTCCTATATTATGTATATTATGTATGTTATCAAAACTAATACGAGCTATCAATGAAACTCACAACAAACTCGACAATTTAGGCTAAACGTCTTAGTTTTATCTTAGTTTAGTTTGGTATTTTAAATTGATTTTTTATTAATCGACGAAAAAAACGGAGGAGGTTCTCAATTCAACCGTATATATGTTTTTTTTTATTAAGTATTTATCTTCAAATATACAATAGGTATATAGGTACCTAACATAAAACCTACAGTCAATATCAATAATACAATACAACACAATCAATAAGAGATTCACATTTTTCATAATTATATAGTATATAACTTTTTAATGGGTAGTATTTAAATGCATATCAAAAAAAGGACTTTTTGTATACAAAAATAATCCGAATTCACATCAAAATTACTGATTGCACAGCAAAATACTCAGCTCTAAATATGTAGTGCTGATGTATATTTTCGAATTATCTGCAGTACTAGTTTTGTTAACATTTAGTTTATTTGTAGTAAAATAAGTTATTTGATGTAAAAAGGTATATAAATGATGAAAATAAATTGATAGGTGATTATTTTATTTGATGTGCAATTAATAATTTCCCCTTTTTAATTATAGGTAATTTTTAGAAATAGTCATCAACTACATATTATATTTACTGATTTATCAAAGCACAATCAAAACTACTAAGGCTTAAATTTGTATTGAAATTTGTAACTTAGCTTTATTTTATAACATAGATAATCATCTGTTATGATAAAGATTTTTGAAAATTTCAACACGATAACCAAGCAATATAAGCAAGCAATTTATTTGTACATAATCGAAGTGAAATATTCCCGAAGCTCTCCCATGGTACCGTGGTCGGGTAAAAATGTAAATTGTCGCTCACATTTCAAAGCTTAGCGTACGATGCCCGTGTTCGCATGCATATTTTACATAATATAACACGTGTCGATGAGAATATTTGCATATATTAAAGTGTATTGGCATCTCCACAGGGAAATCTGCGTATTGCTTATAACCTAGTAACTTTTCTAAATACATATTTCCATTTTTATGTCGATTAAGAGGGAAGAACAGTACGTACTCCTGTTTTTCCACTTCTAAATATTTTCCAATCTCTATGATTTTTTTGTATGTCATTGATACAATGAACTTATTCGACTTTTACGATTTCTTTATGGCCATTAAACAAATCAAAATAGTCGAATAAGTCATAAACGGTAAGTGACAGAAAAAAAATATTAAACATGAAAGATAGGAAATTTATTTATCTACAATAAAGGTTAATACCATTTTGGGCCTCAAGTGCACTGTTATGGAGATATAGGCCGAAACGGTTTTTATCAAAATGGCGGCACTTCCGCCCGCCTAATTTGCAAGGATTTTGTGCATTTAGGGTTTTGTACGTGATAAGTCTGAATCTCCTCATTTCTTATTCAAAATTTCGAACTAGCAATGTAATCCCGAGCAAAACCTTCTCCATAGCTCGTTGAACGACTTTTAGGTTTCTTACAAGGCTCATAGTTAGAGATGCCATATGGCATCATTGGTAACACACATTGGTCGGAAACTTAAGGCACTGAGGCACTTTAAGGCATTGAGGCACTTTAAGGTACTGAGGAATTTCGCTGAGGATTCGCTGAGGCGATGATGACGAAATACTATTCACTCAATTTTGCTCAACAATAAGAATACGAAGATTTGTGGTGTGTAATAAAATTAGGTTTACTCCGCACACATTCTTCTCAACAATGGTAAAAGACGCTGAAAGTAATATATCTTTTGTGGAGCAGAGAGGCTTCGCTCTCGGAGGGCGGACGCTCTGATTGATGGTTGAAATAACTTTGCACACGATTTAACCTTGTAATGTTTGCTTTTTATGTTTGTAAACGAAAAATAATGTGCTTCTTAAGAATGTAAGAACATGAGTAATTTATTACAATCTCATATCATATTTCATCTTTAACGAGAACATTTAACATTCTAATAAAATAGTATAATATTTTAACAAGTAGGATAAAATTTTAATTCATCTATATCTACGAGTATATAATATTATACTGCGCCGATTTTAAAAATTAATACTAAAATTAAAATACTTAATACTAAACTTTTCTGAAAAAATTCTTAAGACAAGGACTAACCTCAGACCGAACAAATGACCGCAACCTAATATCCTATGAATTAAGGTGCAATATTATGCAACAAATTTTTGTAGCTCTTCGGAGATAACCGAACAGAGTTAAAATTGGAAGGTTTTTCTTAAATATTGTATAAAATATGAAAAAAGAAATAAAAGTAGCCGATTCAAACTTTAGTGTAGAACGTAAGTTAATTAATAAGCCTAAAAACAAAAGTAGTTGTCACGGAAAACTTTTAGTACTGTGAACAGTAAGTTTTTTTAGTAGTATTTACAAAATTTTTTTCTCAAAAAATTGATTATTTTTTTATAAATCTGCCCGATTCAAACTTTTTTCCATATAGTCTATTATGCACTGTATTTTTATCTAACTTGTGATTTTACTCTAAGAAGTCAAACTAGGCGACGAAAATAATGCTTTTCTGATAAGTCCTCGCCTTAACACGCGAACTTCCCCACAGGACCAAAGATAGGTCTTGGATTATAAACCATTATAAGAAAACTATTTCTTGGAACAGAAATATTGTGGCAAGTTATGCCTCTCACGCCTACAAATTCCCATATGGGTAATTTCATATCTATTCCTCTCTTTACCTGTAATCCTAGCACCTATTTATACCTATGAGTCTCACTTTCACGGACGAATGCGCGACCGCCTCCCCAATTAGCGCAGCAGACGGAAAATTAGCCCAGCATGTTACTAAACGCACCAGTAAATTAGCAATGTTAATAAGTGTGAAGGAGAAGCATGTGTTGGGAACTCATATTGTTCATGGAAAATTCAAATAAACTTCAAAGAGATTGTATAAGATTTTTTTAAATATTTTTATTAGTAGCGAGAAACAGACATGACGGATTTATAATATGAAGAGATTAAAGTTAATAATATCAGTATTGTAATGGATCAGAAAAGTTTGTCCAAAATCATACAGGTGATTTTCATGCCAAGATGATGGCACAAGATACCAACAGAATTCTGAAAACAATTATAGCTAAGGTTGACTGTCCCATACAAACATTTTGGATGGCTTTTTTTTTTTTTTTTTTTTTATTAGAGATGGGTTTGCTCTTGGCCAACAACCAGCTGAGTAGCATGGATGAGGCCTAAGATGGAGCGAGCTCACCCAGAAGATGCCTATTCACTCGAACTTTGAATAGATTAGGGTTATATAGGCTCGGAAATACAGACGCCGGCAGGGAGTTCCAAACCTTGGCAGTGCGCATTATAAAGGATGTTTCAAAGCGTTTGGTCCGAAAATGAGGGATTTCGACAAGATGAGGATGGTAATCAGCCGTACGTCTGTGTGTCCGATGGAAGAAAGGGGAAGGCGGTATGAGCTCATGTAACTCCTGAGCACACTCTCCGAAGTACATCTTATAAAAAACACATAGACTGGCAATTTTGCGTCTATGTGCCAGGCTGTGCATCTTAGATTTTAAAAGAGTACTTTTGCCTATGAGTCTCCTAGCTCTGCGTTCCACTGAGTCGAGTGCGGCAAGTTGGTATTTGGCTGAGCCATCCCAGAGGTGAGAGCAATACTCCATGCAAGATCGGACTTGCGCCTTATACAAAGATAAGAGCTGTCCAGGCGTAAAGTATCGCTTCACCTTGTTTAGGATGCTCAGCTTTTTGGCTGCTGTTTGGGCTTTGGACTCAATAGATGTGCCGAAGTTGAGATTAGAGCTCAACCTCATGCCAAGAAGTTCGAGATTATTGGCAACAGGTACAGATGCACCTCGGAAGGTTGGAGCCAAGTCGAAAGGGCTCCTTTTAGCTGAAAACAAACACGCTTGCGTTTTGGTGGCGTTAAAACTAACCAGGTTCCTGTCACCCCACTGGGATATAAGACCCAAGGTAGAATCAATTCGCTCAACCATTGCCTCCCTCTCAGAATTAATTTCATCGCGACTAGCCCCTGCAGTGGACAGATATCTCTCCATGACTGTGCTATCATCTGCGTACGCAACTACTCCTGGAAGAAGCAGATCATTTATGTGTAGCAGGAAAAGAGTCGCAGAGAGAACAGATCCCTGAGGAACACCGGCATTAATAGCCATGAGATCTGAGGAGCAGCCATCAATGACTACTCGAATCGACCTTTCACTCAGGAAATCAGAAATCCAGCTACAGAGGCCAGAGGGGATGCCGTATGTTGGAAGCTTGCTTAGCAAACTTGCATGCCAAACCCTGTCAAAAGCCTTTGATATATCAAGAGACACAGCGAGAGCCTCGCCATGTCTCTCGATGGCTTCACCCCAGTAGTGCGTGACATACACAAGAAGATCCCCAGTTGAACGTCCTTGGCGAAAGCCATATTGACGATCACTGAGTAGGTCATTAGCTTCAAGATATGCTATCAGCTTACTGTTCAGTACTCTCTCCATAACCTTGCAGAGTATGGAAGTGATGGCGATTGGTCGGTAATTACAGGGGTCGGCACGACTTCCCTTTTTAGGCACTGGTTGTACATTGGCAAGCTTCCAGGATGCCGGTACGGTATTTGTTTTGAGAGAGAGACGGTACAAGCGTGTAAGCACAGGAGACAATTCAGGACCACAGTGCTTCAAGACCCTTGCAGGTATGCCATCAGGCCCACTGGCTTTGTTTACATCAAGGCTCTGTAGCGCTCTTCGAACCTCTTTGTTGTGAATTGAGACCTCCGGCATTGAAAAGTCACAACGAGGTAATGGTGGTGGTGGTTGAGAGCTCGTGACGAGGCATGAGTTAGAGGCAAATTGAGAAGCAAAAAGATTTGCTTTCTCAATCGCAGAGTGAGCCAGAGAGCCATCTGGCTTCAGTAAGGGAGGAAGAGTTGGACGGCAGAAATTAGATTCAATAGACTTCGACAAAGACCAGAATTGCTTACTACCGGGAGGGTAGGCTGCTAACCTGGCTCCCACCCGACCAATATGGTCGAAACGAGCCTTGCGGAATACCTTCTTGCACGACTTGGCAGCGGAGTTGAATGTTCTCTTCTCTGAGCGAATCTTTCGATCCCCACGCATGTGGTCGCGAGCATGAACCCAGGCACGGTAGGCAGACTCTTTACGGTCTGCAGCTCTTGCGCAGTCTGCATTGTACCATGGCCGGGTTTTAAGACCAAGCGGGATATCGGAGAATGGAATGAAATATTCCATTCCCTGTTGTATCACATTAGCAATTGCATTAGCAGAGAGTGAGGGATCTCCCAAAGGAAAGCACATCTGATGCCAAGGATAAGATGCTGGACTAAAGACGAAAATAAAAATTACTAAATAACAAAATACAACCAAATCCTTTTCAATATTAATATTGAGTCTTTTTTGTTATTTTATTATTATTCACTAGCTGGCGCCCGCGACTTCGTCCGCGTTGAAAAAGAAAAAAAGTAGCCTATCCTGTGTCCTGTACGTCTACATGTTTATCTACCAAGTTTCATGAAAATCAGTTAATTTGTTTAAGAGTTATGGAGGAACAGTACATACAATACCTACACTTACAGATTTATTATTAGTTGATTGATTATTGTATTTAAAAACAGTTTTTAAAGTTCGTCATAATTAGCTATGGATAATTATCTGAAATAAATTATTATATTCATGATAACAAATGCAAATTGAATAAACTGTACAATCTTCACTTGTACTTTAAAATTAATTTCTTAAAATTATCTATTAGGTATATATGTATACCTCTATGCCAAACTCCAGCAGACTGATTTTTGGGCTATGTCGATCAGTGGTTCAGAATTAGATACTGAAAAAGATTTATAAATGTAGGTATAATGGTGACAGACGAGACTCGCAAATCACTATGAA
Source organism: Synanthedon formicaeformis (assembly GCA_945859745.1). NCBI lineage: Eukaryota > Metazoa > Arthropoda > Insecta > Lepidoptera > Sesiidae > Synanthedon > Synanthedon formicaeformis. The sequence continues at coordinate 7,739,184 of OX243972.1, forward strand.
AGCTCAATCAATCACGTACAAATCAAATACGGATCGCTACGCGTTGTGGAAAAGATAAATTGTTATATATATTATTATGTACACGTTGAAAACGTGTAATAATATTGAAAAAATAATAATAATAATTTCAATTTATTAAAACACTTATTTAAGTCACCGAAGGTTAAGGTGTTACGAAGTTCACCGGGTCATATGACCCAGTAAACTTCGTAACACCTTAAAATGATTTCATTGTAACTCTTCATAAAGGGATTATCAATCCTCTAATTTTAGACGAGTCCTTTGGATGAGTGGTTAGGTTGCTTGCCTTAACGCTCTGTTCAAGGGTACCCGGGTTCGATTCTTGGCAGGGTCAACTTTAGAAATGAACTTTTCAAAGTTAGCTCTGGTCTGGATCTGTAAACTAGTAGCAGGACACACTGCGTTTCGCAGTCATTTGGGCAACCCGTCTGGTGGCAGTAATCATGGTCCCCGAACAGAATACCAACGTGAATTAACAGCACATGTGCTGTTGTGTTTCGGTGAGTGAATAAGGATTGCCAGCCCCCATTTTACTATCCCTCCCTTATCCCTTATCCTTAATCCTAATACGAGTACTATGGTCGGCAGCGCGCTTGCAGCACTTGTGGCATTAGTTAAGAGCGGGTATAAAGAGAAATAGCCAATCCTAGATTTGAATTTTATCTAAGTAAACAAAGTCTAATTTAATTTTTTTTTTAAATAGATAAATACATTATAAATGAAAGTGACGACTACAACAGAAAACATAATATAATGAAATTTTCTCGATAGAAAAAAATCACCAAGTGAGCTCTCATTTCCATCGATTTTAGTTTTATTTTCAAAATAACACACATTACAAAGCTAAAAGTGTATCAGTAATTTCACTTCACATATTATCTAAGGCTGTATGTAACAATTTTTCATTTGACTTTGTAGTTTACGAATAATTAATATTTAATACTTTTGGCACTTATAACGTTTTTATTGAGCGAGATGCGCTATCTTCCGTCGCATGTTGTGCGTAGTTCTACGTATTTTGTGTCACTGTCATGTCCAAGGGGCCACGCGGGTTAAATTACAAATTTTGTTTGCTTTATACGCACTCTTAAGGAACTTCTCCACAGACTAGTCTTAATAAAGAAATAATATAAGCATAAAATAGTATAAAACATTTCACAAAGTCGCTTCCCGCCGTCCTGTCCCTTTGAATGTACGCTTATTAGATCTTTTAAACTACGCAACAGATTTTAATGCGGTTTTCACTAATAGAAAAACGAGGAAGGTTAATACGACATATAATTTACAGAAAAAAATTGCTCGCTAAGTAGTTACAGTTATTTTTTTTTTTTAGTATCGTGCACAAGTTATGCGTAGCACGTTATTTGATGTACGTGACGATACATATTGAGCAGCTTATGTCTACCTACCTACGAGTACAGACCATTACCCGCGATACGTGGAACAAATTTGTGGAACATTTCAAATTCCATGGGGGCGTTTTTTTCACTTTCAAAAACGTAGTCTCATTTATTTATCTCGTATGTAAAGTCGGGGTACGAAAACCTTCGTCAATTTTGAAACTAAAGCACTAATCGGAGTACTGACAGACGTTTGAAATGAAGTTTTGGCATGACTGACAATTGCCCTGGTGCAAGCAAATATCGACTTTAAGGTGACTTACATTTTCTTACCCCGACTGTTCTTTAACAATTTTATTTATTTGATTTCAGAACTACAACATGGTTTTTCGCTACTCGCCGACGCTGTACGCGCTACTGCTCGTGCTAACAACTGCATACGGACAGACGGGTATGATCTATTATATTATTCTTATAGGTATTTATAGTAACATATTCAATAATAGTAATAATTCTGCTTTATCTGCCGACATTCTCAAAACATTTTCCTTTTACAAAGAAAAAATTAAACTCAAAAAGAATTCTTCTTTATAAATAACAAAATACAGCTCAAATTTCAGAAACTGAACCGCCTACGACGACATCCACCAAGTCTTCAGTGACTACGTCTATAGTGACTTCAACAAGTACTTTGGCATGGGAGGCTGAAACGTTAAATGAGGGTCAAGCGATACAGAAAGCGCTTTTATATCTTCTGCAACATCGCCAACCGGATTGGGGCTGGGGGAATGATACGCATCACGTGATGCTTACATTGCAGGTAAGACACATTCCTGAAGATTCATGGTTGATTTCCTTACAATGTCCTTACCTTGTCCTTACATTGTCTTTACACTGTCCTTACATTGTCTTTACACTGTCCTTACACGTCTCCTCACAACTAAACGTGGAAGCTGGATACATGCGATGAAATAATATGTAAAATTGAAATATATTTAATTTTTACACCCATGTACTTGTATGTAAACTCAACAAATAAACTGCTTTATCACCCTAAGATTGAACACATTCTGCATATGTTGTAGAATGATAAGGTCTGTTTTCCTATGAAAATTCAAAGTGACAATTATGTCAATCAGTAATCAATACCTATTTCAAATCTAAGCCTTAGCGAATTTTGAAATGAATGGAATTTGTTATCGAAACTGATAAAGATAAAGCACTTTTCTGGTCGGCCATACTTATATAAAAGAATTTTTCTAAGTAAATATTTTTATTTATTTTCAGTTGGCAAACAATACGGGCAAAGAAATAGAACAGCAAGGACTGGAAATGCAATTGTCGGCCAAGCAGATGGAAATAGAAATTCTACTTATGATGTCCAAGTGAGTTTGTTAGAACATATTTTATTTGGTCTGAATTATATTACTTTTGAAACCGGGTATTTTATATAGCACAGAATTTAACGCAATTTGATTGCTTATTTTTGCAGACATCACGAATCTCCACCACCGCTTGGTCGGCTCGCCGCTTACACCCTGGCCCTGGGTGCTCTCTGCAAGGACCCTCGATCATTCCACGGCCGGGATCTAGTTGCTGCTCTGCTTCACCGTGAACCACCCCATGACCTGGAATTCGCCTATGCCACACTCGCAGCCTGCTCTTCAGCGGCCCACGTCCGTCGCCGCCATATTAGACGTTTACTTGACATTGCAAATGCAGCGGCCGACCATAGTCTCGGTAAATAACTCCTTTATTCTGTGTTTTCCTTGTACAATCAATAATAACTAATAATAACCATATTATATTATTATGGCTAATATTAAATGTGAATGAGTTTGTTTGTTTGTTACGCTTTCACGCAAAAATTATGAACCGATCACCATGAAATTTTGCATACACGTTGTCTGGGACACCAGAAAGGACATAGGGTACCTTTCACAGTTCAACGCGGACGAAGTCGCGGGCACCAGCTAGTGGTTAATAAATTAATTATTATTCTACACTATTATTATTCTATTATACTGTCTTACAGATACCATTTCAATGGTAATACTAGCGCTGCGCTGCGTTGTACAAGATCACCGCCACCGCAGTCTGATTCATTTCGTCCGGCGTCCGATGGCAGGTCTAGCACGACAGCAACACCCTGATGGTAGCTTTGGTTCTCTTACCACCACTGCATTGGCAATTCAGGTAACCGATGGATTTATGAAGTGTTTAATTTCCATTTGAAATAGAATTTAAAATATTAGATAGATAAATAAACTTTATATACTATCTGTCAGTGCTAATATTATAAATGCGATATTTTGTATGGATGGATGTTTGTTACTCTTTCACGCAAAAACTACTTGTCTACTGCACACACGTTGTCTGAGACACCAGAAAGGACATAGGGTACCTTTCATCCAGAACGCGGACGAAGTCGCGGACACCAGCTAGTAAAGCTAAGTCAGTCTTAATTTCCTCCTATTAGGCTCTAGAAGACTCTGATAGTGGACCTGGCGCGCATCAGCACTGGAGTCTCCCCGCTGCTAGGAAGTGGCTACTAGAGCGACAGAACCCGGACGGAGGTTGGGGAGATGTTGCGAAGACCGCTGCAGCGGTCGCAGCGCTGACTCCGGCGTCTTTGGCAGCTGTACGACCACCGCACTGCAGCGACAAGCTGCTTGAAAGCAGACATGAACCACTCGGTAACTACTGTTTATTTTGTGCCAAATATATGCATAGTTATTTATTTTATACTAGCCGATGCCCGACTTCTCTAGATTTTATTGTCAATTTTCTTCGGAGGATTTACCAATATTCCAAAATTACTTAAAATTTCACTAAATATTTCAATTTTTATATATATTTTTTTATGTTAAGACTGGGTCCATTTGATGGTAGGTGGAGGTGGCTACCGTCGCTTATAACACAAGAATGCAGCACACTTGCAGGGTACACAATGAAACCTGCAAGTGCGCTGCCGACCATAGGAGGATAAGGAAGAGATGGGGTAATGGGCTCTGGCATCCCTCAAGGAAATTTTTTGAGTAATAAGTGACCGTCAACAGCAATGAATCAATGTAGAGCAATTAGTGGAGCAATCTGCAGCAATTAGTAGAGCAATCTTTGGAAATATTGTTTTTAATTGCTCCTTTAGTCACCCACCGAAACACAACAGCAATGTGTTTTTATTTCACGGTTGTATTTGTAAGTATAATTATTTAATGTGCCTAATTTTATGTCTTTACTTGTTCTATATTCTAAGGTCTGTACGTATCACTAAACCCGTGACTACTAAAACCGTACAGATAATATTTTCGTATTGTTTTCCTTGCAGATAGTAACGGCGGTGATGGGAGTTTAAAGGTGGCATACCAGATTGGTCACATAAGCAACGACTCGGACGTACGCAACGTATCTTTCACCTACACTCTATGGTTGGGTACCAATGTCACTGAAAACTATACTCTCTACATGATTGCTCCAAGGTAAACGTGTTGGCTGTTAAAATCTTGATCTCAGTACTTTTGTATTTCTTTATTTTAAACATTCGATGTTAAAATTAAAGAAAATCCGTACTAATATTATAAACGCGAAAGTTTGTATGGATGGTTGTTTACTCTTTCACCATGAAATTTTGCATACACGTTATCTGGGACACCAGAAAGGACATAGGGTATATTTTATAAAGTTAGGCGGGCGAAGTCGCATTCAGCAGCTAGTATATAATAAATTGTAATAAATATGCCATTTCAGAAACATATCGTTTTACCACGTGATGCAAATGGCGGCGGAACAAGATTCGAAATTCAAATTTGAGGCAAGCGAATGGCCTAATGGGCACTACGTGCACACACTGGCTGGACACAAAGAGGAGCCAATGGGTTACCACTACTGGCTGCTCTACCGTCTGCCCGAGATTCCAGACCCCGCCAGCCCTCCAGGCAACCAGCTCGTAGCACCTGTCGGTTAGGGATTTTTTTATACGGTCTCCCATTTATGACATTAAAAAAAATATTTTGCACCTTTAAAATCTTTTGAAAAAGATACATAGTTCCAATGATTTCATTGTTCATTTTATATACCTACCATAATCGGGTTTGGGATAAGAGATTAAGATTAAGAAGGAAAAGGGAAATGGGCTCTGGCATTCCTTACTTGTACACCGAAACAGAACAGGCAAATCGCAAAGACAGAGGTGCTAAGGCGCTAAAGCAACTTTAACCACTCGATCCAAGGCTTGTTAAGGATTTCGATATATGGATGCAAAAAATCAGTTTTAATATTTAATTCCCAATAATTCTATTGTTTTAATGCTAATTAATATGTTTGACATTTTCAGGTGTAGACGATTTGCTAGTAGAAGATGGCGAACACTACCTATTCTGGTACAAGAAATTGTAAATCCACTCATAATATCATGTTTATTCTCCAACATTGCGTGCGAAGCTTGTTTGTTTATAAAATAATTTTCAGACTACCCTGCTCTGTTTAAACTATTTTAATTGTTTCTTTTTTAATAATTTTGCATTACTTTTTATTAAATAATAACAAATATGCTAACAAATAAAGTTTATAAATCTTTTTACATCAAAAATGTTATGAAAATAATGAAAATGATCATGTGTGTATTAAAAATTAAATACCAGAGGCGGGTAGAGTTAATAGGAGCTTAGCGGGAATTAGTAATATGATCTTTGAATCTGGCCAAGTATGCTGCAAGCTGCAAGCAAGCATATGTGACAAGCACGTACAATTCGCGTGCTTGTCAAGCAATTTTGACCGTTTAGAACGGAGCTTGATGTGCTTGACAAGCAAACTACGTGATTGATGATGCTTGATGAAAAATTATATTTTTGCATTGCTTGTCAAGCATGCTTGATCGTTTAGTTAGATGCATGCTTGTCAAGCAACCTTATATCACTCTGTGGCGTCTGAGATTGAAATGAATGCTTGACGAGTTTTGAAGCATCCTTGTCAAGCACGTAAATGCTTGTCAAGCAATTTTGACTGTCCGCGGACTCCATAAGAGTACATAATATGCACTTCGGCCAAGCCTCATTGGCCTCAATGGCCGACTAAACTAAAGCAAGATCTCATTGGCCGTCGCGACCTGGCCGCGCATGTACGCTAAACAGGTCGTCTATATATATTATTTTTATTTTAATGTTATTCCGGGACACTGTTCTATATTTGAAAAAGCCTTCCTTTTAATTGAAACCTCCTTTTAAGCTATTTATTTTTTAAATTCTAGAATAGGTAATCTATTTTTTTTTAATATGAAGTAATTTGACACTAAAATTTTCTTTTTTTTTAACTAGTGTTGGACCGATAATTTCTTTAATATTTCTTATCTACTCGTAGACATTTAGTGTGATTTCAATTATTCAAGACTAATTTTCGAGTAAAAGCGATAATCGTTTTAGCATGAGGAAACAATTAAATTATCGTTAATTACTATCAAAATTAATATAGAAGTTTTTCTGTATTTAATTAAATGACTCATGCTGGAACAGTGCGTAGTATCTAAAATTTAGTAGGTATTTTATCATTAGTTTAGTGATTAATTACTTAATATATAATATTTGCTAAAGTGCAATAAATAATTATGTAATTTTAAAAAGCGCAGTCAATATTTTCTTCTAAAAAGTTTTGCTAGTTAAATTTAAAATAGAATGTTTTTAAAACGCCTGCTGTAATAGCCTTTTTTCTATAATAGGATCAAATGTATGCAGTTATTTTAAAAAATTTCACTTCATATTAATTGGATATTTTTTTTCTATAATTTGTTTGTCTTTATTTTATTCTTTGCCCACTAGTGTTTAGCGACATATTAGTCTATGTATATTCTTAAAGAATTACATTTTATCCTAAAAAACATATTTAATTGCAGCCAGTAAGTACAGTTTCTCAAAAAAGTGTAGAAATTAATAAAAAGTGGCAATACTTATAGTGTTGTCTCTTTCTTATTAACTTCATGGTTAGAACGGGACAAAACTACAGTATTGCCACTTTAATTTCTACACTTTTTTGACAAGCTGTATTGTTTTTAATAGTTTCTTTTAAAGTTTAATAACTCGAAAGACATCAAAGTTATAATTTAGATAAAAATATTGACTGTAACGTTATCTAAGCATGCTATAGTTTGAGCATGTAATATAATAGCTAGAAGTTTAGAAACATTTTTATGGTGTGCGTTTATATTTAAGACGCAATTTTATTGCTCTATGACTGTTAAAAAATCAATGGAAAAAAATCCTTTTTAACTTTTAATTGTATTGATTGTCTATTGTCATCTATTGTTAGATACTTAAATTATGTATTCTAAAATAACATAAAAAATCTTATTTTTAATTTTATGTCAAAATTTAACTGGTAATTGTATTTTTTTTTAATATTTAATTATTTGAATTTAGATAATCCATTGATGCGATGTTTTGTACGTATAAGGTCGTTTTAAACTAGTTTAAAAATCAATTTAATCTCATTAGGCGAGACTGAGGCAAGTCACATGTTGAAGGCGTAAAGAATTGCATTAGATTTAACATTTTTATTGTACCTACTAAATGATTCTTAATAAATATATTAAAAAAATATAGATATGTTGTGTTTTATTGCTAAGATATTATAATTTTTTTTATGTTTTACCCAGTGATATGTTGACCAGTGACACAAGAGGATGCGCCCTTACCATACTACTAGTGACAAAAAAATGTTCCTCTATTTTGCACATCTAGTTACTAAAAATAATTTGTTTTCATTGCCATCTTAATACTTATTTTTATTTCTTACTGGCGTATTCTGTTATTATAAAGTGTTCTCATTGGTTGGTTGGACATATCACTGGTAAGTAGGCATTTTCGTATCTTTCTACGCACAGAATGAACACCCGTCATTGGTGCCAATTTCCGATTTTGACACCGGCGCGTCGGTGCCACGTTCTAGGAGCGTTAGCCTTGTCCTATATAGAAGTCATTGGTATTACCGTGTTTAGATAGCTACCGTCGCCTATAAGAGAGTAAGGGATTCCAGAGCCCCTTACCTAAAAAGCCCTTTCTTACCTAAAAAGCAACAAAAAATTGAAATAAAATAAAAAAAAAACTACTATTTTAATAATCAACATTTATTAAATTTGTACAATTTACAGATACATAACACAGAGTTACAACATTTGTTAGGTACAATATAAAATATAGCTATGCATAAAGTGCACTGAAGCTGGTAAACTGTCACATATAATATCGCTTCGAAAAGGGGAAAAAGATAAAAAATATTCGATAGCTTACGAATAAATTTAGGTCTTGGCCCCGGCTAAAACGACTTACGAACGAAAAATAATAATTTCTTCAAGTAAACAAGTTTTAATTGTGGAAAGAGACAAATACATTTCCAACTGTACTTGCTTTCAAAAGAGAACCGATTCAATTATAAACCCCACAAATTACTACTGCACTTGGCCGCCATTTTGATGACGTAATCTCGTGACACACTCAGTATAGTTAGCTTAGATTTTAGTTGCGGGTGACGTCACTTGGATGTTAATGCGACACGATTCTTGAATTTGTTTTAAAATAAATACGGTTACTGAGTAATCTTCAATTCAAGAGACGGCGTCTTAACCGCGGCCAAGATAATTACATTTAATTTTATAAAACAGTGCTCACACATCATAAGACTTTATAAATTTTTTTTTATACTTATCGTATTTTAGTGCAAAACTTTTTATTAAAAAGATACATATCTCGATTTATTTTTGTGGTAATTTCGTTTTGGAGAAAATAGACAAGTCAAAAAACAATCATATATCTTTTTGGTCATAGATAATTTGCTATATTGATCGGATTTGTTTGCAATACATTTTTTTATAACTTTAAAAATAAACTACATACTTTATTGTTTTAAGAAACAATATGTCTTTTTAATTTGAGTCAGTCAAAACTTGATGGAAATTCTCTCTGTTTGTGAAGAAATTCTTTATAAAAATTGATTACTCGTATAAAATGTAACAAAACAAACCTTTAAACAAAGCGTTATCGCTTTACGATCTATTTGACCTTCACCGTTTTTATTTTCTATTCAATGGAAAAGAAAACTTTTCATTCTTATTAACCCAAAAAAAAAAAAATTGAAAAAAAATCAAATTTTGATTTGAACAAATTCTATATATAAATTTTAGTTACGCAACCAGGAGAGCAGATGTACAACAAAATTGGTACGCTTATTAGACTCGCTAACGATTACCTCTTAACCCTTCTGTGAGCCTAGTACAACCAAGAAACAACATTTAAAAAATATAATTCACAAATCACTCGTGTGTTTTCCATAATTATCAAAAAAAGATTCACAATTTGACAGGAACATGAAACGTAATTTTAAAAATTACTGTAAACATTGTCAATACGCGGCAATAAAATAATTCACTAAATATTAAAATTAATTCATTAATTTCACTTTATTGGACTAATATTGGCTAACTAAAAATAACACACAATTCATAAGAAACGAACGAAAAAATCTCTCATTAACGCAACTAAAACAGCATTTTTTTTTATTATAAAAAAACCTCTTTGTTAAAAATTATTCGTTAACTTATTTTGATACAAATACATAATATAAATATTATTTCATGTGAAATTATAACAAATAACTTCATAAACAACTGAAAAAAAAAATGTATATTTTGAACACAACACAACCTTGAAACAATATTGTGCCTCAAGTAAAAGAAATAAAATAATAAACGTACAATCATGACAAATTAAGTTAAATTCATTTCTTTCGTAGTCATATTAAAATAAAAATTATATTAGGTTCTCGCTGTTTTTCAAGAAACGGCTCCAATAGAAAGTGCTGATCGATTTTGACATAACCAAAACGTCATGTACCAAGCTTATAGTGATTTTATTTTTGGGTCATATACTTTTGGTTGTGTGCCAGTCATATAATGACTGATTTTGTGCCAAATAATCGTCATTTGCGGGAAGTGTTTTGGTTTTCTTCTTTCATTCGAAGAATGAAGCACATCGAGAACTCCAAAAAGTTTACTTAGGGTCAGCGCCGACGGACGGAGTGGCAGCGAAGAGACTAATTTAGTAACAATTTAAATTGAACCTAAAGTGCTCCTGAATACGTCTGTATTTGGTACAATGAAATAAAATGACGGCGAGCGACTCAAAGCGCGGTCGAGATGACGCACGCTCAGTGGGCTTTGCGACCTGTAACTGCTCTTCGTCGGCGCTGACCCTTAGATGTTGCTCTAAGTGAAACAACATGGCGTGGTTGGTTCCGTCACATTTAAAGACGACGATTTCGATGTTGACGACCGTTCGCGTGAAGGAAGACCAAACGCCTTCGAAAACGCTGAATTGGAGGCCATTGCTCGATGAGGATCCGTGGCGAACGCAAAAAGAGTTTGCTTCAAGCATTAGGAGTTGGCTCGTTGTGCCATTTCATGCGTTAGGAATGATTCAAAAACAAGATAAGCGGCCACAATACGGGCATAGGCACAAAAAAGTGATTCTACAGCATTGACAACGCTCGGCCTCACGTTGCCAAACCTACTTAGAAACGTCCAAAATGGGAATTCCTACCTCGCCCGCAATATTTCCCAAATATTGCGCTGATTACTTGTTTAGTTCGATGGTACATGGTCTGGCTAATCAGCAGTTCTGCTCATATGAAGACAAGTCGTGTATGATTCGTGTATAACCTTTTGAGGCTTCTTCTTTTGAGAAGAACACTTCTATCGTGACGGTATTCGAGATCTGCCTGAAAGATGGGGGGAAAAGTTGTCGCTACCGATCGGCAATATTTTGAATGATTTATTTGTAACCATTTTTTTTTACAATAAAGTGGCATTTTCATTAAAAAAAAAAAACAGCGGGAACTTAGTTGCGCACCTAATATTTTATAATATTATAAAAAATATCAAAACGTCTATTGGAGTCCCTTCTTTTAGACTTAATAGGGATTAATTTAAAGAAACATAATATAGTGTTTTAAAACAGTAGACGTCTTTTTGCAGCTTCTATTTTTTTTTTACACAGAAACTAACCCTTAAAAATACAGTTTTTATCACATTGAGTGGGACCTCTAGAGGTAAAGAGTTAAAATTGCTTAGAAAATATAGTTACAATTCTTTTAAAATACACTTCGTACATCCGCACATTCTTTCAATAAAATTGTCTCAACCTTAAAGACAGACGTAATATGAGTAAGATATTAAAATATATGTTGTAGGGTAGCGAAAAAATAATATGTAATTACACTTCACACGGGAACGAAACAATCTAATTGAAGGAAATGCGACTTTACACGTACGACAATAAGGTTGATTTTAATATTTACGTCATAGTTGATATCCTGTTCATAACTGTGGTGTAGGCGAGACCCAATGCCCAAGATACTTCGTGACCTTTCACCTTCTTGAATAACTGAAAACGAGGGATGAAGAAAACAAATTCAATCATTTAATTTCAATCATTCAATAATTAATATGCAAATTATATACCGAAGCCTCCCTCGTTTATCTCTCTTTCCATTAGTGTAAAACCGTATCAGAATGTGTTGGTTTGTTTAGAAGAAGTTAGCGGAGAAACAGAATGCAGAAACGTACAGCGATCATACTAGCTGTTGCACGCGACTTCGTCCGCATTGAAAAAGAAAATATATGAGTAATAACGCCTGACAAACATCGTTACAATTCTTTATATTTTTAGACGATCACTAGGGAATAGTACTTTTTCTGGATGAAAGGTACCCATGGATGAACATACCAAAGATATGTTCTTTCTTGTATCCCTGACAACGTGTATGTAAATTTTCATGATACACGGTTGAGTAGTTAAGGCGTGAAAAGGTAAACAGAAAGAGTTTATAATATATTTCGCATTTATAATATTAGTATAGCCTATTGAAATAATTTTTAAAATCGGTCCAGCAATTTTTGAGTTTATTCATTACAAACACACAAATAATTCTCTCTCCCCATATTCTCTCTTTATAATATTAGTATAGGTTCTCTTACCGATATGACCTCGTTGTCCTGTATCTTGTAGTGATCCTGTAGCAAGGTGACAACGTAGACGAGGTCGATGCAAGCCCACGGCTGGTCCACGTTGGACGCGGAGCAGGCGCGCAGTGCGTTCGAGCGGTATTGCGCCACTGACACAGTGCCACCCTTCATTACGTCTGTCAAATAAACATACAATTTAACCCTACTTTACAAATATTTTTAACATGCTATATTTAAAATTATAAACAACTACAGCCGACTTTCTATTGAGCCCATAAGTTGCTAAGTAGTTGGATGTTCCGTAGACTGTTTGAAGAGAACTACGTTCCGTAGACAGACACAGAAAACACACAAAACCCTTTTTTTCTGGAGGTAATTTGTGTTTGCCACAATCTTTTTATATCCAAAAACGCGCCAAATGGGTATAATTTTACTTTAAAGGAAATCAATACTAATAATAAATCTGTAAGTGTAGGTATTGTATGTATGTATGTATGTGTGTATGTATGTATGTTCCTCCATAACTCTCAAACGAATTAACTGATTTTTATGAAACTTGGTAGATAAACATTTAGACGAACAGGACACAGGATAGGATTTTTCAACGCGGACGAAGTCGCGGGCGCCAGCTAGTAATAAATAAAGGAATCCCTAAGGAAGGAAAGGAAACGAAATGAAAATAATAATACCTATAATGCCTGCGTCTGCGGCCACATCGTAGAAGTAGCTCATAGCGGCGACGGCTCCTTTGGGCGCGTGAGGCGGTTCAACGTCGCGGACGCTCTTCGCGTACGCCTTCACTGCGGTGTGACAGCGCGCGTACACCGCGTCCGGTTTAAGGGCGCCTCTCGCCGCACCACTACACATTACACACTTTTAAAAGCGTCTTCCCAATACGAACATCGACACTTTTTTTATAGCAATGTTACCTGATAATGTACTGCTTATTTGCATAAATCCACGTCTCATTCTGCACAATTGGGTCGACGCAAACTGACGTGAACCGCGTAGTGGTGTTGTCCTCCGCCTCCATACGAAACACGCCGTAACGCGCCGCGAGCAAACCCAGGTTTAAATAACTGAAAAGCAAAAAAGGGCACAACATAATATATAAAAATATTGTAATACCGCTAACTGTGATTTATGTTGAAGCCTTGTTCGGACTGCTTTAGTAATTTAGTATAGTGACGAGTAATTTTTTTCTGTTTTGGTGAGTAAGTGAGGGATGCCAGAGCCTATTTTTGTATCTCATCTCAATCCCTATCCCTAATCCTACTATGGTCGGCAGCACACTTGTAGTGTTGCTTGTGTTATGGGCAACGGTAGCCACCTGCCATCGAGTGGACCGTAAACCGTCAGAAAGTTAGCTTAAAGCTAAAAGTTTAAACAGATTTTTTTCAACGACAGATGTCGCTGCGCCAACAGGTTATAACGCGCTACCGTTTTGTTCCTCAACGCGAACTACACTTTTCCCTATCTGAGCATCACTGTGAGCGTCACTGTGAGCGTCACTGTGAGCGTCACTGTGAGCGTCACTGTGAGCGTCACTGTGAGCGTCACTGTGAGCGTCACTGTGAGCGTCACTGTGAGCGTCACTGTGAGCGTCACTGTGAGCGTCACTGTGAGCGTCACTGTGAGCGTCACTGTGAGCGTCACTGTGAGCGTCACTGTGAGCGTCACTGTGAGCGTCACTGTGAGCGTCACTGTGAGCGTCACTGCCAACCAAAGCCTCAGAGCAGAGCCAACAGACCTATGCGTGTATATGGTGATGTTGGTGTCGCCGAGCGGCACGGTGTGCAGGTCGGCGCGCGGTACGGAGGCGGTATCGCGCTCGTTCACCTGGTACGTGATCTGCGTAGAGCCCCCGCCCAGGTCCAACGCTGCCATTGTACTGCCGTCCATTATCTCTGCACAAATCGCACATACATTACACTCGCTTTCCGCCTGTCTGTCTGTATGACTGCTAACTCCTTTAAAACCATTCAACGATTTCAATGAACATGACTTACTATGCAGCAGGTTGACTGTGTACCAAATGAAGATCCCTTCATCTGAACCGTCCATTATCTCCACCCCGCCGCTACCAATGTCGTAGCTTAACCTGAAATAATTAAAAAAAAAAGCTTTAAATCTACAGAAATCTAAGTCTTAGTTTCAAGAAAGAAATCTCCATTCTATTACCCTATTAGGGCCTATCTCTTACTAATCCCTTATCCTACTATGGTCGGCAGTGCACTTGCAGGACCTGTGGAGTTACTTGTGTTATAGGAATAAAATTTAAGTGAGGCTTAACTTTACTATAGCGTATTTCAACTTTCACTCAACACAAATTCGTTCCCGAGTAAGCTTAAGTTTATGATAAAGTGAATCTTAGTTAAGTGTAAGACTTAAGTAAAGACTAAAATACCGGCCCTAAGAATAAGTGATTAGGAAGGGATAGGGTAATGGGCTCTGGCATCCCTTATTCCCTCACCAAAACACAACAGCATACATAATAGGTACTGTTATTTCGCGGTGGACTTCTGTATGGCTGTGGCTACTGCCGCCAAAAGCCTCTAATATACGTTCCGAGTTAGTTGGAGGCAGCCAAATTGGAACGTCTATTAGGCTTCTGAGCTAGGTCTAATCTCAATGCAGTTCTCACTTGGATATGGCGACGTAGACGTGGTTGATCAGTTGCTGCGCTTTCTCCTTCGGCAATAGACGAAGTCCGGCCGTCGCCCTCACGAGGAGGGGCGTCATCTGTCTCTTCTCCGCCGGAACTATGGAGTCCGCTTTCTTTATTAGTTCCACTATAGTTTCGGCGCCCTGATATTAGTTTTAACACGATGAGAAACATTTAAAAATAAACTCGAAACGCGAATTGACGGTTTTAAGGTGAACGCAAACTTGGCCGCACCGCACGCGCCGCAATCGAATTTTTTTATATGAAGTTCTATGCAACCTCGCACACCTACCCGCGCCGCATTTGCCGCAGTACCTAAAACGGCCGAATTCCCCAAACCGCAGCTGATGAAGTCACCAACGCCGGCCCGCCTGCATCGGACGCTGCAGCCGGCGCGCCGCCATTCATATAAAATCCAGTGCGATGCGTGCGGCTACGCGAGAGACTGCGGCGCAGACAGGTGTGCGAGGCCATTAACAAAAGCAATGACTGCGGCGACTGCGGCCAAGTCTGCGTTCACCTTTATAGTGTCAAGACTTGACCGAGCTCCATTCAAAAAAGTCGAAAAAAGAAAAACCTTTTATAAACCAACCAATCAACAGCATTTTTATTATTATCTTCTATATATACACATACATACAGCCACTTCTTCTGCAATTAAAAATCAAAGATTTGCAAGAAAATAGCATCCGTGTAAAACTACATATAAAAATGATGTCACAATGTTGATTCAACCGATTTCAATGAAATTTTGTGAATGTGTATGATTGGTTGTGGCTTAAAAGATTTCATTCGTTTATAAACTATATGCGCACAAAGCCGCCAGTAAAGGCTATTTATATAGATTTCAGATAAAAAAAAAACATTGTGCAGTTCTCACCTTTTCAGGATCATCCGCATAGGACGATAATCCTGGTTTGGATTGCGCGAATATTTCTTCTACTAAATCTAAATCGGCTTGACCGAATACTGAAAATAAAAAAGCCATACTACTTACTGGTTAAATACTTATATACACGTATTTTTTTATTTGCCAACCTCCTGAATATAACTGGCTAACCCAGAAAATGCCCTTTCACTCTAACTTTAAAAAGATTTAGACGACACGTTTGGTCTAGTGGCTAGTAACCCTAGCTGTTCACCAAACGGTCGCAGGTTCGAATCCCGCTAGAGGCAAATGTTTAAGTGTTGACATTCACCTTTGTACCTGAGTCATGGATGTTTGTATTTACATATTATTTATGTAAAAAGTAATCTATGTAGTATATCAACTGTCTGGTATCCATAATACAAGCAGTAGTAGGCCTACGAGACATTCGTCACATTCGCTTTTTACCACATTAGACAATCGTCATATTCGTTATTGGTCACATCCATTTTATCGTAATGTACAGTCATTAACATTTTTAGTTATTTATTTAACTAGACATTCATTACATTCGTTATTGGTCAACTCTAGTCGGCTGTGGTCGGCCGAATCTAGTCGGCTATGGTCGGCTGAATCTAGTCGGCTATGGCCGGCCGAATCTAGTCGGCTATGGCCGGCCGACTCTAGTCGGCTATGGCTGGACACTAATAAAATCAAAATTTTATTCCTGTAAATAATTTATTGTTTATCGCGTGTTAGAATTTCACACGCATCAAGAATCAATTTTTCTGCAAGTTTTAAGGCATAAACAGCACCCTTTTCGTGCTGGAGAGGTGAAAAATTATATTTTACTCGTTACTCGTGTGTGTTTATGTGTTTTTCACGTATTCTACGTATTTGTAAGAAGCAACATACTGTAAACAATGGAATTCAGTTTTATTGAAAGTAAAAGAAGTAAAAGGAAACTATTATATTTGGGTTATCAGTATAACATGGCACATACAAATAAAGATAAAACAAGTATATGGAGGTGCGTTAATAGAAAAGAAAGATGCAATGCTTCTCTAACCCTGAATGAAAAGTCAACAGCTATATTGAGGGAAAGTCTACACGTATGTAGACCCAACTTTGACAAAAACCTTATCGATAAATGTATGAGTGAGTGCAAAAAACGTGTGACAAGAGAATATCAGCCAGTTAATAAAATATTTGAGGAATGTATGAATAACTTGGTGACAGAAAATGTAGATATCAATATTAGTGAAATACCTAATTTTAATTCCAAAAAAGACGGGTTGTACAAAGCGCGAAAAAGGGAATGGAAAGTCGATAGAACTAAATTTAAACAAATTAAAGAAATAAAAATACCTGAAATTTTAGCACACGATTTTTTGATATACAACGGATGTGAAACAGATGGTATTCTAATTTTTTCTGCTCAAAGCTCTATAGAAAAAACTAAACATATTGATTCATATTTAGCTGACGGAACCTTTAAAAGCGTTCCGTTGCCATTTTACCAACTATTTACTATCCACGGAGATTTAGGATGTTCAGAGGAATACAATGGTACGATTCCATTATATTTTTGTCTCTTGCCAGATAAACAACAATCTACGTATTATAAAATATTCTGGTTCCTGAAAAAAAAATTTGGTCTAAACATTAAAAAATTTACATGTGATTATGAAATTGCAATTATGAATACCGTTATGAAGTTGTTTCCAGAAGCTAGTGTGAAAGGGTGCCTCTTCCATTTCAAAAGAGCAGTTTGGAAAAAAGCAAGAGACTTGTCTTTATGTGAAGAGCGAGAGTCAAGAAATATTATACATTTGATAACAAATATAGCTATGTTGCCGCCAAACTATATCCACGAAGCTTTTCTCTACGTATCGAATTTAGAGTGTAACAACAACAATTGGCAAAATTTTTTAGATTATTTTTCAAAAGAATGGATTAATAAAATTACAAGGGAAACTTTCAGTAGTGCAGGTCAACGTCATCGCACTAATAACCTACTGGAAGGTTGGCATTTCAGGCTAAATGCTCGTGTCGGCCGAAAAGGAAGTGTGCTTTCATTTATTCATTTATTAAAACAAGAATCCTTATACCAAAATATTCGTTCCCAAAAAATTGTGTCATATAATCAAAATAAACGACAACGATCTGTTTTAACAACAAATAAGAAATATGATCAAATTATTGAAGACCTCACCAGCAACAGGATTACCGTTGAGCAATGCTTGAAAAGACTTTGTAAAATGAAAAATTAACTTTTATGTAACATTGTATTAACTATTTTATTTGTACTCAACCCAAAAATTTGTATTATTATATTATAATAGTTTTCACTGGCCTTTTTTATTTCATTACATAATTAGGTATATTCAGACAAACATAATATGTACCTAGTCTTTGAAAAGGAGTACCTACCAATATGGGGGATAATATATTTTCTTAATGCATGTACTTGGCTACGTCATAAATGGGTGTGACCAATAACGAATATGACGAATGCCTAATGTGTTAAAAAGCGAATGTGACGAATGTCTCGTAGCTGTGCAACAGTGGAAATACATAGATGGTGCTGTGTGGAATGTGTGAAGATATGTTTATGTTTAATGTTGTATATGTTTATGTTTATATAATTTATATTATTATCATTTTTTAATTAGGTACTGGCACTTTTTTGTACTTATAAACTTCAAGATGCCTAACCTTGTAATAGGCTATATAAAAATTATAATATAATCTATTTTATGTATTTGTTAAATATTAAATGCTGTATGGTTAGCTGTTAAATAAATAAATAAAAAAATTCATATTTTTATTAGGGTTATACTATTACAATTGAAAATAAAATATATAAAAAAAAACCCCCCCAAAAACGTGACTCACCTGTGAACGGTACTCTAAATTTATACGCCAGCACTCTGGAACCAGATGAGCCGGCGTCAATTATAACGGCGTGATGGTAGACGCTCTCATAACCTAAACTCTTGGCGAGACCATCGAACCACTGTGTCTGCCCCGCGAACAACCCTAAAACAACCAGTTTCACAGTTTTGAGCACGATCAACGACAGTGACATGTTCAATTAGAAACAAAAAAGTCAAAAAATCCCGCTCAGTGTTGTTTCAAATGCAAAAATTTTACGTTGTGACACTTTATGAAATTTTTTCTATTGCAAACGACGCTGGAATAGTAGTATTTTTATGTATATAGTTTCAAATACAACTACACACTTCGCTCAACTACAACTCAAGACGAACAATGTACGAGTAATTATGAACATAAAATATTGATAATACATATTACCGCAATAAATAATAAATAATGATACCTTATGAGCCAGACATTTATTTTAATAGCATACAATTTTTTTATATACAACTGTAGCGTATTATAATACACACACACACAAACGACAACGACCCATTGGATGAGTGGTTTGGGTGCTGGCCTAAGGCTTTATCTCAGAGATCCCGGGTTCGATTCCCGGCAGGGGAAACTTTGCAAATGAAATTTTTAAAGTTGATCTTAGTCTGGACTTGGAAGGTAGTGGCAGGGCACACTGCAGACACTTAGGCAGTCCGTCTGGCGTCTAAATGACGCAGTATGGTACCTAGTAAACACTAGGTACCTTACTGAAAATCATTGTGAAATAATAGCATGTGTGCTGTTTTAGAAAGGGAAAGGGCAATGGGCTCTAGCACCCCTTACTAGCTCATGGAAACACAACAGCACATCTGCTGCTATTTCATTGTAGGCTGTGTGTGCACTACAGATCCTACAGCACATTTGAAGAAGCTAAGCGGAAACACCTCAGAAGCGTATCCACAATATAATAAAAAAAAACAAGTACATATACAAATTACCTGTAATTAAAACCGGGAATGTACGCACAAACTGAGTTCCGTTGGTCATTTTTTAAATTAAAAAAAAAATCGTACCTCTTGACTTAACGGTAAAAGCGGTAAAACGAACTGATTCATTCAACTTCTGAATGCACAGTTTACATTTCACAATGCAAACAATGCCCCGACATCTATTCGTGGTCACATTACACACGCAACATTGAACCCTATGCGGTGGTGATAACATTCCGGATCGTTTTCAAAATATTAAACAGCGTGCGACTTATTGAAAATGCTCCGGCGCATAATTGAATCGCGAAATACGACATTGAAATAAAAGCACGTATCGCGAACGGAATGAATTCTATTGAACATATTATTGGCAATTGTTCGTGTAAAGGTCGCCCTAATGAACTACAGACTTATCATATACTAGCTGTTCGACGCGAATTCGTCCGCGTGACTTTATAAACCATAGCCTATGTTACTTGCTGATAATATAGCTTTCTAAAAGTAAAAGAATTTTTAAATTCGGTCCAGTAGTTTTTGAGTTTATTCATTACAAACGAAAATATGTACAAATCTTTTCTCTTTATAATATTAGTAAAGTATAGACTAGCTTTCTAAGCTAGTCTATAGTCTTTCTAAGCTTCTAGCTTCTAGATTTCATAGCTTCCTCGGGGACTGTATTTTTTTTGGTTGAAATTTTCTGTACCGCAGACAATGTGTTTTCAAAATTTTCTGATAATCGGTTGAGTAAGGCGTCAAAGCCTAAGTAACTATACAATTTTAACCACTTTCACATGAATAATATTAGTATAGGCAATAGAGGATCCGTTACTCTTGTCCATAATGCACTAAATTACTACTCATATTTTTATTTTAAATAGGTTCAGTATGACGTACTGACCCTAAATGCACAAAATCCTTACAAATTAGGCGGGCGGAAGTGCCGCCATTTTGACAAAAAACGTTTCGGCCTATATCTACGTAACCGTGCACTTGAGGCCAAAAATGGTAATTACCTTTATTGTAGATAAATAAATTTTCTATTTTTTTGTCCAACAATTTTTTTTTTCTATCACTTACCGTTTACGACTTATTCGACGATTAATATTTGTTTATGGCCATATTTGCGTCAATAAACAAATCATAATAGTTAACCTTAGGATTTGCTTTCAAGCAACGTCTATAGATAAATATAATATCACCTCATGCGGGTGAGACATAACCATTTCCTCATATGATAAGACTGTCTACAAGACATGATGTAATATGAGGCAGTAATTGAAGGCAGTATGATAAGGAAATCAGGTGCATTATTCTTATTACTAGATAAGTTAGTTGCTTTTAAAAAGAATTAAGATAGAAGCCTTATTAAAAAAAAAACTTCAATAAGATATGAGCCATAGTGAAAAATGACGAAATTAATTTTTATTAATTTCGTATTAATTACTATTTTAGCAATTAAAAACTGAGAGCACAGAAAAATCAGTAATAGTGCCATGATCCCATGGGCTACTTTCTCGTAGACTCTACTATGTGGAGCCAAGCTGACACCCCAGAACCAACCAGTGGATAAAATGGACTCAAGATTTTTGTTTGATTACTAAATAACCACATAAAACCACAGCAATAATGTTATCAAAACATATTATAAAACAAAGTCCTCTGCGGCGTGTATCTGTCTGTCTGTTCGCGATAAGCTCAAAAACTACTGCATCAATTTTCACGCTGTTTCCACCAATGGATAGTGGTTCTCGAGGGATGTTTTAGTACATAATTTACAAAGTTACGCGGGAGAAGTCGCGGGCAGCAGCTAGTCTGTATATAAAAGCAATTTGCTATTTATCACAATATTTCTAACTGTTGCTTATTGCTTTGCTTAGGACAAGCCCAAGCATTGCCCAAGCCTTGGCCTATCAATTGAATAAGTCCTAAACTAAAAATGGACTATTATCTTATAGAAACAGATTGCCACAATAAAGTAGTTCTCAACCTACACAAGTTTTCAAAAATAACAGTGAATAGGCTTTATTTACTGTAGTAAATTTTATAACACTTAGACTAAAACATAATAATACACTTTCTTAGGTCTCAGAAGTCAGATATGTCTAAGAATATAATAGAAAATTATAATTCTATCTTTATATATATATTTCTTCTGTGCGTGTGTATGTCACTGAACTCCTCCTAAACGGCTGGACCGATTTTAATTCTGTCTTCACTTATGGATAGAGGGATAGTCAGGAATGGTTTGTATGTAAAAAAAAAATGGTCACGGACGAAGTCGCGGGCACCCACTAGTATTATATATAACTATTAATTACTCACCCAATAAATATGTGACACATATTGCTACAATAATGAGAGATATAAATATTTTCCTCAATCTTCTTGGCTGCTTAATATTTTTCTTAATATTGATATGTGATGTCTGGTTATCTTCTTTTAACTGAAATCAAAACATTGTAGCCCTTTTAAAGAGAAATTTAAATTGGAAATTAATTTACTATGTAAACACAAAATAATTTAAAAATTAAAAAATTACTAAATTAACAAAATTAATTTACTTATGTTATATTCTAACATAAATAAATTAAATTTGTTAATTTAGTATTAGCCTTGGGATGCCTTGTGGCCATATGGACAGATGACCTGATAAACATTGAAGGAAGTCCAGCAGTGAAGACGCAGGCTGATCGTGATTAAGATGTGGGTTAGATACAAACATTGTAGGCTAATAATATAGGCTAAGATGACAAAAATAATTCTACAATATTTACACACAAATATCTACAGTGCAGTCAACGAAAGAATGTGATTCTGATGTCTGTCAGTTGGTCATGACTAGTGATGGTTTCTTATTTATTTTGTTTATTTGCCATACTAATGGATAATTATCTTCAGAAATATATCATTAAGTATGTCAACATAAAATAAATATTATATTTTTGCACTAAATTTAATGTTAAATAAGAAATCATCACTAGTCATGACCAACTGACAGACTTCAGGATCGCACATTCTTTCGTTGACTGCACTGTAGTGTAATTTTTTATAAGTAGTGTAATAAAGTTATTCTACGTACAGTATAAATAAATGAAAAAAGGTAAATAAAAAATTAATTGTGGGCTATAGCGGCTCCGTTATTGTAGGTATCAGTTTTTGTTATCATCTAAGCTAAGGGGCTTACAGATAAGCAAATAATGGTACAAACTACACTAAATTCAGGTTTTCGTAAATGGCTCTTGAAAATCTCAATGTAGAAGTGATATAATTGAGAAACTTCTATTAAAAATATCCGCAAACTAGCACAAAACTATAAAACTTATACGTAAACAAGCAATGAATTTATTTAGTTTAAGACTTCAGTAATAAATATCTTAGATCTAATTGGTCTCACCTCTAAGTACCTGTAAGTACTGAATTTTCCCATATCAAGTTACTATAATCATCACAACCGGTGAATAACAGCGAAGTTTTTGTGTATACTGAGATAAAATATCATAAAATACATATCTTTCCTTTCACATGTAAAAATTAATGAAAACAAGAAATAAAAACAATATATTTTCTCCTTTTTCAGGTAGCGGTGGGCGTTATGTAGCACCAATCGTTTTCACAACGTTGTGGCTGAACGGCAACGCAAACGTTGTGGGAGATTTTGACAACGATCTATTTCTCAAAACGTCAAACTCTCCCGTGCACCAATCCGTCTACCGTTGTAGCAAACGGACTTCGTTTTTGGTTCGGAAAATTCACAACATAACGAACGGAACGCACGAAACAACCATCTCTTTCGCAACCACCGGTTAAGTATGATAAAAAGAGACGGTAATGTATATATATATATATATATATATATATATATATATATATATATATATATATATATATATATATATATATATATATATATATATATATATATATATATATATATATATATATATATATATATATATATATATATGACATTATCATTTAAATATTAATAATATAAATGTAAATATAATTTATTTTTAATTTAAATAAAATAAAATTCTTATATATATTTATATAAATAAATAATTATATACTTATATATATACGCTTCCTCTCTCCTAGTCCCTAAGTTGCATGCCCAACAGGGTCCATAACATTGGTCTTTATTTTTATAACATCTTTGTACATTATGGTTTCGCAATAAATAATTGAATTGAATTGAATATTATCAGTCGTCATATTATGCGCAATAAATCAATTTATATACTTAAAAATGCCTAACAACGCGAAATTAACCACAACGAAAAACGGATCCAAAAACGAAAGACTGTTTTAAAACAACATATTTATTTTGACGGTGGTTGCGAAATAGATCGTTGTGAAATAGATCGTTGTGAAATAGACGGTTTGCACAACGTTGTGATAACTCCGGTAACGTTTTGTTGTGTTGTTCAGAAAACGCGTAACGACACATGACTATTTTCAGGTCAATGCCTTTCAGTGATAGGCGATAGCGCTGTCTTTGACATTAATGACATGACATTGACATATGACATAACAATTGATAGTTTATCTACTCAAATTTTGAACCTGAAATATGTACCTAATTGCAATTTACTCAAGTTCGTGAAACTTTTTTGTGATATAAAAATAAAAAATATAATGATAGTTTTATAAAAGAAAAACCTTATTATTATATATGTTCTTTCGGGTCTATATAAGTTTTAGAATCGGCTTTTTATTTTTTATTTTGGCATGGCATTATAATATGGCAACACTGGACTGGGGCATATTTTTTTTTATTACAACAACAAAAAAACCGGAATTTTTGTATTATTATTTGTAATTTTGTGCTATTTGTATTGTAGGCCTTGGCATAATATCTAAATGTTACATGTATATATAAAAACTTGATATTTAAATATCTACGCAACGCATAGAATATAACAGAAAAAAACAGGTAGGTATAATATAACTAAGTACTTGAAGAGGTTATGATCATGTCATGTCATGGTCATTTTCGTAATTATACATAACAGAATGTTTGTTGTTTCGTAATAAGTTTATGACCTACCTTTCTATGGCGTATTTCACTCATCGTAACAGAATACCTGAGTTAATTTCTTATTAGTTCACTGTACTTCTATTTTAAAAGTGAAGATACTAATTTATTTGAAATATTTATGCATCAACAGAAATACGTTATCAACTGTTGACAACAGGAAGTAAACTAACCACTAATAATACCAACAGACAACGGATTGAATTGAACCAAGAAATGCGAAGTCACAGTGAGTCGTGTGTTTATTATCTCACACCGCGATATTAAAATTTATAAATAACACACTACTTACTACATGATTAGACATAAAAAATATATATTATAAAGTCCTCCGCCGCGTGTAGACACACGATAAACTCAAAAAGTTACATGGGCAGCAGGCTGCTGCCCATGTAACTTTTTGAGTTTTATCTATAATGAATTACCTAATATTATATGCGAGTTCGTGAAGAAAATCACTTAGGTACTGAATTTAGATGATGTAAGAAAACGTTTTTTGAAAATTATCCACGCAACGGATTTTGATGCGGTTTTCACCATCAGTTAAAGTTTTCTATAAGGGGTACCTAGTTCATTCTGCTAGATGGGATGCCTATTTATTTGATGTAGTGGGCCCTTTCACTACCTCTGTCTTTAGTAGTAGTAAGTACTCATAAGAAGTACCACTGCTAATACAAATAAAACAATGATTTATTAGAAAAATACTATAAAAACATAAACGAAACTACTGTATTATTGTAAAAGGGGTGAAGTAATATATTTTGTTAGTGGTAGTTACATTGCTTTTTGATTGAATAATATGATAATTCAGTTATAATTTAATTTCAACTACATCATAATTAAATTTTATAATACCCATATTAAAATGAAACTCATAATTTTACAGAACAATGGACATAAATGAAGTTATTCTGGAGAAATTGAAAGCATATGGAATCGGTCGTCGAACTATTGATGATAAATTGTTTTCCGGTGATAAGCCACTACAGAGGCTCGGTACATATGATGTTGATGAGGAAAATTTATGTCATGACATGTAAGATAAACAATTATTAACCCAACTCTTGCCTTAATAATAATATACCAAGTTAAACGTGATTTAACTTAAAGGTCTTTAGCTTAAGTTAGCTAACTTAGATGGGAAAAAGAATTTTACAAACCAGTTCAATATCTCTAAAAGTAATGCACATATAGAACTGCTTCAAAGGTCATAAAATAGCTTTCAAGTCGCCTCTTGAATTCTTCACCAGTTTTATCAAAAGCTTCTGAAAGTTTCTCCCAAAACTATCAGCAAATTTTTTTCTTTTTAGAATAAAAACTAGCTGCCACATCCTAGGCTGCACATTCGAGGCTGAATCTCTATTGGAATTTGAGAATCACTACAATGCCGCACACAGATACTCGTGCGGTCAATGTAAAAAACTGTTGCCGTCGCCGCATTTATTGGATTTGCATATACAAGAGACGCACGATTCATTCTTTGCAATTATGTCGGAAAAAACACCTTCCGTAAGTTGAGTATATTTTATGTATTAACTAACATTGTCTTTTATATATAATTTACCATTGCCATTGGTCATTGGTCGAAGTGTCCGACCATCAATCAAGGCTTAAAAGCTCTAAAAATATTTGTTCAAGATTGGCTACAAGCTATGTACAATTAATAATGTAAATTATTTTAAAACTTTAATATTGAAGGTCTATTTTAGCTGTATGATATTATAGAAAAGTAATTTAAATCATCTCTAGAAGTTAATTTAGAAATGATAAAAATAGTAGTTACCTTGCATTTATTCTATGCAAATCATTCTATGACATAATATGTCTGAATATAAACAGCAAACGCTTTCGCTCATTTTATGGGCCTAACTCGGATGGGAGACTAACATGGAAATGTCCGGTATGCATTAATAATACTCCAAAACAAGTAAACTGTAACGGATGCAAAAAAACTATAAAGCCAAATGATAAAATCGTCTGTAGCCATAGCTCATGCAATAAGCAGTATCATTATTTATGTGTGAACCTTACGGCTGACAACTTTAAAAAGCAACGTAATTGGAAATGCCCTGATTGTGCTATAGTACTCCTGACAACACAGCGGAGAGAAGGTAATAGCAACACACCTGTCCATTCTTCTCATGAGGTGGAGTCAGATGATGAATATAGTAACGTTACGATAAGGTGCCCAAATCCTCAAATATCAATGAAAGAGTCAGAATTATCCAAATTTGTACTGCGTTCTGAGATAACAAATATTATACGAACAGAAATGCGTGCAGCAATTCATGAGGTGATGATTCAAGAATTCTCCATGATAAAAGAAGAGTTGAGATCTTTTGAAGATACCATCAAGTTCATAAACTCTCAATATGATGACCTGATGATGAAGATGAAGACCTGCTCTGAAGACTCGGAAATACTCCGTTCTGAAAATACCAACCTTCAAATTAAAGTAAAAGATATGGAAAAACGAATCTCATTTCTTGAGCAGGATGCCCGTCAAAGTAATGTCGAGATTAATTGCTTGCCTGAACACAAACAGGAAAACTTAGTCAATAGTATTGTGCAGTTGTCTAAAGTGGTCTCTTTCCCTCTTTCGGAATGTGAGATTTTATCGTGCACACGAGTTCAAAAACTTAACTCTACATCCAGACAACCTCGGGCTGTTATATGCAAATTATCTAGCAAAATTAAACGGGACAACTTATTGGGATCAGTATTGCTTTATAACAAAAATAATCCAAAGAATAAACTTAACTCAAAGCTTCTGGGTTATGGGGACAAGGAAACTCCGATTTATGTCAGTGAGCATCTAACCCAAGCCAATAAATCACTGCATGCAGCTACCAGATTAACGGCTAAGGAGAAAAAATATAAATTTGTGTGGGTACGTAACGGAAAAATTTTTATTAGAAAGGACGAAACGTCGCCTGCACAGATTATATCTCACATTGATAATCTGAAACAACTCTAGATAAATTGTACATAGTGTATCTCGGACTGTAAAGTTGACTGTAAATCCTTTTTTAAAAATTCAATAATTTGACTATTTATTATCAAAATATTAGAGGAATGCGTAGCAAATTGGACTCCATTTTTAAAAATGTACTTTCTTGTAATTATGATATAATTGTTATTTATATGGATATAATTGTTATTTATATGTAATTATGATATAATTATGGAAATAATTTAAACAAAATTCGATCTAATCAATAATACTAAATTAATACTTAACATAGATAAAATAAATGCTGGTGAGTCCTATTTATGTCATCCAGAGCAATGTAAATCTGTTTTCAAATCACAACAAGCAATTAATAAAAATTTAAAAATCCTTTCCCAGAACATTAGAAGCATTACCAAGAATGTAACTGAATTAGAGGTATTTCTAACCAGGTTAGATATCACTTTTGAAATATACATTCTCACTGAAAGTTGGAACACCAAAGTCATAAATTTCCCATCTATACAATACTATGATACACATTATACAAAGAACAATCACAATCAAAATGACGGCGTCGTGGTATATATAAAACAAGATTTTGATTGCTCAGTAAGGGAAATACTTTTTGATGATGCAACTTGTCTGGTTATCGAAATTAAAGCGGATACAGTTGTGATAGGCATTTACAGATCACCAAATAATAAAAACATAAATGACTTTATTTTTTCTTTAGATAACTTACTATCCACCTACAAAAATTTTAATAACATAGTTTTAATGGGAGATTTAAATATAGATATTAAACCCAATAATGAAGACCGTAATTCAACTGATTATTTAAACCTCTTAGCAGCCCATGGACTTTTAGCGGGCCATGTCTTTCCAACTAGGTGTGATAATTGCATAGACCATGCAATGATTAAATCTAACTACAGAACGACTACAATAGTAGTAGATGTTCCTCTTACGGACCATTGCGCTGTCCTTTCTTGTATAAACTTAAATTATGACTGTGTAAAAATAATAAAGAAATTGACCAATAAAGTAAACTACGAGGCGATTTTGACTGAAATAAAAAATAAAAACTTCGATTATATTCTTGAATCACAAGATGCGAATTGGTCAGCTGAGCAATTAGTAAATATATTGAACTCCACGATCACAAATCACACAGACAAATTTCTGACACCTAGAAGATTCCGCTGTATTAAGCCTTGGATTACGCCTGGTCTTTTGCGTTGTATAAAGAATCGTGACCATATGCATCTAAAATGTAGAAAAGACCCTAACAATACAATACTTAGAATTACTTACGATAGATATAAAAACTATTGCAATAATTTATTAAAACGCCTAAAAAGAAATTTCGAAAAAACTGAACTATATAAACATGCTAAAAACCCTAAAATGACATGGACTATAATAGACAAAATAACTAATAGAAATAAGAACAAAATAGATGCATCTGAACTGCTCAAGTCAGAAAACACACCTCAACTAGCTTTAGATAAAGTCAACGATTACTTTGCAAATAATGCAAAGAACTTGGCTGACAAAATATGTATTCGTAATAATTATAGCTATAAATCCACAAAAACATCATCAAACTCCATGGTTTTGTTAAATACTACACACCAAGAAGTGGAATCATTTTTGATGAATCTAAAATCGGACAGTGCAGTGGGCTGGGACGGAATTTCATCAAAATTTCTGAAGATGGCAAAAAAATATATTGTTCCACCTCTAACGCATATCATAAATCTTTGTATAGAAACTGGTACATTTCCCCGTGTATTTAAGATAGCGGTCATCCACCCCATTTATAAAGCAGGAAACCGTGACTGTGTCAGTAACTATCGCCCAATTTCAGTATTAACTGCCCTATCTAAAATCGTAGAAAAGATAATGAACACGAGGTTATTGTCATATTTGAAAAAGGAAAATACTTTGTCTGATAATCAGTATGGCTTTAGAGCAGGAAGATCGACGTCACAAGCAGTCTCAAAATTAACTGAATTTGTTGGCTCGCATATAGACATGAAAAACAAATGTATAGGAGTTTTTCTAGATCTGGCAAAGGCTTTCGACTCGGTTTCAGTCCCAATCCTCCTTGAAAAACTAGACGATATAGGTATTAGGGGTAAAACTCTTGAATTATACAAGGATTATCTTAACAATAGGAGACAAAGGGTAACAATAAACGGACATTTTAGCAGTGATGCTACCATTAACTATGGCGTACCTCAAGGCAGTGTTTTGGGGCCCACCCTGTTCCTAATATACATTAATGCACTGTGTGACCTTAAACTTAACAACTGTAGAGTATTTGCATATGCCGACGACACAGCTCTAATCTTTTATGGAAGAACCTGGTCTGATGCTCAAACTCAGGCCGAGTTGGGACTAAAAATAATAGCAGATTGTTTAAACAAAAATCTACTAACGCTTAATGTTACTAAAACAAAATTCATGCTATTCTTTAACACTTTACGTACACTACCAAATGAAGAGACATTTAAAATTCAGTTGCATTCTTGTCACAACAACATAAACAACACCTGTAACTGCAGTTATCTAAATAAAGTTAAAACAATTAAATACTTAGGAGTTCTCCTGGACGAAAGACTGACTTGGTATCCTCACATCAAGCAACTCACTGATAGAACTAGAAGACTGATATATGTTTTTAAAAGGTTACGCTCCGTTGCTGATGACAAGCTAATTAGAACGGTTTACTTTGCCTTAGCAGAATCTATCTTGACTTACTGTAATACGGCATGGGGTGGAGCATGTAAAACTCATATGTTAATATTAGAAAGAGCACAACGAGCTTTACTAAAAGTAATGAAACTAAAGCCGTTTAGATATCCCACATCGGAACTGTACTCGGAATGCAATGTTCTGACAGTGAGGCAGCTTTTTGTAAGAGATACAGTACTATCTCAACATCGAAAACTTGTGTATAATAAACAAATTAAAAATGTGAAGAGACTAAAAGGAAAGGTATGTCCTACAATTCCCTTCAAGACATACTTCATCAATAAATTTCAATGTTATCTTGGCCCAATGCTATATAATAAATTAAATCAATTTCTAGATATTTACTCCTTAAATAATTATCAGTGTAAAGTGAAATTAACAACCTGGTTAAAAAGTCAAAATTATCAGGATATAGAGTGCTTATTTGTAATTAAAAAATGATTCTTTGGCTTTAAGCATGATATTAGGATTAAAAAAAAAATACTTAGTTATATTTTCATTAATACTTCTAACTTATTATAATTTATTGTGTTCTCAAGTCCATAGTTTCAGTGGTGTAATTTTATATTGTAACTTCAGAGATAATTCTTTCTTTTAAATGTATAGATAGTTTGTTATTTTTAAATTATTTTTAGTTTTTGCGTTACCCTAAAATTTTAATTCTTATAAATTTTAATTCTCACTAATGGAAGAATCCAGCGTCTAAGATACAGGCTCGGCCTAGTTTAGACGCTGGTACTCAATTGTACTGTATGTTTATAACGATTTGTGAATAAATTATTATTATTATTATTATTATTATTATTTGTCAAAAATAATAACATTTTGAAATAATGTGAATTATTACATTTATTCATAAAAGTAATTTAACAATCACAATTAGATTGATTGTTAAATTCGATTTCGATGTTTACTAGGAATCTTCGGGTTCGACCAAAAAGCTTTCACCAAAGTTGTTTTCTTTTTGCCGAAACCGAAGCTTAGGTAAAACACTACTTAGCGCTCTGTCTCTAGGCTTATGTTGGAAGGCTATATGGAGTGGGGCAAAGTTGACTCTTCCGGTCCGGGTATCAAACCAGAGACCCTAATATAGAACCTTAAAGCAAGCACCTTAACCACTCGACCAATGGGCTCATCAAACATAATATAAATATCGATTACATGCCTGCATTGAGTAGTTATGTCTTTATTTACATTTCTCTGAGCTCTTATTCGTGTAAATAAATACATTATTATTTATGTAAATAACTATTTAATAAACGTAAGCTCGCGCGCGTACATGAACGTGCTATACACGCGACTGCGTGGGCTGTAGATTGTTTTTTTCTTTTATGAAAATCCCACAGGAACCTGACATTTTTTCAGGATAAAAAGTAGCCCTATATATGTCAAATCCAAGTAATAAACTATTTGTGTGCCAAATTTTCATCCAAATCCTTATAGCCGTTTTTATGTGATTGAGTAACAAACATACAAACCTTCGCATTTGTAATAATTTTGAATTTTGGGACTACTTTTTGATGATCCAAAAAAATATATAGGTATATAAAAAATTCGGTTGGTAGTGCCACCGTAGTCACAGTGATAAAGATGTTAGATGGTATTTAGATATAATATTTTTCAACGCAGACGATGTCACGGACACCGGCTAGTTGTGTTATATTCAAAGCAAAAATTTGATGAGATAAATTATATTTTACAGTACTGTTGCTACATAGAAGAGTGTAAAGAGAAATTCAAGGATGCAGACTCTAGGCTCAACCACTGTGTCAAAGTACACAAGCTTCCGAAGAACTACAGATTTAATCAAAGACCTAAAAATTTTAAAAATAACAAACAACCACCAGAAACTGATCAACAAATGGATTTGGATAAACCCGCACCAAATAAAAAGTTCTCCTTCAACAATAATAAACAAAAGGTATTTGCCAAATACACTGGCAGAAAGTTTACAGGAAAAAATCCAAAGAGCAATACAGATGTGAATATGGAAGAGGTTATTAATGATTTAAAGGAAAACCTACCAAATTAATATAAATAAAAAAAAATTTTAGGAATTTTTTCGATTTTTATTTCTCACAATCACAGGACTATACCTGTGACTTATATCAATAACATATTATTATGTAAAAATTTTAATGTATCGCTGCTTAGATTCAAAAGTGGGTACCACAAATAAAAAATAAAAAAATGTTTTTATTGCAAAAATACAATCACAATCCTTCATAATCATATTGTATGTTGTAAAAAGGCATGGTTGTTTTATTCAATATTTAGTATATTTTAATAACTTTTTTATAATCAAAAGTAACTTATATGCTTATATTCTCCTCTAGTATTCAGTTTGTTATAAATATACTTAATACATTTAATTCTACTTAAAAATACTTAAAATATTTAATATACATATATCTAATAAGAAAAAAATATTTTTTTCGATTAGCTCTCCTGTAAAAAAGTGAATTTTGATTTGTGGTGCTTTTGAATTTAAGCAGCGGTATGTAGCTAGTGCCAGCAAATTTGTGCGCGCTGTAATTCGTTTTTTGAAAATCCTACAGGAATCTTAATATTTTTCAAAGATTAAAAAAAAGTATCCTATCCTATAAGCTTAATCCGGGTAATCACTAACACATCAGCGAAAACCACATTCAAATCGGTTAAGCATTTTCTGGAGATTTGCGTGCACAAACAGCCAATAATTCTAAAAACTATTTTTAAACCTCGATAACATAAGAAATTGTGTTATTGAAAAATTTCACGGAAAGACACAGCTCGTTTAAGATTTTATATTATGTAATTATAGATTCGGTGTGTTGCCATTGCTAAAAAAAGTAAATTTCTTATCAATACTTACAGATATTATGCAAGTGGTTATTTAATAATTTATATTAAAGTAAAATTTTACACTTTAAATAAAACAAATTTTTGAATTTCTTTCTATTATTTATTTCTCACAATCACAGGACTATACACATGTATAATAAATAACATAACTCGTATGACATTTGTAATGTAATACATTTGGTGTGTTGTGTTGCCATCGCTAAGAATAAGGTAATTTTTTTTCTACCATTTTTTAAATAAATTTCTCTAGATTCCAATGTTTTTCCAGTCCAGACACTACCAATCTCAAATGCCATAGAGACTCGCATGCAAATAATTTAACAACAAACATAAATTATACATTTATCTATACTTTAATTCTTAGTGAAAGTTTCACTTCGCTTTTCCTTGGGCTGCGACGGCTGCCATTGCCTTTTTGACAGTTTCTTCGTCCCCAAGGAAATACATATCGCCACACGGTTTAAAATTTTCGTCAAGATCGAAGACAAATGGAATGCCAGTGGGCAAATTGAGTTCCATGATTTTCTCTTCACTCATGTCTGAAAAATAAAATAAAATTGCCTATAATATTCTTCACTAATTACAATGGTTGATTAATACCTAGCTTTTGCACGTGACTTTGGGTGGGATTCAAAAATGTAACACCTGACCTGACCAACCACCTGACAAATAATATGTGTAATACATTTATTAAATCTTAGGGTGTTACCATACCAATCGATCGATCGTCGATCGATGCCACGGTATGATGTAAGTATGTTACCTCACTCAAAGTTAATAAACAAGTTAAATAACAGTCTTAAATTGCAAATTGCCAACAAGTATTATTTAATTTATTATGCAAAATATTCTTACCGAGTAAGTGCTTCACTATACCCCTGAGACTGTTTCCATGTGCTGCAATGATTACTTTTTTACCCTCTTTTAGCTAAAAAAAACACCATTATATTTAAAAAAATTTGAAATGAATCAAAAATATATGTATTTTGTGTAACACTTATGCCATTCCCATTTATTGGAACAACAGTAAAAAATGGAGTTTACTTATAGATATTTAAAAAAAGCCTCCCTCCACTTGGCTCCCATGGGATCCTAGACTATTTTTTTACTTCTCTTGGCTCCCAAAGGATCATAGGATTTATTTATTTACATAAACATGAATTTGGATTACCTGTGGTATGATAACATTGCTCCAGTATGGCATTGTCCGCGCAATAGTCAATTTTAAGCTTTCAAACATAGGGAACTCTTCCTTGGATGGTTCCTTTGCATAGCGAGGATCATTCACAATAGTGTCATAATAGGGATGGTCCTTTTCCATCGGAGGTGGAGGAATATCGTAGCTTCGGCGCCAAATTTTCACCTGCATAGTGGATATCATTTTGAATCTATACTAATACTAAAGTGAGAAACTTGTATTTTTGTTATGTACTCAACGAACTTGTACTATTGTGTTTGAATGCGTCTGTATTAGTTACTAGCTGTTGCACGCGACCATCCGTGTAACTATAAAAATATAGAAAAAAAAATTAAAATCGATCTAGTAGTTTTTGAGTTTATTCATTACAATACAAACATACACATCTTCTCTCTTTATAATATTAGTGTAGAATATAATAAAGAATTATTGTGCTATGAATTTAAGTATGGACTTCTCCTAATACAGGTATAAATTTATAAGGAGAGACTAGGCTATTGTGTAATTCTACTTGTGAGTATATATATTATATTTATGTAACTATTGTAAAAATAGTTCTACTTAAATCTACATCATAACCGTAACACGGGTTATATTTTATAGTAACATGGACAAAGTTGCGTATGTAACAGTTGATTTTTAATATGCTAGGTTAAAGTGATTAGGGTAATTTGACCTAGTTTGAGCTTAGTAAAGCTAGTCAGCATTCAGATTCGTTCTTTTTTATGATAAGGTCGATAGATAGGCTGACAGTCCACTTGAATGTAAGTGGCCTATAACAATATCAACGCCACAGGTGCATCCTTTACTCACTCACTAAAACACAATAGCAAAGTCGGTGGTAACTGCCTAGTGATGTGTTAGCTCGATTTACTAACTCGAGTTAACTCGAGTTTGAATACTCCGCCCATTTATTTGGAGTTCCGGTTGTTATTGTTGTTAGTTTTTCGAATTATTAAGTACTGTATAGAAATATGGAAGGACCTAAATGGAAATCTGTTGTTTGGGATTTATTTGAATCGCCAGTGAATGGACTGGACTATATAGTGCACTACAAATATAGTGGCACGACCACTTTATTACAACATATTAAAAAGAAGCACCCAAGTGTTATGCTGAATCTGTTCTATTTTTTTAAATATTGTTACAAAGCTGAGTCATTCAATTGGTAAAAACAAAACAAATAATTTACTCAGTTTCATCCAATTAACTCGAGTTACGTGAATTTCAACTCGAGTTGTGTTTTTTCCGAGTTGGTATATCAGTGTAACTGCCGTCAGCCGGACTGCCCAAATGACTGCAAAATGCAATGTGCCCTGCCACTACGACTTGTCTTGAATGTAGACTCATTAATTTTATTATTGAGTCAACGGAAGATTGTCAAAACGTACCTGCTCTTCTCCATATTTGGCTGCCGTTTCTGCTTTGTCAAGCCCAGTGAGACCTCCATAATGTCTCTCATTCAAACGCCATGTCTTTTCCACGGGAAGATCTGGTTGACCGATTTCCTTGAGGACAGAAGCCAAGGTAATCTGTGCGCGTTTCAGAACTGATGTGTGGGCGATATCGAACTGGTAGCCCCTCTCCTTAAGCGCTTTACCGGCGGCAATAGCTTCCTCGCGACCTTTCGTACAAAAAAATTACTTTAAAAACAGTTACTACTGAAACAAACAGTTTTTTTTTAAAGTGGCAATTACATGGCAATTATAAAACAAGAAGTAGGTAAGAAATTGTAGGAAACTAGTATACCTTTGTCGCTAAGATCGGCGTCAAACCATCCACAAAATAGGTTTTTCTGATTCCATTCACTTTCACCGTGACGGATCATAACTATTTTGTACTTCTGTTCCCCCATTTTTGAACTTTTTCAGAGTTTTTACTTTTATATCTTCAGAACACAACGACCTCTTTGACCTTCGCTAACTTCGCTTCGTCTCGGACTCGGCTCGTCGGTCTCGCCAAGTAGCAGTATATAATAAGTTACTCTATTCCAAGTAGCTAGAGAGTACTAATCTCAGTATATAATAAGTTACTCTATGGTACTAATCTACTAATCAAAGAGAATATAATCACTGCGTTCTATTATGTTCCTTGATGGTTCCTTGGAATATAGTGTTCTGTGGTTCTTGTCTTTTTTTTTCTCGAAAAAATTCAATTGACATTATTAAAGAGGGTAAAGACAAGGAGGACAATCTCTGAGCATTAAGTGTCCGTCTAAAGACGATAAATTGATGGCGCTAATGAGGCTAGTGACAAACAATTCAACTCGGCGCACTTCACTCCGTCAACTACTACTACTGTCATTCCATACTCTTCATAGGCAGCCATTACACGTTCAATCTGGATCGTGATCAATGATCTTGATCGAGATTGACTGTGTAATGTGTTGGATTGACGGATCGCGACATCGGATCTTAAATTATCTAGAATTTTAGAAATCAATGATCTCGATCCGTTGATCGCGATCCAGATTGAACGTGTAATGGCTGCTATTGTCAGTTTACGTCAGTCAGCGGTCGCAACGCCATTGAATCGGATGACAACAGCGACAAAGAAGCCTGGGTTTAAGCGATTCGGAGCTCGTACTATGTTTTAGTTTCGTACTAATACTTTAATTTTGTTAAAATTAAGTGAATTGTGCTATTTTATACTTTAATGATGACAAAAAGAATAGTATCCTAAGTTTCTTTCGGGGTTTCTTCTCAGGATCGTCATCTTGGCTTTTTTCCGAAACCCTGGTAAATTTAAATTTATAATGACGATCATAAGACTTTCTTGTAGAAACCTAATTGATAAATAAATATTTTGATTTTGATTACATCTAACTGGCTGGATATTTCTCCAAATGAGGATTTCATATTAACTTTGGAATCTTCGCTCAAATTATGGGATAAAAAGATTATATGAATAAGTATAAACGAATAACTGCTTATGAGACGCTCTCAAAAATGTATGTAAAAATTAAACCTCGTGCAACTGTCGATGACGTAAAGAAAAAAAATAGTAGTCTGCGGTCAAATTACCGACAAGAATTAAAAAAGATAATTATTTCTAAAAGGTTCTATTATTCTTAATTATTCTAAATCTTATTCAGATCCATTATGTGTTTATGAACGCACATTCTTCTACTTTTTTATTTATTGAAAAGTGTGACGCTGACATGAAGAAATCTCAAATCGAAGTCACCAGAGAAGAGAACGCGTGTTCATCTAATGGTTACGAACAGTGGACTGACATCAATCTGGATTGAGCGTGTAATGTCTTCATCAATCTTATCAATCTACTGCGATCCGCTACCTTGCTCGGATCACGATCTAGATTGAACGTGTAATGGCTGCCATACTCTCAAACTCTCTCTCTGTTCACACTAGCGCCATCTCTATTTATCGCATTTATTTGCCACTTTTTCAGTTTAACACTCATGTAAGATGGCGCTCCTTATCTCTACCCTCCTTAGACATATTCATAATTCATTCATATTTCATACACACTTGTATTCTTGCTTGTATTCTGTGGATGTGACACAAATGAAAGAAAGAAAAGGCATATTGAAAAGCAATTGAAAAGGAAAGGAATAAACAGAAAATCAAACAACTTGGAAACAATAAATATATAAAAACTTTAAACTATTACTAATATTACTACTTATAACTACATGCATATCTTTATTCACTCGAATTTAAGTAAAGTTTTTTACGTTAATTTAACAATGTTAAGCAGTTTTTATTACTTGAAACATATAGTGTAGGTTTAGAATTACGATTTTACAAAATGCCACCGAAAAAGAATGGTGATGAAAAGAAAGTGAAAGACAAGAAGACTATACCTAAAGCGACGAAGAAAAAACCGGCATTGAAAACACCACCGGCAAAACAAACAATTGGCAAGTATTTTATAAATTTAAATTTACAATCTACCTATTCTGTAATTTTTGTATTTATTTTTTAAAATATTGATACCATTGTGGATTATGACAGAAAATTCTCAGACCTATGTGACTAGAACATTGTATTATTTATTCTAACCTATGTAGGTAAATTAGTTTACCTACTTATTTTGATTAGGTACTAAGTATTTTAATTTTAACCCTTAATCTAAATCTATTTATACATCCAGTAGTGCCTCCCAAGGCTCGCCACCATGCACAATCTTCTGCCCTTCACATCTAGCCGCTTCATGCCAAGCCTTTCAGGTCTGTTCCACCTGGCCGCAGGTCTTCCTCTGCTGCACTTTCCCATTCATGGCCCCTCCTACCATAACTTTATTTTATTTTATTTAATCGAAATACCAACAGCACATCAAAATTTACTAAGTCACATACATAAGTTACTAGCTGGTGCCCGCGACTTCGCCCGCGTAATTTTGTAAATTATATACTAAAACAAATGACTTCTATATTACTTATTAAAAAAAACTAGCTGCTGCCCGCGACTTCGCGCGCGTAACTTTGTAAATTATATACTAAAACCTTCCTCGAGAACCACTCTATCCATTGGTGAAAACAACATGAAAGGCGGTGCAGTAGTTTTTGAGTTTATCATAAACAGACAGACAGACGCAGCGGAGGACTTTGTTTTATAATATGTAGTAATACAAACACATTTACATACCAATTAGTGGTATCTACAGCTACATGTTACATGTTGGGTGTTGTCTTATAAATTTAGAAAAAAATAATAATAATAAATAATACAGTATATTATACTTACTCGAAACTTAAGCATATATAATTAAAAAAATAACAATTGGATACCATTGGAGAACTGTCCTACCCTATCGGTTATCCTCTCTGTGACAAAGGTTACTGTGAATTTAAGAATTTCTGATCATATCCATCAAAGAAACTCCGAGATTGCTCGTTCACTAAACTTGTGGATCAATCCTGTCATGAGAGGCCACATTTGGGCACCATACGTCATCACTGGCAATGTACAGTGTGTCTGGTGAAGGAGTAGCAATATTCTAAGTACATACATAAATCACAACTATTTTAATACAAATTCAAATTCAAAATAATTTATTTGCTGAATATAGTTATACATAAGTTGTTATAAATTTAAATATTTAGTCCATATATTCTACCGACAAAAACACAGTTTAAAATAAAAAGGGTCATAGGTGTGGTTTTTGCAGTAATTTACATTTCATTGCGGTTACATTGTTTCTAATATAAACAATAGTCCATATTGTTGGTGTGTGAATAAGCCCATTTTTATTTCAGTAACATCAAAACTTTGAGATATGATTTTTTTTTATATGCACATTTTATATTATCCAAATTTCAGGTTTCTAGACTTCTAGTAGTTTTGGTTGTGCATTTGATAATCAGTCAGGAAAAACAATTTTATAAGTATAGATTAAGTTTTATATTGCAGATAACTTATCAACAATGTATGTTGCAGATGATTCAAAAAATACAAGAATCTCAACACTAAGACAGAGAGGTAGACCAGTTCTGCCCAAAGAAGCAAAGGAACTTGTAAATAAAGGTAATCCAATTTATCACTATATATATTCTTATATTACTTTTTACTTCTTCATATAGGAATACTAGCCGGTGCCCGCGACTTCGTCCGCGTTCTCTAAGGCCTATAGCCTTCCTCGATAAATGGACTATCCAACACAAAAAGAATTTTTCAATTCGAACCACTAGTTCCTGAGATTAGCGCGTACAACCAAACAAACAAACAAACTCTTCAGCTTTATATATTAGTTAGTATAGATTATATACTTACTAGTTGACCCGCCAAATTTGTTGTTTCGGAGGAGTTTGGTTACAACCACTGTGACACGAGAATACATAGCAGAATGTGTATAGGACATTATTTAATTTGTAAGAACTTATTTTGTACTCACATTTTAAACATGTATTTTTTTCTTTAATAATTATAAGGAAACTGCTCCTCTCTATAAGATATTATTATGAGTTATAGACTAATTTTTCAAACTGACTACCCTCACTTATAAATCTGTATTTTTTTTTTATTTATCACTACATATTATAAAACAAAATCCTCCGCCGCGTCTGTCTGTCTGTCTGTACGCGATAAACTCAAAAACTAGTGCACCGATTTTCATGCTGTTTTCACCAATGGATCGAGGAAGGTTTTAATTTAAATTACAAACATACAAAAAAATCTTCTCTCTTTATAATAATTTTAGTATAGATTTGCTTGTTCTTTATTACATGTCCTGTTTCAACACCAGATGTGGAGGATTCAACAGATACAAAAAAGTCACAACCAAAAACTAGAAAGACACAATCAAAAAAGTCACAATCGAGCCCCAAAAAAGAAATGCAAGAAAAATCTAAAAAAATAAATGTGGAACTTGCGAATGAAGGTATACCATTTAATTATTACTGATGCGAAAATTTTTGAAGATGTATGGATGCATGTTTGTTACTCTCACGCAAAAACTACTGAACGGAATTAATTACCTGGATTAACTACTCTTAAAAATACAAATAGCACTGGAAATGATGAAATAAGTGTCAAAATTATTAAACAAATCAATATGTTCATTGCTCCTGTCCTTAGTTATATTGTAAACTTATGTATGGAGTCAGGAGTATTTCCTAATAAATTAAAAATCGCAATGATTAAACCCATTTTCAAAAAAGGAGACAAAAATAACTTAACGAATTATCGTCCAATTGCATTATTATCAGTTTTCTCTAAGATTTTTGAAAAAGTTATCTATACTCGTTTGTATGCTTTTTTTGAAATAAACAATGTTTTGATTAATGAACAAAAAGGATTTAGAAAGAACAGGTCTACTGACATGGCATTATTTGACTTTTTACAAAAAGTAATGGTTAATTTAGATATTGGAAATAAAGCTACCGCGCTTTTTATGGATATGACAAAAGCATTTGATCGGGTAAATCATGAAATCCTACTTAAAAAATTATATCGCCATGGTGTAAGGGGTAATTCATATAATCTCCTTAAATCATACTTAGAAGATAGAAAGCAATTTACTGTAATAAATAGATTGAATTCAAAATTGAATGAAATAAAATATTACTCAGATACAAGATATAATAACTGTGGAGTGCCACAGGGAAGTATACTGGGTCCTCTACTGTTTCTAATTTACATTAATGATTTGCCAAAGAATATCAATCACCCTATGACTCTGTTCGCGGATGACTGCACTGTTCTGTTCTTAAACAAAAACCTAACTAATTTTAATTTTAATTTTTGCACAACATTGGATGGGATAATTCAGTGGTTGGAAAATAACAACCTAAAAATAAATTTCAATAAAACTAAAGCTATGGATTTCAGAATAAGGGGTAACAATGATAAAAACAAAATTCTTTATCGAGGCGAAACTATAGAAAAGACAGAAGAAGTAAAGTTTTTGGGCTTGCAAATAGACAGCAGACTTACATGGAAGTCGCATATAGAAAGTGTTTGTAAAAAACTAAACAAATTCTCGTATGCATTAAGCAAATTAAATAAATCCTCAGGAACACCAACTGCACTTATTGCATACTATGGCTATGTGCAGTCAACGCTTATGTATGGTTTGATGTTTTGGGGTAACTCAACTAATAAAAACGATGCTTTTAAAGCTCAGAAAAGGTGCATTAGGGCCATATGTAATCTTGGTCAGCGTGAATCATGCAGGCCATACTTTAAAAACCTAGGCGTCCTAACCCTTGTATCTTTATACATACTAGAAGTTGTAATGTATGTAATAAATAATAAACACTTGTATGAAAATAATGCAGTCTCACAGCGAAGAGCACATACCCTCAGTCTAACCAAATCCAAAACTAAATATTTGCATAAGAGTATTTTCTGTCTGGCTCCTAAAATATATAATAAGATACCTGTCTCGATTACAAGCATATCAAATACAAAATTAATAAAGAAAAAACTAAAGGAGTTATTGGTAGGCAAAGCTTATTATGCTCTGGATGAGTTTTTAAAGGACACGTTTTTAGAATAATGTTCTGATGCATTTTAAATTTAACTTTAATGTAATAATGTAAAATAATTTTATGTAATAATTTGATTTAACTGAGTTAACATACTTATATTATTTTGCACGCCAAATGTGGTAGTACATGCTGGGACGTTGATTCATCTATGGCATCTGGTTTTTACACCCATGTACATGCAAATAAATGATTTGATTTGATTTGAAAAGTGCCCAACGCGCCCAAAGATGTTTACACTTCAAAAACACGAGTAACGCCACAGGATAAAGTTAATAATTATAATAAATAAATAAATATCTTCACACATTCCACACAGTACATCTAGTTCCAAAGTAAGCAACTATTGCTTGTATTATGGATACCACAGTTGATATACTATATAGATTACTTTTTTTTCGTAAATACATACAACATACATATAAATTATAAATACAAAACATCCATGACTCGGGTACAACGGTAAAATGTTCACATAAACATTTGCCCATAGCGGGATTCGAACCCGCGACCGTTTGGTTAACAGCTACGGTTACTAGCCACTAGCTAGACCAAACGTCTCTTCAATAAATCAAATATGTAAATTGTTTTACAGTTGCGAGATATCAGTTGGCGAAATCCTTACCGATAATAGAGATAACGATACCTCCGTTGAATGCTGCAGATGAGCCCTGCGTTTCCACCGGAACAGGTATTTATTTATTATATATATTATTATTATTATTATGTATTTATTTTATTTAGGCCTGAGTCTGACTTCAAATTTTTTTACCTTATTAATTTTTAATTCATAGCTAAAATTCTGCATATCGCTGCTTAAAAACTAAAAGGGCCACAAATCAAAATTACACTTTTTACAGGAAAGCTAATCGAAAAAAATTAAAATAATTTTTGTCTAATTTTTTTTTTATTAGATATAATATATCAAATATATGCATATTATACATAGAAGCCTATTTTTATATAGCATTAAAT
Source organism: Synanthedon formicaeformis (assembly GCA_945859745.1). Classification (NCBI taxonomy): domain Eukaryota; kingdom Metazoa; phylum Arthropoda; class Insecta; order Lepidoptera; family Sesiidae; genus Synanthedon; species Synanthedon formicaeformis. The sequence goes on from OX243972.1 coordinate 7,782,671, forward strand.
GTTTTAAGTACTTTTATAATAAACTGAATACTATTAGTTGACTATTAGAGATATTTAAAACATATAAGTTACTTTTGAATCATATAAAAAATGATCAAAATATATTAAATATGGAATAAAACAACCATAAGTCTTTTTGCAACATACAATATGAAGGATTGTGATTGTATTTTTGCAATAAAAACATTTTTTGTTTTTTTTTTTTTTTTTGTTTTATGACCCTCTTTAGTTTTTAAGCAGCGATAATATATTTGATTATTATGAGGTAGCAATGAAAACTATTAAATTCCATTCAGATCACATCACTAATTACTAAAATAAAGAACGTTTAAATGATAATAATGAACATTGAATATTTTTATTTATGTACACTTTTAATAGGAATAATTGCAATCGGAAGAAATAAGCTGACCGAAAAGGCTTCACTTGAAAAGGTGAAGCAGACTCCAAAGACCTCGGTGACTGCATCTAAAGGAAGCAGGAAAAAGAAAAGATTGTCTTGTCATTGTGCCCAATCAGGTATACCTTGGTCTGGTGGACTATAGTTTCCGTCATCCATAGCCTAATCATTAGCTAAGGGCCTCTTTCACCATGTCTCTTGGAAGAACTATTTCAAAATGATAATATGTATATATAAACTTATTACTCTTAGAACTTTTAGTAATATTTATATTTCGCTGCTTAAAAGCTGAAGAGCCATAAAACGAAAAAAATCCAAAAATGTTTTTATAGCATAAATACAATCACAATCCTTCATATTGCATGTTGCAAAAAGACTTATAGTTTTTTTTATTCCATATTTAGTATATTTTGATCATTTTTTATATATTCAAAAGTAACTTATACGCTTATATCTCTTCTAGTATTCAGTTTATTATAAAAGTACTTAAAACATTTAGTGCTACTTAAAAATACGCTTCAAACGATGTATAATATGCATATATTTGATACATAACTAATAAGAAAACAAATAGACAAAAATATTTAATTTTTTTTCGATTAGCTCTCCTGTAAAAAGTGTAATTTTGATTTGTGGCCCTTTAGTTTTTAAGCAGCGATTTGTTAAGCGCCTCATTCACCAACGTCAAGTAGGCTAATGTGTCATTCAAAGTCATCGGTCACCGGGGATGAACATTACCTTTGTTTGTACAGTAAAAGAGCCAAAAAAAAATTAAAAAGAAAATAATTATAAAAAAATCGCCTATCGAATGATGCACTAAATCGAGTGAATAATTTAATAAAACATAAAATTATTTCTAAAAGTAACTAATCAACACTTTACTTGTAGTTGGTGAAACAGGCCCTATATATAATTTTAATTATAGCTTGTCGAATATTTTCTGTTTAACATTATAACCAAATCAGCGATGCTCTTCTATTTTTTCGCTTTTTATTTGCACTTATTTAATACATTTATAATTTTTTTTTATTACAACTAAAGCTCGTCACAAAATATCTAATAAACACAAAAAGAAAAAATTATAAAAGTATAATAAATTTTCATTTTTACACTTTTTTGCACTTTTATTTAATACATTTATATATTTTTTTTATTACAACAAGCTCATCACAAAATATGTATGTATGTGATTAACACGAAAAGAAAAAAACAATAAAAGTATAATATAATATATTAGTGTTACTATATTATAATACGGGTAATAATAACTATAATAATATTATGTATGTGTACAGTAATTACTTTTTTATCGAAGAGAAACTTTTATATTTAAACTAGTTGGCGTTTATGTTTAAACTAGTAGTAGTTGAAAAAGAAAAAAATAGCCTATCCTGTGTCCCGTACGTTTAAAAATTTATCTACCAAGTTTCATGAAAATCAGTTGATTCGTTTAAGAGTTATAGAGGAACATACATACTTACATACATACATACATACATACATACATACATACATACATTGGTATGTATACAGAAAAAAATTCTAAAAATGGTCAATTTAGTTTCAGTATAATGTATAGAGCCTATAAACACGATATTTCTGAAAACAAAGTAAATTACTCCATGACCGACCCCAACAGATTTATTATTATACATATATTTAAACAAGCGTCGATAGATGTCGCTATAACAAATTCTCAACGTCTTTTCCACGTTCGCACGTTTCGCTTGAAAGGTTCAATAAGAATAAGGGCCTCTTTCTCCAACTACAAGTAACGTGTTGATTAGTTACTTTTGGAAATCATTTTCTGTTTTATTGAAATTTTATTATTCACTCTGTTTACTGCATCATTCGATTGAGGCGAATTTTTTTTAAATTATTTTCTTTTTATTGTTTGGGACTTTTACTGTACAAACAAAGTTATAGGTATCAGCTCCATTATTCCCGGTCACCAGTGACTTTAAATGACAGCTAGCCTACTTGACAGTTGGTGAAAGATGCGCTAATCCTATTCAAATGAAAGATAAATTGAGTTAAAAAAAAAATTTCTTTTTCTGCAGACGCTACGCATTCGCCCTCTGAAACGTCTCAGTCAACAAATACTAATGTTTCTAAGAAAGTTATAAACAAGAAGGACATACATTCATGTAATTCGGATTCTCAAGGTAATTTTCAGTTAATTCTATTTTATCTCTTATTATTCTCAAGTTTATTCTCAATCTTGATAATAAATATTATTAAAATTATTGTACTCAACGACTGTATTCTTAGAGAGAATTATTGATTTATTCTCAAGGTAAAGTTGAGTTAAAGAAAGGTTTAAAGTTTTGTACAATGTAAGAAAGAAAGACTAAAATTATAGAAAAAAAAATTCAAGAATACTTAAATTAATAATTCAAAATATTATAATACGAGCAAGCGGTGTATTACTTTTGTAGCCGTTCCATTAACAAAAAAAAATACCTAAAACGAATTTTCTACAAGATTCCAAGATACCCTCGAAGATAGATCGATTTCTAGATCTAAAAAACACCTAACCCTTCATTTTAGTCAAAATCGTTAGAGCCGTTTGCGAGATCCTTGTGGCATACAAGAATTGCTCGTGTAGGGTCAGCGCCGACGGGCGGAGTGGCAGCGAAGAGACTAATTTAGTAACAATTTAAATTCAACCTAAAGTGCTCCTGAACACGACTGTATTTGGTAGTCGCGCGCCTCTCGACCGCGCTTTGAGTCGCTCGCCGTCATTTTATTTCATTGTACCAAATACAGTCGTATTCAGGAGCGCTTTAGGTTGAATTTAAATTGTAACTAAATTAGTCTCTTCGCTGCCACTCCGTCCGTCCGCGCCGACCCTTAGTGTTATAAGATTTTAAAAATACAACAGACAGGTTGACGGTCCATTTGATGGTAAGTGGCCACCGTCCCTTACCGGGATTAGGATAGTTATAGAAAATGGTCTCTGTCATACCTTACTCGCTCACCGAAACACCAAAAGTAGACATGCATATATTTCACGGTGGCTTGTAATGGCTGCGAAACGCAGTGTGCCATGCCACTACTAATAATTAATTTAATATTAAAACACTAATAATGAGTTAAGTTAGTATTAGGAACTAGCGACTCGCTCCCGGCTTCGTTTAACGCTCTTTCCAACGGTGAAAACCGCATTAAAATCCGTTGCATAGTTTAAAAGATCTAAGCGTACAAACATACAGAGGGACAGAAGGCGGGAATCGACTTTATTACGCGCGCGAGTTAACTCGCGAGGAATGCCAGTTATTTAATTACTATTTAAACAAAGTTATTTAAATTGTATTTGTTTTTAATTATTTAACCCTCAACCGCTTGGTTTTGTAGGAGTTGACGTGTGTGCCCTTACCGTCTGACTCGTATTTTTTTTATTTTTTTAAAAGAAAGTAACTCAAACGATTTAAAAATAAACATTATACAAGTAGAGAAATTTATCGCATATATGCGGCTCTGTCGAAATGGACACGAAAAAATTTTGCGACTCTGGCGGCTAAAGGGTTAAAATATTGATTTTAAAGTAAACAATGTATTTACATATTTTGTTTCTTTTTTGCACACTTTACCAGAGCGTCAATGTTACGTCATCGACTCGAAGTGAACAGTTAACTCGCGCGCGCAAATGTAAATCTATGTAAAGATGAAAAATAAAACTGAGCTAATTTTTTATTGATAACATCAATATTATTTCAGTTGTTCCAGTTAAAAAGAAGAGAGTTGCGAAAAAGGTAACTGTTGCAAGTGATAGTAAAAACGGTACGTATCAATATATGTATAATTATATTTCTTTTGTAATATACATATATATAACAAGATTTCGAAAAACATTCCGAACCGAACTAGTTGCTGCCCGCGACTTCGCCCGCGTAACTTTGTAAATTATATACTAAAACCTACCTCGAGAACCACTCTATCCATTGGTGAAACAGCATGAAAATCGGTGCAGTAATTTTTGAGTTTATCGCGAACAGACTTTGTTTTATAATATGTAAGGATTATAAATTTAGGAAGCAATTTTTAAGAATTATTAGTTGATAAATGTATAATTTAAAAGATTATAATGTCTTATAACTTAGTGGATAGTATAGTCATTAGATTAGTATAATTTGTATTGTAATGTATATTCATATTTTACAATATGAAGACTATTGTAAATATTATGTGATGTTGTATTAGTTTTGTAAATATTTCCTTGCAGCTAACGCAAAAAAGGTTAATGTTAAAAATGATACAAAAAAATTAAATTTACCAAAAATTGGAAGTGATTCGGAAATCAACATTTTAGAAGATGTCGCAAATAATATTGGATCTCCATCAATTCTCTCGGCTAATTTGAGCTTAGGAGCTGTAGGAAATTCGAACAGTTCACCCAACAAGAATCAAAATGAAACTGTAAAAAAGCCTGCACAAAGAAGAAAATCAAATTCAACGAAAAAGTACGCCAATGGTGTGATAAAAAATAATGTCACCTCAACAATAGTTGCTAAAGAGCCTGAATTCTTAGACGGATTGGATTCTTTGTCTTGGACTAAACAGATTTCAAGTTCAGACACGTCTTGCACGAGCGTATGTACTTCAAAATTTGTTTGTACCGATGAGCAATTACTAAAACTTGGTCAAACCTGTCCAGGTTTCGTCAAGGTCGACAAAATCTCAGAAAATTCATCCCTTAATTCCTCGCCGACATACAGTCGAGATAATACAGCAAAGTTTCCCCAAAATGCGAATAAAACTACCAGTTCTTCGTATTCTTCGAACAGCAGAGAAGATTTACAAGATCAAGGGAGTTACGGCGATGATTTAAAAAAAGTAAACTCCATGCTGTCCCGTTTTATAAACAGTTACGATATGGAGGTGATGGATTGGTTAGGGACAGATAATGGCGAAAACAAATCGATACGTGATAATATGTTTTATAATTGCTTCAAGGTTGAGAGTCAAGTGTTTAATATATTGAAAAATATAGAAAATATCTGGGCCGGGAAAGATACAAATGTGCATGGTGGTAATAATGACGTAAATTCGCCCGTTGAAAACGAAGACATAAAAGCAGACTATAAAGTAATTTCTGCTTTGAATCATGATGATGTCGATAATCACAATAATACAGGCGACGATAATGAGGATGTTCTGTCTTTATTCGCTGAAAGTTTAATATCGTCTAGGAGAGCTTCAATAGCTTCAAAAACGACCGAATTCGAGGAGTACATAGCTCAACCTGTTGCTAGCGTGTCCAATTTTCAAAAATTCACTTACGTACCAACAAAAATCGTTTTAAATATCAATGACCAAATTAAAACAAACAATGTTTGTGAAAAACATAACGCCGATTCCACATCTGTCAGAGAAATGGACAGATATGAAACAACACATTCCACATCTGTCAGAGAAATGGACCGATATGTAACAACACCTATGCTCAGTGATAAAGTTGAATCTTTTAACAATATTATGTCGCCGCCGATGAAGATATCGCATTACATACCAGGAAATAAACCTTTACAGGGGAAATTTAGTATGGTCTACAAAGGCGTTTGTTTCTATAATCTCATATCTAATTGCAAACGTTTCAATTGTACGTATCCACATGAGAATCTCGAAGTGGTAGATGTTAAGAATAATATGTCGTGTTTGCCGAACGATATGTTCGCGCAGGAGTACACGTTGACCAAAAGTTATCCGTCGTTGCGTCAAAAGTTCATAGTCGCTTTCATAGAAGAGTGCATAAAGAGAAAATCAACAAAACTCCTTTTAGAAATGTGCACAGACTACTTGAGAGGTTTCAAAGCCACCTCTGACCCTAATTCTCGGAAGACGTACGTTTTGGAGATCACTATGCGCCACTTGAACGAGGTTCCGTTGAGTGATTACGCACAGTTGTTGAAAAACGAGATATTTGAACAAACTACACTGTGCGAGGTGTTCTTGGGGGCCATAGCGTCTGCCCTGAATTTTCAACAGTTCAAAAAGTTATTTGTGAACTTAGTCGATTACATGTTAAATGTCAACAGGGAGATCGAATTGGGGGTCGCGATGCTCATTGTGGAAAGACTTTGCATATTGCCGTGCGAGGATGCGTTAATTAATGCGTTCTTCAAGGTGATAATGAACACGCACGTGAAGATTATTAACTGTCCGTTTATCGGTCGACTTGAGAAACGTTTGCAGAATGAAAATGTTAATTTATACGAACATTTCCTGTGCGTAAAGAATGCTATAACGATTAGTCTAAAAAAGCAATCTAGCGCTCGTACTTCGGTTTCTAGCGAGGATAAACACTCTCGAACGTCACCGGATACAACGAATTTGGACAACTCTGTGAGTATATAATATAATATATACTTTTACAAAATATATATTTGTGTCATTGCGAAATTCAACTCAATATGTCTGTGCTTTATCACAAAATCTCAGAATATTCTAAAGCTATTTTCATAGATCTCAGTTTAATATAGCTTTTGTCTGCGAATTCATCTGCTCCTCATTTTCTTGACAAAATATATATAGCGATATTTTAGTCTTTATATGATTCAATATGATCTTTATTGCTCATATATTTATACAGGGCGTTGAATTTTTTATATATTTAGAATTTTAGATGATCCCTCGAGAACTGTAGTTACTTTTTCTGGTAACGTGTGTGCAAAATGTCGGGTTATTCGCATATGGACATTCTCAAAAAGCTTCATTTCATGTTTCACGTTTCACCTATTTCATGTTGATCATAGCGTGAAAGCGTAACAAACAAACTCACAAGTAATAAAAATTTTAGAAGGTATTTTCGCCGAAGTCGGAAGGTTCTTGAGCGATCACGGTTAGGCAAGCGCAGCCATTTTCTTCTTAATAGTGTGTCGATCGCTAGAGAATTCCAGTAGACTGTGAATAAATCATTGTTTTTGATGTTTACGTAAATGTAAATAAATTTCAGATCAAAACTGCACCCACAATATGGACTCACAAAAACATTGAACCAAGAGAAAATGTAGTGGCCGAGAACAATTTGAAAAGCTATACAATTTCTCAGATTCCGCAAAGAGGTTACAATTCGTGGTCGGCACAAAACAGTTTCCAGGAGGATCGATTCAATTGGCCACAGCACGAGTTTGCTGTACCCCAGAACTATAGGTCTCGGACTAGGAGGCCTGGTCCTAGGTCATACAGAGCACCTAGGGGGTTCAAAGGAGGGAGGCCTCACTATAGGAGGCGTTTTCAACCGCCAGCCTTCTACGAAAGACTTTCCCACCAAAATGGACGTGTCGCCCAGAAAACTTTCAATGTAAGTAATAGACGGAGGAAAGTCATTTAATACTAGCTGTTAAAAAAGTACAAATCTTTTCCTCTTTTATATTTATAATGTTACATAATATATTTTTATTTCGTTTTCAGAATCCCTGGGAAAACAGTAAACAGAACAATCATTATTACTCGTAGCCAAAATGTGATCTCTTTAGCGTTGAATTGTGACAGAAATTTTTAAATAGAAGCCTGACAGACTATTAAAATACAGTTTACCAAAGTCGTTGCAGGACACGACGGACCCGTTTTGGAAAACTCAAAAAAATAATAATTGTGAATTTGACTTGACCGACTGGTCTCGGGATCTGCTACTTTAGATTTTAATTTGAATTTTGTCTTATTTTAAATTGCTATTTTTACAAATTACACTGGCAAAATCATCGGAGAATATCAGATGGAGCCAAGACGATTTGTCCTTGCATCAGAGAAGATGAAGAGGAATTAGGACTTTTCCTATTTCTCTATCATGAGAAGATGAAGAGAAATAAGGACTTTTCCTATTTCTCTATCATGAGATGTAGAGAAATAAGGACTTTTCCTATTTCTCTATCATGAGATGTAGAGAAATAAGGACTTTTCCTATTCTATCATGAGAAGAGATGAAGAGAAATAAGGACTTTTCCTATTTCTCTATCATGAGATGTAGAGAAATAAGGACTTTTCCTATTCTATCATGAGAAGAGATGAAGAGAAATAAGGACTTTTCCTATTTCTCTATCATGAGATGTAGAGAAATAAGGACTTTTCCTATTCTATCATGAGAAGAGATGAAGAGAAATAAGGACTTTTCCTATTTCTCTATCATGAGATGTAGAGAAATAAGGACTTTTCCTATTCTATCATGAGAAGAGATGAAGAGAAATAAAGACTTTTCCTATTTCTCTATCATGAGATGTAGAGAAATAAGGACTTTTCCTATTCTATCATGAGAAGAGATGAAGAGAAATAAAGACTTTTCCTATTTCTCTATCATGAGATGTAGAGAAATAAGGACTTTTCCTATTCTATCATGAGAAGAGATGAAGAGAAATAAGGACTTTTCCTATTTCTCTATCATGAGAAGATGAAGAGAAATAATGACTTTTCCTATTTCTTTATCATTTTAAAAAGAGTTTTGAACAACAAGTAACCGTCACTTTGAACAATATTGAATATAATCGAACTCTTTCCAGTTAGTCACTAGATTTTTTTTTTATAAAAAATTACTTAAGACAGGTTGACACACTTGATGTCGGTTGTAATGATTGTGATATATATATTTTACTATACCTAATGAAAAAGTTAATGTTAACTTTTATTGTTTCTCTTGTACAAAAATATACTTTATTAATAAGTAAGTACATAGGTACAACATAAGTAAGAAAATTGTTAAGCTTTATTGAAAGATTGTTGTTGTATTGTAAATATTTTAGTTTTTAAGAGACATTAATTATAGAATAAAATACTTATATATTGTGTATAATATTTTTGAAGAGCCATTTTGTGTTCTATAGAAAGTTTTGTTTTTGTTTTTAGTGTTACCATAAAAAGTTAGTTGTTACTAACTTACCAATGCTTAACTCCTAAAATGTTCATATTAAATTATGTGTTATGTAAGTTTTTTTTTTGTAATTAAGAGCCATCCATCGTGCTATAGGTACCCTATATGACGTCTATAGGAACTTGCTATAGGAAGTCTCCCAATGAGAAGGGCTTTATTTTCACTTGACACTGACGTCATGAGTGATTGAACAAATACTCTCAGTTGTTTTATTTTTTTCTATGCTCTTAACATTTATTTTTATAGTGTAGATACTTCAAAAATGTTTAGATGATCCAAATACATTTAATAAGTGATATAAAACGCTATGAAAACAAGTTTGACGTATTGTGTCGTTCATTGTAAAAGTGAACTATCTCCTTGTTACTGAATGTTAGAATAACGAGCTTTTTGCGAATTATAGTGTAGAAAAAAAAACAAAAAAAAAAACTCATTTATTGTTTTCATCTATGGGATTTTAATGCAACTATTGGAGTTACTTCACTTTTATATTGAAAGTTATGACTAAATGTGATACCATTAGGCAAGAAAATATGGTTTTAAAAATAGGGAGTTACACCACTTTTACAATGAACGACACGTATATCCGTCTGGCGGCAGTAACCACCACCTTACAGAATACCACCGTGAAATAACAGGCATTATGTGCTGTTGTGTTTCGGTGAGTAAGGGATGCCAGAGCCGAGCCAAACTTTGTGTTCACCGTTTGTTCTTTTGCCTACAATTTTGTGGGGAACATTACTCTAGTCAAATGACCTTCTAATCTAGATTAGATTGTCTAGATCAAGACCTCTTCATCTAATGACATGACTTCCAGATATCATTTGCTCTGGATTGTAAAAGGTAGTCTCATTATAGTTTTGTAATCTGTCTGCAGTTTTGTGGGAAACATTTCTATAGTCAATAAAGGGGCTTGAAATGAGGTTGACCATTTTCTATAAAATAAATAACTAACAATGTCAATAGTCGAAAAATACAAATTTTCTTGCTATATTGGTAAAATGCAAATACCTTTTTTTTTTGTTTTGGCATGACAACAGGCTTTGTACAGTACTTTACGTACTTTTTTACCATTTCACAGGTATTTGTTTATTTATTTTTTATTATATATATATATATATATATATATATATATATATATATATATATATATATATATATATATATATATATATATATATATATATATATATATATATTTCTTCTGTGCGTGTGTATGTCACTGAACTCCTCCTAAACGGCTGGACCGATTTTAATTCTGTCTTCACTTATGGATAGAGATCAGGAATGGTTTGTATGTAAAAAAAAATTGGTCGTGGGCACGCACTAGTTATATATATTAAAATTAAGAATTTATCAAGCACTAAGTTTAAGCTGTAAGGGTCAGCGCCGACAGACGGAGTGGCGGCGAAGAGCAGTTACAGGTCGCAAAGCCCACTGAGCGTGCGTCACAAAATTCGCCGCGCGCTTTGAGTCGCTCGCCGTCATTTTATTTCATTGTACCAAATACAGACGTATTCAGGAGCACTTTAGGTTGAATTTAAATTGTTACTAAATTAGTCTCTTCGCTGCCACTCCGTCCGTCGGCGCTGACCCTGTTCACATGTTCACATTCGAAAATGTAAAAAAGCACTATTGAATAACACTAGGTGCCATCAATGATAGTTAAATATGTAAATTTATAAACTAGCTGGCACCCGCGATTTCGTCCGCGTTGAAAAAGAAAAACGTAGCCTATCCTGTGTCCCGTACGTCTAAATGTTTATCTACCAAGTTTCATGAAAATCAGTTAATTCGTTTAAGAGTTATGGAGGAACATATTTACATACAATACCTACACTTACAGATTTATTATTAGTATTGATAACAACGTGAAAAGTTTTTGGGAGTATCAGTATTTACTTTTACAGTAAGAATTTTGAAAATCGGTCCAGTAGTTTTTGAGTTTGTTCATTACAAACATACAAATCTTCTCACTTTATTATATGTTCTTGAGTTTGACGCCATTCGTCCACTTAGCTTTTCACCACATTCGCCATTCGTCCAGATCGCTTTTCGTCACATTCGCCTTTCGTCCCATTTTATGTTATTACTGTCATTAATAGAAGTACAATTAAACGAAAAATTAGGTAAATTACTATTTATTAAAATAAAATCGCTCTGTCAATGCGTAAACTAAAATTCAGAATTTAAAATGTCTTTCTTAATTCTGTCGTATCTGTAATTCTTTGTCTTAAAAAATATTTATTAAACATAATATTTCCAATCCTTCACCAATTCCTATTCACTTAGGCCTCTTTCACGAACTACAAGTGTTGATTACTTACTTTTAGAAATCATTTTCTGTTATTTTGAATTATGCACTCGGTTTACTGCATCATTCGATAGCCGATTTTTTTTTATTGTTTTCTATTTAATGATTGGGACGTTTACCTTACATTACAAACAAAGGTATATCAGCTAAATTATTCCGGTGAGTTTAAATGACAGTTTGGCCTAATTAACGTTTGTGAAATAGGCGCTTAATGTTATAGCATTTAATTTTTTCGATTTGTTTTTCTTGAAAATTAGCTTCTTTATTTAAAAAACTGATTATTGAATATAAACTCTTATTTTTTGGTAATTCTAATATTTAACCTCCTATTAAATTGGTTGTGCGATTTCGTTCACCTGCACAACTAAATCTATCACTTGTTACATTTTGGAGCCATTCATTGGTAAAAATAACTTGAAAATTCATGTGCATTACAATCACTAGGCATTTTTCCTTGAATTTAAAGCCAGCCTTCTGGTATGAAAATAGATGGTAGCAATGATTTCCATTTTACGCAAATCGTTGGTGTCGTATAAAGAAAGTTCTTTGGCTTTCCTAACTATTGCGTGCTTACAGTGAAAAAAAAAAACAGCCTTTGATACTTGCTGATGGAAAAATTGTTGACACTGTATTCATTATTCCTTTCTCAAAATCGCTTTTAAAATGGTCAATATTTACTCGTAGATTAAATTTTTCTTTTAAAAATAAATATACTTTTTCATACGTTGATTGTTTTTTATCCGTCAAGAAACAATAGATCAAAGGTATAACTGCGTTATATTCATTAGTGCTTCCTAAGTCTGCATATAAAGATAATAATTGTTTATATACTTAGTGAAGGCACTCTTTTAAATGTTCCATCAGCCAAATAACATTTTATTTCTTTAATAACATTAATTGTGTGGTGATTGCAAAAAAAAAATAAGGTTCCATCAGTTGCAGTCCCGTCATAAATCAAAAAATTATCTGCCAATAATTTAGGTATTTTAATTTCCTTAACGTTCCTGAAAAACTGTTTTCGGAACGTTCAATTCTTTTTTGCGAGCCCGATATGTAAAGCATGTCTTTTTTTGTTTCAAATCGTGGAATTTCACTTCGTTAGAACATTTTTAGCGCTTTGCAATATGCTGGCATATTTTGCAAATATTTTTTGAACCGGTTTTAAACTAGTGCGTACTTCATCCTTGCATTTTGATATGATTTCGTCAATTATGTTCTTACTTAATACCTTCTTACAAATATGTTCACTTTTTCTTAAAATATCAAGAAATATCAATTCAGACATTTTATTTGACACCACAAATGTTATTATTTTTTCAAAATTGCTAAATATAAAGCGTAAGTGGACGAATGGCGTCAAACTCTACTATAGTTTTACTCGTAGATTGTTTCTGTTAAAATCGTTCCAACGAAAAGTAAGTCCGTCCTGAAGAACTTTTATAACTGAAACTGGAAACTAATTTAGTATGTTTTCAATTGGATTCTGTAAAGTAAGAAATTTCACATATTTTTCTGATCAGTTACAGACAGTCTCGATTCCCCCCTCAAAAGTTGACGTATTTTTTTTAAATTAAAATAAGATTTCCATACTGAATTATGTATGTATTACGTATTACATTTATGTATGTATAAAAAAAAATATGACTTGGATACTTGAAAAATATTACATATTTTTTTTGGTACATAAAGTCTATGTACCTGTTTAGAACTGTATTATATTATAATAGTTACTGTAAAACTCCACAACCCTCTATTGAAATGTATTTGCGGAAGGGAAAAATTGTAATTTTTTTCCCCCGGAAGGGAAAAAAATGATTAAAAAAAGGTTTCATAGGGGGATTGTTAAATTTTGGTACATATGGTACCTACTGTTAAGTATAAAATTATTTTTATTTTTTTAACTACTACTTGAGCCTTGGTTACGTAAATATTAAGTATATTTAAGTTATTTCATTTTCTCATTGCGAGTAAAAGTAATTGTATCAATTGTATATAAACCGAGAAAATGACTATTTTTGTAACACTAAAAACTGTATGTTGAAGTTTTCAAATTTTGAAACTATGAATAAATATGACATTACGATCATATAAAGAAAAATGTAGTTTTATTTCATTATAGTTCCTAGATCGTTTTACGTACGTAAGTAATCTGTAACTGGCCACTAATCTACACACTGAAAAAAATAAGAGCTTTGTTTTTGTGTTTGGTTGTTTTCTAACAAATGGTCAATCTTATCAGTGCCATAGACTCTGGGGGGCGCAAGAATGGCCAGACTTGGCAGGCCTATTATTTTTTCGGTTTGCTCCTGATGCTTCCTAAAGTTCCCGCTGCGCCCCTAATGCTCGATTCCAAATCTTAAGCAAAGCATTTGCACTAGTGAAATTACGTTTGAGTTTTAGTGAGTGAGACACGTGTGGGTGGTATAATAGGCGAAGGGTCCACTTAACATCAGATAGCTCGTCTGCTTGTTTGCCCACACCCACATCAGTTCTTTAAATAAATAGATTTTCCTTCCAAAATATTAGATAATTGGTCCACCAACACCCAAGTTCCTTTGTGCTTTATTTTATCACCCTTAACGAAATAAAGTAGGCCTATACATAGCATTGCTCGGTACCTTGCCTATAATATCTAAAAAAACAAGGGCGCAGTTATAGAAGCTCGCACAGGGCGTAGAAAAGGCTATTTACGGCACTGAATCTTATGTATCAAAAGAATGGATATAAGTAAAAAGACATTTCTTAGAAAAAGTTTTATTGATAAAAGAGCATCCGTTATTAGATACAATGAAAAACGTTACACACTAATTACGTTTGTTCACACAGTTAAATAAAAATAAATTAAATCATCAATAAATAATAAAAATTAAGTACACAATATAGTTATTTATAAATTGTAATATGATAATGAAACAATATATAAAGAAATTAGCAGTGGCGTTAATTGGGTGTAAACTGACCATTTTTTATTTGTTACAAAAATAACGTCACAACTCAAAAATTTCAATTGAGTACAATCATTTTTCTGTTATTTCAGTATAGAATAAAAAAAGAAGGAATCGTAATAACTTCACTACTTAGCAGCCTCATGAACAGTCAGTCTTTTCATATCAAAAATGGGTTCTTCTTAATCTAACATTATAAATTTATCAATCCACTCGATTTGGACTTAGGGCCGGCACACATTGGAGGACGGCAAAGCAAAAAGTTTAAAATTTTTCATAGTATTTTAAACTTTAATAGCTTTTAATATAATTCAAATGCCATTGTTATAATTGCGGAATGACGAATGACGCAGCGCGTCGATTGTTGTCCTAGCATAAGATTGCTTTGGGTAAGAGCGGCTTATTTTATTTGTTTGAATATAGGTATTTTTTGATTAAAATTATTATCAGATGATTAAAATGAAAAATATTTCTTTTATCTGTCTGTCAACCTTAACATTAACAAAACGGGTGTATACTAGACAATCCTTTATGAAGAAAATAAGACTATAATTTTTGTATATTACTATAATTTCTGTATATAAATAGTGTTTTGAAAAAAAAAAAAAGGAATGTAACTGAAAAGATAGGACTTTTTTAAGGGAAAGTCTGCACTGTGTTTAGGGGAAGTGCAAACTATATACTTATACTAAATATTTAACCAAACAAGGTCCACACTGAATTTTAAACCGCTTTAACCACTGTTTAACTAAGATTTCTAATTTTGCTTGTTATTGTCTCAAACAAGCACTTATTTTTGAATTAAGACCAGCTACTAAATGATGCAATTAATTGTATTTATTGACAGTACTAAAAAGTATTCCTTGGCTTGAGAGTTATTACAATTATTCGCTCTTATCCCAACATACCTTAATATTATTACAATAAAATTTGAATTATGTATATTAAAAGCAATTAAGCTACATATAAAATTGTATGAAAACAAAAAAAATGTGCCGTCCTTCAGTGAGTGCCGACCCTTAGAGAACTGTTTAAAACGACGACATAATATGACGTCATATAATCAAATCAATGTTAGATTTTTTAGGCCAAGGGCATACATACAACTTTTGCATCGACTAAACTGTTTTAGTTGATGGAGGTAGAATCGATGCAGTCGATCGTCGATTTTTTTTGTCTCAACAACAATTTAACAAGAAAGTTCTAGTTTGTACTTTACTTTATAGCCATTTTAAATGGTTATGCGAGACTGACAGTCGCAGATCGACTGTTTAGTCGATAGTATGTGCACATCAATACAATGCAATACAAATTGAGCGCTTGATCGATATAGTTGTCCAACTTTTTATTCAAAAGTAAATCGATGCAGCTTTTTTTACTTTTTTGTCGAGCAACTATCGAGTTGACTGTATGCGCGCTTCAATATATTCCTATAAACATATGATACACAACAAAATAGTTGTTCAACTAAAAGTTGTATGTATGGGCTTGGCCTTATTTACCGGTTAGGTGTCTTATAAAGTTAACACCGTACCACAAAACTTTTGTATTGATGTTTTTTTCTTTAACTACTAAAATTATATATTAAAAATCCATTCTTAAAACAAGTTAGTACATATTATTTATTATCTACATCCAACCTAAGAGAACCCCTCCAACCGTTTCGTTCCATAAAAATAGTTTTAAAACCGTAACTAAAATAGTTTAAAATAAATTTAAAAAAAGGCCTACATTAGCAACCACAGATTGATCGCACATATTGACAGTGATGTGCAAAATTAAAATTACATACAAATAAACGTTAAAATCGCATCAACTTCGGTGCAGTTTCTTAATAAATACTTATCCATCTTATTCTAACGGCTCATTCACATCATTTCGGTACTTAACAGCAGGGCAATAAATAGTAAAGGTAAAACTATTATATTTTTAATAGGAAAAAAATATATGAAGCTATTTGTAAGTAAATAAGGTAATACATGAATTTTTAATTTTTGAAATTGAAACATGTGTATATGTTTCAAAAATTCATACACACATATAAAATGATCCTTAAGCAAATCAGGGTCTCCTGTGTGTATTTTTTCGTACACACTACACAAAAAACATCTGTTTTACACTATACTATATATAATTTGTAAAATAAATATATTTTATAAATGAAATTACAAATTAAATAAATTAAAATGTATTATGTAGGTATTGTCTAGTTATTTAAAAAATATATTAAAATTGTGCATTATTAAGTACCAAAATCGTTAAAGAACCTTGTTGCATAAAAATAGCCATTATAAATACTTAGTAATATTGTCATAGCGAAGCGTCTTAAGTTATTTCAAATCCTTAGTAATAAAAAGGCACAACTCAAAAATTCGTAAATTATCTTGTGAGGTAATAAGTAATCTTTGTTTAAGACTTTATAAGAAAGAGAAAATGGACCATTTAGTTTTGTGTCCCATTCTCACAGTGTCTTTTCACTTCCGCTAGAGGGACTTAAATAGTAAAAATATTATTAGACAGAAACATTTAGACTTATGTCATTATAAATCAAATTTCTGTGCAATTTTGTACGCTCAATTCGAAATATAAACAAAACTACCAATAATGACATAATGTTCAATTTAAAATTATACCCAAATTATAGTTTATTAATTATTTTTTTTGCATTAGTAATAAAAGGGTTAAAATTTCCTCAAAATAATTGTTTTATTTTTAAATATGAATCTTTAATATTTTGATAACTTTTTTTATTGAAATATTTGACAGGGCGACTTGAAGAAATTATTATTGTCATAAAAATTTTGTTAGTGTAAATTTTGTAGTCTATGTGAAATATTTTAAAGGTAATGCAATTTATACAATCTTGTAATGCCACTTCTCAAAAGTTATATTTTTTGGAGTTGTGTCTTTACTTTACTAAGGATGCGATTTGTTTAGTATAAAAATGTTTAATAAGACTTTATAATTATAATCATATCCCATTACACTAAGTACTTTAAGCGAATACATTTTGGCATTTCAATACTGATGATGTTTATGTCAAATACTTATCGATTTTTTTTAGCACAATTTTTTTTTTAATCAATAGATTCGTGTTTTTTTTTTGCTAAAATATAGCACCAATCACATAAAAATGGACAATATTGTTGATGCGGCAACACAAGTGAGTGAGGTTGTTTTCTTGTATTGGATTGTATGTTTTTTGTATTGCTCTTTATTGGAGCTATAGTTACGAGACCTATTGCTGAGAGAAATGGTAGAAAAATGACTGAAAAAAAAAAAACACAAAACGGTTGCCACATCAACGTAGAATAACTCTTACATTAAGCGGTGGGATAAATATTGTGCGTATTAAAGTGGATATAGTCCTTTTTCCGTTTGAGTCTCAATGGAATAGAGCCCTTGGCCTCTTCTTGGCGAGAATATGCCACGACTGGGTCAAACCTTTGCGACGTTTCGGTGACAACCTACAAGAAATCCCTTATAAATAAATAAATAAATTACGCACCTTCGGTAAGACAAGGGTATAACTTGTCTTACTCATTTTAAAACAATTTTAAATGAGTTAAACTTAAAATATATGCAGAAATGTTTTAAAAACATTATTAAATTAAAAAAATATTTACAAGACTATGGGACTTATTTGATGAAGAATTGTTTAAAAGCAATATAAGCAAAAGAATACGTTATTGAATGCAAAAAAAAATTAACTTTAAATGGCTCGGTATGTTCACATATTCCACACAGCACCATCTAGTTCCACAATAAGCAACTAATGCTTATATTTACAGACAGACAGTTTACCAGACAGTTGATATACTACATAGATTACTTTTTTACATTTGGTCTAGTGGCTAGTAACCCTAGCTGTTAACCAAACGGTCGCGGGTTCGAATCTCGCTAGGCGCAAATGTTTGTGTTAAATATTTTACCTTTGTACCTGAGTCTTGGATGTTTTGTATTAATAATAATATGTATGTATTTACAAAAAAAAAGTAATCTATGTAGTATTTATGAGCTTGCTCCATCTCTAATAAAAAAAAAAAACAAAGTGTGCCATTCGCTGTAACTACTAGACATACGAGTATCACAATATCTCTAAGGGCCTCTTTCACAAACTACAAGTAAAGCGTTGATTAGTTACTTTTAGAAATCATTTTCTTTTATACTGAATTATGCACTCGGTTTACTGCATCATTAGATAGTCTAATTTTTGTTATTATTTTTGATTTAATGTTTGGGACGTTTACCGTACAGACAGAGGTATATCAGCTCCATTATCCCCGGTTACCGGTGACTTTAAATGACAGTTTGGCCTAATTGACGTTTGTGAAACAGGCACTAATTCTAATCTAATTGCTTAGTGTGGAACTAGATGGTGCTGTGAGGAATGTAAAAAAATATAAATATATAATATATAAATTAAGGTATGACAAGACAGGCAGACAAGAGTTAGTTTGATTTTGATATTACTCTGTTTATGTCTATTGCAAAATTTCATGATGATCGACTGAGTGATCAAGAAGTGAAAAGGTAAAAGATAAGACAGACAGACTATAGGAAAAATTAGAGGTCAACATTTGTCACGAAAGCGACTTGAAAACATAAAATATAAATGCCCTCATATGAGACCAAACAGACTTACCCATGATCAGGTGTGTCTGGCATGTACGGAGACATCCGGAAGTCTCTATTGTGCGGTGTCTCAATACCGAACGGGCTGTACAACTTCGCCGGACTTCTGCCTAACACCTGGAAATACAAAAAAAACATCTTCTATTGAGATAACTGTTCAGATTGATATCATTGCTTAGATAGATAGATAGATTTTCCAGTGCTTTCTAAAATATTTAAACAAAAGTTGAAACCTATTGATATTCTGGAATGGCAGGAATTTTAAATAGATTAGAATTAGAGATATTGTGATATGTCAAGTGGTTACAACCAATGGTACAGCTAGTTTTTTTTTTATTAGAGATGGGTTTGCTCTTGGCCAGCATCCAGCTGTGTAGCAAAGATGAGGTCTATGATGGAGCGAGCTCACTTAGAAAATCTAATATAATAAAGATTGGGGTTATATGAGCTCTGAAACACAGACACAAACCTTGAAGGATATTTTAAAATGCTTTGTCTGAAAAAGAGGGATTTCAACAAGATGAGGATGGTAACCAGCCGTACGTCTGAATGTCCAATGTAAGAAAGGGAAAGGCGGTACATTTGTAACATTTTAAAAGGATAAACTTTAAAGTGTGTTATTATTAAATGAAACAAAAAGGTTGAGTGATTTCCTTCCAAATCATGGAAGATGTAAATAAACAAAAATTACCTGTTTTTTCTTATTGACTGGGGTAGACGGAGTTCTGCAAGGAGATCCAGCCTCAGCAAGACGATGCCTGCGCCTACCTCCCAGTCTGAAATGCTAAAAAGTAGTATTTTTCCTAATAGTTGTTCACCAAGTCTCATGTTGACACTCAACTCAATTTCTCACGATTTTGACAAACAGTTAAAAACTACTGTCTAAAAAAAATAACCCTAATGATAAACGAATCAATAATAACATTTAGTTTTTGCCATCCTCTATAATATTATAAAGAGGAAATGTTTTTTTTTTTGCATGTTTGTTTGTAATGGCTAAACTCAAAAACTTCTAACCGATTTAAAAAACTATCTCACCTATAGAAAGCTACATTATCAGCGAGTAACATAGGCTGTATTTTATTTTCAAAAATTTTTGAGATCCTCACGAAAATTAAACTTTTTTATCATTTTGGTATATTTGGTGTAAGCATTGTGTATTGATAATACATAAAATAGTGTACTACATGTTTCTATGATGAAATCTAATGTTAAAAGTTAGTTATGAATTTTTCAACATGAAAATAAAACTGAACTTACCTGTGACAAATTTCCGAACGTATTTCTTACGCTTCTAAATGTCCTCGAAATCTTATCAGCGCCCGATTGTAAGGCACGACGTGAATTAGCGAACGATTTTGTTTTGAAAATATTTTTATTGTAACAACCGTCCACATTATTCAGACTTTCATGGGTCGGTGAATCGATACCCGAATCCGTTAGAAAAGGATCCTTCATTTTATAATACAAATTAAACGTATTCTCACAAAATAAACTATTAATACACGTAACTCATTGTATTATTAATGTAAACGTGCAGTAAAACTATGTTTTAATTTAAATTGTTGATAAAATAGGCGAAAATCAATAAAAATAAAGACGTTAGACGTTCGTTACTGCGGAAAGCAATTTTCAATTTTGTAATTTGTTTGACTGACACATCACCACAGAACACTATGAGGAAGGAACATATGACACAGAACAATTATAATACGGTGATCAATAAGTTACTCAGAATAATATAATTTGTCGGTAATTAAATTATTAAGTATTCACGATGCAATTTTATATCCAATCGTCGATTAAATTTGTTGGGAGTCAAAATTGATCATAGTTTAGTCATGAATAAATCCTGCTCATAATTTCATTTTGATACCAACTGAGCAGCATTGCAAGCAGGTATGCATTAAAAGCACCATGGTTCTTTCAAAGCATCACTAATTTTTACTTCTCAAATTTCAAAATAATTTCTCATTAATGGGGAAATATTCGCTAGTTTTAATTATGTAAGTAATGAATTAAATTATTATTCATATATTGGGACACCACAATAAATAAATACTATCTGTATTGAAATTTCAAATATTGTATATTTATTCAACAGAATCACTATACTTAAGGTAAAATATATAACTAAAAAATAATTGAGTATCTATGAAACTCAAATTTTCAACGTTGATGCATATAATAGTCAATTATTGTTGAAAAAGCGGCAAAACCGGCTGCGCCAAACATTCCGGCTTTCAAACCACCTGAAAACAAAATATTTATTTCAGAATCTTACTAAAAAATAAAACTAACACTAGTAAATAGTTTAATCCTTACATATTATAAAAAATAAAACAAAGTCCTCCGCCACATCTGTCAGTCTGTTCGCGATAAACTCAAAAACTACTGCACCGATTTTCATGCTGTTTTCACCAATGGATAGAGAGGTTCTCGAAGAAGGTTTTAGTATATAATTTACAAAGTTTAAGCCGGCGAAGTCGCGGGCAGAAGCTAGTTAATTCTATTTCAAAGAAATAAGGTGTGGTAGTATTATGTGAGTTGAGTACTCACATAATATTACCCATTATACAATTTCTTCTTTATTAATTTTATCTTAACTATGATATTGCTTATGATAATAACAGGTGATGATAGACATCAGCCTAATTAATTGTTGACCTTTATATGAAAAAGTATTTAATAAACATTTAATAGCGAAAACTAATAACATTTCTAAAAATTAATAGTTTTTTTTTACCTCGAAGTCCTATTAAACCTCCAGTGATGCCTCCAGCGTATGTTCCATTTTTCCAATCCGATTTTCCTCTGGCCGTTTCAATACAGCATTCAACACCAGAGAAAACAGCTCCCAAAAGTGCAAAGTTTTTTGCATAACTTAACATAGAGTTTTTCATTTCTCTTAATATTTCTCTTGCAGTTTGATTTTGTTGTGCCATTGGATCTGTCATGTTTGGCATTAGTGAAGATGTGAAAAGACCTACTGCTGCTCCAAGTCCGTACCCTGAAAGGATTCCAATGTATTGTTAACTTAAGAGGCATGGCACAGTGTGTTTTGCAGACATTTGGGCAGCTCGTCGAGGCGGCAGTAACAATCCCCTTGCAGGAGACCACTGTGAAATAACAGCATATGTGCTGTTGTGTTTAGGTGAGTGAGTGAGTAAGGGTAACTAGAGCCCATTGTCCATTATCCTCACTCAAAATCAAGTGGACCGTCAGCCTGCTGTTACATTTAATATAAAAAAGTATATAATTGAAAATAATTAGACATCCGAATGAAGTTGCCTATAAGTCTTCAGTTGTCAGGTACTCCCTTATAATAGAACAAATGTTACCTAAATGTTGTGTATTATTGTTGTGAATTAAATGTCTAGACAAACCATTAGTGGCTTACAGACATTGTGATAATATTGTGTGTGAATACGTGTTTGATAATAATAAATAAATAAATAAAATAATGAAGTCACAAAAAAAAAATCACAGTTACCAGAACACCATTTAGAACACTGGAAATGGAGAAATAAAACTAGGGTAACTAAACCATTAGTAAATGGTAATGGAAAACAGTCATATAAAAGTACTTTATAGTTTAGTCTTTTATTTTAATTTAAGGAGTTGGTTCTTACCAATAATGCAGCTAGTTAATGATTTAAATGGACAGCTTTCAATGGTAGCTTCAATCATCTTCTCTTCATTCGTTTTAATTATTACAGGACCTAAAACCCTAGGTATTATGATGTTTTCACGGTACCTGTACATGTTACCGACAAGATATTTAGCAAGAGAATCGTAATCATTTTTCTCACTAAACTTCATCAAGTCTGGATCAGTAGGTGGTTTTGTGTACTGAGACATATTGCAAAAACTGTTATTGAAACTAACTAAATAACATTGACACAAATAAAATACTTTGTGATTTAAAAAAAATAACTTATGTTCTTTCCCTTAATTTTTAATATCACGTAAAGCATAATATTTGCTCAAAATGCTCAAATTACACAATGCACATTTTTGAGCACAGATTATAAAGTGAGTTGATCCACTATTTGATTTGATTTGATTTGACAATTTGTTTGACAGTCAGTTCGAAGTTCTAACCACAGGACACAGCATACAGCATCTAATAAAGCACTGGATAGGTTATCCCATACAAATTACAGATTCTTTCGTGTACTATTTTGAAGCGCCGCCGTAAGAAAGTACGGGAACTAATTTTGACGTTTGCGACGCGTATTGTTAATCCATAGATAAGTATAACATCTGTCTGTTTTATTCACGTTTTATTCTGTAAAAGTCCCTATCATGCGGACATCACTAGTTTTAGTTCCATGTACTTACATTCAATAGGCTCCTTGACCTACAGCGCCAAAATGGTGATTTTTCAAATATATAAAAATAATTTGACAGCAGCCTATCCAGTGCTTTATTATAGATCAGTGTTAAATAGTCACAAGGAGGGTTCTTATTGGTCTGTCTGTGGTTCCTAACTGAACACACTACACAGACAGATCAACAAATATTACAACCAACTTCTTACAATGCCCGCCGCGCCTTTCGTAAACCGTAAACAAGTAGACGATGCTTCTGCGAGTAGAGTGTGTCCCTTATTATAAATCAGTATTCATTCAGTAAGATTATTGGCGTGCCCTCGAAACATTCGAGACTTGATTTGAGTTAGAGAGAGTTTAGAGGATCAAAATAATAATAAGTAAATGATAGTCATCTGTATTTTGCTTTTTTGGTGCAGTCATCATTTTTTTATTGTTGTTGCCACTGTCAGTGTCAAAACCACGTGTTTCTGTTTAAGTATTTATGTAATTTTAACAATTTTGTATTGTTAATTGTACACAACAAGGTCATCAAGCTAAACCTACTTTTAATTTTAGTCAAAATACTTTGTATAATATTTAGCCTTGTTTGATTGATTATTTGGAATATATGTAATAAAATATAAAAATTATGAATTGAAAACCAATGTAAACATCACCAAGTACCATACAGTTTCTGTGATTAAGAAACTGAAAGAAAAGCTCAACTATAAGTATTCTTGTTTGCACTTATTTAACAATTATTTAATAGTCTATTTATTACATTTAACAAACAGCGAATTTAGATCTCCATAAATGTCCGATTCATCCGAAGAGGAAGACTTGTCTCGTTTTAGAGATGTTGTTGATAACTCTTTCACAAAAACTGTTCATAAATTTGAGGAAGAAATAAGTGTAGGGAATGGATTTATCAAACCAGAAGGTATCTTTAATTTAGTTGGTCAAGTTGTCGAGCTAACATAAAAAAAAATTGTTATGTACTAATGTCTTTTTTTTGTTTTTTATTTCAGAAAAACCAAAGATACAATCTCAGAGATATTTGGAAATAGCCGGTCATTATAACGATGTTAAGGTACCGGCTGAAATGCAAAATCGAATAGGTGCTAAAGTTTCAGCAATTATTGATAAAATTGTGGAGTTTATAGATATGCCACAAACCAATAACAAGTAAGTTTATTGCGTTCACTGCAACAGTAGTGGCAATTTTTTTTATTTTTTTTTTCTATAATAAAAATATAAAAAATTCGCCGCTATCTCTCGGGAACCTGATAAATTTTCCATGTTAAAAAGTATCCTATATTAATAGTGTAGGTAATAAACTATCTGTGTGCTAAATATCATCTAAATCCGTTTAGCCATGTTTGCATTAATGAGTAACTTAATAACATACAAAACTTCGCATTTATAATATTACTAGCTGTTGCCTACGACTTTTTTTTTTTTATAGCCAGCGTTCCTCGATAAATTGACTATCCAACACAAAAAGAATTTTTCAATTTAAGCCAGTAGTTCCTGAGATTAGCGCGTACAACCAAACAAACACTCTTCAGCTTTATATATTGGTATAGATTAGGTGGGGGAATGGGCACTTGTTTAAAACAACACACAAGCTCTAATTTTATGGGATTAATGACAATTTTGGTATTTTAATCCTTATATATTATAAAACAAAGTCCTCCGCCGCGTCTGTCTGTCTGTTCGCCATAAACTCAAAAACTAGTGCACCGATTTTCATGCTGTTTTCACCAATGGATAGAGTGTTTCTCGAGGAAGGTTTTAGTATATAATTTACAAAGTTACGTGGACGATGTCGCGGGCAGCAGCTAGTTGTTATATATGTAACTTATTTAAGATTATGATTTTCAGAAAACATAAAATAAAAGGTGGAGTGAAGCTATTTAATGATTCTGAAGGGTTTCTATCTTGTGAAGAGGCGAAGGATACTTACACAAAAATCCATAATGAACAGTCCAAGAAAACTAAAAAGCAAAAACGATTTGTCGATTGTGATGACAGTATTTTAGAAGAAAAAGGTAAAGATGCAATCAAATATTTTCATTTAGAAAATTTATTGTGATTTTTGTTTCATATCGACATGGTTTCCGTTTGCAGGCGAGGCTTCTGAATTTTTTGGAAATTTATTATTTAATGTCTTACTTACTTTGTTTTACAATAACAAAAAAGGGTCTCTTATAAAATAAAATTGCATGTTTTTTTTGCAAATTATATAAATAAAACTTCCTCGTTTGTCGCTCTTTCCATTAGTTAAAACCATATTAGAATCTGTCAGGTGTTTAAGAATAAGTTAGCAGAGAAACAGACATAGGCAGTTTATTCTAAAACTAGCTGTTGCACGCGACTTCGTCCGCTCTAAAACTAGCTGCTGCACGCGACTTCGTCCGCTCTAAAACTAGCTGCTGCACACGACTTCGTCCGCTCTAAAACTAGCTGTTGCACGCGACTTCGTCCGCTCTAAAACTAGCTGCTGCACGCGACTTCGTCCGCTCTAAAACTAGCTGTTGCACGCGACTTCGTCCGCTCTAAAACTAGCTGTTGCACACGACTTCGTCCGCTCTAAAACTAGCTGTTGCACGCGACTTCGTCCGCTCTAAAACTAGCTGCTGCACACGACTTCGTCCGCTCTAAAACTAGCTGTTGCACGCGACTTCGTCCGCTCTAAAACTAGCTGCTGCACGCGACTTCGTCCGCTCTAAAACTAGCTGTTGCACGCGACTTCGTCCGCTCTAAAACTAGCTGTTGCACGCGACTTAGTCCGCGTAACTTTATAAAATTGTAGCCTATGTTACTCGCTGATAATATAGTTTCCCAACAGTGAAAGAATTTTTTAAATCGGTCCAGTAGTTTCAGAGCCTATTCAATGCAAACGAACAAATCTTTCCTCTTTATAATGTTAGTATGGATATGTTTGTTTATTTAACTAAACTATGTATTATATCTTTATTTTCAGATAAAATACAAGCAGCAGTTGTTACTGGAGACTTTGTGCTGTCAAAAGAAGACACCAAATGTTGGAAGTCAAGAAGGAAAGAGAAATTGTATAAATATAAAAAGATTGGTAAAAGTGAGGTATTGTCTGAAGTTCAATAAACATCTTATTTTTTTTTAACGAATTGTCATTTTTTCTCTGTTACTTACTTAGATCTAAGTACTTGCCCAGATTTTTTTAGATATTTTTTGAAAATGTTTAGGTAGCCTATGTTTATTCATGGATTTTTTTGTCATCTATACCAATATATCTCAGGAACTACTGGCTCGAATTGAAAAATTCTTTTTGTGTTGGATAGTCCATTTATCGAGGAAGGCTATTAGGCTATAGAGAACGCGGACGAAGTCGCGGGCAGTAGCTAGTGGCAGATAAAGAATAACTCACAGTGCATTCATAATAATCCACTCCATTGGAAATCACAAAAAATTGGAAAATAAATTTATAGGAAACTAATTTAAACTTTGTAAGTCGAGTTCCAAATTTAAATTTCTTTATGGCCACACCCATCGAAATACTACAATGGAATTTGCGTCACAAATGCCAAAGCGGCACATAAAAAGAACACCTTTGACAGAATCATGGCGGACTCTTGCCTTCACGCGTCAATGGTAAAAGGTAGTAACGATCAACTTCTACTATATCGTTTTAAACTCTAATGGGTTGACGTAAAGTCACATTTTCTTTAAATTACGTACTTATTATTATGTTTGTTTTGTTTTAAATGACAGTTCATGCTCTACGCATATGTCACTTTTAAATGGTCCATAAAATTCATAGTGTTTTGTATGGCACGCGGGTTCCATGTTGTAGTAGTTTGATGGCCACACCCAAAGATTTATTTCCTTGGCCACACCACTTATTTTGTCCAGATTTAATTTGTCACAGAAAATAGGGTTATTTTAATAAAACCAGTCAATATAAACACTGAACACTTTATTTACAATGTACACTTTAATTTAAAAAAAAATATGTACAAAATTATTATCACATCAATCACTGCTTTCTTTTTAATCAATTGAAGCTCTGTTAGGCCTCCACACTATGCAATCTGAATCATCAATACTAATAATAAATATGTAAGGCTGGTTTTAGTGTCACGCGGACCGTCAGTACGGATTGCTCCGCACGGACCAATATTTATTAAAGCTAGGGAGCGTTTTAGAGTAATGCGGACAGGTCCGTACGGACGACCGTCCGCATGGCGCGTCCGTGCCGCGGAGCTATCCGCGCGGACCGCTACTCGCGCGCCTCTGCCTGTAGTGAGCGTTTTAGTATCGCGCGGAGCACACGCGTCGACGCAGTACAATCATGGCGAGTCGATATTGCGATGTTGACACGAGTCGAGTGTACTCCGGGGCGGTCAGGACGATACTAAAACGACATACGCGGACGGTCCGCGCGGATCACGTACGCGCGGATGACGTACGCGCGGACCGCTCCGTACTGACGGTCCGCCTGACACTAAAACCAGCCTAAGGGTTGGTCGTGGAGTAATTTACTTTGTTTTCGGAGATATCGTGTTTATAGGCTCTATACATGATACTGAAACTAAATTGACCATTTTTACAATTTTTTTCTGTATGTATGTAAGTATGTATGTTCCTCCATAACTCTTAAACGAATCAACTGATTTTTATGAAACTTGGTAGATAAACATTTAGACATACGGGACACAGGATAGGCTACTTTTTTCGTTTTCAACGCGGACGAAGTCGCGGGCGCCAGCTAGTTCTTTATATTTTTAGAAGATCACTCGGGACGAGTACTTTTTTCTGGATGAAAGGTACCCTATATCCTTTCTTGTATCCCTGACAACGTGTATGCAAAATTTCATGATGATCGGTTAAGGCGTGAAAAGGTAACAGACATACAGAGTTACTTTCGTATTTATAATATTAGTATGCATATTATGATTGGACAAATTGCAGTGTGTGAAAAGCCTTCTATAGTTTATTTAATATATCACAACCAATAAACGGTAAGGTTCTCTAGTTTAAAGATCTACACTTAAGTAGGTATAGTTGTCAATTCAAAAATAAGCCTACGAACATTATTTCGAAACACAATTTATTAAACTGCTATAAAACTAATATCTGTGATTGTTATATTTGAGTTGGTCGGTTTCCCGCCAAAAATAAAAATATTTTTTTCTTTTCAATAAAAGGTAAATAAAAAGTTTAAATAACAAATACAAATCCATACATAAAATAAATAATGTTAATGACATTTTTTGTTCGTATATCTTTATCCCTTTTTTATTGATGATTTATCCTTTACAACTATTACAAAGAGCAGAATGAGCTGAATTTCTGATAGAAGTAGTAAAAATATTATGAATTAAAAATAGAAAACTTAGCTCCTTTTATATTATTTAAAACGACTCAAAAATTTAAGCTTCTTTTTTATACTAAGTACAGACGTTTTCCATTGAACATTTATACAATATTTGACTAAATACAATTAAATTGGTAAGTACTTAAATAAATTATAATATAAGTTAACTAATCTTAAAACTAATTGACGGCCGAGTACTCAAACTCTTCTTTTCTTAAAAAGTATATAAATAAAAAAAAATGAACGTGACGAAAATGGCCCGATGCAGATAGTAGATAAATGTAAGTTTTGATGCCGTTATTGTTACTGCGTTTGAGTATTCAACCTTTATTGCCAAAGATATAAATCGAAAGATGCGGCGTAATCTCCTCGCGCCATACTAAAAACACACCGAAAATTCTTAACAATGGTTTGGGCGCAATCGCTCAACCCAACTACAGTTGCACGCCAGCTACAGTGAGTGACGGCCGCTTGTTGAGAGCGTCGCTATCGTCACAGTCACGTTTGAAGTAAGAAAGGTGTTGTCTGTGTTTAAAAGTATGTTTAGACAAAGGTATATGTATTTTATACTTTTGTCTTTAGTATAATGTATGTTGTATTTTGTAACACACTTTCGCTAGTAATGCCGCATCTCTCGATTTAAATCTTTGTTTATTGCTAGTATTTTTAAAAGGAACAGAAAATTTAACTTATTAAATAAACACCTCTGGCAGTGGAGTAGCGTGGTCTAATATAGACGTGGGCAAAGTCGCATCAGCGAGGCCCCCTTTGTTTCGTGCCCAAGATATACCCAATAAAACTATCTTACCAAATTATGCTTTGACACGACATACCTACTTATGATAGTGAAAAAAATATAAATGCACGGTGGGAGAGTATTGAAAAGCATATAAATTTGAAAAAAAAAAAAGTTTTATTTTGTAACTTGACTAATTTAATTTTTACAATAATAATGTTTTTCGGCTTTTCGCTTTACAGAAGTCCTCTAGTAAGGATTTGTAATTGATTTTTGCAACTAAATCTGCTAAATCTGGATAATATTCATTACTAAGATCTAAATTTTGTTGGGGACCACATTGGAGTGAAATTTAAAGAGGCCTCGCGAGGCCCCTCTAAGTGCGAGGCCGTGGGCGTGGGCCCACTTCGCCCACGCCTAGCTACGCCACTGACCTCTGGCAACGTTCAAGTGATACGTAACGCAATTTTTTCTTGATGGTTGGGAGGGGAATCCCTCGAGTGTATTGTGCGTCATTTTTATTTTGTTCTCCCAAGTTGGCAACCCTTTTCTTTGGTAAAAATGGTCATTTGGTAAACTTGGTCGTTTAGGGAGGATACAGAAAAACGTTCGGCTCGTTACATGGGGCGGAGACAAAAATTTTGAAAAATTGCGTTACGTAATACTTGAATTTGATTCGAACAAATCAAAATAGATTCATTGCGAATACACTTGGGGCAAATTGACTTCCCATCCGCCTACATTGGGTCCTTTGACATACATTTACGAGTGGGTCTTTTGACATACGTTTACATTGGGTTCTTTGACATGTTTACTAGTGGATCCTTTGACATACTTTTACGAGTGGGTCCTTTGACATACGTTTACGAGTGGATCCTTTGACATACTTTTACGAGTGGGTCCTTTGACATACGTTTACGAGTGGATCCTTTGACATACGTTTACATTGGGTCCTTTGACATATTACGTTTACATTGGATCCTTTTACATACGTTCAAGAGTGGGTCCTTTGACATACGCTTACATTGGGTCCTTTGACATACGTTCACGAGTGGGTCCTTTGACATATTATGTTTACATTGGGTCCTTTGACATACGTTCACGAGTGGGTCCTTTGACATATTATGTTTACATTGGGTCCTTTGACATACGTTCACGAGTGGGTCCTTTGACATACGTTTACGAGTGGGTACCTATAATACGCAAGAGATTCGTCAACTAATAACTACAATAACTAGCGTCTACCGTTACAGCCTGCTCGTATCGTGATGAGGTACCACTGGCAAATTTCTGGCTCCATTTCTCACTGGCATTTCGTCGTGAGTGTACGCCGTGTTGTCCAGACCACTGGGCTTAGTTTGGGGAGAGCTCGCCGGCCTTTCCACTGGGCCGTCCATTAGGAACATGGTCAGGAAGAATAGGATACTGCCTGAGTAACGCAGAAAAAAATTACAATAATTATGATGGGTTTTACAAGTTGACACATTGTTCACAGCTTAGTACATTGTTAGCTACACGCTACTAAAGTCTGTTTTTTAATCTCAGAGACAAAAATGACACATGCAAATGTCAAGTTTGCAAATAATGATACCATGTAATGTATGTAATGCATGTCACATGTAATGTCATTTTTGTCTCTGAGATTAAAAAACAAACTTTAGGTAGTGCCACGGTTAATATTTTGTGCCTGTCTCGTACCTGTTAATATTTTGTCTGGGAGATTTATTTTTAACTGTGGTACTACTTACCAAATTTAAAAATAAATCTCAATTAAAATAAATAAATTAAAAATAAAATAAATAAATAAAACATTATTTCAAATGTCTAGACAAACCAAATAAAGGTTTACATTTTCATCATGTCTAGAAATACACGTTAGACAGATATTAAATAAATAAATAAATAAAACAAATAAATGCACGCTTTAAAACCAGTGCGCGTTCTATTACCATAGGGATTAGCGACCACTCTCTACCATTAAACTTAATCATAAATCATTAAACTTTAAATAACCGCACTCGTAGAACCTGTAACGTTACTTGTGTTATACTAGTAGGCGATGGTAACCACCTACTACAATGAGTCGACCTTAACATTAAAAAAATACTCACTGATCCCATAGAATCCTGCGTAGAAGATCATGATGGCCTCCCTGTAGCCGATGGCCTTCGACACAGGGTCGACCAATATGGGAAGGTTTCCTCCCACGTTGTTCATCACGAACAGAAACACGCCGACGGTCGTCGATCGTACGGACAGAGGCACTATCTCCACTAGGATCGCGAACACTATTCCGAACCACATCTCAGCTGGAAAACGCAGACGATGTGTTTGAAAATTCATTCTGATTGCTTCGCACGTCATATTAACTTAACATGATCATATCAGAACAAAATGCATTTATATTAGCGGCAGAAATCGCGTTGTAGTTGCTCTAGTGCCATTGGACTGTACCATTTATACTAGTAATACTACTTAGTATCGCCAATACCTTTAAAAATAAGCTTTAAAATATGCATACTTTACTAGCTGAACAACAAATCACTAGTAGTACCATTAGTGGCACTGGCGATACCAAGTAGTATCACTAGTACTATTTAATGGTACAGTCCAATGGTACTAGAGTAACTACATCGAAACTTCTTACAGAAGCACTTACAAACTTCGTGTGTTGTCATCTTTCGTGTGATGGTTATTTTGAAAGTAACAATATATACCTATACCACAATTTAAATAAGTTACCCTATACCTATAGGTACTATAAAAGTATAAACAAATATTTGTTTAATTATAAACAGTTTCAGTATACTCATGCGTCTGGCCGCCATTTTGGTGACGTAATCTCGTGACACACTAAGTACCGTTAGCAAGACTGGCCGGCGAGTTTTTAGTTGCAAATGACGTCACGTGGATATTAAGGGTTAGCGCGGACCGAAGGAGTGGCGGCGAAGAGACTAATGATCTATCATTTAAAAATCGACTTTAGTTTCTTTAGCTGAAGCTTCACCGAGCGCCGCTCGACTGCGCTTGCCGACGCGAGAGTAGTTTTTTTTTATTATACCACTTTCAATCACATACTGAAGTAACTAAAGTCGATTTTCAAATGATAGTTTATTACTCTCATTAGTCTCTTCGCCGCCGCTCCGTCGGTGCGCGCTGACCCTTATGTGAAAGCAATTTGTAGGGATTATAACAGGACTAATTTTGGACTAATTTTTTGAACAACTTTTCCATCTAAAAGTATACAAACAAAACGTCCACTTACCAAAGAAGTATGAGAATGCGAGGGTGATCATAGCCCACAGTGGGCCGAACACCACAGAACCGAAGGCAGGTAACGTCGCGATCAACTGGGACAGAGCCAACACCATGACACGCGATCTCACACCCATCTTTGCAACGAATCTGACCACAAAATTGTATTATTTGTAACAAATATCAAATAAGCGGTACTTTACGAGTTTCTATGCCATATGCCATTCTTTTATGGGTCAATGTATACGGTTTTATAATAAACTACCTCAGATAATCAGAGCCTTATCTATAAATAAATTTAAAAGTGTAATTAAAACCAAATTGCTCTCGAGAGGTTATTATAAAATCACTTATTATTTAAGCGACAATGAAGCCTGGATTTAAGCGATTCGGAGCTCATACTATATTTAGTAGGTATTGTATGTATACTTTGATATATTTTTTTAATTAAGTGTAATTGTTGTTATTTTAAATTTTAAAGATGACAAAAAGAATAGTATCCTGTGTTTTTTTCGGGATTTGAACTCAGGATCGTCATCTTGGCTTTTTTTTCCGAAACCCTGGTAAATTTAAATTTATAAAGTTACCAATAAAATATTATGTTTTAAAGATGGTTACTAAGGGCACAAACCTCTCAGGTGAAGATACTTTTCAGATTATTACTGACCAATTACCAGTAATAATCTGTGATAGCTATTTGGACGTAGGTACTTGTAAATTACCGGCCTCAAGTTGTTTTATTCAATTAAAATAATAAAATTGCTAATTAATAATGAATAATTCATATTTTACTGAATTTTCAAATTAAAATTCATAATTAAGGATTTATTAACATGAAATAAACGACGCAATGAATAAACAAATTTTCACGTAGGCAGTTAAATTAAAATGGTATGCGTTTATTAAAAGACTAATAAAATATTAAAGTCAAGTAAAACTTGTATGGAACGGGTCTTTATAATATATTTTAGGGTCAGTGCAGATTAGACGAAAATGAGCTCGAGAATTACACAATTGTCAATCAAATGTCGACTTTATTTCATTGGAACAGAGTTGTAAATAGGGTGTATGAAAAATGGATAATTGCAAATACCCTGTCATGAAATCGCTAGGCCAGTATTCTCTATCTGTGGTTTTGATGTGGTTATCGACTCGATGCGGTTATAGACTAGACAATTGTGTCGTTCATTGTAAAAGTGAACTATCTCCTTGTAACTGAATTTTAGAATAACGAGCTTTTTGCGAATTATAGTGTAGAAAAAAAAATATAAGCATTCATTCATTGTTTTCATCTATGGGATTTTAATGCAACTATTGGAGTTATTTCATTTTTATATTGAAAGTTATGACTAAATGTGATACCATTAGGCAAGAAAAGATGGTTTTAAAAATAGGGAGTTACACCACTTTTACAATGAACGACACAATTGTCTACTTTGGTGTTCACTAAGCACCTGTCAAAATGTCTATGCAGTTTTTACATGTCGATGAAGTTATTGGCGCATTATTGTGTGGTTTTTACTTTTGAGAAAGTATTATTTCCAATTTAATTTCGACATTGGAGTCGATAGGTTTTAAAAACCACAGATAGAGAATAGGCCCGCAGTACTGACAGTAGTACTTTAGTAAGCACTAGCTGGCGCCCGCGACTTCGTCCGCGTTGAAAAAGAAAAAAGTAGCCTATCCTGTGTCCCGTACGTCTAAACGTTTATCTACCAAGTTTCATGAAAATCAGTTAATTCGTTTAAGAGTTATGGAGGAACATACATACATACAGAAAAAAATTCTAAAAATGGTCAATTTAGTTTCAGTATGATGTATAGAGCCTATAAACACGATATCTCTGAAAACAAAGTAACTTACTCCATGACCAACCCTTACAGATTTATTATTAGTATTGATTAGAGCGATGGGGTACTCCCGATTTGAATACTGACACGTATTGATGTTTTGAGCAATTTTATTAATAAAATCCTCTAACTATAAATATATATAAACGAAACTGAAAGGGGACGGCAACGAAGTCGTTGGCAAAAGCTAGTTATTAATAAAAAATAAGCCTGCATACATTTTTGTCATCCTATGTGCGATTGATTGAAACTTAAAGGAAAGAGAGAAAATAAATCATTTATTTAATAAAGTGGGTTTGTTAAAAAATTTATTCATAGTAGGCTCGTCTGTCTTTTGTTAAATTGACGCTGTAAGGTTAGCTGTTAAATAAAGAAAATAATACCTAACCTAACCTAACACTGGAAAATAACATAACTCACTTGTCCGAGATGATTCCTCCAACTACAACACCCACTGATCCTATGCCGACGGTCACGGCGAACAACCACCAGCCCAGATCGACGTCAGGGAAGTAATCTCGGTAGTATAGGTCAGCATTGTAGGCGAAGCACATGCCACCTGATAAAAAACATTCAAACAAACAACCCGGTGATGTAACTACTGAAATCTATTATAATTAAACGAGTTTTTTGGAGTTTACTCCTTAAGAGCGGGTATAAAGAGAAATAGCCAATCCTAGATTTGAATTTTATCTGAGTAAACAAAGTCTAATTTAATTAGTTTTTTTGAATAGATAAATACATTATAAATGAAAGTGACGACTGTAACAGAAAACATAATATAATGAAATTTTCTCGATAGAAAAAAATCACCAAGTGAGCTCTCATTTCCATCGATTTTAGTTTTATTTTCAAAATGACACACATTACAAAGCTAAGAGTGTATCAGTAATTTCAGTTCACATATTATCTAAGGCTGTATGTAACAATTTTTCATTTGACATTGTAGTTTACGAATATTTAATATTTAATACTTTTGGCACTTATAGCATTTTTATTGAGCGAGATGCGCTATCTTCCGTCGCATGTTGTGCGTAGTTCTACGTATTTTGTGTCACTTTCATGTCCAAGGGCCACGCAGGTGAAATTACAAATTTCGTTTGCTTACACTTGCTTACTTTTGCTTTACACCCATTCTTAAAGAATCGATTTGCCTCGGTATGAAAATTTATGGGAGTCAAAATTGTCACACAGAATGCGTTACGTTCTATTTTTGAAGTAGGAGTAAACTCCAGTCGTGCGTCGGAGCTGACACACATTTTTTTTTTTAATTTCTAAAAACGATTTCTTGTAGGTTTCTTGTATAGGAGTCTTATTTTTGTATGTATGTTATGTGAGACAGATTATTTCGTCTACTAATACTAATTATGAAGAGATTTTTTTTGTACTTTTTTTTTTCAATTTTAATTATTAATTATTTTTAAAAAATGTCTAGAATCTCTAGAAAGCTACATTATCAGCAATTAAATTTACAAAAAAAAAATTGGGATCCCTACGAAAATTAATGTAGTCCTAAGTATGAAGAATTTGCCTATAAAAGGGAGATCTAATACCTGCATGCCTGCCTGCCTGCCGTGTTACGAGTTGTTTTACTAAGGGCCTCTTTCACTACAACTAAAGTGTTGATTAGTTACTTTTAGAAATAATTTTATGTTTTATTAAATTATATGCACTCGGTTTACTGCAGTTTGGGACTTTTACCGTACAAACAAAGGAGGTATATAATTACCATCATCCCCGGTGACCGGTGACTTTAAAAGGCGGTTAGCCTACTTGACACATGGTGAAAGAGGCCCTAAGAAGCATGCATAGATCTATGCTAAGGGCCGCCACATACAGTCGGAATTCCATTTCAGAATTTCGATTCGGAGAAAATTTCGAACGGAAAACTAATGTATGTATGTGATAGGGCCGGATTCCCGAATCGAAATTCTGAAACGGAATTTCGTCTGTATGTGGTGGCCCTAACTCTTAAATGACTCGATTTTGACAAAACAAGTGACTATTATCTGTCACTCAAGTTGTCATTTGCGGAAGAAATAGGTTTGTTTTTAAAAGAACAATGCGTGAGCATTTCCGGCATGTAAAGGCTTTTACGCAGCGGCGACTAATTTCACCTTGAAATTGGCCACACAACATGATGACTGGCAGGATATTAGGTGATACTTAGGTAACAATACCATTGGTGTTTAAAAATATACCTTAAAATCTACGCCGAAAAAGCGTTTCGACCACAATTAAGTTTAGGGCTAATAAAAACTGGATATTTCTATTTTTAAATACTTTTTTACATATTAAGTGGGTATACCAACTGGCGTGTTCTCAGAACCTTGTTAGTTTTTTATAGCTTCCTTTATTATTATTTTTTGCTCGTAATGGCAATACAGCCTAGTTTTGAACGTCTTAAAACTGTTCGAAATCTTGAACTTGAAGTTTTCAATTTAAGCGTTAAGTTACGGAATATTATATTACTGAGTATATACCTACCTACCTACTGGCCAGTAAGACAAAAATTAAAAAAAAAATATAATAGTAAATTTTCAGAAAAAGTAGAGTTGTTCACTCGGAGGTGCTAAACTCTCTAAGTTTGAATCGTCCTTACTTACTCTGTGTGCGAAGTTTCATCAATCATCTCAGCCTTAGGACATCCATTATGGACATATGGTCCTTATGAAACCCCCCCCCCCCCCCATATTTTTCCAAAAGGACCCGTCATAAAGCAGCCTAGATCCCCTGTCGACCCTTGGTCCTTATTAGGTCAACAAGGCGGTATGAGCTCATGCAGCTCCTGTGCACATTCACCGCAGTACTTCTTATAAAAGCGACGTGTTGTCGTTGAGCGACGTTGAGCTTTCACACGAGGTACATAGAGAAGAGAGTGCGAGAAGTTTACTTGGTAAAAGATTTGAATTTGTATTGCAACTTACCGCAATGTCTAATTGAGGCAGCGACACAAAGCAGAATGATTCGGGGCTGAGCGATTACATGCCAGATGGTCACTTGTGGCATCTTCACACCGGCCTCCATGGCTGTGTCACTGTTCTTGGTGTTTCCTACGCCTTTAAATGAACAAAAAGCATTGCTTTAAATGTTTCAAAAACTGAAGTACCTGTTATATAAAGAGTTTTTGAATTTTAAATATCTATGAAAATTAAAAATTAAAAAAAATTAACTAGATTTTGAAATAAGAAACAAACGAAGGAATGTGTGTTTTGGAAATTGTATTTTTTCCAATAGACGTTATGTAATTTTGATTAATATAAACTGACGGACTCATAAACTGCATCAAAGTTCAGGATTACTTTGAAATGATTTTTTTTAATAAGTATGCAAACTTTTTAGATTAAATTATATAAATATGGAGAGACTGGCTCTTAATCTTAAAAAAAAGCAAAATTTAAAAATAGAACTGCAGTAAAACAAATGAATATAGCCGGGAAAAGAAAATTTACTCGTAGTATCAGATTTACGTGTTATTTAAAGCAAAGTTTTAAATTTATTCGCATTGAATTTTTATTCTTTTGTCAATTGAATTATTGTTACCAGCAGAATTGTTGGGTTAGTTTTTTAACGCATCGAGAGTTTTTGAACCATAATATGGATACTTCGTCCCAACAAGCGGCTCAAATTGTAGCACTGGTGCGGGAGGGCTTGGATCAACGAACGATTGGTAGAAATTTAAATTTAAACCAGTCTACGGTTTCTAGAATATACAGAAGGTTTGTGGAGATAGGTTCTTACAGAAGGAGACGTGGTACAGGCAGGACTCGAGCAACCACCGGTCGTGATGACCGATTTATTGTTACAACTTCCCTGCGAAATCGTTTCCTCACGTCAGTTAACATCAAAACAGAGCTTAATGAAGTGCGTGGAGTAAATGTGAGTGCACGAACAATAAGAAGAAGGTTAAAGGAAGCGGATATCACCCCTTTTAGACCAGCAAATGGTCCAAAGTTGTCTGTAGCTCACAGACAAGCTCGCTTAAGATTTGCGCGTGATCACCTAAATTGGACAGAAGAGCAATGGGCCTCCGTATTGTTCACGGACGAGTGTAGGACATGTTTATATGGTGCAGATGGTCGCAGAAGAGTCTATCGTCAACGTGGAAAGCGATATGCTCAAAGTTGCATTGAGGAGAGTGTTCCTTTTGGAGGCGGTTCGTGTATGGTCTGGGGTGGCATATCGATGAACGGGCGAACAGAACTTGTGTTCGTAGACATGGTCCGTCAAAACGGTAATAGAGGGGGTTTGACTGCACATCGCTACATAACAGAGATCTTAGAAGATCACGTGGTGCCTTACATGGGATTCATAGGCGAAAATTTTACTTTAATGCAGCATAATGCCCGGCCGCACGCTGCTGCACAAGTTCGACAATATTGCGAAGAGGTTGGGATACGTACAATGAATTGGCCAGCACGCAGCCCGGATCTTAATCCCATTGAGCATGTTTGGGACAATTTAAAAAGAGCTGTATATGCGAGAAATCCTGTGCCCACGACAGTGGCAGCACTAAGAACAGCACTTTCAGAAGAATGGGACAATATTCCGCAAGATCTTTTAATAACCCTAATAAAATCTATGCGGAACCGATTAGAATCCGTAATAAGGGCACGTGGGGGTAATACACCCTATTAAAACATAAATAAACCCTTGCATAAAGTTTGTGTCTATTGTTAAAACCAATTTTTTTATAAAACCAATTTTCCTTAAATTTCTGTTTTTTCCTCAAAAAAGTCTTAAGGTCCTTTCCAGTACACAAACTTAAACTTAAGGATACGCTGTTTTAAAGTTCACGAACCAATCTAGAGGTTTCAATTTATATCTGTATAGAAAGTTTGCATACTTGGTTAAAATATTTATTTCAAAGTCGTCTATTACTTTGATGCAGTTTATGAGTCCGCCAGTGTATTTGTATAGTATAGCTACACAATAATAAATTGACACCTATATATAACAGTACTTAAACATTAAAATAAAATTGCTACTCTAATACTTTGGAAAGTCTAACAACTAGCCGTTTTAGCTTTAATGCTAGTCTTGCCTTCAGGATTCCCGGCTTAACTTAAAATAACTAACTTAATCGTCAAACATAATTAATTGTATAAGTGTTGGTAAGGTTCTCCTCGAAATCTCTTTATAAAAAACCCTACCTTCTTCACCAATCGTGGTTCTCTCTGGTTCACGTAGAGTAAGGAAAGTGAGCAGTGCTATGACCAGACCCACGATACCAGCTCCGTAGTAACATACTCGCCAACCCTGGTAATAAACACACTCAATTTATTAACTCATTGTGGTGGCCACATTGTTACATTAAATTGGGAACGACACGTTATATAACGGGAGATGGTAAGGGATGAAGCGAAGAAGTGTGTGAATATTGTGAGGTCCGTTGGGAAAAACTGGAATATCAATCCACTGAAACTCTACATGTGAAAACTTATGGAAGGGACTTTTACATGCATTGAGTATTTTAACCGCTTGGTTTTGTAGGAGTTGTGCACTAGCGCCTGAAACTTTTTTTTAGAGAAAGCAACAACGATTTAAAAAATAAACACTATACAAGTCACAGTTACAAGTAGAGAAAATTGTCGGCTCTGGAGAAATGGACACGAAAATAGATGTCTGATAAATCCGACTGGCAGCTAAAGGGATAAAAAACAGAGATGAAAAGACTAATTAGAAAACCGTCTAAAACAATATAGGTATGCTTGCGAAAATTTGAATCGGTTCCGGATCTGAATTTGGACTAAAGTTGCTTTTGGAAATCGGTAATCTGCGATATCTTTGGCAAACAAATATTGCTTTGAGAATTGAAAGTAAGATACTCTCTCTCAACGCCTCTTCAGTCTCGAAGGTTGATTGTCAATTCCTTGATCATGTCCATGTCATGAGCCAATTGGAAGGAACAGTTGCTCGACTGAGACAAATCTAGTCTAATCCCTGATGTTTCGCAACCATGACTTCCTTTTTCCTCAGCGCATCTCTTCCCTTTCGATTTACCCATAATTATTAACTGAAGCAGTATAATATCTGTCGTATCTAAGCACATGGTCAAGAAATTAAATTTTGCACTTCTTGATACAACAGTAAAACATTCTTGAAAGTAAGACAGGTTTTTCAATGAGCTCCGAATACAATAAACCTTAAAGGAATTACTTACCAGCCCCCAAGCGTTTAAATCAGGAATGTATCTTCCCACGGGAAAAGCAATTCCATAACCACCATATATGCCCCAATTGAAGATCGATAGCACCAATGCCCTCTGATGTTCTGGGAACAGGTCTGTTAGTATTCCTGTCGCTAACGGGTTGCAGCCTGACTCTCCCGCAGCCATTATCATACGAAGCAACACCAGATGCCAGTATTCTGTGACTGTGCCCATCATAATTATTGCTATCACGAATACTAGGGTGCATACTGCCAGGATACGAGCTCTGTTGTACCTGTAAGCGAGGAAATTTTTGGAAATAATACAACGAAGAAATTATTACAGAGTAGGGTATTACAGATTGTGTATGAAAAAGCCAGGCTTCGAAGGAGCCGATGCTACTTTCTCCCACTTACTAAAATCTTTATAATTAATTTGTATTCTTTTCGCAGAACTGTCAAATGTCTGTGGATGACGGCTATGCAGTGGTGTCATATAAAGAGTACAAATTAATTATATGGTTGGATTTTTAGCAAGTGGGAGAAAGTAGCATCGGGTCTTTCAAAGCCTGGCTTTTTCACACACTCTCCCCTATAGAGTTGTAGGTACTTTCGATAAAGTCAATAAATGCAAGTAAAATTCAAACCTCGAGGGTTTTGTGATTTTGTTGTGAATCTATCTAAGTGTAAGTAGACTCTGCTTTGTTCATTTATGTTTCAGTAGTCATACAGGCTGACGGTTTACTTGATGGTAGATGGCTAACGTCGCCTATAACACAAGCAACGCCACAGGTGCTTCAATTGCGCTGTTAACCATATTAGGATCAAAGATAAGGTATTAGGATAGGGAAATCGTCTCTGGCTTCCCTTACTCACTCATCGAAACACAAAAGTACACATGCTGTTATTACACTGTGGTTTTCTGTGAAGGGGTTGTTACTGTGATTAAATCTTACTGTAATTTTCATGTTAGCTGTACAAATACAGCTTAACCTTAAGATATAAATCTTGAGTATTCAAGGGACTGTAGACCATATTAATAGATAGTAATAAAAAATTGAAACTAAAATCTGTTACGACCAACAGTTTAGACAGATTAAAAACTATTCCTTCAAGATTCCTATTATAATAATGTTTTTTTTTTCTTTTGAGTTACGGACTCTTAAAATTTATCAAAGGTTGGACCATTTCGGCGTGATAATTCTCAGAAATCTGCAGACTTATAACCTTGAAAGATTTACTTCATAGACCGGTTCTTTCTTTTGGATGACTTATACAGTAGGTATACTTAGGTATACGCTAACTAAGTTATACTTAATAGGCACTTTAGAAGAACTCAGTCGCTGTTCGATTTACAAAATAATGGTCGTCTCCAAATTAAAAACATTTAGTACCTACTACATCTATCCATTATGTCTCAGATAAAATGATTTGATTTTGAACATATAATTATTATATTTAAGTTATTTTTTGTCAGTCGCACATACTTACAATAATTGATTGGATGAAAATAAATAAGTTTCAGGTTAGATAGCAGTTGCTAGTTAGAATTTGTATTAGTTAAGTCTACGAAACTTTATAACTACGTATAAAAATGAATTATAAACGACTGGTAGCCATCTACCATCAAGTGGATCGTCAGCCTGTCTAACGACCTTCATTTAAAAAAAATGTCTTAGTGTTAAACGAGAGTAAGATATGCTCAAATTGGTACTATATTCTGTAAGTTAGATGAA
Organism: Synanthedon formicaeformis; assembly: GCA_945859745.1. Lineage (NCBI taxonomy): Eukaryota > Metazoa > Arthropoda > Insecta > Lepidoptera > Sesiidae > Synanthedon > Synanthedon formicaeformis. The sequence goes on from OX243972.1 coordinate 7,825,230, forward strand.
TTAAGAGCGGGTATAAAGAGAAATAGCCAATCCTAGATTTGAATTTTATCTAAGTAAACAAAGTCTAATTTAATTAGTTTTTTTAAATAGATAAATACATTATAAATGTAACACTGACTGTAACAGAAAACATAATATAAAGAAATTTTCTCGATAAAAAAAATCACCAAGTGAACTCTCATTTCCATCGATTTTAGTTTTATTTTCAAAATGACACACATTAGAAAGCTAAAAGTGTATCAATAATTTCACTTTACATATTATCTAAGGCTGTATGTAACAACTTTTCATTTGACATTGTAGTTTACGAATAATTAATATTTAATACTTTTGGCACTTATAACATTTTTATTGAGCGAGATGCGCTATCTTCCGTCGCATGTTGTGCGTAGTTGTACGTATTTTGTGTCACTGTCATGTCCAAGGGGCCACGCGGGTGAAATTACAAATTTTGTTTGCTTTATACGCACTCTTAAAGAAACTTATACTCGTACACCAATATCTTACTTATCAGCTACGATTCCAAGAATTACTCCGACCACAGTGAAGACCGCCATGAAAGCTGGGCCGGCAAGCACCTGATAGTCTATGCCTAGGCCATTATAGCCCCAATCGCAGTATCTGGTCCCGTTCAATTCCAAGGACTCGCATCTGCAAAAGAGATTAAGGACGTGAATGGATGAAGGTGATATGTCGCATTTTAGGGCTTTTTCGTTTTTTTGCGTTACTTAAGGTAATGTGTCCACATAAACGATTACAGACCTTAAGATCGTCGATTAAAGACATATTTTGAAAAATAGAAGGTTGAAAATGGTGTTATGTACAGTTAATTTTAAAAAGTAAAATGTGCAGAAAAGTTTACTTTTGTTAATCGAAGAGGGAGCTATGTTAACTTTTTTTAAAATTCAATAATACAAGTGTTTACTTGCTATCATACCATTGATACCATTAATATTATAGGTTGTTTACACAACTTTGCATCATAATTTAGTACAAAAATCAGTAATGTGGCGACTTATCTCAAAAATTAAAACTTTTTGTATGGAACACGCGTGCCATACAAAACGCTACGAATTTTATGTAACATTTAAAAGTGACATATGCGTAGAGCATGAACTGTCATTTAAAACAAAACAAACATAATAATAAGTACGTAATTTAAAGAAAATGTAACTTCACGTCAACCCATTAGAGTTTAAAATGAAATAGTAGAAGTTGATCGTTACTACCTTTTACCATTGACGCGTGAAGGCAAGAGTCCGCCGTGATTCTGTCAAAGGCGTTCTTTTTATGTTCCGCTTTGGCATTTGTTATGCAAATTCCATTGTAGTATTTCGATGCTTGGCTGCCGTAATATGAATTAAATAAAACCCCAAAAGCTTTCAAATGGCACGAGTTTTATCACTGTTGAGCATTGGTCCAGACTTTTATACTAACTAATTTGTCCATACTCCTTTATTTATTCACGTCAATAGTTTTTTAACAGGGTTCTAGAATATTTCCATTTGTAGGCGCAATTTAAGGTGCATGTCATTCATATTTAACCAGTGGCTGCTTCCAGCGTTTTTGTTACCTTATGCACAATCAAGCGCGACAAAAAATCAAATGAATAACAACGAGGACCTGGATTTTTAATAAAAAATGTCTTTGAAGCAGTAATCTAATACAGTGTTTTTTTGTAGGAAGGTAATACAATGCGTACCTACTTACTATAATAGTATGTTTTAATAATGTTTTAATTTTTGTTAACAATTTACAGAGTTGTGTATGGTACACAAATTTATTTTCATACACATTCTAATTATATACCATACAAAGCATGTGTCCGCGACTTCGTTTGCGTTGAAAAATAAAAGACATAACATCTGACAAAATATGTAAAGCAATATAACGTCTGACATAATACCTTGGATCTATAGCCTATTCTATTCTAACTATTGGTAAGTTAATTTTTTTCAAGTCGGATGAGTAGTTTTGATGACCATTTCGGGTGGTTTAGAACATAGAGGAATAACATACAGAGGCGGACAATGAGTTTATTTTATAAGATGTATAGCCTGTAGATAACAGTAGCCAAAAAGCTGGGCATCCTAAATAGGGTCAAGCGATAATTCACGCCTGGACAGCTCCTATTTCTTTGTATACGAGTACCTGACGTCTGTGTTTTCGAGCTCATATAACCCGAACCTTTTTAAAGTTACGAGTGAATAGGCATTTTTTTATTTTTTATTTTTTATTAGAGATGGGTTTGCTCGTGGCCAACAACCGGCTGAGTAGCAAGAATGAGGCCTAAGATGGAGCGAGCTCACCTAGAAGATGCCTATTCACTCGAATTTTGAAAAGGTTAGGGTTATATGAGCTCGGAAATATAGACGCCGGCAGGGAGTTCCAAACCTTGGCAGTGCGCATTATAAAGGATGTTTCAAAGCGCTTGGTCCAAAAAGGAGGGATTGCGACAAGATGAGGATGGTAACCAGCCGTACTCTGTACGAGTATGTCCGATGGAAGAAAGGAGAAGGCGGTATGAGCTCATGCAGCTCCTGAGCACACTCTCCGAAGTACATTATAAAAGACACATACACTGGCAATTTTGCGTCTATGTGCCAGGCTCTGCATCTTAGATTTTAAAAGAGTAATGTCGCCTATCGCAAGACTGACAGACCAGAGATGGACTAAGAAAGTGACTTGGTGGAATGGTCCGCCAGGCAAGAGAAATATAGGAAGACCGTTGAGTCGATGGGAGGATGACATCAAGCGAACAGCTGGCACAAACTGGAGACTAGTAGCACAAGATAGAGATAAATGGAATTCATTGGAGGAGGCCTTTACCCAAACCGGGGTTCTTACTGATAATAACAAAATAGAAGAATAACAATTGTGTCGTTCATTGTAAAAGTGGTGTAACTCCCTATTTTTAAAACCATTTTTTCTTGCCTAATGGTATCACATTTAGTCATAACTTTCAATATAAAAGTGAAGTAACTCCAATAGTTGCATTAAAATCCCATAGATGAAAACAATGAATGAATGCTTATATTTATTTTCCTACACTATAATTCGCAAAAAGCTCGTTATTCCAAATTTCAGTTACAAGGAGATAGTTCACTTTTACAATGAACGACACAATTACTAACAAAAAATAAATAAATAAAATAATTACTAACTTACTAAATAATAAATAAAATAGTAAAATTGTTATATTATTAAATATGTAACTTTGTATCAAGTAAGAAATAAAAAGGCTTTATTATTATTACTGTCGCCTATGAGTGTCTTAGCTCTGCGTTCCACCGAGTCGAGTGCGGCAAGTGCAAGACCACAATACTCCATGCATGATCGGACTTACGCCTTATACAAAGATAAGAGCTGTCCAGGCGTAAAGTATCGCTTCACCTTGTTTAGGATGCCCAGCTGTTTGGCTTTGGCATTCTCCGGGTTCGGTGCTCCATCGTCGGCCTCGTCTTTCCTGCACGCCTAGATGCTGTCCAAGAGTCAAGTTATTTTGTCTATGCCTTGACCAGAACATCAGCCTGTATGATGTCGTTAGACTATAAGCACAGAGTGTAGACATATACTGACACATTTTTGCTGTCGTTTCGCGGAAGTGAATTAGTATCATACTCGTAGGAGAGACATAAAAAAATGTTAACGACAAGGCCACGTGTCGATACTTAACTAATAATTGTATATTAATCAAGTTTTTAACCAGCACCTACCCAACACAAAAAGACATAACACGTGCGATTACAATTCTTACTAAGGTAATTTAACTTGACTTGTAAGTAAATTAACATATTATTATAAATACTAGCGTTTACACGAGACTTCGTTCTCGTATATATTCTTAATACATATATACTTAAGAGGCGATGTGTGTATGTTATGTATGTCTCTTATAGACTCCAAAACCGCTGAACCGATTTTGATAAAACTTTCAGACATTCTTCAGATTAGTGCAGCGAATGTTCCTTTGAAGTTCGGTAGCGATCGAACGCGGACGAAGTCGCGGGGGAAAACACTAGTAATTTATAGTATACATGTGTCTTATTGTGTTTTACCAAAATCTGTTTTGCGTAAAAGAGTTCATCATTCAGTTTGACAATTTTCCGTATAAATGTTTAACGCGCTCGCTAGCGAGTGCAGTCATTGTAAACTCATGGTAAAGGTAGGTACTTACTGTTCTCACAAACATTCGCATCTTCTTAACATAGTATAAATAAAATAAAGATCTATAAAGATATGTGTCGTTCATTGTAAAAGTGGTGTAACTCCCTATTTAAAAAAAACATCTTTTCTTGCCTAATGGTATCACATTTAGTCATATCTTTCAATATAAAAGTGAAGTAACTCCAATAGTTGCATTAAAATCCCATATATGAAAACAATGAATGAATGCTTATATTTTTTTCCTACACTATAATTCGCAAAAAGCTCGTTATTCTAAAATTCAGTTACTAGGATAGATAGTTCACTTTTACAATGAACGACACATATATAGATATATAAAGATCTATACAGATTTGAAAGCGTATTATACAGAAAGACAAATGGGCGCATTTGTCCCTTCATCCCTCGCTTGATCTTTTAATGCGGTTTTCAATAATGGAAAGAACTAATTTATAATAATACTCGTACTTACTAGCTTTCGCCCGCGATTTCGTCCGCGTATATTAATTCTGTGTACTATAACCTTTAAAAATTTTATTAATCTCAAAGATCACAATTAAGATCGCAACTTACAATTCGGTGAAAGGTAGATAATTAGATCGCAGTCGACCTTGCACTTGGCCTTGAATTAAAAATCAAGTTCAAATAATTGCAAACTCATTTGAATCAATTATTTGGCAGATTGTAAATAGTTAGCTGACAATGAGTCAACGCTAATTTGTTACTGAATTAAATCAGTAAATCACCGGAAAACTACAATAAAATCAAATTAATAGAAAAAAAAATCTGCGTCTGCGATAGAATATAGAAAAAAGGTCTGGCGTTTGACCGTCGAGTTTGAAAGGTTTTTTTCTTAACTTTCATTTTTAAATGATCTTCGAGTGCTCAATGGATTACGTTGGTTAAGACTGCATAAATTATGTTAATCAATCAATACTAATAATAAATCTGTAAGGGTTGGTCATGGAGTAAGTTACTTTATTTTCAGAGATATCGTGTTTATAGGCTCTATGTGATACTGAAATGTTTATATTTGGTATATAAACATTTAGACTTACAGGACACAGGATAAGCTACTTTTTTCTTTTTCAATGCGGGCGAAGTCGCGGGCAGCAGCTAGTAATAATATTATAAAGAGGAAAGATTTAATTGTTTGTTTGTTTGTTTGCATTGAATAAGCTCCGAAACTACTAGACCGAAACTACTACTATTTCAAAAGGGTTCTAGTGTTTATTAATTTTAATTTTTACCTACCCAAAAATTTTCCTGAAAGAACTTTCTAGATTTATATTCCGATATTTTGTGTAGGTTCCTAATGAATGTCTATCCTATGTCTTACTATGGTCGGCAGCTTCACTTCACTTAATTAATGGAATTGTTTGGGCGCACTAAACAATCAGTTAGTAAACAAACATTACCGACACAATTTAAAGAGCTACGAGATTGGCTTTAATTGAACCTAAGAGCGTATCATTGCGATTAATTTAGATTAAGATTAAGATAAATTAAAATTCGTATTATGTTTCATTACATGTTTCTCTGGAAATACGAATCTCTATCTATCTATTTGGGTATATCTACATTTCTATATCTATTCTCTATTGTATGATCCAGGACCTGACTGCAGCCCTGTGGAAAGGTTTGTTTATGGAGATTTTTGTTTAGAAAAGTTTTGTAAGTATCCACCAGACTTGGTTGGATATCCACCACCCTTTCATTTGATACCACACTCGATAGGTTTTTGAAAAAAAAAAAAAATACAAGTCAGTCCTTGAACTGCACGTCAGAAGTGAAAACTAAGCTTCACAAAATTACATTACATGACAGTGTCGCGAGTTCAATGGCTTTTTCCCATCTCAAAAATTGTTCTTTTTTTAAATCAATATCCAGCGTTATATCTGAAAATATACAGAGATGTCATTTACGGTTACATTACATGATAGTGTCGCGAGTTCAATGATTTTTTCCCATCTCAAAAATGCCCGAAGCGCCTAAAGAAATTTTCACTTCAAAAAAATTCATGCCAAAAATTTATTACGTCACAATTGGAAAATGTGCGATACACCCAAGTTACAATAGGTACTTACTAAGACTGGTAGGTATTAAACTTACCTGGAAAAAAATATCTCCATATGCGAACTTTCCCAAAGGACTGCAATCAAGTTTGGTTGAAGGTATTAAACTATTAAACTATCAGTCGGTCTGTTTCTATAACTTTCTCTAAGCCATCCAATTGGATTTTTATATGGTTTTCCCTAATAGAAAGAGCGATAAACTAGAAGTTTGTGTATATATATATATATAATTTGCAAGAAAAAAATTGCATCCATTCGAGGCCGCGGAATCATGTCGTTATTTGTAACCTCACATGGAATCGAAAAGACTCAGAAGCAAGATCAGAACCTGTGGTATCATATTTTTTAGTTTTTATATGTTTTTTAAATTGTTTTTCTTTTTTATGTTTACTTATATTTTTTCTTAAATAAATAAAACTTACATTTCGCTGGAGTTGACACTTTCACATATGACAGGCAACTGGCTGAGGGACAGATGCACTGTGGAGTTCATCATGCACGCCTTGTCGCCATAGTGGAGGTCGTCAGCCGTCACCTTTGATGTAGTGCCTGCGTCAAAATGTTGCCATTAAGAATGTATCCATGGGTAATCTTTAACCTCAGAGCCATCGAAATACTACAGTGGAATTAGCGTCACAAGTGCCAAAGGGGAACATAAAAAGAACGCCTTTGACAGAATCATGGCGGACTCTTGCTTTCACGCGTCAATGGTAAAAGGTAGTAACGATCAACTTCTACTATTTCATTTTAAACTCTAATGGATTGACGTAAAGTCACATTTTCTTTAAATTACGTACTTATTATTATGTTTGTTTTGTTATAAATGACAGTTCATGCTCTACGCATATATATGTCACTTTTATATATTCCATAAAATTCGTTGTGTTTTGTATGGCACGCGTGTTCCATGTTGTAGTATTTTGATGCCCAGAGCCCATTATACTTCATCTTATCAATGTCTGCAGGGCATTTAGCGATGGACGATGTTAATAGGCGACCGTAATTGGACCGTCAGCCTACCTGTCGAGCTTCATATAAAACTAGCTGCTGCACGCGACTTCGCCCGCGTAACTTTATAAAGTATAGCCTATGTTACTCGCTGATAATATAGCTTTCTATTGGTAAAAGAATTTTTAAAATCCGCCCAGTAGTTTTTGAGTTAATTCATTACAAACATACAAAAATATAAAATTCTCTCTTTATAATATTAGTATAGACTATTAACAGTACTAAATTCCAAGCAAAGATTAAATAAGGCAGTGTTGTTTTTGCAAATTGTATAGTCAACTCGCTACATCTATAATAAAATATTATTAAGTATGACTATATTGAGGGCCTCTTTCACAAACTACATGTAAAGTGTTGAATAGTTACTTTTAGAAATCATTTTCTGTTATGCTGGCAAAAGTTCCTCGCTATCAATGCGACCATACACTGTTCCGTATTAAGGCGTAACTAGTTGACAGCCCGAACTCATCGTTGCCTGTAGCTAAAATTCATTCTGTTTCACACAGAAATTGGGCGAAAGAGAAAGACCGATGATGAGCAGTTAGAACATAGCGCGCACACATACACAATTGGACCGTATTGTGACGTTGTTAGGCAACGCACACTGCGAGATCTCGTCGAACGCGGACGTTTGCCGCGAGTGTTTTATCACTAATTTATTGTAGTACTAGTCTAGCAGCACGCCCCGGCTTCGCACGGGTATTTAACAAATAAATGACGCTTACATCGCATATTATAGTCTGGGGTGAGCGGCGACCACGCCACGCGACTTTTTTCTAATACTTACATTTTTAAACTCGTGATATCGTTCGAATGGAATGGTATAATAAAGACATTTAATTTAAACTCATACTTGTAATGTTCCTTTCAGTAGTGTTGTATATAGTGATTTTAGTATGTCTTTAGTTGGTAAGCCTTTTTAAATAAATAAATACTTATGCTGTTGCGACACTTTGTATAGATATTGATGTGTTCTGCAAAGTTTTCGCAGCGCACGCGATGTAAGGAATATTTTAAGTAATTTTTTTTACACCTTGGGTTACATTATTGGAGTTTTAGTAAGGATCTCTAATTTTTTTGAAAATTTATATAACATAGGCTATGTTCATCGCTGATAATTTAGCTTCCTAACAGTGAAAGAACTTTTCAAATCGGTTCAGTAGTTTCAAAGCGTATTCAACGCAAACAAACAAAGATTTAAATCTTTGCAAAGAAACAAACAAATTAGTATAGAAATAAGGTTAATTTTCCTGATTAGGATGTAAATAAAAGAAAAATACTTTTCATATTTATTTATTTTATAAACATTGGTATAACATAAAAATGAATGTTATATAAAATACAAACACAAAAAGTCTAAATTAGCACATATGGAGTTATTATTTTATTACTAGGTACTTCACAGAGATAATAAATATCCGTTGCGCTATTGATTTAACGTGATTGAGTAACAAATACCGATGAGTAAGATACAATACGTGATTGAATACAAATATGAACATCATCATCATCACACACTTTCGTTCGCATTTTATAATTATTATGATATGTATGCGTGGTATTGGTGCTAATTCTCTTGTCATAAAAACTAAACTATAAATTAAATTGACAGTACTAAAATTATCATATTTGTCAGACACGGAATGAAATAGGCAGAAATACATTTTTATAAATAACCCAGTCACTGAAGACATCTTAGGTCGCAATAAATTGCACTGTCTTGATTTTTTGGGATGTTGTTAGGATAGATACCAGTAGTGTAAAACTAAGTTTGCAGTTTCGAGAGACCTGTGTGCTAACTGCACGGTGCTCGAAAAAGCTCGAAATTTTCAGACTTTTTTCAGTTTTTCTCTTATAACTTCTGAAAAGTGCATTCTATGGAAAAATCATCCTAGACACTCTTAAAGAAAATAAATTTTGCTACAATTCGAGTGTACCGCAGCTCTGTATGTCAAACAGATCTCGAGATACACTACTTCAAAAATGGGTCATTTTTCCCAAAAAGTTAGAAATTTTTGAAACAAAATATCATTTTACATGGAAAGTTATGAGAAATAAAGTTGTAGAGCATTTACTTAGTTTCAATTTGAGCACAAGTACAACTCTGTAGGGCCAATAACTTCACTTGTTATCAAGTAAATAAGTAATAGATCCCTTTTGGAGGGGGAGACAAGTTAAATTGAGTATAATAAAATAATAATAATGTGCAAATAATATTAATGTGTAGGTTCTTATCAATATTGAAGTCACAGAGGTGAAGTGGTGGAGGAACCTCACCTAATACCAACGCCAAAGGGTTTTAGTCGGTTAATGTCCGACATAACCCACAGGCCACCCCGGGTCTGTGGGTATCCATGGATGAGATTTCCCCTTGTCAAAAAGAAAAAAAAATGCAAACTTGGTTTTACACTACTGGTATCTATCTTAACAACATCCCAAAAAATCAAAACAGTGCAATTTTTTGCGACCTAACGCGATTTGCTGACAAACGCAAAGGGACGGCCGAATCAATTCATAAACAGCACTTGAGTGATGAACGACACTATGTGTCCGTCAAAATCGACGCACAGGTAAAGTAGCCGCCGAGGCCCAAGCTATATTAGCGAACGCATTGTGTCCCGGCTTATGTCAAAAGCAAGGTTATAATCGTTGGAGTTTGAATGGTCGTCGGTTATTTCAGGTTATATTCAATTTGAAAATTATATTTGTATCACCAATGGATTACAGTAGCGAAGAGGAGTTTGATAATTATATCAGTGTAGGATTTCGAACAATAAGTACAAAAAAGTAATAGGTGGTTTTCAAAAATCCTTTCGATTACTACAGTGCGGATGAATTTAGGAGGCGGAATAGATTTTCAAAAGATAATATTGTTCTATTCGTGCTCCTGCCACTGATTAGTTAAAATCTCGACAAACTAACCAAAAGAGGCCTTCCAATACCTCCTGTTTATCAGTTACTAGTGGCCCTAAGATTTTATGCTTTTGGGAGTTTCCAGGTTATTGTACCTCTCTAATTAGGAAAAAAAATTACAAATAAACATTTGTATTATAATATGAATATAATTTATTATTTATTGTAGATAATAACGAAATACATTGACTTAAAAAAAAATGTTTCAATAAAGTATAAGCTTTATTGAAGTAAATGATTTACCATTATATTATTTACAGATGATTACTGGAGACCTTATAAAAATCAGTCAACCTACAGTCTCGTAATATTAATATTTGGTCAATAAAATAATAATAAAAATCATATACCCACGCCGAAATAAAAATAAAACAAGCAACGCCAAACGAAAAATATTATACAGGCATATACAGGTTATAATATTAGTTAACATCTGTAATATCAATTGTCAAATACTAGAGTGAAGTATGCCACAACAAATTAACCAATCACAGGGCCGTTATTCAATACATAGTAAAGAACTTCTTGAATGGGATGGCTTGATATGAGTAACGCATAGCGTTCTTTGTATAGTATTGCTACTTAGACAAGTATCATTTGTGAATACGGGTGTTATACATACAAAAAAGTGTCAAAGGTAAAAATTATTCTCATAAAATTCTAAACAAGAGTATAAAAGTTTTTATACTAACTTTCAAAGTTTGAAAACTGGCGGTAACTTAAAAACCGTCAAGCTAATCAAAATAATGTAGAGAACATATTTTGTTTAAAAATTTAATGTGGATAATTTTTGTTTTTGATACTTTTTGTGCTTATTAAAGTTTTCGCAAAATACTTAAAAAATCGTTAACGGGTTGAACCGTTAACCCAAACAAGTTTGAAAACTTTATTAATTTGTTTGATTCCTCCATACATTGCTTACATAGAATGTCTGTATATATACTTACAAATTTGAGATGTTACAAACAGAAGCGTCAGTTTCAATGCATCCTAGTTAGTTTGAGCCTGAATATTATAGTAGCTAAATCCTTTACAAGGGGCATGTGCTGAGGGAATAATATCTTTGAAGGAGGAAACACAAGGTTGATTATGTACGTCTGTTTGAACCACCATTTGTAGAAATGATTCTTGAGGTGACCTAAAACAAAAATATATTAGTTAAAAATATACAATTAATAAAATAAACACTACATAGACACTGGGATTTAGTTACGAATTTGAGTAGCAGTAGCAGAACATGAGGAAGGAGATGCTTTGTATGTTGTTGCTTGAACCACAATTGCTATATATGCCTCAGGATGGTTTACATGAGGTGATCTAAAACAGGAATTATATAAATAAAAATTAGTTTTAAATTTCTAGAAAAATAGAACCTGATTTAAAATTATTTTACAAATAGCTACCCGGGGTGCATTTTTTTACGTAAAAACCTTCCCTGATTATGCCTCTATCCATGAGTGAAAACAGAATTAAAATCGGTCCAGCCGTTTTCGAGTTTTGCGCTTAGCAACACATTTTGCGAGAAGCAGTTAGGTATAAGCGTTTTTTTTTTCTCCATTACGACGATCCTTTTGCGGTTCTGTTTCATAAAATAAAGCATATAGCTATAAAAGCAGCACATACCTATTTATTTATACTGTAAGAATTTTATTATTTATGGACCATAAATTTAAAAAAAATACTAGGACAAAATTATCTTTACAGGGATAAGAAATATTCGTTGCTCTAAGATATAATTATTATACTCTAACTATTCAAATCCATCCAGCCATTTCCGCCTGATTGAGTAATATAAGTATATTATGATAATATGATACTCATTATTATTATATTATGATAATCATTATTAATTAGTATGATTTGCATAGCGTTGCCATCTCTAAAATAACGATCATAAAATTCAGTCCAGCCGTCTCGAGTTATAAATAACTAGCTGGTGCCCGCGACTTCGTCCGCGTTCTGGATGAAAGGTACCCTATGTCCTTTCTGGTGTCCCAGACAACGTGTATTATGTATGGCCGACCAGAAAAGTGCTTTATCAGTTTCGATAACAAATTCCATTCATTTCAAAATTCGCTAAGGCTTAGGCCGGTTTCAGTGTTCTCCTGACGGTCAGTACTGACGATACGTACTACCGACCGTGCGACTGACGCGGTTGTCACTTGTATGAAAATTCACAAGTCGTTACAAAGCTCGCCTGACCGTACGCACGCGTATTGCTACCGCGGTCGGTCAGGAGAGCACTGAAACCGGCCTTAGATTTGAAATATAGGTATTGATTACTGATTGACATAAATGTCACTGAATTTTCAAAAGAAAACTGACCTTATTATTCTACAACATACAAATAATGTTAGGGTGATAAAGTACTTTATTTGTCGAGTTTACCTATATAATATACCAAAAATTATGTATATATTATAACAAAAATTAGATTAAATATGTAATAAAACTTACCCATTATTTTTATATTTTGTAATTTGGTACAATGTGACGAGATTGTCCAAAGAGAGTCAATGTGATATGAAAATATGAAGTCACTTGTACAACAGCCTTGCCTAACTAAATAATAAAATAATGTCTTTACGTACAAACTATGCCACGTTATAAATAACTAGATAAATATAATATTTACGATGTATTTAGTAGACTATAGACTCTAGTCTAGCTCAGTCTAGCTGACAGATGACAGAGTGTTGCCATTGCCAACCTTATACGAAGTAATATTCGGGGCCCTAATAAATCCGTATAAATTCCGTATGACTGTGTATTGTATTGTAAAAAAATATCAATTGCAAAAAAACAACCGTTTTCATAGGATTCATTTATTAAAAACTAACTGGTGCCCGCGACTTCGTCCGCGTTGCAAGGAAATGCAGGAAATATGTGAGTGGTAACGCCAGACATAGTTATCCCTGTGACAACGGTGGCGTCGCCGCGCGACAGTGGCGCCCAATCCGTACAATATCTTTTTTTTATCCACACAATATCTTTTTATCTTTTTATGTCTTATTCTGATGTATAAGCTATATTGTTGTGAATTTCATTGAAATCCATTCAGTAGTTTTTGTGTGAGAGTAACAAACATCCATACATTCATACAAACTTGCGCATTTATAATATTAGTACCTACGGAATAAAATGATAATGTATGATTTTAAATAATAATTATAATAAATGAATAATTGATAAATTAACATCGAAATCAAAACTGGTGCAATAGATACTTGTTAGGCAGTGTTGTCCATCAGCTGGATTATTTAGTTTCGTATTTATTTATGTACAATACTACTTATTGTATTTTTTTATATTGTATCCTTATAAAATTATTATTATTTTATATTTCTGAACATATAATTCCGCATAAATATTTGTATGTTTAAGTTACCCGTATGTGAAGTTGAAAATTAGTACATATACGGATAAATCCGTATAAATGGCAACACTGTGACTCCCTGCCCGGCCCATTCAAGGAGGATAGAGGTAACTCTTATCCTCCTTGATACCATTTATTGTGTGGGCGTGCCTTCCCTCCACTACCCGCGGGGGAAGAAAAGTCGAGTGAGATGCACATCGATTCATACCAAATATGAGGACAGAAAAAATCACAAATAGACCCTTGGGCTAACGGTTTTTATGAAAAAACTACTGCATATATCTATTTTGTGTAAAGTTATTTCAACTCTTGAATAACTAATCAATGTTTATGGGCAAAGTATTTTGGAGTTTTTGTAAACTAGAGTGACCTATTCAACCTCAAAGTTGCATTAAAACTTGTGTTAAAATATGGATTTTTCAATGATCATATCTTTTAAATTAATACTTTTTTTTAAGGATTGTATGCCTAGAAACTTAGTTAACGACAAGATAAATCGGTATCATGCTTACTTTTGTAAATTAAACATAAAACAGCGGTGTAATTAACCTTAAACGTTTGTATGTAGGAAAAGTGACTTGTAAAACCTTAACTAATCGTGTGCACTGTACAGTAATAAATCATAACTTTTTACACGCGCCAATCGCTAATACTGGCCCTGACATTGAACGACCTCGAACTTAGTTTAAGCTTAACAAAAAACATGACGAATTTTTACTTAATAGTGGAATGCTGGCGATTGTTGTTTTACGATTAACATATTTATTATTATTAATATAACATAAGGATTAGTAAGGATATAATAATATTTATATATTATAATTCACATAGATGTATATTTTACATAGATGTATATATTTATTATTATTTTGTTAATACATAGTTAATAATTATGGATGTTCTATGTCTGAAATAAATAATAATTATTATTATTATTATCATCCATTCTACATAGGTAATATTATTACAATACTAGTTGGTTCGTCCGCGTTCAAAATGTTATATTGCCTAAAACCTTCCTCGATAAATGGAATATCCAACACAAAAAGAATTTTTCAATTCGAACCAGTAGTTCCTGATATTAGTGTACAACCAAAAAAACAAACTCTTCAGCTTTATATATTTGTATAGATTATAAAATAAAATCGCTATCCGCCCATCTGTTTGTCCCAGAGAATTTTAGTTTCTTTTTGATTTTGATTTTTGATTTTATTCTTCATCAAATAAGCCCTGCAAATAAGTCTTCTAAGCGCCTCTTTCACCAACTGTCAAGTAGGCTATGTGTCATTTAAAGTCACCGGTAACCGGGAATAATGGAGCTGATATACCTTTGTTTGTACAGTAAAAGTCCCAAAATTTAAAAAGAAAATAATAATAAAAAATTCGCCTATCGAATGATGCAGTAAACCGAGTGCATAATTCAATAAAACAGAAAATGATTTCTAAAAGTAACTACGAGTAATCAACACCTTACTTGTAGTTGATGAAAGAGGCCCTTATATATGTCTGTCAAAATAAGCGCCTCTTTCACAAACGTCAAGTAGGCTTAACCGTCACTTAAAGTCACCTGTCACCGGGAATAATTTAGCTAATATACGTTTGTTTGTACGGTAAAAGTCCCAAAATTTAAAAAGAAAATAATAAAAAAAAATTCGCCTATCGAATGATGCAGTAAACCGAGTGCATAATTCAATAAAACAGAAAATGATTTCTAAAAGTAACTAATCAACACTTTAATTGTAGTTTGTGAAAGAGGCCCTAAGTCTTGTAAATATTTTTTAATTTAATAATGTTTTTAAGACATTTCTGCATATATTTAGTTACTCATTTTAAAAAAAATTGTAAGTTATGCCCTTGTCTTACCAAAGGTGCTATATAATTACATGATCCATGGCCCCTTGGCATTGCTTGTGTTTTAGGCTTACAGGTGACGGTGGTCACCTATGGACCGACAGCCCGACAGCCTGCCTGGCCCAAGTTTATATAAAAAAAACTATATTTTCCATTACACACTTATTTTAATTTAATTTAATTTAATATTTTATTAAACTATCATCAATACTAATAATAAATCTGTAAGGGTTGGTCATGGAGTAAATTACTTTGTTTTCAGAGATATCGTGTTTATAGGCTCTATACATTATACTGAAACTAAATTGACCATTTTTAGATTTTTTTTTCTGTATGTATGTATGTTCCTCCATAACTCTTAAACGAATTAACCGATTTTCATGAAACTTGAAAGATAAACATTTAGACGTACAGGACACAGGATAGGCTACTTTTTCTTTTTCAACGCGGACGAAGTCGCGGGCGCCAGCTAGTTATATAATAAATTATATTATAACATTCATTACTTACTTTGAAAAAAAAAAAAAAAAAATAGGAGTAAGTACCTAATCTTTACATGTATTTTTTAAAAACATGGCAGACGATCGGTCCCACAGAAAAACTATGAGGGAAGCATTATGTCCTTCAATGGACGTCTTCCGGTTAGGACTGGTAGGATTTTTATCAGCCTCACAGATAGGTTTACTTTATATCTAATCCATAGATACTTATATAGTTTTTTTTCTAAGATTGTATGGTTTATATCTGAAACTTCTTACTCTGAAATCTGAATTTTACTCACCAATAAGGTAATGTCCCAGTTCGCCAAGGATGTAACCTACGGAGACGAGACCCAGCACGTACCACTTGTAGTAGCCGCGAAGCTTCGCCCAAATACCGCCGTGAAACATTTTTAGTTTTACCTGTTAACAATAAATTGGTGTCAATATATCGCTGCTTAAAAACTAAAGGGCCACAAATCAAAATTACACTTTCTACAGGAGAGCTAATCGAAAAAAAAAACAAAAATTATTTTTTGTCTATTTCTTTCTTATTAGATATATATTATATCAAATATATGCTTATTGTACATCGTTAGAAGCGTATTTTTAATTAGCATTAAATGTTTTAATGTACTTTTATAATAAACTGAATACTAGAGGAGATATAAGCATATAAGTTACTTTTGAATATATAAAAAAATATAAAAATATACTAAATATTGAATAAAACAACCATAAGTCTTTTTGCAACATACAATATGAAGGATTGTGATTGTATTTTTGCAATAAATTTTTTTTGGATTTTTTTGTTTTATGGCCCTTTAGTTTTTAAGCAGCGATATATTTAAATGCCGGCCCTTGGAGTTTTCGACTATATAGATGACTGGATCAAGTGACAGATAAAGAAGTATCCGATGGGGAGATAGTTGATAAGCTTTAGGCCCTTCAATAGGCCTTGCCCCCACCCACAATCCGTACTAATATTATAAATGCGAGACTTTTTATGGATGTATGGATGGATGTTTGTCACTCTTTCACGCAAAAACTACTGAACCGAAACTGAAATTTTGCATTCACGTTGTCTGGGGTCCCTAGCGGGATTCGAACCCGCGACCGTTTGGTTAACAGCTAGGGTTACTAGCCATTAAACCAAACGTGTCGTCAATTTGACACTAGATTTAGATTTTTCTTATAATGTTTATTGTTTAAATAATTTTACAATTAATACATATCTATGTTCTATCATTATTCATGGAAAATAGATGTTCCCTTTCTTTCTCACACACTAAAACAAAATAGACATTATATAAAAATATTTCTAAGAAATTATTTCATTTCTATTTTTGTTGATGACACTGAAGACGATATAGAAATCTTTGAACAATTATTTATTTAACTAACTATTGTCTTTTAAGGAAATACTAGTGTCCACCCATTAGTCGAAATTGCACAATAGGTAATTATTTGGAAAGTGGAGAAAAATATGACTGTTTTTATTGATAGTACTAAACAACAAAATCAATACCTACTAAACATCGCGAATATCTGTAGGAATAGCATTATGGTTACTTCTGACAAAAGTTTCTACATGAAATTGTCTACAAATTTAGATATATTCATTTTTACTCTACGATCAATACTTTAGGAGCTACAAGCTGTGTACGTTAACCTTGAGTTAAGTTTTGTAAGACGCTGTTGTTGGGAAGATGTGGATTTAATTCCTTGTCAAGCCATGAAAAGGGAAAGTGGAAACCAAGATATTTTCGTCTTGATGATCTTGATCATCATGATCTACAGCGGATGCCGTTTCATTTATCGCACCTTCGGTAAGACAAGGGCATAACTTACAAGAATTTGTAAAATGAGTTAAATATGCAATGTCTTAAAACATTATTAAATTAAAAAAATATTCTCAAGAGTATGGGACTTATTGGATACAAAAAAGAATTGTTTCAAAGCAATATAAGCGGAAGAATACGATATTAAATGAAAAAAAAAAGAAACTAAGTGGCTCACCTGTAAAATTACAAAAAGTGCAGTTATGCCCTTATTTCCCGAAGGTGCGTTATATCGCTGCTTAAAAACTAAAGGGCCATAAAACAAAAAAAATCAAAAATGTTTTTATTGCAAAAATACAATCACAAGCCTTCATATTGTATCTTGCAAAAAAAAATTATGGTTGTTTTATTCCATATTTAGTATGTTTTGATCATTTTTTATATATTCAAAAGTAACTTATATGCTTATATCTCCTCTAATATTCAGTTTATTATAAAAGTACTTAAAACATTCAATGCTACTTCAAAATACGCTTCTAACGATGTATAATATGCATATATTTGATATATATATATCTAATAAGAAATAAAATTGACAAAAATAATTTAATTTTTTTCTATTGGCTCTCCTGTAAAAAGTGTAATTTTGATTTGTGGCCCTTTAGTTTTTAAGCAGCGATATTACTCACATACTATTACATGATTTACATACTAATTTAACTTTTAAGATCTACGAAGAAGCAACCTGACTATAATCCAGGTTAAGGTGCAGTACGGAAGGTCGCGCCAGACTAACCTCAATAATCACAATTCCAGTAAGCCATCTCTAGCCTTGCTTATTATTAAATGCAGGTTTGCGATGAAGCCGCCTTACCTATAGTGTTCTCGTGTTGACTGACAACACAATGGAGTTACACGCAACGATAAGTGCATTTAATAACATCATTGTCACAAATTCGGGTCATTGTTGACATATTTTTTTTGTGACGCCCAAAAATAATAATTGAAAATTGTTGTTAGTTACTGTAATAATGTTTTATATGAAGGCTTATGTCAAGGACGTTTTATTTTAGGAATAGTTAAGTATGACGACAAATGAGTTTGTCAAAGTGGGAAGGCTTTTCAAACTAGCAATTTAAGGGCTCAATAATAATTCGGTTTGTTTGTAATACTGTTTTTTATTTATAATAGCTTGGCCTAATTTGTTTATTATAATACGGTTACTGAAATAAATAAGCGAAATATTAAGACTAGGGTTTTTGTTTCGTTACTATTGTTTTTTTTTTGCATTAACAATGACATCGATACCATAATTCGCAAACCAAATAACTCCTTTGAGGCAAACTTTACAGAGAAGACTAAAAACGTTATAATTTTTTTTTGTATGATACGAGAAAAGAAAAGAGACAATTTTACATTGTAAATTATGGCTCGTATTAACCGTTAGACCTTTTAAAAATTAAATTCTAATTGTCATTAAGTTTCTCCCGTATCAAAAAGTCATTTTCAGCCAAAAGTGGAGTTATTCGTTTTGCGAATTAAGGTGACATGTAAAGTGATGACAAAAAAAAACATTTTTTTAATGTAAATATCATCACCAGACAGGCTGACGGTCTATTTGATGGTAAGTCACGCTAGAGAGTACTATGTTCCTTGATGGTAAGTGATTGGTGATGTGCCGGATCGTTAAAAATGTAGTTTCGCGGATACGGATACGGATCTTAATTTTAGTCAATCGGTGCGCATGACCTTGAAGCGATAGTTGACGCCCGCCACTTGACGCTTGAATTTTAAAAGGTGCCAAATGATTGACTAACGGCCGAAATTAATAATGTATCTAAAATCCGATCTTGAAAACAATCTCCAGTTTGTTCCCATCGACCGATCGATCTCCGATCTGTGTGCCAATATTAATTTGTGTGTATGCGATTGGAAACTAAGGATAGATCGGTAGGCAATCCATTCCCTCCCACGCCGTTTCTTTTCATGCTAACTATTAAAATTTTACTTTCGAGACAATTTAAATTTCTAATTTTATGCATATTTAAAATGTGAAAATAATGAATTACCTACAATTACAAGATAAAGTAATTATAGTTCAATTTATTTTTATTTATTTATAAGCGTACTACATAATTTTGTTTTTAATAATAATATACATTCATTCGTTTTTCTGAATAGTAAAGGAACGAATGGCATGACACTTGACAGTTGACAATTCAATGTTTGTTGTGTTCAATTTTTATTATTGTTAATAAATAGTGGAATAATTTAATAGTTAACTAAAATGAATTCAGAAACAGTAGTAAATTATATTTCTTAATGCGTCACTGTTCTTGGGGCGCTTGCATTTCTTGTTATTTTTGCGGTGTGATGAAGTTTTTATTGTTTTTATATTAGATCAAGATGAAACCACTTACAAAAGATGAAACGAAAAATTTGTTATCCTTTATTGAGCATAGCAAAATTATAAACAATAAAACTAGCAATGCCTGTACCAACAAATTAAAAAATGAAGAATGACGTCGAATCTACGACGCATTTAACGCCCAAAACTCAACGTGTCGCCGTACTCCACAAAAACTATACGATTGAAATGGGACAATTTAATAATTTTATTTATTATTAATACAATTAATAAAAATATTTTAAATTCTTGTTTGTTTATCTTATATATTTTTTTTAATGTTAAGGTCGACAGACAGGCTGACGGTCCACTTGATGGTAGGTGGCTACCGTCGCCTATAACTCAAGTAACGCCATAAGTGCTACAAGTGCGCTGCCGACCATAGAAGGATTAAGGATAAGGGATAAGGGAGGGTGGTGGGGTAATGGGCTCTGGCATCCCTTACTCACTCACCGAAACACAACAGCATATAATGCTGTTATTTCACGGTGGTATTCTGTAAGGTGGTGGTTACTGCCGCCAGACGGGCTGCCCAAATGACTGCGAAACGCAGTGTGCCCCTACCACTACTTTTATATCCAGACCAGAGTCAATTTTGAAAATTATATTAAAATTTCCAAAGTTAACCCCGCCGGGAATCGAACCCGGGGCCCCTGAGACGTAAGGCAAGCACCCTTGCCATTAGTCCAACGGGCTCGTCAATTATAATCCGTGATATTAATCCGTGAAGTTCGTGGGATTGCAAATCTAGATCGATTGCGCTATGTCAAAATGTACGGATTGAATATTGAGACACCCAAACTGTCAATTACGAACAGAGGTCGATCTTTAATGTGAGATCTGTCCTCCCAAAGATAGTTTCATGTTTTAGATTGAAATATAAATCCGTGGATACGTTATTGACACACTTCACACACAAAAAAGATTGATTTTTCAATCCTAAATGGGTAAAAACGGATCAGGATAGGTTATTAATTTCGGCCGTAAGAAATAAAAAAATAATCCGAATGGAAATTAATAGTTTTTCATTGCTACGCATTTGCTAACTATATTTGGTTTTTTAATCTCAGAGACAAAAATGACATTACATTTGACATGCATTACATACATTTCATGTCATTTCATGGTAACATTATATGCAAACTTGACACATTTGCATGTGTCATTTTTGTCTCTGAGATTAATAAACATACCGTAATCATCTATATGTAGAATTTCAGCTGTGAATCAAAAATTAATAAGAGAAAAGATCCGTCGAAAAATCCGCCAAAAAGTAACAGATACGGATACGGATACGGATCTTTCTTCTCCCTCGTAATCCGCGGATACGGATACGGATACGGATATCTGGTTGCCACAAGCAACGTCATAATTTCTGCAAATGCGCTGCTTGCTTTAGTTAGGATTAAGGATAAAGAATTATTAGGAAAAGAATGAAAAATATATTTAAGTTAGTTTTAATTTTTTTATTTAACAAATACAACTGATCAGGTTCATTGATCTCGATTCAAAGTGAAATAGGTATTAACTATTCGCTCAGCTAGATAATACCAAATAAATCACTAAAGTACCATAAAACTGAGTTATAAAATTAACCGGTTTCAATGAAAACTTGTTTTTTTATTGTTACTTTAGATTGTCGTACCTAACTGTTAATTAAGCTATAATATACACTTTTAACTCAACATTAAAGAATATTTAGTTTTTATATCTTTATCCTTACATATTATAAAACAAAAGTCCTCCGCCGCGTGTGTCTGTCTGTCTGTTCGAGAAAAACTTAAAAACCACTTGTTTTGTTTACCTTTCTGATCAATACATTGCGAATTCAATATAGATGAACAGGGGCCCTAGCCAAGAGCAACCAGTGCAAACGGGAGCGTTGTGTATTTACGAAACGATAGAAAATAAAGCCCAGTGATTGGTCAAAATTTTATGTGGGCGTTACAACAACCAATCACCGGGCTTTATTTTCTATCGTTACGTAAATACACAACGCTCCCGTTTGCACTGGTTGCTCTTGGCTAGGCGGCCAGGTGTACAGGACACAGGATAGGCTCTTTTTCAACGCGGACGAAGTAGCTGAAATGTTTATGTTTTTTTGATTGGTTGAACAAAAAACAACTGTGAATGTTTAATTTTTTTTTTAAATTTTTTGAAATCAAAGTGCAGATGAAGCCTAATTATTAATAATTCCAATAAGAAATTACCATTATTGTAATGCAATTAAATGTCGTTATATTTTAATTAATCATCAATCTCTTAATAAATACAATTAAATAAACATAAGGCGTGACTATTATAGTTCAGATAATAAATTATTGATTCCATGTAAACTGATGTTAAATAAAACAGTACTTAGGCATTGTTTCACCAAGGACACAATTCCCAAAGTAAGTCAGCTCGCTATAAAAACGAGATCAATCAGTTTTTTACGGAGAAAAACTGTATGGAGAAGAAAATATTTAATTTCTGGCCTTTTTCATTTTCGTTTTAAGAGTTGAAACTTGTACCTACCATTAGGTAAGAATAAATTATAGATTTTACTGGAAAAATATCGTGTAATTTTGTAATTTACATACATATACATTACAGATACAAGTTTACAGTTGAACTAAAATAATATAATTATAATTTACTTAAAAAAAAGTATCTTCGGAACCTTGCCTAAAGGGATTCCTTTTAATAATATATTTTAGTTTTTTTTTTAAGGGTTATAGTTTTAGGTTCAATAGAAAGTTTTGTTTTTTTTAAGTAAATTATAATTATATTATTTTAGTTCAACTGTAAACTTGTACCTGTAATGTATATTTATTTATTTATTTATTTAATAGCTAACCTTACAGCATTTAATATTTAAAAATTACATATAATAGATTAAATTTTTATATAGCCTATTACAAGGTATATGTATGTAAATAATAAATATAATTTTGTAATTTGGTAATGGGGGTTAAATAGATATTTAATATAATATGAAAGTATTGAAAGGACATGCTTTACGAGCATAGTATAGCTATTGACATCCCAATTTTAATGTTTTTGTTTTTAGTCAGTAGTTACAATAAGAATTCAACCGAAAATGTCACAAATTCTGCTGCACATTTTAAAAATTAATTATAGTAGATATAAAAAAATATATTCAAGTTTTTTGTTTTCATGCAAACTTTCATATTATGTCTTAGAAATGTCAGATTTTTGTATGTGTTGTATTGAATAAACTCAAAAACTACATGACCAATTTAAAAAAATCTTTCACCTATATATAGGAAGCTGCATAACACATTATCAGCGACTAACATAGGCTATCATCAATCATCAATACTAATAATAAATCTGTAAGTGTAGGTATTGTATGTATGTATGTATGTATGTATGTATGTATGTTCCTCCATAACTCTTAGCGCCTCTTTCACCAACTATAAGTAAAGTGTTGATTAGTTACTTTTAGAAATCATTTTCTGTTATATTAAATTATGCACTCGGTTTACTGCATCATTCGATAGCCGATTTTTTTTTATTATTTTCTATTTAATGTTTGGGACGCTTACCGTACAAACAAAGGTATATCAGCTAAATTATTTCCGGTGACAGGTGACTTTAAGTGACAGTTTGACCTACTTGACGTTTGTGAAAGAGGGGCTTAAACGAATTAACTGATTTTCATATGAAACATGGTAGATAAACATTTAGACGTACTGGACACAGGATAGGCTACTGGGTAATTCCATGGTAACTCATGCTACATTTTTACTTCCCCATTGAAACTAACAAAGCTAGCATACCATATTTATAATTATATCAACTACCCCCTTAATGGAAATTTCGTTGTTATAAAGCGTAAAATGTGGGTCTCGATTTATTTTGAATTTTCTAGGTTTAGTTTTTTTTTCAGTTTCAATAAAAATTGTTGGTAACTCACGTTACCTTTGGCGACATTAGCTTTTAGGCTAGTATGTACCCAATAAAAATTCTGTTCCGTTTAAATTAAATAAGAATATTAAAAATAAAATCTGTTTTTATTAAATGTCTTACATATGAGATCATTAGCAAAATTAATGGTTTTAGAAACACGCATTTTTTTAGAGAATTAAATAATGGTCACTCATGTTACATGGATTTACCCTACTTTTTCTTTTTCAACGCGGACGAAGTCGCGGGCTAGTCTTAGATAGACACTTTTATTGGTCTGTGCCCCATAAGTTTAATGACCACACTTTTTGTAAACTGAATGATTTGTCCTTTCCTTTGTTACAGCCGAGTCTAATAAGCCAAACAGCTCGCATAAACAACAAAATGTCACATGAAATCGTCCTCAATGTCTTTCAACAAGGTTTCAACAATTACAACAATTTTTTTTAACGCACGACTAACTCTTTGAACTTATTTACAATACAATAAATCAAATTTAATATCTATCCATTGTGATTAGCAGATGACCTGTGACATCGTCATGGATGCGGACAATGCATAAAAAGCGACCTTCAATACCATCCACTGGATGGTATGTGGTCACGGTTAAAGTGGTAATTGGTAGGAAATTGATTCTTGAGCATTTGTTTACGAAAACGCTTGATTTTCACACAGCAATACAAAATCCTTATCCTTATAATTACATAGTCACTACAAACAAAGTCTGTATGTCTGTCTATTCGCGATAAACTCAAAAACTACTGCACCGTTTTTCATGCTGTTTTCACGAATGGATAGGTTGGTTCTTGAGGAAGGTTTTTAGTATATAATTTACAAAGTAACTCGAGCGAAGTCGCGGGCAGCTGCTAGTATTGTATAAATTGAAGTCGTTTCTTGCATCTGTCTGTCTGTATACCCGCTAACTCCTCCATAACCACGCAGCGGATTTTGATGCAGTTTTCACTAATGGAAAGAGGGATAAACAAAGAAGGAAGAAAAAAAAAGTTGGGTCCGTGCGAAAGATTTTTTATTTTTTTATTTAATTTATTTAATAAGGATACTGATATTGAATAATTATGGTCTAAATAAAATTACATCGAAGTGATCTAGACAGCAGTCCAAAACAGTCCTTAATTTATACTAATATTATAAAGAGGAAAGATTTGATTGTTTGTTTGTTTGCATTGAATATGCGCTGAAACTACTGGACCGATTTGAAACATTCTTTCACTGTTGGGAAGCTATATTATCACCGAGTAACATAGGCTATCCTTACTAATATTATAAATGTAAATGTGAGTTTGTTTGTTTGTTACGCTCAGTGATATGTTAAACAAGACTGGATGCGCCCTTGCCATACTAAGTGACAAAAAAATGGTCCTCCAATTTGCACATCTAGTTACTAAAAATAATTTGTTATCATTGCCATCTTAATACGTATTTTTATTTCTTTTTGGCGTATTCTGTTATTGTAAAGCGTTCTCATTGGTTGGTTGGACATATTACTGGTAAGTAGGTATTTTCGTATCTTTCTACGCACAGAATGAACACCCATCATTGGTGTCAATTTCCGATTTTGACACCGGCGCGTCGGTGCCACTTATTAGGAGCGTTAGCGTTGTCCTTACGAAGTAATATAGAAGTCATTGGTTACGCTTTCACGCAAAAACTATTGAACCAAACACCATGAAATTTTGCATACGCGTTGTCGGGGACACCACAAAGGACATAGGGTACCTTTCATCCAGAATGCAGACGAAGTCGCGTGCAACAGCTAGTTGCTAAATAAAGGTAATAATAGGTTTTTTTTGGGGCAAGAACCCAGATGACAGCCTACTATACCCTCTACTTGCTAACCTCTTCTAAGGACAACCAGTCCTTTCTGGATTAATCTGTTTGAAGCCTATTTATTTTAAAAACAGTTATCCCAAAATTGATTTCACGTGATTCAAATTTTCTTAACAGGCTCGCATTACCAGTTTTTGATTAGATCAAGCATTGACGTCACGTCACATGCGGATACAATTTGAAATTACAATTTCAAATTAGAATATCTTTGCCAAGTCCGGGACATACGAATTACTTTAAAATATTACCACTCAAGTAGGTACACCATTTGATCTGATCTGATCTATATCTATCTATATCTAAACATATTGAAAAACTGGCTTGCCCGCGCGTTACTGGACACTGCTTATATTATATTACTAGCTGCTGCTCGCGACTTCGCCCGCGTAACTTTGTAAATTATATACTAAAATCTTCCTCGAGAACCGCTCTATCCATTAGTGAAAACATCATGAAATTCGGTGCAGCAGTTTTTGAGTTTATAGCGAACAGACAGACAAACGCGGCGGAGGATTTTGTTTTATAATAAATAATAATGTAAAGATACTTATTCTTTATTTTTCTAAAAAAGTAGCTTAAGTTACTCCTTATAATATCAGCTATCTGTCAGGGAAAGTCCCATCAAAATCGGTCCAACCGTTGCGGAGTTTAGCAGGAACAAACTTATACTTTGGTATACATTTAATAAAAAGCAGTTCTTTTAATATTTCAAACCGACACATGTGTCGTTGATTGTAAAAGTGAACTATCTCCTTGTAACTGAATTTTAGAACAACGAGCTTTTTGCGAATTATAGTGTAGGAAAAAAAATATAAGCATTCATTCATTGTTTTCATCTATGGGATTTTAATGCAACTATTGGAGTTACTTCACTTTTATATTGAAAGTTATGACTAAATGTGATACCATTAGGCAAGAAAAAATGGTTTTAAAAATAGGTAGTTACACCACTTTTACAATGAACGACACACATCTCACACCTGCGGCTACACATATTATAAAATAAACTCAAAAACTACTGCACCGCAATTTTCATGCTGTTTTCACTAATGGATAGAGTGATTTTCGAGGAAGGTTTTAGTATATAATTTAAAAAGTTACGCGGGCGAAGTCGCGGGCAGCAATTAGTTTATAATATTATACTAACTAATATTATAAACTAGCTGGCGCCCGCGACATCGTCCGCGTTGAAAAAGAAAAAGTAGCCTATCCTGTGTCCTGTACGTCTTAATATTTATCTACCAAGTTTCATGAAAATCTGTTGATTCGTTTAAGAGTTATAGAGGAACATACATACATACATACATACAGAAAAAAATTGTAAAAATGGTCAATTTAGTTTCAGTATCATGTATAGAGCCTATAAACACGATATCTCTGAAACAAAGTAACTTACTCCATCACCAACCCTTATAGATTTATTATTAGTATTGATGATTATTAGTATATTGATGATATTGAAGGACATAAGGTAACTTTCTATATACCGGAAACTATATATTTGCATAATGACGACTCATTAATTCTACACATCGTAGGAGAATATTTATTCCAATTGCAAGATTTTTTTTCTGCAATTTCGGATGAAAATAGGCAATCGATAGTCAGGTAAAAATAACACACACCTACATAGTTTATAAATATACATACTTAATTAAGTTTTTACGGAACCCCCAAGGTTTTAGGTCCTACTCATACCTTGTCATGTGATAATTTTTATTAACATACAAAAACAACCGCAAACAAGGTTATATCTATAAATTATTCAATATATGCTAGGGATTCCCGGGTAAAGTTGATCGCTTAAACAAAAAGAAGTAAGAAATCATCTATTTTGTCAACCGACGAAAACGAAAAAACAAAAACGGAGGAGGTTCTCAATTCGACGCGTATATATATATTTTTTATGTATGATCACGCATGACTTTTGACAGGGTGGTCCGATTTTGTTAATTCTTTTTTTATTGGAAAGGGTGCACCCCCAAGGGAGTCCCATTTTAATTTGGAAAAAAAATTCCAACCCTAAGGGTAGGAAAACAGGGGATGATTGATTGTTCACTCACCGATTGTAGCGTATAACCACGCATAACTTTTTACAGAGTAGTCGGATTATGATAATTCTTTTTTTAATGGATAGGGTATACCTCGAAGTTGGTCTCGTATAATTTTGGAAAAAAAATTCCTACCCTAAGGGTGGGAAAATGGGGATGGGAAAATTAAAAATTAAGCATGTAGTAAATATTAGATTATAGCCACAAAAAAATATAAAATAAAACTTTTTAACAAAAAATAAAACCGCCGAAAAAACTGAAAAGCATAAAATAATCTTATTATTTTACCTAAGTAATTTTGAGTTGGCGCCAAACAAGCAAAAATTACGTAAAGAGTGATGCGCGGCGGCGACTCAAAATTACTTAGGTAAAATAAAATAAGAAGATTATTTTATGCTTTTCAGTTTTTTCAGCGGTTTTATTTTTTGGTAAAAAGTTTTATTTGTATGTAGGAGGCAATCTTCGAAACTATTTCATGCGCTTTAAAAAAAGCTTTCTCCAAAAGTTACAATAGAATTTCAGGATGGAAATGGGCTAAATATTCCATGCCGGGGGAGCCACTGGTGGCAGCTATCTACATATCGCTGCTTAAAAACTAAAGGGCCACAAAACAAAATTACACTCTTTACAGGAGAGCTAATCGAAAAAAATTAAATTATTTTTTGCCAATTTTTTTCTTATTAGATATATATATCAAATATATGCATATTATACATAGTTAGAAGCGTATTTTTAAGTAGCATTAATTTTTTTAAGTACTTTTATAATAAACTGAATACTAGAAGAGATATTTAAGCATATAAGTTACTTTTGAATATATATAAAAAATGATCAAAATATACTAAATATGGAATAAAACAACCATAACTCTTTGCAACATACTATATGAAGGACTGTGGTTGTATTTTGACAATAAAAACATTTTTGGATTTTTTTGTTTTATGGCCCTTTAGTTTTTAAGCAGCGATAGGTATATTCAGACGTTATATTGCTTTACATATTTTGTCAGGCGTTATCTTCTATCTTTTTTCCATCTTTCTTCGGTAACTCCGCTAACTTCTTTTGGACCACCCAACTTGTTTTTTTTTTACGGTTTTCAGTAGACAGAGCGATAAACATGATGGTTTGTGTTTATAATTTGCAGAAAAAATGTATCCGTGCAAAGCCGGAAGTCAGTCGCTAGTAATTATGTAATAATTACGAATGTAAGTAGAAGCAGTAGGTACGATCTATATGTTTAAATTGAAGACGTGAGTGGATGAAGGTGATATGTCGATTTTTTGAGATAAGTCACCACGGAACTGGTTTTTGTACTAAATTATGATGCAAAGTTGTGTAAACAACCTAAAATATTAATGGTACTAGCTGGCGCCCGCGACTTCGTCCGCGTTGAAAAAGAAAAAAGTAGCCTATCCTGTGTCCTGTATGTCTAAATATTTATCTACCAAGTTTCATGAAAATCAATTAATTCGTTTAAGAGTTATGGAGGAACATACATACATACAGAAAAAAATTCTAAAAATTGTCAATTTAGTTTCAATATCATATATAGAGCCTATAAACACGATATCTCTGAAAATAAAGTAACTTACTCCATGACCTTCCCTTACAGATTTATTATTAGTATTGATGATAGCAATTAAACACTTCTATTATTTAATTTAAAAAAAAATTGAACATATCTCCCTCTTCCATTAACAAAAGTAAACTGTTCTGCACTCTTTGCTTTTTAAAATTAACTGTACGTAACACCTTTTTCAACTTTTTATTTTCCAAAAATGTCTTAAATCGACGACCTTAAGGTCTGTAATCATTCATATGGACATATTACTTTCATCAACGCAAAAAAACGAAAAAACCCAAAAATGCGACATAACACCTTCATCCACTCACGTCTTGAATTGTTTATAACTTACTGAAAAAAATGTTGATGTATACTGTAATGTCCTGTCCATATTGTTTTATGGATTTTGACCATCAAACTACTACAACATGGAACCCGCGTGCCATACAAAACAACGAATTTTATGTAACATTTAAAAGTGACATATGCGTAGAGCATAAACTGTCATTTAAAACAAAACAAACATAATAATAAGTACGTAATTTAAAGAAAATGTGACTTCTGTCAAAGGCGTTCTTTTTATGTGCCGCTTTGGCATTTGTGACGCAAATTCCATTGTAGTATTTCGATGATTTTGACGGCCAATGCTTTTGTTGTATTCGTGCTTATTTGAACTAGTGATTACCGAGCAAGACTATTTATTGTTCGTGTCTATTTTAAGGCCTTCAAATAGGTATTGTTTTCTTAAAATAGTTAATAAGTATTAATAGCATGTCATAAGTCACAAATATTTAAAAGAATAAATTAAAATACCTAATTAAGTATCTGATTTGAATTTAATATTATTTAGATTTAAGACTTTGTATAGCATTTATTTACGTCACAAAAACGGTAGTCTAATAGTTTTTTTTAATTTTATACTTACTAGCGAACCGTTTTATAATAATTACTAGTAATAATTGAAAACGTGTAGGTAGGTGATTGTTAAGATATTAAATCCCTGGTTTACAATAAACAATAATTAATTGACTACACAGAATGACTTATAGCAATCATGGAATATTACCGGATGCAGCAAATTAAAATACTATTTGAAAATTATTGTTTCCTTGTAAGTTTTATTAGGTTTTAGGTTAGGTATTAGGTTGTATCTTTTATTAGGCACTAGCTGGCGCCCGCGACTTCGTCCGCGTTTAAAAAGAAAAAAGTAGCCTATCCTGTGTCCTGTACGTCTATATGTTTATCAAACAAGTTTCATGAAAATCAGTTAATTCGTTTAAGAGTTATGGAGTAACATACATACATACAATATCTACACTTACAGATTTATTATTAGTATTGATTAGCTAACCACAAGACATGTAGGTGACATTAACCTCAACAATGTTTAGGTATACAATATACATATATCTAAACATTGTTGATATATACCTAAACATTATAAAGCCGTGCCTACAACTTCATACGAGCGGTTTTCGTACTCTTGGTATTTCGGTATTCGATTGGAATGAAGTAAACATAAATGTTACGGGAAAACCACATCCGAATCGGTTAAGCCGTTTCTGAGATTAGCGTGCATAAACAAACAGATAAAACAGAAAAACATTTTTAAAAAATAAATAAAAAAATAAAAAGTGTGTGTGTGTCAGCTCCTAGGCACGACTGGAGTTATTTCCTTACGAACGATAAATAAATAATTTAATAAATATAATTAAAACATATAAATATAATATATTATATGTATTATATTATATTAATATGTATTGAAGCATATTGTAGCCTGTAACGAGTAACGTGTGACATGTGACATTGGATTTTAATCCCATAAATTTTCATACCTTGGGCTTATAATATATTATGAAGTAATATGACTAAACTTCAAAAAATTTTAACTCTGTAACATAGGTACAATGTGTGAAAATTTGTTTATGATTTTATTATGCATAGATTTTTCATGATTTTTTTACAAGTATGAGCACACACGAGAAATAATTCTATATTAGTGTAACTACACTGTCGCATTAGGATAAACCTGTGAAGATTAATGATGGAAGTATAGAAATAAATATTATTAAATGTTTTTTTTTTTCACAATGTATTGTAAATTTATACATAGTAAAGCCATAATCTAATCGGGTCATCGTAAATCATGACTGTCAGCTCGAGTTCGTGACATGATTATGACTGAATAATCGCGCAGTGGGCAGTGATGCGGTGTTATTTAAGATAACTATGCCGTGCAATGTAATGCACTTAATGCAACACGTTTGTTAGTATAAGTATCTGTACTTTGTTGTTAGTAAGGACACCTGCCCTATATTGGTTCAATTGTACCAGAGGTCTATCTATATTGGTCGCCATTATGATCTGATTATCACATTTTAAAGTTTAACTGACATATAAAAACGTTGGCACAAAGTTTTATGAATCATCCGTGTAGTCTTTAAGATATCATTAAGCGTTTTGCATATATATTATTAAGATTATGTTTTGCATAAAAATACATACAGAAGTACTGAAATAATATATCCAAACAGTTACGACCAACTGAACAGGCTTATAATAAACAGTTAAATTAGTATAAGGTAAATTGTTAATAGTTATAGGTAATTATTAGTTTGGCTTAGGTTAAAGTCATAATACAACCATATTGATTTAATAATTAATATTCAACCATTAATTCATCATCATTGTTGGTATGCTGATTC
The DNA here is from genome assembly GCA_945859745.1 of Synanthedon formicaeformis. Lineage (NCBI taxonomy): Eukaryota > Metazoa > Arthropoda > Insecta > Lepidoptera > Sesiidae > Synanthedon > Synanthedon formicaeformis. The sequence continues at coordinate 7,857,370 of OX243972.1, forward strand.
TATGAGGAAGTCTTGGCTAGAAACATTATGAATTATACTAAATTATTACTCTAAACTATTGAATTACATTAATAATTCAATAGTTATCGACTCTATATAAAGCACAATATAAACATATATTTTAAAATATCCGCGCTCTGTCTTGGATCATTGTAAACTATAGTATAATATGTTTTATTTTGATGTAAAATTTGATCAAAATCCGTTAAAAGTTTTAAAGTGAAAGAGTATTTGTAACAATACCTATTTTATGAAGACCTTTACGTTTGTTATAAATCAGACTAGCTTTTGCTTACGATTTCGTCCGCGTCTCTCAGAATTTCAGAATTAAACTTTTTTCTATCCCCTTTTCTGTGCCTTGGCAATGTGTATGTATATAGTTATTAAGGTACATCATGTATAACATTAGTTAGGATATTAGATTCCCGTAAATGAAATTTTTAAGAATTCCAAATTCTTTCTTAATACTATTGAAACATTTCTGGTAACAATATTAGAATCATACAATAAAAAAAAAACAAATTAAAATAAATAATGGCATACGATGACCTGGGTGCAATTAACAGATCCACTAACGTAGTGTCAAGGCATTGTTGCACGCGTGATGTTTACGAACAAAAAATACACATTTTCATACGGATTTGTTACATGACTCAATCATGGGTATAGTGCGGCTAGAAAAGATTGTAAATGACCATCTTAACATAAAATTATAAATTTAAATATATCAAATACTTTTTATCACTAATTTTATCAAAGGTAAATACGGTTTTTTAATTTATTATTATGAAAAGCAGAATATTTAATAATTATTTCCGTTAGTATCTATTGAATTTAAATTTAGATTTAGAAAAGAACTAAACGGACAGGCTAATTGCAGCGCCATTGTTTTGTAACTTAGACGAGACAAATTAAAAACCAATTTAAGTTGATCTCTATGAACAATGCTTATCGGTTATCTTTGTAATATCTTTATGACTGCTGTAGAATTCCAATAAAAATACTGGAAGTCTAACTATCTACTAATTAACCCATATATTATTCACAAGCCTTGCTCATCAATCGAGACATATCTAGTGTTGTTACAAAGTATTTCCGTGATACGTATTGACACACAGTGCGAGGTCGACACTCGGTCTTGACCGCCATGATTAGCATCTGCGAAATTACTTATTACGTGCGTGCGAAGGTTCCTTGATTTATTCACTGAATTTGTTCATTAATGCACCGTTGTCCATAGAAATCCGTTGTCTATACTTAGCTTATTGATTTATTTTTATTAGCAATTCAATTTTCATTGGGGAAAATTTAAAATGTTGCCAGCAATTTAGTCTTTCTTCGCGTAATAGTTACTCAACAGTTTAACAGACTGTGAAGACACACAGAGAGGTCCTTTAGAACTATTGAACTACCTATTCGACTTTTATTCTTGGAATAGAACAATAAATAATAATAATATTATAAATACAAAGGTAACTGTTAACACATAAAATTTTCCCCTAGCGGGATTCGAACCCATGACCGTTTGGTTAACAGCTAGGGTTACTAGCCACTAGACAAAAAGTGTCGTCAAAATGTATTAAATTATAAATGGATTAAACTTTAGCTGTGATAATCATTTCGGAAATTAGCTTTTTACAGCAGCCTCCTGACTGTTTTCCTCCTTTCGCATTCTTTGTTGGTGACAAGTGTGAAGGCTATGGCCTCCAAACATATTTCGACCCTCACGGAAAATTATAAAAAAAAAAACAGAATTTATAATTTAAATAAATAAGCATTGCTTTTCATTGCTATTTTTAATCCTCAACGCCCGAAGCAAAAACGGGGTGTTATAAGTTTGACGTGTGTGTCTGAGTATCTGTGTGTTTGTCTATGGGATCGTATTTCCCAAGCTGATTGATGGATTTGATCCGTTTTTTTTTTTTGAAAGCTGACTGATAGCATAATGTACGGTCCGTTACATAGAGTTACCAAACGAATTTTTAAACTAGAGTTTTCTTGTTTCTTACCACATGTACTTAATAGGTTTTAATTTTAATAGGTATACAATGAAAAATACATTTTTTTTGTTCTTACTCGTAATGTACTGTAGTAAATTTCTTAATATTTCTCTTACCCCGCCTCTACACTACTCGCGAAGTTGGCCGAGTCGAGGCGAATACGAGAGTGTGGACCTCGCCTTACCTAGAACGAGTGGTTTCACACTTCGGTCAACTTTCCTGAATACTTCGTCGAGGAACTTCACGAGTAGTGTGGTTGCGGGGTTAGGATTTTTTAATATACTAAAACAGCATGATAATTTTTGTTCACCTGCAGCATCTACAACTCTACATCTACAATCAAACTCCTACAAGGAGGCAGCGCACTAGCACTCCCCTTGGTGTTGCTTGTGTCCTTGGGCGACGGTAACCACCTACCATCATTTGAGCCGCCAGCCTTTATACTTATTATAAAAAAAGCATCAAGTAGTCAAGACACCCATCTCCTCAGAAACTTACAGCAGATATAACAATATAAAGTCGAGGGATTAGCTTTAGGGCTTTTTTCACCATCTGTCAAGTAGGCTAATCGTCATTTAAAGTCACCAATCACCGGGGATAATTGAGCTGATTATACCTTTGTTTGTACGGTAAGAGTCCCAAACATCAAATAGAAAATAATTAAAAAAAAATCGCATATCGAAGGATGCAGTAAACCGAGTGCATAATTTAATAAAACATAAAATTATTTTTAAAAGTAACTAATCAACACTTTAGTTGTACTTGGTGAAAGAGGCCCTTAGAATCTCCGGTGGTTACTGCTCGGTTCCCGGCTTACCCGGCTAATTTTTTAAACGCAATTATAGTTAAACGCATTTATTGGTAATCTGACATCATGGCGCCTGCTAAAATGATAAGTTCAATTTTATCGTCAGAAATAACCGTTTTAGCACGAACTAGTGTTACTAACTATTTCAGTGTGATAAAAATATTATTATTATAGCTTGTATAATAATATAAAATAGATTATTACTTGATTTTTAAAACAAACCCAAATTAATATTATAACGTGCATATTATTAACATAATTATAATGGGTGGTATCATCCTACTATGCTTACATGCCTTCTTCAGAAATGTTTTTTTATTAAATTGATTTTTTAGTCTGACTAAATACGACACTGATCTGCATAAACTTCATGTTAATATGAGACTGATAGATACAATCTAGGTAGAAATGTTGTATCCCAAGGTAAGGGGGTAGGACGGTATAGCTGGTAGTATAGTGTTACTACGTCCCTGCGATCCAAAAAAAAAAAGGCGATATACTTAGGGTCAGCGCCGACGGGCGGAGTGGCAGCGAAGAGACTAATTTAGTAACAATTTAAATTCAACCTAAAGTGCTCCTGAACACGACTGTATTTGGTAGCCGCGCGCCTCGCGACCGCGCTTTGAGTCGCTCGCCGTCATTTTATTTCATTGTACCAAATACAGTCGTATTATGGAGCGCTTTAGGTTGAATTTAAATTGTTACTAAATTATAGTCTCTTCGCTGCCACTCCGTCCGTCAGCGTTGATTATTATGCATAAATGTCTTTTTTAGCAAAACGCAGGCTAAATGGCAAAATAAGAAGAGGGTAAGTTAATAATATCTTCAAAAAGATACAAAACAGCATATATTCACAGTGTAGTTTTATAGTCATTGTCACCGCCGAGTCGTGACAGTAGGGGAACTCCTGTTTATACGGTTGCGGAAGTAGAACTCGGTATTTCCTGCGTAAAAACTAAAATGGAATTCCATTTTGGACACAAAGTATAAAACTGTTGGGATTCTTACAAAATACGGTTTATTCCCATCTCGGCACTCACGAATTTATAATAATAACTAGCTGGCGCCCGCGACTTCGTCTGCGTCGAAAAAGAAAAAGTAGCCTATCCTGTGTCCTGTACGTCTAAATGTTTATCAAACAAGTTTCATGAAAATCAGTTAATTCGTTTAAGAGTTATGGAGGAACATACATACATACAGAAAAAATTCTAAAAATGGTCAATTTAGTTTCAGTATCATGTATAGAGCCTATAAAAACGATATCTCAGAAAACAAAGTAACTTACTCCATGACCAGCCTTTACAGATTTATTATTAGTATTGACGATAATTGTTAGGTATAGTTATCGAAATGATAGAAACACAAATTTACCTCATTATTTATTAAGTTCAAAATCGACATTCTTAAAAAGTTATTAGACTGATATTCATTGCCGTGTGCATAAACAGAATGGATAAATTGCTTCAGGGTGGACGTAGGTACCTCTGGGGCCCTAGCCAAGAGCAACCAGTGCAAACGGGAGCGTTGTGTATTTACGAAACGATAGAAAATAAATTGGTCAAAATTTTATGTGGGCGTTACAACAACCAATCACCGGGCTTTATTTTCTATCGTTACGTAAATACACAACGCTCCCGTTTGCACTGGTTGCTCATGGCTAGGGCCCCAGGTGTTTTAAATTTGGAATCTTCTATATCCTTATATAGTACTAGCTGTTGCACGCGCTTCGCCCGCGTAACCTTATAAAATGTAGCCTATGTTACTCGCTGATAACATAGCTTCCCAACAGTGAAAGATTTTTTCAAATCGGTCCAGTAGTTTCAGAGCCTATTCAATGCAAACAAACAAATACATCTTTCCTCTTTATAATATTAGTATAGTATAAATTACAAATAGTATAGAATAGCTTTTTACATAAATATTTATTACATCCTTTCCTTTCATACTCGTATTATAAAACCAAGTCCTCCGTTACGTCTTTCTGTCTGTTCGCCATAAACTCAAAAACTAGTGCACCGATTTTCATGCTGTTTTCACCAATGGATAGAGTGGTTCTCGAGGAAGGTTTTAGTATATAATTTACAAAGTTACGCGGGCGAAGTCGCGGGCAGCAAGTGACAGCAACTAGTAGTAGCAGGTGGCAGCTTAGTTACAGATTCCACAAATTGATTAAAACATGATTGATTATCTAGCAGTTCGTTAAGGTACGAAAATGCTAATTTGACTTTGATGGATTATCTATTTAATTGTTTTTGAATATTCAAATAACTAAGTTATTGGTTACTAAATTAACTTATAATTAGATTGTCTACTTAGAAGATTTATAAAACATTAGGTAAATGTACTTTATAAAACTGTAATTAATTGTTAATTATTGTTAAATTTTAGTTAGTTAGTTATGCTCTTAGATGCGGCTCATAGATTTATAAATGGCAAAAAATCCTTATTTTTATATATTTTTATTCTTAAGTAATTATATATTTTGATAATAACTAGACGTACTAAGAATACTATAGAAGTTTTGCACCTTAAATATCCTGCAAAAGAAATAGCTCGCAGAAACTTTGTCTTTGACCTACAAAAGAATGCTTTGTTAATAATAATATTATCAATCATAGCACAATATTTCACCTTCAGTGTTTGAAGTTAGGTATTTACTGTGTCGCTAGATAATCAGACAGACAAAGCAATTTGCATAACTTACCTACTAATCTTGTAACAATTTATTCGCGGAACAAACCTTCATTTATTATTTCAATTTCAATATTATAGCAAAAATAATTCAAATATTACTCATATAAGTAGTTTTGAAACGTTATGCTGTATGGGTCCCGTGCTGTATTTATCTATGTTCTATTCTTTTTTCATTGATCAAAAAGGTAATCAAACAATTCACGATATAGAACTAAACAAACAATATGAACAAATTCTAAATGAGTTAATCACTGAGTCAACTCTCTTTGATAATGCCTAATGTACAAATTCCATCTTTAAAACAGTCCAGTGACCATGGCGACGCTATATTTGTTTACGTTTTTGATCAATAGAAAAAGAATAGATCATAAGTATGTACCGGAATTTTGGTACAGTTTTCAATGATGGAAAGAGCAATTAATTGCATCCTTGCGAAGCCAAGGGCGGGTCGCTTGTTACTTATTTATAAGTACAATACAATGTATAAAGATACTAAATACATTTGATTAGTTAAACTTATATCAATATAAACTTAACATGAATAAAACTAGATATTGTACAAAGCTCTGTGTTACAGTTTTTGCATAATAAGAACAATACGCAAAACACTGTACGTCCCTGAACTTCAAGCGAACTGGTTGCGCACTGAGTGAAAGGCCAAATGGACAGTTTTATGCATAATGAACCAATTTTTTTAAATTTTATTATTATATTAATTTTCGCTTACTTACAATTATATCAAAGGCTTTTTTTGCGGAGGGACGTGGGGGCACGCAGTGTCCCCAAAGGAGTTACCTTTTTATGTTGTTACTTTTTTATATTGTTTGTTGTTCACGTTTTATTTTAAAAGATATTATGTTTTTAAACAATAAAAAATAATTGACTTCTATTTTTTCCTCAAACACAGTGGCAAGGGATGGGGTGGGATACAAAAATTATGGACTGACAACTTTCAAGAATTAGCGTGCCCTCAAAAAAGAAGTGACAAAAAAGGCCTGATTATATCTATACATATTATAAAATAAAATGGCTGTCTGCCTTTGTGTGTTTCTCTGCTAACTTCTTCTAAAGCACTCAACAGATTTTGATAAGGTTTCCACTGATGGAAAGAGCGATAAGAGAAGAAGTTGTTTATTATAATTTTCAAATTTCTAGTTTGTTACAGTCAATGTAGGACACCGTAGTTAGTTCCATATGAAAGTTATATATATATTTGACTGATATATTACACTGTTATCATGTGTGTTTATATTTATTTACTGTTGTGTATCAAGATTATTAAGGCAATTTGAGGTTTACGCCATTTAACTAATAACATGCGTATACATAAGTATACACACGTTTATTTAATTCCAGTTTAAGAAACGCCTCTAATTTAAAATTGTGTTACCTATTAACTACACCTGAATCTTCTCTAAGCCATAGAGTTATGATGTCAATGAGTTTAATAATCTAATATTATTGCTTTATTAGATAATTATTTTAAGTGCGACTTAATAATGCTAATGAAAATTTTCAAATGACCTCATTTATTATAGCGCATTGTTCTATAAATTAGTTGAATGTATCTATTTATTCTATTAATTAATGTTTAATGTTACTTTTAAATATTAAAGTCTAAACAATATCTTTCAATCTATCACGTTTTAATATGTTTCTTGTTTTTATTGAGTAAAGTGTGAGGTCATAGTATAATATTATCCTTGCGATTTATTTAACATTAATGTTGCATAAAAAAACATATATGTTTTTAATGTGTTTCTGTAATAGCCAATTTATTTTTATACTATGTTAGCTCACTGGTACTTTTGGAAAAAAAATCCCCACCTTCAAAATGGTCCATCAATTTCGAAAGGTCTATATTCCCACTAGTTCACTAGGTGGTTAATAAGAATTGTTTTTAAAACCTACTTAACAAAAAAAAACCTACTTAATGTCTTTTATTCTTAATGATAACACTAAAACTGGTCTACTAAAAAAGAAATCGGTTCACAAACAATTACCTAATCATTAAAATTAGGGTAGTTTTTACGTGTACGTGTACACGATATAACATGTCCTATGTGTACCTAGCATAATGTACATTTTCAATATAAAAAAAAAATAGTGACCATATATCTCATCGAGTACTAAACCAATTTATGTCATTTATATATCTTCTTATAAATTATTCTTTGTGTTGTAATAATAAATGTAACATTTATGTATTCTTATTTTCTTTTTTAATTCAACTTAGTTATTGTTGCATAACACCATCCGCTGTTTAAAATATAGATACGGATATTGACCCATGGTGGTCTGTCCAGTCCAATCGAGTCTGTTGCTTTTGACACTTGGGCGGATATGAGACGTAGGTATACGTTTCACCCCTCTCACCCCAATGCCATTGTGGCTATTTTTAGTTCCCTGCGTAGGTGGCGGGTGCTTCCAACAGTGTCTTTGTGTTACATAAAGAGGGAAAAGTCATTTTAGATAAGAGTGTCTATTTTAGCAAAAAATAAAATGACATTCCGCGTGTCAGATTGAGCAGAAATCAACCTCTGGCGAATTCTAATATAGAATAAGCAAAATTAAACGCGTTATTGTACAAAAAAATAAAATAAAATTTATACTTATGCTAGCTGGTGCCCGCGACTTCATACGCGTTGAAAAATAAAAAATATATATCAATACTAATAAATCTGTTAGGGTCGGTCATGGAGTAATTTACTTTGTTTTCAGAGAAATCGTGTTTATAGGCTCTATACATGATACTGAAACTAAATTGACCATTTTTAGAATTTTTTCTGTGTGTACTTGTATATATGTATGTCTCTATGTTCCTCCATAACTCTTAAACGAATTAACTGATTTTCATGAAACTTGGTAGATAAACATATAGACGTACAGGACACAGAATAGGCTACTTATTCTTTTTCAACGCGGACGAAGTCGCGGGCGCCAGCTAGTAAGCAATATACCTAACGTGACCTCTTGTTACTATAACACTGGCCAGGCGTTAGTTTTTTATTTCATTTTAGATGATGCCCCGGGAACAGTACTTTTTTTCTAGATGAAAGGTATCCTATGTCCTGTCAATGTGTATGCAAAATTTCATGATGATGGGTTGAGGTTGAGGAGTTAAGTCCATAGCTCACCTCATGGAGCCCTTTCATTTGATCTTATCGAGTGGATCGATCAGAAAAAAATTCATACAAAAAAAATTGATGACGTCATAACTGGAAAATGTACCAGGTGGCGGATATCCACCCAAGTCTAAAATAACTAAGACTGCTATTAAACTTTCCTGATTTTTTTTTTAAATTCGCGTATGCAGAATATATTTTCCCACAGGACAGCAGTCAAGTAAAGGACTACTAACCGCAATTTAAAAATTACTCAATTGGAACATATTATATCCTTAGTATACATACATATACACATGTACACTTATGGTCATATAATGTCATTGTTAATGCAAATAGAAAATTGACTTTCTATACAAACACTGCTCATAAATTTTGTTCGCAACCATACACTAATCAGTGTCATGCTTCTCTATAAATATGTATGTACGAGTACATGTAATAATTTTATTATTTCATTCAAATTGGACTCTGACAGAACTTACTTTTAATAAACTATTCAATAAAGAAATATAGATAACCTCCAGTAGCAATGAAATCTGCACAAGTGGAAATCTAGAAAAATCATTTTCTTAATGTAGTTAGCAGGAAGGATGACCGTCTAATTGATGGTAGATGGCCACCATCAATTAGATTGGTGTTGTTGATATTGAAATCTTTTATACAAAAAAAAAATGAAATGAAATAAAAAATAAAATATAAAGTTCTCGTGTCACAGTGTTTGTAACCAAACTCCTCCGAAAGGGCTTGACGGATTCTTATGAATTTTTTTGTATATATTCGGTAGGTCCTAAACTATTTTTGAACCCCTAATAAGTGTAGGGGTAAGTGATAAGGGTGTCACCCCCCCAAAAAGGCAAAACAATATAATATATATCCTTAATAATGCGCACTGCCAAGATTTGGAACTTCTTGCCGGCGTCTGTATTTCCGAGCTCATATTAACCCTAATCTGTTCGCGATAAACTCAAAAACTAGTGCACCGATTTTCATGTTGTTTTCATCAATGGATAGAGTGGTTCTCGAGGAAGGTTTTAGTATATAATTTATAGTTACGCAGGCGAAGTCGCGGACAGCAGCTAGTAATATTATAAAATGAAATCGCTGTCCGCGTCTATCTGTTTCTCATACAACTTCTACTAGAACATCCCACCAAGAATTTTCACAAGCACTCAATAATTTTGAAATAAAAAGTATGATAAGTAAATCGATTTATGTTCTTGATTGTTCCTACATGACATCTGCTGAATTTTTTGCTAGTCAGCCTGAGTTCAATAAATCATGTTTTGTGTTTTCTTATAACAAAGAAAAACTATTTCAGCAAGAAGGAAGACCTGTGTAGGTACTCTTACATTTATTATTGTGGCAACATTTATGGGTGTAATTTTGGCAATAAATAAATATAATATGTTTACAAGTTATACGTATATATATATAAATATATTTGACATTATTTTTAGTTAAATCAACTATTAAAAAAAAAGTTTCATAATTTTTTAATTAAAAAAAAAAACTTACCTATAAGCTTTCTAGTGTCACTGTGAATTTAAAAACACAAAATTTCTTTCAACACGAAAACAACGAAATCTGTAAAAAAACGACGCTGTCAAAATTCGTGCACGAAATTCAAAAATGGAACGCGTTCGCTACAATTTTTTTTAAAACCGTACTCGAAAGCGTGGCCACGATCCTATCCCATTCAGCCTCTAATTAAAAATATTATTAGGCTGTTTTAGAATAGCGCGTGCGCCGCGATTTGATCCGCGGCAACAACTAACTTAGCTGGTCTTCTGGCCAACCTTGAAAGCTACTGAAAGCCCCGCCCGCCTACGGCATTCTACGATTTTAATTAGATCTACTTGCGTTTTAATAAATTATTCCAGTCGTGTTGTTTGATCCTTCGTGTAATTTTTCTTCGTGTCCGATTGCTATGAATGAGATTTTATCGTTGTCAAGGGTATAGGTGGTTATTGAATTAAAAAAACGAGACAACTTCTATACGGATTTTTCGTGAGTGATTTTGGAGTTTTTACACTATTGTGTGACAGAAAGTCTTATAATTCGATTAGAAAATGTTTTTTTTTAAATGACATCAATATTAAATTTGAATTTTAGTAATAGTTAAAATTTAAAGTTAAGCCAAAATATCCAAAATAACTAATATAATTTAGAAGGTGGTAATATGAAACTTATCTAAATTTGAAATTTTAAAATTACAATAAAGTTTTTTTTATTATGAATTAGCGTCATCCATAGCACAACCTCATTAGGAAGGATTAGGATAAAGGATTAAAACGAGATAGGGAAAAGAGCTTTGGCATCCTTTACACTCACACCAAACACTGTGGGATTCTGTAAGGGGGTTGCTAAACGCAATTGTGCCCTGCATGCCACCTTAGACCAGAGACAAATTTGAAAATCGAACCCGAAAACCCTGAGATAGAACGCTAAGCCTTAACCAAAATAAACCAACAAATGGGCTTGTTAAAACTGAAGCAAGAAATATTATTTCTTCAATAGATAATAGATAATAGAGTACCTAGCAATTCAGTTCGTGATAGTTTTTGAATAGTTTAGGACTTAGTTTAGAAGCTGAGAGCAAATGTTGTCATAATACTTACACCGTCATAAAATGGAATTATGGCATATTCTTCATATTTTCTTTAAAAAATAACATATAACATTAAATGACTAACAAGATTTCTTCTTAGTCCAACTTATAAAAAATAACCCTTTTCTTTTTATTTAATAAGTTTTCCTCACTATTTCCTTTTTGTATCATATTACTAGCCCAATTGGTTTTTTGTTAATTTAATATTACATTTAAAATTTTATATATTAAAAACTCACAAAATACCTTTGTATATTTTTTTGTAATGAATAAACTCAAAAACTAATGGATCTATTTTAAAAAAATCACGTAATATAGAAAGCTACATTCTCAGGGAGTAACACAGGCTATCTATAGGTACTAATATTATAAATCTGAAGGGTTTGTTTGTTTGTTTGTTTAGTTGAACGCGTTATATTAATCTCAGGAACTACTAATTCGAATTGAAAAATTCTTTTTGTGTTGGATAGTTCATTTATCGAGAAAGTTTTTAGGCTATATATAACATTTTACGCGGACATAGTCGCGGGCAACAGCTAATAGCTTAAAAAATAAATAATTAAATTACTTAAGCGTTTTCCTTCTGCGCCAAATAAACCTTATTTTGTGCGTTGTAAATGCTTCGTGAGATAAGAACGTTTTCATTTATAACACGCATTTTCGCCTTAAATTAATCAGCAACTAATAACTAACTTAAATTATAACTAATCAATTGATATTATTTTTAATATTAAATTAATTGTACGCACTCGCCTCTTGCACTATAACAAACTCCACGCTTCCTGGAATTATTTTTTCGCGCTTGCAACACCAACCCGCCATGTTTTAATTTCTATTAAATTCTTTTATGTGTAGGACTTGCAAAAAGTGTCTTCCTCGTGACATTGTAGAAAATCTAATATCCGCAGACTATACGTGACGTTTTGCAGAGTGCGTTAAAATACCGTTTTGCACTTTTTGTCCTGTTTAATTTTTTTTGTTTAGCATACGTCTATTATAAAGATTCAAATGTCTTTGGAATATTGACTTAGGTTATGTATAATTATTTATTAGAATAATATGGGAGTGTCAAACTATCAGCTATTTGCACGTGAAAGGGCTCTATCGCATAAAACATGCATAAAACATTTTTAAAAATTGTTTTTGTTAGAACTAGCGTTAGCCACCTACATAATTATACTTTGATATACCTACATTTAGTAAAATTACTCTGACATTACAAACAGACATTTCAATTTTATTTAAATGCTAGCTGGTGCCTGAGACTTCGTCCGCGTTGAAAAAGAAAAAGTAGCCTATCCTGTGTCCTGTACGTCTAAAAGTTTATCTACCAAGTTTCACGAAAATCAGTTAATTCGTTTAAGCCCTCTTTCACCAACTACAGGTAAAGTGTTGATTAGTTACTTTTAGAAATCATTTTTTCTTTTATTAAATTATGCACTCGGTTTACTGCATCATTCGATAGGCGATTTTTTATTATTATTTTCTATTTAATGTTTGGGACGTTTACCGTACAAACAAAGGTATATCAGCTAAATTATTTCCGGTGACAGGTGACTTTAAATGACAGTTTGGCCTACTTGAAGTTGGTGAAAGAGGCGCTAAGAGTTATGAAGGAACATACATATATACAATACCTACACTTAAAGATTTATTATTAGTATTGATGATAGTATTGTTTCTACTATAAGTACCGTTTCCTACTCAGTGTGATATGAGCAATAGACATACAATACGAAGGGTATTATAAATTGATAATTTGCATGAACGTGAGCTTAATAAATGGCTCGCCTCCATAGATCAAATTTCTTTGACTTTTGCTTCCGATTCCTTATGACAGATATCTAAGGTCATTTCGTTGTTATTGATATGTATCGGAACTATGGAACGGAACGGAACCTTTGAATATTATCATTACAATATAGGTACTTAATAACTATAATGTAACTGACGATCCACTTGATGGTAGATGGTTACCATTGCTTCTAATCACAAGCAAGACCAAGGTTCAAGTTTTATATTTATCAAAATCAAAATATTTATTTATCAATTAGGTTTCTACAAGAAACTGTTATGATCGTCATTATAAATTTAAATTTACTAGGGTTTCGGAAAATAGCCAAGATGACGATCCTGAGAAGAAACCCCGAAAGAAACTCAGGATAATATTCTTTTTGTCATCAGTTTTCTGTTATATTTTTTTCAACACCTACGAAGTCGCGGGCACCAGCTAAGTAGTACCTACATCAATCAATCATCAGTCAATCAATCAATCATCATCAATACTAATAATAAATCTGTAAGGGTTGGTCATGGAGTAAGTTACTTTGTTTTGAGAGATATCGTGTTTATAGACTCTATACATGATACTGAAACTAAATTAACCATTATTTTTTTTTAATCTGTATGTATGTATGTTCCTCCATAACTCTTAAACGAATTAACTGTTTTTCATGAAACTTGGTAGATAAACATTTCGACGTACGGGTCACAGGATAGGCTACTTTTTCTTTTTCAACGCGGACGAAGTCGCAGACACCAGCTAGTACATATATAAGTAAAACAACTTACTGTCAAAATCTCATAGGTATTTCTAATGTTATAGGTACAACAATATAATAATAGCTTAATACGTTGTCTATGTAATAAAATATATTGCAAGACTTATTTTGCTATAAATATATGTAAATAAACTACTATTGCAGTCAAGTAAGAATTGCAGTTATTCTAATCACTGTGAGGTGTTATCCTTTGCGCGATAACAGTTCCAATAACGAATGGTTTCGCCAAGTCACGTATGGTTTCATTACAATTTAATATGTATGGATTACTAGTTTTTGCCGGCGACTCCGTCCGCGTACCTTTACAAATTACACTATTCCGAAATATAAGCTATGTTACTGTAAAGTTATCCTTATCTTTATATATATATATATTTCTTCTGTGCGTGTGTATGTCACCATAGAGTAAATAGTTACTTAACCAGTAACTGGTACTACTTACTCTATGATGTCACTGAACTCCTCCTAAACGGCTGGACCGATTTTAATTCTGTCTTCATTTATGGATAGAGGGATAATCAAGAATGGTTTGTATGTAAAAAAAATTGGTCGCGGACGAATTCGCGGACACAGCTAGTATTTTTATATATATATTTCTTCTGTGCGTGTGTATGTCACTGAACTCCTACTAAACGGCTGGGCCGATTTTAATTCTGTTTTCACTTATGGATAGAGGGATAATCAGGAATGGTTTGTATGTAAAAAAAAATTGGTCGCGGACGAAGTCGCGGGCACCCACTAGTATTATATAAAAATTTCGTGTCCCGTTGTTCGTCCGCGATGTGCTCCTAAACTACTGAACCGATTTTGATAAAACTTGGTAAATATATGTAATTTGGCCCTACTTACAAGATGGGATAGTTTTTATCTCAATTTATTATTTTTATTTTTTGCAAATTATATACATAATATTATTAACATAGCGCCATCTGTTGTATGCTTACTCAATCCAGCAATTAATTGTTATAATTACGGTATCTGTGAGTTCCATAAGAATCTAACAGATGGCGGTGTAAGGTAAGTGAATAAAAAATTGCACCCGTGCGAAGCCGGGAGCGGGCCACTAGTAATATTATAGTTTAAACAAATTGTATAGGTAACGACAATAATAAGAAGTAATAACGACCGTAATACGGTAATTTATTGAATAAGCAGAGCACTGAAAGGCATTTAAAGAGAATTTTATTAGAACGTTCACAATGATCACACTTCACCGAAATTATATTGATTCATTGTTTAGGAAAAACCAGAGAACCATTGAGTTGACAACAAATATTCCAATAATTTAATTAAAAAATGGCATTCGTAACGTTTATCATACTTGACACCGTACTGAACAGAGGCATCTACAGAGAGGGAAGAGTAATAAAAATATTTATATACCATGAGAGCAATAAAATCAAGTCAACCACCTATTATCTGCATTTAAGTCAATTATTATTTTTACTTACATAAATAATATATAAAGTAAATTAAATCAAAATGAAAGTTTTGACAAAAGAATTGTATTTTTCATTTCATAATAGATTATTTGAACGCGGATATAGTGGTTAAGTCAATTTATTTGCTCTTGACTTATTGCCTACGTTTTAACGCCATATTATGTCATCATTGGCAACACACATTATAGTCGAAAACTTTTGTTTTAAGACATCGAAGTATTTTGGACGAGAAGATAAATATAAATATCTTCCATCTAGTTCCACACTAAGAAACTAATGCTTGTATAATGGATACCAGACATACTACATAGATTCCTTCTTTTTTTTTGTAAATACTCGTACATACACATTTATAAATACAAACATCCATGACTCAGATACAAAAGTAAAATGTTAACACATAAACATTTGCCCCTAGCGGGATTCGAACCCGCGACCGTTTGGTTAACAGCTAGGGTTACTAGCCACTAGACCAAACGTGTCGTCAAAGATGTCTCGGAGCTTTTTGAACGCTGCCCATTCAAGCTGTATTCGACGATTGACCTCCTTCTCGATGTTGGCTCTACTTTTTTTTTAACGTTGGGAAATCCTTTTGGTACCCGGCAGTGAAGGGGACACTGCGGGGGTATGCCGGATTCCTACCGGCTAATACCCAACGACTTTCTATCTATCGCGGCCGTTGATGGGACTTCGGTACCCCGCCACGGCTATCCAACGCGGGGAGGCCTGTGCTCCCTGTCAGAACCTTGGCGTACCCGAAAGTGGAGGTACGCCGGCCTACTCGGGGGAATGTTGGCTCTACCTAATTGGACTGTTTGTCCCAGGTAAATGTCAACAACTTCGAGAGTTGAATTCCCAATATATTATTGTAGGCACAACATGGACATTAGACATAACTTTCGTCTTGTCATCTTAAGGCCTTGATCTTAATCATCTTAATCTTGAGGTCTTCGAATTTTTTTAAAAAAACTGTTCACAATGTGAGAGAGAGAGAGCCTTTACCTATTTATAAACGGTAGTATTAAGCAAATTTATTTAAAATTCTAATTAAATAAAATAAAAATCAATTAAATATAATATAGGTGACGGTAGCCACCTATCATCAAGTGGACCGTCAACCTTTCTGACGACCATTTAATGGTGAAATAAAAAAATAATACATCGAACAGCTATTCTATCGCGCCCTGTTCCAATCAAACTTGCCATATACAGTACTTGTATCACAATGTAACTGTGGTATTATTAGAAACTAATTGCTACTAATGAGTTGCGTATCATTGCAAATAGGGTTTACAGATTATAAAGGTATGATTTAGCATTGAGGAAACGCACTATTTCCGATATAATATGGTCACTGTCGATAAGGCTTGTTTACACTATTAAAGTCTAGCCTTAAGTATGGTGAAGGAAGGGCCTGGACTTTGCCGTAGCAAAGCCTAGGGGCTATGACAACTTTTTCTAAAATAAGCTAAAAAAATCTTTCTAGTGGATATTCATTGAAATGAAAGAAATTTTCGAGTCCGACTTGTAGAAAGGGTGGAAAAATAAAAAATAAAAATATACAATACAAAAAAGGTTCAAACAAATAGGTAATAAAGATAAATGTTTATAACTTTTTTGGTAAAACTAAAATTAACAGGGAACAGTTTTTTGTTTATAATCCCCGATTTTTCATTTATAAAGCGCCTTTCAATTTTGTTTGCACTTTTTTAGTTATTTGCACTTAGTTACCTAGTTAGTTTTTCGATCGCTGGTAGGGAATATTATTGTAATACTGTGGTATTGTGTACAAGTAAGTACCTATACTCGTACATTTCATCATTGCAACCTCAGCTTAATGTGAATAATAGCGATATTACGAACAGCGAACCACGCCCGGATATCGATTGTTATTTCCGACTCAGAGGAACTAAAATATTAATTGATTCTTATTCGAATGAGTTCCTAAGTTCCTATTCCTATTTTTAACCCCCGACGCTCGACGCAAGTTATAAGTTTGACCTGTATGTACCTATCTGTGTCTGTTTGTGGTATCTCACAAACGGATGGACCGATTTTAAATCTGTCTTTTGTTTGATAGTTGACGTCATCCAAATAGTTCTTTTTTTTAATGTTTTTGTTTTGTTTATGTTAAGGTCGACAGACAGGCTGACGGTCCACTTGATGGTAGGAGGCTACCGTCGCCTATAACACAAGTAACGCCATAAGTGCTGCAAATGCGCTGCCGACCATAGAAGGATTAAGGATAAGGGATAAGGAAGGGAAGGGGGTAATGGGGTCTGGCATCCCTTACTCACACACCGAAACACAACAGCACATAATGCTGTTATTTCACGGTGGTATTCTGTAAGGTGGTGGTTACTGCCGCCAGACGGGCTGCCAGAGGGGCAGCTATAATTTATGAATATCTCTTCAAGCGTTTGAAGATATTCATCTCATTTCATAGTTGACGAAGGGATCTTTTGGATGTGAAATTTGCTAAAATACTGTTACTTTGGTGGTATTTCCATTACATTAATGTCTATCTTTCTTCTTAAGGTGGCGCTGGACGAGCGTGGGAACTCAGTAATAGGTATTTGGGAGAATTTGTTGTCTCAACTTACTATAATGCTAATAACCTAAGACAGAATGCGAAGCAACACATTCGCGCACTTATTCAACTAGCGAAACATACGCCAGCAATTCCAATATTTTAGAAAAACCTTTATAGATAGTAACTATTGACATCCCAATTTTTAATGTACACTATAGCTAGGATGTTTTCATTGGAAAACATTATTGGCTTTCAGTCAAAAATTACGAGATCTCAACCAGAGAAAATGTGACAAATTCTGCACATTTTAGAAATTAATTATACTAGATATAAAATAAATTTCAGTTTTTTGTTTCGATGTAAACCTTCATATTATGTCTCAGAAAAGTCATATTTTTTCATGTATTACTACGACCAATACCTAATGAGTAATCATGGAATTACGTAGTATGGAATTGGTACGCCGCTCGAGTTGGAAAGTGGCCTCTTAATATCGACGCGTGAAAAAAATCGATTTCAATCTGTAGGTGTGATAAAATAAATAAGAAATATCCTCTTACTTTTATACAAAAATTGTAAGAGTTACAAAAAAGTTTCAGACAAAATATTGTAGAGGATTTAGTTTTACATAAAAATCTTTATATAACTTTAAAAATAATAATAATAGAAAACTATACCTATTAAGTGGCAATAAGTACTACAGTTGCTGGTAAATACAAAGAGATATTTATTTTGTACCCATAGATTTAGAATATACCTACTACCGTTACTCTAAATCAATGTTTGTAAAATGTAATTTATTTCATATTATGTAGAAAAAAATAGTTTTCAAACTTCGTGTCATATGCATAACTTGTAAATTATTCACATGAACAGTTTTCTAAAAAAACCTAATCCTGATGTACAATTTAATTGCATGGTCTGTGTGGCATTTGCATTGCATTTTGATTTTGATTTGATTTGTAAGTATTCCTAATGTGTACATCAATGATAATGATACAACTTACAAGTTATTACAGTTTGTGGTGTTATACTATATAATGGCTTATAGGTTTAGTTACCAGGCCATAAAACTACAAAAAAAGTGTATTATATTTTCGAGATCTTCTGCTGTGGTAAATAATAATATAAACGTCATTCAATTTTTGTCAATGTCAAGTCAATTTAATTGTCAAACTTGTAAGTGTATTTTTTTAATTTTAATTGTTAATTGAATTGTTTGTTTATTTATAGTATTTGGAATTTTCGACTACTGTGAATAAGAAAAGGGCGATGACATTTTATTACCAAACAACACAAAATCATAATGGAATTT
Organism: Synanthedon formicaeformis; assembly: GCA_945859745.1. NCBI lineage: Eukaryota > Metazoa > Arthropoda > Insecta > Lepidoptera > Sesiidae > Synanthedon > Synanthedon formicaeformis. The sequence continues at coordinate 7,876,459 of OX243972.1, forward strand.
AATGAAAATTCATTTGACTTGTCCGAAGTCGATATGAACTCGGATATCGACGAGGAGAAAATGAGTATAATAAGAATATTACACGATCTGAAAGTTGCCAGAGTGGTACATAGTAGGTCGTCTATGAGTTCGGATTACCCAGGTACTAGTTCATACATCGGGACCAGGTGCCCTTCGCCGGAACCGTCTGAACAAGAGAAAGTTTCCAAGGCTCTACAACTGAACTTCTCGCTAGACGAAAAATTGAAGGAACTTAGTGAAATGTTGAGCGAACGACTTGTTTTTTGTCAACAGAAGTTAACAGAGATTGAGGAGATCAGAAGAAACTTCAAGAAGGAAACTAAGGAAACGCCAAACAAATATATTAGGAGTTCTAGATCTTACTTTAAAGATAAACGGAACTTTCCACCTCCAGACAATGAGGATACAATTTTCATGATAAATAATGAGATGTATGATTTCCGCCAAGTAGAATCGGTGCCTGGTTGGACGGTCACAGATCAGAGAAATTTTATAAAAATGATACGCCTCATGTCTATAGAAATCGCGAGGAGTAAGTTGAATTCGCAAATAGCAGCATTAAATCGTAGCTATAAGGATGCTATAAAGACAGAAAAGACAAATATCAAAAAGAAAATGGCTGCACTCAAGGAAGAGATTGATGATTTACCTAATAAAGAACTTAAAGATATAGCACTCCCAATACATGAAGACTATGATTGGGATAGGGTTGATAAATTCTTAGGAAGACATACTCCCAAGGAATATGAGTTCCTTTGGAAGACCTTTTTGCATCCATCTATAAATAAGAGCAGGTGGAGCAGCGAGGAGCACACTTCGTTGCAGAAAATAGCGGCGATGAATAACTATGAGAATTGGGAGAAAATTGCTAGAGAATTGAACACGGGCAGAAGTGAATATCAATGCTTTGTATACTACAGAACCAATGTGTGCAATTTAGGTCTCGGTCAAAAATGGACAATGGAGGAAGAGCAGTACCTTATGAGACTGATCAGGTATTATAAGGAGGGTCAGAATATTAACTGGGGCAAAGTAGCTTCCTGTATAGATAATAGGACAAAAATGCAAATTTACAACAAGTACTTTAGAATGATGGAAACTAGAAAGGGAAGGTTTGCTCAGGAGGAAGATGCGGTTTTACTTAAAGGTGTGGCAGAATTTGGTGCAAACTATAAGTACATGCAGAAATTTCTACCGGGTCGCTCCGTATCACAATTGCGTGTTCGGCATAAGTTATTGCAAAGGAATGAAACAATGCCATGGACCACGAGAGAAGATAAAATTCTCATGAAACTAATGTTGGATAAGAATTTTAAGGGAGGTTTTATCAAAGTTACCGAGTATTTGCCTGGAAAAGACAGAATCAATGTCAGATCGAGATTTAACACTTTATTGAAATGGATGAAGGCCAATCCTAATTTGGATTTGTCTGAAGCCCCCCGACGAGTAAGAAAATTTGAAAGGCAGAACGTAGAGGGAGAAGACTTTGGTACAGTTATTAGGAATTTACAACGAAGATTGAAGAGTGAAAATGATTGTGGAGATCTTTCCGCTGACATAATTGAAGATATCGATGACACCATAACTAAAGTAATTTTATCCAAAGATGACAGGACATTCAGAGGCTTAGAAGATAAATTGGAAGAGGCACTTGCGAAAGCTTGTTGTGCTGTTGACACAACAAATTTGAAGAAACTGTTTTTTCTCTTTAAGGTCGTTTTTGATAAAGAACACTTTAAAAACAGTATTTACAATGAGAAATATCCGAGTTTGTTAGAGAAGGAACGTGTACTAACAGTGAAATCATATTCGAGAAAGACCAAGAATCATACTATGAGTACAGATTGCGGGTTGGACATATGGGGCAATGCAAAATTGGGTAATTCAGACTATGTCCTTCCTCCGAACTTAGCTACAATATGTGGTCTTCTAAGGTTATTTAAATATTGCAATGAAAACAACGAAGACAAATGTGAACTTAATTCTACAGTTTTGATTAACAAAAACCCAATGCTTAGACAAAAAGTTTATCTTCTCCAAGAGAGATTTACTTTTCTTTTCCTGTGGCCTCTTCTTTTAAGTAAGAAGCCACCGAAAAACTTAACACCTGATGGTCCAAGTAATAATAATAACAATAATAATCAATCTAGATAAAATGGAAATGACAATTTAGATTCAAGTACACCTGTCAATGTTATTGTAAATAGTTATTGAATATTGTCAATATACTTAACTAAGTTCAGTTTCATGTTATTAATTTACTTTAGTGATTTTGTACCTGATTTTGTAAAAATGTTTAAAATTTGTTTAAAACTCCCGCTAAAAATGTTTTCTAATATATAAGTAAAAGAATATAATTCAAATAAGATGTAAAGATTTAACACTTAGGTTTATATTTCTTTATTCTCATTAAAGCTTAAAGCTACTGACATGAGAAATATAACAAAATACTTAATTAAGAAACTAAAACATTAAACAGGCAGACAAAAGTAACTAAAATTAAACAATATTTGTTCCTCATCTTTAACAATAACACGACAAAACAGCCTGGATCTGTATTCTCTAAAAAAATTTGCTTGTTTTATATTCAAAGGTAATCTGTTAAAAAGCTGTGATCCATAGACCTCAAAAGTAACCATTTTTTTACCATTTATGTTGTTCGTACCTTTGGTAAGACAAGATGGCTTGCTCGCCTTGTTATGCAGTTGGAAATATATTTTTGTTTAAACAAAGTAATATAAGAATGAACTGATTTATCTAATATCTTTCGAACGAGTACACATTTGTATGAAATTTATATGATTGAGTTAAATTCATAAATTTTGTTAGTAGGTGTTAAATAGGGGTAATGAAATAGCATTTTAATAATATTGTTTTGCGTAATTTGTAAGTTACATATAATATACATAGTTAAGTTACATGTAATATTTACTTATAGCTTACTAACTCGTATAAAAATATTTTATAAAAGTGTATGTTGGGTAGAGAAAGTCTCCAATTATAGTAACTTCCAAAAGACTAGGCCATTTAGGTGTAGTCATATTTTTGTGTCAACTAATATATATTTTTATGTTGTCCATTGATCTGTGATGCGTAGGTATATACTATTGTGTATTATTTGCTTCAACGCGGACGAAGTCGCGGGCGCCAGCTAGTAGAGAGATAAATAAGGCTTTGAACTATCCATATCTACTAAGGATCAAAGTCTTAGAATCTCAAAAAAGTGCAGATTTTGGTTTGACAACGACGATAATAATAATAATAAATGTAAAAATGGCCAACATATCGCTGCTTCAAAACTAAAGGGGCATAAAACAAAAAAATCCAAAAATGTTTTTATTGCAAAAATACAATCACAATCCTTCAAATCGTATATTGCAAAAAGACTTACGGTTGTTTTATTCCATATTTAGTATATTTTGATCATTTTTTATATATTCAAAAGTATTCTTATATGCTTATATCTCTTCTAGTATTCAGTTTATTATAAAAGTACATAAAACATTTAATGCTATACGCTTTTAACTATGTATAATATGCATATATTTGATATATATCTTGGTGGCGCCAAATCATTAGTTATCTGTGGTGCGTTTCCAATTCCGAATCCACACCAACAAACATGCATACACCGCAACGCAGTAGCGCCCACTGGCGCACACATAAATACAAGATGAAGAAGTGAACGCAACGTTCGATATACGCAAAACCGCGCCGCGAGGATTTATAATCAATAAATCCGATTATTCCCATATCGCACCGCTGAAGCATTGTGCTTTTGTAATCTACAAATGGTGTGGCTCCGCGAGTGCAATTGAGGTGAAAAGGGACAGTTTTGGAAACCAGAACGAGAGTGCGGCGGGCCAGCTTCCGTCTCCATCGTCCTGGAGGATTTGCATCATCACAATCAGCATACGAGGTAGGTGTTGCATGTCCTATCCAACTCTTTTCCTGCCCCTTTGATTGCACGCACCACGAAACAATACAGTCCACTAATTATCTTCATATATTCGCCGCACCATTAGTGGTCCTTCGAGCCGGATACCATTTAGTGCTCCTTACGAGCATATGGTCCAGTTTGGTCCCATCCAGCCGCCCTTATTAGGTTACTTAATAGGACCTAGTAAGAGATTTAATATTAATCATTGTGAATATTAATTTTATCAACCCGCATATACCTACTTATTTATTAAAATATTCACATACTATTTTCTTCATAAACCGCCCGTAACAAATTAAGTTACGTGATTTCCCGCCTAGATATAATATATATCTATGTAATACTTAATATATTTCAAAAAAATATTAAGCTAATTAATCATAAAGGTGATATTTTAATTAATTTGTAAATTATTATCTACCTACTATAATCTACCGCACTAGCAAAATCGTGTTATCGTAAATTGTTCGATATTATACGACCGAGTCACGAAGTCACGCGCCTATCATTCGCGTCGTATTGTATTTTCCCGCATAATATTATCATTCGCGTCGTATTGCATTTTCCCGCTTAATATTATCATTCGCGTCGTACTGTATTCTCCCGCGTAATATTTGAATTTATTAATTTTATTAAATTATTGGCTTGCATTTCACGATGCCGCCTAAAAAGGTTTCTTCCGATAACGAAGAGGATGTACCAGATCCGCAACTAGCTATTGCAAAAGCTAAATATGAAGCTATCTTCGAAATATTACAAAATATCTATGATATGTCTTCAGATAAGGAAAGTTTCCTTGGCGCTTCTTCACAGATCGAATCGCTTCGCACTAAGTTCGAAACGAATTTAGATAATTATAATTCTCGCTTATTAGCATTGAATCCTAACGCGAAACCTAACTATAAAGGGCTCGTCGCTTTCGAGCATTTGTATAGTAGAATAAAGGGAGTTCAATTAAATTATTTGTCGCCAGCTGATAAGCAAGATTCACACGCACATAAGGCTTGTCCCACACTGCCGCCTATACAACTGATGGACTTTTCGGGTGACGTTCGCTCATGGTCATTGTTTTATGCCAGCTTTAAGTCTACCGTTCATGATAACCCATCGCTCACAAACTCCGAAAAGTTGTACTATCTGCTGGGCAGGCTGAAGGGCAAGGCTCAATCCGCATGCGCAGGTATCTCTCCATGCGCTGAAAATTACGAACTTCTTTTACAGACGCTGATTGATAAGTATGAAGATCAGCGTATGCTCGCTTCCGCGTATTTAAATCAAATGTTTGAGTTCAAGCCTTTACAATCTGCCACCGCGACAAACTTTGATTTATTTACAGATAACTTTACAAGTGCAATGCGTGCTTTAAAGAATCTAAAGTTAGATAATCTGACTGACTTAATCATACTTCATATCGCGCTTAAGAAATTAGATTTAGATACTGTTCGCGCTTTCGAGTTGAGTTGTGACTCTAAAATACCTACGTTCGACAACTTAGTCGATTTTATTACCTCCCGCGCTAAGGTTTTGGAACGCACTCAGCCTAGCTCATCGGGTGCAATGAATACTTGTCAAAATAATAATAATAATCGTCGCTCTAGTAATAATAATAATAACGCCCCGCCGCCTAAGTACCAAACCTACTTGAGTACAAAGGTCGACTCACAGTGCAAGTGTCTTTGCACTAATATAACGCATCAGCATTTATTTAAATGTTCGGAATTTAATAGGATGACTGCTCATGAACGTTTCCAATGCGTGAAGGGTAACAATGCGTGTGTTAATTGCCTAAGTTTGAAACACCGAGTTTTAAATTGCTCATCTAAGTCTAATTGCCGCGTTTGTAAACAAAGGCACCACACAATGTTACACTTCAAGCGAGTGGAGTCCGGCAGCGAAGTCCCCGAGCCCGCGTCGAAGCCTCCGCCTTCGACCGCTGCCCAAAGTCATACCGCTAGGTGCGCGCCCCCCGCGCGGTCGCCGCAACCTTCCCCCGCGCGCTCAGATGTTGCGTTATGTACCTATTCATATAATAACCGATTGCATGATGCGCCCGCGCGTAGTAAACAAACTACTATTTTATTATCAACCGCTCAAGTCGTCGCGTATGATATTAAAGGCGATCGACATGTTATTCGCGTACTATTAGATTCTGCATCGCAAAGCCACTTTATTACGAAAGAGTGCTGCGATCGGTTAGGAACACAGCTTCATGACACTGAACGTACTATTATAAAGGGGTTCGGTGTAGCTGAGAAATTTATTAAGACTAACTCAATCGATTTAAAAATTTATTCGCGCTTTGACAACAACATTAATTTTAATATCTCGCCGCTCGTTGTTGATCAAATTACCGATTTATTACCTACGGCTGTGGTAGACACTACTGTATTATCACACCTATCAGGGGTGCCGCTAGCGGATGAGAGTTTCGGCATGCCAAATAAAATAGACGCGCTGATCGGAGCTGAACTCTTCTCGCATATATTTCTCCCCGACGAAGTTCACGCCCCGCGCGACTCGTCGGCGCCCTCTGCTTTACGCACAGTATTGGGGTATGTTATTATGGGTTCCGCACCCACGATACCCACACTCATTAACAACCAGGCCTTGACATGTTGCCTCGTTCAAGAGCCTGCCGCTATTGACTCATTAGTCAGGCGATTTTGGGAGCTCGAAGAGCCTCCCTCCGCGCCGCCCGTTCTTCATCCCGCCGATGTTGAATTCGAAGAATTTTATAAATCAACTACGACCCGCGATCGCGTTACTGGTAGATACACTGTTGGCCTACCATTTAACGATGATGTTTATTCGCTCGGAGACTCTTTCGAAACCGCTCGCAAGCGTTTCTTATGCCTCGAAAGAAAGCTAGAAGCTTCACCTAAATTTAGGTCGGCATATGATGACGTCATTCAAGATTGCCTCGCAAAGGATTATATTGCTCCCGCGCCGCTGTACGATCTCCATGACCCCACTCCTATATACGTCATACCGCATCATGGAGTCGTGCGCGAGGACAAGACATCCAACAGTCGATCTGTCCTAGATAATCTCCCCGCTTCGCACAGACTTCCCTCTGAGGTGGAGTTTGATAAAGCCGTGCAACATAAAATATTAGGCTTGCATTGGTCCACAGATAATGACGCTTTTTATTTTAAAATCTCCGCGCCCGCCGAAATGAAGTGCACTAAGCGCTCCATTCAAGTCACGGATAATATTCCAGCTGACAACTTTTATCACGTCGCGGGCACTGAAAATCCCGCCGACATACTCTCGCGTGGCATTACGCCACAGAAATTACTCTCACACCCTCTGTGGCTCCACGGGCCACAGTGGGCTTCATCGCATCCATCTGAATGGCCTCTTAAGAGCCTTGACGGACAGTCTATTACAGACATACCGGAACAGAAGGTTCACGTGCACCCAGTGTGCACGCCTGTAAAGCATTGCGCTTTATATGAGCTCGCTCTCCGCACCTCCTCCTGGAGTAGGCTTCTACATATTACATACGTATGTAAGTTCGCAAAATTATTGCCTCGCCGCAGCACTATTGCAGCGACCGCCGATGATATTCAGTTCGCTGAAAATAAGATGCTACGCTCCCTGCAAAGCCAGCACTTTGCAGAGAAATATCATAGAATTAAAAATAATAAATCGTGCTCGCCGGCCTTAAACCGCTTGAGGCCTTTCGTTGACAACGGTCTGATCTGCTTAGGCGGTCGCCTTGCCAACTCCGCGCTGGACTATGCACACATGCATCCAGCTATTTTACCGCGCAGTGATCATGTAGCGAATGTGATCATTGATTTACTATTCACATGCCTTATGACTCGTGCTGTGCATATTAAGGTCGCAACAGACCTCAGCACTGCGAGTTTTCTCATCGCGCTCAAACGTCTTCTCTCCCGTCGAGGACCAGTGCAGTACTTGCACTCGGACAACGCGAGAAATTTAAAGGACCGCCAGGGGAACTTACCTTCGCCCTGTAATTAAACAATAATTTAGTTATTATTTTAGAGAAGTTTCGCACCGCGTTTTTTAGTTTAAGTTTAGTTGTAAGTTATATCAATACCGCTATATCAAATTTTATATTATTTTATACCGCTTCGCATACCTATCTATAGTTAATTTGCTTCCGCTTCGCCGTGACTTTGTGGACTCATTTCTAACCCCGCGCGCACTAAGCGATTGATCCCAGAGTCATAGAATATATATATTTTTCTTCTCGCTTTTCTTATGTTTGTTTTTTAATGGTGACCCATTAAGGGCGGGTGGATATGGTGGCGCCAAATCATTAGTTATCTGTGGTGCGTTTCCAATTCCGAATCCACACCAACAAACATGCATACACCGCAACGCAGTAGCGCCCACTGGCGCACACATAAATACAAGATGAAGAAGTGAACGCAACGTTCGATATACGCAAAACCGCGCCGCGAGGATTTATAATCAATAAATCCGATTATTCCCATATCGCACCGCTGAAGCATTGTGCTTTTGTAATCTACAAATGGTGTGGCTCCGCGAGTGCAATTGAGGTGAAAAGGGACAGTTTTGGAAACCAGAACGAGAGTGCGGCGGGCCAGCTTCCGTCTCCATCGTCCTGGAGGATTTGCATCATCACAATCAGCATACGAGGTAGGTGTTGCATGTCCTATCCAACTCTTTTCCTGCCCCTTTGATTGCACGCACCACGAAACAATACAGTCCACTAATTATCTTCATATATTCGCCGCACCATATCTAATAAGAAAAAAATAAACAAAAATTTTTTTTTTCGATTAGCTCTCCTGTAAAAAGTGTAATTTTGATTTGTGGCCATTGATCTGAACTATAGATGCGGCGTAGCAAGCAGAAAGCCCCGAAATCTTTGGTAGTATTAAAATCCTACTCGCACTAGCGAGCGACAGTGCGAATTCGTCCACTTCTCTCTCTTTCTCTCTCGTGTGGACAATCTCGAGTGGACGAATTGTACTACTACCATTATTTACGGGCTACGCCGTGTCTATACTCCCAAATATACTTATAAAGTCTTTGTTTGTGGCCCTTTAGTTTTTAAGGAGCGATATGTAATTTATTTTTTAGAATGTTACCTACTTTCTTGGATGAAACCTAGTCTAATTCTTGAATAGTTAATAATGCCAGAAGTACAATATATTGACTATACTATACTACTTAAACTTATTTTATTCAACACTAGCTTTTGTACGCGACTTTGTCCGCGTAACTTTATAAACTATAGCCTATGTTACTGGCTGATATAATAGCTTTCTATAGGTGAAAGAATTTTTAAAATCGGCCCAGTATTTTTTGAGTTTATTCGTTACAAAAATATTATACAAATCTTCTCTTTATAATACTAGTAAATATGTGTTTTTTTTTTACTGTTCTCGTCTCTTAAAAACGGTAAAAATTCATGTCAGTCGTATGACTGCTCGTCATAAGTCAAAAATTCTTAGCTTCAATAAAAAAGTTTTATAAATTATTTTTGGGTTCTTGAGAAATTTGGTTTAGGAAGTAATTTTTTATTTATTAGACACTAGCTGCTGCCCGCGACTTCGCCCGCGTAAATTGTAAATTATATACTAAAAACTTCCTCGCGAACCACTCTATCCATTGGTGAAAACAGCATTAGTTTTTGAGTTTATCGCGAATAGACAGACAGACGCGGCGGAGAATTTTATATACATCGATAGCTTTATATGTAAGGATATTTTTTTTAAATTAAACACAGCGCCATCTAACGTCAAACAATTGCATTTCAAACATATAAATATTTTGAGGCGATTTACAATTTAGTCCGAGAACATTGACCACAGCTGTTGAGGATGCCCACCCCAGCCACACCTAATTGCATTTCGTCTGTGTATATTGTAGTTATTGTGTTCTGTGTTTCCAATTTCTATTATATTATAGTGTGTACTGTGTATTTTTTGGAATAAATATGTCCTGTGGGAGGCGAGGTGGCACTGCGCATGCGTCGACAGCTGTGCGCAGCCAATGAGCGCGACCCTTTGTAAACTCACACGCCACCTAGCGGTTTTTGTGGCACATTTGTTCGATCGACGTCCGCTTGTCGATATCGTCTTGGCATCCATGTTTGTCTGTTAAGTTGAACTGTTTGTAAAAAGTAACAAGTGTGCTAACCATCTCGTCACCGCGGAACAAAACGTACAAAAGTCTTTCTTTGAACCACCACTGTCGCCAACAACAGCGTCATCTAACGTCGAAGTATTGTATTTCTTGGGTGATGTTGACGTCATCTCAGTTTCCATATGCCTTCGCAAAAAGAAGTTTTCACTTTAATGTTTGACTGATTATTTACTTGTGTGCATAATCAATAAACTAATTGGAAGACATAAATAATGGAGAATTATAAAACGATCGAATAAAAAAAACATAGCGACTGATGATGAGATACTGTTTTACTTAATAACTTGAGCGGGATGAATTTGAGAAAGCGACAATTTAACTAAACTAACGACGAATTTTAATTCGTTTCTGTTATGTTGACTTCTTGTCATTGTCACTCGCAGTCAGTCGCACACTTAGTAGTTAATACAATGACGTAAATTAATTATATACACTTAGCGCCTCTTTCACAAACCTAATCAACACTTTACTTGTAGTTGGTGAAAGAGGCGCTTAAAATTTTAATTTACAGATTTGATTAAATAGTACCCATAAATAATTATTACCTATGAAATGCACTTTTTCAAGTGATTTGTATTTCATAAGTTTAACATTAATATTCTTGATTTTTGTATTTATCATTCTGACATCTAGGTATGTCAGAATGACATTTGAAATCATTGGTATTAACATTTATGTTCAAACTATTAAAGAAATTACAAAATGTGTTTCTTTTGTTTTATTGCTTTCACCTGGGTCTCCACAATGTACAGTCGGCCGCATAAGTCGATTAACACATTCAAAAGTGCAAAACAACTGAACACTCAACTTAATTACTTACTAACTTAAGCTTTTTACGACGATCGTTTGTACGTCAAGTTTAATTTGTTCTCTAGTCGTGACAACGACGTATGGCGCATTGAGTGTTACGTTGTTATGCACTTTTGAAAATGTTAATCGACTTATGCGGCCGACTGTACCTACTAGTCGTAAATTTTTTATTTATCTGTATGTATACATTGATCTGAACTATAATACTTATATAGTCTTTGGTATATAAGTAGTTTACACACATGGTGGCGATCAACTATGTGAGTAACTTATTATATACTGGCGATCAACTAGGTTTAGTTGCTAACAATAGTAACTGATAAAGTGGCAGGATAAACTGCGTATTGCAGATTTTTTTTATAAGCTGCTATTTAAAGATTGTTTACAAAATAAGATGCATTAATTAACTGGTATTAAATAGGTAAGTAACTTATAACTTTACTTAGGTGTACTAAATTATAATTGCATAAGCAAGACGGAGTGTGTATTTAGTGCCTTTCCTTAGATAATTAAATAAAGTCATAACAACAATAATCTTATTTGAATGTAAAGTTGATTGTCGTATAATCTTTGTATAGATAATAAGTTGGACAGTAATCATGACTTGCACTATTTCTTTAAAAATAATGTAATTAATTAATGGTATTTACTTAATTACGTAAGTAATATAGATAATACACTACTTTCGCTAAAACAAAAGTACATTAAGTACTATCGTCGTCGGTCTGTTACGTTTTTATCTAAAAACTAGCTATTGCACGCGATTTCGTCCGCGTAACCTTATAAAATGTAGCCTATAGCTTCCCAACAGTGAAAGAATTTTTCAAATCGATCCAGTAGTTTCAGAGCCTATTCAATGCAAACAAACAATTCTTTCCTCTTTATAATATTATATATGTATAGTATATGGTGGCGCCAAATAATTAGTTATCTGTGGTGCATTCCCAATTCCGAATCCACATCACAAAACATGTATACACCGCACACGCAAAGTGGCGCCCTCTGGTGCCCACATAAAGAAGTGAAAGCTCGCCGTTCGAAATACGTAAACCGCGCCGCGAGGATTTAATTAATAAATCCGATTATATTCATACCGCTCTCGCTGAAGCATTGTGCTTTTATAATTCACAAATGGTTGTGGCCCCGCGAGTGCAATTGAGGTGAAAAAAGGGACAGCTCTGGACTACCAATTCTCTTTTTCCGCTAATATGGGCACATTGTAATCCGTCAACTTTCCTTTTTTAACGTTGGGCCCCGAAACTACCGAATACCTATAAGTTTCAGTTAGAGGGTTCTCAGAGAGGAGTGAGTTGTAAGTACCACCATCCGGTATGCAGATGACTTGATGACACCGTTATTCTAGCTGATAGAATCGGTGTAGATTACAAACGTTGACAAATAAGCATTTAATAGGAATGCCAGTAATTCATCGAAATAATATCTGCAGTTATTATACTGTTTATACATTTCAATTATGCAAATGAATTTATCATAGTCCATTTTGCATTTGGGCAGCCCATTTTGCAGGTGTTTCGAGCGAATAGAACAGCAGAAAATAATAAGATGATAATAGATTTCCTATTATCAAATTGTTTCGGTAATCGTATTGAATCAAATCAGGCATATCACGACGATTATAAAATTATCATCAAGAAAAAATAATGTCCATTCACAGTTGCGCAGTTGAAAAGACAACATGTGGCTTGTCATTGTGGCTTTGTTGACATGTGTGTTGACATCAATATACTTTTTGCTGACAAGACATGCAAATTATTGGAAGAAGAGAGGCGTGCCATATCCAAAACCCTTGCTATTACTCGGCAATTATGGAGACTTTATTCTAATGAGAAAAACTTTGTCATCAACAGCGGACAGCATATGTAAAAAATTCCCAAAAGAACCTGTCATTGGAGCTTTTTATGGAACGGAGCCCGCTATCATCGTCAAGGATCCGGAGCTAATTAAAATCGTCACAACCAAAGACTTTTATTATTTCAGTTCAAGAGATACCGCAGCATACACTCACAAAGAAACACTCACCAAAAACCTATTCAGTGCAAGTGGTGATTATTGGAGAATTCTCAGACAAAATCTAACACCTCTCTTTTCTTCGTCTAAAATGAGAAACATGTTCCCGCTAATCAAGAAATGTACAAATCAATTCGACAAGCTTTTGATGAAGGAAACAACAGACAACCTTACGGTTGAGGTTAGACAACTGTTTTCAAGGTTCACTATGGATTGTATTGGTTCGTGTGCATTTGGTATAGAAACAAATGTCATGGTAGACGATCTCAAAGAAAACCCATTCAGGAATATTGCAAATTCAATTTTTAGCACACCCACTGTTAAAACTCTAAAATTAATAGCACGCAGTATATGGCCAGGTATATTTTATAGCATTGGCTTAAAATCGCTTCCTACAGACGTCGAGAATTTCTTCACGAGTGTGATAATCAAAGTGTTTAATAATAGAAACAACAAGCCATCTGGGAGACAAGACTTTATAGACTTGATTCTCAACTTTAAAAATGAAAAGTATATTGTGGGAGATGGTTTGAAAAAAGGCGAAGAAAATAAAAAGGTAAAATATGAAGTGGATGATAATTTATTGGTAGCACAGTCCTTTATATTTTTTGCGGCTGGTTTCGAGACATCATCCACTACCGCAAGTTTTACTTTGTACGAGTTAGCGAAGAACGAAGAAGCACAACTCAAAGCCATAGCCGAAGTGGATGAATATCTTCGCAAACACGACGGAAACATTGAATACGATTGTATAACAGAACTGCCTTACCTCGACGCCTGTATAGACGAAGCACTTCGCCTATATCCTGTGCTCGGATTACTTACACGCGAGGTAGTTGAGGACTATACTTTGCCGACGGGATTGGCGCTTGAGAAAGGACTTCGTGTTCATATTCCAGTATATAACTTGCAACATAATCCCGAGTATTTCCCGGAACCTGAGAAGTATAAACCAGAGCGATTCTATGGTGACGAGAAACGCAACATTAAACCACACACTTACATGCCATTTGGAGAGGGTCCTCGAGTTTGTATAGGTATTTATTAGTTATTGTTACATTAATTTGTTTGTAATAATGAAAAAGTATTCATGTACCCTTAATTAAGATATTTATGAAACACGTAACTGCAGAATTCCATCAAAGTCCTAATATGATTTTCAATTCCATAAACGAGTAAAAAACTTACAATTGTTGTCTTTATAAATTAGATATAAATGAAAAACGTAAATATCAATAATATAAATAAAAAATAATAATTACATAATACTAAATTATTTAAGTACGTACATTTTAAAGTCAGTGCTATCTGATAATAGGTAATCCATTTACGTATCTACAAAATTTTTATTTATTAGATTAAAATCAATTAACGTATTTTCTTGTAGTAATTAATATATAACCATAGTAATATATGTTCTTATGCAAGTTATTAATTTCACATTATTTTTGTTTTCAGGCATGAGGTTTGCGAAAATGCAGATGATGGCCGGCCTAATAACAATATTTAGGAAATATCGTCTAACTATGAATAGCGATACACCACTTACTGTTGAATTTGACCCTAGGCTGTTTACAACGGTTCCTTTGCAAGAAATTAATTTATGTTTTATCCAACGCGATGAGGTTCCCTTATAATTTAGATATGTATCAATATTCACCCTTAACCAGGCTTCGCCTATAACACAAGCAACGCCACCGGCGCTGCAATGCCTGGCTCTAGCTGAAATGAGCTCTGGTAACTATTAATCACTACCTGCTGGCTGCTGAAAACCCAAACATATGATGATGGGTTGCCACTACTATACCTACCAAACCAATTATATTTCTTTTATATTCCTTCTGTATGTACTATATGCCTTCTGCTCTCAAAAAGCCTTCCTTTTGCCATTTGTAGTTTATATCTACGCGTGTACGCTGTTTGTTTGCCTTGTTTGCATATCCGTTTATTAATTTTAAGTAGCTCTTAGTAAGTAAGTGAATGTGAAGTAAAACAATAATCAAATAAAGGAACTTATTCCCGAATATCCATTTCAAGAGAAATTCATATTGCCTTTTATTTCGAAAAGATTGTCACCGTTACAAATTCGTGCTATGCGTAATTTTTTGGTTCAGGGCCCATGAACCCATCGTTTTGTACCACTAATGGGGCCATGTAGTTATGGTACCACTGCTAAATAAAAACTTCCTCAGTGTAAAAGCACCTTTATCAAAAATTTACAAAACTTATTTTGCACATAACATAAAAAAAATTACGCTCTATGGTACCTACTTTATGTGATTAGCAATGTGTTGGTGTAAAAATATGTGTTCTTTTATAATGTTTATTAGAATTCTCTATTGTTTATGTTGAATGTTATTGTTTATATTGCTATTTATCGTGTAATATATAATATGTATGTATTTCATATATTGCGCCGTCACATCACATTCTATGAATGTATCTAGAATTTAGGCAAATTAAAATGTTGTCTCCAAATACACTCTACTAAACACTGTGGCAAAAAGAAAAAAACTGTTAGTCCTAGGATTGGATCTTAAAAAAAAGGATTGAGGAAGTTAAGTCTATTATGAACCAACCAAGAAGTGTTGCAACGCAAATGCAACACTTGTTAAGATCAACCTGTAATACTTTTAACATAAACCATCCACTAAAAAAACTAGAACGAACCACAAACGTTGCCGCCTTCTAACATAGGCCCAAAAGTTATAATGGCAGAAAATAAAATAATAATTAAATATGTCTTTCTGTTATCAAATCGTTTCGGTCGTGGTATTGAATCAAATCAGGCTTATCACGACGATTATAAAATAATAATAAACAAAAAAAAGTCCATTCACAGTTGCGCAGTTGAGAAGACAACATGTTGCTTGTCATTGTAGCTTTGTTTGTATGTGTGTTGACATCGATATACTTTTTGCTGACAAGACATGCAAATTATTGGAAGAAGAGAGGCGTGCCATATCCAAAACCCTCACTACTACTCGGAAATTATGGTGACTTTATTCTAATGAGAAAAAATTGGGCATTAACAGCGGATACCATTTGTAAACAATTCCCAAAAGAACCTGTCATCGGAGTTTATTATGGAACGGAGCCTGCTATAATCGTAAAGGACCCCGAGCTAATTAGGATCGTCACAACTAAAGACTTTTATTACTTCAGTTCAAGAGATACCGCAGCATACAATCACAAAGAAACACTCACCAGAAACCTATTCAATGAAAGCGGTGACTATTGGAGAATCGTCAGACAAAATTTGACACCTCTCTTTTCTTCGTCTAAAATGAGAAACATGTTCCCTCTAATCAAGACATGTACGAATCAATTCGACAAGCTATTGATGAAGGAAACTGGAGACAATCCCATTATAGACGTTAGATTACTGCTTTCAAGGTTTACCATGGATTGTATAGGTTCGTGTGCTTTCGGTTTAGAAACAAATGTAATGGTGGACGATCTTAAAGAAAATCCATTCAGGAATATTGCAAATTCAATTTTGGGCACACCCACTTGTAAAACGTTAAAATCAATAATACGCAGTATATGGCCAGGTATATTTTATAGGATTGGTTTAAAAGTATTTCCTATAGAGATCGAGAATTTCTTTAAGAGTGTAATACTTAAAGTCTTTAATGATAGAAACAACAAGCCGTCTGGAAGACAAGACTTTATAGACTTCATTCTCAACTTTAAAAATGAAAAGTACATCACAGGAGATGCTCTGAAAAAAGGTGAAGATTCTAAGAAGATCAAGTATGAAGTTAATGATGAATTGTTGGTTGCACAGTCCTTTATATTTTTTGCGGCTGGTTTCGAGACATCATCGACCACCGCAAGTTTCACTTTGTACGAGTTAGCGAAGAACCAAGAAGCACAACTCAAAGCCATAGCCGAAGTGGATGAATATCTTCGCAAACACGATGGAAACATTGAATACGATTGTGTAGCAGAACTGCCCTACCTCGAGGCCTGTGTAGACGAAGCACTTCGCTTATATCCTGTGCTCGGATTAATTACACGCGAGGTAGTCGAGAACTATACTTTGCCGACGGGATTGGTGCTTGAGAAAGGACTTCGTGTTCATATTCCAGTATATAATATACAATATAATCCCGAGTATTTCCCGGAACCTGAGAAGTATAAACCAGAGCGATTCTATGGTGACGAAAAACGCAACATTAAACCACACACTTACATGCCATTTGGAGAGGGTCCTCGAGTTTGTATAGGTATTCATTAGTTATTGTTAAATTAATTTGTTCGTAATTATGAGAAAAGTATTCCTGGATTATGTGAACCATTCATTATAAAATTTATATTTTTTGTATAACACATTACTGAAAAATTCCAACAAAGTCTATAGTAACGGGTGGGATGCTATGCGACCAGGTGGACAGATGACCTCAAAGGTTGGATGCGAGGGACAGAAGCGTGGGGGTGGCGAGCCTTGGGAGAGGTCTACATCCAGCAGTGGAGAGATAAGAGCTGCTGATGATGAAAAAAAAAAATTGTTTGTCATGCTTTCACGCAAAAATTACTGAACCGATCACCATAAAATTTTGCATACACGTTGTCTGGAACACCAGAAAGGACATAGGGTACCTTTCATCGTTCAACGCGGACGAAGTCGCGGGCACCAGCCAGTAAAACATAAATTAATATCAACATTATTTTTATAATGTTGATGTTTATTACATCATTGTTGGTTATAACGTAGGTAGGTACATTATTAATGTGTCTGAAGGTTATCTGATGATAATCCATGTACGTATTTTTTATTGTTTCTTATATATTCTTATTGCATTTTATTAAAATGGTTCTTAGATAAAAACAATAAACCCAGGTTCCTGGGTTATCAATCAATACTAATAATAAATCTGTAAGGGTTTGTCATGGAGTAAGTTACTTTGTTTTCAGATATATCGTGTTTATAGGCTCTATACATGATACTTACTCATACTAAATTGACCATTTTTAGAATTTTTTTCTGTATATATGTTCCTCTATAACTCTTAAACGAATCAACTGATTTTCATGAAACTTTGTAGATAAACATTTAGACGTACGGGACACAGGATAGGCTACTTTTTCTTTTTCAACGCGGACGAAGTCGCGGGCGCCAGCTAGTTAATAATAATAATATGGCGGGGCACCGAAGTCGTGTCATAACGTCCCCGCCAACCCGCCCATCAATGGCCGCGCTAGAAAGTCGTCGATACGAATCCGCCATAACCTCGCAGTAATCCCAGTATCCCCTACACTCAAAAAAAAATCAAAATCAAAAAGTTTTTGTAATAATAATGTAATCGATTAATCATAGTTATATTTATATTCGAATCAGTAATTTATTATCGAATACATGAGTGGATGAAGGTGATATGTCGCATAATTCCAATTTTAATTAAATCGAGGTTAAAGTTTTATTTGTAATTTTTGAGATACGTCGCCAAGAAACTGATTTTTATACTAAATTATGATGCAAAGTTGTGTAAACAACCTAAAATATTAATGGTATGATAGCAAGTAAACACTTCTATTATTTAATTAAAAAAAGTCATACGTAGCTCTCTCTTCCATTAACAAAAGTAAACTTTTCTGCACTTTTTGCTTTTTAAAATTAACTGTACTTACATAACACCTTTTTTAACTTTGTAATTTCCAAAAATGTTTCAAATCGACCTTCTTAAAGTTGTTAAAAATAACATAAATTAAAACTCCTCATCGTTTCGGTACTTGGAAAAAAATTTACTTGAGGTCAATGGTCAAAAAAACAGAGATATGTTAAGTAAGTACTAGATTGAGCACTCCCTACGATTTCTTGCTAAATTCATGTTCCTGTGTGGGTGTTCAATTCGTGTGCGGGGGTTGGCTGAATATTAATATAGCCGACCCGATAAGCACGTCGGTTTTAACAAATTAAATATTAAACTATTGAACATTTCAATATTAATAAAACTTACCTATGGAACGTCACATCAGCAGTTTTACCAATATTTTTTGTTGTATTTTTGCAAAATCTCATCACACAAGACGGCATTTTTATTTGTTTTGAAAATAATACTGCGCCTAATCTCTATGAGCGCGTATGACAGACTTTGAACGGGTAGGACGTCGGAACTCCAATCACTTGGAACACTCATCGCGCCTTGAGTGTTCCATCTAGTCGTAGTACTTAACATATCACTGCAAAAAATGGGTTTTTCGCGATTTTCAGCTAAACGGTAAACTCAAAAACTACTGCACCGATTTTCAAGCTGTTTTCACCAATCGATAGAGTGGTTCTCGAGAAAGAAATTTAGTGTATAATTTACAAAGTTACGCGGGCGAAGTCGCTGGCACCAGCCTATGCTAATATTATAAAGCTGAAGAGTTTGTTTATTTGGTTGAACGTGATAATCTCAGGAACTAAGTAGGTTCCAATTTGAAAAATTATTTTTGTGTTGGATATAGTCCATCTATCGAGAAATGCTTTAGTTAGGCTATGCAACATTTTGAACGCGGACGAAGTCACGGGCAACAGCTAATCTTATAAGTTATTAATTCATTTTTTTGTTTTCAGGCATGAGGTTTGCCAAAATGCAGATGATAGCCGGCTTGGTGACCATATTTAGGAAATATCGAGTTGCTATGAACACCGACACACCTCTGACTGTTGATTTCGAGCCAAAAACTATTCTAACTATTCCTAAAAACGAGATAAATCTAAGATTTATTTGCCGGGATGTGCCCTCCTAGTTAAGTGGGTAATCCTTATCCTTACATACATATTATAAAACAAAGATTTCCGCCGCGTCTATGTGTCGTCTGTTCGCGATAAACTCAAAAACTACTGCACCGATTTTCATGCTGTTTTTACTAATGGATAGAGTGGTTCTCGAGGAAGGTTTTAAGTATATAATTTACAAAGTTACGCTGGCACTAGCCAGCTAGTATAATAATAACTGACTTTTGCATTTATAATATTAGTTGGGATAGTGATGTAATAAATCTGTCATAATGACATTGTCATACAATTACACAACTTCAACCATTAAAACACCATTATCATAAAATCAATTTACTTTCGTAGTTACGGAAAAATAAATAATATAATTAAGTATCTACGTCTTATTTTACTTCGCCGCAAGATTGGATAATGGTCAGTTTAATGAAAATCTGAAATATTATTATTACTGCAATTGCCTAAGTATTTGACAAGATTTAAAATATACTACAAATTGTGGTTATCCTATCAGAAAATAGCGTAAAAAAACATATGTCACTTTATTTTAAGTTAAATTTTGTATATTTTTTGCAAATTATATGAAAAAAATATCATAATTTTTGAAATTTTATCTTAGCGCCGAAACACCCTGTGACTGGTTACAACTCTGGTGACGTCATACGCTAGTAAACATATCAAACATCATCAATACTAATAATAAATCTATAAGTGTAGGTATTGTATGTATGTATGATCTGAAAATAAAATCTGAAATATTTATTATTACTGCAATTGGCTAAGTATTTGACAAGATTTAAAATATACTACAAATTTTGGTTATCCTATCAGAAAATAGCGTAAAAAAACATATATCACTTTATTTTAAGCTAAATTTTGTATATTTTTTGCAAATTATATGAAAAAAAATCATAATTTTTGAAATTTTATCTTACCGCCGAAACACCCTGTGACTGGTTACGTCTCTGGTGACGTAACCTACTCTGGTGACGTCATACGCTAGTAAAAATATCAAACATCATCAATACTAATAATAAATCTATAAGTGTAGGTATTGTATGTATGTATGATCCTCCATAACTCTTAAACGAATTAACTGATTTTCATGAAACTTGGTAGATAAGCATTTAGACGTACAGGACATAGGATAGGCTACTTTTTTTCAATGCGGACGAAGTCGCGGGCGCCAGCTAGTAATAGTGTTTATTCACTTAATATTAGTTCTCTGTGTCATCATACAGTTCTGTTTGTTTACTAGCGTGTGACGTCACACGTATCAAAGACCAGCTCAATGTACCGTCAAATCGATTGGTTTGTTGTTGTTGTTGTGATGTGCGGGTGTTATTAAAAAAATATTATTTAACAATGATTTTGGGGCGGTACGAAGTTCGCCGGGTCAGCTCGATTTACATAAAAAAATATATAAGAAGTATACATATTTCGATTTGTACATCTCAACAATACGTAACAACACGCTATTAGCTATCATTCCGCAGAGATAATTTGTGTTCTCGTTCCCGGTTATCTTTAACTACTTCAAATGTTGTCAGGTCACTGCAGATAAAAGTTTAATTATTAAGCTATTGACAAGGCACGTCTCGACCCGCGTAAACAACTTTAACTAAGTATAGAGGAAAATTATATAAATAAATCTCACCGGATTCATTAGAAGTCAGTCAGTTAAAAGTGATCGTTTAAAGACATGTTGGTTATTATTTCTTTAACATTATGTGTCGCTGTGGCAATATATTTGAGGATCGTGTTGAAGAGGAAGTATAGTTATTGGAAGAAAAAGAATGTGCCACACATGAAGCCAACCTCGCTACTAGGAGATCATCACGATTACATTTTACTGAAGAAATTTATTGGACACTCAACGCAAGATATTTGTAAAAAGTTCCCGAAAGAGCCTTACATCGGAACCTACTACGGTTGGGAGCCAGCGCTTTTGGTTCAGGATCCTGAAACGATTAAAACAATTATGACGAAGGACTTCTATTATTTCAATAGCAGAGAAGTGTCAAAATACACACACAATGAACTCGCGACACAGAACTTATTCTTCACTTACGGCAATCGATGGAAAGTTTTGAGACAAAATTTGACTCCGTTATTCTCTTCGGCGAAATTGAAGAACATGTTTCATTTGATACAAAAATGCGACATGGTTTTCGAGAAATTACTCGACGAAGAGACAGCGATATCTCCTGTTTTGGAAGCGAGATCATTAGTAGCGAGATACACTATGGACTGCATAGGTTCGTGTGCTTTTGGCATCGAGACTGACACCATGGGGAAACAAGCGGAAAAAAACCCTTTCACAAGAATGGGAAATGTTATATTCGACATATCAAATGTTAGAGGCTTCAAACAAATAGCTAGAGTTGTTTGGCCAAGTATATTTTACGGGTTAGGTTTTAAAACGTTCCCAATAGAAATAGACAAGTTTTTCACCAAACTGTTGACTGGCGTTTTTGAAAATAGACATTATGAGCCGTCTTCTCGAAATGACTTCGTAGACTTAGTGTTGGGCTTAAAGAAGAACAATTACGTAATAGGAGACGATATAAGTAATATGAAGACTGGAGCTCGCGAGAAAATAAGTTTAGAAGTTAATAATGATTTGCTGGTTGCTCAGTGCGTAGTGTTTTTTGCTGCTGGCTTCGAAACCTCAGCAACTACCATGAGTTTTACTCTATATGAACTAGCAAAATGTGAAGAAGCTCAGACACGTGCTATCGAGGAGGTTGATGAATATCTCCGTAAACATGATGGCAAAGTTGAATTCGATTGTGTGACAGATCTACCTTACCTAGATGCTTGCATTGACGAAGCCCTCCGACTTTATCCTGTCCTCGCGATGCTGACTCGTGAGGTAGTAGAAGATTACACGTTACCTTCAGGACTTCGTCTCGAAAAGGATATGCGAGTCCATATTCCTGTGTACCATTTACATAAAAATGCTGAACATTTTCCGGAACCGGAGCAATATCGTCCGGAGAGGTTTTTCGGTGAAGAAAAACGTAAAATTAAACCGTACACCTATATGCCTTTTGGTGAAGGACCTAGAATATGCATAGGTAGGTTTTGTTTTTTTTTCTTATGTAAAAGACGATCCACTTGATGGTACCAAACTAATTTACGGTGATATACTGCCCATATGACTGCGAAACGTGCCCTGCTACTGTTGACTTGCCAGGTCCAGACAGAATCGAACCCTTAAAAACAATTAACAAATGTAAGTACAGGAATACTTACGTGTGTTTTCAGGTCTTCGATTCGCGAAGATGGAGATGCTGGCTGGTCTTGTAACGGTTCTAAAGAAGTACCGAGTTCAGCTGGCTGACGGCACGCCGAGGCGACTCGAGATGGAGCCGAGAGCTTTCGTTATACAAGCACGAGAAGGGATCAACTTGAAATTTGTAACACGCCCTGATTGGGAGCAACGCGTTTTTAAATTCTAATTATATTTAAAAGGGATTATATTTTATAGTGATTAGGTATATTTAAAAGTTGTCGAACTTTATTCAAAACTAGCTGCCGCCCGCGACTTGGTCGGCGTGGAAAAATTAAAAATATAACATCTGATAAAGCGCCTGACATCTTTATCGCTGTGACTGTTGACGACAGTGGCGCTCAATTTTTTATACTTTAAGACGACCCCTAGAGAACTATTTCCTGGATAAAAAGTATATATCCTATATCTTGGTCCAGGTAATAAATAAACTATGTGTCTGCCAAATTATGTCGCTTTTTACCATAGCTACTAAGTAAGCCAAGGTACTTAGGAGGCATAAACATTAAAGCGATATAAATAAGGTAAAATGCATATATGGTAGCCATCTACGATCCAGACAACCTTCAGCCTGCCTGTCAAACTTAACATGAACATAAATTAAAAGTCGCTATATCTGCTTCTTTCTATTTATCATTATAATTTAGAAATTGTTTTTCTGAAGATTTTCCACAATATATAGATAATTAATTACAATTTAAAGTCAGAGAAATATAATGTCAGCGAACTGCACCTTCTACTTTAGAAAAACAAAATGCATTGAAGACATTTTTCTACTTTTAAAATCTAGTCTATTAACGATGTGATAACTTTGATAAAGGTGATATGTCGCATAATTCCAATTTTGAGTAAATCGAGGTTAACGTTTTTTAATTTTTGAGATAAGTCGCCAACGTTACTGATTTTTGTACTAAATTATGATGCAAAGTTGTGTAAACAACCTAAAATATTAATGGTATCAATGGTATGATAGCAAGTAAACACTTGTATTATTCCATTAACAAAAGTAAACTTTTCTGCACATTTTGCTTTTTAAAATTAACTGTACATAACCATTTTCAACCTTCTATTTTTCAAAATATGACTTTAATCGACGATGTTAAGGTCTGTAATCGTTTATATTGACACATTACCTTCATCAATGCAAAAAAACGAAAGCCCTAAAATGCGACATATCACCTTCATCCACTCACGTCTTCAATTATATAATCGTCCCCGACAAAGCCGGGAGCGGGTCGCTAGTAAATAGTATGTTTAGGTTAAATATAATAGAAAATAAGTTTGTTAAATAAGCCAACGTAACAATATTAACACCCCAGTGGGTTAGTCACGGTTGTACGCATGAGGGACGTTATAGGGGCAGTGAGCACGGCTCAATAAACGATTTGTTCACGTTACCTGAATGCGGTGTGTAACACAAAGATTTAAATCGAAAGATGCGACGTAATCTCCTCGCGCCATACTAAAAGCACACCGAAAATTCTTAACAATTGGGTTGAGCGCCATAGTTGCACGCCAGCTACAGTGAGTGACGGTCGCTTGTTGAGAGCGTCGCTATCGTCACAGTCACGTTTGATGTAAGGAATGTGTTGTCTGTGTTTAAAAGTGTGTAGACAAAAGTATATGTATTTTATACTTTTTTTTCTTTAGTATAATGTATGTTGTATTTTGTAACACACTTTCGCTAGTAATGCCGCATCTCTCGATTTAAATCTTTGGTGTAACACTAGCAAGGCTACTCATTCATTAAAAGGAAAACTATCGAAATACAGCTTGATTTTAATAGCACAACACGTCGGGAGCGTTCAAGTATTACTTACGTGACGCAATTTTTTAAGATTAATCTTAGACAAAAAAAATATCTTCACAAATTCCACACACCACCATCTAGTTCCAAAGTAAGCAACTATTGCTTGTATGAATACCAGACAGTTGATATAATACATAGATTACGTTTTTTTGTTAATACATACATAATATAAATACAAAACATCCATGACTCAGGTACAAAGGTTAAATGTTAACACATAATAAAACATTTGCCCCTAGCGGGATTCGAAACCGCGACTGTTTGGTTAACAGCTAGGGTTACTAGCCACTAGACCAAACGTGTCGTCAAAAGAGAAAGTTCTAGAACATAGTTCTTAAGTTTTATATACTTAACCATAATTTAAGTTTGAAACATTAACTTAATTCAGTAAATTGTGTACCAGTTGCAAGACACACTGCATTTTGCAGTCAAGAAATACCAGATTAAGAAGCTCTATCAAAAAAATAAAAAATTATAATAATAAAGAACTGAATATCATGCAAATTCCCGAATGTCGTAAGATTCCAATACAATTATTATTATTTTGAGGTTTAAAACCTTTTTATTAAATTGAAACATGTTGCAATAAATTAAAATGACTAGACGGACAATGTGTGTTTTACATGAGTACCTTGTATGTTACTAATAACCTTTTTTTTTTGAGCGTTTTACATGTATATATCCAACGAATTCGAATAATACATATCGCTGCTTAAAAACTAAAGGGCCATAAATCAAAATTACACTTTTACAGGAGAGCCAATCGAAAAAAATTAAATTATTTTTGTCAATTTTATTTCTTATTAGATATATAATATATCAAATATATGCATATTATACACCGTTAGAAGCGTATTTTTAAGTAGCATTAAATTTTTAAAGTACTTTTATAATAAACTGAATACTAGAAGACATATAAGCATATAAGTTACTTTTGAATATATAAAAAATTATCCAAATATTCTAAATATAATATACTAAATACAACCATGTTTTTTTTGTAACATACAATATGAAGGATTGTGATTGTATTTCTTCAAAAAAATCATTGGTTGCGCCGTGATTGGACAGTTGGCTGTCAAATCCTTTTGTTTTCTTTCACGTGTACCCACCTTCCTAATAATCGTGCCCTTACATTTTTTTCCCTTTTACCCGCTTACCTAAAATAATGCACTGTCACCGATGACCGCGTCTCGAGAAGAAGACGAAAAAACCGCGCCCGCGCTCGAGAGGTGTTTCGAGTATATTATATGAAGTTTATCCGCGCCTTAATCAACCACGGAAGTGAAGGAGTTCATCAGCGCCTTATCGCTGAACATCGACATACGTGTGAATAGTGGTGTCTGCCAGTTTGGACATTGAGTGGTTCCTGCAGGAGCGCGCACCAGAGCACCGGTATAAGGTACGTGCATTTTCCTTCTGCTACCTATCCTGTCCTTCAGGCAGTCATACTGTTCACACAGCCGCAACCAGATATACAGTCCACTAAATCGCTAACAGGGATTCATGGCGTGATTCTGTCGCAATCCCGCCGCAACGAAATTTAGATTTCGTCCACCCCTTTACATGGGGTTTTTCGCGCCTCCAATCATTTTTGGATTTTTTTGTTTTATGCAGTTTTTAAGCAGTATAACCTTTGACAAAACCTTTGATCCTTTAGCTATCGAGGGGTGTAATTTAAATTTTGGACATAAATGACATATTATGTAGCTATCCACTATGGAAGTAAATTTAAAGAATCACCTTATAACTACTTAAAAGAACCACGTGCTAAGAATAACTCATACCAACTGTAATAGACGATGGTACTAATGAGAATTAAAAAACCCAATAGTACAATTAATGGTACTAATGAGCATAAAAAACCCAATAGTACAATTAATGGTACTAATGAGCATAAAAAACCCAATAGTACAATTAATGGTACTAATGAGCATAAAAAACCCAATAGTACAATTAATGGTACTAATGAGCATAAAAAACCTAATAGTACAATTAATGGTACTAATGAGCATAAAAAACCCAATAGTACAATTAATGGTACTAATGAGCATAAAAAACCCAATAGTACAATTAATGGTACTAATGAGCATAAAAAACCCAATAGTACAATCAATGGTACTAATGTAAATAAAAAGCCCAGTACCTAGTACCATAAATTTGTACTGCTCAGTGGTACTATTGGGAATGTAGGATGTAGTTATTTACGTCAGAAAAAAGACATGAAAGTGGAGCAGACGCCATGTTGTTTGAGTTGCGAGAACCTACATCAAGTTTCCGCTTTCCGGGTACACTGTCTCGCATCCGTCTGAACAGGAAATGTTTCACTGCAGCTGTACGATGAAAACATGTGTGTTGTGTTCACTGTACAATACAGAATATAGGTCTTCCTTTGAGGGGCAACTAGTTTCCATTGATTTACATCGTTAATTAAATACCTACCACATCAATCAGTTATAAGGTTTACAATACAATGAAGATTTTTCTATTTTAAGAACTCACTTGCCAAATGGAGCTGCT
The DNA here is from genome assembly GCA_945859745.1 of Synanthedon formicaeformis. NCBI lineage: Eukaryota > Metazoa > Arthropoda > Insecta > Lepidoptera > Sesiidae > Synanthedon > Synanthedon formicaeformis. Next base: position 7,903,757 of record OX243972.1, read on the forward strand.
TAAGAATTCCATGATTTCTCGTTAGTTATTGGTCATAGAGTAAAGCTATTCTGGGATATAAATGACGGAAACAAAAAAAATAGTCAATTTAATATCTAATATTTTCTTTTATTTTTTCAGAAAAAGTGCGGACTGTGTTGGAGTAAGATCGGACTTCATCCGGTTGATTTTTAAACCGGTCTTGCACCAAAGACTTAATGTTAGCACCCTCTACCTCGGGCACATTAATCAAAGCTGAAGAGTTTGTTTGTTTATTTGTTTGTTTGGTTGCACGCGCTAATCTCAGGAACTACTGGTTCTTATTGAAAAATTCTTTTTGTGTTGGATAGTCCATTTATTGAGGAAGGCTAGGCTTTATAGAACGCGTACGAAGTTGCAGGCACCAACTAGTATTTAATATAAATGTTAAGAGAAAATTGTAATAAATGCATAAGTTAAACGTAATATAAATGGGTTCAGACAGCAGATAAACAATACGTTGGTTCCCGTTACTTTCCGTCACTTGATTGTTAATTTTACAAAATACTGATTTTATTTAAATTTGTTATTTAATAATCTTTTTTAAATAAGTAGTAAGTACATATGATCTATTCTTTTTCTATTGGTCAAAAACGTAAACAAATATAGCGTCGACATGGTCACTGGACTGTTTTAAAGATGGAATTTGTACATTAGGCATTATCAAAGAGAGTTGACTCAGTGATTAAGTCGTTTAGAATTTGTTCGTATTGTTTGTTTAATTCTATATCGTGAATTGTTTGTTTACCTTTTTGATCAATGAAAAAAGAATAGAATATATATCACTAAATGACTATAGGTAACCTAAATTGTTACATCCCCAAAACTTTACTTACACTACGTGAACGTTAAATCGCGTGGGATGAATTTCAAATTAATTTCGTTTGTAGGAATTGAGATGACAGCCCTGGGATTAAAATCAATGGTGAGTGGTGTGTCCTTATTCATAGCAACTCGATATTTTCTTAATATGGTCACGAAGCCGGCGATCATCTGCATTTTGGCGAATCTCATGCCTGAAAAGAAATAGTTGAACTATATTTATCAAATAAAGTACGAAATAATATCTAAGGTATTCTTCGAACACAAATAAATCAAAATTCGTTGGTTGGTTTAGAAGTAGTTAGCGTAGAAATATACAAAAGCTTACTTTTATTCCGTATTATATAAAATCGCATTGAGTATGAAGTGGATCGAACTTATTCATTAATCAAATTAAGTATTTCATTAAGGGCCTCTTTCACCAATTACAAGTAAAGTGTTGATTAGTTACTTGTCAAGTAACGCTAATTGGCAAGTAAATATTACGAGTATCTTGTATCAATTTCATTGAAATTACCCTTGAGTAATGCCTCGAAGATGGTAATGATACTCGTACGCTTTCTTACTGGGTGACTTTAAATGGCGGTTAGCCTATTTGACACTTTACTCAGAGATGGTGAAAGAGGCCCTGAAAGTAATTCGCTACTTTGAATTGATCCTCGTGTTGAGAAGACTGCCTTGCACTACGTTAAAAAGAGTTCCTGTTCTTATAATAACAATGGAAGATTAACACAGTGGATGGAAAAACTACGTTCACTGGGTTAACATATTAAAACTAAGATAATAATGAAAAATAAATAATAAATACCAATGCAAATTCGAGGCCCCTGTCCGAACGGCATGTAAGTGTGCGGATTAATGTTTTTCTTCTCATCGCCGTAGAACCTTTCTGGACGATATACCTGTCGCGTATTACCTACGCGATAAGATTCAAATTCGAGTGTGAGAATTGAAGGTAGGTAGGTTTGCATTTTGCAATGTATTGAAAAATTAATAAAAACCTACGCAACTCATTCAAACGTATCACGTATTACCTACGCAATAAGAGTCAAATTCGTAAGTGTCGATTTGAAATGTAGGTAGAGAAAAAAGTATTATTAAAAAAGAAAAGAGCCGTCGTAATTTTTTCGGGCTTGACTTCACTTTGCTGAGCGCGGCCGAACCAGACAGATGTTTAATTTATATAGTGAGTGTTGACAAAATTCGGTAAGTGATTTACATATTTAACTTCATTTCTTGTGCCTATTTATGTTTGTACTTTATTACCAGTGTTTTATTAATAGTAAAAAGCCATGTGTAATGATCGCTGCGGCGAATAGTGAACAGATGTATTGTTGCTTATCAGTCTCAGTTATCAGTTATCACAAATCAGTATCAGTATCAGAAATCAGTATCAGAAATCAGTACCAGAAATCAGACCAGGTTGTGAGGACAGGGAGGGCTGTAAGGGGAGGTTGGAGGCCCTTTTAAGAGGGTCAATGGACCCGCTAATTCAGATATCAGTTGAGCTTGTCTGCGGACTCGCATATTCAGACACCAGTTGATCAGTGGATCAAAAGAAATCAGATATCAGTTGATGGCAAAGCGATACTACCAGTAAATTAGTTAGCATACCAGTAAATCAATTAGCAGATACTTGTACACGATATCTACCGGCAGATACTTATATTAGCAATTCGCCACTGCTTGATTAAAACGTTGATTGCCGAGCCAATATGCTGCAATTGCAATTTTAAAGTTCGTACATTATTATAAGGCACCACCACGCGAGGTCGCGTTATCGGTCATCTCACAGTAGGCCGCTTAACGCGACGTCGCGTTATGTGGCAATTAACGTGTCTAACTGTTCCCCGTGAATTAAGCAGTTCGCGACATGGTGGAGGTGCTGGGATACCGCCTATTAGATTTATAAAAAAAAAAAAAAAAAAAATAAAAAAAAAAATAAAAAAAAAAAAATTCAGCAATTCAGAATTACTTGTTTATTGTTACAGACGACACCAACAGAAAGTCTGTCTGGCTAGGTAGTCTTGCGTTTTGGGCATTACTTTCATTTTATTAAACGAGATATTCACAGTAGTTGAACATGGACGAAATTATCCATTCACGCTTAAAACTAATTAGTGACTCGGTCATGACACTCATAAAATCTTGTAGAAATGCGCTCACACTATTAAAAGAGAATCAAATAAATCATGAAGATGCTCGTGTCTCAGGCCAGAAGTTAAAAATCACCAACGACCGATTTGTATCAGAAATGTACAATTATTTTAAGCTGGTCACACAACCTTCGGCTGATGAATTGTCACGTTATACGTCTACTCAACTGGAAGCTGAGGAATTAATAGCAGAGATTGAAATCCGAAGTCAGACACCAAGGCCAGTTAACTCTGTATCGGCTTCGTCAGGCGAAAATGTGAATACCAATATGCGGTTACCCAGAATGGAGTTAGCAAAATTCGATGGAGACGTCCTTAAATGGCACCAGTTTTGGGATCAATTTTCCTCTAATGTGGATAGTCGTCACATCAATAACGTTGACAAATTATTGTATCTGCAATCAGTATTAGGTGGTGAGGCGAAACAGGCGATAGAAGGGCTCGAAACTACGAGCACCAATTACAAAATAGCCGTTGATACTCTTAAAGAGCGCTACGGGAGAACAGGTGCGATTATAGATGCTCACTACGTAGCACTTTACAGAATTCCAACATCGGGCACTTCAGTTAAAGATTGTCGCAATGCGCTTAATCAGATAGAGAGGCATTTGCGGGTTTTAAAGTCCTTGGGCGAGGATGTCAATCATAACCATCTCAGAGTGATGATCATGGAAAAGTTCCCGGAAGATTTAATCTATGAACTTCGTTTAAAAACAGGACCAGAAGGAGATTCAATTGAAAGTATTAGGAAGAATTTAGAGCTAATTATATCTGCCAGAGAAACGTCAAATAGGTTGAAAAGGGACGTCCTCAGGGATAATTCCACGGGTGAAAATTTCACATTAGAGACATTTCATGTTAGAACGGACAACAATGATAACACTAACCAGAAGTTTAAACGACCGCAACTGTTTAACAATAGACAGGAAAACTTCATAAAAGGGAGTAATTATAAATCAACAACACCTACTTCTAGTCGACCCAAAAGGAGTTACTTTGAAAGCGGAAAAAATACTAGACTTAATGAGATCCCAACGAAAAAACCAAAACTTACATGTATTTTTTGCGATCAAGGTCATTTCAACGATGAGTGTCCTAATGTGAAGACATTTGAAGAACGGAAACGGAAACTAAAAAATAGGTGCTATAATTGTTTTGGAGAGAAACATAGAGCCAATGACTGTAAATCCAAAAGGAAATGCCGTCATTGCGGAAAGTTTGGACTACATAATAGAGCCTTGTGTCCTACAAAATTATATGGTGATAAATATACGAATAATACTACAACAAAGGTTTTGAATGTGAGCAGCCCTAAAGGAGTAACGTTACTACAAACAGCAATCGTAAACGTACATAAAGTAAAAGAGCCTACTAAATTCATAAAATGTCGCGTTTTATTAGATTGTGGCAGCCAACGGAGCTACATCAGAAATTCAGTTGCTAAACAATTAGAGCTTCCTGTTGTAGAAGAAAATCTCTTAACTGTGTTCACATTTGGTGCGAAAATTCCCCATGAAATTGATAGTCCACTGGTGAACTTCCAAATAGTCACGCGTACAAACAAGAACATAATTTTATATGCAAATTCTGTACCCCACATAACACAAAAGGTTACTTGTCCTTATGAGTTCACACAAAAAATTGGTTCCGTTCTTCGTGACAGCGCTTTAATCTTAGCAGATGATGGTACTAAAAAGGATCAAGTTGATATACTTATAGGCAACGACTATTACTACACGTTCATGTCCAATGAGAAACAGATTGATCGAGATTTGTTTCTTGTCAACTCTGACTTCGGTTGGGTGTGTTCCGGTAGAGTTACTTTAAATCTTGATGACAAGGATCAATTATCAGTCTTGACTTACTTTCAAACTAGTGATGAAATAAAAGGCCACTTTTATTAACCTGATTTGCCCTTACGGACTGACAATTTAAAGAAATTGTGGGACTTGGAGTCTATCGGTATAGTTGATTCTCCAAAGGCTTCAAGAGAAGAGGAAGCCGTTAAAACATTTAATGACACCACCCAATATGTTAACAATCGATATTATGTCAAATGGCCATGAACGGAATATCCCCCCGTCAACTTACCAGTAAATTTTGGTTTAGCCTTCGGACGGCTTACCAATTTAATCAAAAGGCTCGACAACGAAACTGTTCGAAGTTACAATGAAGTTTTGAACGATCAACTCGAGAAGGGTATAATTGAAAGGGTTGACTATCTTCCTTTACCCACAGATCATCCAGTACACTATCTTCCTCATCACTGTGTTTTACAAAAAGGAAAGAGTACCAAACTACGGGTAGTTTATGACGCCTCGGCGAAGACCAAAGACAATAACAGCCTTAATGAATGTCTATACAGAGGCCCCTTAATGCTGGAGGACTTAACTGGCATTCTCATAAGATTCAGAGAAAATGAGATTGGCATAGTAGCAGACGTTGAGAAAGCCTTTTTGCAAATCGGTTTACAAGATAAAGACAGAGATGTTACACGGTTTCTATGGATCAAAGATTTTAATAAACCAATATCAGCAGAAAACTTACAACATTTCAGATTTCGACGTGTTCCATTTGGCGTCATATCAGGTCCGTTTCTACTGAACGCAACAGTAAGACACCATTTGTCTAAATCCAACTCAAACATGCTTAAAGGGATTGCTGGCGACATTTATGTAGACAATATGGTAACAGGCGCACGGACCGTAGATGAAGCAATTTTAATATATAAAACAGCTAAACAGGCATTTTCTGAACTTTCTATGAACCTCCGCGAGTGGAAGTCCAATTCCAAAGAGTTTATGTCACAGATCCCTCAAAAGGATCACGATAATAGACCTGCTACTATCAAAGTGTTGGGCATTGAATGGAACACAGAAAGAGACGAGTTGAATCTAAAACCAAATTACGTCAATGCGGTTGGTATTAAAACAAAAAGGGGAATTTTAAAAGTAATAGCCTCAATTTATGACCCTTGTGGGTTCTCTGCTCCAACGATTTTGCCCGCTAAGTTGCTATTGCAAGATTTATGGCGTCAAAAATTCAAATGGGATGAAACCCTACCACCAGTCATAATGAACAGATGGCAAGCAATTTTGAGGGACTTGGATACAATAAAGGAAATTAGTGTGACTCGGTTATACACCAAACCAAATAAGCATCAAAACATTGAAGTCAAAAATGAAATACACTGTTTTTCAGACGGTTCAAACCAAGCGTATGCAGCTGTGGTGTATTTGCGTAGATACAATGAAGCTACCGGAACTGGAACAGTCAGCTTTATATTAGGAAAATCAAGACTAACCCCCACGAAAGACCTTAAAGATTTACAGATTCCCAGATTAGAATTACTAGGAGCAGTTATCGGTAGTAGATTGTTAAATTACGTGACTAAATTCCTAAGGATCGACATACAAAAGAAATATTTGTGGCTTGACAGTGAAGTGGTTTTAAGGTGGCTCCACTCAGAAAAACTTCTACCACCATTTGTGGCGAGGAGAATTAATGAAATAAAGCAGATTAGTGAACTTAATATGAGATACGTACCCTCTGACCTTAACCCCGCGGAAGGAGCCACCAGAGCAATTAACACTACAGAAAGCAATAAACACTGGTTGTGCGGTCCCAAATTCTTGACAACCCACCCTAAAACATGGCCTAAAAAATCGACTAAGGAAAAAGATACTGTTCAAATTTTGTCCACTGGGGAGGGTCTCTCACAGAGAAAAGGAAAGACAATAGAACATGGTGGCACTTCACATCATCAAGAGATGATGGATATTGACAGTGCTAATGGAGAAAGGTTAGGCGAGAAAAATACAAGAAGAGAGGGACATGAGGTAACAGCAGAATTTGATGAGGTAGAAAAGAAAGATGAAGAAGATATAGGAAATGACGAGACGAATGTTATACGGAAAGTACAGAAAGAACACTTCTCAAGGGAGTGTAACGGCATTGAAACAGACTTATATAGATCACTGAAATTGTTTAAAGATAAAAATGGACTTTTACGCTGTGGTGGACGACTTCAAAACACAAATTGGTCCGAGGAAAAGAAGTATCCCATACTTCTTCCAAAAAACTCCGAGTTCTCATCTAAGGTGATTGAAAAAATACATAAAATGAACTACCACATTGGAGTAAGCCACACACTAGCCTTAACAAGAAACAAATACTGGATTTTACAAGGACGCTCGAAGGTACAAAGTGTGTTACGAAATTGTATACAATGCCGGAAGTATGGTGGTGGCCCATTCAGAATGCCACTTATGCCTCCTCTCCCAGCAGAAAGAGTCAGATATTCGAAACCGTTCACTTTTACTGGCATGGACTATTTCGGCCCACTCAAAGTCGACAATACTCCATATACTGAAAAACGATGGGTATGCCTCTTTACGTGCCTAGCCGTTCGAGCCATCCACATGGAGGTAGTTAATGACTTAACAGCAGAAGAGTGCACTTTGGCAATCAGAAGGTTCGTGGCTGTTAGAGGTTTGCCACAGGTCATTACATCAGACAACGCGACTCAATTTAAATTGACTGCAGAAGTTTTGACTTCTAATTTCTGCGTCGAAAACAAGGTGTCATGGCGATTCATACCAGAGCTCGCTCCCTGGTTTGGAGGCTTTTACGAGCGTTTAATAGGTATCGTTAAAAATTGTCTAAAGAAAACTTTAGACAAACATTTGGTCAATCATAACCAACTTAGCACCATTATTAAGGAGGTTGAAGCGATCGTTAATATGCGACCATTAACGACCGTAGGACAAGAATATGAACATGTTCTAACGCCAGCTGATTTTTTGAAAGTTGGTGGACCAATAACTACAGACATCTCAGAAATTGAATATTTAGAAGGAGGGACGGTGACAAAAGAGAATTTAGTCGAAGGTTGGAAACGTGGCCAGACAATATTAAGGGAGTTTGTGAAGATGTTCACTACTCAGTATTTAACCAGTCTAAGAGAGAGAAAGAGTGCGCACAAACAGTCGAGAGTAGCAGTAGATAGAGTGCCTAAACTGGGTGAGACAGTACAAATCAAAGGAGATCATAACAGAGCATTTTGGAAAATTGGAAAGATTTCAGAGATCATCAAGGGTTCTGACGGACAAGTAAGAGTATCAAGGGTTACTCTGCCATCAGGAGATAAGTTAACGAGGTCAATCTCTCAACTTTACCCATTAGAAGTAGAGACTGAACAAAATGAGCAAGAAGAATCAGACCAAACCCAAGTAGCTGATTCCAACAAACAATACGATCAGATAAGCCTTGATGAGGCAATAAACAATGAGACGATTTCAACCCCATTGCAAAACAAACAGGCCCCATCGCTTGACTTACCTGAGCATGACGACAGCAATCTATCAAATAGAGATCAGGAACAGAATGCGACAACCAGACCAAAGAGAGCAGCAGCACAGCGTGCTAGAGACAAAATAAAATTGTGGACCAGTCAATTATCACAAGTGATTCTATAAGTTACTCAGTGGCATATTCAGTAGCAATAATTAGTGTTATTCAAATTAGAATCTTTTTGATTAAACAAATTTTTGAAAATTGGTTGTTTTCTTTAGAATCAAAGTAGATATACAACAGAATTCATATTTTGGCCGGGAGTGTCGCGTATTACCTACGCGATAAGATTCAAATTCGAGTGTGAGAATTGAAGGTAGGTAGGTTTGCATTTTGCAATGTATTGAAAAATTAATAAAAACCTACGCAACTCATTCAAACGTATCACGTATTACCTACGCAATAAGAGTCAAATTCGTAAGTGTCGATTTGAAATGTAGGTAGAGAAAAAAGTATTATTAAAAAAGAAAAGAGCCGTCGTAATTTTTTCGGGCTTGACTTCACTTTGCTGAGCGCGGCCGAACCAGACAGATGTTTAATTTATATAGTGAGTGTTGACAAAATTCGGTAAGTGATTTACATATTTAACTTCATTTCTTGTGCCTATTTATGTTTGTACTTTATTACCAGTGTTTTATTAATAGTAAAAAGCCATGTGTAATGATCGCTGCGGCGAATAGTGAACAGATGTATTGTTGCTTATCAGTCTCAGTTATCAGTTATCACAAATCAGTATCAGTATCAGAAATCAGTATCAGAAATCAGTACCAGAAATCAGACCAGGTTGTGAGGACAGGGAGGGCTGTAAGGGGAGGTTGGAGGCCCTTTTAAGAGGGTCAATGGACCCGCTAATTCAGATATCAGTTGAGCTTGTCTGCGGACTCGCATATTCAGACACCAGTTGATCAGTGGATCAAAAGAAATCAGATATCAGTTGAGCTTGTCTGCGGACTCGCATATTCAGACACCAGTTGATCAGTGGATCAAAAGAAATCAGATATCAGTTGAGCTTGTCTGCGGACTCGCATATTCAGACACCAGTTGATCAGTGGATCAAAAGAAATCAGATATCAGTTGAGCTTGTCTGCGGACTCGCATATTCAGACACCAGTTGATCAGTGGATCAAAAGAAATCAGATATCAGTTGATGGCAAAGCGATACTACCAGTAAATTAGTTAGCATACCAGTAAATCAATTAGCAGATACTTGTACACGATATCTACCGGCAGATACTTATATTAGCAATTCGCCACTGCTTGATTAAAACGTTGATTGCCGAGCCAATATGCTGCAATTGCAATTTTAAAGTTCGTACATTATTATAAGGCACCACCACGCGAGGTCGCGTTATCGGTCATCTCACAGTAGGCCGCTTAACGCGACGTCGCGTTATGTGGCAATTAACGTGTCTAACTGTTCCCCGTGAATTAAGCAGTTCGCGACAATACCTCTGGTTCCGGGAAGTACTCGGAGTTATGTTGCAAGTTATATACTGGAATATGAACACGAAGTCCCTTCTCAAGCACCAAACCCGACGGCATAGTATAGTCCTCGACTACCTCACGGGTAATTACTCCAAGCACAGGATATAAGCGAAGAGCTTCGTCTATACAGGCATCGAGATAGGGCAATTCTGTTACACAATCGTATTCAATGTTTCCTTCGTGCTTGCTAAGATATTCATCTACTTCGGCTCTGACTTTCCGTTGTGCTTCTTCGTTCTTCGCGAGCTCGTACAGTGTGTAACTGGCTGTAGTGGCCGATGTCTCGAAACCAGCCGCGAAAAATATGAAGGATTGCGCTACCAATAATTCATCGTCTACTTTATATTTCACCTTCATATCTTTCTTCAATCCATCTCCTACAATATACTTTTTATTCTTGAAGGTGAGTATTAAATCTACAAAGTCCTGTCTCCCAGACGGTTCATTATTTCTGTCGCCAAATACTTTGAGTAATACACTTTTAAAAAAATCATCAATCTCTTTAGGAAACACATTTAAGCCCAGGCTGTAAAATATGCCTGGCCATATATTCCGCAATATTGATTTTAAAGATCTTATAGCTGGCAAGCTGAATATTGAATCAGCAATATTCTTGAAAGGGTTTTCATTGACGTCTTCCAACATGACATTTGTTTCTAAACCGAGTACACACGAACCAATGCAATCTATGGTGAATCTTGAAAACAAATCTCTCACACCTAGCGTTGAATTGTCTTTCGTTTCTCGCGATAATAACTTGTCAAACTGATTGGCACATTGCTTTATTAGAGGAAACATATTTTTCATTTTAGACGAAGAAAAGAGAGGCGTTAGATTCTGCCTGACAACTCTCCAGTAGTCGCCGCTTTCATTAAACAAGTTTTTTGTCAGTGGTTCCTTGTGAGTGTGGTCTGCTACTTCTCTAGCGCTAAAGTAATAGAAGGCTTTAGTTGTAACTATACTAACTAACTCTGGATCCTTGACTATAATAGCAGGTTCGGTTCCAAAATGTACTCCAATTAGAGGTTCTTGTGGAAATTGTTTGCAAATATGATCCACTGTTGATGCCATATTCTTTTTCAAAAGAATGTAGTCTCCATAATTTCCAAATAACAGTGACGGTTCCAAATACGGTACGCCTCGCTTCTTCCAATAGTTCATATGTCTGGTAATCAAGAAGTAAATCGATGTAAACAAACACGTGAACAATGCTACTAAGACCAACAACATTTTTACTGTTTTATTCACACCGTCTAACGAATTGTGCTAAATTTTTAATTTATTCTCCTTATATAAATATGACGATAAACTGAGTATATTTATTTTATTGCAACTGAGTTATCAAAGTTATCACGATTCCTATCAGTACTCGTAATAAAAAAGTAAAATATGAAACAAATGCTGAAATTTTGATTTGTTTGTACATTATTTGGCTCCTACCATTTCGGCCAGTGTCAAATACATTTTTTTTCTAATTTAACTAATTTTTTTCTTTATTGTCTATTTCGTTATGTTGTTTTTCTTTTAGAGTCTTTTCATAATAAAGCTTCTTTTGTGTTAGTTTCTAATAAGTAAGTGTAATAAAAAACTAGTAATTCCTCAAACTGAACTTGAAAAACTGAAAAACTGAAAAAAACTGGGTGACTGAAAAAAAATATCTTAGGAATATTTTCGTATTTATGTACATTGTAACTATCTATTTTATCTATTTTCTTTTCGTTTGCATCACAAAATGATTATTCTTCTTCAAGGTTGAATCAGTCCATTATAGTCACTATCTTATCACATTTAAAAATTCTCTATATTTTTATATTATTACTACCTAGACACTTCTGTCATTCTAAAAAGATACGAGACCTTAAGATCTTAGTTTTGTGTTTGCAAAGGTTTAATTTTTTTATGGAAATAGAAGTCAGGGAGTTAAACAGAACACAATTTGGTACAAATTTTTTAAGAGGACTCCTTGATTGGAATGATTCTGGTCAGACTTGGTGTTATATATTTGTTACGTAATGGATTTTAGAATAATGTCAGTGGTCAATATACGTATGTCAGGGGTTATATATTTTATTTTTCAACGCGGCTCTAGCTAGTAAAAAATATTTAAAAAAAACTTAGCGCCTCTTTCACCAACTACAAGTAAAGTGTTGATTAGTTACTTTTAGAAATCATTTTCTGTTTTATTGAATTATGCACTCGGTTTACTACATCATTCGATAGGCGATTTTTTTAAATTATTTTCTATTTAATGTTTGGGACGTTTACCGTACAAACAAAAGTATATCAGCTAAATTATTCCCGGTGCCAAGTGACTTGAAGTGACGGTTTAGCCTACTTGACGTTGGTGAAAGAGGCGTTTAGACTTATTAAAAGTCTACTAAAAAAAAAAACCTTGGTTGTTATTGAAAACGTGAAATATTTTTTAATTGCTTAAAAATGATACATTGTTGATACAATATTAGAACAATAACCTTAAATAAATATTAAAATTATCTAATCTGTTATTTATAAAGTCTTTGCCAGTCAAGGCTAAAGCAATTAGTAGCACGTGGAATTGTAGTTAGTTATACAAGCAACGCCACAGGTACTGCAAGTGCAAAATCGCCTGTCTATGTGTCTTTTATGAGATGTACTTCGGAGAGTGCGCTCAGGAGCTGCATGAGTTCATACCGCCTTTCCCCTTCTTCCATTGGACATTCAGACGTACGGCTGGTTACCATCCTCATCTTGTCAAAATCCCTCTTTTTCGGATCAAGTGTTTTAAAACATCCCTTATAAAGCGCATTGCCAATGTTTGGATCTGCCTGCCGGCGTCTGTATTTTCCAGCTCATATAGCCCAAATCCTTTCAAAGTGAATAGACGTCTTCTGGGTGAGCTCGCTCCGTCATAGGCTTTAGCTTCGCTACACAGCTAGCTACCTAGCTGGCCAAGAGCAAACCCATTTCTAATAAAAAAATAATCATTACAAATTCTAGTTAATTAAAGAAGATATCTTAGGCTCTCCCTTCCTCACTCAACAAATAGTATCTATATTAAAATTGTAAGCAAATCTTTCTGGAAAGAGATTTCAGGAAGACGAGGCTTGCAGATCCCGAGACTAATCAGTCAAGTCGAGTCCACAATTTTTCTTAGTTATCCAAAACGGGTCCGTCAAGTCCAAAGCAGTCAGGTCAAGTCCGTCAAACTATAAAATCTGACGAATATGATAATAATTATACTAGGTCCAATCATTTATTTTACTTATGTTATGACATTTGCATTTTGATCAAAATGCGGATTTTTTGACAGTAATATATACATCACAAGTTGTCATAAGTACATCATTGTAGCGGGCGATGTAATAGTGCCGCACGAGCACAGACTTAAAGTTATTTTAAAAAATACTGACTAAATACTGATTTTATTTTAACAAATTTAATAATCTTTTAAAATAAGTAGTAAATACATACATAATTAAAAGACCATAGGTAACCTACATTATTAAATCCCCAAAACTTTACCTACACTATGTGGACGTTAAATCGCGTGGGATGAATTTCAAATTAATTTCGTTTGTAGGAATTGAGATGACAGCTCTGGGATTAAAATCAATGGTGAGTGGTGTGTCCGTATTCATAGCAACTCGATATTTTCTTAATATGGTCACGAAGCCGGCGATCATCTGCATTTTGGCGAATCTCATGCCTGAAAAGAAATAGCTAGGTATAGCAAATCAATAATTAATTAAAATACGAAATAATATTATGTTAAATGTTTTGTTAGAGTTAAGAACACAAAAGAAACCCGAAGACGTTTTTTATAATATTTTCACGCCACGCGCAAGCGTCCAAAACAAGATTATGAAGTGTATCGTAATTAGTAATCATTAATTAATAACTAGTTTATTAAAAGTAATTCGCTAACTAATGATTTATTCCTCCTTTTGTAAAACTACCTTACACAATAGAAGTTAACACGTTAAAACTAAGATAATAATGAAAAATAAATAATAAATACCAATGCAAATTCGAGGCCCCTGTCCGAACGGCATGTAAGTGTGCGGATTAATGTTTTTCTTCTCATCGCCGTAGAACCTTTCTGGACGATATACCTCTGGTTCCGGGAAGTACTCGGAGTTATGTTGCAAGTTATATACTGGAATATGAACACGAAGTCCCTTCTCAAGCACCAAACCCGACGGCATAGTATAGTCCTCGACTACCTCACGGGTAATTAATCCGAGCACAGGATATAAGCGAAGAGCTTCGTCTATACAGGCATCGAGATAGGGCAATTCTGTTACACAATCGTATTCAATGTTCCCGTCGTGCTTGCTAAGATATTCATCTACTTCGGCTCTGACTTTTCGTTGTGCTTCTTCGTTCTTCGCGAGCTCGTACAGTGTGTAACTGGCTGTAGTGGCCGATGTCTCGAAACCAGCCGCGAAAAATATGAAGCATTGCGCTACCAACAATTCATCGTCTACTTTATATTTCACCTTCATATCTTTCTTCAATCCATCTCCTACAATATACTTTTTATTCTTGAAGGAGAGTATTAAATCTACAAAGTCCTGTCTTCCGGACGGTTCATTGTTTCTGTCGCCAAATACTTTGAGTAATACACTTTTAAAAAAATCATCAATCTCATTAGGAAACACATTTAAGCCCAGGCTGTAAAATATGCCTGGCCATATTCTCCGCAATATGGATTTTAAAGATCTTATAACTGGCGTGTCGAATATTGAATCAGCAATATTCTTGAAAGGGTTTTCATTCCCGTCTTCCAACATGACATTTGTTTCTAAACCGAGTACACACGAACCAATGCAATCTATGGTGAATCTTGAAAACAAATCTCTCACACCTAGCGTTGGGTTGTCTTTCGTTTCTCGCGATAATAACTTGTCCAACTGATTGACACATTGCTTTATTAGGGGGAACATATTTTTCATTTTAGACGAAGAAAAGAGAGGCGTTAGATTCTGCCTGACAATTCTCCAGTAGTCACCGCTTTCATTAAACAAGTTTTTTGTCAGTGGTTCCTTGTGAGTGTAGTCTGCTACTTCTCTAGCGCTAAAGTAATAGAAGGCTTTAATTGTAACTATATTAACTAACTCTGGATCCTTGACTATAATAGCAGGTTCGGTTCCAAAATATACTCCAATTAGAGGTTCTTGTGGAAATTGTTTGCAAATATGATCCACTGTTAATGCCCAACTCTTTTTCAAAAGAATGTAGTCTCTATAATTACCAAACAACAGTGACGGTCCCAAATACGGCACGCCTCGCTTCTTCCAATAGTTCGCATGTCTAGTAATCAAGAAGTAAATCGATGTAAACAAAGATGTGAACAATGCTACTAAGACCAACAACATGTTAACTGTTATTTTCACAACTGACTAACGATGTGTGTTATAAATTTAATTTAATGTCGTTTTATAATTGCGATGATAAACTTAGTACACGTGTTTTATTACTACTGAGTTATCAAAAATGTACCTATCACGAATGCTATCAGCACTCTTAATACTCGTAATAATAATAAAATTAGATACAAGTGCTACAATCTTAATTAGTTTACATTTTATTTGGCTACGGCCTCCCTCAACTTGGCTTTCATGTCTAGGATCCCATGGGATTCTAATAAGTATAATTCTTTTGCCTTAGTGAATCCTATGTGTTATTTATAGCCAGTTTCAGAAACGTTCTTTAAATTTTAAAGTCGCCTTTAAAAACTAAGGAATCATAGTTAGGCCAAAAAACAAAAGAATTATCCCAGGAACTTTCGGTCAAAGTATTCTTATTTAATTCTAATCTGTCTTCATCCTTTATCTTGCCGACACTTTTTTGAAGCCTTAAACGACTGTAAAAATTTATGACACACAGCCGAAATTAATAGATATATTTTTCACAGAGGCGCTTGATTCACAATACGTCTTTTCTTTTTTTCCATAAGTAATGAAACGTTTTTACCAAATCGTTTTAGGCAAGAATTATTAACTTCCAAACGAAAAGATTAAATATCTTTGGATTAAAATAATTGAAATTCGGTTTTTAAAAGTGTCATAATGACAGTTTAAATAAAAAAAGGTCAGCATCAAATATATTTTATTCGCGCTACGACGACACAAAGCGTACCTTAGCGACAGTACTTGGACATCATTTTGTCTTATTATGATAGTGACAAGATTCAATAATCAAAATCCCGAGGAACAAATACCAAATTGATTTCGTATTTAGAAGAATTCTTGTATTGTAGAATTTCTTGTACCATCTTTAGATCTCGCTAAAGATACTAACAAAAAACAAAATACATGTTTCTGGAATTTTGCAGATTTGTACTAGAATGATATTTTATTTATATAGAAAAATGCATGCAAAGATTTACGGTGTATGTATAAGAAAAATAGTAAGAAGTAAGTGTGCGGAGTAATGTTTTTCTTCTCATCGCCGTAGCCTTTCTGGACGATATTTCCGGGAAGTACTCGGGGCTATGTTGCAAGTTATATACTGAAATATGAACACGAACTCCCTTCTCAATCATCAAACCTGACGGCATAGTATAGTCCTCGACTACCTCACGGGTAATTAATCCGAGCACAGGATATAAGCGAAGAGCTTCGTCTATACAGGCATCGAGATAGGGCAATTCTGTTACACAATCGTATTCAATGTTTCCTTCGTGCTTGCTAAGATATTCATCTACTTCGGCTTTGACTTTTCGTTGTGCTTTTTCGTTCTTCGCGAGCTCGTACAGTGTGTAACTGGCTGTAGTAGCCGATGTCTCGAAACCAGCCGCAAAAAACACAACGCATTGTGCTACCAACATTTCATCAGTTACTTTGTTTCGCCTTTAACTTTTTCGCCTTAATCCTTCGCCTACAATATATTCTTTACTTCTTAAACTTAGAATCAAATCTATAAAGTCTTGTCGTTTCGTCAGCTTACTATTTCTATCCTCAAAGACGTTTAGTAATATAGTTTTGAAAAAGTTTTCGATTTCTTTAGGAAAAGCTCTTAAGCCAATGCCGTAAAATATGCCTGGCCACAAATTAGGCACTGTTATTATTAGAGTGTTCAATGCGGCTGTATTGAAAACTGAATCGGCGATTTTCTTAAAAGCATTTTCCTTAATATCGTCCACCATGACGTTTGTGTCTAAAAACCAAATACACATGATCCAATACAATCCATGTTGAATCTCGAAAGTAGCAGTCTAACACCTAGCTTGGTGTTATCTTTTGTTTCTTTTATAAGTAATTTTTCAAATTGATTCGTACATTGCTTGATTAGAGGAACGTATTTCTCATTCTTGACGACAAAAAGATCGGCGCAAGATTCTATCTGAAAACTCTGCAGTAGTCACCGCTTCCATTGAACAAGTTTTTGGTAAATGGTTCCTTGTGAGTGTGCTCTGCCAATTCTCTAGAGCTAAAGTAATGGAAGGCTTTAGTCATGACAATATTGACGAGATCGGGATCCTTAACGATAATAGCTGGTTCGGTCCCATAGTAAACTCCAATAAGCGTTTCTTTTGGGAATTGTTTACATATATTGTATTATCCACTGTGGATGGCATATTCTTTTTCATAAGAATAAAGTCACCATAATTACCAAAGAGTAGTGAGGGTTTTGGGTGAGGAACGCCTCTCTCTTTCCAGTAGTGTTTATGTCTTATGTTTATGTTTATGTTCACTCACTGATTGTAGTGTATGACTTTTTACATAACTTTTTACATAGTAGTCCGATTTTGATAATTCTTTCTGTAAGGGTATACGTCGAAGTTGGTCCCATATAAATTTGGAAAAAATTCCTACCCTAAGGGTGGGAAAATAAGGGTGATTTATTGTTTACTCACAGATTTTAATGCTTAGTTGAGTAATTATTTACTTAAAGAGTGATGCGCGGCGGCTATATCAAAATTATTTAAGTATACTTACATTAGTTGAAGAACTTATTAGTTATTATAAGGTTAAATAAAATTATTTTTTGTTTTTCAGTTTTTTTCGGCGGCTTAATTTTTTTGTTAAAAAGTTTTTATATACGAGTATATAGGGACCTCTTTCACCATAATCTGTCAAGTAGGCTAACTGTCATTTAAAGTCACCGGTCACCGGGGATGATGGTGCAGATATACCTCTGTTTGTACGGTAAAAGTCCCAAATATTAAATAGAAAATAATAATAAAAAATTCGCCTATCGAAGGATGCAGTAAACTGAGTGCATACATAATTTAATAAAACATAAAATTAATTCTAAAAGTAACTAATCAACAATTTACTTGTAGTTGGTGAAAGAGGCCCTAAGGATTTTTATTAACGAATTTTCCTAACATAACAACCTATATAGGAATTGAACTATGTAGATGTAGAGGTCCATTAGCTGTTGAATGTGATTGACTGTTCTTTGCCGATCAAAGTACGCATGCGTTGAATTGCCTCTCCGATTCACGCCGATGGTTTGCCGCCCGAGCTCTGTAGGGATACCATGATTTCGGATAAATTTATAGTATTACTAACTGGCGCCCGCGACTTCGTCAGCGTTTAAAAACAAAAAAAGTAGCCTATCCTGTGTCCTGTACGTCTAAGGGCCTCTTTCTCCAACTACAAGTAACGTGTTGATTAGTTACTTTTAGAAATCTTTTTCTGTAATATTGAATTATGCACTCGGTTTACTGCATCATTCGATAGCCGATTTTTTTTCTATTTAATGTTTGGGACGTTTACCGTACAAACAAAGGTATATCAGCTCCATTATCCGCAGTTAGCAGTGACTGAATGACAGTTGGGCCTACTTGACGTTTGAGAAAGAGGCGCTTAATGTTTATCTACCAAGATTCATGAAAATCAGTTAATTCGCTTAAAAATTATGGAGGAACGTACATACATACAATACCTACACTTATTAGATTTATTATTAGTATTAAATATTAAATTAATTTATCTATATACTAGTTACCCGCCCCGGTTTCGGCCGCGTCCTACCGCTACCAAACTTCACAGGATTACCCGTTGGACTAATCTGAAGATTGCCTGAAAGTTTCATCAAAACGGTTCAACAGTTATGGAGTCCATAGGGAACATAATATATACACACATTGCCTTTTATATATTAAGATATATATAAAATTATCGTGTCACAGTGTTTGTAACCAAGCTCTTCCGAAACGGTCATTTTTTGGAATTTTTTTGTGTACATTCGGTAGGTGTGAGAATAGGTCGCAAACTAATTTTTTAGTGATAAGCATGGACCACCGCGATTTTTTATATATGTCAAAACAACGTTTGCCGGGTCAGCCAGTATGTTATAAAAAGAAAAATTTGTATTTTTATTTGTAATGAATTAACTCAAAATCTAGTGACCGATTTTGAAAATTCTTTCACCTATAGAAAGCTACATTATCAGCGAGTAACATAAGCTATATTTTATAAAATTATGCGAACGAAGTCGCGTGCAACAGCTAGTAATGTTATAATGTAATGTTTGAAAATCGACTTTAGGGGCATTCCAGCGAAGATTAAACCTCAGGTAAAAAAGTAAAATGTATAATTTCTTATTGTATTTTTCAGTACAATAAAGCCAATGTACTGATTTATCATAAAACAGCAACAGTTTTTTTATTTATTTACAAGATTTTATTTGTTTCGTGTTCTTGAACACAGCCGCATCAGATTTCTATAGGCACCAGCTTGTTACTAAATAAATCTGAAAAGTGCACTTAAGAATAAAATATCGTTGTTAAAAAAAAAGAAATTGTAGAGATACATAATTTATGAAAATCTTTGTCACCCTAACAATACGCCCTCCCCTATACGTACAGCATCCGAGTATTTTTAAGCCTGCTGTACCAGGGTTCTAACGTAAATAAACATAGAAAATTGTGATTTTTATCTATAATATACAATTAATTATGACGCTTTAATTGTACAGTGAAATGAAAAGGTCGAAATAACATGATAATATCCTATGCGCATATCAATATGTTAAATTTTTTGGCAAGTGATACTAAAATTGTGCTTAGCTGTGTGTGAGAAATTCTTGTTACTGGGTGTGTACTTCGTGTGGTGAATGTGGGAGGAATTGATCGCTTTATGTTACAAGGTAAATATTGCATCGTTTTTGGAGTTTACACCTTACTTAAGAATCGATTTCAATATATAATATACTAGCTGGTGCCCGCGACTTCGTCCGCGTTGAAAAAAAAAATAGCCTATCCTGTGTCCTGTACGTTTAAATTTTTATCTATCAAGTTTCATGAAAATTAGTTAATTCTTTTAAGAGTTATGGAGGAACACACATACATACGTACATACAGAAAAAAATTCTAAAATTCATCAATTTAGTTTCAGTATCATGTATAGAGCCTATAAACACGATATCTCTGAAAACAAAGTAACTTACTCCATGACCAACCCTTACAGATTTATTATTAGTATTGATGATACAGGGCGTCCCAAAACTATGCGACATGAAGGGAAAGTACCTTAAATATCGTAGATAGGATATTTTGCTGAAAGAAGCATTAAAATTTAAAATTTAAATTTTATATTCGTTCGTAAGGAGTAAACTCCAGCTCCAGTCGTGTATCGGAGCTGACAAACACAATTTTTTTATTGTGATAGGTTATAACTTTCGTGCTTTAAAAACAATATGTGTAAGCCCTAGTATTTAATTTTGATACTGTATCCGTATTAACTTCCAAATACTACATTATATGTGATCATTTTTATAGAAGTTAGAACGGGTGTATATTATTAAAATTATATTTAATTCCCAATTTTTATGTAAAAAATTTACGACTAGAAATAAAATGCACAATTTCCGTTTAATAAAATGTTATATTTATTTGAAAATTACAATTTGCAAAACTGGATACATGTACCAATTAAGTAATAAAAGAAAGATTAATACAAAAATACGTTCACACATCAATAATTGCTTTAAAATAATTTTAAACCAAATAAAACCAAATATATTGCTTACAAGCGAAAGTCTAAACAGCAAGAAATTCCTGCTGACAATAATTTATTTGTCAGCATTTGAGTTTATCGCTATCGAGTTTATCGACAATGCTGACCTATATGGCATAGTCATATTTATTTTTTGTAGAAAATCGAAAATCGTCACAAATACCAAAAACGGTTAAGGAAAGAATAAAATACAAAAGCTTTTTATATTGAAACTAGCTGCTGCCCGCGACTTCGACTTTATACTATTTTTGACGTATTGACATATCGAGTTTATACTCGATATGTCAATACGTCAAAAAGCGCTACCTCACCTCACCGGGACGCCATGGCCACGTCGCTGGCGACGTAGGTTGGCTACCCACGGTCGCCAAATTGAGTGGCCAGTGGCGTCTTGGCTACCGTCTGTCAGTCAGTTCTGTCAATTAACACACAAAATTTAAACATAGAACACGCATGCTACCGTCTTGGCCACCGGTTTGGACACTAAGTGAGTGAGACGCAGTTTACTCGCATACATTTTACTGGCGACTTCATCGCGTCGCCAGAGTCTCCAGTCTCCACGCAGAGCGCCGACATTCGTGGCCACGCTTCCAAACCAGCGACGCTTCCAAGTCGTCGCCAAGTGACGACATCTGCCATACATTTCAATATAAATTGTTGGCCACGTCGCCGGCCAATTGGGAAGCAAATTGGGAAGGTGAAAAAGCTTGAAAGGTACCTCATGAATTGAGTGCAGCAAATCGACAAATGCGCGTCGACTGCTGCGTTACATTACTCAACCGGCAGAATAATGAAGGGATTTCAAATGGAATAATGATTCCATTTATACCTGTGATAAAAAGTGGATCCTGTACGATAATCGGAAATGCTCATCGCAATGGCTGAACTCTGGCGAACCAGCCAAATCCTGCTCCAAGCGAAAATTGACTCAATAAAAATTACTTGTGAGCCTTTGGTGGACTAGTGCTGGTGTCGTTCACTACAGCTTTCTTAAATCTGGCCAGACGATTACGGCGGATGTCTATTGTCAGCAACTGCAAACCATGATGGAAAAGCTAGCTGCTAAATAACCGAGGCTGGTCAATCGTTCTAGGCCACTGCTGCTTCAGGACAACGCTAGACCACACACTACACAACAGACGGCTCCCAATTTAGAGGAGCTTCAATTGGAATGTCTAAGACATACACCGTACTCCCCGGACCTTGTTCCAACAGATTACAATTTTTTTCGAAATTTGGATAACTTCTTGCAAGAGAAAAAATTCAACTCCGATGGGGCAGTCCAAAGCGCCTTCAAAGATTTTATTGATTCCCGTCCGAATGGTTTTTTTAGTAAAAGTATCTATGAACTACCTATGAGATGGCAAAAGTGCATAGATAGCAATGGTACATACTTTGATTAAATAAATATATTATATTAAAAAAAAACCACTTTATGTCCCTTACAAAACACCAATTTCATAATATGTAAGAACCTAATATTATTGTTAATTATAATTTCAATACCGAAGTTTTTTGTTAGTAATAAAATAGATATTTTTGTTTTTTTCTGTTTTTATCATTTTTTAACGAAGAAGTCGCCGATTATCTTAATATTAACCGGTACGAATATATCTATTTACCAGCTACAGATACCAACTGTTGATATATTTCAACCAGTTTACTAAATAACCCAAATACCGTTGGCGCCGAATGCAACGTTTTCTTGATGAACAATACACCATCACCATCATTGTCCTTGGCAATACAGTATATAATATAATATATAAATGTGCCATTAAAAACTTTACTGTAAAATGTTGTTTTGAATGTTGATCCACAGAGAGTATTCAAATAATTTAACTGTTCTAGACAGTGTTGAAATTCTACGAATGGATGGTTCAGCTTTTCATCAAATCTATGACCAGAGTTATTAAAATATTCGCGTATACAAACTCTTGCATTTTCACAATCCGAATCTGTTACTTCTTTGTAACAATCTGAATTCTTGTCCTCTTCAGTTGCACTCTTTTGTGTGCAAAAATCTTTCGTTGCACTATTTTCTTCGTTGATCCTCTCAAACACGACATTTATCATTACATATGACAGTAGGACAGCGTAAGCAATGTTTGAAACGTCACTGGTTTTCTTATGAGAGAAGTAAACTAGAGCAATGACGATCATCCTAACATCTTCAGGTACCTTCTGAAGCTGCTCGAAGTCAAAATGTTCTAATGCTTCAGTCAAAAAGTGCTCCATTAACTTCAGTTGTGATATTCCTGACCACCCGTTTTCAAATACACTCTGAGATGCTTCATATTCTGGTTTCTTAACAGAACGTATACCTCTTATTATTTCTTGTTCCTCTTCAGAAAGTTCACATAAAGAATATTTAACAAATTTGAAATCATCGAAAGATTCACTTGTGAAATTTGTCAACAAGTCGTAAGCATATTTTGCAATGTCTAAAGACAATATCACAGGGTCATTATATTTTTTATAACTGTGATTAAAAGAACCTCTTAGTGCTTTGAAATTGTACATATTAATGTACGGTATTGCAATGAATTTATTTGCAACACCTTTCCTAAACCAATTTGGATCTTTCTCTTCAAATTGTGCGCCTTCATCTTTTAGCAAACACAGCGAGGGTATACCAATAGCGTGCTGTTTTCCAACAAAATCCACAACCTTTCTTACTTCTTCAAGAAACTTCTTCTTACTTTCTTGGTCTGTGTGACTGAAATATGGGCTAAAGATTCTCTCAATAGCTACTTCAATTGATGTTTTTGAAAGCCACTGTAACAAACTACAATTATGTTTATAAGCACCCTTTTTAGCTGTTAATGTTTTTATAAAATCAAAAAAAAAATCTTCAGGGAATATATTTGTATCCCTTAGGACAACAAAAAGTGATATTTTCTCTATTGTCAACTTATGTTTTTGTAGAAACTTATTCAATTCAAACACGCCACAACGAATTGAGTTATCATTTCTATTAAATTGCAAGGTACAGTCGGGTACATATTTATTTGCTGAAAAGCAAAATTCGATGTCAAAACTTATGATTGGACAATTAAGTTTTTGTGCTAGGGCGATGCATTCAGTCTTAGCTTCATTTTCAGTGACCACATAATCGAAACCCATATGATCTAATATTTGTTTGTAAGTTTCCCTCATAAAAACTGGATTTACAATTTGATCTGGTCTCATTTTTTCAATTTTTTTATTTAAATCTTTGTCTCCGCCTTTAAGAATGAAGTAGCATTTAACATTTGCCTTCTTAAACATCATGAGATAATCTCTTATAATTTCCCCATATCTATCAGCTTCACAACCAAATGTGTATGGCAATCCTTTTTTGCCGTAAACTTTAAGAAGAAAATTTTGTGCATCGATAACTACTTGTGAATTTTTTAGCTCAAATGGCTTCAATTCTTCTAGTTCAATGAACTTTGAAAAAGTCCTGATCCTCATTCTGGAATCTGGAATGAAATAAAAATCCAAAATGAAATTTTTTAAAACGATAAATTAGATTTCTATCTAATAAAATTAAATAATTTCTAATCAAAATATAAATTACTAGCTACGATCTCCTTCTCCTTGTTTCTTTACTTTCAAAAGGGCAGACTTTCAGGTGGTCAGTTTTTCAAATCGTCAGAATTATAAATAATAAATCAGTTTTGTAAATAAAACTTTTGTTTTACTACAAACATATGTTTTATTATATTTTGTTATATTTTTTAATCATATTTATTTATGTATTTACTCAACAAAATCTACAGCCTGAAATTATACACAATTTAAAATATGAAACATATTTATACTAAAAACGAAGAAAAATCAACAATCAATTCCAGCTGCAACAAATTTCAATTGTAACATTTCCAATTAGTTTACTGAATGTGGATTAAATTGAAAAAATATCTCTTAGCAACACAAAGAATCGACAATGAGTGCAGAACATGTACAACTCTATTGTGCGGAACTAGCCTAGCGTTTGAATGATTTATGGCCCAGTGTGCCAGGAACGTTTGCGTTCAGTATATAACTAATCAAAAAAGTTACATACAGCTGCTTAAAAACTAAAGGGCCACAAATTAAAATTACACTTTTTACAGGAGAGCTAATCGAGCTTTTTGCCTATTACTTATTAGATTATTATTAGATTTACTTATTAGATACTAGTGGCCCGCTCCCGGCTTCGCACGGGTGCAATTTTTTATTCAATTACCTTACACCGCCATCTGTTAGATTCTTATGGAACTCACAGTTACCGTAATTATAACAAATAATTGCTGGATTGAATAAGCATACAACAGATGGCGCTATGTTAATAATCTTTATATATATATTTCTTCTGTACGTGTGTATGTCACTGAACTCCTCCTAAACGGCTGGACCGATTTTGATGAATTTTTTGTGTGTGTTCAAGGGGATTCGAGAATGGTTTGTCTTAAAAAATAAAATTGGTCGCGGACGAAGTCGCGGGCACCCACTAGTATTATATAATTTGCAAAAAATAAAAATAAAAAATTGAGATATAAACTATCCTATCTTTTAAGTTGGGCCAAATTACATATAGTTACCAAGTTTTATCAAAATCGGTTCAGTAGTTTAGGAGCACATCGCGGACAAACAACGTGACACGAAATATATATATATATATATATATATATATATATATATAAGGAATAAGGAGGATATATTCGAGGAATATATATAAGGAAGGACATTATCAAATATATGCAGGTGCATCGTTAGAAGCGTATTTTTAAGTAGCATTAAATTTTTTAAGTAATAATAAACTGTATACTAGAGGAGATATAAGCATATCTTAGGTACTTTTGATTATAATTTTTTTTTTATCAAAATATACTAAATATTGAATAAAACAACCATGTCTTTTTGCAACATACAATATGAAGGATTGTGATTGTATTATTGCAATAAATTTTAGGATTTTATTCTTTTATGGCCGTTTAGTTTTTAAGCAGCGATACGTCTAGGGAGCCTGAGATTTAAGACCATTTATTTCGACAAATAATCGTAGGTACTTAACATTAAGAAAAAACTAATAAATATTAAAACCTCTCAAAGAATTTAGGTTCATTAATTTCTTTTTAAAGTTATGTTTTTTCATTAGAAAAAATTAAAGACTTTTTACTGAAACGCTCTACAATTGTGTATACGATGGTGATAAACATTGGTTTATCTACCAATAGTTTCATGAAAATCAGTTAATTCGTTTAAGAGTTATGGAGGAATATATGTACATACTTACATACATACAGAAAAAATTCTAAAAATGGTCAATTTAGTTTGAGTATCATGTATAGAGCCTATAAACACGATATCTCTGAAAACAAAGTAACTTACTCCAATGACCAACCCTTACAGATTTATTATTAGTATTGACTAGCTTTTGCAGGCGACCTCGTCCGCGTAACTTCATAAAATATAACCTATGTTAGTCGCTGATAATATATAGCTTCCCAACAGTGAAAGAATTTTTTAAATCGGTCCAGTAGTTTCAGAGCCTATTCCATTCAAACAAAGTGCCCTAAGGCTACACCTCGACCCAAATCCTCTCTCTATAGATAGAAAATATCCATCGAGAATAAACTCAAAAACTAGTGCACCGATTTTCATGCTGTTTTCACCAATGGATAGAGTGGTTCTCGAGGAAGGTACCTACTTGTTGAAACTATACCTTTATGAGGAAGGTTTTTAGTATATAATTTACAAAGCTACGCGGGTGAAGTCGCGGGCAGCAGCTAGTAAATAATAAATGTTACCTCAGTACTTACCTAAGTTCACGTATGACGTATTATTGCAATATCGTGAGAATTCGTTTCTTACTTTATTATTTATACAGATAACTAAAATTATTATCACTGACAAGTTTGACTCAGTTCGTTACACCGAGATAGGTCTTTCTGTTCGCGACAAAAGAAATGTAATGTTAATGAACTGATCAACTGAACTGAACTGAACCTAAACTGAACTTGAAGTGGAAGTGGAGTGGGAATGCCGGTACACTGTCGGTTGCCGGGTATCCAATATCAAACTTCCAAGAGGATTTCCCCATATTAAAAAAAGGGTTGCTTGCTAAGTACACCGAAATTTGCCCATATTTTTCCAGATTTTTTCATAACTTCTTAACATAACAACATAACAAGATCCCAAACAATATTAAGCAGCTCAATATTAATTTATTTAAGAAGAAAATGAAAGAATTACTAGTTGATAAATGCTACTACGATTTAAAAGATTTTATGTCCGATAGCTTAGTGGATAGTGGTGATTAATTGGTGGATAGTGGTGATTAATTAGTGGATAGTGGTGATTTGTTATGTAGTGTTCCTAAAATATTTGCACACCCTAAAGGGTAGAATGTAGCGAGCCTGATTCATTATAAAACCATTAAATTGTAATTACCTATATTCAGCAAATAAAATTATTATTATTATTATTTTTATTTTTTTTTTATTTATAGCCATTAGCATAAATTTTGAATAAATGAAAAGCCGATTATTACATTTTTTTAAGATATGTTATATTACGTTTCTCAAATTCAAAAAATTAGGGCTTTGAACATGCCTGCTTGAATAGAAAATACTACTATGGCGCTGGCATTTTGGAGATATAAGTAAAATTATCTTTGATTAAGTTTTAAATTAAATGTATGACCAGATCATTTGTTCAGATTTTCTAGAACAAAAGCCAATTTCGAAGACATTTCAAGTTCTACAATTCAAAATGGGCTATCGTGCTACGTTATATTAGCATGATATTATTATGCATAATGATACTTCATGCATAAGTATGATTATTACGTTTCTTATAAAAATATTAATTAAATAATAAATGATCCTTAATAAAGTCCTAAGTGACCCTCAACCTAAAACACCTAAAACGTATTCCAAGCTTAAATCATTGAAACAAGAGCTACGCGCACATATTACATTTCGTCACCAGTCAATGAATCTTTCGATTTTATGGTTTAATGTAATGTCGAATCTTCTTGTGGGGTTCAAGGGTAAGGGTACCTATTATCAAGATCAGGAATAGCCGAAAAAATGGAATAAGACTTGAAGCCTTGAAGCTATTCTCGAAGAAAACAGAACTTTAAAATTTGAAGGTTTTTTCTTAATTTTTTGATTATCCAATGCTGTCCGGTCCCAATTGATTGGGATGATGGAGTTCTACTGTACTAGTAAATAAATAATTCTATAACATAACAATCCCTCAAAGATTTAAATTTATCAAAAAATTTCCCAAGAATGAGGTTTTCCCCACAAATTGTGATTAAATTACGAATCTGGTAATCTTGTGGTTTCGCCTTACTTTTGTTTACGAGAAAGAGAGGCAGGGCGGGGGGGGGGGGGGGCACGTGTGTCGGAAATGCCTAGATAAAATAGGGATGGCGATATAAGAATTATATCTTATAATATATTAAATTTAAAAACTTACCTAAATTTCGCGAAAGTTGAGACATAACGATACACCTAAGTATAGGTACTACCAAAATCCTACTTAATTAAAAATTATATAAAAGTACCTAAACAGAAAGTTATTATCTCTAGTACAACATATAAATGTATAATATAATTAATATATTAATACGATATAAAAATAAATTGCTCAAGTCGCGATTTTATTAACGAAAAAGTTCAGTAATTATAGACTTTTTAGCTATGTAAAGGTCGATAATTAAATTCAAAAACATTTTTCCAATTTCGCCTGGTCTTATAAGAAAACTAGCTGTTGCCCACGACTTCGTCTGTGTTCAAAATGTTATAGAGCCTTAACGTTATGTTATTAATAGGTACACTATTAAATATTATTTTGATTAGATTGATTATTAAATATATTAATTTTAATAAAAAAATTGTGTATTTGTTAAAATAAACAATATTTGTAGTCTAAAATATGAACTTATGGAAGTTTCGCAACCCTTGTAAAGTTGAGGTTGGCTCTGTGAGCGCGCGCGGATTAAATCGGGGAATCCGGGGAATCCCCGGCAACAACGGTATTGTTGTATTGGCCATATTATTTTCTTTAAAGAATGTGAAAAGTAATAAGTTTACTTTTAATACTGCCATTTTCTAATACATTTGCTCAAAGACTGTTCAGCACCTTAAATTATATCAGAACTTTCCTCAGAGGAAGCCTTAAGCCGTTTGTTGCAGGATCCATAGAGTAGGTATATCTACGCTCTATATGCGGGGATTTTTTTATATTTATTACGAATATGTTGGCAGCATTGAATAACGACTGAAATCTGAATACAAGCATTCAACTCGACTCGACACCTAATGACCTCCTAATGACATAATTCTTCCACTATGTTAATAAGCTTAAAAACAAATTTAATTGTCGCTGAAAATTTTTATTACTTACTGTGACGAGAATAATAAATGAAAGAATTTTATTTATTTACTAGCTGGCGCCCGCGACTTCGTCCGCGTTGAAAAATGTAGCCTATCCTGTGTCATGTACTATCGCGGTCAAGGGAGCAGTCCCACCGTAAGGAACAATTTCGTGTGCACATTTTGTATTTATCTTTGTTACGTTTCTATGACGTTACTATGACAACCTCAATTCAACGTTAGACAAATTTGTATGAAAAATGGGTCTGCTCCATTGACCGCGATAGTACGTCTAAATGTTTATCTATCAAGTTTCATGAAAATCAGCTCAACATACATACTTACATACATACATACATACAGAAAAAAAAATCTAAAAATGGTCAATTCAGTTTCAGTATCATGTATAGAGCCTATAAACACGATATCTCTGAAAACAAAGTAACTTACTCCATGACCAACTTACAGATTTATTATTAATACTAGTAATATTATATACTACCTGGTGCCAGTTTCATTCATTAGTTTGAAACGACCATACAATAAAAGATTTTTTTTGTTTTGAGTAGGTTTGATTGAACACAGGCGTTTTTGCTATTGCGACCGACGATTGCGACGCAATACTTGAACCCTTGAGCCTTAAACTTACTTCAATTTTTTAAGAAGGGAATTATTTATCGTCTTTAGCCAGACTTTATAAGTATATTATGTCTTTAGCCGGAAACCTCTACGAGCATAATATTCTAGTAAAGTTATTGGTCAATAAATTTCGTTTTTAATATAAGTACTTTTTCCATCAACGGTTTTTATTGTACCTAGTACATTAATGTCGTTATTTTTAATTTTATTTTAGGGATTATCTGCCTCGTATAATCAATACTAATAATAAATCTGTAAGGGTCGGTCATGGAGTAATTTACTTTGTACTTTACATACATGTATGTATGTATGTATGTATGTTTCTCCATAACTCTTAAACGAATTAACTGATTTTCATGAAACTTGGTAGATAAACATTTAGACGTACGGGACACAAGATAGGCTACTTTTTCTTTTTCAACGCGGACGAAGTCGCGGGCGCCAGCTAGTACTGAAACTAAATTGACCATTTTTAGAATTTTTTTCTGTATGTATGTTTGTTCCTCCATAACTCTTAAACGAATTAAGTGATTTTCATGAAACTTGGTAGATAAACATTTAGACGTACAGGACACAGGATAGGCTACTTTTTCTTTTTTAACACGGACGAAGTCGCGGGCGCCAGCTAGTAAATAAATAAAATTGTTTTGCGCAGGCACGAGCTGAAGTGGTGAGAGCAGGGAGCGCCGCATGGGCAGCCTCCCGGACCTGACGGAGCGCTCGCGTCCGTCTTCTGTCCGACCTGCGGCTCGGACCGTCTCGGACCCGCACAGGCACCGCGCAATTATAGCACAGGTCTTTATATCATCTGTCTAATCAATACTAAACAACAGAGGCCCCAGAATACAACCTTAAGGGACTCCATATTAACTATGTGCACATCTGATGCAGTTATAATCTCTTTTTTGGTTAGAATTAATTAGTTTTGTTATACTAGTGTACTAACTTCGGTTTGATATAAAATATACGACATAAGCTGATCCAGCAACTTTAACTAACTATTGTGCTTTTGTGTTTCGGTTTTTAAGTTCTTAAACAGTTGCCGTATACCGTAGCATTCGTGTTTTCGTTTTAAAATACTGAGGCATCAATGAGGCATACACATGATCAAAAGCTTGCGTATATCACAGTCTTAGCATAATATAGAATATTTTTTATCTATATTTAAAATGGTCCATAAGAATTCATAAACAGCTAGGTATTTATTAATTGACATAATATTTTCCCTGAACCCTTTTAGCCAACTTTAAAAAGTTCATTTAAAAAGGTTGGCCTTGTCGGGAATTGAAGCCAGGACGGCATCCTAAACGCATTTTTTCATCAATATGAGTTAATGCTACAATAATATAGCAATAAATGCATGAAGTACCCACTATTCTTTAATAGGACAAAAGCACCAAAGAAACATTGTTATATTCCAGATACCAGTCAGCACGATATGCAAGAAAGAATGGCCTTGGAAGAAATCGAAGACTCCTATCAAATTGCCAACAGCTGTCACTTCGCGGAGAAGAGACTCCGTTGCTTCTTCAGTTGGGGCAGCTTCTGTTCGAAGATTGATTGCCAGGCCACCACCGAAAGTGCCAAAACCTGTAGTCAGACGTTTCACTCTCCTCTGCGTCTCCAGTTTCTTCTGCGCCACATCTCTGCTTCCCTTCACTGCATTCGCAGGTGCCGAAGCAGGTGCCATACCTTTAGCAATCATGCACTCCGTCGCTGCTATAGTTGCCCCGTTCTCGCCTCTGATACTTCAAAAAGCCGGCACCAGATTGGTTATAATGATGGCGCATACTTTGGTATGTCTTCTTCTAACAGCTCACACTGTCGCCACACCTTTATCTATGTTACTGCCTTTATACGCGATTTGTGGTTTCACTCTTTCCCCAATGTCATTAGCTTTGTCCGCCTCGGCTACTACTCTCTCGCAGGCTGCCGGTGATGAGTGTAGAAAAAAAATTGCGTTGCGAAGAGCTTTAAGGGCACTTCGTGCAGCACAGGATATAGGACTAGTTTTAGGATCGCTTATGCTAGGAGCAGCACTTATGATATGGCCAGAAGAAATGACGCCTTTGACACAATTCACGACTGTTGCAGCAAATACGTCAGTGCCGAAATGGCCTCCATCTGACGAGTACTACATGGAAGACGATTACGAGGTAAATTTGTTTTCAGTGTTCAATTTTGACGTACAGACATTAAGACCCGCTTTCACCAACTACAAGTAAAGCGTTGATTAGTTACTTTTAGAAATAATTTTCTGTTTTATTGCATTATGCACTCAGTTTACTGCATCATTCGATAGGCGATTTTTTATTATTATTTTCATTTCAATGTTTGGGACGTTTAACGTACAAACAAAGGTATATCAGCTCCATTATCCCCGGTTACCGGTGACTTGAAATGACAGTTAGCCTACTTGACAGATGGTGAAAGAGTCGCTTACAGTCTTAACTTTTTCTAAGAACTAACTTTCTAAAAAAAATCGAGAAAAAATGAGCAATAAAGTTTAAATAAATAATTGCTCATATATTTTTGTCAGGTGTACATAGTTTTTTTTATTTTTATTTTTATTTTCAACCATTAAGAAAATATCAGCGCAGACAAAGTCGCGGGCAAAAGCTAATAGTTAAAGTACTCATTAATTCATACCGTTACAGGAGCGTACCTGTGGTTCGGCAGGTTGTCCTGACACTCAGCAGTTGTCTGGCACGTCACTGAGTGCCGAGGGTCGGAGAGTGTTGGTGGCCGTGTGGGCAGCATTGGCCCTCACTTCGGTAGGCCTCGGTGTCTACGGTGCTGCGTCGACTCCTGCGCCGCCTCCCGACTCTCGCTCTGTTATAAAAGACCCACGCGCCCTCCTAGGCGCACCCATGGGACTTTTTATCGGACTTCAGCAGGGATTTATCTATACTTCTTATATTAAGGTATTTTTAAATATATTTTAACACTGCTCACGTACCTATTAGTTATTTTAAGAGCGGGTATAGAGAGAAATAACCAATCCTAGATTTGAATTTTATCTAAGTCTAATTTAATTAATTTTTTCAAATAGATAAATACATTATAAATGAAAGTGACGACTGTAACAGAAAACATAATATAATGAAATTTTCTCGATAGAAAAAAATCACCAAGTGAGCTCTCATTTCCATCGATTTTAGTTTTATTTTCAAAATGACACACATTACAAAGCTAAAAGTGTATCAGTAATTTCACTTCATATATTATCTAAGGCTGTATGTAACAATTTTTCCTTTGACATTGTAGTTTACGAATAATTAATATTTAATACTTTTGGCACTTATAACATTTTTATTGAGCGAGATGCGCTATCTTCCGTCGCATGTCGTGCGTAGTTCTACGTATTTTGTGTCACTGTCATCTCCAAAGGGCCACGCGGGTGAAATTACTAATTTTGTTTGCTTTATACGCACTCTAAAGTCCATTTTTAAAATTTACTTTTAAACAAACGAGAATCATTTAATTGAGCCTTTATTTTAAGTCTGTTATTTGTTTATTTTAAATATCCTTCTAACTATTACTATTAGCAGAATGTTAGAAAGAAAGAAAGACACAATGTATTAGAAATTACACACTTTTTAGAAATTAATTATATTAGATGTGAAATTAATTTCAAATTTTTGTTTCCATTTAAACCTTCATATTGTGTCTCAAAAATATCATCATGTTTTTTTATGTATAACCAATAAATAACTAATGAACAGTGCCGTAAATAGCCTTTTTTGCGCCCTGTGCGAGCTTCTATAACTGCGCCCTTGTTTTTTTTTTAGATATTATAGGTACCCTAGATAGAGCAATGCTATGTATAGGCCTACTTTATTTCATTCAGGTTGATAAAATAAAGCACAAAGGAACTTGGTGTTGGTGGACCAATTATCTAATATTTTGGAAGAAAAATCTATTTTTTTAAAGAACTGATGTAGGTGTGGGCAAACAAGCAGACGAGCCATCTGATGTTAAGTGGACACTTCGCCTATTATACCACCTACTGTGTCTGCCAAAAAAATTAGCTCGATGTTTTGTCTAATTTAATAGACGTTTTTGATGATACTGGCATGTAGGTACGTATGTGTTGGAATCGAGCACTATAGGGGCGCAGTGGGAACTTATCAGGAGCAAACCGAAAAAATAATAGTCCTGCCTGGTCTGTCCATTCTTGCGCCCCCCCCAGGGTCTACGCCCTGTGCCTGGGCACCGGTGGCACTGCCCTATTTACGGCACTGCTAATGAATAGGTAATCGAGGAACTAAGCAGTATGGAATTGGTAAGCTGCTCGAGTTTCACTTTCCAAAGTAAGCTTTTAACATCAAAATGTATATGACTACGTGAAGCAACGTGAAGCAGGCAGCGCTACACGTTCGACGCTTTTGATCGAGTAAAACTCGCACTAGGCTCTCTGTTTCGCCCTGCCACTAACATATGAGTTAAGGGGGAAGTATAGCTTTGCGATCGTAACGAAATAGGTATTTAGGAAAACCCATGCTATCGCTCGTGCGCTCTTGCCCCGGGGCAATCGTGCGATAGAGAATGTTGCAGCTCGCGACTGACAATTTCCATTTCGGGAGAAAACAGTTTCCACTAACTAAATCTTAACAAATAACTTTGATTTTCATGTCGATCGTTTCAGCATAATATATTCTAAGTTTATAGGTTTCGCTTTTAAAAAAAATGATTTTTTTTTAATATAAAACAAAAGGTTTAATTCGACAAAGTCTTAATCACAAAAATTAAGTTATTTGTGATGCCTATAAGTTTGAATCTGTTGCAAATTTTGAAAAAAGAAAAACATATAAACTTAGTCTTTCACTGTGTCAATGACATACAAAAAAATCATGGAGATTGGAAAATATTTAGAAGTAGAAAAACATTTTCTCTTTTTGTACGGACGAGTACGTACTATTCTTCCCTCTTAAAATCTTGGCTTTTGTTATCCAGTGTTTTTTAAGTTAAGGTCGACAGACAGGCTGACGGTCCACTTGATGGTAGGTGGCTACCGTCGCCTATAACACAAGCAACGCCATAAGTGCTACAAGTGCGCTGCCGACCATAGAAGGATTAAGGAGGGATAACGGAGGGGTGGGGATATATTTTAACACTATTCACGTACCTATTAGTTATTTTGTCCATTTTTTAAATTTATTTTACATACAAAAAAATCATGGAGATTGGAAAATATTTAGAAGTGGAAAAACATTTTCTCTTTTTGTACGGACGAGTACGTACTATTTTTCCCTCTTAAAATCCTGATATTTGTTATTCAGTGGTACGGTGTTTGCGTGGGTGGTTGGGGCTGCGCTTCGAGGGCGTTGTTCGGGGCTGGTGCTCTTCAGACCTTAGCAGCAGTGACTCTTAGTATGGCCGCTGCGAGAGGTAGACGGGGAGCTTTGTCGGCCGGAGGCGCCGCTGCCCACGCGTCCCTCATGCTGGCGTTGCTGAGGTGGCGAGCTGCTAAAACAGATCTAGCGCTTCCAGCTGTAGCATCGGCTGCCTGGGGCGCTTGTGCAGCTCTATGGGATGTTCTGCAGGTAAAAAGAATGTCTTAAAAATGGGATGTAGGATGTGTCGTTCGCCAGTTTTAAATTTATTCCTTTATCAAGTCACAGACTCTTAGTATATTTTGAAACTAAAGCACTAAGCAGACAACTGACAAACGTTTGAAATGAAATTTTGGCATGACTGATAATTGCTCTGGTGCAAGCAAATAGCGACTTTCACCTTTTCTTACCCCGACTGTACTCGACTGTACGGTTTACGTGAACACGTGTATGCATTATGAGTAATATTTCCAACTAATTGGAATATAAGATATTATTCCAAATAATATGAAATATATTCCAAAAAAATATTTGATCCTTTAGCTATTTATCGAGTAGTGTATTTAAATTTTGGATATAGGTGATAGATATGTGTAATATATAGCTTCAGTATTTTTTTTATCGATCGCTCCCTTGATCGCCTCTAATTATGTTTAAGACTTGCCTACACATAAGACGATCAAGGAAGCGATCTAGGTGGCTCCCCACTTCTGCCCCGATATTGAAACAGATTTTAGGGCCGTGTGTAGGCGCTTTTAACCTTAACACCAGTTTCTTTTTAAACATCGCTGCCTAAAAATTAAAGGGCCATAAAACAAAAAAATCCAAAAATGATTTTATTGTAAATAAATGTAATTTTATTGTAATACAATCACAATCTCTCATATTGTGCGTTGCAAAAAGACTTATGGTTGTTTTATTCCATATTTAGTATATTTTGATCATTTTTTATATATTCAAAAGTAACTTATGCTTATATCTCTTCTAGTATTCAGTTTATTATTACTTAAAACATTTATTGCTACTTAAAACTAATTACTTAAACTTAAAACTAAAACTTAATACTTAATTAATACGCTTCTAACGATGTATAATATGCATATATATATTTGATATATATGTGTCGTTCATTGTAAAAGTGGTGTAACTCCCTATTTTTAAAACCATCTTTTCTTGCCTAATGGTATCACATTTAGTCATAACTTTCAATATAAAAGTGAAGTAACTACAATAGTTGCATTAAAATCCCATAGATGAAAACAATGAATGAATGCTTATATTTTTTTTCGTACACTATAATTCGCAAAAAGCTGGTTATTCTAAAATTCAGTTACAAGGAGATAGTTCACTTTTACAATGAACGACACATATCTAATAAGCTAAATTGACAGTTCTATTTATAACTGAGTGGCTTCTTCTTCTCATTTTGTTCTCTTTTTCTCATTATATTATTTTTTATTTAAGTTATGTTATATTATATATTAATTGTTATATGCATGTTATCATTCGTCACAATTTCTATTTTGTATTTATCTGTGTATACCTTAAAATTGCCTTGTATTACCTATACCTATTTTAAGTTTT
Source organism: Synanthedon formicaeformis (assembly GCA_945859745.1). NCBI lineage: Eukaryota > Metazoa > Arthropoda > Insecta > Lepidoptera > Sesiidae > Synanthedon > Synanthedon formicaeformis. Next base: position 7,940,455 of record OX243972.1, read on the forward strand.
TTATTTGTGCTGTTGGTTTTTCTTTTGAAAAATAAATAAATAAGAAAAAAATTGCCAAAAAATATTTTTTTTTTCTATTAGCTCTCCTGTATAAAGTGTAATTTTGATTTGTGGCCCTTTATTTTTTAAGCAGCGACATGTTTTGAATAACAGGCGGGTATTTGTATCGGTGGTCCCGGATGGCGGGGCCCGTGGTCCGTGATTCTGGCGTCGCGGCACGCCGGCCTAGCGCTCGCGTGCGCCGCCCGACAGTTCCTTTGCGCAAGATCGCAGTTGGCCGCTCTGGCAACGTCGCTTTGCGCCGCGCTCGCTTCGCAGACAGCCCTTGAATTGCGCATGAGAAGGACGGAACCCAATCGACACAGGTATTTCCATTTAAACTAGACTACTAGGCTACTAATACTAATCATCAATACTAATAATAAACCTCTAAGGATTGGTGATGGAGTAAGTTACTTTGTTTTCAGAGATATCGTGTTTATGGGCTCTATACATGATACTGAAACTAAATTGACCATTTTTAGATTTTTTTTCTGTATGTATGTTCCTCCATAAACTGATTTTCAGGAAACTTGGTAGATAAACATTTAGACGTACAGGACACAGGATACTTAGGCTACTTTTTTCTTTTTCAACGCGGACGAAGTCGCGGGCGGCAGCTAGTTAATAATAAATTAATACTAGGCTGTTGCACGTGACTACTGCACCGATTTTCATGCTGTTTTCACCAATGGATAGAGTGGTTCTCGAGGAAAATTTTGGTATATAATTGGCATCCGTGCGAAGTCGGGAACAAGCTGCTAGTATAAAATATAGCCTATATTGTTCGCTGAAAATATAGCTTTCTATACATGAAAGAAGAATCAGTCCAGTATGGTCCAGTACGAGAGTTTTAAAAATTCTAAATTTAAATAAAACATATTCTAAATATATTCTTAATAGTTTTAAAAAAATGAAATTCAATAAATTCATACAAAATTCTCATAAATAAAATGTGATAATAGGGTAAACTCATCTAACTGTGTGACTCACATTATTCAGTGATATTTAATTTGTCCAAGATGGTTTACCCAAGAGATCTCGGAGTAAAATAGCACTAAGCACAGTGTCAAACCTAGCGGCAGAAATCGATAACATTCGAAATTCAAATTTTCAAAGTGTTATATTTTTATTTAGGTCTTAGCGAAGGGCCACGGCAACGCAGCTGACCTCCTTCACTCCGGCGCCAGATGACGTCACAGAGGAAGGTGTTGCCAGCAACGTTGTCAGTTAATATTTCGGACAGGCTCAAGGACTTCGAATCCAGGCCTGCACACTCGAAATGAATGTTCAAGTTAAACAAAACGAGGTTGATGAATTTTATGTCTTAAGAGTGTTCTTGTTTATAATAACTTTTTATTCGTAAGCTGTAACTATTTTTAAGGGGAAAATTGGGGGAAAAGCTATTCTAAAAGGCTTCTTTTGTCTTACCTACCAATTTTGCTGTAAACACAGAACATTACCTATCCAGCGCAATGCTAATCATGGTACCTACCTAATTATGTTTAAGTTTTTTTTGTCGCATTGAAACTTCGAAATAAAAAATAATAGAAGTTAAAAATGTGTCAAACTTTCAAGACAAGAGTTTTGTAGACACAACACAAACATACGGAAGCTATTTTTTTGTGTTAAAATTATTATTATTCGATCGTTGAAAGATAACATGAAAAGCTCAAGATTATTCAAGAAACCGTAAGAGCTAGTTGTTTCAAAAAAATTGGTATGGTTACTGGGGCCTTTACAAATTAAAAAAAACGGCACTCGGGATGTCAATCAAAGGTTGTTCTGACTAGTCTTGTAAGTAATACTTTTTTCTATAATGAATGTATGTATTTATAATGAGGTATAGTTTAAATAAAGACCTTTTTGAATTTAAGGCGAGCGAGAAGCGCTCGGCCCTTTATAACTTATGTACCTACTGTGTACTAATAAAATCAAAATATTTATTTATCAATTAGGTTTCTCCAAGAAACCCTGGTTTTAAATTTATAATGACGTTCCATTATAAATTTAAAACCAGGGTTTAAAACAAGTTAGGAGGTTTCTAGGGGATGAGATCAGAAAACCGCGTTGGGACAGAGAAAATACCATGTATCACATTTTTTTTAATGTTAAAGTCGGCAGACAGGCTGACGGTCCACTTGGTGGTAGGTGACTACCGTCGCCTATAACACAAGTAACTAAATACATAGGATCAGCATAGGATTAAAGATCGAATTGGGAAGTGATAGGGAAATAGGCTGTTTAGCGCGCTACATGTAAAACCAATTGTCACCATCAGGTCAACGGTTAAAAGATATTATGTAAGAAAAAGAAAGAAATATTATTTGTTTGTTATTAACTTACTTAATCATTACAAGAAAAAATAATACGATTTTGAAAAATAACCTTAAAGTTTATAAAAAATGTCTCCGCTCAACATGTTGACGTCGTGAACCAACTGAAGTATGTGCAAGTCTTTGACTTTGACAATTTAAAATCATTAAAGTTCCAGTTCTAACTGTAAATCCAGATATAATATATAATTATTATAAGCCATAAGTGGCTAAGAACAATGTTAATATGCTCAAAATATACCACACACGATGTAAGAAGCTAAAATATAATGTATATTACTTACTATACCTATATATTACATATATATCTACCTGCATATTACAAAGGAACTAATTACCTACATAAGGATTGACATTCATATCTTAGCTTTTACGAATTCATAAATTGTTTTTGAATTTTCCTAGGCCGAAAATTTTCATTAATTACATGATTTTGCTAGAATAATAATAAGAAAGAAATTCTTCGAACAGAAATCTAACAGTTATCAACTAATTCATTTGGAATATAAAACCTAATTAATTTTTTAACTATCTCTTGTGTCAATACAGCGATAAATAAATTAGATACTTACAAAAATAATTAAACATGTCGTATGTATGTGTACAATTTAAGAATAATGAATGTGAAACCTATTTTTTTTAGTGTCGACCACAGAACAAAATATCAATGTTATTAATGTTAGATTTTAATATTGAAATAAAAATTTGTTGACTAAAAACTTGTTTTTTTAAAGTGAAAGTTATTTTTAATTATTATCTTCATTTCATTTCTATTATTTCATTTCAAAGGAATTTAAAAAAAAAGTGGTGTAAGTACTTCATAATACTTCATTGTACTAGTTATTTTCTGACAATCCATTGTATGACATGATAAAAAAAATTACACTGTACTTATAAACTCATCAGCCTGTCTGCCGACTTCAACATTTAAAAAAAGTTGTCTTATTAATTTAGTATTAAATTGCTCTCTTGAATTAAACCCTTAAATAAGCAAGGTACCTCTTGCTTAATTAATAAAGAAGTGGGTCAGTATATTCTATTTATCATTATGAGTTCGATAATGAAATAACAAGACGAAACGAACTATTTACTAATTGCTTGTTGAGACCACAAACGTTACACTGATTATTAAGGAAAAGAAAACAAAAATATCGGAGCACGCGTCCATTAGACTAATCATGTCTTTAAAAGAGATAGAAATACATTATTCATATAAATCTATCCCTTTTGAAGTAAACTTTAAACGCGTGCTATAATCAATTGATTGACAAACAAACAGACACATAAATTATAAAGAACACTCGAAGAAATTTAACGTCATTCAAAATGTTACTTTTATTCTTACTGGTGGCCTTTGCGTGTGGGGAAAAACTATGGGATCCGGCGCCCGAAGATAACGTATTAGATGGAACCTTACGTCAAGTTCACATAGTGTTTAGACACGGCCATAGGGAACCAAAAACTGGGTTTCCGACTGACCCAAACAAGGATACTAAGATTTGGAAGAATGGACCGGGACATCTGACAATTCTTGGACGACAACAAGCTTATGAATTTGGACAGAATCTGCGGGAACGGTACAAGACTCTACTTCCTGAGGAACGAGCTTGGAAAGCTGTAAAAGCCATCTCCTCTGACGTTCAACGTACTCTAATGACTTGCTCCGTTGTCCTCGCTGGACTCTTACCACCAAGCGACGAAGACCAATGGTCAGAACTCAATTGGCAGCCAGCAGCCGTTCACACTAAACCCACGAACACCGATAACATAGTTGCATCTCATCCCAAATGTCCCCGATATGATCAGTTACTGTCGCAACTTCCTAACAAGATTAGCCAAGAAACGCGCCATCTGTACAAATATGTAAGCAAACACTCAGGCAAGAAAATCAAGGATTACGTCACATTGTCGAATCTGTATACCTGCTTAGATATACAACAACAAGCGGGACTGACTTTACCAGACTGGGTCGAACCAATTATGCCAAAAATGAAATTAGAGTCGGCGAGATCTCTAACTGAAACAGCATCAACAGTCTCACTGGCTCGACTTAGGGCTGGTCCATTATTGCAGACACTGACAAATTACGAAATATATCCAGACATTCCTGTACGTCTCTACTCCACACACGACACTGTCCTCTCAGGATTATTGGGTGCCCTGAATATAAGTGTCGATGAGCCACCAAATTTCGTCTCAACGCTCATTATAGAACACAGGGAGCTGAACAATCAAATCCATGCCCAATTATGGTATAGATCAAGACCTAAGGATAATTTGAAGCTCATTAATTTCCCAGGCTGTGACGTTAGGTGTCCACTAGACAAGTTGCTGGAAATTCTGAATCCTATTATACCGAAAAATTGGTCGGAAGAATGTTGGCATGAAGAAAGGGTCCCGGAAATTGTATTAACACAAACTAATCCAGAGAAAAATGTGGAACAGCTGCCAGCTTTAGTTTTCATGATAGCAACAGGAATAATATTAACTGTATTGGGAGTGTTTTATTACAGAAATAGAAGTGACCGTGGAGCATATGAAAATTTGTAATTTTTTAAATATAATTTTAATTAACGTATGTAAAATTGTAAATATTGGTTGTACCTATATGTAATTGATTTCTTTTTAAAAACCCTTTAGTAATTTTAAGTATTCTAATTTAGTAAATAAAATGAATATTATTAATTTAAACTGACGGTTTCTGTAATTCATTTTTTATGATCGTTTTAAAGAATATTCTGTGCTAGTATTTTATTTATTTATTTATTCAAAATCCACACCTCTCAACATAAAAAAAATTACTGACAAAAACAAAAACACACCTTACAGCCAATTATATATAATATTTCTCAGATAATAGGTATGGTAGTAAGTATTTCAGGGTCGGAAAGGCTTGCTTGCCTATTTTACTACAAAATTAGCAATTAAAGATGAATAATTTAGGTTCCAAATTTTTTTTAGGTCTATCAAGCGACCACGAAAAAATAGCTGTTCTTAGCCGCTAGTTCCATATAAACAAATTCGTGAAATCCTTGGGGAAATGTATAACAATATATGTATGTACATGTGTAAAGATATATAGGATATTAATTGAAACAACAAACTCAACATTAACACGATAATTTTATTCGTTACAACTAAATACGTGCCCTTTTACATAGTTATAATAATTAATGAATATTTGTCGTAATTAATAAAAGATTTATTTAGATTTGTAAACAAACGTTGACTCGTGCTTGTTCTTTCATTAACTAATTACCTCGTTATAATAGTAAAAACATTTCTACAGCTAAACGTTCTAAAGGCGAGTTCAGACTAAACATATAGATTTTTTATATGTGTGGACCCACTGATCTAAATTACTTATACTCTTTGGTGTGCATATTTTTATAGTATGTTTGGGTCAACAACTGACGGTCCACTTTTCTTTGTTTTTTTTTTCTTTCTCCTCCGACACGAAGCCGCAGTCTGTTTCTACAACAGGTAAGTATTCAAAGATTTAAATCGAAAGATGCGGCGTAATCTCCTCGCGCCATACTAAAAACACACCGAAAATTCTTAACAATGGGTTTAGCGCAGGCGCAGGGTTTAGTAAGGAATGTATTGTCTGTGTTTAAAAGTGTGTTTAGACAAAAGTATATGTATTTTATAATTTTGTCTTTAGTATAATTTATGTTGTATTTTGTAACACACTTTCGCTAGTAATGCCGCATCTCCCGATTTAAATCTTTGATTCAGCCTATATGTATAACAAAACATAAAAATTTTATATGTGTGGACCATATTTTTTATAATATGTTAAAGTGACGGCTGACGGTCCATTTTTCTATTTATTTATTTTTTTTTCATTTTTCCTCCGACACGAAACCGAGGTCTATTTCTACATTAGATAGGTACCTACATTTTTCATTCCAGTTATATCATTCATACGGTTTTCACTGACCTATTGTAGCAAGCTTCCCTTGGGCCCAAGTCCAAGTAACAATTTAATTAATTTAACAATTTAACGATAACGAAGTTCAAAAACAATAAAATGTATGGGATATATCCGGTGATTTAGCGAGGGCATTATGTCAATCCCATACATTTTATTGTTTTCGTTATCATTTTAACTTGTTACTGTGACTAGGGCCCCTTAACATTTAGTGTTTGTTTCATTCCAATCGGTTCACCATCGGTTCTGAATACCAAACGAAAATATTGTAATATTTGTAATTTTTATCTATAAAGTCTTGTTTTAGTTGCAATTTCATACAGTAATGTTATTACATTTGGACGTGTTTTACAAGAAAAGTTATAATAACTTTTCTTCTATAAGAAATATGTAATTTAATCTGAACGCACCTTTACTTTTAAAATAGTTTAGCTAAATATGTATGAATGAATGAATGGCATCGGTGAGATTTTTGTATTGTCAATTTAAAATTTGAAAAATTCAATATAATTTAAAAGTTATCTTAGATGGATACAAAACTTGTCATTCTTAAGATTTTCTTTTATAAAAACTCAATAAAAAAAATTAATAATTGACATACGCATTATTTCTTCTCTTTTTTTAACCAGTCTGTTATTTAACTCTAAACTTTTTTTTATAAAAAAAAATCTAATATTCTATGACTGCAAAACGCAGTGTGGCAGGCCACTTTTCAAAAAATCAATATTGTCAAGCAAACTTTAACTAAATATTTTGTCAAAATTTTACTTGACTATTAGGATTTCCAAAACCCATTTCCATCAGATGTCATAGCAATAAATTGTTTTTGTCATTGTGAAGAAATATAGATAGGTAATACAATATTGACATTAGCTTTCCAATGACTATAATATTATGTCAGGTTGATCTCATAAAAAAAACCATAAAAAATAAGCACTCATGAAAAAAAATCATGCTCAATTCGTAAAGCGACGCGGTTGTCGCGTTTGTATATTTTTTTGAAAAAAAAAAAAAAAAAAACTATGAAAAGGGCTTTTATAAATACACACGAATTACTCCACGTGGACACATAATTATACAGTTAATCGTAATTCCTATTATTGTCCGTAACAATTTATAAGTGATTTTTGCAATAAATTTCAACAGGAACAGTACAATGTATATGTAATCATACTTATGTAATATGGCTTATATATATATATTTGTTTTTAGATACTCAGATAAAATAAGAACCAAAGATAGAGCCGTGTAGTGTGGACGGCAGAGTGAAGCCGGTAAAAGAACGCCTTCGCCGAGTAAATACACGGTTTTCAATAAAATTCAACGAAAATTGAGGTCTTGGAACAAAAAAAATCTCAATACAGTAAAAGAAAACCGATTTCACTGTGTTGTCTATAGTTATTTGGTCTGAGTTCAGATAGAGAGTAGGTATATAATATGTTCCCTGGTTCAGATCATCGAGAAAGGAAACACTAGTTCTCACCAAATATTTAAAATCACAGATGCGCCCTTGCCATACTTCAGACGGCTGAAAATGTGTCATCGTTGGGAATAGTGAGCTCACTCTTCCCGTCACTTGTAGAAAACAGTGAGCGATTCACGTTGCGCACACAGACATATTACGTGGCCAGTTTTCAGAAGCACAAGGCGCATCTGTGATTTAAATCTTTGGTTCTCACAAACTTCACAGAGGCTTTTTAGTAGGATTCTATTCAGGCAGCGCCCCGTGCGAGCTTCTACTTGCAACTGAAAATGGTTTTATGCGCCTTGAAAATTTTTATAAAATTGATTATAAGTCCATCATCCCAAAACTCAGTTAGGTACTTTAATAATAGGTATTGCTTTTGGTCTTGGACATTTTTGCGCCGCTATAGGGTCTGCGCCTTGTGCCTGGGCACCGCTCTAGTTACGGCACTGAATTCAGGAAACTATTCTTTAATTAACATTAATTTAAGTAAATATTAAATTCAGTAAATACATTGTCCTTGTTCCATTGAAAATTATTACAATTTGCGTTGCAGCTAACCTTACAAGCTTTCTCTACTACATTTCTCTGTACATTTTAGCAACATAATGTTTACTTTAAACATAGGTATTTATTTTTGACATTGACTGTAACTTTGTGACAATTTTTACATAAATGTAAAGGTAATATTTATTCACATAATAGACATCTACACACAAAGGCGCACCCATTGGGGTTGGTTACCCCTGAACTAAGTCTAGGTCGACTAGTGATTATCTAGATACTAATCTCATTAAATAAATTAAATAAACATATACGCCAATGACACGCGTAGGTAATATGTCTTTTAGAAGCTATTATAATAATTTTTTGATGCATCAGATAGTTAATAGTACCTATGGTATGACGCATCTGGACTGGACCTATGTGACCCATTCCCTGAACTGGAAATCTAGAATCTAGATCCCCCCTTGCTTACACAGCATAATTTATGCGTATGAGTAATCAGTACATCTTCAGATATATATATATACAAAAATTACATTTTTTTTAAAGTAAAAACAGTTTTTATATTAAAAAAAAATATGAAAAAAACTCGAGAATAGATAGACCGAATTTAATTCGGTGTTCACATGTGAAGAGAGGAATAAACGGGGAAGATTTTCATATATAAAAATTGCAGTCCGGGCGAAGCCGGGAGCCGGTTGCTAGTCATTACATAATAATAATAATAATAATAATAATAATAATAATAATAATAATAATAATAATAATAATAATAATGCATTTATTTGCTAGAATACTTGGTTACAGTAGATCTTATATAGTTTTATAGTACAAGTTTTCTACCTGGGTACAGGTGTGCAAATATTAAATTGTTGTACAAATAAAAAGTAGTCAAATACATTAGCCGTTTTTCAAATAATATATAAGGATATACTATATAAAAGCAACTATGTCAGATATACAATTACCTAATAGTACCTACATGTCAAATTTAAATACTAATCAAAAGTCTTTTTTACATTTCAATTATAGTCTATTTTGCATTTAAAATATTCCCTAACATCATAAAAACATTCACGTTGTAACCATTTACACAGCTCGAATTTAAATGCTTTGGTAGATGTCTGCAATTTTATTTTATTTGGTAATTTGTTAAACACTGAGATGCACATATTATAAACATTTCTTTTATATATACTTTTGTAGCCTCGTGGTTGATGAAGCAAGTTTAGATATTGCGATCTTTGCGGCCTCGAGAGAACATCTTTTCGATTTTTAAAAAGTTCGGGATGTAACTTAACGAACATGCATAAGTCCCTAATGTACATACATGGCAGTGGAAGTATTTTCAACTGACTAAAAAGAGGCCTACACGAATCTCGGGACCACAACCCGCACATAGCACGAATGCACCTCTTTTGGAGCCTGAAGACTCTGTTTATTTCAACCGAGTTTCCCCATATTATTAAGCCGTAGCTAAGAACTGACGAAACGTATCCATGGTATGCTGTAAATGCAGCCTCTTTTGACACTGTATGCCTTAGTTTCCCCAGTGCAAATACGAAACGATTTAGCTTATTACAAACAAAATCTACATGCTGTTTCCAATTTAAATTAGCGTCTATAATTATTCCTAAAAAATTAAAGCAATTTGTTTCCTCTATTGTTTTATTATCACTAATTATACTTAGAGTCGCCGCTGAAGTTCTGTATGAACGATACTGCATGAATTTCGTTTTATTTATATTAAGCATTAGTCTATTACTGTACATCCAATTTGTTATGTCTTTTATTGCTGTGTTTATTGTCTCTTGCCATTTAGCCTTGTCGTCACCCTTTACTAAAAGAGTTGTATCATCAGCATATAAAACGCACCTATGCGTCGTGGCCAATGGGAGATCGTTGATAAAAAGTAGAAAAAGAAATGGACCAAGTATGCTTCCCTGCGGAATCCCTACGCTATTGACTTTGGCTTTTGATCTAAATCTTTTTTTGACCACCGTTTTTCCATTATTAAAATTTTTAGTAATTTCTGTTCTTTGTGTTCTGTTGGTTAAATATGAAGCTATCCATTCCCATGCCTTTCCTCTAATACCATAATTTTCAAGCTTCCGTAAAAGCAAAGAATGGTCCACAAAATCAAAAGCTTTGCTCATATCGAGAAAAACTGATACTACGGGTGTACTAGTATTGATACAATTCGCGATATAGCTAATCATATTAAAGCATGCATTTGTGGTCGATTGTCCTTTTATAAATCCAAACTGTTGAGAATTTAGTATGTTGTGTTTTTGGACAAATTCATTTAACCTACTATATATAGCTTTCTCAAACACCTTTGAAAAAACTGGGATCAATGTTATGGGCCTATAGTTATTTATGTCAGTCCTTTCACCCCTTTTGTAAAGAGGCCTAACTATTGATAACTTTAGATCCTCAGGAAAAATACCCAAGCTAAATGACAAATTAATAATGTGCGCCAGTGGTGCGCTTATGTATGATGCGCATAGTTTTACGATTTTTGTATTAATGTCGTCGTATCCCGTACATATACTGTTTTTTAATTTATTTATAATTTTAAAAATTTCTTCACTACTCACCGGTTTTAGAAAAATGGTATTTTGGTTTGTAGGGATCCTCACTACACTGTTGCTGTCTAAATACATCGACTGCTGTTTAGCAATGTCAACAAAGAAGTCATTGAAAATCTCACTGATTTCCTGAGGGTCGGATTGAAGAACGCCGTTTACATTTAATGATTTTATCTCATTATGTTCAGCATTTCTAGGTGATATTGAAGCTATAGTGTCCCAGGTTGCCTTGCAGGAGTTTCTCGCGTTCTGAATATATTTGTTGTTGTTAATTTTTTGAGATACTGCCATACACTTCTGCAAGACCCTGTTGTATTTCTTGTAAATGAGTTTATTCGCCAATTTATTTTTATTTTCCATTTTATATTTTAAATATAGCGTACGTTTAACTTTACTGCAAATTTTTAATCCTTTAGTAAGCCATTTAGTCTTTATTGGACGATTATTCATCCTTACTTTAATCGACGGGAAGCAAAGAGCATAAAAAAGGCCAAAAGCTTCGTGGAACTCTTTAAAGGAATCATTTAAATTGGCGGCTGTAAATACTTCTGAAAATGAAAGAGACGATATGCATTCAAGAAATTTACTCACATTATAATTACAATAGTCACGTCTAAAATCATACCAAGTAGAGTATTCGGTCTTACGTTTAGTTTTAATTATGATTGTTTGTGCCGTCTCGTGATCTGATAAACAAAGTTTGTGTACTTCTGATTCCACATCTCGGATATTACTTGCGATTTGATCCAAACAGGCATTCTGTCTCGTTGGCACTCTAATATGAGGAACTAAATTGTGGTTGTTCAAAATGCCTATGAGGTCTTTGGAAGATGTGCCTTGCCTCCCCACATCAATATTCCAGTCACCGCAGATCACAATTTTCTTGCTCCTATATTTGTTGGTTAAATAATGAAGAAGTTTATCCAATTTTCTTAAGAAAACGCCTACATGGGACAAAGTTTGCTCTGGTATTCTGTAAACATTCACAACAACAATACCTAATTCTACAATTTCCGTTCCGCACGACTCAAAACAACAATCCACTGCCAAGTCAGAAGCCATCTTCAAAGATTTTGTCTCCCAATTGCTTTTTACCAAAATACAGGCGCCACCCCTAGATTTATTACGGCAATATGAACCCGCAACTTTGTAGTTTAAAATATGGATATTCTGCTCACAACCTTTCCTAACAAAGGTTTCGCTCAAACAAATGACGTCTATTTCCTTTCCACTGTTTCTAAAATCATCAAGGCATATTTCTATACTGGGTATCTTCTTACAAAGTCCCTGAATATTTTGATGAAGTATCCGAAAGGCATAGTATTTTTTTTCTTTACATGATCCGCTTTTTATGAGTTTAGTGTTATTGCTTTTTTGTGGCCAAAAAAAGTGCAATCGTGGCCGCGCAAGTCGTGGTTTCCCGTAGTTTTTATTTTATTTTTAGAGAAATACATCTTTTTCTTATTGTCACTATTCGTGCAACTATCCGAATTAAATACGTCAACGATGTAAAAACTTCTATATGCAATATAATTTATTTCATTATTCACCGCAAATGTTAAGTGACTCAAAAAATATTTCGATCTCAAAAAAGAATTCTCAAATTTTAAGAATGTACAGTAGTCATAATTGTCAACAATTAATTTCATTTCATTATTTAGCTTATGAGTGTTTAAGTCAACATTATTACGCACATTTAAAAGTAAAATTTTACATTCCCTAAATCTAAACAGAGTGTTACATAAGTTTGCATATAGACGAAACGGATCTCTGTCATTGGAACCGACAGATAAAATAATTACATCGTCTTTATTGATAGCATCATACATAGAATCTAAGCTAGACAAAATTTCGGTGCTTGAAGCCCAAGGCTTTACGAATCCCGAGACTTCATATACGTCGTTCCATTTGCCAGATCTTGTTTCACGTAACTTTAATGCTAATCCTCGAACCTGTTGATCCCCAAAAATGTAAATGGTTTTCTTGGTTTGTCTTTCATTGTTCTTTACGGTCGAAACCTTCTCCCGTGGTTCATCACATTTGTTAGTTAATACGATTTTGTTTGTAAAATCCATTGTGGAGTGGATCTTTTGAACCTGGTGTTTTTCGTGTAAACCTGAAGCATTACGTTGACTGTCATTGCGTTTGTTTCGATTTTTGTTTACATTTGGTGAAGAGTTACACACAGTTTGTAAAAAATTAATTTTTTTGTCCCTAAACTCCAATTGTTTCTTCAATTTAATATTTTCTGATAGTAGATTTTCTATTTCGTTTTCTGATGACTGCAATTGTTCTCGCAACTCCAATATGGTATGTTTTAAATCTGCTATGTTTTCAGATCTCATCGAAGGCAAATCAGGGCAACTTTGATTTAGGGTATTGCCATCTTGAGACGATGCCTCTTCGTCGTCGTCAGAATTTGTATCAGATAACGAATCAAAAGAATTAAATGTTTGTACGTTTACTGCATATTTTTTTCGAATTGTGACATTGCGGTTAAGTTCTGCGATAGGAGTCGAGGAAATCGCATTTATACGGTTTTCGTATCTATTTTGAATGCAATTTTTACATTTCCATTGCTTTCTACTTTCTTCTTTCATAATAAAAAACAACTTTTCCAGACCTACACAGTCAATGTCGAAGCTCACCTTACATGATGAGCATGTCAAATATTGTTTTAAAGGTAGAATATTATTACATTTACCACATTTACCCGACATATTTTATAAATTATTTTTATTTATTTATTTATTAAATTATTTATTTAAGTCCAGTGAATTTGAAAACGAACATAAAACAATAAATAAATTGTCTATTGAAAATTGAAAAAGATTAAATGAGGACGAGGATACGAACTATGATACTGTAGATTAATAGGCAAGCTCTCGGCGTGCGCACCAACGTTGCATGTCCGATAGTAGTGAAATTGCCGGTCAGTTTATATTGCGACATAAAAAGTAACAATTATGTGGGTAACTCTGTCTGCCTTCAATAATCATCCAATTAATCTACACTTTTTGACTTTAATTTGTCAATATTACTGTATTAGGCAATATTATATCACTTAAACCAAACTATAACTCATAATTATTAATAGTTGTATGTATTTGTTCCACATAAGAAGTAAAAATAATGTATTTTATTCACTTTTACAAATCGTTAGTTATGGTCGTATTGACAGAAACTTTTCGGTCTTATTCACATTTATTTCCCGAAATTTCACTTGCACTATTTGCACAATGACTCACAATATGTCCCCTAATATACTGAGATAAAATATACATTCAAATTAGCACTTTACATATTTTTAGACAATTAAAACGCAACACCAATACATGCACGTGCAACATCGTACATCTAAAAAAGTTTATAAAACAAAATCCTCTGCCACGTCTATCTGTCTACAGTGCCGTAAATAGGGCAGTGCCACCGGTGCCCAGGCACAGGGCGTAGACCCTGGGGGGCGCAAGAATGGACAGACCAGGCAGGACTATTATTTTTTCGGTTTGCTCCTGATAAGTTCCCACTGCGTGCGCCCCTATAGTGCTCGATTCCAACACATACGTACCTACATGCCAGTATCATCAAAAACGTCTATTAAATTAGACAAAACATCGAGCTAATTTTTTTGGCAGACACAGTAGGTGGTATAATAGGCGAAGTGTCCACTTAACATCAGATGGCTCGTCTGCTTGTTTGCCCATAGTTCTTTAAAAAAATAGATTTTTCTTCCAAAATATTAGATAATTGGTCCACCAACACCAAGTTCCTTTGTGCTTTATTTTATCACCCTGAATAAAATAAAGTAGGCCTATACATTGCTCCAGGTTACCTATAATATCTATAAAAAAAAAAACAAGGGCGCAGTTATAGAAGCTCGCACAGGGCGCAAAAAAGGCTATTTACGGCACTGTCTGTCTATTCGCGATAAACTCAAAAACTACTGCACCGTTTTTCATGCTGTTTTCACCAATGGATAGAGTGGTTCTCGAGGAAGGTTTTAGTATATAATTTACAAAGTTTTCTGCTTCATTAACCCTTTAACCGCTTGGTTTTGTAGTTGTGCCTCTAGCGCCTGATTCGTATTTTTTTTTTAAGAAAATCCTACTCGAATGATTTAAAAATAAACATTATACAAATAAAGAAATTTTCATATATTTCCGGCTCTAGCGAAGTAGCTACGAAAATAATTGTCAGATAAATGGCAATAACTGGCAGCTAAAGGGTTAATGATGTTCGAATGCAGAATAGGTATTAGTCGTTTTCATATAGAAAGTCTATTCGTATATCTATTAGATAACTAGCGTCCCGCTCCCGGCTTGGCCCGGAGTGCATTTTTTTACGGAAAAAACCTAACCTGATTATCCCTCTATCCACGAGTGAAGACAGAATTAAAATCGGTCTAGCCGTTCTCGAGTTTTGCGCTTAGCAACACATATTTGTTTTACGGAATTGAAATACTGCACAATTTATTTTCTAAATAACAACAGTCTTTACCCCGCGGTTTCACACGTTTTTTCTTATTTAAATTGACAGAGGCACCCACATTTTCGGTTCTACTCGGTAGTGTTCGGTTCTCGTCGGGGGTTGTCGCTTTCACAATAGTTACTCATTTTCCAAAAAAAAAAACTATACAAAGTGAAACTTTTATATATGTATATGTAGTTAAATTAATATTCATATTTCATAAAATTGTAAAAATACCGAATAATAAAAGCAAAGCATAATTTAAAAAATAATAAAACTTAAAATTTCAACAAAATGAGGAAGGGGGTAGACGAAAAACAAAACAAAAGAAAAATCATCAAAACTGATGCCTTTATTGTTTACTTGTCTGCTCATAAAATATCTAAAAATAACATCACAATATTAGCCACAGTAAAGAAATGGAGATAAACCGCTTAAAAGATACGTTAAAAAAAATCAACATTACATAAAAAACCGAACACGACAAACAAGGTTCATTTGCATTAAATTAAGTCGTAACGTAAACATGAAGGGTGAGGAACTCAATATGAGATAGCTTCTTTAAATAGATATAATAGTGGCCAGACATTTGGGCAGCCCGTCTGGCAGCTGTAGCCACCTTTACAGTGCTGTTACTCCACTGTTAGCCACTGTTACCCCTTACAGTGCTGTTACTGCACTTTTAACCACTGTTACCCCTTACAGTGCTGTTACTACACTGTTAACCCTTATGGTGCTGTTACTCTACTGTTAACCCTTATGGTGCTGTTACTCTACTGTTAACCCTTGTTACCCCTTACAGTGCTGTCACTCCACTGTTATAAATTCCTTATGAGGTGTTCGTGCACTTCTGACATAAGATTTTCTCCTTTATGTTAAGGTCAAGAGATAGGCTATCGGTCCACTTGATGGTAGGTGGCTCGTCTTCTGTAAAAGTGGTTATTGTTGCCAGACGAGCTGATCAATTTATTTTTGCCACTACCAACGCCAATTTTCCTCATTTATTCAAAAGTAGAGCAAAAAAGAAGAAACTTAAAAGTTACACTATTTAAGCTTAAATCGGAGAACCAAAATTTTTATCAATAAGATTTTTTTTTTTATTTTATCAAATCACAGTAAGTCTAAAAGGTTGACAGCACAAAAGTAAACGTAAACATTTTATATTTAGAATTGATGACTAAACAAAAATAATAAATAATTATATTATAAAAAAATAATTAAAAAATGCACGACATTTTATTTCAAATATTAGACGTAAAGTAACGCAATTATATATAGTTTCACAGAGGAGATTTCTAGTTTATATTTCTCACACAACTTAAAGTATTTAAATATTTTTCGTCTGTATAGATAACGTTGAAATGCATTCGTTTAAACTGATATTATACTAAAAAATAAATTGTTTGTAAATCGTAAGGGAGGCCGCACACTGGTTACTATCGCTGCGACCATTCTCCACCCCTCCGGCCGTTTTTGTAGCTGCGATTCGCAACCAGTTGCGAATTAAGAATTTTTATTCTGAATTTTATTCTTAATTTATTCTTAACGGGCGGAGGGTTCTGCATACACACTGTCCTTCTCGTACACGATATCTTTTTTTAAATTAGAGATTGGTTTGCTCTTAGCTTGCATCCAGCCGTGTAGCGGAAATGAGGCCTATGATGGAGCGAGCTCACCCAGAAGATGCCTATTCACTCGAATTTTGAAAAGATTTGGGTTATATGAGCTCGGAAACACAGACCAAACCTTGGCAGTGAGCATTATAAAGGATGTTTTAAAGCTCTAGGTCCGAAGTCTGAATGTCCTGTTGTTGAATGACAGAACTGTTGCACAAGCGACAATTCTGTCGCTCGAGCGATCATTGCTCTTTGCTAAAGCGACAATATGGAAGACTAATCGCGTTTCCCACGCGATAGTAGCCAATGTGCGACAACCCTAAAGCCTAGTAGTAACATAAAAAAGGTCTTTGTATAACTAAAAATAGAACTAAATCAATTCTCAAAAAAGTTATAACCGGTTTTAACTTATAGGGTGACAATATTTTAACGTCATTTCGGGACATTTTCTAATCCTCAATATTTTATTACTTATGTTTCTCTAGTACGCATATGATAATATTTAAGAAATATTGTGCGAATAATATGGTATTATAATAAATATGGTATCTAAATAGATAAATATCAAGTATATTTTTACCTGTACATAACACATTATTTCTCAAATAAAATTTACATTGTGACGCCATCTAGGTACGCGATTTCGAACTAAATTTCGTGTATAATTAATGTCAGCCATCCTATCGTTCAATCGGCATGACAAGTATGGTTGTCAATTTGGTCATACACCGTCCATTTGACTTGATCAAGTTAATCGTATTTATTGACACAGAGAATGAACTGAGCGTTCCTTTCCACTTGTAAAGTAAATATATTGGTAAAAATAACTCAATCAGAGAACAACAGTTTTGATAACATATTAAATTAATTTAATATTGAGGAAAGAGTACACAATTTTCAAGAACACAGTCATTTTTAATACCAGTTCTAGACATCACAATAACGGTTTTTTTTTTTAAATTTTTTTTAAACAAATGAAACTGCATCCAACGATAATGTAGAAAGTATACAATAATTATTTCCAAAATGGCCGATTTTATTGTAAGTATGTAATACAAAACAGATTTCTCTAAAATTCCATTAAAATTCTACAAATTCATTATTTTTTTTATTGTCCAAAGGAAAAAAGTTGTACACCCAACATCGCTACTTACAATGCCGCAGCCGCAAATGAGACATATAATATTATATATACATACATACATATATAAATAAATACATTAAGGAGAACTTAATATATTCATTTTATTATCTACATACAAATAATAATAATAAAAAATATATATATTAGACTTCTACCGCGAACTAGAGATTCGAAAAGACGGATCGTATATTCGGATAGAATCTAAAACACCACTTCATAATTATATTATACGGTTTTATATCATTATATATATAAAAAAATCCTTTATAATTAATTCTTCTTTATGACGTGTATATATTTGATTTAAACAAATAGAATTACGTAATAATTGATTAATAAAAAAATAAGTCAGACGGAAAAAAAAATTTAAGCGATGCGTGGCTAGTTATAGTTTCTTTTTTTTGGATTTTTTTTTTAATTTCTTTGAATAGAATATCCTACTTAATGTATAAATTACGATAGTAATAACAGAGCCCTAGTTTTAAGACTATTATAACAAGCGTCGATAAATTAGATTCGTTAATTAAACAAAAATGCTTAATCAAAAGCCCAAAGCAAATACTGTTCCATTCGAACTCCAACAAGTAAACATTTGTGAAGTTCGACAAATGTTTGGGCAAACGTCTCGTACAAATGTTGAATATTGACGAAACTTCGTGTTCACTATTGACTATCACAAAATACGTATCTAACCATTGTCTCCAAGTTGTCACTATTCAAACACAGATGTCGCTTTTTACTATATCCTATTTGTTAGTTGAAATAATTACTAAAATGGACGTACATATTATAATTATTAGCCATCGAAATACTACAATGGAATTTGCGTTACAAATACCAAAGCGGCACATAAAAAGAACGCCTTTGACAGAATCATGGCGGTCTCTTGCCTTCACGCGTCATTGGTAAATGGTAGTAACGATCAACTTCTACTATTTCATTTTAAACTCTAATGGTTTGACGTAAAGTCACATTTTCTTTAAATTACGTACTTATTATTTATTATGTTTGTTTTGTTTTAAATGACAGTTCATGCTCTACGCATATGTCACTTTTAAAATTCGTAGTGTTTTGTATGGCACGCGGGTTCCATGTTGTAGTAGTTTGATGTTATTAGCGCCTCTTTCACCAACTACAATACAAGTAAAGTGTTGATTAGTTACTTTTAGAAATCATTTTCTGTTTTATTGAATTACGCACTCGGTTTACTGCATCATTCGATGGGCGATTTTTTTTTTATTATTTTCTATTTAATGTTTGGGACGTTTAACGTACAAACAGAGATATATAAGCTCCATTATCCCCGGTTACCGGTGACTTTTTTTAGACAGTTTGGCCTACTTGACGTTTGTGAAAGAGGCGTTTACTCAAATAAAAATATTTATTCCTTTATGCATGACTCAAATAAGTTCAGATAAACTAATTTTGTCATGAAAAAATTTAGTGAAAAAAGCATTACTTGAAAGAAAGGAAAAAAAACCTACTCAGAATCACCATTGAAGGCGAATATTTCATCTTCAACAACTACAAGTAAAGTGTTGATTAGTAACTTGTCAAGTAACGCTAATTGGCGAGTAAATATTACGAGTATCTTGGTGTCAATTTCATAGAAATTACCCTCGAGTAATGCTACTCGAAGATGGTGAAACTCGTACCTACGCTTTCTTACAGGTGACTTTAAATGGCGGTTAGCCTACTTGACACTTTACTCCGAGATGGTGAAAGAGGTCCCGATGCTGCTATGAACTATTTCATTCTCTGAATTTATATATAAGTAGGTACTCGTACATTGCAACTTTATATTACTTTTGAATACATTTCCAAAACGGTAGAACTAATTTTGATACTATCTTAGTATATAAATGAGATCCTAAATACTGTTTTTGTTTCAAACATGACAAATGTAATAATAGGTACCGTCTAAATTTAAAGGAGAATCAAATATATGAAAATCGTATGGAAATTTCGAATCTACCCTCCGCTAATCCCATTCAAAAACACTTTCATAAATTGATTAATTTTTAAGGAGATAATCAAATATATGGAAATCGTTTGAAAATTTCCAAACTACCCTCCGCTACTCCCATTCAACACCTTCATAAATTGATTAATTTTAAAGGAGATAATCAAATATATGGAAATCGTTTGAAAATTTCGAATCTACCCTCCGCTACTCCCATTCAACAACACTTTCGTAAATTGATTAATTTTAAAGGAGATAATCAAATATATGGAAATCGTTTGAAAATTTCGAATTTACCCTCGGCAACTCCCATACAATAACACTTTTACAAAATGATTACTTTTAAAGTAGAGAATTGAATATGGAACCTGTTTGGACTCTTTGAATTAATTAAATATTTGTGGAACTCGTTTGTATATTTCGAAACTACCCTCCTACTACTCCCCAACTTGGAGGCAATGGCAACGCGTCGCAACATAAATTAGACTAAAAATATCACACTGAATGGGACTTAGACCGGCTTGTAATTGCCGACAGGTTTGTAGAAGACTTGTCCGGTGACCAGTCTGCGGGCGATCTCCTTGAGCAGGAGACGCTTCTCCTTCTTGATCTTGGCGAGGAATCCTCTGTTCTCGTTGGCGCGTCGCGACAAATAAGGCAACACCTCCACCACGGGGCCATAGGGAACGTACTTGTACGCGGAGTAGCCAGATTGACCTGAAAAATTTCGAACACTTTAAGAAATCATCTACTTCCATACTAAAATTTCAGTACTGTCTATCTATCTGCTACATTTTCACGCCTTAACTACTCAACGTATCGTCTTGAAATTTTGCATGTGCGTTGTCAGGGATACAAGAAAATACATTGGGTATCTTTCATCCAGAAACACCTGCTAATGTTTTTTTTTGTTGGCTACTTTTTTTTCTGGATGTCAACGTGTAGGTATGCAAAATTTCATGATGATCGGTTGAGTGCTTAAGGCGTGAAAAGGTAGGCAACACAGACAAGCAGACAGAAAAATTTACTTTCACGTTTATAATATTGTTAAAGTAAGTTTGGATGGTCCGGACATTCATGGGACACTTTAATAGAGTATTTAGGCCTATCGTCCACTAGACAGTCTGGCTGTGGCAGCCAATTGAACATAATTTATGACGGTGTATGGGAGCCCGCGCACCTAGCAGCCACAAACACGCGGCTGCGGCAGCCAATGGTCGCTTTTATAATTTGCCGTAGCACGGCACGGCACGTTTTTACCGTCACGGTAAAATAGGAAAGCAAAATGTATGCAGACGCTTCTAATTTATCGTTCACGGCAACGGCATGCCGTGAACGGCAACGCGTGCCTTCGCCGTAGCACACTGCGCTTCCCATCAAATCGTCGCGGCAGTGTTGCGAGTGTGGTGTGTACGTACAAGGAATTTGTAGTTGTGTGCGTGCGTAGTCGGGCAGCGCGGGCGCGGGGCGGCGCCAGTTTCGCAAAGCGTATAATGATTTTACGGCGAATTATAAAACCGAACTACGGCACGGCATGCCGTCGACGGCCACAAAAATACCTGAGACATCCACGGTATTACCGCGTGCCGTGCCGTGTCACGGCAAATTTTAAAAGCGACCAATAGAACGCGCCTGATTACACGGCAGCCCGTTGGCTGCGCGTAGCCAGAGCGAGTAGTTAAGCGAATAGACAAATGTATGTTGTTGCCGTCAGTCTCCGCTCACTTGTCGTAGCAACCAGACGTATGTTCCAAAACTTTTTCATATCGCTTGACGTTTAGGTGACACTTGACCGCTATGACTGGTTGCGCAAATATTTCCGCTGACGCAGTCTGGCTGCCTAGTGGGCGATAGGCCTTATGGGCAGATAAAGTAGAAGACTTACCCAAGGGGAAGGTGACGTGGTCGCACATGCCGAAGAGCTGTCCGAAGCAGACCACCTTGTCCTCGGGCTGGATGTTGTGCTCCTTCATCAGCTGGATCGCGTATCGCACCGTGTCCTCGTTGTGCGACGCGACCATTATGCCCAGGCCGGTGCGTTCAGACTGAAAACAAACATATTTTATAATGTTAAAGCTGGTTTTAATCACGCGGACCTTCAATACGGATTACGCCGCACGGACCAATATTTATTAAAGCTAGGGAGCGTTTTAGAGTAATGCGGACAGGTCCGTACGGACGACCATCCGCGCGCCTCTGCCTGTAGTGAGCGTTTTAGTATCGCGCGGAGCGCACGCGTCGGCGCAGTACAATCATGGCGAGTCGATATTGCGATGTTGACACGAGTCGAGTGTACTCCGGGGCGGTCAGGACGATACTAAAACGACATACGGACGGTCCGCGCGGATGACGTACGCGCGAACCGCTCCGTACTGACGGTCCGCGTGACACTAAAACCAGCCTAAGGTCGACAGACTATCTGACGGTCCACTTGATGGTAGGTGGCTACCGTCGCATATAAGACAGGCAACAGGCTGCCGGGCTGCCTAAATGACTGCGAAACGCAGTGTGCCCTGCCATTACTTTCCAAATCTAGACCAGAGCCAAATTTGAAAAGTTCATTTCCAGTTGACCCCGCCGGGAATCGAACCCGTGGCCCCCCTGAGATGTTAGGCAAGCACTTTTACAACTCGTCCAACGAGTATTCAAACACTTTTGTACTTAAATATGACATTTTATTAACAAAACGTCCATTAATTATGTTAAGGGCCTCTTTCACAAACTACAAGTAATGTGTTGATTTAATTAACTTTTAAAAATAATTTTCTGTTTTATTGAATTATGCACTCGGTTTACTGCATCATTCGATAGCCGATTCTTTTATTATTATTTTCTATTTAATGTTTGGGACGTTTACCGTACAAACAAAGGTACATATATATTAGCTCCATTATCCCCGGTTACCCGTGACTTTAAATGACAGTTTGGCCTACTTGACGTTCGTGAAAGAGGCGCTAAGACTATTTAATTTTGATTTAAGGTGTTGTCGGGCCTCGTGTTTAATTTTCCAGGCAGTTAGTTATTATAGTTAGGCTGTTTAATTACCGTGAAGTCTGCGTGGATTTTAGGAGCTCTTTATAATAGAATCAATAAAATATTCGTAAAAAAAAAATTTTTTTGGAAAAGTATAAGAAAAATATTACCTTGACTCTACTGAGGATCTCCTTGAGACACCTGTGGAAGGAGTTGGTGGTGGCTTCCACACTCTCGCACGTCGGGTCTTCGTAGCCCATCGCTGCGGCGCGGGCGCGCTCCTAAACATTATCCACTCATCTTTACAAACTTTAAAACCTATCGAAATATGGGTCATGCGAACTCCCTAAGGCATGAAATTGACCCTTACAGCGATGCGTCGTCGAAAATTAAGAGAGTCATCCTCGTCCGTGATTCCGACACCTGACATTTTATCTTAATTTGTAATTTTTATTTGTGTGTTTGTTTTTGACTTTATTGGATTATTATTTATTTTATCGATTATTAATTGATTGATTATTATTTATTTGATGGACGTGACATGTAATGTAACACTATACAATATATATTTCAATTATTTATTCCCATTTAAGATTACATTAGATTAGATTTAGGTAGTACATGGGATGTTGCTTGGAGCTTGTATTGGTGCATGCTGAGCTTCCTATAATTGCGGCG
Source organism: Synanthedon formicaeformis (assembly GCA_945859745.1). NCBI lineage: Eukaryota > Metazoa > Arthropoda > Insecta > Lepidoptera > Sesiidae > Synanthedon > Synanthedon formicaeformis. The sequence goes on from OX243972.1 coordinate 7,964,168, forward strand.
GCATCCGCCTTGTGCTAATTATTTTGAACAGTGTGTTACAGTTGGATGTCTGCCTCGTTGGGGGCCTTGTATAATAAATAAATAAATAAATTACTAATTAATTATCGGCAGAATAGCTTTCCTTGGCGGGCTAGTAGAAACCTCAACATGTTGTTCAGCGAGTTGGGTGCTGATGCTAATATTGATATATTTAATTGTAAATCGACGGAAATTAAGCGTAAATTGACAGCTATACTATTTAACTGAGTGTTTTTCTTTTCTTTGGATTTTGTTTTCTTTTTCTCATTATTTTATTTTATTTAAGTTAAGTTTATGTTATATTAATTGTTATAGTTATGCATATTATGTTGTCATTCGTCACAATTTCTATTTTGTAATTTATCTGTGTATACTTTAAAATTGCCTATACCTTTTGAAAAATAAATAAATAAATAAATATTGCACATCTGATCATTACAAATTAGTAAGTTTTTGACAACCGTGCAATTTGATGCATTCGAAAAAAAGGATCAGAAAACTTTATTCTCAAGGCCATCAGTTAATTGCCAAATGACAGCGACATAAAATATGGTGAGGAGTAAACGAGAAAAATGGGTAAGAGAGGTAACCAAACCAAATGTGTAAAAGGTGAAGGCCTATCCGCCCACTAGGCAGCCTGGCTGCGGCGGCCAATTGATCATATTATATCAATGTATGTGGCTGCCGTCAGTCTCCGCTCACTTGTCGTAGCAACCAGATGTTTTCCAAAACTTTTTCATGTTGCTTGACGTTTGGGTGACAACTGGCAGTCGATTGGGCTGCTATAACTGGCTGAGCAAATATTTCGGCTGTCGCAGCGAGGCTGCGCAGCCAGGCTGCCGCCTAGTGGGCGGTAAGCCTAAATAATCCGCTTGGAACTGCGAGAACACTGAGCAGTTTGACTTGTACACTTGGGTCGCGGAGATACGTAGACAGGTGACAGGCGGAAGGCGACGGTCGCCTAGTCACAAGGTCGCGGTCGCTAAGATCCGAAGTGCACCTTTATATAGGAGGACTATATTTAGAAGATAGTAGGTGTTAGATAAATAGTATTGTTATATTGGTACCTGTTCAATGTACGCTCCGCGCACCAGTTTGGCACCCCAGTAGAAGTTTTGGCGACTGGCCTGTTCCACGTCCGTTAAGATCTCATTGTACGTGTTCTTCAGGTAAGTCTGGTATGTGTTGAACACTAGGAACTTCTCCTGAAAAGCGTAAAACATTGATACTTTGTAACGATTCTTTAAGTAGCGTTTGTTTATTATATAAACAAATTAATTTTACTCATTTATTTATTTGGAGACTTCGTAATTGACTCACCTTATTGTATCTACGCATCATTTCCAAACAGATCCTAGAGATAGCCGGTTGGAAATACGTTTGTTCCGCGTCTATCATTATGCGGACGTCCGCTTCGTTGGCCGTTTGAATAATGTGGTTCAACCTCCGCAACATGTTGCGGAACATCTCCTCCTCCTTTACGGATATCTGGGAGATGAGGCGACGCATCTGACCCGACTTAGGGTCGGGCACGCGGAACGAGTCCGACAGACCCATGTCCTTGTCCAAAATACCCGACCACGGGAACAGATGGACAATGCTGGAAACACCAAAATATACCTCAATAGGCTACGCTTTCTCACAGACCTCTTGTAAATCTAGGACTACAGTGAAACCATGGAGAATAGCGTAAAAAGAGCCTGGCCAAGATTATTTTAGTAAATATAGCGAAATTGCCCATGAAACAAACCACTGACGCAGATAGCAATATTGATAGAACGAACGAAAACATGTGAAAAATCTTTTAAATTTGTATGGATTTAAATCTTCCTTATAATTGAGCGCTATATAAGGTCGTGGCCCAACAGTGTATGGGAAGCAAATCAGTGCATACTACGAGTAAATGTGAACAAATTGCTATGACGAGTCTAGCAGTGTTTACGGAAACGCTTACAACTGCAAACAGATGTCGCCACTGACCGATCCCACGGGAATATGTGCACCACGCTGAAATACTCGCACACTTCAACGGTTTGCAGTATTTTCTTCAAACAGGTATTTAAGGTGCTTACATAGTAAAATTAAATTATAAAATAATTTTTATCAACACACTTGTTATCAAAAAAATATTCTATGCGCCAGTGCTAGTCATATCGCGAGTCGGGGGAAGCGAACTATCGACAAAATACAGTCAAAATAAACACACACTAAGGTATTTTCATAAATGACTAATTCGTCACTGTACTAGTTTCTTTTTTATGTTAAGGTCGACAGACAGGCTGATGACGGTCCACTTGATGGTAGGTGGCTAACCGTCGCCTATAGCACAAGCATCGCCATAGAAGGTATGAAATGAAAGAGTAGAAAGAGTAGACTGACCAATCCTTGTCGGTGGTGATCTGCTTCATGAACTCCTGCACCTCGGGCTTAGCGCTGTGGTCGCCGAAGTACCGCTGCAGGTCCTCGATGGTCTTGTGGTGAGTCAACACGTTGCCTTTGCCGCCCACTATCTGATTCATGTACTCGCGCGCGCGCATTATCACTTCAGACAGCTGCAGCTGGAAAACAGAACCGCATTTCTGTCAATAAACGGTCCACCTTGTGGTAGGTCTCCTATAAATACCGAGCCAGGTAAGAGACCATGGTATAAGACCCAGGTAAGAGACTCTGGTAAGAGACTCTGGTAAGGGACCCTGGTAAGAGACCCAGGTAAGAGAACCCTGGTAAGAGACTCTGGTAAAGAGACTCTGGTAAGAGACTCTGGTAAGGGGCCGTGGTAAGAGACCCAGGTAAGAGACCCAGGTAAGAGACCCTGGTAAGAGACCCAGATAAGATACCCAGGTAAGAGACCCAGGTAAGAGACCCTGGTAAGAGACCCAGGTAAGAGACCCAGGTAAGAGACCCTGGTAAGAGACCCAGGTAAAAGACCCCAGGTAAGACCCCGAGGTAAGACCCCGATAAGAGGATATCCTACCGACTCTGGTATCAGGACTGATAAGACGGGACAATCTGACACTTGTTTCCTTGATGCGATTCATAGGAGAACGCGGACGTTTTGTTTTTGTCTATTAGTTCTAAATATTGTAATAGTACGAGGAATGGTGTCAATTGGACTTAATAATTTAAGTAATATGAATAAAATTAATCCAGACCCGTAAATTTTTACAGACTTCAATTTTTTTCTTGAAATTGTAACAAGCAATTTAATTAAGTTTATCCTCAAAAGCTTTCGAATTTTATATTATTTAAATAATGCAACATATCACCATTTTTGATGCCTTCTTTTCTAGTCAAATTTGAACGTGATATAAATAAAGTGAACACTTACAAGTAATTGCGGTCTTCCGAGCGCTGTCAACTTGATAGCCATCAATCCGGTGCTTTTTGTTATACCTAGAAATGTTTTATCACATTATTACTGTTTAGTTGTTTTAAAGCAGAAATTAAGTATATTTTACCTGTGTTACATTATGTTACAATTATATGTACATATGTTATTATTAATCGATTACTATCGGCACCTATTGTTTTGGAATCAATTTTGTTTTGGACACAATAAGTACAAGGCTACTAAAACTTGCATTGCTACTGTAACAATTATATTTACCTGTAGCAAATGTAATAATTGTTATAAAGTTACGTCATTACAAAGGCTAAATTTCGGCCATAGATCATAATAATGCGAAGAGGGATGCATGTACAATAAATTCTTTGTTGGCCTCAGTAGATGTTGTAGGTGGAGGTTTCTTACAATGGTTTAAATCGTAAGATGCGCCCTTGCCATACTTCAGGCGGCCGAAAATGTGTCATCGTTGGGAAGAGTGATCACTCTTCCCACCTTAGTCGCTTGTAGAAAGAAAACGCTTTAGTCTCGCTTACGCATACAGACATTATTACGTTGACAGTTTTCAGAAGCACAGGACGCATCTTACGATTTAAATCTTTGGTTTCTTAACAATTAATGGTCTCTAGACTCTAATTGTTCCTTTTAGTTTATTTGTGTACTGACGAATTCTATAAAAAGTTGCTTCTTCTCTTTTCCTTTATATGTTGCTTGATTTTTAATATAAAATTCATATAATTTACTCATTAATGTACATAAAAAGTACGGCCATATTGAGTCGATAATGAGGCTATTTACAACTACGCATAGTTCCATGAACTTTAGATTATTATGACTGTCAAAAAATTTCTAATATATTGTTATAGTGAAATATACCAAATTATGACATTTTGCTAAAATTACAAAAAATATATTATATATTAGTATTGTTTTTTTCAAAATTCAATACATTTTGCCGCAGCTTATACCAGCGATATCGACAGCGCCTTTTTTTCTCAGGTGTTAACCTTTGAATATTTAGTATGGCTATAATAAAAATATTTTTGTCCAGTGTTGAATTTTTATTTTCAGATGATCCTTCTTCGAGGACGGTCCTTTTTTTTCTGTATGAAAAGTACCCTATGTCCGTTTCTGTACACGAGATGTGTATGCAAAATTTCACGGTACCTAGATATTGCTTCATTTTCTTAAAAAAAAAAAAAACTAATAAAGCTAAAAACCTTTTGACAGGAACTACATAATATTTGACTCAGTTACCTACTACACTCAACTTTTGTTAATATGTTTACTGCTGATTTCAAATTTTTATTTCTAAAATACTTTGGCATCAAAACAAATGTTTGACTATATCTACATTTAGGTACTCTACAAGTAACTACATAAAAACTTAGTGAATTTTTACGATACTATTTGCCATTTCACCCGATGAATGTTCTTTCTCATTTACAGCTGACTCGAATTCTAAAGGATATTGACAAAACGTTTAATTAAAATTTTGCCATGTAGCCTCAGTAAATTAAATAATAATTTATATTTAAATACTATTAATAACTTAAGTGTGACTTAATAACTTAAGGTAAGTAAAACGTTAAAGGTATACGTTAATTAAAACGGTTCATTGGACCTGTTATTGGACAGTGTTGAAATGCAGGGTTTTTACAAGTATAGTGAATATAGGCTCTATGAAATTAGTCGGCCAGTCTGTCAGTTCATGGAATACTTTTACCATAAAAAAATGTAACGTAACTGCCCATAGACATAAATCCAGGGCATGCAGTGGCGAAGATTTTGAGTGAAAATTATACCTATTATTATGCAGAACTCTTATAAAAAAAAATGTTCGAGGTAGGCTTTCGCGATATACTTTACCAAATTTTAAGACGATATAACACATCAAAAATAATAGTCAGTAATAGTTTGGTAATAGTCCAAAGTCAGTATCTAAACGCAGATCGAGCCATCTACTTGCCAAATTTGGAATTAAAATGTGTAACATGTCTTTTCTCTAGTATTTATTTATTAAATTATCTCGAACGCATTACTGGAACCAAAACAAACATCTTGCGTTTTAAATCGACTATTTTCCCATTTTAAAATTTCCAAATTTATCGCGTTTTCCTGTGTCCGTGACCGTGACACAGGTATTTTTCAATACCTACCACGGGCACCAGGCTCTCATACAGTTACGACCATTGCTTGTGTATATAACAATTAGGCTCCAAAGGACCTAATGGACGAAATCACGATTAGTCCATCGCGTCAAATTAACTGGCGTGAAGCCAAAATTTGATCGTGAGTGGTAAAAACTGATGGCTTGATGTCAAAAACTTTATTTAAAATCGCGCCGTTGCCTCACGTCATTTTGTCGTCACGCCAAACGCTTGATCGTGTTTTTCGTCTATAAATCAAATGGAGCGACGCCAAACATTGTGGCCACACACGGTCAGTCCAATTTTCTGTCATATATGCGTTTGACCGGGTCGAGTGACGTTGACATGAGCTCTGATTCGGAAGCGCGGCAAGATGCCACGACGACGTGGTGTTTCTACCAAGGAGGATAGAATGTATTCTATCCTCCTTGGTTTCTACACTCACGATCAGTTGGCGCGATGAAGTAACGTGACGCAACGGCGAGATTTGAAATCCAGTGTTTGACATCAAGCCATTGGTTTTTACCATTCACGATCAAATTTTGGCTTCACGTCAGTTCATTTGACGCGATGGACTGATCGTGTACGAATTTCGTCCATAACATTGTCTGTATATATTCTGTGGTTTTGTGATTGTGTGGAGCTTATAAATGCAAATGCATTAGTTAAATCTTTTTTTGGGGGGGCGTTCAAGTATTATGTAACGCAATTTTGAAGATTTTTGAATCTTCGCCGCTGCTTTATTCCTGACGTTTACGCGTTCGACGCGTTCGATAGAGTAAAACTCGCACTAGGCCCTCTAGTATAGAAGAAGTTAGTAGAGGAACAGATATTATAGAAGATATAGATAGATATATTATCTCACCGTGTACTGCGTCGATACTCTTCAAGAACGCTTCCATATTTCTCTCGCATGCGGCTTCGTTCAGATAGAAATAGGTCCTGGCGCTGGTCACTTTGTATCTTCTGTCGGCGAACCTTTGCTCTACGTGATACTGCTTAAGCTGACCTTCTTCTTCCTTATCGCCGCACTGGGAGATCGAGGCGCTGTAATTTACAACATTAAAATGTAGGCCACACATGAATTTAATGTTTGTTTAATTTGAGACAAATAATATTTTTTTTTATGAATTGAAAGGTAGTTGAGAATTATTAAAAAATATACATATTATAATATGCCTTTGTCTTGAGCGGGGATCGAACTCGCGACTTCTGGCACAGCAGGTAGTGCTACTGCCGCTGAGCCAATCAAGTCATCAATAGAAGAGACTCTAGAGAATTTGAAATAATTTATAAGTGTCTCATGTCGTTCGTCATATAAAAATTACCATTTCAAACTCTTTTTTTGGCTAAAGGCAAAAAATGACAAAATAAGACAATTGGTATAAGAGCTGCTTTGCTAAATATATTTGCGGACAACTAAGGTGACGTAGTATTCAAATATTTTTAATGAGTTGATATTAGTCGAAAATAGCACCAAAAGTCACTACCAATATATTGAAACAATTTTTTCAAGTGAAACTCAATTTACGCGCGATGAGAGAAAAATTTCAAGGTCGAAACGATCACCTGACGCTTCTTGTACCGTTTCTGCATGACACCTACCAATGTTTTAGTCAAAAACAAAGATTTAATCTTTGGTCAACAAATAAATTGTTTCGGCAAATTTACTAATTCGCCATTCTAATGCGTTTCTATTGTCTGAAGAATCGAAATTGAACACAATCCTATTTACTTCTTAAATTTAGACCATGTGCAATTAAGACCAGCCTGAGTGTATCCCAAGAGTGACGTCCTGCGCTCTTAGGATAACGTGTTTTCCAATGGATTTGACTAGACTTTATTATTAGAACCATTTCTAATTTTTATTCACAATCTAAGCTTCGATGAGGTCCTGAGTCTTAGTTTCTACTTCAGACATTTGATACAACATATTGTAAAACAAAACCATTTTCAGAGACGTTTTGGGCATTACTGCAAATAGAATACAAAAATCCAAAACGATTTTGTACATTATCTCCGTGCGGGAAGACCTCAAATCGGTTGTCAAGCGGACACAGTCCATCGGCGATTGTAACAATGAATGAGTCATTGTGGCAGAAATTACTGTTACCTACCTACACTTTTTTGTACTGTACGACTATCGTCTCTTGGGCACGTGACGTTAGCAGTTAGTCACACCTGGTTACTCTCGCTTTCATCCGCCAGATGGCAGACGCACGAGTTGGCAACCGATTTATTAAACTATTCGAACTCTCTTGGAACCGGCGAGTCAATCTCGTATGACATGATGATGCACAATTCTCGTTAATTACATTTAAAATTAGAACTTAAATTGCCGGCCAACTCGCGACGATTTTTTTAATGTAAAGGTCAGGAGACAGGTGGACAGTCTACTCGAAGAAGGTGGGTCTTGATACTCGCAATATTATCCATTACTCATTTACCGAGATATTATATTAATTTACATTGACCTTCAGTATACACATACAGGCAATTTCTAGCTTGGTGGAGGTCAGGGGAAATTGGACAATCAAAAATATATTATTTTAATGCCTATATAGTGTAGGCACCTAGCTTTGTTATAAATTATAAGTTTTTGTTCAAATGTATGAAAATTGTGAAATTAGGCCATAACCAATTGTGTTTAGTATTATAAAAAATCGGTACAGTTAGTATTATAAAAAGTATGGAAGTGTGCTCACAGCGAAAGGATATAATCAACATCATAAAGTATAGATAATAGTAGGTACGAGGTGGGTAACTATACCTTTATGAATAGCGATGAAAGAAAAAAAAGAAGAATTAAACGAAAAGAATTTATTTTTTATTTTTCCAGCAGTTGACGTCCTGCGGCTGAGATGATGATGATGGTGATGATGATGATGGTGGTGATGATGATAATGATGATGGCCATCTACACCCTCCCCCCCCCCCTCTTTGACGATTCCCATTGGCCACCGTTACAGTAAAAATTCTATAAAAATTCCAGATTAATTGCCATTGACAACCAATACGAGTAAACCCCATTTGGGCCGATTGGATAACTCACCACTGCCACTGATTTACACTGGAACGAACTACAAATTTTCAGACCTAGGTGATGGACGGACGGTTATTTTTTTTTCCTATTTTGTCTGCACCACGTGTCGACATTGGGACTGAGTATTTAATAATTCATCTTTTCTTATAACAACTAAGTATATGTATGTAACTCATAATAGGGTCTTTAAACATTCTCATGAGAAATTCCGGCGATAACTAACCAAACTGACTGCAAACAGGGCATCACAAAAGCTGACAATAGGAATAAATAATAAACACGTTCTTTGCCACATGTGCTACATTGTGTTTGCGCGAATGTAAACTTTAATTGTGTAGCAGTAGAGATTGAAATACAACAGTTAGCAGTCAGTGTGGCTGCAGCTTACATTGTCTAGGAAGAGTCATCGAGTGACACGAACAGAATTGGGCCACCTTCATAATTTAGTGTTCGGTTTTTGGCACGTCATAGTGGCTCTAAACTTTCACTGAATTGGCATAGCGATTGCCTACTTTTTGCTGCGCGTGCTTTAATTTTTTTTTACTCTTTTTTTAGACTCTTTTTTTTTTAATTTAATATGTCCGACGAATATGTGTCAGACTTAAAAAAAAGTGTCTATGTTCTTATAAAGCAGATAAGTATAAACTGTACTGATACCGTTAAAACATACGCGTGACAGAAGTTAAACTTCTTTTGGGATCAAATAGTAAGCGGCAGATGTCATGCAAAAACTTTACAAGAAGCGTCACGTGATCGTTACGCTGAAGCGTGACACAGCCCAATATTCTACCTTGAAATTTAACTCATTAGGCAAGCACTATTCCCGCTATTCTCGGTAAAGCTCGGTTCTCGACGGGCGGCCGAACTCAATCACTGACCCACCGCATCGCAAAAGTGAATCTACTGTATGGCCGACCAGAAAAGTGCTTTATCAGTTTCGATAACAAATTCCATTCATTTCAAAATTCGCTAAGGTAGATTTGAAATAGGTATTGATTACTGATTGACATAACTGTCACTTTGAATTTTCAAAGGAAAACAGACCTTATCATTCTACAAAATACAAAGAATGTTCAATCTTAGGGTGATAAAGCACTTTATTTGTCGAGTTTACATTCGATGAGAGTAAAATTTCAATGTCGAATATTGTGTGACACTTCAGTGTAACGATCATGTGACGCTTCTTGTAACGTTTCTGCGTGACATATACCGCTTACTATAAATATTTAATAGCCAAAGACTTTTGACACGCGTACTTTTTACCCGTCCTTTTTTGTATTTTTTTTTTGTTTGACTGAAGAGTCATAACGTGATATTAATAAGCCTATTGAGCTATAATCTATCTCAAGAATTCAGCTATGAAAAGCAAACAAAATTATTCAAGTGCGATTTAAAAAAAAAAAAGTAAAAAAAAAACACTGCAAAAAAATGTGAGGTTCTTTGCTGATTCTTTCTTCATAAATCATCAACATTCTTAACTAGTTGTAAAATGGTTGTTAAATATGACCATTGTACGAGTAATTATAGGGTTGTACTTGTCAGACATCCCCTATTTCACCCAAAGACAGATATTGTCCTCTATTTACGTAGAAATCAAAATTAGGGAGTACAATATTTCATACTTTATTTTTGGAAGTAATAGAAGACACTATTATATAAAATAGATTAATTAAAAATTCATCTTCATATAAGTACTCTTAATTTATTTTAACAACTGAAAAGAATAGTGGCAACCCTAACTTTTTTTGTAGCTGTCATATGCACTGAGGTATTTTTTACTATTAATTTTATTATCTACATCAGCCAAAGTATCATCTTACATACATTAGCATGATTAATGACTGCCGTATAGGCGAAATTCAATGATTTAGCTAAATAAGCGTTTTACAGGTACAGGAGACCACCGTGAAATAACCGCAAATGAGTTGTTGTGTTTCGGTGAGTGAGTAAGGGATGCCAGAGCTCATTACCCCATCCCGCCCTTATCCTTAATCCTTCTATGTCCTCAGGGTGACAACGACAACTTCGTAAAATGACAACTTCCGAAAACGACACCTTCCGAAAATGACAATTTACTAAGAGGTGTCAATTTCAGCCCTCAGTTGTAAAATGTCAAAAAGATCAAAGTATGAAAATGACGACTTCGTACACTAAAAATATCGGCACATTTTATCAAGTTAGATGAATTTCTAAGTATAAAAATAACTACTAATTTTACCCCGGCGGACCGGGGAATTAATTTAAGGATTTGTCGATTTAAAAAGTTGTCGTTTTAGGACGTTGACACGCTAAAAAGGTGTCGTTTTAGGACGTTGACATGCTAAAAAGTTGTGGTTTTAGGACGTTTACATTCTAAAAAGTCGCCGTTTTAGGACGTTAATTCTAAAAAGTTGTCGTTTTAGGACGTGGACATGCTAAAAAGATGTCGTTTTAGGACGTTGACATTCTAAAAAGTTGTCGTTTTAGGACGTTGACATGCTAAAAAGTTGTCGTTTTAGGACGTTAATTCTAAAAAGTTGTCGTTTTAGGATGTTGACAAGCTAAAAAGTTGTCGTTTTAGGACGTTGACATTTTAAAAAGTTGTCGTTTTAGGACGTTGACATTTTAAAAAGTTGTCGTTTTAGGACGTTGACATTTTAAAAAGTTGTCGTTTTAGGACGTTGACATTTTAAAAAGTTGTCGTTTTAGGACGTTGACATGCTAAAAAGTTGTCGTTTTAGAACGTTGACATTCTAAAAAAGTTGTCGTTTTAGAACGTTGACATTTTAAAGTTGTCGTTTTAGGGCGTTGACATGATAAAAAGTTGTCGTTTTAGGACGTTGACATTTTAAAAAGTTGTCGTTTTAGAAAGTTATCATTTTAGGAAGTTGTCTTTGTCACCCTGAGGGCTTCTATGGCCAGCAGCGCACATGCAGCACTTATGGCGTCGCTTGTGTTATAGACGACGGTAGCCACCTACCATCAAGTGGACCGTCAGCCTGTCTGTCGAACCTTAACATAAGGAATAGTGCTTAAAATGTTTATACAGGACTCGAGTCTACTTAACTTTCCCCCTACTACCAATACGTTGCGATATGACGTACATATCTTAACTTGTGGGGTAAATTAAGTATATAACTGCATCGAATTTGACGCAAATTGCAAAACTATGACGTATTTACTTTCTTATTCGGCAAAAACAATTTGAAGCCATATACGAGTATATTCCGACATTGATTTTGTCACAGAAACCTTTTCTTCTCGTCTACTTTTAAAGTGAGTAATACTTTTCAAGGTAAATGGATACGGTAATTACATATCCATACTAATATTTGTTATAAGTGTGAAAGTAACTCTCTGTTACCTTTTCACGCCTTAACTACTCAGCCGATCATCATGAAATTTTCCTTGATTAGAATAGCTAACCAGTGGAAACAGGACAATAATTATATAGAATAAGTACTACAAAGTACTTCCCAAAATAAAAATCTGGATGAGTGACTGTAGTATGAAATCGCATCCAAGCTAATAATTGTAGTAAAAATCATTATACAAATGTGGTTTTAATCTAAGTAAAATTGGATAGTCTCTATTTTGAACCCGGGCGACGCCGGGAGCGGACCACTAGTATAATATGTAGCTAATATGATAATACCCATGATAAATCATAAATTGAAATTTCGTATAACTTGAAATCTACTTTTTACTAACTAACGTTACAAAGGCTATTAAAATAAGTTCTATTCTTTACAAATTTGTATGATTATCGGGTATTTCATTGCAAAAACTACAAGCAAAATAAAACACTACATGATAAATCAAAGATAAAAAAATATATCTACGAAAAAAAATTATAAAATAACAAAAAAAAAGTAACCCGGTAATGGCAATGTCTTGCAATCGCGCGTCTGTTTTAAGCAACTCTGACAATCTTAGACTTGTACTGCCTCTGAAATAAGCCCATTAATTTTATTTATAAATTATGTAATATTGCATATTTAACAATAAAAAAGGGGAGATATTGCATGTTTAATAAAAAGGGGGGATATTGCATATTTAATAAAAAAAGGGCCGATATTGCAGGTTTAAAAAAAAGGGGGGATATTGCATATTTAATAAAAAAGGGCGATATTGCATGTTTAAAAAAAGGGGGGATATTGCATATTTAATAAAAAAAGTCTTGCAATCGCGCGTCTGTTTTAAGCAACTCTGACAATCTTAGACTTGTACTGCCTCTGAAATAAGCCCATTAATTTTATTTATAAATTATGTAATATTGCATATTTAACAATAAAAAAAGGGGAGATATTGCATGTTTAATAAAAAGGGGGGATATTGCATATTTAATAAAAAAAGGGCCGATATTGCAGGTTTAAAAAAAAGGGGGGATATTGCATATTTAATAAAAAAGGGCGATATTGCATGTTTAAAAAAAGGGGGGATATTGCATATTTAATAAAAAAAGGGGCGATATTGCATGTTTAAAAAAGGGGATATTGCACGTTTAATAAAAAAAGGGGTATATTGCATATTTAATAAATGCGGGGGTAACTGCATGTTTCATAAAAAAGGGGGGATATTGAATGTTTAATAAAAAAGGGGGGATATTGAATGTTTAATAAAAAAGGAGAATATTGCATATTTAATAAAAAGGGGGGTAACTGCATGTTTAATAAAAAAGGGGGGATATTGAATGTTTAATAAAAAAAGGGGGATATTGCATATTTAATAACTCGCTCCATTATAGGCCTCGTTACATGCCTACAGGCTGGCCAGCAAACCCATCCTTACATCACTACATATTATAAAACAAAGTCCTCCGCCGCGTTTATCTGTCTGTTTGACTCAAAAACTAGTGCACCGATTTTCATGCTGTTTTCACCAATGGATAGAGTTGTTCTCGAGAAAGGTATATTTTGTATATAATTTACAAAGTTACGCGCGCGGAGTCGCGGGCCGTATCTAGTTTCTAATAAAAAAAAACCGCGTATAACTTATGCGTTACATTATAAGTATACGTCGGTAAGTAAGTTACGATAATTTTATATTTTCTCAGTGAGGCCAACAAAGGAAGCCTATCAACTAAAATGACCCAATGAAGGTTGTCAACGACACGAGATCCTCCGTCGATTGTCTAAAATCACGACTGAATATGCGTCAATGTGCTAATTACTGTGAAGGTGTGCTTCTATTGTTTCTTTTCAAAAATATCGCGAAGATGTGTTAAACACCTAACTAATCATAATTTATTATTAATATATATAAATATTGTAATCCTAATCAATATTAATATTATAAAGAGAGAATGTTTTTTATATTTTTCTTTAAAATGAATAACTCTTAAAAATTACTGGACCTATTGTAAAAAAAAATTCACCTATAGAAAGCTACATTATCAGCGAGTAACAGAGGCAATATTTTATAAAAATACCCGAAGTCACTTGCAACAGCTAGCAATATTATAAATGCGATAGTTTGTGTATGTTTGTTACAGCAGGTAGTTTATTACGTGGATTAAAATATAGGAAAGGTACTTTTCATCCTGCGAAAATGTTGGTACCTGTGGAATTTAAATAAAAAAAAAAACTAATGCTTCAATCAGTAGTGCACTGCACGGTAGTGGCAGGGCATTTTGAGTCCCCCCTTACAGAAGACCACCGTGAAATAACAGCACGTTTGCTGTTGTGTTTCGGTGAGTGGGTAAGGGATGTCAGAACTTCATTTCTCTATCCCTTATCCTTAAACCTACTATAGTAGTTGGCAGCGCACTAGCAGCACCTGTGGGGTTACTTGTGTTACAGGCGACTGTAGCCTTCTGCCTTCAAGTGGACTTCAACCTTAATATAGAGAAAGTGAAAATGTGTACGAAATATCATACCTGACTTCTCGCTTCTCCGCCTCCTCCTGAGACAAGTCTTCTTCCACGGAATAATCTAAAATCGACTTGACCCCGAACGAGCGCAGTCTGTAAACATTCAAGTATTAATATTAAATCCTCCCAAGTTTTATCATACAGTTTAATGGTGGCACTTTCTGCTTTAGCAGAAGTGGAGAACTTCTGCTCTCCCCTCCCCTGGAGAAGACGAATATGAAAAATCAGCACGTGCGGCGTTGTATTCCGGTGTGCTTGAGTGAGCGATGCCAGGGGGTCCGATTTGGCCCGATCCTCATGTCCTTTAAGGCCTATGCACACGACGTCTTTTAAACGAGCTGACAACGCGCGTTAAACGCGATCAAAACGATCAAAAAGTGATGACCTTTGCACACGATCCTCGCGTTTGTATCACTAATACAGACGCGCAAATATACATGTTTGAAGCGCACGTTTAATACAAACGCACTTTTGAAGCGCGTTTCATTTGCGATTGTATGGTTACAAGCGTTTAAGCAAATTGTATGCGTTTGTATGGTACAAATGCATACAATTTGCTTAAACGCGCTGAATTGCGAGGACGCTAATCAAAAACGCGCTTCGCTGACGACGTTAAAAAACATCGTGTGCATAGGCCCTTACTTTTTAGTAAATCACCAGGTATTAGTAGATGGCGACAGAAATACAAAATAGTTTATTTTTTTTATCTTGAATACGCTTGAATTTTTAAGCTAACTACATATTATAGATTGGATCGTCTTTACTTGTAAATGTGTTTATTAGAAAATAAGTAGGTATATGAAAGTGTATGACAACCTTTCTAAAGTAGGCTTGATGGTGTTTTGATCTTCTCCGGCAACAAACTGTCCGTAGAATGTCGCCTTCATGATCATTTCGAACAATTTCTTGCCAGCCACCTGCCGGAGTCTTTTCATCAACTGTAAACAATGGAAAACACCTAAATTATGTGTGTTTATATAGCTGGTCAATGTACAATATTTACACATCCATACAACACCATGAATTGCGCTCGCTTCCTATGAGTTGTTTTGAGAAATCCGAGGTGTCGCGGATTATTCGCATCCGCAAATACGTAACTTTCGCCTCGATTTGGACAACCGCAACCGTATCCGCATCCGCAATAATCAATGCATAGAAAAAAACATAAACAGACCCTTGAGAAACTACCTTTTTTGACAAAACTACTGTATGTATCTATTTTGTGTTAAGTTATTTGAACTCTTGAATAACTGATCGATTTCTGTGTTTAACGTATTTTGGAGTTTTTGCACACTACAGTGACTTATTCACTCTCAAAGTTGCTTTAAAATTTGTATTAAAATATGGATTTTTTAAGGATCCTATCTTTTAAATTAATACTTTTTTTTACTAGTTTGTATAGCAACGAATTTTGTAAATTAAACATAAAACAGCGGAGTAATAATCTTTTTACGTTTGTATGGATGAAAAGCTGACTAGCTCGCAGATTTCCTCAGAATTAACTATTGTTTTAGTTTTTATTTATTATTTCATTATGTTCAATTTTCAACTACAGGTTTAATTCGTTAATAAATGTTTATTAAAATGATAAATTAAATTTCAACCATTATTTCTGCTTCTCAAAACCGTATCGGCTTTCGCGGATGTTAAAATTCTACATACGCGAAAACCCTGATCGAAATTTTAAAGGCACATAATATACACGCCACGATATAGTGTACTAAAATGGCTCTAAAGGTCTCTGCCCACTACACCGTACCATACTATGACCGTGCTAGGAACGTATCGGACACGAAAAGCAACGCGATACGCTCTACTATGCCCACTGAAACGGATCGAGGGCGTATGCAATATCCACCAATATGCTGATAGGAAGCCGTTTCATTCTCGCATGCGTATCAGCAACGAACGGTCATCATACGCGGTTACAACCCGTATACTCACCGGCTCGCCGGCATGCACGGAGCGTGTCAGCACCGGCAAAATATTCTCGCCGACAATTTGTTGACGCGCCGTGCATGGCACGCGACGGTGTTGGTCGGTGACGGAACGGTCTAGTGGGAGTAGCCTCATACTTTTCAATATAAAGAATATATTTTTGCCTGACACGTTCCTAGCACGGTCATAGTATGGTACGGTGTAGTGGGCAGAGACCTTAAAGTGAATGCCCAACGGCATTATAACGTCGTCCCATTCAATGAACCCCATAAAGTCGTCGATAATAATGTGTCGAAGCCTAGACGTGCAAAATTAGATTAGTTATGCTTGTCGATTGCCGCATTAATTAAACCATTGAAAAATAAGTAATCATAATGCCATAAAAAAATCTTTATTCGAGCTATAAGTATTTTTCAAATATATATTACTATTAAGTATACGAGTAACATGTAAACTACGTAATAGAAGATATTACTTACTAATATTGCGAGCACAAAATATGAGAAAATTTGTGGAGATTTTTTTTTATTAATTAAAATAAAGACAAAAAAGTCACAGTTTCAAATTTATAATATTAGGTACCTATAGAAAGTTTGAATTCACATTTGGAGAACGCTTTGAGCTGATGCCAATGAGGGCAGTATTTTTATGATTTTACTTGAAATCAAATTTTAATTTTAATTCCAAACATACCCACTGTGTAGGATTTTAAAGACAGCGCATATTCAGTCACGCGAACCAGTTCCCTGCAGTGGTACCAACTTTCAGTAGTCACTATAAATAGTTAAAGTAAGCAAAAGAGAATTCGCCTCAAAAGAAATGAGATGGCAAAACGCCAATGGCCTTTGAATCTCGTTAACAAAAAAATTGTGCATTTTCAAGCATGCGCATGTCTTCGCTAAAATATTTGAGAACATTGTAGTTACATAACTAATGTAACGTTGTTGTCAAGGATTTTCTGTACAATCGCGTCCAAAAATATTGTCAGACAAGACGTTCTACATCTACAATAAAGAAATGGCGAATTTAATAAATTAAATTAAGTAAATATTTTTAATCTGAATTGAGTTAATTTGTTTGATTAAAGTTGAAATTTTTCTCATTTATATATTTTAAAAACCAATTTCCTTTTTTTTTTTAGCTATTGTAAATTGTTAAGCAAGGGAGGCGTTGTATTTGTATTTTAGCATATTAATATGGGTAAAGTTTGGTACTAATACGACTTGGCTATTGAAACAGAAGATACAAACATCTAACGTAATACCACACCTAGGTAGGTAGCATATTTTAGAACAAGTATACATATATCTTATATTTGAACATGGTACACATTACAATTTACACTTTCGCATGCGACTGTCCAAGAAGTCTGTCGGACTGAACGTTTCGATCGTGTTCAAGGTCAGGGACGTGTTTCACCTCATCTCGTCTCATCTCTCCCCTCAAACACTTACACTCCCACGTCATATTATATTGTACAACTAGCTGGCGCCCGCGACTTCGTCCGCGTTGAAAAAGAAAAAAAGTAGCCTATCCTGTGTCCAGTACGTCTAAATGTTTATCTACCAAGGTTTCATGAAAATCAGTTAATTCGTTTAAGAGTTATGGAGGAACATATATACGTACATATAATACCTACACTTACAGATTTATTATTAGTATTAATGATTGATTTGCAGCGGCGGCATTCACGGTAGCAGCGAAAGCCACGAATCAGCACTGAGTTGGTTTTAAATTACTCATGAATGAGTTTTAACCTTGTTTTAACTCAATAAAGAAGTTATAATAAGAGGTATAGCGCAGAAACTTTGTCTAAATAAATATTATGGACTCAATGTCTCTCAATCGAGCTATGGAGTAAGGGAGATGATCTTTTTTTAATGACAAATTTTCTATTTAAAATTAAACAACAACAACAAAAAATAATCTAATTAGTCCAGCCGTTCTCGAGTTTTGCGCTTAGCGACACATTTAGTCATTCATTTTTATTTATATATAGATATATACGAGAAAGATATTATGATATAGAGAAGTATAGAATAATAATAAACTAATTTTTATTTGTTGATTATTTTATTGTAGCAATGATATGTAAGTAATTAGGCAAAATAATATTGTGTTATTGTAGTTAAAAACCTGTAAGTTAAAAAAGAACTAAGAAATTATTAGAAAACAATTTTAGACAGTTCAAAATACTTATTTCATTGAATATTATGTGTGCCTAACTAGGTATATATATATATATATATATATATATATATATGAGGATAATAAGAGCGCGGTTGGTTTCACTAAAATTTTCCTCAAATACGAGACTCATTGAAACCTTACTATCCATAACTATACTAATATAACTATCCGTACTTCCGTACTAATACATATTATAAATGCGAAAATTTGTATGAATGTATATATGGACGTTTGTTACTCTGTCACACAAAAACTACTGAACCAATCACCTTGAAATTTTGCATACACGTTGTCTGGGACACCAGAAAGGACATAGGATACCTTTCATCGTTCAACGCGGACGAAGTCGCGGGCACCCATCTAGTAATATTATAAATGTGAAAGTAACTCTGTCTGTTATTTTTTTCACGCCTTAACTACTCCACCGATCACAGTGATAGGTTAAACAAGAACATGTTAACATATTATCACTGACCGATCATCATGAAGTAGACATTTTCAGGGATACCGGAAAGGAAATAGGGTACCTTTCATCCAGAAAAAAAGGACTGTTCCCGTGGGATCATCTAAAATAACATAAAAAAAAAACTAACGGCTAGCCATAGCAACTAGTCTAGCGTTATATATGTATTTTTTTTATTTTTCAACGCGGATTCTAAATGTGAATACAATGGCTAAGTAGCTATTTTTACAGACAGACAATTTTCCTTTTATCTCACAATTTCTTTGTCTAAAAATCATTCCTGTTGAGTGGTTAGTTACCACGCCATCAATGTGCATCGATTTTAAACTCTATAACAAAGCAGATAAAGGCCTTTTTTATAAACCATAACGTGTTGCTGAAGACAGCTGTTTTTGAGTTTACTTTGCACGTGCTTAAGATTGTGTCTAAATTCCAAACACAATATTAAGTTACAAAATTACATTTTAAGTTACACAATTAATTGACAACTAGAGTTTATCACATGAATTATATTAAAATACAATGTCCCATTACAATTACACAATTGCATACAATTATTTATTTGTGTGATTCAAACTTATTTGTATAATTCAACAAGAGTTTTAGTCAAATAAATATAATAATATACATTATACATAATTTGGACAAATTACAATGTACATAGTCTACATAATTATATCTAGTTACACGTTTATGTAACAACATAAATTACTATATATATATGTGTAGTATATATATCATTAAATTGGTACATTCTATATATTTAATTTAGGGACGATGCCCTTTTGTCAAGCCGACAAAAATGTAAAAATAATCGACTGACGAACATCGACACGACACACCTTC
Source organism: Synanthedon formicaeformis (assembly GCA_945859745.1). Lineage (NCBI taxonomy): Eukaryota > Metazoa > Arthropoda > Insecta > Lepidoptera > Sesiidae > Synanthedon > Synanthedon formicaeformis. The sequence continues at coordinate 7,984,010 of OX243972.1, forward strand.
GCGTCATTACGTGGAAGTGGATACCTAACTCGAAATAACCGACTGTGACGATATCCGACATCCGACATTGGGCCAAAAATTCAAAAAAACTTGTGACTATTTTCAGGCAACTTCACAATGTAATGGTGCTAGTTATTGCGGAATTGCCAATTTATTCTCTACTAGCTGACGCCCGCGACTTCGTCCGCATTGATAAAGAAGCCTATCCTGTGTCCCGTACGTCTAAAAGTTTATCTATCAAGTTTCATGAAAATCAGTTGATTCGTTTAAGAGTTATGGAGGTACATACATACATACAGAAAAAAAATCTAAAAATGGTCAATTCAGTCTCAGTATCATGTATAGAGCCTATAAACGCGATATCTCTGAAAACAAAGTAACTTACTCCATGACCAACCTATACAGATTTATTATTAGTATTGAAAACGAAATAATCTCTCGTCACCTCTCTAACAACAAATTTTTACAAAATAGTTGAACACGGTGTAACTATTATAATTTATTCACTAACTAAGAGAAATTTGTTTAGACTTAAATATTCATAGTAATATGAGTTAGATATAAAAAAAAAAACTACCCGCCCGCCGATTGATCAACTATCGGGTGTACCTACTAAGTTTCATCATAAATCAGTTTTAAATAGCTAATGTGTTTCCTATGAACTCCAAAACCGCTAAACTGATTTTGATGAAACTTTCAGACAATATTCAGATTAGTCCAACGGGTAATCCTGTGAAGTTTGGTAGCGGGCGAAGTCGGGAGCGGGTCGCTAGTAATACATACAATTATTATAGCACAGATAATATTTAGTGCTATATAGTAGGTACTAATTACAAATCAGACTTACGCTAGACATTTAAATTTAATAGTCATGCGTATAAGTTTGAACTACGCTATGAATCACTACAGAGGAAGATAAGAAATGAGATAAAATTATGGTTTTTATAACACGGATTTAGTACTACATATTTCTTTTTACACAATAAAATTTTCATGCATATTAATTAATGTTTGAATGAAGTCAGTAATGTGGTAATGGGCGTTTGAAAATTTATCTCTAAAATTAACAATTTCAACTCCAAACAAAAATATATCAATCATCATCAATCAATCAATACTAATAATAAATCTGTAAGGATTGGTCATGCAGTAAGTTACTTTGTTTTTAGAGATATCGTGTTTATAGGCTCTAGTTATACACGATACTGAAACTAAATTGACCATTTTTAGATTTTTTTTCTGTATGTATGTATGTATGTATTTTCCTCCATAACTCTTAAACGAATTAACTGATTTTCACGAAACTTGGTAGTTAGATAAACATTAGACGTACAGGACACAGGATAGGCTACTTTTTTTCTTTTTCAACGCGGACGAAGTCGCGGGCACCAGTTAGTGAACAATAAAAATTTTACAGTATAGTTAGTACCCAATTGTAATGGCTTATCGAAGTACCTGCGCAGAAGACGAATTTTTAAAAAGCCTGGGAAATGCTATCGACCAATCCACACATTTCGCGGCTTTTTCCAGTACCGCTATTGGTGAACTGCAGCTGCCGCCATGTTAGCGGCATGGTACGCTCGTGCAAGTGCGACAAAACAGCTGCATTGTATTATGAACCTTAGTAAGTTTTAAGCTTTTTGTTTATCGTCCGAGCCGTATTTCCTTTTCACCTTATCAAGTGTGTCCACTCTGTATGTAGACAGTTGTTTAATGACTAAAAAAGGCCTCTTAGCTCATGGCTCAGTTCCTAGTTGGCGAAGAAACTTCACTTCCACGTGTACCTACGGTTGATGTTAAATTTTGTATATTGTTACTTCGGTAGTATTTCCATGACATAGTCTCCGCGATACTTACAAGATATAGCGTGCTTGGGTTCAATAAAATATCGAGGGTTAGTTTATACTTTTTAATCAATTAATAGCTTGTAAGATGCAATGATACCATTCTAGTTACTTAATTCCTTTAAAAAATGCATTAAAAATTATCTCTTCACATATCTATCTATTATCTACATATATATACCTACGTGTCACATAAAAATCAACAATCAAATTCGCATTATGTAAATCAATGTCTACAAGGCGAATCTTCTAATCTCAACAGATCCGAAATTACAAGACGACATTGATAAAGAGATAAGTAAACTATGTGGACGTTGAGATAACTAATGTGATTTTAACTGAAAATTATCTTTTAAAACAAACAAATCGCTAAATTTTATGGACAGCTTTATACATTTATTATACCTATCTGTGACTTTGTAAATCCCTACATTTATTACGTATCAAAAAGAATATGTACTCCCAAGTACCTTATTCGTTCCTTTCGTTTACAATTTACTTTATATGTAATAGTTATGTATCAGAAATAAAACGTTAAATAGTTAAATATAATAAAACTAGCGACCCACCCCCGACTAACTACGCCAGGTATGCAATTTTTTTAAACAACCACAAATCTTAACCGTTTATCCCTCTTTGCATTAGTGAAAACCGTATCAAAACCGTTAGTTTGGTTTAGAAGTAGCTAGCGGAGAAACAGGCAGACGCGGACAGTTTCGGTGACTTGGTTACAAAATATTGTTTTTTTTTTATACTTATTTATATAAAAACCATATTAGGTTTTATTATATTACTGTAACTATTTATAAACCTTCCGCGAAAAAAATAGCTAACTGATGGTGAAAAGCGAATCCAATTTTATACCTAGCTGTTGCACGCGACTTCGCCCGCGTAACTTTATGAAATAAAGCCTATAGTTAGTTAGATGTTACTCGCTAATAATGTAGCTTTCTATATGTGAAAGAATTTTCAAAATCGGAATAGTAGTTTTTGAGTTTATTTCATTACAAATATACAAAAATACAAATCTCTCTATAATATTAGCATAAATATATATTATAACTAGCTGACGCCCGCGACTTCGTCCGCGTTGAAAAAGAAAAAAAGTAGCCTATCCTGTGTCCTGTACGTCTAAATGTTTATCTACCAAGTTTCATGAAAATCAGTTGATTCGTTTAAGAGTTATGGATGAACATACATACATACATACATACATACAGAAAAAAAATTCTAAAAATGGTCAATTTAGTTTCAGTATCAAGTATACAGCCTATAAACACGATATCCCTGAAAACAAAGTAACTTACTCCATGACCAACCCTTACACATTTATTATTAGTATTGTTTGATATAGATATCAAAAGCTTCAGACATTATGCAGTTCCCCTTCGGACTTACGATCGATCAATAACCGCAAAACCTTTACGTAATCTTCGCGAAATATTTTACCTATCATAGCCTGATCATAGCATATTATAAAAGAAACCCACTTTTCACTGCAAAGTAACATCGTAAGCATGAATCTAAAGATTTAGTCGAGATTAACTGCGAAAATAAATACGTATTTGTAATAGAATTTTTACTTAAATATCCTTCGCCTTGAGTGAACTTAACTATTAAGGCTTCATTCGCTTCGACTAATAGGCGTATGAATGAAGGTTACCTACCTTAAGGAGGCCCTAGACGATCATGCGGCATGACATGCGTTTACGTGAATTATCATGCTGCATGTCATGCCGCATGATCATCTAGGGACCGCTATACGATCATGCGTCTATGTTAGTCATAGCTTGCAGGATGAAAATTAAAAAGCACTAACTCAATCAACTGCCAGCATGTACTTGCATGTCTGTCATTCACATCAACAAACGGGCATGCATGCATTGGACAGCACGTAACGTATGTCATGCCGCATGATCGTCTATAGGGCCTCCAATTTAAGATTTTCCATTTTTTTATTCCTGTTGTGCATTCTAGCCTACGTCAAGTCTAAAGTTTATGGAGTGGTGGTTAAAGGTGAACGCAGACTTGGCGGCTTGAGTCATTGCTTTTGTTAATGGCCTCGCACACCTGTCCGCGCCGCAGTCTCCCTGTCGCCGCAGCCGCACGCATCGCACTGGATTTATATGAATGGCGGATCGCCGGCTGCAGCGTCCGATGCAGGCGAGACGGCGTTGGTGACGTAATCACCTGCGGCTTGGGGAATTCGGCCGTTTTAGGTACTGCGGCGACTGTGGCGCGGGTAAGGTGTGCGAAGTTGCATAGAACTTCATATAAAACTAGCTGGCGCCCGCGACTTCGTCCGCGTTGAAAAAGAAAAAAGTAGCCTATCCTGTGTCCTGTACGTCTAAATGTTTGTCTACCAAGTTTCATGAAAATCAGTTAATTCGTTTAAGAGTTATGGAGGAACATACATACATACAATAGGTACCTACACTTACAGATTTATTATTAGTATTGATGATAATTCGAATGCGGCGACTGCGGCGCGTGCGGTGCAGCCAAGTCTGCGTTCACCCTAAACGAGATACGATGAAATTGATAATTCGAAATCATAACTTAATAGATAGTTAGGATTTCGAATTATCTATTTTAATTACATAATCCATACTAATATTACTAATAGGTATTATAAAGGCGAAAATATGTTTGTATAACGCTTTCACGCTTCAAGTATTCAATCATCATGAAATTTTGCATACAAGTTGTTACGGGTACAGAAAAGGACATAGGGTATCTCTAATCCGGGAAAAATAGCACAGTTCCCATAGAATTAGCTGCGATGGCGGGACGGTGGCGATCTCCGCTAATTCTATGACTGATCCCGGGAGACGCGGACAAAATCGCGAGCAAAATCCAAAACTTATAAAGTCCTTAAAAAGCTAGTAGAAAAATAAAAATTTCAATACAATTTGAAAACGGAGCCCCGCGTACATCCAATAAATTCGCAGACTCGTTTTGCCGGTATTTAGCCGGTACCGGTACCGGTACAAAACATGTGACCTGACCATGTCTGGGGGCATAGCGCGTGCGCTATTACGGCGATCAAAAATCCATTCAACTTCCTTTTTATATTGCAATGTCTATTACGTGTCTTAGTACACGTAATCTTTCTAACTACGTGCTATAAGGGTGTTTTTATTTAAACATGTGGCCAGTGGCAACGAAATTCTATACGAATCGTTAACACAACGAATAACGTTTCAAAGCAAGACAACGTGTTAATTTCAGAGTTATTTTCGAACGTTTCGTTTCCTAATGTTTGCAGTTAAATTCTTACGTAAGTCTAACAGATGATATCGATCGACTTACCGTCGCATTGTTCTCGACGATCCAATCGAACGAGCATATTTGGTAAACTAAGTAGGCCCGCACCAATTCGCTGGTCTTCTTGCTTTTGAAGGCGTCTTTGGCGCTATTGAATGAAAGATCTAGTTCGTCGCGAGGCGAAGACGAAGAGGTGGAAAGTACACGTGCGTTTTTAGATGCGTTCACTACCAGACGTCTCAGCAGAGCCATGTTTTAGCCCCGCACACAACACTCGATCGCACGACACGAGACCGCCGTTCCCGGTTGACAACTGACAACGGTGAATGACACTTGACGCTCGATACCGCGTCCGGCCGCCGACTGACTGACGGTGCGCGCGCAGATGTTCCAATTTTAAATCGCACGGAGGTGTGTCGATTGCAAGCGACGCGATTGGTGGACTTGGGCCTCGGGAATCATCGGGCCATTCCACCAGCCAGTTCGTTGCGGACGTACAACATAGACTACTATTCAAATCAAAACTCGTAAACCGTATCGCATAACCGTAACCTCCATGGTTGATCTGCAAAAATCTGGTTGGTCTTGGTAGGTATGCAGTTCTCACTTTTTAACAGAACAAAATCTTTTTTGTCTGCGTTAATACGTTCAGACAAGGAAAAAAGATTTTGTTCGGTTATCATTAGTTAACGTTTTAACACACATACCTATAAGTCCTATTATGATTTTGTATTGTATAACCAAGGTTCATGAACTTCTATGACCTATAAATTCTATACGTGCCCACAACCCAGACTGTACCGGAGTTAAATCGAATAGAGAAAAGTCTTTCCCCGGATACAAAATGTGTGATTTCATCTATGATCCGTTAATGGAGTTGGCATTGATACCAGTTTTCCGTAATAGGATTTACCTAACGTTGTAGGAACTTGAAAATGCAATGCGCTTTAAGTCACCATAAAATAGAGATTTCCCTTTAAAATAATTTATGCCTATGTGGTTTTTGGAAAACCATTTAAATTCAAATAACTATTAATACCCAAGGAATCCCTTAGGTATACCTATTTCCCGTTTGGACATTAGTAGAATAACAACAATAGCTAAACGAATTACGAAACTGCGTACGTGTTTTTATATTAAAAATATATTAAGTAAGTAGGTACCTAAGTATTTCATACACTAATAGAAAACATTAAAGTTTATTAGGTAATGAAATATTGTCTATTTCATTATTATACTGAAGTTAACGCTGCTACGCATATCTACCTTCTGAAATATGTAAGGTACATCTGAACATTACATTCAAAAGTAAAGTTTTCCAAACAACCAACGGACCTAAACTGGATAAGCTATATTGATAGCATTTACTATTATATTGTAGCTGTATAGGATATATTTACCTATGTCCTAAGTAGCGCAATACTAATATCTACCTAAGTATTTCACTTTTAATCGAACAAAAGATAGTTAAAAATAACATTCAGTGGGAACTTGGAATTGCAAGTCTATTTGAGTGTAAATCGATATACAGTGTTTTACGTAATTCTTGGCATCTAACTAATAGGCCAACCAACCAGACCTAACTAAAGTATAGGCAGAGCTAGATGGAGAAAATATATCACCAATTTAAAAAAAAACTATTTTTTCTAAGACTCATGTGCATTTAAAAAAAAAATTATCTATTAATTGTAGTTATAACATGATATTATTATGTACTTCGCGTTAAATTTGACCCACGACATATCTTTTGATCAACCAATTCACAACTCCACTTGGTATTTTGATTCAATGAATGAGTACATACTAATAATAGCTACTTGTCAGATTAGCGCTAGAAAATTAAGTATGTGTCACCTGTAAGGATAGATTACACGCAAGTGAACCAAGAATGAAATTGAAAAATACAAAATTCACCAAATCATTGGTTTGAATCTTTTTACCTATCTGAAGGTGCGTCCAAATTAAATAACATGTTGTATAACACGTCCATTATTTAACATTATTCTTTAACTTTTCAATATAAAACAAGACGGTAGAGCTCCAGGGCCCTGATTCTGTAACGCCATTTCGCGATTCCTTGAAGTAAGGAACCGCGAAATGGCGTTACAGAATCAGGGCCCTGCTTAATTAAAGAATCAGAATTTAATTACATAGCTTAATTGTTACAGAATCTGGGCCCAGGTGTAAAAATTTAAGGAATTGACGCCATTTCGCGATTCCTTGAAGTAAGGAATCGCGAAATTGCGTTACAGAATCAGGTCCCGGTTATAATAGGTTTGAAATTCGGCTCAAAAGCATGCTGTCTGTGCGCCTAGCCACATTAATCATTCTATACCTAAACTAGATTTTACATACTATTATGGTATTATGAACTGGTGAGACTAGTGGGAATAAACGTTCCGTGCTTGTAGCAACATTAACTATGTTGCTGTGACCAGCTCTCGGTTTCGCTCGGGGTGCAATTTATACTATATTTTATATTTTAGGGTAGACCAAATTACACAGTTAAGAAATTTTATCAAAATAACCGATTTCATCGTTATTCGTGTCATGTTTGTTAACTATAGATTAACTATTCGACGGGCGCCTTGCAGCATCTGTGGCGTTACTCGTACTTTTGTTATAGGCGACGGTAGCCATAGCCACCATCAGTCTGTCTGTCGAGCTTAACATGAAAAAATTAAAAACTTTTTTGTTTCTGCATAACATCGTCCAATTAACATGTATCTAATTATATTATACAACTGCTATATAAAATTAATTATCAACTACCGACGTGAAATCCAAACTCTTGACTTATAATACGTAAGCACTCCTTATTTATGGACTTTCTGAAGAGCTATTGGAAATCCTATACGAAATTCTTTTGATACATAAGTAGATATACTTCAACCTTGTACTCGCAAAGGAAAATTCGATTTTTCAATTAAATTTTCCCTAAGGATATATTTAAAAAAAAAAATTTTAATAATTATTTTTTATTATTAAAATATTAAGCTGATGGATTCATACTTTCCTTACAGTACATCGAAGTAAAATCAGTGCACTGTTAATGGATTAAGAAAATTTTGAAAAAAAAAATTAAGAGTTAAGAATTGAATTTTTTTTTATTTATATTAGTATTAGTAGCCTTTGTTTGCACCAATATTTAAATAATATTTCTTCATTGATTAAAGTTTGTTAAATCACGACTGCTTGATTAATATTGAGGGTATTAAAAATCAGATTTCAATATCCTCATGTCGGACATCATCATAATGGCTACTACTTCCAGGCCTATGTCCAGCATTGGACATCCTACACCTAACATTATAAATGGTTTGGTTATCCTCCTATCGACGCAGATAAGTAATAAAACAACACATTTATCTTGTATATATAGATACTTTTATTTGAAAAATACTTCATTGTAGCTCTAACCAACTAATCACAATATGGCATTCTACATCCCAAAAAAGGTTTTGTATTTTTTTTACAAAATTTCTCCTTATTGCAAATAAATTAAATATAATAGTAGCACAGGACATATGATACTCACACACACTTGCGCATATGTACACCGCCATTATTTAATTAAATCAAATTTTTAAAATCACAAAGCCAAAATTTACACATTGCAACCTTTATGGCGTCCGATCGTTAAATTTATTGGATTGGATTTTCATGAGAATTATTATATGTTTATGTCACATACGAAGTTCATTTTGTCGAATGAAAAATTCTCAAATTTTTACTTTTTTCATATTAAATATTAAGGTGCGTCCAGATTAAATGACACATGTATTACACAACTTTTTTTTTTGTATAATATTGCAACATAAAAACAAAAATGCAATAGGTATATAATATAACAATGTAATCTAAAATAATTATCTACAATTGTGTTGATTATGTAACTCAAGCGCAAATGTTAGGGTTGTACTATATCTGTCAGCACGGAATCGCATTTTTTTCATGATCTATCACTATCTCTTTCTATCGCTTTGGATCGTCATTTCCTAGAGCGAGAAAGATAGCGTCAGTAGTACTCACGCTATCTTTCTCGCTCTAGCGATAGAAAAAGATAGAATCGCATTCGACAGGACGAAAACGCGACAAAACGCGATCGTGGGCTAACGATAGCACGCAATAGCTGATAGGGAATAAATGCGAATCCATGCTGACAGGTGTGGCCCAAACTTTATATAACTTTGTTTTATAACACATATCGTCCACACAGTCATGTAAAAACATGCTTCATACATAACATATGTTTTATAACACATTTTGTTATTATACACATATAGTCTGGACTCACCTTAACAGGACATTTACAAAATAATGAATTCAACGATTTACATAGGATTAGATTTTATATATTTCATTGAAAAAAAAAAACCAAACTGTCATCGCCTGTAAGCCGAAAGATGTCGTTATTTCTCTTAATCCAGCTTTCCGTTTACAACAAAAGCAATTTACTTTGCCTTTTTTTAGCTCATTTTTAGTTTTCAATCTAAAATAGATTTCGATATCTGAGATGCGTCACGATTATAATAATATATAAACTTTTTTTTTAAAAAAAGTTACAACTAAAAAAAATAATGTCTATCCGCTTATACTACTTTATTAAATTGTAAATGATATTAAAATTCATTTTTTTTTATTAAATAAAAAAGATCTATGCCTCCCAATGCATTGGAAAGGAAATGGTACATATAGGGTACATGCACCTTATATTAATTTTATTTATTATAATATAGGCGGCCAATGAGATCTTTTAATTTGTTTGTAGATTATAAAATCTTAACGACGAGCAACCAGCGTACAAATTTTGGCTACCGTAACCAGGCCGCCTAGTGCGCATGTACACAAAGTGAAAAAAAAAAAAATGTTCACACACTGCAATGTGTCACTTAGATTTAAATACGACAATTATTTATATAAGGTGAATTTGTAGTCAAAAAAAATGCATTAAATAAAATCTTTACATACAAAAAATATATTTTTTTAGTCACTTGAGAAACAAATTCATAATTTTTTTTTGTTTTATGTTCATCAAAAAATTACAAATTCACCTTTAAATATTTCTTTAGCTTGATTGATAAAGAAAATAATATGTTGACTAATTTCATTTTTGACTATCGTCGTAAGTAGACAAAGTCTCGAGTAAAATCCAATACATACATACATACATACACACACACCCTACTCGACATGTCCGCTTTATATTAATATTGTTACGTGCGGGGTGAGTTAAAATGCCGTTTAGGGTTGTAAGAACACGATTTATTACGCAGACCAAGATGACTTCCAAAATATCAGAGCTTTTCCAATTAAACCGTAAAACTTGCCAAAAGTCGTAAATAATTCACTCTATGTGTCAACAATGCACTGTCGCAAATATCTTCGCAAAAGCTCCCAAGAGTTGTTTTCGTATCGCTTGTTGTCGCAGAACTGTCCCACTCGAGCGATGGCACCCGTATTTATACACGCGCAGTCAGCCGCGATGTTTTTGGAAAACACTAGAAACTTTAAGGTAAACAAGCTCGTACACAAGTAAACAAGTCATAAAAAACAAACATCGTAAACAACTCTCTGGCTTAAGGGAATGTGAACCTTATGTCGCCAACATAAGGAACAGTTTTCTCTGAGACAGGAGGGCTTCCTTCTACGTATGGAAATTTCCATACGCCCAGGTCTCATGATAAACAACAACACGCTGTTTGTTTATGATAAACAAACGCTTCGAGAATGTTCGGTCGTAACATTACCCCCCTCTTAGTTATGATCGTCCCGATCATCATTCGTGCCGTGATACTTTGTCAAACGGTCAATGTGTACGACCTTCGGTTTTCCTCTTTGCCCCTTTTTGATTCGATAGGTGACGTCGTTGATTTTTGTAACCACATTGTAAGGTCCTTCCCATCGTGCTTGCAACTTTGGGCTTTTGCCCTTTTTCCTGAAGGGATTATGAAGCCATACGAGAGTTCCCTCTTCAAAACCGTTGATGTTTGATCTCCTATCATAACGGGTTTTCATTTTTTCACCAGTCTTGAGACTGCACTCGCGAACTAGCTTATGCACTTCATCCAGCTGTTCTCGAAGATCGCTGACATAATCCGTCACAAGTCTTGGGCTATTCGGCGGAGACCCTGTTATTGCATCGACTGGTAGTCTTATTTCTCGACCAAAATTCACTCTGGCAGGGGTAAAACTAGTACTATCATGTACAGCGGAGCGATAAGACAACAAGAAAAGAGGAATGTACTGGTCCCAGTCTCTCTGATGTGAGTCGACTACTTTAGCCAAATTATTTTCCAATGTTTGGTTAAACCTTTCGACCATTCCGTCAGACTGAGGATGAGCTGGTGTCGTACGGGTCTTATGTATACCGAGAAGGTTGCACATTTCTTGAAATAGGGCTGATTCGAAATTTCTCCCCTGATCGGAGTGTATTTCCAGAGGTACGCCATACCGACAGATTACATCCTGAACTAGCTTCTTGGCAACAGTTTTAGCTTCTTGGTTAGGGGTCGCAAACACTTCCGGCCATTTGCTGAAATAGTCTTGCACTACAACGATGTATTTGTTCCCATCCTCAGTTTCAGGAAATGGTCCGGCCACGTCTATAGCGATACGTTCCCATGGTGCTCCCACATTGTAGAGCTTCAGTTTTCCCCTACTTCTTGTCTGTGGTCCCTTGACTGAAGCGCATGCGTTGCATTTACGACACCAATCTTCTACGTCTTCCCGGCAATGGACCCAGTAGAACCGCTGTCGCACTTTCAAAAGGGTTTTCTTCACTCCAAGATGACCACCAGACACCCCATCATGGATATGACGTAGTAGAGGAGATACCTTACTTCGAGGGACTACAACCTGTACAGTCACCTGATGTCCGGTATTAGACTCCCATTTCCTGCACAAGATTCCGCCTTCCAGGGTCAAACTATCCCATTGAGCCCAATAGCTTTTTGTAACAGGACTGGAAGCTGATACATCCGCCCACTCAGGTTTCACTCCCTTTTTTATCCAATCTAAGATCAATCGCAGGTCGTCATCTTCCTCTTGCGCCTTCCTCATATTTTCTCCAGACCAGTCATCGTCTAATCCTTGGGTACGGATAATTTTTACTGATTCCTGAGACTCTTGTTTCCTGCAGTGTTTACAGATTTCAGGACATGGTCTTCTCGATAGAGCGTCAGCATTACCATGACCTTTACCACTTCGATGTTCTGTTGCAAAATGGAATTCCTGCAATTGCTCAATCCACCGTGCTACCTGTCCTTCAGGACTTTTAAACTGAAGAAGCCATTTAAGTGCAGCATGGTCCGTCCTTAAGGTGAACTCACGTCCAATGAGATACTTGTGGAAGTGCTGCAAGGTCTTCACTACCGCTAACAACTCTCGACGTGTAACACAGTAGTTTCTCTCTGGCCTGGAAAGCGTTTTGCTGTAGTACGCAATCACAACTTGTTTGTCTCCCTGCACTTGTGACAACACTCCACCAATACCCGTGTTGCTGGCATCCGTATCCACAATGAATTTTCCATTCCGTGTCGGATAGCCCAATATCGGGGACTCACATAAACGCTGTTTCAGTTCTTTGAAAGCGTTGTCACAATTTGCGTCCCAAGCAAACACCTGTTTATCTTCAGTCAGGCGATGGAGGGGTTTGGCTATTGTTGAGAAATTTTTGACAAAGCGCCTGTAATATGCGCATAAGCCAAGGAAGGATCTGACTTCGGTTTTATTCTTTGGTGTAGGCCAATCTTTTACAGCTTTGATCTTTTCTGGATCTGTTTGAACTCCTTCCTTAGTGATTATGTGCCCCAGATAGCTAACTGCGTTGCTGAAGAAGGTACACTTTTTAGGACTTAGTTTTAAGTTTGCCTCGCGTAGACGGTTGAACACCTTTTCAAGGTTCTGGACATGTTCCTCGAAGTCACGACCCATGATGATTACGTCGTCCAGATACACCAGGCAAACATCTCCCAGAAGACCCACCATAACTCTGTCCATAAGGCGCTCAAACGTTGCGGGAGCATTACACAAACCAAACGGCATGACATTGAATTGCCAAAGTCCATTTCCGATGCCCGTAGAGAATGCTGTTTTCTCCTTATCCTCTGGACTTATTTCCACCTGCCAGTACCCACTTTTAAGATCAACGGTAGAAAACCATTCCATTCCACTGAGCATATCTAAAGTGTCATCAATACGCGGTAGAGGATAGCTGTCTTTCTTGGTAACGTCGTTCAGCCTTCGGTAGTCTACACAAAACCTGGTTGTGCCATCTTTCTTTTTCACCAGTACCACAGGTGACGACCAAGGGCTTGTAGATGGTTCGATGACTTTGTTTGCCGCCATATCCCTTATCATATCCGCAACTTCAGCTTCTTTTGCCCACGGGATTCGACGAGGTCTTTGTCGTATAGGTCTTGAATCGCCGGTGTCTATTCTGTGCTTCACAAGTCCTGTTCTACCGCAATCATTTCCAACGGCAAATATGTCTTTGAACCGCATTAAAAGATCCTGAGCTTGCCTCAACTGAACTGACGACAAATTTCCTTTCAGCGAATCCAATAACTGCGATACCTGGTAGTCTGTGCTATTTACTGCGTTTGTTGTACTGCTTATACGTCTTAAATACTTCACTTCCTGACACTTTCCAACTACGCTGTTTCTTCTGAGCTGTACCTCTTCATTGCTGAGATTTAAAATTCTTACTCTGCCTATCCTGCTTGTCATTAGTAGTGTTCTGGCCATTATCCAATTAGGATGTGTTCCTTCATCCTCCGCAATGACACATAACCCGTTCTTGACGTTGGATGAGAATTTCGTCATTACTAGATTTTCTGATCTGGGAGCTAGTTTGACGTCCCTTAAACAATAGAGTGTACATGGGGTCGAGCCTTCTAAGAAAACTTCTTGATCAGGAAATTCGAGTACTCCTTGGTCGACGTTCAAAATACAACGGTGATTTTTTAAGAAATCCAGTCCTAATATGCAGTCGTCAGTAATATTGGCAATCAGCACTGAGTTTGAGTACAACTGACTACCAATTCCAATTTCCACGTCTGAGTCACCGAGGACAGGTACTGGCTGGCCCGTTGCTGTTCGTAGCTGACATGTTGGAGATCTATGCTTCCATGAGATAGTTCGTTTTAAGAGTTCAGGTCTTACAATGGTGCGCGATGCTCCTGTGTCTATTGTGAACCTGCACTTTTTACCGTTCAGCGTACCCTCGATGCTTAAACTGTTTCCGTTAGAAGCTTGTCTGATAGTAATAGCAGGGGCTTTCCTTCTTCCAGCCAGCGCCTGCCCCGCGGCCCTGGCAACGCTTAGTTTAACTGCCCCTCGTCAACTTGGGTCTCCATCTCTGAGACCCTTTTTCTCTTCTTCTTTGGGCAGTCCAGCCTTATGTGGCCTTTTTCACCGCAGCCATAGCAGGTCGGGCCATAGCGAGGCTTTCGCTCCTCGGCTACCAGCTCCCTGACCTTGAATGGCCTCGTGTCACGCCGCACAGCTTCCACTTCCAGAGCATGTGCCAGTGCACTCTTCAGGGTCTGGTGGTGACCCAAACGTACCGCTGCGCGAACTTCGCCGTCCCTTATCCCGTCCACAAAAGCTTGGAGTAGAGTTATTTCTACTGCATTCGGTGTTGATGTATAGGCGCGACGAACTAATCTCTCGATTTCGTCAGCCCACTGCTGGAGTGTTTCCGTGGGCTTCTGCGTGCGATCGCGTAGTTGAGCCCTATACGTGTGCTCCATGTGCTTGTCACCATATCGTGTCTCTAGAGCTTCCAGTAGGGCTTGCAGAGATCTTCCTTCTGTAGGGAGTCGCTCCAGAATCAGTTGGGCGTCTCCTCTTAAGGCTAGAGTCAACGCCATGAATGCTTGATCCTCAGTCCAGCCGCTGCAGTTAGAGAGGGTTTCGAACTGGTACTTATAGGCTGTCCAGGAAGATGTGCCATCAAACCGTGGCAAGTCCAGCCTACCTTGTGTAGGTACCGGCGCAGTGAAGACTGCCTCCCTCGTCACCAACTTCTGCACTTTCTCGGCGAGCGCCTGGTGGCGAGTGTCGGTTTGGTCGAGTCTCTCTTCCAGGCCTTCGACTTTCACTGAAACCCCTTTAACTTCGGACTCTACCTTTTTAACTTTATCGCAGATGACTTCAAGGCTTGTGTCCAATTTCGAAAGCAGCATTTGGCTAGCAGATTCCTGTTCACGGCGAGCGGCTTCCTGTTCACGGCGAGCGGCTTCCTGACTGGCTTGTATGCTCTGCACAGCAGCTTCCTGACTGGCCTGTATGCTCTGTACAGCAGCTTCCTGTTCACGGCGAGCGGCTTCCTGACTGGCTTGTATGCTCTGCACAGCAGCTTCCTGTTCACGGCGAGCGGCTTCCTGACTGGCTTGTATGCTCTGCACAGCAGCTTCCTGTTCACGGCGAGCGGCTTCCTGTTCCCGGCGAGCGGCTTCTTGACTAGCCTGTATGCTCTGTACAGCAGCTAGCAGCGCAGCGAGGTCCATCGACGGGCTCGATGTAGGTACTGCCGTAGGAAGCAAATCAGCATCGGTGCCTTCCTCCGGCTCCTCATGTGCTCGTTGTCTCGCAGCATCCATCTCCACTTGCCTCCTGGTCCGTGGAGTACGAGTTCCTTCGTCCCGTGGCATTAACGGCATTCCGCTTCTGACACCAGTTGTTACGTGCGGGGTGAGTTAAAATGCCGTTTAGGGTTGTAAGAACACGATTTATTACGCAGACCAAGATGACTTCCAAAATATCAGAGCTTTTCCAATTAAACCGTAAAACTTGCCAAAAGTCGTAAATAATTCACTCTATGTGTCAACAATGCACTGTCGCAAATATCTTCGCAAAAGCTCCCAAGAGTTGTTTTCGTATCGCTTGTTGTCGCAGAACTGTCCCACTCGAGCGATGGCACCCGTATTTATACACGCGCAGTCAGCCGCGATGTTTTTGGAAAACACTAGAAACTTTAAGGTAAACAAGCTCGTACACAAGTAAACAAGTCATAAAAAACAAACATCGTAAACAACTCTCTGGCTTAAGGGAATGTGAACCTTATGTCGCCAACATAAGGAACAGTTTTCTCTGAGACAGGAGGGCTTCCTTCTACGTATGGAAATTTCCATACGCCCAGGTCTCATGATAAACAACAACACGCTGTTTGTTTATGATAAACAAACGCTTCGAGAATGTTCGGTCGTAACAATATATATATAAATTGGTAAATCAAACACATCTAAATATATCTTACAAATACATAATGCAACTATACTTTAAATTTTTTTTTTTTTAATATAAAATATTATCACTACAAACTAATATTTACAGACTTCATAAAAATTTTCAGTGATGATATTACACATTTATTATATTATATCCTATAGTGGGCATCGCCAATGTAAAATTCGAATAGAAACAATAATAATTAAATTACAGTTGAGTGTTGCCATTTAAAATAAAGATCAAGTTGAATGTCAAAATGGTACAAAAAAATTCACTGCTTATTTTGTCCAACTTCCATAGCAGAGGTAATGAGGACCGACGCTCTGGGCCTCTATCACCATCTCTGAGTAAAGTGTCAAGTAGGCTAACCGCCATTTAGTCACCGGTAAGAAAGCGTATGTACGAGTTTCACCATCTTCGAGTAGCATTACTCAAGGGCAATTTCAATGAAATCGACACAAGATACTCGTAACATTTACTCGCCAGTATTAGCGTTACTTGACAAGTAACTAATCAACACATTACTTGTAGCTGGTGAAAGAGGCCATCTATGTATCAAAAAGTGGTCCCAGAGTACAAGTAAATTAAGATGGCGCTAGTGTAGCATTTTTGTAGACTTTCAAAAAAGCTTTGGTTTCCTACCTAGGATAACGGTGCCGTCATATAGCGGCCGTAATACAGCGGTGAATGTAGTCACTAGAACATTGTCTATGTAAACAAAATGGCGCGGTTTCATAGAGAGCGGTAATTTACACCGTAACGTCAAAAAGCGGTGCCGCCATTTGCATGACGGCCGTCTTCCTAGGAAACCGCTATCCTAAGAAACCGACATGTCGGCACCGTAAAGACGGCCGTCTTTTTGCGTTTTAATATTACGGCCGCTATATGACGGCACGGCTATCCTAGGAAACCAAAGCTTTAGTATAACGCAACTTGTACAACGTTACGATGCTTTAGTTTGAGGGAACCCCTCAAGAGTATCGTACGTCATTTTTATTTAGTTCCTTCAAGTTGGCAACAAATGGTCACTTGGTAAACTTTGGTCCTAAACGTAACGCGTTACTGAGGGCGTTACTAAATCTTCAAAAAATTGCGTTACGTAATACTTGAACGCCCCCTTTGGAGTAAATTAGACAAAGAAAGATAGATAGATATAATAGAAATATACAAGGATAGAAGATATGCCACACTAGCGCCATTTTGGACACTTTTAGACCCCTTATTTTATTGTTGGAAAGGACCATTATTTTTTTCAGTTTGTCATAAGAGTCGGCACTCCTTATACCTCTACCCTCCATAGTATGCACCTTACATTCCGTCTAAAAAATAGTTCTCTTTGACAGATGTCAATAATCAAAAATAACAATACTGACAGCTCGAAATGTGCTAAAAAAACTGTATGAATTTGTGACAATCGTAACAGCTGTCAAAAACGGAATAAACTTGACAGGATATTCCATTTTCCGAACTAATATTCCGAACATTGATTTATTGAGACAACATTTTGACATAAACGTGACATCTGCGGTCCTTTAATGACGTCCTTTTAAAACCATAACTTTAGGACGACTAAGGTTAACTCAAAATTTCAATGTTCAAAATTTTGAAACCTATCGTGTGTTGCGGAAAGTAAGTGCGCATAGAAAATTTGCAGAAAAATATTTTTTGCACCTCATTTAAGTCAGCTATCGAAGTGATGCATTTTTTAAGTCCCTTTTTAAGGGTCCTTAATGGGGGAAGTGTTTTCAACAACATCTTAAAGGGACCCTTCTCTTTCCTTAAGGGACATTTGAGGAGATAATTTTCTTTTCTTTAACAAAACTACTAACTTTAAATAATGTTAAATAACTTTAAATATGTAGTTTCTCTATTATGTATGTATTCACTTCAATAAAAAATATACTTAAAAGTATTTCACGTATGTCTAAATTGTATAAAAAAAATTGTGATTTTTAAACAATTGAGCCCTTACAAAAAAATAAGTTCTCAATTTTATAGTATAAGATAAAAAAAGTCTTGCTTCTTACTCAACTATAGCTATTACGCCGATATAAAAAAAAAACTATAGTTACTGGAGTTTTGTGGGTAACTGGCATTTAACGATACACATTAAAATTAAACGTATATTTTGTGCGGAAAATTGTTATTTTATGCTAGAGAAATTGAAAAACACAGTAGATTCCCGATTATATAGACCTTAAGCTGCCTTCACTAACATCAATTATTAAAATATAACCCATGGTTCTAAATGTTATAAAACGTTACTGGATAAAAAAAATCACCTCTCAAAACTCGCTTGCTCTTTACACAATAACAAGTAAGACAGACGATAAAGTACGCTGAACTATGTTTGTCCTCTGTGTTTCCTTGACACGAGGGTTTTAGTATACAATTATACATTCGTCAGATTCCACTTTCATCATAAATCGAAATTTATGAAATTTTAGTTCATGAATGACGAATGTGGAAAACCAATAATGACACTTTCGTCAGATTCTACCAAATAGTGTAACAGAACGGACCACATGTCTGTTTTTAATTTCGAGCTAGTTAAATTAAATAAATCTTTTGTTTTCAACAAAGTCAATACAAAGACATCTTCATCGATTTTCACAAAAATAATATTAGTTTTCAAAATGTAAAATGCGTAGACAGGCACTTATTTAATATTTAAGTAGGTGTTTACAACAAAACGATTTAGGAGAGGTATGATGAGGGCTGTTGAATGCGAGATTAGATATTATGAAAGGTTCGTCCAATTAGTTGTCTGACGAAAGCGGAATCTGACGAATATGGAATTGCCATAAGTGCGGTTTCGTCATCAGTTTTAAAATTCTGACCTATGCGGAAAAGTAAAATGATCTGACGAATATGGATTTACCATAAGTGCGGGTTCGTCATCAATTTTAAAATTCTGACCTATGCGGAAAAATAAAACGATCTGACGAAAGCGGAATCTGACGAATGTGGATTTACCATACGTGCGGGTTCGTCATCAATTTTAAAATTCTGACCTATGCGGAAAAATAAAACGATCTGACGAAAGCGGAATCTGACGAATGTGGATTTACCATAAGTGCGGGTTCGTCATCAATTTTAAAAGTCTGACCTATGCGGAAAAATAAAATGATTTGACGAAAGCGAAATTTGACAAATGTGGATTTACCATAAGTGCGGGTTCGTCATCAGTTTTAAAATTCTAACCTATGCGGAAAAATAAAATGATTTGACGAAAGCGGAATCTGACGAATGTGGATTTACAATAAGTGCGGGTTCGTCATCAGTTTTAAAATTCTGACCTATACGGAAAAATAAAATGATTTGACGAAAGCGGAATCTGACGAATGTGGATTTACCATAAGTGCGGGTTCGTCATTAGTTTTAAAATTCTGACCTATTGGAAAAATAAAATGATCCAGCTAGTTTATGAGAAATATTTCTTATAATATTAACATTTATATACATATATCACAAAAGACTAATGGTGTAAGTTATCCAAGGGGAAGTCGAAAAAATATACTTTTCGTCTGGTAAACAGATGGGCGAAGGATGACCTCTTTTCGGATCCCGTACACTAAATGCATGTGCACTCACAACTTTAGGCGCAATCAAAATTTAATATATTTTGATTTTAAATTATATTTTTATGTCTCAAATCGAGATTCATACTTCTCCAATATCATTTTTCCGTAATTTATTTTTATTATAATTGTACGGCTGTTTACTGAGACTGTCGTATTAAATTAACAAAATTTTTATCCCAGTTTATAAAAAACACATATAAATATAACAGTTTATAAATATAAACACGAAGAGCAGACTAATTTATAATAAAACTGCAAATGCAAACATTGCAAATATTGGCCAAACATTTCATTGAAAAAAGGCATCAAATTAGCCCATTAAATTTATATTAAATTTGTCTCGGCTAAAAGACTTTACGTCATATATTGATTAATAAAAAAAAACGATCAACGCACTATAAAAATACTGAGCTTTGGAACACCCAAACCGCTTTACAAAAATAAAGAGAACACATCGATTCAATTCATTTCGCTTTTTGCTCACCGCTATCCAATCAAATGCTAAGTAACATTAGTAACACTAAATGCTACCAATAGTAACATTAGTAACACTTAATGCTACCAATAGTAACATTAGTAACACTAAATGCTACCAATAGTAACATTAGTAACACTTAATGCTACCAATAGTAACATTAGTAACACTAAATGCTACCAATAGTAACATTAGTAACACTAAATGCTACCAATAGTAACATTAGTAACACTTGTCATACGGGCCATTCATTAATTACGTAAGGACCCCCTTTCCCCTTGCGTAATACGAATAAGATTTTTCGAATTTATTAACATTACTAGCTGATGCCCGCGACTTCGTCCGCGTTGAAAAAGAAAAAAAGTAGCCTATCCTGTGTCCCGTACGTCTAACTGTTTATCTACCAAGTTTCATGAAAATCAGGTGATTCGTTTAAGAGTTATGGAGGAATAATACATATTTACATACATACATACATACATACAGAAAAAAAAGTCTAAAAATGGTCAATTTAGTTTCAGTATCATGTATAGAGCCCATAAACACGATATCTCTGAAAACAAAGTAACTTACTCCATGACCAACCCTTACAGATTTATTATTTAGTATTGATTAACCCCCCTTATTTTATTAAGATTCTGTCTGGTTTTAGAAAAGCATCAATTGCACTAAAATTCGATAAAAATTGTATGTATATTTTAAAAAAAAATTTTTTTTTTTAGTTTTCGCCAAACATTTAAGCTCTTCAATACTTTTATATTAAAAATCAGACATTTTTGCTTATAAAATACTACGTAAGAATGTCTTTTGTCCCCCCTCCTTATGTCATTAGAAATGTCGAAAAACCCCCTCCCCCTGAGGACCCTTACTTAACTGATGAACACCCCCCCCCCCCCATAGGCTATTTACAAAAGTGAGGCGACATCTTAAATCTATCAACTTGTTGGTGTTGCCAATTTATTTTATTATTGTTATTATAATAATATAACTCTACTAAAAGACTACTGTATAAAATTTTACTCCGATAAAAATACAACATTCATTTCGCTATTAAAAATTGTAAATAAATGGAGAGTTTACACGATAGTATTAAATATAATTATATCCACGTTATAATATAATATGACTCACACAAACATGACAGTATTTAATAGATACAAATACATACTATATATATTAGTTAGGCACAAACGAACAAACAAGGTATTCAAGTGCCCGAGTAGATGTAAAATTTTCAAAATTTTCATCGACTACTTTCTACTTATTAAGTAGGCGAGGGGTTTTAGTCCTACTTGTATTGAGTGTGATGTATAAAAAAAATATCATAATTATAAGAAGCATAAATTTGAAAACTTTTTCAAAAACGCTCGACTTAAAGCTGCCGTAACCAGGCATGGAAAATAGAAACGAGTTATTTTTTTGACTAGTGTTAAATAAATTTCGAGAGATAGCTATGCATCACTTTAATTCTTATATGTTCTTATTATAAAAAAAATATTGCTCCGATATAAAGTTTTCTTTAGAAATTTTTGCAAATTTCAACTTTTTTTTTTACTAAAACTTTTGACCGTTTCAGATCGTTCTGCGTTTCTGTTTAAAAATTAAAATTAGTCGTTACATATTACATTTAGTTATTGTGATGTGAATGAACACAAATTTAAAATTCAAATAATTACTATGCAGATATAAAATAACTTAAAATACTTGCTAATTTATTTACTTTTTAATATAATATATATTTATTATGTATTTAATAT
Source organism: Synanthedon formicaeformis (assembly GCA_945859745.1). Classification (NCBI taxonomy): domain Eukaryota; kingdom Metazoa; phylum Arthropoda; class Insecta; order Lepidoptera; family Sesiidae; genus Synanthedon; species Synanthedon formicaeformis. Next base: position 8,006,172 of record OX243972.1, read on the forward strand.
AATCTTAAAAGGGATCACACCTCAGAAACGGTATTGACAAAAATTCAACTCGATACAATTTTTTCTTTTTTTTTTGTGATATACCAAAACTTAAAATACGTACTCAAACTGAACCCTCCAATAAAATTAAAACGTTTAACGTCTCAAAATTTGAGATTTACTTACGACCCAATTCACTTACATACTTACATATACTTATTGAAACTTGAATCTTCACACATTCACAATTTTGAATTTACATATTAATCCTAAAATTAGTAGGAAAAGTGAGGTTCGTCTCTCGCACTTACTGTTTATTTATGTCACCGACACTCGAGTCATTGTTATTAGCACTAACTGTCACGTCAACTGTCACTTGTCACGTGACGTATGTCGCGTTTCGCCCGCGACAAATTCCGCTTATTGTCCATAGAACACGGTATATACCTAAGGAAAATATAAATAAAAATATATAGTCAAAACACAATAATAATTATGCCACATATCGCTCCTTAAAAACTAAAGGGCCATAAAACAAAAAATCCAATAATTACATTTTTATTGCAAAAATACAATCACAATGCTTCATATTGCATGTTGCAAAAAGACTTATAGTTGTTTTATTCCATATTTAGTATATTTTGATCATTTTTTATATATTCAAAAGTAACTTATATGCTTATATCTCTTCTAGTATTCAGTTTATTATAAAAAGTACTTAAAACATTTAATGCTACTTAAACATACGCTTCAAACGATGTATAATATGCATATATTTGATATACGTATATCTAATAAGAAAGAAATAGACAAAGAATAATAATTTTTTTTCGATTAGCTCTCCTGTAAAAAGTGTAATTTTGATTTGTGGCCCTTTAGTTTTTAAGCAGTGATATATCTACCATAATTTATATAATTGTAACCATAACCTGTCTGCCAAGCCAACCTTCACATAAAAACATAACAACGTTAACACTCACCTAGTCCGTGTCCGAGTGGTCGTTGACGCTGGATCGCAGCTTGGAGAGCGTCCGGCGGGCGGCCGGCGTGTCGTCCTCCTCGTCCGACGAGATGACGATGCGCTGCCGCGGCTTCACGCCGGTCGCGCCTCGCGTCATCCGGCGGGGCGTCGCCGCTCCGGAACCGGATCCGGCGCCGTCATCGTCCTTCGCGTGCTTCGATTTCGCGTCCCGCTTCGCCTGCTTCTCCAGCTCCTTCTTGTCCAACTTCGCCTGCTTGAGCGCTTTGCACTTCTCGAGCGTCGGCTTGCCCTCGAGACCCGCACCGATCAACAAATCGTGCATCTTCTGCACTCGCTCCTTGTTCTTCGTGCAACCTGAAACAGCGATTCAATTACCGTTAATAATAATTATTATCTTTTGACATAGTGGGAGGCAATTCAGAAAAGAAAACAGTTTTAAACCAAAAATGTAATCAACGGTTTTCATCTCTTGGTATAAAAGGTATGAGAGTGTTATTTGGTACCATTTTATTATAGAGCCTCGCTTATTATGCTACTCGCTGATAATGTATAATCCATAATATGCAATGTATTTAGGGGGGAGGGGGTTGAGCCAAATCTCACCCAATCTCATGCGGGGGAAAGGGTGGGGGTCTCGGCAAATCTCACGTAATTATTTTTTCCGCCAAAAACAGTATAAAATTGCGAGAAAACTGAGTTAAATTAAGTAAAACATGTTTCTCCACTAAAATATGGCTAAATCATACACAATAATATTGTAATAGTTCGAGTACTTAAAATAAAACAAATTAAATTAAATAAAACAACCAATTGTAGAAATAATAACAACACTACAATCAATTAGGAACAGATTAACACTAAAAACACGCATTTTGAAAAATCTCACGTGAGATATGTCGAGCCAAATCTCACGGCATCTCACCAGAGGGAGGGGGGGTCGAAAAATCGGCAAAATCGACTCACGTAATTTATGGACGCCCCCTAAGCCTCTAGATCAAAAGGCTTGGCTACATCTAGACATTCAAGGGTCTAACAAACGGTGCAAGACTAAAGGCGTAAACTCACCGTCTACAAGCTTCTTGTAGTCGAATCTAATGCCAGCCGCCTTGCAGAACTTCTTCATGTCTGTGATGCCGGGCTGCCGCAGCTCGGGGGGCACTGGGGGTCGACCCCTGCGCCCCGTGCCGGGGGTCTTGGGGGTCTTGGGTGTGGCGGAATTCTTCGACCCCTTCGGCCGACCAGGACCGCGCTGCAAAATAAGTGCAAAACGTATGATAACTGGAAATCACCCAACCTTTTGCTTTTTTTGTGGGAGTGAAGTTTTTATCACTTTAAAATTCAAGTGCATATACGAACATTTAATCAAAAAGAACAAAAAAGTAAATCTCGTAATATTTGAAGGGTTTTCTTTTTATTTTATTCAGGAAAAGCTAACATGGTTTAAAGTTTATTGTGAACATAATTTATTTAATCGTTTATAACCTCTCATACAAAGTTTCATTATCATAACCCTTGAGTTATTCGTATTTAGACTAATGTTGATATTACTTGTGTGCATACAAATGAAATATTTCATATTTCAGTTCATGATCGTCTAACTAAATCATCTAATACGTTTTGTATTTTACTGATAGTCAAAATAATGGAGGATTAAAAAAAAACAAGTACCCTTACGTCATCACTTTCCTCAGACTCACTACCCGACGATCCTGAAGATTCATCTGACGACGACGAATCCACCGTTGTCACCTGAAATCACATTTTTTTTAAAGAAACTATATATACACGACATCAAGGTAAAGGTCAGTAGGACTGTTCAAGAATTTAATTTGATATCTATGCTATTGAAACCATTCTAGAAGCTAATTACTAAAAACGGGGTTAAAAACCTTCGTCAGTTTTCAAATTCACTCCTTTATAAAAATCGTAGACTCCTAACTTTTGAAAGTGAAGCACTAAAAGCAGAAAACTGAAATACGTTTGAAATGAAATTTCGGCATGACTGACAATAATTGCCCTCTGACACAATCGTTCAACTGTCTTGATACCTTTTTAATATCATGCCACCGAATGAATCTGAATGAATGAGCGCCTCTTTTTGCAACGTCACAGAGCACTTTTTACTATACTTTCCACCTTAATCAATCAACAGATGGTTAATGGAAATTTATATTGACTTAATTCACCTCTGTGGTGAGCATGGTGCCCGTGCGGGCTTGGTGTTTGGCTGCTGCCAACTTGGCAGCCGCCGCCTTCTGCGCCGCTATGTGAGCCGCTTGGGCCGCTAGCCTCTCGCGCTCCGCGTTCGCGTCGTAATAGTTGAACAGCACCTCGGTCGACACCGGCACGTCGCCGAAGTACACCTCGTTCGGTATGTGAGACGAGTCCAGGCACTCGTCGCTGAACCGCCTCCGGAACTGGATTCCGGAGAAGTCCTTCCGGAACGGTCGGATCGCGTACTGGTAGCCGGTGGCGCGCGGTCGCCCCACCAGGGCCGGCCTGGGTACGGGCGTGACTGCGCGCAGAGGTGTCGCCCCGGGCATGTTCGGTGTGAGTTTCACCGGAGTGGTGCCCGGCGGTTTAGGCTTGTTCGTGGAACCTTTGGGCCTGCCTCTCTTCTTCGGCTGGAAGGGTTTGGAATAAACTCGATATAATAATGAAATCCTAATGTAACGTCTAACACGGAATTTCAAACAAATTTTGCTCTTATTTTCTGTATGAAACTTTTTTTTTTTATAAATTACTAAAATATCGATAATAAACGTAAAAATAATTTAACAGCTTTAGAATTTAGGTACAATGAATATTTATAATTGTAAATATTTTAATATTTCAATGGTGCGCCGTACTTAGTGATTTAGTAATTCAATTCAGAGTTCAATTGATTGAACTGCTGGGATTTTTTTTAGTTTCTGTTGTTCAATTACATTAATTCATAGAACTATAGAAACTAAAAAGTCTCACTAGTTCAATCAAGACAATTATAATTTGTTATAAATGCCACCCAGTTATTACAATTTAATATTAAAAAAAAAATAGAAGACCAAAGACAAAAAAACATACCTCAGTGCCAGGTGTGGTAATTTTGTTAGGTGTGGTCCCCGACTTGGGTAACTCCGGACTGCTGAAAGTTTTCAATTCCTCCTCGCTGCAAATTATAAACAAAAAATAAATAAAAATAATTCTGTCACCTCTACTCACACTAACTTTAGAATGTGCTTAAACTCTTGAATCTTGATTTTCTTTTTAATTGCTCTAAGGGCCTTATCGCACTTGTGGGTGGCGTGGCGGGAATCCGATCCGCTATAGTTCAGCAGGTGACTGGCTGAATCCCACCACGGGATTCAGGGGCGGTATTCCGCCTGTCACCCGCAGAACCAGCGGGAATCCGCTCCTCGGTTAGCCAGTACGAAAATTAATGTCGGCGGGATTCCGCTCGCCGCCCGCAAGTGCGATAGGACAGCGCGGGCGCGGGCGGCGATCTCCCGGGTGTCACCCGCGGTACATTTCACCCGCCGCGGGATCCGCCCCGCCGCCCGCAAGTGCCATAAGGGGCTTAATCTCTAAACAACACATATATGTATTTGACTTACTTTTTACTTGGTGTTGTGCTTTCTGCGGGCCGCGAGTCGGCACTTTCTAATGTCGTCTCCGCTTTACACGCTTCTGCAATATCATTTTTTTAACAATCACATAAACACATCCAATGTGTTTAAAATTCAATGTTTTCATGTTTCATTTTATACTATCGACCCGCTCCTGTCTTCGGCCGGGAAAAAACTTAATATACATAATTTCAAAATATTTATTATAATATAACAAAACAACACACTATTACCTGCCGATTTCTCTCCAATTTTGATTTCGCCTACCGGACTGGGTTGAAGAACATCATCTGAAATAATAATAATAATAATAAATTATTTTTATTTAACATAAAATAAACTTTTGACTACATTTGAATGAATTAGCGTAGATCTGTGTTTTCCTAATATTATTTGTTAGTAATATTATTTTTACTCTAATTATTTTTAATAAAAAAAATAGTCTTAGCAACTTTAGGTGTATGTTAGTATTTTTTTTTGTATAAAATTTGTATGGTTCGCTTGATATTTTTTGCAAGTATGCAATTGTTATAAACTTAATTTGGTTTTGCCAAAATTATAATATATAATCATTGTTTTTTTTTTAACATGCAATTCTTCCATTAAATGCAAAGGATATATACATAATATTTTTAAAAATGCCAACTAAGTAAATATCAACCTTAACGAATTAGAAACAAAAAAAGTGAAAATAAAATTACTAATTAAGTGAAAATAAAATAAATAAAAATAAAATTAATTAATTAAATAAATATGTATTTGTTTTTGAAGTGAAAACTTCTTATGGGGTAAAAACATTGCTCGTCATTGCAATGTCAGCGTTATTGCAAAGTAAACTTACTAGATATGATAACAAGGATCAATATGGTTTACACCTCTGACCAATAAAATAGTTTCATATAAACATCAAACATTTTTAACATCAACAAAATCATTGTGAATTTATTATTGTCATTGTGTATCAGTGTCATATTATATATATCTTCTCTTATATTTATTGCGATCAATAATTGCGACAATTTACTTACCTAATTCGATAATGCCAACGAATTTAAATTAAATATCATACAATTATTTTTGTGAAGCTAAGTTTTTCACTTCTTACGTGAGTCCAACGACTGACATGTTTTTTTTTTTTCAATAATTAAAAATTACCTACCTTTACTCTGTTGTTCTGGAGGTTTCTGTATAATTTCTGGTGGTTTTTGGAGGACTTCTGAAAGGAAATCGTTAATAATGCTGTCAAAAATGTGATTAAAACTTTCCATACACAAATTAATAGTAACTTTAAATAAACATATGTATATAAATTATTTATTGACAATTTCGTTTTATTACTAAACAAAAATTTAGATTCTTCAATATTTGTATTACCCCAGACCTAAACATTATAGGATTTAGCGGTTCGGTTGATATCTCCTTTTTTATTTCGACAGACAGGCCGACGGTCCACTTGATGGTAAGTGGCTACCGTTGCCTATACCACAAGTTACACAAGCAACGCCACAGCTGATGCAAGTGCAAGAAATTAAAAAGGAATAGGGAACTTCATGGAATTGAATCAAAAATAACAAACCGTGAGGCTTCTCGGGCTCCGTTCTTTGTGGCAAATCATCCGGCTTAAATATGTCCGTTTTTATTTTTATTTTCGGTTGATCTAAATCACCACCCTAAAACAAAAATATAGTAAACATTATAATATTGTAACACAATATGACATTTTCAATGTTTTAACTGTTTTTAAACCTACTTTTCATACAAAACTTAAAAAGTCAATTATTGAATTTATAACTGCAATCAAGAGCATAGTTACTAAGGACTAGCTATTGCCCGCGACTTCGTCCGCGTACAAAATGTTATATAGCCTATAAAGCCTTCCTCGATACATGGACTAACCAACACAAAAATAATTTTTCAATTTGAACCAGTAGTTTCTGTAATTAGCGCGTTCAACCAAACATACAATTGATTATTGCAAGTGTGGATGTCTAAAATCGCTACGAAAGTTCCCCATTCTGGACAAATAAAATTGATCACACAAAAATCAGTCAGTCATCAATGTACTACATACAACTATTTATTTCGCACGCCATACAAAACACTAGGAACTTTATGGAACATTCAAAAGTGACATATACGCCGTAGAGTATATAAACTCTGTCATCTGTCATTTAAAACCAACCAAACATGTGTCATTTAAGGAAAATGTCACTTTACGTTAACACATTTGAGTTTAAAATCAATAATAGAACTTGGTCTTTACTACCTTTTACCATTTACGCCGTTTTAGGCGTACTTTTTATGGGTCGCTTTGGCATTTGTCACACAAAATCCATATATTTTGTAGTAGATTGATGGTCAAAGTAAGAAAGTTTTTTTTTTCTCTATATTCATCAGAAAACAGCTTCACGAGCTCTATATAATATTCTGATATGGTATTTTATGTTTTTTAGAATGTGGTCGATGGCAACAAAGAAATATAGAAAGTAGGAAAATTTCCATACCATCATTTCATTTTCAGGATGAGCTCTCTTCTGTGATTCCGTCGGTTCAAGTTTGATTTCGGGCTTCAGTTGCTTCACATCGAGGGGCTTCTGGGTGTCGAGCGGTGGCAGCAAATGTGGCTGCGGCTGCCATGCTGTTTTATGTACAACGTCACCATACCCTTGCACTAAAAAATAATCTAATTAATTTTCAATTTGACATCACCAGTTGCAGTATTAAATCATTTTATACAAATATTATAGATTAGTTGGTCCCCGCCACTTCGTTGGCGTTGAAAAATGAAATTAGAGAAAATATAACATTAGAGAAAATATCTGACATCTTAAAAAAGCTCACAGAATATTACTTTGACCCCCCTCTTATTTTTTTCATTACTAATAAAAAAAAACATGTATTTAAATGGCTGTTCTTATTTGCTGCGCACCATTTTTCAAAGAAAACTTTTGGAAGACGAGGTTAAAGTATAAAAAAATTACATCCATATTATAACTACCTGGTGCCCGCGACTTTGTCTGCGTTGTTCAAAATTAAAAAATAAATAAGCAATATAACGCTTGACCTCTTGTTGCTATACTCTGACCAGGCGTTAGTTATTTATTTAATTTGAAATTATCTCTCGGGAACAGTACTTTTTTTCTAGATGAAAGGTACCCTATGTCCTTTCTTGTATCCCTGACAACTTGTATGCAAAATTTCACGATGATCGGTTGAGCAGTTAAGGCGTGAAAAGGTAACAGACAGTTACTTTCACATTTATGATATTGGTATGGATTTATTTTACAAAAATATTGCTTTCCTTTTATATTTGAAGACGTGAGTGGATGAAGGTGATATGTCGCATTTTTGGGTTTTTTGGTTTTTTTGCGTTGATGAAAGTAATATGTCCCTATAAATGATTACAGACCTTAAGATCGTCGATTTAAGACCTATTTTGGAAAAATAGGAAGTTGAAAAGTTTCGTGGTGACTGATCTCAAAAATTAAAAATAAAACTATAACCTCGATTTACTCAAAATTGCGACAAATTATGCGACATATCACCTTCATCCACTCACACCTTCATTTCTTTGTTATAACAACTTATAATACATACCCATATGTGATTGTGGCATATGCAATTGTGCCTGCGGTTGTTGAGGTGGAAAACTCTGATGATGGGGGTAGTTCTGATGTGCGGGAGGAGCGTATGACAAATTTTGAGGAGCGTAACCACCGGGAGGTGGAGGCCCATATGCGGCAAACGCATCTGGCGGGGGATAGTGAGTGTTGTATGCACCGGCATAAGGTTGGTAAGGTATTTGATGGCCATTATCTAAAACAAAAAAATTCAACTATAGAATGTACATATCTAATAATAGCTGGTGCCCGTGACTTCGTCCACGTTCAAAAGCCTAAAGCCCTCTCACGGTGAGCAGCAGACTTGTTGAGTGAAAGCTGTTTGTCTTAATAGTACTGCCACTGAACTATAGATGGCGTTAATCTAAATAGGGATAATATATAATTTAATTTTTTAGTCTTTTAGGTCACACTAAATAGCCTTCCTCGATAAATGGACTATCCAACACAATAAGTATTTTTCAATTCAAACCAGTAGTTCCTGAGATTAGTGCGTACAACCAAACAAACAAACAAACTCCTCAGCTTTATATATTAGTATTATAGATGTATTAAACTAGCTTTGCTCATTTGCTCAAAAAAAAATCATTTTTTTATGTACAATTATAAAAGGGGCAATATGTTTTGGGCAGGGTGCAAGCTAATATTTTCAATTAAATTAAAAGACTTTCGCCATCCTTGTCTAACAAATGATGTAGCACGGTAACTCTCTTTCACTAAGTAATCTTTAACAGCTTGGCACCCCTATTTCCGGGCACTTTTACATAGGCAGAGGTAGTTTATTATATTCAGAAAAAAATTAGCTTTAATTTTGATGTATAAGATATTCATTGGAATTATGAGGTATACTTTTTTACAAAATAGTACCTGCTTTTACCTTGCTGCGAAGAAGTTGCAACCAGGTGAGCGATGGCACCTATCACTTTTCAAGTTCTCTATGTATATAGCTGTGGTGTGAAGTATAGTTTATTTTGATCTGTAGTAATTTTTTTTTGGTCTAACAGTCAATAATTATTAATTTAACTAAAAATATTAGCGGGCACATTTTAATCGGCACCCTGCCCAAAACATATTACCCCTTTTATAATTGTACATAAACAAATGATTTTTATTTAATCCTTGATGGGGTACGTATTCTTACGGCCGTATCTGAGACTATAAAAGATAGTTAGACTTTGTTGATTTTTTTATGTACGCATTATCAAGCTATACAAATCAATCATATAGCATTACTTAAAGCAGTGTTGGTTGAATTGGTTTCGAAGATTACTACATGCTAACATGCTATATAATATTAGTATAGATTTGAATTATTAATAGTAAATACTCACCCATGTAATTGAGCGGTAAACCGTTCCCCTGAACAACACCGTGGCCCGGTTCACCCTCCATCCGCAACCGCTTCTGATTCATGGCCCTTTCGGCTTCATAATTCATCTTGGTAACTAAAAACAAAAACTATTTGCAATAGCACAGCTAAAACTCACTTTAATGTTCATCTTTCTACGGATATTACAACAAAAATAATAGTTTCGCGTTCACTATGACAGACGCCAACCGGACGCTAGCAAACACAGGTTATATGCCCAGTAAAGCAAACACAAGCGTACCTTTGTTGGTCAATGATTGATATTGATTTTAGTTAATAGAAGCACTTGGAACCTTCTTCTGGATGCTTTGGTACATAATAGAGCGAGTTAATAAGTCAGTTTAACTCTTGCACGTAAAATATGCATCAAATTATCAGTTTAATGACAGTAAAATTAGAAAAAAAACACAAGTGAAGCGGAGTTCGTGTGTTTTTTCTCCTTCTTTCATTTTTAATTTTTTTTTTCTGTGGAAGCAAGGAATAGTTATAGCTAGCCACAGGTTATAGCTAGGTATACACTATACAGGCCACAGAATACTGAAAGGGTAAATCATAGATGAATGAATGATTTGTCTCGCTGCGCTCGACTAGTCAAATGCGGCAACAAATACTACGCCGAAGTCGGCGACGTCGGCGTACATACGGAGCCAGTTACACTACAAGCTGTCTGTAACGTGTACGTGCCGCGAATGTTTTATTAAATTTTGGGCATAATAAAATGCCAGTCTGCGTAGTGAAAACTGTGTAAAAATATAATGGGACTGGCTTTCATATGCAGGTTGATACAAATTTAATTTCCAAAATGAACAAATACATGTATAAATTAAAATGATTAATAAATCAATAATTATTTTCAGATATGTATTAAGTATTGGAAAATTTTGGGGGAGGCCTGTGTCCAGCAGTGGACGTCCTGCGGCTGAGATGATGATGATGATGTATTAAGTATATATTTGTTCATTTTGGAAATTACATTTTGTATTTTTGCCAAAAATGGCTTAAGTAGTGTATGAAATATATCTGTAATTGGGTCAGACTGTCAGTTTAGTCTATTAACTTGTTTTTATTTCAATATTTTTCAATATTTAAATTAAGATTAAAATTTTAAAATATTAAAAGTTAATATATTAAAATTTAGGAAATGTTAAGTAGGATTAAGTAAATCATTAAAAGTTTTTACCATTACCTAATTGAAGTTAAGAGAAGCAGTGACGATATTCCTAGAAACGATTATTTAAAGGCTAGGTATTAGAAAGTGAGCATATTTCAACATAAGTACACACGGTTACACATTAAAGTCAGTCAGACGTGATTTTTATCATCATAGATTTAGTATTACTACCGTTCTGTTAGGATATCGTACAGATTTTTTTAAATTTTGAAATACCGATTTTGAATCGGCCAATCTGGTAACACTGCTTGGTTGGGTGCAAAGAACATATTATATATGTTACGGCTAAAGGTAGGTGTGAATATAAACTTAAGATTAGCCGGCTAAACTTAGGTTTATCTTCGAGATGTTAATGTTAGTTTCTTCTATCATTAGCCGGCTAAACTTAAGTGTAACTGCAAGCCCTTGGCTAAAAATGTAGAAGCAAATAAAAAGGAAACGGTATAATAATGTACTATTTCGACTCGAAAACTTTTATTAAAAAATAATCACTCATTACACATACTTATATAGGTATTCAAAATTACAAAATAAAACGTCTGCAGTGTTAATAACTTAAAACAATATCTAGTAATTAAAATAATATAATAAGGAACCATTTGTTAATTACTTACAAAAACTTCTGTATTTAAAATTACAAAATAAAACTTGTGCAGTGTTAATAACTAAAACAATATCTAGTCATTAAAATAATATAATAAGGAACCATTTGTTCATTACTTATAAAAACTTCTGTATTTAAAATTACAAAATAAAACTTCTGCAGTGTTAATTATTTAAAACAATATCTAGTCAAATAAAATAATAAGGAGCTATTTGCAAGTTAGTCTCCGCCCCCTCAAGCGAGATGTTCGCCCCGGCGCGTCCATTGAATACATTTTTAGCCGTTTCTTTTTTGGTTAATGTGCACATTAACCGGCTAAAGATGGAAATTCACGACGCAAACTAACATGATATTGAACTTTAGCTGCTTCTCGAAGATAAACTTAAGATTAGCCGGCTAAACTTAGGTTTATGTTCACAGTTTCACACCTACTTTTAGCCGTAACCAGCCGTAACATATATACTGTCAGTATAAATAAGTTTCTCTATGTTGCATTGCATGCGCCTCAGAGTAATAATTACAACATTATTTTACCTCTACTATGGCATGCCCGCTTGAGTACTTTGTGTTGTGCATAGAGCAAAAAACACTGATCTCTAATATATCTCTGGATCGGTTATCCCATACAAATACTTCGTGTACCATTTTGAAGCACCGCCGTACGAAAGTACGGGAACTAATTTTGACGTTTGCGTATTTTTAATCCATAGATAAGTATAATAATGTCTTTTTTATTCACGTTTTATTCTATTTGTTGATTTCTTAGGGACTGTTTAAGTTTATTTGTTTTCACTTGAGTTTTGAAACATGAAGAAATGTGTATTCTGTAAATGTCATATCATGCGGACATCACTAGTTTTAGTTCCATGTACTTACACTCCATAGGCTCCATAACCTACAGCGTCAAAATGGCGATTTTCAAATAGACATAAAAATAATTTGACAGCAGCCTATCCAGTGCTTCATTACAGATCAGTGACACGCAATGGCTATATATTATAAGTTACTCTATGGCTTGGCTTGTGTGAACTGTGCTGTGAAGTGTGAATGAAATTTTGATCCACTACTCTATGATTGTGATTGGCTTTTGCCGGCCGTGTCTGAACGGAAGTTCAAGGTTTTATTTTTGAAATCTATTTTTTATGTTTTAAATTTTTCACTAAATGTTAGCCTATTGTTTTATCACAGTTGCCTACATTTATCGAGCGAACAATAGATATATTGCTTTGCTAAGCATAAAATAAACACGTTGCCGTTATACCCGCCGCTAAATACAAGTGATTTTTTTTAACAAAAGTAAACAGGTAAGTATGTAGCGTAAAAAGCTTATCACGATTTTTCTAACTTAAAAATATAGTTTAACTGAACTAATTACTGAAGATGTAATTTATAAACCATATTTCTAAATTTTAAATACACAATAGTTTTTAAATGTCTATTTTTTATATATATATAAGTATATACATCTATAGGTAGATAAATGTCGAACAAATCCACAGGTTCGCCATTTTTTCATTATATTTAATTACTAATACATAGGTCTTTTAATACATGAAATTGTTTTTTCCGTTCGCCGTGTGAAAAAGTGTGAATTCTTAATACCTACTAAGATTTTTTTTATTGATATATTGTCTTAGTGAAAACAGCCTTAGTACAATAGGTATTTTATTGTTTATAAAAATGCATAATGTAACCAAAAGAAAACAATAAACCGATAGTCACAATTTATTGTCATAAATATCTAGTGGCATAGTTATTTTAGAATCTAAAATATCTGATAAAAGATTTTGAATTTATTAATTTAAAGATATTATTTCAAATAATTATTTTAATTAGTTTCACTTTTTTTACTTTATTATGTTTTTGTATTCTCAGGACTGTTGTTTTTATAACTCGGTTATTTAATTATATAAGTAGACATTTTAGAGATGTTTTATTACAAACTAGCTGGTGCCTGCGACTTCGTCCGTGTTCTCTATAGCCTATAGCCTTCCTCGATAAATGGACTATCCAACACAATTCGAACCAGTAGTACCTGAGATTAGCGCATACAACCAAACAAACAAACCAACTCTTCAGCTTTATATATAATAGATATCTTAATTCAGTGATTTTGGATAGGACAGTCAAACAAATCTTATATCTCTTATCACATTATCCTTGTAGGTTATATTTCAACTGAAATTTACTTGGTTTATGTGGGTTAAATTAGTGTGTAACTTGTTTATGATCAATAGAATCAGTAGTTTTTTTTTTTAGTTTTTTTTAGTATGAATGTAAAGGTTATTTGTTTGCAACAAAAGGACACCAGGTTGTAGTGACATCAGTGATGTCTGCTTGTACAAAAGTTAACCAAAAATCAGGTGTAAAATTTAAAAAATGTTGATTAATAATTTATTTACTTAAACATGGGGATAAATACAAATGGCCCGAGAGATTGTAGACATTTTCGGTTAGGTATTTGAGGCAAGCTGACAACTTGTCCTATAACTCTTCTATAATACCCTAACACAGAACTAAAGTAGTAAACTAAAGGGGAGTAGTGGCAATGAACTATTTTCTATTACAATTTTACTAGTGTCCGACCGAAGATCAATTTCTATTGTGGCTATCGCCGCAACCTTGGATTGATGCCGTACTTTTAAAAGCTCTTAAAAACCCTATCATAATTGGCTGCAAGCTAAAATCAATATCAATCAATCAATCATCAATACTAATAATAAATCTGTAAGTGTAGGTATTGTATGTATGTATGTATGTTTCTCCATAACTCTTAAACAAATTAACTGATTTTCATGAAACTTGGTATAAAAACATTAAAATGTACAGGACAAAGGATAGGCTACTTTTTATCTTTTTCTACACGGACGTAGTCGCGGGCGGCAGCTAGTTAATAATATAAATGATTTAAAATATTTAATACTGAAGGTTTATATCGACTGTATAATATAATATGTAGAAAGGTAATTTAAATCATCTCTGGAGGTTGATCTAGAGATGACAAATGATAATAAATGACCTTGCAATTTATTTGTCAAAAATAAACATTTCGAAATAATGTGAATTATTACATTTATTTATTTATTTAGGAATCTTCGGCGAAACCTTCGGCTTTACACCAAAGGAGGTTCTTTTGACTGATGCCGAAGCTTCGGTCGGACACTAAATTTTACTCACTTTTATTTACAGAATCAGTGAAAAATGACAGAAGGATTGGACTACAATACAGATTTTACACTCATGTAAGTACTAAATAGAAATAAGTAAGCTTCAGGATAGATTGTAAAAATAAGATGTGATATTCTCAAAAGATACCAACCTTAATCAATTTATATTTGTTTTTCTTTGTGTTTTTTTATTTGGAATTAATGTGTGTTTTGTTTTTCCCTCTTTTGTGTGTAAATATCATCCCATATATGGTTCTGCCTTCCTCTTTTTTCCTTTCTCTCCTCTGGGGTAACAATGGGTATGATCATTTATATAATGCAAGATTTAATGGACTAGTACTGCAAAATAAATGACAGTAAATATGGAGATTTCTTCAATCAACGAAGCTTTATTTACAGGGACCCAGCAGAATTGGAATGGACGACGGACCCGTTGGTTAATCATATATTGGATCCAAATCTTTCATTGATTCCAAATTTTCCTGTAAGTAATTTTATATATTATAAAAGCGGCCACATTTCACAAGTTCGTATTTTGTTGCTTCGTGTCTCAATATGAAACTTTAATAAAAGTTACTAGAAAATTTTAGACACACTCGCCCAGGGTGTTGATTGAGCCTTTATTCATAACTAGCTGGTGCCCGCGACATCGTCCGCGTTGAAAAAGAAAATATATCGCTGCTTAAAAACTTAAGGGCCATAAAACAAAAAATCCAAAAATTTATTGCATTTTTATTGTGTTTTTATTGCAAAAATATAATCACAATCCTTCAAATTGTATGTTACAAAAAGACCTATGGTTGTTTTATTCCATATTTAGTATATTTTGATCATTTTTTTATATATTCAAAAGTAACTTACATCTCTTCTAGTATTCAGTTTATTATAAAAGTACTCAAAACATTTAATGCTTCTTAAAAATACGCTTCTAACGTTGTATAATATGCATATATTTGATATATATATCTAATAAGAAAAAAAATGACAAAAAATAATTTAATTTTTTTTCGATTAGCTCTCCTGTAAAAAGTGTAATTTTGATTTGTGGCCCTTTACTTAGTTTTTAAGCAGCGATATGAGCAATAACGCCTGACGCTGTGACGACGGTGACGTCGCCACGCGACAGTGGCGCCCAATCCTTAAATCTTTACATATTATAAAACAGTCCTCCGCCACGTCTATCTGTCTGTCGTTCGCGATAAACTCAAAAACTAGTGCACCGATTTTCATGCTGTTTTCATCAATGGATAGAGTGGTTCTCGAGGAAGGTTTTAGTATATAATTTACAAAATTACGCGGGCAAAGTCGCGGGCAGCAGCTAGTTCTTTATATCTTTAGACGATCACTCGGGAACAGTACTTTTATTCTGGATACTTTTATTATGTCCTTTCTTGTATCATTGACAACATGTATGCGAAATTTCATGATGATCGGTCGAGTAGTTAAGGCGTGAAAAGGTAGCAAACATACAGACAGACAGACAAACATACTTTTGCATTTATAATATTTGTATTTATTCCTTTTCTGCAGTCACGAGATAAATATATTTTTTAAAGGATAGTGGCGCTCTAGTGTACCTTTGTAACCGCTCATAAATTGTAACTAAATGTCGCTTTGTGAAATAATGCTATTTTTTACTTTTATTAATTATATACTAAAACCTTCCTCGAGAACCACTCTATCCATTGGTGAGAACAGCATCAAAATCGGTGCAGTAGTTTTTGAGTTTATCGCGAACAGACACACAGACGCAGCGGAGGAGTTTGTTTTATAATATGTAGTGATATGTATAAATTAATCTTGTTTTTTCGTAAACGAAGTAAAAAGTTTTATTTAACTCTGTGCCGTCTGATGATTAATGCGTGGAAGTTTAATACACTATAATATTTTTATATTACATTTCAGGTCACTACTTTAGGTCCACCTAATAGGACAGACTACAGCGGACCCTATCAATTTTCAGTGCATATTAAGGCGGAGGATACCCACAAGAAGAAATATCTGGTAGGTGTTAAAGTTTTTTGTTATATTTTTTATGGCAAAACTAGAATTTTCTTTGCTTTATAAAGTTTTTTGTTTAAATCTTTTGCTCGCGATTTAATTCGCGCCCCTATTTTCTTAGGCATTGAACATTGCGTTCTATTGAAGCATGATTTCAACATTTGATTGAATTATCAGCTAGAAAATTTGGATGGTAAAATTAAAATCGAGGTTTTTATATTTTTGCCATAAATATTTCTAATTTTCTGGAAAACAGCTAACTCCGGAGGCAGAACGTTAAGACGAGCGCCACTTGACCTATATAAAAATCTTTCAAATTTGACACTGTTTACAATGCTTTTATAGGTATTATGACTACAAATTTGCCAATATCACTGTAATTTTCTCTTTTGTATCAGCAACCTAAGTAGCATTGCTGTTCATAACAGATTAGCTGGTGCCCGCGACTTCGTCCGCGTTTTATGTCATATATGCCTATAGCCTAATGTCTTATTCTGATGTATAAGCTATATTATTGTAAAGTTCCATTGAAATCTATTCAGTAGTTTTTTAGTGAAAGAGTAACAAACATCCATATCAAACTTTCGCATTTATAATATTAGTAATAAGGATAGCACTCCTTGATGTCCCTTACGATTGAAATTTGGGACATCTTGTATACATATCAATACTAATAATAAATCTGTAAGGGTTGGTGATGGAGTAAGTTACTTTGTTTTCAGAGATATCGTGTTTATAGGCTCTATACATGATACTGAAACTAAATTGACCATTTTTAGATTTTTTTCTGTATGTATATATGTAAGTATGTATGTTCCTCCATAACTCTTAAACGAATCAACTGATTTTCATGAAACTTGGTAGTTAAACATTTAGACGTACGGGACACAGGATAGGCTACTTTTTTTTTTCAACGCGGACGAAGTCGCGGGCGCCAGCTAGTATTGTATATAATTATACATATATGGGTATAGACACGACGTTGCTAACCAGAGTCTTTAAAAGTTTTCATCAGTAACTGACCAGAAAGATTCGTGCAGAGATCTTGAACTAGTATTGTTGTCTGGATTCGCGTGTGTTGAAATATGTTTTTTCAATTAAATTTCAGTACTCTCACAAGTTGAACTGCATATATGTGGATAGAAAATGTAATTTTCCGATACATTTCAACTGGAAGACGTCAGACTTGTCGCCGCTATACGTGCGCGCGACCGCAGTCTTCTCGGACGAAGCTCAGGCCGAGAAGCGAGTCGAAACGTGCTTCCAGCATAAGCTCGATAAAAGCCTCGGTGAGTATACTCAACACGGTATTGAGTGATATTAAATTATTATTTTTTATTATTACCTATGTTAATTAATGTTCATCATCATCATCTCAGCCGCAGGACGTCCACTGCTGGACATAGGCCTCCCCCATAATTTTTTAATGTTCTCGGGGAGGCCTAAATTAATAATGTTAAAAATCTTATTGTTTTTAAAATGTTTGTTTTGAATAAACTCAAAAATTGGGACTGATTTAAAAAATTGATTTACTTATACCTAATAGTTTTTTATAGGTGAATGAATTTTTTGATACTATGTTAGTAACATAGGCTATATTTTATGAAGTTGTGCGGACGAAGTCACATGCAACAGCTAATAAATTATTAAAAGTCTGTTGAATGAGCGGTAAGGTTGCTCGGCTCCGAGTTCGATTCCTGGCTGGGACAACTTTTCAAAGTTGGCTCCGGTCTGGATTTAGAAAGTAGTGGCAGGGCACATTGCGTTTCGCAGTCATTGACTGGCTTACATGACCATCCCCTTACAGAAGATTCCAGCAAAATAACAGCATATGTGCTGTTTTGTTTCGGTGAGTGAGTAAGGGGAGCCAGAGCCCATTACCCCATCCCTTCCTTATAATCTTTGGTCCTTCTATGGTGGGCACCGCACTTGCAGTTGTTGGTAACAGTAGCCACCTACCTACCATGGAGAATAGAGGCAAGGAGGACCAACTTACATTTGTGTGTTAAACTGAAAAAGTGGCAAGCTGAAAGCATTAAACAGTGGTTCATAAATTGACTAGAATGGCGCTAGTGTAGCATTGGTGCTTGATATGATTGATTGGTTGCGTGCGTAGTTCATGAAATAACCGTAAATAAAATGCTACTACAGCGCCGCCTTATTGAGCGTATGTATAGAGTTTGGCCTCCTTACCACTATTCTCCATGCCACCATCCCACCATCAAGCGAGTGAATGAGTGCAGATCTGAGCGCGGTGCCGAACCTGAACGAGCACGTGCTGCACTCGAGCCGCTCGGGCACCGAGGGGGTGTTCTACTGCGGGTTCCCCTCGCGACCGGACTCGTGGTACTCGACGCTGGTGGAGTTCCCCGTGGGCGGGCCAAAGATGCACGCATACTACTTCTTCTGCAAGAACAGTTGCCCCAGCGGCATCAACCGTCGCGGCCTCGGCATCATATTCACACTCGAGGACAGCAGGTCGGTACACATACATTAATTTAGAAACGCTTTTCTATGTCGCGTTCTAAAGTAATTGATGTCGGTCGCAGTGGGATAGTGCACGGGCGGCAGTACGTCGGCGCGCGCGTTTGCTCCTGCCCCCGCAGGGACATGGATCGGGACGAGAAGATGGCCCGGGCGCCGGGCCGGGGCAAGAGGCGGGTGCAACGCGACGCGGTTGCCCCGGACCCAGTCGACGATCCCAAGAGGATCAAACTGGAAGGCATCACCGATTACGAAATCACCCTGCCACCGGTATGTTACACTCTTACCCAAACTCTCATTATCTTAAAAACTTAATTGATAAATAAATATTTTGATTACATTGATTGATTAGATGAGTGGTTAGGATGCAAAATATGAGCATCTTCTCTGCCTGTTCCGTATTTTTCTTTTATGTTAGGTCGACAGAAGACAGACTGACGGTCTACTTGATGGTAGGTGGCTACCATCGCCTATAACACAAGCAAGTGTGCTTCCGATCATAGAAGGATTAAGGATAAGGATAATAATGTTACACACTCTTATGCTGTCTTGTACACAAATGAATTATTCGTGAATCTCTCTATACAGTGACTTTCTAACTCAAAGAGTTCTATACACTTATTTCTAGCTCAAAGAATTCTATACACTCGCTTTCTAACTCAAAGAGTTCTATTACGCTTACTTTCTATCTCAAAGAGTTTTATATGCACTTACTTCTAACTCAGAGTTCTTTACTCTTACTTTCTATCTCTGAGAGTTCTTTACACTTACTTTCTAACAGAGTTCTATTACACTTACTTTCTAACTCAAAGAGTTCTATTACACTTACTTTCTAACTCAAAGAGTTCTATTACACATACTTTCTATCTCAAAGAGTTCTATTACACATACTTTCTATCTCAAAGAGTTCTATTACACTTTCTTTCTAACTCAAAGAGTTCTATTACACTTTCTTTCTAACTCAAAGAGTTCTATTACACTTACTTTCTATCTCAAAGAGTTCTATATGCACTTACTTTCTAACTCAGAGTTCTTTACTCTTACTTTCTATCTCTGAGAGTTCTTTACACTTACCTTCTATCTCAGAGAGTTCTATACACTTACATACTTTCTATCTCAAAGAGTTTCTATACACTTACCTTCTATTTGAGAGTTCTATACACTTACCTTCTATTTGAGAGTTCTTTACTCTTACCTACTTTCTATCTCAAAGAGTTTCTATACACTTACCTTCTATCTCTGAGAGTTCTATACACTTACTTTCTATCTCAAAGAGTTTCTATACACTTACCTTCTATCTCTGAGAGTTCTATACACTTACTTTCTATCTCAAAGAGTTTCTATACACTTACCTTCTATCTCAAAGAGTTCTATATGCACTTACTTTCTAACTCAGAGTTCTTTACTCTTACTTTCTATCTCTGAGAGTTCTTTACACTTACCTTCTATCTCAGAGAGTTCTATACACTTACATACTTTCTATCTCAGTTCTTTACTCTTACTTTCTATCTCAAAGAGTTTCTATACACTTACCTTCTATTTGAGAGTTCTATACACTTACCTTCTATTTGAGAGTTCTTTACTCTTACCTACTTTCTATCTCAAAGAGTTTCTATACACTTACCTTCTATCTCTGAGAGTTCTATACACTTACTTTCTATCTCAAAGAGTTTCTATACACTTACCTTCTATCTCTGAGAGTTCTATACACTTACTTTCTATCTCAAAGAGTTTCTATACACTTACCTTCTATCTCAAAGAGTTTCTATACACTTACCTTCTATCTCTGAGAGTTCTATACACTTACTTTCTATCTCAAAGAGTTTCTATACACTTACCTTCTATCTCAAAGAGTTTCTATACACTTACCTTCTATCTCTGAGAGTTCTATACACTTACTTTCTATCTCAAAGAGTTTCTATACACTTACCTTCTATCTCAAAGAGTTTCTATACACTTACCTTCTATCTCTGAGAGTTCAATACACTTACTTTCTATCTCAAAGAGTTTCTATACACTTACCTTCTATCTCAAAGAGTTTCTATACACTTACCTTCTATCTCTGAGAGTTCTACACACTTACTTTCCAGCTCAAAGTGGTCGGTTTGCAACCAGTGATCACAGGACTGAAGGTAATTGTGGACATGATGAAACAAGCGGAATCTCTAACGACGGACCCGCAAACTCTCCAAAAATACAAAAATAACATAGATAGTTTTGAAAATTACCTGAAAACATTGGAAAACAAATAAATATCCTGCATATTTGTTTATTGATTTTGAAAAAATTATTGTCTGTTTTGTTGTTATAAACAAATAGCCTCAGACTTGATGTGCATGATTTATTCTGAGGCTATTGCTTCTTTTGTAATTCTTCTTTCTTTTCTTTTGTCTTGCCGAAGGTGCGAATGGTCTAGCTAGTTAGTGGCTTTCACCCAGTAGGTTCGGATTCGATTCCCGGTGCGGGAAGTAATTGACAAACACTTATTTTAGGAACTATTTTTTATTTTACAATTTATGTCTAGTTTATTATGGTTTAATATAGTTCATAAGTTTGATGATAGGAAATAGTTGTTATTTTTATGACTTTTTTTTTTCAGAAAATATTTTTGATCAATTTAGGGCTTAAGTATGATGAAAAAAATATTCACAATTAAGTGCTCTTTAATTTTTATTACTGCTTCGTCATGATTTTTTTTTGCCATATTTGTATCAGAATTTTGAAATTTTTTTAACAAAGTTTTATAGTAAAATTGAAACAATAAGGTGCTAATATTGCCTTTTATACACAAAATTTTGTATTGTGTATTTTTTCATCTAACCTATTTAGGGGTTTCCAAATTTCGTAGGAATTAAAAAAAAAAAATAAGACTAACTTTTGATATATTTACGGATCTTACTAAAATAGATTTAGTATTATACAAAAATAAAGCGTTGCAATAAATAAAATGGGGGTTTATTTAACCCTCAATTAATTACGATTAATATTTTTTTGCACATAAAAAAAAAATAGCGTGCATATAAATGCAATAATGTCCAGATCCAAAAACACTAAGTGCTCATAAAATTTACTTATAAATATATATATATATATATTTTCTAAGTAAAGTTACTACATACTTATAACATCAGTTATTCGCCAGTGAAATTCCAGTGAAAATCGGTCCAGCAACGTTTTTCTGATGTGCGATTAAAAAAATATTGTCTACCAATTAATTTTATTATTAGTAATGATTATTATTATTTACTTAATTATGTAAGTTTTTAATTTAAATTTTTATAATAATATCAAAATGGGATTTGCATATAAATGTTCCTTAATTATGTTCATATTATAATAATTTCATTCATTTATTAAGTACAATGCCTTTTTATTAAGTATTGAACTAAATAAGTTCCAAAATGTAGTTTTTTTTTTTTTTAAAGTACGTCAAGTAATCGTGTTTACACAAAATCATACTCGTTTTCACCCACCGAACTCAAAATGTCACAACTTTTTCATATATATTTTTTGTGCCATTTTTATTCATAGCAGAGTAAATGGGGTTTTAAGTTGATGCCTATTTAACCGTTGACTAGTAATTTTTTTTTTTGCACAGTGAATTTGCATACTAAAACATTTACATATCGCTGCTTAAAAACTAAAGGGCCATAAAACAAAAAAATCCAAAAATGTTTTTATTGCAAAAATACAATCACAATCCTTCATATAAGTATGTTGCAAAAAGATTTATGCTTGTTTTATTCCATATTTAGTATATTTTGATCATTTTTTATATATTCAAAAGTAACTTATATGCTTATATATATATATCTCTTCTAGTATTCAGTGTATTATAAAAGTACTTAAAACATTTAATGCTACTTAAAAATACGCTTCTAACGATGAATAATATGCATATATTTGTTATATTATATCTAATAAGAAAAAAATATTTTTTTTTTTCGATTAGCTCTCCTGTAAAAAGTGTAATTTTGATTTGTGGCCCTTTAGTTTTCAAGCAGCGATATGTACTTAAAAATACTTTTATACTATTTTTTTTCGTAAAAAAAAATAGTTTTATTTTTAATATTAACTATTGCGAGTTTAAATGAAAACCGAGAGCTATTTTTATAAAGAGTATAAAAAAAAAATTGCCATTTCAATCTGTGACTGAAATAATAAGTGTATAGGAAGCAAATATTATTTTTTAATGTGTGTTTAGTTTTCATAACTATTGGAATTGAAAATTCAAATATTTTGTATTGATATAGAAAAGTCTTCCGTGTATTTTAATGGTGAATGTTAATAATTGTTATGAAAATTTAAACAGAGTTTCATATTTATGGATTTATTCATATTCAGTATACACTTATTTCTTTTTATAAAGAACCAGGTACACTTCAGGCTTATTACTCATATTTCATTGATAAAAAATTTAGAAATCAACAATTTTTTGTGCATTGTTTAGAAAGAGATGTTATAGAAATCTTAATTTTTATATATCGTCGGCTTAATTCGTTTATTTTTGGGCAGTTTCACTCTATGTTATTGTTTTCCTTAATTTTTTTGAGATATGTAATAAGAATTCTACTATTCTATCTATCAATGGAATTTTCAGAATTTTGATTGCTGAAACTTGAAATGATATTATATTCAGTTTTTCTTACTCCTGTAAACTATGCAAAAATGGACTTAACGAGTTAGGCCGACGATATTTGTTATTATATAAATGTATCATATCAGTGTTAAACTGTGGCCAATCATTCTAAAACGTCCGCCTTCTTTAATAGAATAAGTATTTTTGTAATTGATAATTCTTAATAAAAATACTTAAATCTAAAATGAAAATTGTTTTATTTTTTCCATCTTCAATTATCTATAGTTGGTAGAAATAAATTCAATTAATTAAGAAAAAGACCTTGGCTGTGTTGTACCTATAGACTACCCTAAAAGGTATCATTACTAATAATAAATCTGTAAGGGTTGGTCATGGAGTAAGTTACTTTGTTTTCAGATATCGTGTTTATGGGCTCTATACATGATACTGAAACTAAATTGACCATTTTTAGAATTTTTTTCTGTATGTATGTTCCTCCATAACTCTTAAACGAATTAAGTGATTTTCATGAAACTTGGTAGATAAACATTTAGACGTACGGGACACAGGATAGGCTACTTTTTCTTTTTCAACGCGGACGAAGTCGCAGGCGCCAGCTAGTACATAATATATATTATATATATATGCAATGGACACCCATCAAACTTATTAGTCAACTTACTTACAGTATCTATGACAGTAGTCAACAAATATATAAGAAAAAACACATTCAGCTCCCATGGGATACAAGATACAAACAATTGTAGGATAATTATTTAGGATCGTAGGATAGCTTGTCCTATACATCCTTATAATAGGATTATTCACATGATACATTCTTCTATCGCTCAAATATAAATAAAGTTATTAATGTTACTTTTAAGTATTTTTTAAATTAATGGATTTAAAAAAATCTTATGGGAGCCACGGTAATAAAGTAATTATCTTTGAATCCTATCTAATGCCAATGGGATTGAAAGTAACACGATAATGAATCATAAATGTCAATAAAAATGGATCCTATGAGCATAATAGGAAACAAAATGCAAAAAAATATCCTAGGATCCCATGGGAGCCAAGTGGAGGGAGGCCATTAGTGCTGAAATGATGTACCACCTAACAAAAAGATAAACTCTGAATATATTAATAACATTTTATTATGAGATTACAATAATTTTAAATGTCCCGTGACCTCATCAATTATATGTTTTGGTGCGGGTCCAACGCCAAGAACTGTTATTGAATTTGCAGCTATCTGAGTTCTTCCAGCATCCCTTATAATAGATGTAACTATGCCCATCTTCTTGGCCTTTTTCTCAATTTGTAATATTTCGTCTATAGAGTCTGTTTTTAAGGCGATTTTCGCTTGGCCGGTATATTTCCATTGTGTTAAAGCTTCTGGATCTCTCTTCTGTATTTTTTCAAACGCTCCAACAGCTGCGTGTCCGCATTGAGCAGCGATTTTGCCTTTTGACATATTTAAGTCTGTCCTAACGACCAGTACGAGCTTGTATTCGCTATCCGATACGAACTGAAAAAAATAAGGTTATCATAACCTCTCAAATTAAACAACTATGTATTTTAAGTAGTAAAAATATAAAAATTAGTTCGTTTATAAGAACAATATCTTAAAACAGTTAATGATAAACAATTTCTACATAAGCATATTTAATGTTAGGTACCTTTTTTGCAGCTTTCGTTGTTTCTGTGAATAATTTTACATATTTCTTTAGTACAACTAATGACAACCCAATACAAATACCGCAACCGACGCCGGACATAAAAGTAATGTTATCCATTTTGTTTTTATTTGAAATTGTTGAGAGTTTAATAAAACTTTTAAGAATTAAATACTAATGCATGCAAATTGCAATGCAAACAAATGCAATCAATCAATGCAATAAGTCTGATTCTGCTGTCAGCTGTCAGTCAACTGAAAACTGAATTTTGTTCTGTGTCTGTGAACCACAGAACACTATCTGAATTGACGGAGGCTCGCACACAAACTAAATAGTAGATACTGAACAACCTCCGTAACCCGTAACCTTGGCCGGATGAAGTTACAAATAAAGCAAAAGCACAAATCGATGTAAAATTAATGGCTCCATCCAATATTGAATTCGCAAAATTTGCTCCAGCTTATAAGTAATGATATTCGCTAAAAACAAACTGGACCATTGCAACGCACATATCTTATGAAATACGTATTTATTTCCTTGTCTAGAATGCGCGCTGGACTATTTCATTTAATAAATAAATCAGATTGTTTTGTAAATGATAATGGCGGAACCATTTTCTCCAGCTCTGGAGCAATTTTTACCTAGTCAACCTAGACAAGGAAATAATACGTATTTCTTAAGATAAATTTTAATTTGCGTTGCAAGCGAGGTTGCAAAGGTCCAATTTGTTTTAGTAGTCTGTGACAAGAACATAGCGTAAAGTTGAAAGTTGAGGACACATTGCTGATAATTTAAATAATATAAATTTCACCAATATAAATTTTCTTATTTTCGAAATTTATAAGTACCCTGATTCTATCAAAGATCTTCAACAGCTACACATATTTTAAAAAAACATGAACATTTATTTTTAACCAACACACTACACCATTAAGAAGCGTTGCTTAGCAACGCTCTTTCCATTTTCATTTGTTACTTTTTGATAACAAATTTTAATAGAAACGTAATTCAACACAATTTTAATACAACACAAAACATTTAATAGAATATTGAATTAAATAATTTATTGTTAAAAATGAAGAAGTCCATGAAAGATTTAGCTCCGATCGCACTCCCGCATGGCCCACCTGTGGAATGCACGGAGGAATACTTTAAATCACTTATGGAAACTGCGTGTATGGTTAAGTATGTATAACTAACACTAGTTGAATGTATGCTATTTATCTTTGTTGATTTACCTACTCATAATTCTAATTTATTTAGAAAATACCCGGTGTGGGATGTTGCACGCCCAACACCTCAAGTTCTTATGGAACAAGCTCGTCGTGAGCTCATGGATGTAGAAGAAAAATTAGCCATAAAGAGGGAAGAAGAAAGCAAAAACCGAGAAATGATGAATGCAAAATGGGAGGATTTGCGTAATAAAGAGATTCTATTAAAAGAATCTTTCATTAGTTTTAATAAGGTAAATTTAGGTTCTGAAAATAAATAGTCAAGTAGAAAATAGTTATGTACCCAAAGATTTAAATCGAAAGATGCGGCGTAATCTCCTCGCGCCATACTAAAAACACACCGAAAATTCTTAACAATGGGTTGGGCGCAGGCGCTCAACCCAACTACAGTTTCACGCCAGCTACAGTGAGTGACGGTCGCTCGTTGAGAGCGTCGCTATCGTCACAGTCACGTTTGAAGTAAGGAATGTGTTGTCTGAGTTTAAAAGTGTGTTTAGACAAAGGTATATGTATTTTATACTTTTGTCTTTAGTATAATGTATGTTGTATTTTGTAACACACTTTCGCTAGCAATGCCGCATCTCTCGATTAAAATCTTTGTATGTACCTATTTTTCAAATTACGTTACGTGCCTACACAATTTACTTAAGTACCGACATAGTATCTTATTATATAATAAAAATATTTTTAGTTTATCAGAGAAAATCAAGAAAAACGAGATCGCGCTGATCGAAAAATGGCTGCAGATAAAGAAGCTTTGGAACGGAAAACGCAAGAAACAGAAGCAATGCAACAACGTGTCCTTGAAATGGAAGAAGTTAAGGCATTGATGGAGAAGCAGGTCCGCGATTACACTATATACGAGGTAATATTTATCATTTTATTAGAATTTTCCTCAGAATTGGCATTATCTGATATTATAGCCTTCAAACATAAACACCAAATCATTGCAATGTCACAAAAGTTTTGAATTATTATTTAATGATAAGTAGGTGCTTCAATTTCTTAATTCTGGTAGTGCCATGGAGTCAAAACGGCTATGTTCCTTTTCTTTGGTCTTTAAAATCACACCATCTAAGCCGTAGGATGTCTATTGCTGTATAATATCCGATACATCGCTTGAATTAGAGATATTAAATCTGTGTTTATTATCAGCAGTAGGTAACCTTGACGGCAAACACGGTTGGTGTCTTATTAAATGATTTAAGACACATTCGTCAGATTCCTTTTTCGTCAGGATAAATTATAGCCTATTTTTTGGTACAGTGGGAATTTATAAGCAAAAAACTTTCACTGTCATTTACTCTATGTCCCTCGGCTGGAAAAACGCGCGAGAATTGATAGATATGAATTGACGTTTTAGATACTTGACAATGGCATTGACAGAAAATAAATAAATTCAATCATAATTTTTTAACAACATGGCGTTGGGTTGGTAGTGTCTGATTCTATGGTGATTTCTTTCATGATTAATCACCAAATTTGGTCCATCATAAATAATACATTGATTAATGATTAATTTACCGATCAAACGAATAATAATTGTAATATTATGATATACATGGATTAACCGTATTATGCAGTCTGATCACTAAGCAAAATTGTTAAAAGTTTCGGCATTCTCTATCAACATAAACAATATGCCTAAAAACATCACAAGTGAAGTGCGCGAGATTATTTTGAAGGTGAAGGAGTTTATGGACGAGGAGAAGCGTATGCAAGTGCCAATAATACCTCTCAGTAAGGTTTATTTGCGAGTCTCGGCCGCCACTGGCGTTTCGGAGCGTACCGTCTTGAATATTGCAAAGGAGGCTCGCCTTATAGAGCAGGGCCTATTGGATCCTGAAGTCGTGAAGCAAGGGCCCAAGAGACGTGTGCGGACTAAAGGAAAAATCGAAGTGGATGAATACGATTTGCAAGTAATACGACGGAAAATTCACGAGTTTTATGCATTCAAAAAGGAAGTGCCCACTATTAATAAATTGTTGCAAATTTTAAAGGAGGAAATTAATTTTAAAGGTTCGAGGGAAACCCTCCGTAAGATTCTGCGTAAGAATGGTTTTCAGTTTAGGAAAACGAAAAACAACAAGGAGAAGGAGCCTCCGCCTGAAATGAGGCCAGCACCGGAACCGGCACCACAGCCTATGCCGGCAATCGTGCCACCTTACATTCATACGATGTTTAGTCATAAGAATCTTTAACTTTACATTGCTGACAATAAATTGAGTACTATCATTTAAATAGGGTTGATAGTGAACAGGCTCTCTGCTATACTATACTTTAAATTAACAATATGTGCCAGAAATGGTTGTAAAAATTATACTATGCCAGCTAAACGTGATCAAGCCTATGGCCCAATAGGCATGATATGTTTGGTTTGATCATACCATTTGGAAAGTGTATGGTAAATGGATATTATGTTTTTAACTGATGGCAGCTTTTTGGGTATTATAAAATCAACATTGACTATCTGTCTTTTTTTTTGTATGTTGTCAGTTTACAAATACTCAATAACCAATAACAGATAATTCATTTAAAACGAAAATAATTATCTAGTAAATATTAAGATGAAAAAATCAGCTTTTTTTTTCAATTTATATCACAGACAACAAAGAATCTGTTAAGAATGCTAATAAGTGTTATTATTCTAATAAGAACTAAAATTTATTATTCTGTTTGTTCACTAACATCAATGTCATGCTCATGAAGTATATTCATGAAGACAAAGAACTTTTCAATATATATTTTTAAACTCTTATAAGTATTGTCCTGAAGGTTTCTTAAACAATGCACAAAAAATTACTATTACATTATGATTTCATATAAAATCGAAATTCACTAAATCCATAAAATTAAGTGAATTGAAGCACAAGCATAGAATACTGATAATAACTATATTAATTGCTTAGGGAACAGAATTGCAAAGAATTAAATTTTGTTAGGTTACCATCGTTGAGCTATAATTTAATCCTAACCGGTCCACGGCGCGGTAACATTTAACGGTAGACTCTGCATTTAACTCAATTTAAAAAAAATGGTACTTACCACATCTATGCTCTAAGCCATTGATATAGATTTTTTTTTAATTAGGGCCTCTTTCACAATCTGTCAAGTAGGCTAACCGTCATTTAAAGTCACCGGTCACGGGAGATGATGGTGCTGATAATGCTGATATACCTTTGTCTGTACGGTAAAAGTCCCAAACATTAAAAAAAAATTAAAAAAAATTCGCCTATCGAAGCATGCACTAAACCGAGTGCATAATTTAATAAAGCATAAAATTATTTTTAAAAGTAACTATACTTTACTTGTAGTCGGTGAAAGAGGCTTCTAGTGTAACATTTAACTTTTCTCCAATAAAAGTTTTTCTAACAGTGCTGTGAAAAATGGAAAAACTTTCTCTAAATGTGTTTTAATATTTTTTTATTTTTTTTTCTTTGCTGTCACTAATTAGAACTAATATATATTGTATAAGGTGAAAAATGTAAGATTAGAATGTAGTTAATAAAATTAAGAAAATATTATAAAATGTATAATATTATAATAGAAATGTAATCTCAATGTATGTCTGAGTCTAATCTCATAAGTTCCTGTTGTGAATTTTTAAATTATGCTTTATAAAAATTTGTATAGGTATTACAATAAACAATAGTTAATGTTTTCCAATTTTTAACAACTTGTGGTGTTGGGATACCCAGATCCATCAAAAATTAAAAAAAAAAAATTCAAACTATCAATTTATAGTTGCGAATATATTTAAGATCTTGAATTTTTATAAATGCCTAACAAAGGCCTTTTTCTTGTATTAAATTTATTGAAATGAAATCAATTATTATTGTATATTCTTTTGTGTTATTTACGACAACTCTTTCATCATAAATTTGTTAAATGATAATATACCTAGCATAGTTATTAGGAAATAACGATTTTTATTTTATGAATGAAAAAAATAATTATTGAACACAATAATTGTACATAAATAATTATGAATATGTGTGTGTGTAATGTATGTATGAAGAAAGATGTGTATTAAAAATATCTGAATCTGAAGTATTAAAAAATAAACAGAATTTTGTAATGAAAACTTTTGTTTGCTATTTACAAAGTTTTATTGAAATGATATTTTTTTTTTAATAAATAGATAATCATTACATCAATATGTCAAGATTTTTTTGTTTAGCAAATTGTACCCTACCTTTTTCTACCCTGTCAGTCCTACGGGGGAATTATAGGGCTTATATCCAGCAGTGGACATCCTACATGATTGAGATGAGTACCTAGATTAGTGCAGGGTGCAGGAGACTTAGATTAATAATTGGTCTCGCTGCGCTCGACTAGATACCGCCGGCGTACTTTTGACAAGTACCTGCACATTCTGCGACTTGCACTAGTGCACATTTTACTATGCATCCAAATAAACATGACTTTTCTGACATATAATATGAAGGTTTACAGAAAACCGAAAATAATTTCATATCCAGAAAATTTCTAAAATGTGCAAAATTTGTGATGTTTTCGCGGATTTGAATTCTTGTAATAATTTATTAAATAATCTTTAGATTTAATAATTAGTCTCGCTGCGCTCGACTAGATACCGCCGGCGTACTTGTCAAATGCGGCAACAAATACGCCGAAGTCGGCGTACCCGAGCCAGTCACACTGCAAGCTGTCTGTGACGTGTACGTGCCGAATGTCTTATTAAATTTTGGGCATAATAAAATGCCAGTTTGCGTAGTGAAACTGTGTATATATAAAGTAATAAAAAGTGACACTGTCTTACACACACTACAATAATAAGTTGCCGCATTCACAGAGCTATTGTTTTTAGACAGGGCGGTATCTAGTCAAGCGCAACGAGACCAATCATTAATCTAAGGCAGGAGATAAGTATATTGAGTTCAAAAATAAGGAATTGTTCGTTTTTCTCTATTCAGGATTATCTAATGTCTGTAGTGCACACCTACCCGGAGTTCAAACAGCCGCTGGACGTCCTAAATCGTTTTGAAGCCTTAAGTGAGTTACTAACTTGTTTACCCTTCAGTAAAAACAATGAATAGAATGATATAAAATTATGTCATAACGTTTAATGCTTGTTCGAGCTAATGTGACTTATTTATGAACAAAATCCCTACAGCTGCAGCTAAAAACACGTTGGCCGAACGTCAGGAGCGTGACCTGGAAATGCTGGAAAGCGCCAGACAGGAGATAGCAGCACTTACCGAGGAGAAGAAGTTATTTATCATGGGCTTGAATAACACTCTGGCTAATTTGAGAGTAAGCTGCTTCCAATGTAATTTTGGTGTTTTTATGATAATAATCTTGAATAACACGGGAATGCATATTCTATTCTATTCTAGAAACCTTTCTTTTATGTGAAGGTCGGCAGACATGCGAATGCGAAACGTAGGTTGCCCTGCCATTATACTTTTCAGATCCAGACCGGACCCAACTTTGAAAAGTACATTTTCCAAAATTGACCCTCCCGGAAATTGAACCCTGGAATAGGCCGTTAAGGCGTGCACCCTAACCACTCTTCCAACGGGTGTCCGTATATAATGGTTGCGTGTGTTGTAGTGGCGTTACGACAAAGTGCGCAACCGTGTGGTGAAATGGGAGCTGGCTCTGAACCGTCTGAAGGAGACTGCGGCGAAACGCCACGTGGAACTGTGCCACGTGCGGTCGGCCATTTGGAGTCTGTACGTGAAGATCTGCAAGCAGAAGGGCCTCGCGGTCGACGTCAAAGTGGACGACTTCGAGCAACAGCTGGTGGTCATCATGAGAGCACTCTTGGAGTTGAAGAGGATCTACAGGATCGCAGCGAAGAGGTCCAAGGAGAAGTAAGTTTGTAAGACTAATAATAATTGCAATCGATTTTTAGTGCTTTTATCAAGTTGCATCTTCAGCAAGACAATAAGGGCATAACTGCACAACCTAGGTACTGTTTCCCAGGGATAATCTAGTAATTATAAAAAAATCCAATGTCTGACAAAAATATATGAGCAACATATATTTTGAAAAATTGGACTGGACCGATTTGAAAAATTCTTACACTGTTGAGAAGCTATATTATCAGCGAGTAACGTAGGTAATATTTTATAAAGTTACGCGGACGAAGTCGCGTGCAACAGCTAGTATACAATAATTATTCACACAAATGTTAATTTGTTTTCAGAGATATGGAGTCCATGCAGACAGCCTGAGTTGTAATATGCAATATCTCAGCATCTAATCTATATACTAATTACCTACTTAATAAAATATAATGTTCTGCCCTCAAACTGACTACCTATTTATATTTGAAAATCAAAATTTAGCAAATAAATAAATGTCTTTGATGTTTTGTCTTACCTACTTAATTATTTAATTTAATATTTGGCGAGTTTATGGTGTTTGTGAATAAAGTTCAATAAGATGTTTAAAATAAAATTTATGCTCTATTCCATGTATTTTTGATTGGATATTTTTTATTTTGAATCGCTAGCAATAAATCTATAAATCTGTTCTCGCTGGTGCAAAAAGCCAAATGCACAAAAAGATGTCTAGTTGTGTGCCAGGTGATTATGATTAGATTAATTTTCTTTCTGTCTATTTTCAAATTCTGATGTTTTCAAAAAGCATTGTTAACGACATATTTAATTTGCATTTTTATTTATTGCATTCGTATGAAACATGATTTTAAATAAAAATATGGCATATACACATAAATACCTATATAGTTACGCTAAGTAAAACAAATTTAGCGACATCTGTCGAACTTTAATAGCAACTTTTGCAAGTAGGCACAAATAGTTGAAATTATTCCCGTCAGATGTCGCCGTTTCGGCAGGTTATATCGCGCTATCGAGTTGTAACCGCGTATCGACGACCCAATTTCCTTACCATTGTACCGACAAGACCTTACTTCATAGGATCATTTCTATAGTAAGCTCTTCGCTAAGACATTCACGTTATGTGAGTATCGAAACCGCCACGATGAGGAGACGTGGCGCGGCGCCCTGAGCGTGAGGCGGGCGATGGTGGTCCACCATCAGCCCTCGATGATCGTTCGCTTTTCCCTTCGGGGATAAGTGTGGGGCGTTGTCGCTGTCTGAGTGGTATTTTTGAAAATATTTTATGGAACTTAAAAAAGGCATCGGGCGTCCGTGCCGTGCCCCGCGTACCCACCCAACTACCCTACCCGTGCCGTGTGTTGGTTTAGTTTAGGATTATATTATGAATTTAGATTTAGACTGACGACTCCTGCTGACTGTTTCACTGTTATATTTTTAGGTTTTAGGGATTTGGGGTTGGGTAGGGGTCATCGACATCGATTTGGGTTGGATGGTCGTTGGTTGGGGTAAAATCCGTAGTACAAGTACGGATTACGGATACGGAATACGGACGGATTCCGTAAATAATAATATTGTAATATTAATAAATGCGAAAGTTTGTTTTGTATGGAATGGATGAATGGATGTTTGTTTTTGACTCACGCAAAAACTACTGAACCGATCACCATGAAATTTTACATACTCGTACACGTTGTCTGAAACCAGAAAGGACATAATACCTTTCATCGTTCAAGGCGGACGAAGTCGCGGGCACCAGCTAGTCAAATATAAATAAATAAAGGTGGCATCACTATTCATAGATTTCAACGTTTGTCTGCTGCATATCTGCTGTCTGATAAATTCAGCTAAAAAATTAAAATCCAGTGCTTCATTTTATCTTCAGCATCAGCGTTATATTCTTCACCCGCTACTTCTCTCATGATTAATTACTTATTGCTTTGCTTACTGTAAGTGGCAATACTGTTGTCCCGTTGTAACTATTATGTTGATATGAAAGGGACGACACTAAAGTACCACTTCAATTTTTCAACTATTTTGCCAATACTACTATCTGATTTTTATTATAAAACACGATTTTCTACGCCCTTAAATAAACAACAAAAGATAAAGTTTTTTTTTTCATTTCTAATTCCTTAAATTTTGCGCCCTAAATCAAGGATTTTTGGAGACTAATTTAAAGTATTTAGGGCAATTTTCGAAAAAATCTTGGGCAAAACCAGAACCTGATAGTGGAAACACTGCATCCCACCACACTTCCCAACTTCCCACTCCCACACCACAAATCGCTTCTCGCTTCCCTAATCCCTGCCCTCCCAGATTTTCGTTTCATTTTGGGAATAAAGAAAGAGATTTTATTTTAACTTACTCCCGTAGCAAAATGTACATACGGTACATACAATAATTATCCTTATTGCAAATTAAAACTAAACGATTGGTTTGGTTGGAGAACTTTGTAAATCAGTTTTATTAAGTTTACAAAGTTTTTGAAGGTTTACCTACTAATTGTTTCTAAGTGCCCTACTACTAATAATTAATGATTACCTACTTATATGCAGTTTATAAAATGTTTGCGCGGTTACGGAAATAACTATTCACTTCGAAATCTTCGAATTAAAACTTCAAAATGGCGACACCGATACTGGACTCGCCTTTGATTAATATTGAAACATTCAGTGATTTTACAAATTTTTTGGTGATTCCGTTAAAATTTGTCGGCTGTTGGGAATGGTTTCCGCTATCAAAAAACGAAATTCAAGTTATAATAAACTATGTTTATTTATTCCTGGTTTTGTTCTCCTTAAGTGAACTATCAATAACATTGATGGTCAATTTGTACACTGAATGGATCGACTTTATGTCTAGTTTAGAGAAACTAGCTGACGGCTTGCCTCTCTTCGTAGCCTTAGCAGTTGTTGTATATTTTGCAATAAACAGGCAAAAAATGCACAATTTGGTCAATTACATGAATGACAATTTCAAATGTCACTCGGCTAGGGGACTGACTAACATGACAATGATAGAAAGTTATAAAACGGCGAAGAATTTCGCTTTTATATATACGGCATGTACTCTGTTCAGCATTTCGGTGTATCTTGGAGTTCCTATGATTGTGCATTGTAAGTATTAAAAGCAAATCTTCCTTTTCTAGTAAAACAAACGAAGTTACAACTCTATATATATGGTATATAACAATTACGTGTCATGCTGTTTGACGCTAATGAACTGAACTACTGGACCCATTTTTGATAAAACTTCGTATGTGTAATTTGGTCCAACTTAAGATAATTTTGAAGCCGGGAGCGTGTAGCTAGTTTGAATATATTTTTTAAATACGTAAAGACTAGCCAGCAATAACTGGATTTACTTACCTATGCGCCTCTTTCACCAACGTCAAGTAGGTTAAACCGTCACTTAAAGTCACCTGTCACCGGGAATAATTTAGCTAATATACCTTTGTTTGTACGGTAAACGTCCCAAACATTAAATAGAAAATAATAAAAAAAATTCGCCTATCGAATGATGCAGTAATCCGAGGCATAATTCAATAAAACGGAAAATGATTTCTAAAAGTAACTAATCAACACTTTACTTGTAGTTGGTGAAAGAGGCGTTAAGTTACGTAATAGGTACCTACTTAGTTATTAAACTATTGAAATTTAATTTAATAATGTTAATTGTTCCTAAACAAATTTAAACAATTTTATTGGGAAATTATTCTACATTTAAGTTAATAAACCTCGGAAGGGTTGATAATTACTATTGTTTCAAAGTAGTCAATAATTAACAGTTATAAATGGACTATAAAATGTTTAAGTATGGCAATTAGGATTCATTTCCAATTAAAATCCAAATGGCGATCAAAAGAGCCAAGACGTCGTTGATTAATGATGAAACATTTAAAGATTTTACTGTGTTTTTGATAATACTGTTAAAAATCACCGGCTTTTTGGATTGGTTTTCGAAACCAACAAATGAAATTCAACTAATATCGAATTACGTTTATCTTTCCTTTGTTTTGTTCTCTCTAAATGATTTCGCAATTACTTTGATAGTGAATTTGTACACAGAATGGGTCGATATAATGTCGAGTTTGTCAAAATTAGCAGACGGCTTGCCTCTTGTCGTAGCCGTAGCAGTTGTTGTATATTTTGCAATAAACAGGCAAAAAATGCACAATTTAGTCAATTACATGAATGAAAATTTCAAATACCACTCGGCTAGAGGACTGACTAACATGACAATGATAGAAAGCTATAAAACGGCGAGGATTTTTGCTTTTACGTACACGGCATGTACCCTGTTCAGTGTAGCGACGTATGCTGGCGTACCTATGATAGTGCACTGTGAGTATTATGTTGGTGGTGTAATTATTTCCTAGCTGGTGACCGCGACTTCGCCCGCGTAACTGTAAATTATATACTAAAACCTTCCTCGAAAATCACTCTATCCATTGGTGAAAACAGCATGAAAATAAGTACAGTAGTTTTTGAGTTTATCGCGAACAGACAAACAGATGCGGCGGAGGACTTTGTTTTATAATGTCTAAGGATTAAGGCTAGAATATATAAGCCTCTGAATCTACGAGACTTAGTACCTACTGAAGTAGGCCGAGATCACGCGCGGATCTTTGATAAACAATTCTTGTGCAAACTTTTGTCTTGAGATTCTTCTGAACATCATTTGTTTAATGCTTAAAAAATATCGGTTTACAAGTCAAGCGCTGACAACTCTTACAAAACCAAGCAGTGCAAGGGTTCATTTATGAGATCTTTAGTGAATAAAAGTGTGATAAATACTTAATTACGACCGGAAACACGATCAAAATTTCTCTGATTTTGGAATATTATGAACTATACAAAGCTCTTTAATAGCTATTAGAGAAAAAGAGAAAATTGGTTTATAAATAAGAAAAAAGAACCGAATTTTTTCGTTTCAAATAAGTATATATATAATAATTTCAATATCTATCTAATTTAAATATATTACATACTTATTTTTTGCAGTGTGGACGAAGCAACCTCTTGGTGGTTGGGTGTTCATGGACGTGACCAAATCGCCCTTTGTAGAATTTGTTTTTTTAAAGCAATGCTTAGGACAGTTTTTTGTAGGGCTTGCAGTGGGACAGTTGGGTAAGTTCATCACTTACGTACATCCATCCAGCACTTGACTTCAGTAAATTTTCAGTACCTACATATGTGTCGTTCATTGTAAAAGTGGTGTAACTCCCTATTTTTAAAACCATCTTTTCTTGCCTAATGGTGTCACATTTAGTCATAACTTTGAATATAAAAGTGAAGTAACTCCAATAGTTGCATTAAAATCCCATAGATGAAAACAGTGAATGAATGCTTATATTTTTTTTCCTACACTATATGTTGCAAAAAGCTCCTTATTCTAAAATTCAGTTACAAGGAGATAGTTCACTTTTACAATAAACGACACATATATCGTGTTCTTGTAAAAAAAAAAACCTATATTATGTAGCTAGAGACTGTACCACAATTAGCCACCCCCTTACAGAAGACCATGTTATGTGCTGCTGTGTTTCGGTAAGCGAGTAATAAATATAAGTAATTATATCTTCACACTGTATTATGGATACCAGATAGTTGATATACTACATAGATTACTTTTTTTGTAAATACAATACATATTATAAATACATACAACATCCATGACTCAGGTACAAAGGTAAATGTTAAGACATTTGCCCCTAGCGGGATTTGAACCCGCGACCGTTTGGTTAACAGCTAGAGGGTTACTAGCCACTAGGCCAAACGTGTCGATAGTAAAGGAAGTAGTCGAAAGTAGGACCAGAGCCCCAATCCCTATTCCTTCTTAATCCTACTAAGATCGGCACCGCACTTGCTTGATTTAATAGGCGAAAGTAGCCAACAAAGATCAAGTGGATTGTCAGCCTGTCTGATAACTTTTACATAAACAAAAAATAAAAAGAAATGACCATTTGTTTCAAGGGTGAAGTGAAGGTTATAGTGCTGAAATTTGCTTGTGTCAAAATCCTGTCTTCAAAAAAGACAATGAAACCTCACTTCTCACTTACACATTATGTATGGTGTTCTGCAAAACATTTATTATTTTCAGGAGTATTCTTCGCAAGTCATTCTATTTTACTCTGTGGCCAACTAGATCTAATATGTTGTAGTCTACGCAACGTTCGTTACACGGCGCTGTTACAAAATGGCGTCAAACACGACGCTCTCGTGAGAGACCACAGCGATATTGTTAAAGATGAGAGGCACAGTTACATTTATAATAAGTCATTGATGGAGGATTCTGTATACCACTATGACAGAAAAATTGTAAGATGACACTTAAATATTTTATTTAAGTTTTAATTAGCGAACCGCTCCCGGTTTCGCACGGGTGCAATTTTTTTTTCTGCAAATAATATACAATAAAAATCTTCCTCGTTTGACTTACAGTCTTTCCGTTAGTGGAAATCACATGAAAATCTGTTCAGTAGTTTTTGAGATTATCACGAACATACAGACAGACGCGGCGGGGGACTTTGTTTTATAATATGTAAGGACATACCTAAATATAGATATAATTCTACATACAATGTATAAGATATATTGTAATTAGTAGATACCTTCAAAAATAATGTTATTATTGCCATTAAGAAAAATAAAAATTCATCAAGATTAGGTACTTCTATGAAAATGAGTTTCAAGAGTTAGGTATAATAATTATATTATTATCTAATAATGTATTGAAAATAATTTAAACCTTTTTTTTCAAGGTAAACGCATTTTGGAATGGGAGCACTCAGTTTGGTAAATATTTTTTTTAGAATCACATTACTTACACGTCAAATATAATTTTTGATAATTACTTACGTACCGTTTATTTGTATAAAATGTTAAACAAAGAAATACGAATATAAAGCGTGTTATTATTTGTTATTTTAAACAAAAGATAATTTTTTTAAACCATTTTAAAGTAGGATCTGCATTCCAATTCCAAGATGGTTGATTCGATAACAATTTTTGAAAAGAACAATAACAAAATTTAAAAAACAACAACACTCAATAAGTGCATCTTATGATCGTAACAGAGAGACAAAATAATTTTCTATAGAATCCCATCGGAGCTTCGGGACTCAAGTGGACGGATGCCCTTACAAATAATACCTAATAACTGCAGAATGTCTCCTACAAAGATTTAAATCGAAGATGCGCCCTTGCCATACTTCAGGCGGCCGAAAATGTGTTATCATTGGGAAGAGTGAGCTCACTCTTCCCGCCTTAGTCGCTTGTAAAAAGCAGTGAGCGGTTCACGTTGCATACACATATTTTATTTTGCTAATTAGGTTCGTTTACCTTTAAAAATGCCTTCCTGTGCCTTCAGAAAGTTCTCATAATTTCAAGAAACGAACGAAAGTGTGAGACGTTACACACACAGAGATATTAAGTGGACAGTTTTCAGAAGCACAGGGCGCATCTGTGATTTAAATCTTTGGTTTCCTATCCTCTTTTAGTCAGATGAGTAGGATGCTGCAGTATCGAGTAGTCTTCGGGATGCCCAACTCCTCAGCCATTCAATAGAAAGTCGGGGGTTAGTTTATAATTTTTAATGATTATAGCTTGTATTTCTAGATATAAACAGCAATGCATATGATGAAGCAACAAGCCAAGCGTTACGTGACTGCGCCGAGATGTGTCGAGTGATTGGCAGATATAAGGAAATGTTTGAGGATTTCGTTTCGCCACTTTTAGTTTTGAGGGTGGTACAAGTGACTCTTTACCTATGTACCTTGTTGTATGCTGCGAGTTTGGTAAGAAAATTAATATTGACCAGATGACCTCTGCTTGTATTAATTTTGTTTTAGTATTAGTACCTACTAATTGAATACCTTCACACATTTCACACAGCGCCATCTAGTTCCACAGTGAGCAACTGATGCTGGTATTATGGATACCAGACAGTTGATATTACTACATAGATTACTTATTTTTGTAAATACAATACATACATGACATACAGGTGTAAACATTTGCCCCTAGCGGGATTCGAACCCGCGACAGGTTGGTTAACAGCTAGGGTTACCACTAGATTAGACCAAACGTGTCAATTTAGCTCAATTATTTTTTTAGAAATTCGAGTTAACAACAGTGGAATACCTGGGAGCAGTTGCCTTAGACATATTTGTTTATTGTTATTACGGAAACCAGATTATATTACAGGCAAGTTAAATTTTGCTACATTTACTTATTGCCGACGACTATAGAAAATCTTTGAATGCAGTTTTGTTTCTTTTAAAAAATGAAGGAATGTCTCTTTTATGTAAAATGAGCCAACATAAGGATTTAAGGTAGTTTCCCCTCCAGGGCCCGACTTAACTTTCCACACTGTATATATTTCCTAGGCCGACCGCGTGTCAACAGCTGCGTACCAGAGTTCGTGGCCGTCGATGGGAGTGCGACCACGAAAGCTATTACTCAACATATTACTGGCCAACAAGAGACCAGTTAAGATACGTGCTGGACGATTTTTGACAATTGACTTAAACACCTTTATCCTTGTAAGTAAATGCAGTCCAATTTTTCTATTCATATCCTATTTCATAAACAACTATAGTAAAGCCAACGAGACAACGCAAAGAATGTAAGCAAACTCGGAAACGCAAAGAATAATAGGTTTGCGTGTTAATAGACGAAAGCTACCATTTTAGGGTGGGTTGCATCGTAGACTTGGTTATTGTTACGGTCAAAGTTAACTTTAGCGGTAAATATAACGGTGACAATCGAAATTAACAAGTTGCACCATGATATTTTTCGTCAATGTCAAAGGGGTTGCCATTATAAAATAATGTAATTTTCCTAGGTTGTCGTAGTAATATTTTTTTAATATGGCAACATTCAAAGTCACCTGTCTCAAAACACAGTTGACCGGACGGTGAGACTGTGAAACAATAAGTTAAGGTTATCGTTAAGTTATGACGTCATTTTAACCGTTGTAAAAATGGTGCAACGCATATTATGCTTAAGCGAAGATTTAACGGCTGAATTGGATATGGTTACCGTTAAAGTTAGATGGTGCAACCCACCCTAAGTGAGCCTAAGCAAATTTATTTAAAAAAATTATTGTTATAAATACAATAATTTAACATTTGCTCGTTTTTTTCAGATAATTAAAACATCTTTCTCTTATTACACTCTACTTGTCAACGTCAATGAACATTAAAAATAAACTTAATACTTGGCACATATTAAGGAATCTAAGATTTCACAATATGTTGCAATAAAATATTAAAATTTAAGGAAATCAATCATAATATCGCACCTTCGACAAGACAAGGGCATAACTGAACTATTTGTAATTTTACAGGAGAGCCATTTATTTAATTTTTTTTTCATTCAATATCGTATTCTTCTGCTTATATTGCTTTTAAACAATTCTTCGTCAAATAAGCCCCAGTCTTGTAAATATTTTTTTAATTTAATAATGTTTTTAAAACACTTCTTGTCTTACCGAAGGTGCGATATGTTATTATAGACGAAAAAGGAGTGAAAAAAATAAAAGACATTATCTTCAGAAAATTGTTTTATTTACGAAATTAAAATACATTAAATATTGGTTCATACACTATCGAATCATTGATACAATGTTGTTTGCTTTTCAGTCTAATGTTTAGCAGTTATAAACAAAATGTTTCAGGTGTTGCCACCTCTCAAGTCTCTCTTATACAACCCACCAATTTTTACTACTTTGTATATATTTTTTTGTAATTTTAGAGCCTGGTAACCAGACTTTAAAGCCACCACTATGTATATTATTAAACAAACACAACAGAGCACTATTCTTGTATCAAATACAGTGAACGATTTGAAACGAACGGTTAACGTCAAAATCATTTGTCACCTGTCAAGTGACATTGACAGCAACGAGAAAAATGTCAAGTCTAAAAATGTAGTCGCTGTTAGCAAGTTAACTTCTCTGTGTAAAATATAAATACTGTACACAGTGAAGTAGTCATTATTACTTCGTTATTAGGTTTCATTTTCCAAAAAAAAAAAAAAAAAACTTGCGGGTTGTATAAGAACTTAATTAATCGCAGAGCAAATCTACACTATGCAACGTCCAACCTCTATTGAAAGGCGGGACGGTTTTTTTTCTTTTACAATTAGCAGGTATATTTCATTTTATTATTATTATTTTTAATTAATATTACTTGTTCGTAACAATCTACGCGCGGTTATTGTGTTTACGCTTACTACAATTATTAC
The DNA here is from genome assembly GCA_945859745.1 of Synanthedon formicaeformis. Classification (NCBI taxonomy): domain Eukaryota; kingdom Metazoa; phylum Arthropoda; class Insecta; order Lepidoptera; family Sesiidae; genus Synanthedon; species Synanthedon formicaeformis. The sequence goes on from OX243972.1 coordinate 8,048,725, forward strand.
ACAGTATTTAATTATACTCTTTTCCGAAATTTTATTGACGTGAGCGGTTTCAATTTTCAACACGGCACTGATCTAAGAAAAATTTTCATAAATATAAAAATTCTTATGACAAAAAAAATATATACATACTTTTACCAATACAATTTAGTCAATGACTTTTTCTTTTTTTTTTAAACTTACATCTTATAATTGATTTATTATAATTATTCCGATCTCATATAGGTGAGAAAAATTTAGTTTCGAATTTTGAATGAAAAAACTCCAAGTAGAGTGTTAAAATTGAAACCGTCCCACATTACACTTACACCTTAAATGGGATATTGTATGCGACGCGAACACACACACACACACACACACACAAAATTATTAACACTCCGCACAGCACACACAAACGTACATCCGTACAGACAGACAGACCATTTTACACATTTTACTTTTCAAAACGTACCCTACGACGTCATTTGCTCACAAGAGGAAGTCTGATAATATAATTATAGCTTACGGTTTCAAAACATTGTGTTCCAAATTAAAAAAAAATATATATCAAGTACGAAAAAACATTATGTGAAATAAATTTCTTCCGAGTAATTTCTCCAACACGATGATACTCTACATAATTTATACAAATGTCAATTTTGGATATATTAAAAAAAAAATTATTCACAAAGTAATATAACGATAACTTAATTCGCAAACCAAATAACTCCTCCGAGCCAAACTTTACAGTGGAGACTAAAAACGTTATAATTTTTTTTGTATGATACGAGAGAATAAAAAATAAAAAATTTTACATTTAAAATTATGGCTCGTATTAACCGATAGACCTTTTAAAAATTAAACTCTAACAACTGTCATTAAGTTTCTCCCGTATCAAAAAGTCATTTTCAACCAAAAGTGGAGTTATTCTTTTTGCGAATTAAGGTATCGGATAAATTTATTTCAGTTCAATAGAAATGAACTTCATTATACGACTTTTTGTTTCCACGACGACGTCACTTGACGACAATAGCAAAAATTAATTTATGTACTTTATTTTTTGTTGAACCCAAATTTTAATTAATGAATATTCCACAATTCAACTATCTTTTTTAGAAATGTCTAAAAAGTTAAATTTCAAAAATTTCAGAGTGTTAGTAGATACATAAACTTGAATTTTTAATAAACTGTGTAATAAACTTTATTTAATCTATTGACGTTTAATCATTTCAAGTGACGTCACGAACTGTTGGAACTTTGTCAAATTTTACATTGACAAAAGTATGAAAATAATCCCCCTTTACAAAACTTAATTCAATTTTTTTTGCTGCTTTTTTCTCAATTAAAAAAATTAATACACACACACAGAGAGCACGGGAACACAACAAGATTTGCGACTGTCCAATTGTACACCAAAATAAAAATAAAAAAAAAGGCAACAAAATCTCGTACCAAACTCTATTGAAAGCCATTTTTCAAAAAAAAAATTTTTCACAATGTCGATATTATATTATAAATCCTTATCTAAATATTATATTATTATTATTATATTCTATGGAAGCTAGAAGCGGATAGTTTTAAATATATGTACGAGAGGAAGCATAATTATTTATAGAGCTTTACAAAATACTACTGGACATCAATTTTTTTTTTACTGAAATTTATACCTAAACTATTCAAGTTAGACAAGGACAGATTGATTATATTATTATTATATTATTGCATTATCTTTACTATCTCTCTTTGAATAGAATAGACAGACGCGTCAAAAACTATTTATAATATTAGGTTTACTAAAGGTGCGTACAGACTGGAGACTCACTTTATTAGCCATCTAATTTTATGTGAAAATTTAACTTTTAAGTATCAACTTTTTTTAACTTATCAACATAATATTAAACTTAACAAAACATCAATTACTTAACTTGTCCATTTTTAAATATTAAACTCAATTTTTATAAGCGTTTGAATTTTCACTGAAAACTGGCTGACCTTTTGATTATACATATTTCTATCTCTACATTGTACTGGTGTTTTATTATTCAGGTCACCATTGTTAAATGTATAATAATAATAATAATAATTAATTGGCCACCAATCGGAACGCACCTTTACGAATCGACCGCCAATAGAGCTCGGCACGTGTGTGGTACGAGACGGCATGTGACGACATGTGACGGTAGGTGACTGTAGGTGGCGTGTGGGGAGACGACGCATGCAGCGGTCGCGGTGCGCGGGCGCAACTGTCGCACGTTAACTGTGTGGCGCGGAACAAAACACATTCAACTCAATCAAAGTCTGAAAACCACTAAAGTGAGACTCTTACTTATTGCTCCTCCTCACAAACAGACACTTAAGAGTTGGGGAACACCTAACCACTATTAAAGCCGGCCATTCACGGCACTCCTCTGCCTTGCAGTCCGGCGCTTCGTGCAGGATTGTGAATAGCCGGCGTTATGGTTATTGTTGGTGACAAACTCTTAACCCTTCATGTGCCGGAACGTGGATCCGCGTTAATAATTTTTGCACGACTCCGTGTGCCGGAACGCGGATCCGCGTTGCGCCCACTTCACGCGACATTTTACGTTTTTTCTATATAAGTCCTTAATTATAAGATGTAATTTCGGTTAAAAATTATATCAGTAGAATGAAACGCACTTGAGATTGACTTTACGCTCCGACATACAACGGTCATTCGGCTCGCTGGCGTTCGGCACACGAAGGGTTAAACGCTTTTTAAATAGTAGAAAACACATTATCTCATGTATATCAGAGAAAACTTTGTCTCATTGACAAATAAACTATAGCAAGTGCATGTGAGTTTATTCTAATTTTTTTTAAGAACACTTATGTACCTAATTAGTTTGCAATCCTGTATATGGCAATACCTTGCCAGATAAACTGATTTTAGGTTTTAATTCTTAAAATGCATTCATTTCAATCTGTCTGATGACGTCACTTCCATAAAACTATCCATAAAACATTTAGAAATTTCAAACAATTTTTTTCTAAACATATGCTTAGTCTGTGTCTGTTTAATGTTAATAATTCTATAACTAATATATTATTCGGTCATCACTTAGTGTAGCCCAGACTTTTTAAGGTTAATTGACGATCACAAATAATAACAATAAAGTAACTGAGGACGTATAAGGAAATGGTGGACAACATTCAAACAGCTATCGACCCGTCATTGGTTACGACTTAAGAGCTTTCGGGTTTTTGGTTGTGTCTTAGTTCATTTTTTTTTAAATAAGCTTTTTTATTTAAAACAAGCGGCCTACTATCGACTTTTTTTTACAGTAATTTATACACAGAAACCTTCCTCATTGATCACTATTTCCATAAGTGAAAACCGTATTAAAATCCGTTGGGTGGTTTATGCTTGGTGGCGCTACCGTTATCCCGACATCATTATACGTCCTCGAGGGAGGTGAGTGGTGTGTGTGTGTGTGAGGGGTCTTACTTCTTTTTGTTCTTGGGCTGCGCCCTGGGAGGCGTGTTGGGGCGGCCCATGTTGAGGCCCGAGTACAACTTGCGCTTGTCCGCCGGCTTCAGGATTTGGAACGAGCACATCAGAGTCTCGTCCACGGACATCAGTGCGCCTGAAACATCACAACGTTCGATTCAGTATTGGGGGGACGTGAACGAAGTGTTAATAGTTAATACTGCGTTCACCAAACTGGCAGCAGTGAACACCAGCCCAACTGACCTGCATTGTCAAATTCGCCGCAGTAGTTTGGCGCCGAGAAGAGTGTGACAAGTTGTCTCTTAGCGAAGAACTCGTACCCGTCCTCCACCACTTGATGCGCGCGGCAGATCAGATCGAACTCGTGCTTAGACAGGAACTTGCCAACAACCTGGAATTCATTATTATCACACGTCGTTTACAAAATGTCATTCTTCTAGACCAACTTTTTTTTTATGTCAGACGGTCGGAACCACTTGATGGTAGTTCTACGGCGCGGCAGCCGTCTATATTACAAGCAACGCCAAGGGTGATGTTAGAAATAAGTCATTTAACACATCTGAAGGACAAAAATAAACTGCTTAGAAAATGGACAGGAAAAAAGACTTCAAAGTATTAAATAAATAGATAATAAGTTTCCGGTAAATAAGACGTATAATACCGCCTAAGAGACGAAGAGAAAAGTTTTCACTAAAAATCCCTATGAAGTAATTAAAACTAAGTTAAATAGTGGGAAGGCACACTGCGTTTCGCAGTCATTTGGGCAACACGTCTAAGCACCCCCTTAGAAGACTACCGCGAAATAACAGCAAGTGTGCTGTTGTTTCACACAGCCCATTCACCTACCCTATTCTAATCCCCTATCCTTAATCCTACTATGGTCGGCAGCACAAGTGACGTTGGTTTTGTTATAGGCGACGGTAGCCATCTACCATCAAGTAGCCTGAATGACGACGTTAACATAAAGAAAGTAACGAAATATACTTAAGGTTATATTATTGTAAAAACACAATTTTCTCGCGATCAAAACACGTTTCTTTCGCGACATCATGATTAAATTATTGATCATCAAGTCTCTTGTAGTTCAACGGTTCTTTAAAACTATTTAAGAAATTATATTTTTAACGATTTCAATACTGTCAAGATGGTTCTAAGTTAGTAAAATTCTCAACATTTACACACTTTTGCTAAATAAAAATATTTTTCTTTTCGGCGTGGTATCAAAATTCTTTAATTTCCGTTCAAATCTTGGCTCCAATTTTGGCGGTGCGTGTCGAGTTAATTTAACTCCAAAATTGCGTATCGCAAATAGACACGTCGGAAATTATGAGCAATGCCAAACCAAACAAAATATTTACTGTTTTGAATATTCAACTCTGCGATAGGTTTATTGTCGATTGCAGTAAGAGAGAAGAACAAAATATTTATACTCAAAGTTCACGGTAAAAATAATCTTAAAAGAGATAAAATGTTTGACCTCTTTTGATTGCAATAGTACTTACTGAACAGGTAAATATCTGCGTGCAAAGTAAACATACGTGGAAATAAACAGCTTCAGTCATTGAAAACGTTCATATAACTGGGCATTTCGTTGTGTACATTGAAATGTGACATGAGGACATAAATAAGCTTTTCAAAGTTTCAAACTCTGATGTGGGTGTGCATGCATTAGAGCGTGTTTAGTCTCGGCTATTTATTTATTTATAATAATAGCAGTTTTTTTTTTCAACGATCCACTTGATGTTAAGTGGCTAAATCTCTTTAAGAAGACCGTGTTATAGCTAGGCGGACACTTGTTCTCGGATAAGGCTCACCTCTGTGCCGAAGGTGAAGCTGACACCGCGGTCGTTCTCGCCCCAACCGGCGGTGTCTTTGTCGGGATCGGACCAGAGCAAATCGCAGAGCAGGCCTTGGTCGGGCACGTCGGTAGGCCGCATGATCCGCCGAATCTGCTCCATGGCCTGAAGGTCCGGCGACAGACCGCCATGGCAACAGAAGATCTTTTCGTCAACTGTAACAATTCAAACAAAACACATCTTAAATCTATACCAATTGTTGTTTGCTGGTGAAGCCCAATTCAGATTAAGACAATTTTTCTCAAGTTAAGGTCGCCAGACAGGCTGAAAGTGCGCTGCCGACCATAATAGGAGGAGTATTTTAAATAGTTAATTGACCTCATCAAGAATCAAATTATCTTATCAGAGCTGTATAACACCATCCCCTGATTAATGTGTGCACCTCGAGTTTCTTTTCTGTTATTTTTAATACAAAAACTACTAAGTACCTTATACAATTTTATGACAGGAATCCAATAAATGACACGTCTTACGTATGTAGAATGTTATTATTATTATAGCAAATTTAAAAAACTTTTGTGCCCACAATTGAAATTAAGAAATCAAATAAATCGCCGAACAGATTAAGAATTTGGCCAGTCGAACGTATTTTGTAATGCTCTCAAAATTCAAAGATATTGTTGTCATTGGAAGATTTATGTTTTAATATTATTTTTATAGAGTATAATATTATGTGTGGGAACAATCATAATAACATATATATATAAACAAAGACGTAGTAGATGTTATTGATGAGAATCATCAAGTGGACACGAGTGCCGCATGCGTTGGGATTTCGAGTCCATTATTTGTAAACATTTATTGGCGATTGCGGAAACTGCACAATACCGGTCGCGATCGAAACAATCTACACATCTATTTACAATAATTACATAAAACGCCAATATGTCAACACTATTGTTATCACCAGGAAACGACGTACTACTTTCGTTAAGATTAGATTAGTTAGCGAACTCCTAAACAATTGAAGTAATACGGAACTAAGAATACCGAAGAATAAAAGCAAATTGACGAAGTCTTTTAGAGAGGAAAAAATCCGATACATATTTTTTTAATATACCTACATATTACTCGTATATTCTATTTAATTAAAAACAAAACTTTTTAAAATCAAGACAGGAATCGTATCAATAAATAAGCTCGATTTTCGATTGTTTTTATTCATTCTTAAATTTTCAGTGTGAATAAGTTAATGAAAGAAAGAAAATTTGTTATTTGGAACAAATAATAAAATTATAATTATAACTCGCAATCTATCTAATGCCTTCCCTTTTGCTATCAAGGTCGGCAACGCACTTTTTTGCAACCCCATTGATCTTCAAATGGACCGTCACCGGCCTAACTTGATTTATAATGTTTACTAGAGTGCTTATGAAGTCTAATATATGTGCACAAATCAATAAAATGAAACCGCTCGCTTGCTACTTTGTGCATGCAGTTATACTGCAATAAAAACCCCAATCATAGATAAAACAAACGAAACAAACGACTGGGAAAAACAATTTACAAAGTAGAAAAGAGGTTTAATCGTGACGGATAATTATTGCAACTTTTCCTCCAATAGTAGACACAGCACAGGAAATTCCGCTAACGAACAATCGACAAAGTTAGGCAATCGATTAAAACCATCGCGTGTTCTCGTAATAGGGTTACTATCAAATCGTGGCAAGCGTATAGTGGAATAACTTCGTCTTACGAAGCTGCCGACGAGGAAAATTATTAGAAATCATTCTGGACTTAGCTTTTTCAGGTACAAAGGTACTGGAGAAGTGAGTTGAGGACGAATGAATGAACTTAAATTATATGGAATTCTACGTGGATTTTCTTTTAATTTTCTCTTGAAGCTACATAATTATATTTTTCAAAACAATACTGTTCCATTGTTTTCATGAATTAACACTCTATAGACGCATTTGAGAAACATCGCAAACCATTATACGAAAGTGATCAAAAGTGCAGATCATCAGCCGTCGAAAGAAGTGGTTACCTAATATCAGGAAGTATATAGGATTTTGGCAAGCGTTGTCTTGCCTTTCAAATTGAAACCTTCCTCAAGAAAAGCCTCTTTTAAAATACGACTTGTAGTTACAGAGTAATAATGTGTTCAAACAAAAAACCAATCCTTTAGCTTCATTGTATTTGTTCAGTTTTGTTACAACAAATTAAAAAGAAATGCAATTCAATTTGTACAATAAAATACACTTTAAATTGAATTTGCTTTAGAATTAGTTTCTTGTTCAGATAAATATCAGATGCAGTGTTGTTTGTTTGTACTTTAATTCCATAGTAGTAAGAGTGAAAATTGAACGGGCTTCGTTTGTTCTAAAAGGTCTTCGGCTCTGTACATCAATTTGCACTAATTTAATTAACTTAGTTGCTGAATGGATAGCCATTTATATTCAATTACTTGCGCGATAAATTTTTAGTTTTGCTCCGTGGAATTAGTGTGCAAAATATATTCCTCATAAACATTGGCCTCGGGCCAAACATTTGATTATGATCTTTCTCGTGGCGGAGTATAAATTAACTAACAGAAACCTTTACATGTTTACAAGGTGTCTTTCGATTTATATTTGCGATTCTTGAGTTATCAGTTCTGTCGTGTTGGATGACCTTGTCAAAAATATATATATTTCTGTTCATTTCTATTTTTTCGTCACTTGTGTTCATAAGAAAATTTGTAACATTTTATGATCGTAATTTAGTTAATGGGTTATTTAACACTAAACCAACGCTTATATAGTAATAAAATATAGCCTAGGTATGTTTATCTGTATATATAGCCTATTAGCCTAGTACATACTTTTGAAATAATGAAGGAATTTTTTAAGTAGATGCAACGGCTTTAGAGTTTAATTAAACAATCGAAGGTTACAAAGGTTACATATAAACAAACTTTTGTTTTCTGAATTCTGTTTTTATGAATTACATAAATTTTAACAACCCAACTACACATTATAATCAATGCTAATAACCTTACTATATATTTATTTATTGTCTACATAGTAATTGGCATTTGAAATGTAAGCCGGCTGTCGGCCGACAGCCGTGATTTATTTTGAGTTTATCGTATGTTTTGTTTACTTTACCGACATAAAATAATTAATATACTTTTTACGGGACCAAGTCATAATTTTTTTAGATTGTTTACATCCCTATTGGAGCATCGAAAGCTTTGCTAAGAAATATCTACCAATGAGCACAGAACAAAATTGATGTATGGTACCTACGAGTATATCATTGACCGTCAGACTGTATGTTAGCATCTCGTGAAACTGTTTCAAAAATAGATATCAAACAGACCACCTGCTCACGTGCGAACTAAATGTGTTAACAAGAAACACGTATAACTAAGTATAAATGTTGCAATAATATGTTCTACCAGCTAGACTGATACTGCGTCATCTTATAATCGTGAGACATCACTAGTGATTTGTTTTAATGAAATATCCAGACAGGATAGAATGTCGAGACAGTTTAAGTTTATTAACAAATTAACATTGTCTGTTAGGAAAATATCAGACTTTATAGAAACATGTCTGATCAAAACTTTACTCAACCATTTATGGGTAATTTTTTGGAATGGTAATTAAAGAAAAATATTTTAAAAAAATTAGAGAAATAAATCAAAAATATTTCTCAGTTTTTGCGAAGACATCAAATTTATCTCTTCTATAAATAGTTTCTTTGTTTTATAACAAGAGACGCTGTCGGCCTCTGCCTTCTTCTAAAACCATTACACTAATGGGAAGAGCAATAAATGAGGAAGGTTTGTGTAGGTATATAAAATTGCATCAGTGAAAAGCCGAGGCGGGTCGCATACTAGCGATAAAAAGCCAGACACTTTTTCGAGATTTGATCTAAATTGAGCTTATCGTGTTTGTAAATGCGTTCATTCCTAGCTAGTTTCCGTATAATATGTAACAGTTAGTAATAGACTCGAAATTGTTACATAAGTAAATGCATCCAGATGACCATTATATCGGGCTGTAACTGTTTTCTGTAACGCACGCTACACTATTGGAGCAAATGCTCTATTCTAGTCAAGAGTAGAACTGGAGTTGTTACATTTTATGACCGTCATTCCATGTGATGTGAAAACTAAGGCTCATTTACAATCACTTCCACAATGCTCTTCCCTTACACGAGAATGGTCCCAGTGTATAAACTTCTTTAGAATTCGTGTTCTATCTGGAGAAAACCTCAAGAAAACAAAGTGTCCTCATTCGCGACGTCGAGAAGAGAAAAATAAGGACATATTTTTGCTTTTAAAACATGAAATACGATAAAAGTACCCTAATTTTATTTTCTACTTCACGAGACACTGATTGTACCGGAGATGGATGGAGGAAATGTATTTATAAAAATAAGTCAGTGAATATAAGATATTATAAACGAAGCCACAGCGATGACGCATTTCGACTGCGTTTATACGTAAAGGTGCGTTTATCCTTGGAACATGCTCGGAACCTTTTTTAAACCAATCCATAGCAACGCGCACAGACACGACACGGATCGTTTCTTATCCAGGGGGGACAACGCGTTATTTACTGGTTTACTGGAGGGTAGCGTTGTACAAGGATGTAGCATTCAACTTAGGTCACATTTTTAAGCATGTTTTTGGGGCAATGAAAGAGTCTACGTAATGAATAGTGTACTATTCTCATCGGCTTCCAGCTAGGATTACTAAAGAGGATCATTCTTCATTTTGTCCATTCTTTCATTCTGGCACTAGTGCAAATAGTATATTTTAACTTGTATGGGTAAAATTATTTTTCTTGTTTGAGCAGAGAGCATGGTATTCGGTTATTTGAGCACGTTCACGAAGATTATAATAATGAAATGATATGAGTATGAGTCGCCATTATTATCTGGCCTTGCTCCAAATGATTTACCATCCACTCTTGTGGTGGTTTCGTGATACTTTTACCAATAAAGCTAACCCTGTATTGCCCGCAGGGCCTGATGTTTCATTGCGAACACGTATCAAAGTTATAAACGGAGCTTCATTATATGTTAGTATCATAGAATTCTTCGCCGTTTAGTGTAGTCGAGAGGGTATTTTACAAAACTCACATTAGCGAGAAGAAACACGCGCAAATAATAAAATAATTGAACCGTTTTATTGCAATGAGGAAATGCAGTGTTGTTTTTCCTATTAAACGTGTGACTTGATTAGTTGCAAATGTTTGCGTGTTGGTAGATAATGTTATCATTTAATGTGTTAGTAAGACTATTTAGTATGTAGAGTTAAATAGAGGACTGTATTCCACTTTTAGAAAACATATCAGTCAACAAGGTCATGCATGTGACGGTTCTTCTCGGTAACTTTCCTCAAGAATTGGGCTATCAAATGCAAAAATAACTTTTACAATCAGTCTGGTAGTTCCATAACAACAAATAAGCTTATCTACTATGCACCATTAATATGTTTATACAATTACATAATAAGCGAAAATGAAAGAAAAATAATAGTTATGAGTAAACAATACAACTAGATAAAATAAGGGTGCCTTTAACCTTATTGATTACTTTAAGGTACCTTTCACTCAGAAAAAAGTATTTGGATATAAAAAAAAAATTCAAACCTTTGGCAAAATTAATTACATACCAATAAAAAAAACATTGAATAAATCAAACGAAGTAGCGGGCAAAAGCTAGTAATTTTATAAATGCAAACAGAAAAATGTTAGGCACCACAACTACTATCGATTCGGAATGCCGTTTTATGAAATAGGTTGTAGGAAACACTACAAAATACTCTTAATAATTAACAACAGTATATTGTAATATACGAGTAAAATTCCCATACAGTTTTATCAGTCATAATAAGAAACAGTATTATACGCTAGATAAATTATCAAGGACAGTACAAATAGAAAGAGTTTATGATCATGGTGAATATGTTTCGACCTCGCATATCAACCCCCGGTGACCCTGACATTTGGCAAGCGACAGCGGAAATAGATGTTTACGTGACTACCCCCTCGCGAATCGAGCGAATTTGGCTAAGAGCATTTACACTAACATGGTCACACTATAATTTTGTGAAATGGTGTATTGTTTGTAAGTAGACAATTTAGTACACATTTGAGAATTATAATTTATGTATTTTTTTTTTAATTAAAAGCATTCCTATATTTTTTTAAATCTTATCATAGGTAGGTTTATGTTAAATAGGCGACGCTAAGCCCCCTACCATCGAGTATACCGTCAGCCTGTGTCGACCTTCAGATACTTAAACAAAAACCTAATATATAGTAAATAAAGTAAATTACTGTAGTAATATAAAGCAAAAAGCCTCGCCGTGAAGTAAATTACATTCAGTGTAACGCTCAAGACAACAAGGATGTTTTCTGTCTAAAAATAACTTTCAACAATAAAGCCTTTATTTTCAAGCCAGGCAGTCAGTAAATAATGACAATATTTAACGTATATTACGGTGGCATACCCATTTCATAAGCCGGACTTGAAAACTATATGGGAATTTGTTGCTAATTTGTTGCTAATTTGTACCGGAAAAAAAAAATTTGTACCTCCATTAATTTACGAGAAATGATGGGTATGCTGACGTAATATTACGCTAGCATACCCATTTACGATATCTTGCACCTAGCGAGTCCATTCTAACGGCTTATTTTGTTGCTAATTTGTTGCTCTGAGATAGGCTAGTTAGATGTTAAAAAATGTCACCCCTTCTGAGAGGGTGAACTACCCCTATATATTAAAATTGAGAATAGCGAGCTCGTTGTAACGGCTTATTTTAATGCTAATTTGTTGCTCTACGATAGGCTAGTTAGATCTTAAAAAATTTCACCCCTTCAGGGGGGATGACGTGCTATTACGCTAGCATACCCATATACAGTATCTTGACAAGGAAAACACCTAGCGAGTCCATTCCAACGGCTTATTTTGTTGCTAATTTGTTGCTCTGAGATAGGCTAGTTAGATGTTAAAAAATGTCACCCCTTCAGAGGGGGTGAACTACCCCTATATATTAAAATTGAGAAAAGCGAGCTCGTTGTAACGGCTTATTTTAATGCTAATTTGTTGCTCTACGATAGGCTAGTTAGATCTTAAAAAATTTCACCCCTTCAGGGGGGATGACTTGCTATTACGCTAGCATACCCATATACAGTATCTTGACAAGGAAAGCACCTAGCGAGTCCATTCCAACGGCTTATTTTGTTGCTAATTTGTTGCTCTGAGATAGGCTAGTTAGATGTTAAAAAATGTCACCCCTTCAGAGGGGGTGAACTACCCCTATATATTAAAATTGAGAATAGCGAGCTCGTTGTAACGGCTTATTTTAATGCTAATTTGTTGCTCTACGATAGGCTAGTTAGATCTTAAAAAATTTCACCCCTTCAGGGGGATGACGTGCTATTACACTAGCATACGCATATACAGTATCTTGACAAGGAAAGCACCTCGCGAGTCCATTCCAACGGCTTATTTTGTTGCTAATTTGTTGCTCTGAGATAGGCTAGTTAGATGTTAAAAAATGTCACCCCTTCAGAGAGGGTGAACTACCCCTATATATTAAAATTGAGAATAGCGAGCTCGTTGTAACGGCTTATTTTAATGCTAATTTGTTGCTCTACGATAGGCTAGTTAGATCTTACTGTATATCGGTATGCTAGCGTAATAGCACGTCATCCCCCCTGAAGGGGTGAAATTTTCTAAGATCTAACTAGCCTATCGTAGAGCAACAAATTAGCATTAAAATAAGCCGTTACAACGAGCTCGCTATTCTCAATTTTAATATATAGGGGCAGTTCACCTCCTCTGAAGGGGTGACATTTTTTAACATCTAACTAGCCTATCTCAGAGCAACAAATTAGCAACAAAATAAGCCGTTGGAATGGACTCGCTAGGTGCTTTCCTTGTCAAGATACTGTATATGGGTATGCTAGCGTAATAGCACGTCATCCCCCCTGAAGGGGTGAAATTTTCTAAGATCTAACTAGCCTATCGTAGAGCAACAAATTAGCATTAAAATGAGCCGTTACAACGAGCTCGCTATTCTCAATTTTAATATATAGGGGTAGTTCACCCCCTCTGAAGGGGTGACATTTTTTAACATCTAACTAGCCTATCTCAGAGCAACAAATCAGCAACAAAATAAGCCGTTGGAATGGACTCGCTAGGTGCTTTCCTTGTCAAATACTGTATATGGGTATGCTAGCGTAATAGCACGTCTTCCCCCCTGAAGGGGTGAAATTTTTTAAGATCTAACTAGCCTATTGTAGAGCAACAAATTAGCATTAAAATAAGCCGTTACAACGAGCTCGCTATTCTCAATTTTAATATATAGGGGTAGTTCATCCCCTCTGAAGGGGTGACATTTTTTAACATCTAACTAGCCTATCTCAGAGCAACAAATTAACAACAAAATAAGCCGTTAGAATGGACTCGCTAGGTGCTTTCCTTGTCAAGATACTGTATATGGGTATGCTAGCGTAATAGCACGTCATCCTCCCTGAAGGGGTGAAATTTTTTAAGATCTAACTAGCCTATCGTAGAGCAACAAATTAGCATTAAAATAAGCCGTTACAACGAGCTCGCTATTCTCAATTTTAATATATGGGGGTAGTTCACCCCCCCTGAAGGGGTGACATCTTTGAACATCTAACTAGCCTATCTCAGAGCAACAAATTAGCAACAAAATAAGCCGTTAGAATGGACTCGCTAGGTGCTTTCCTTGTCAAGATACTGTATATGGGTATGCTAGCGTAATAGCACGTCATCCCCCCTGAAGGGGTGAAATTTTTTAAGATCTAACTAGCCTATCGTAGAGCAACAAATTAGCATTAAAATAAGCCGTTACAACGAGCTCGCTATTCTCAATTTTAATATATGGGGGTAGTTCACCCCCCCTGAAGGGGTGACATCTTTGAACATCTAACTAGCCTATCTCAGAGCAACAAATTAGCAACAAAATAAGCCGTTAGAATGGACTCGCTAGGTGCTTTCCTTGTCAAGATACTGTATATGGGTATGCTAGCGTAATAGCACGTCATCCCCCCTGAAGGGGTGAAATTTTCTAAGATCTAACTAGCCTATCGTAGAGCAACAAATTAGCATTAAAATAAGCCGTTACAACGAGTTCGCTATTCTCAATTTTAATATATGGGGGTAGTTCACCCCCCCTGAAGGGATGACATCTTTGAACATCTAACTAGCCTATCTCAGAGCAACAAATTAGCAACAAAATAAGCCGTTAGAATGGACTCGCTAGGTGCTTTCCTTGTCAAGATACTGTATATGGGTATGCTAGCGTAATAGCACGTCATCCCCCCTGAAGGGGTGAAATTTTTTAAGATCTAACTAGCCTATCGTAGAGCAACAAATTAGCATTAAAATAAGCCGTTACAACGAGCTCGCTATTCTCAATTTTAATATATAGGGGTAGTTCACCCTCTCTGAAGGGGTGACATCTTTGAACATCTAACTAGCCTATCTCAGAGCAACAAATTAGCAACAAAATAAGCCGTTGGAATGGACTCGCTAGGTGCTTTCCTTGTCAAGATACTGTATATGGGTATGCTAGCGTAATAGCACGTCATCCCCCCTGAAGGGGTGAAATTTTTTAAGATCTAACTAGCCTATCGTAGAGCAACAAATTAGCATTAAAATAAGCCGTTACAACGAGCTCGCTATTCTCAATTTTAATATATAGGGGTAGTTCACCCTCTCTGAAGGGGTGACATCTTTGAACATCTAACTAGCCTATCTCAGAGCAACAAATTAGCAACAAAATAAGCCGTTGGAATGGACTCGCTAGGTGCTTTCCTTGTCAAGATACTGTATATGGGTATGCTAGCGTAATAGCACGTCATCCCCCCTGAAGGGGTGAAATTTTTTAAGATCTAACTAGCCTATCGTAGAGCAACAAATTAGCATTAAAATAAGCCGTTACAACGAGCTCGCTATTCTCAATTTTAATATATGGGGGTAGTTCACCCCCCCTGAAGGGGTGACATCTTTGAACATCTAACTAACCTATCTCAGAGCAACAAATTAGCAACAAAATAAGCCGTTAGAATGGACTCGCTAGGTGCTTTCCTTATCAAGATACTGTATATGGGTATGCTAGCGTAATAGCACGTCATCCCCCCTGAAGGGGTGAAATTTTTTAAGATCTAACTAGCCTATCGTAGAGCAACAAATTAGCATTAAAATAAGCCGTTACAATGAGCTCGCTATTCTCAATTTTAATATATGGGGGTAGTTCACCCCCCCTGAAGGGGTGACATCTTTGAACATCTAACTAGCCTATCTCAGAGCAACAAATTAGCAACAAAATAAGCCGTTAGAATGGACTCGCTAGGTGCTTTCCTTGTCAAGATACTGTATATGGGTATGCTAGCGTAATAGCACGTCATCCCCCCTGAAGGGGTGAAATTTTTTAAGATCTAACTAGCCTATCGTAGAGCAACAAATTAGCATTAAAATAAGCCGTTACAACGAGATCGCTATTCTCAATTTTAATATATGGCGGTAGTTCACCCCCCCTGAAGGGATGACATCTTTGAACATCTAACTAGCCTATCTCAGAGCAACAAATTAGCAACAAAATAAGCCGTTGGAATGGACTCGCTAGGTGCAAGATATCGTAAATGGGTATGCTAGCGTAATATTACGTCAGCATACCCGTCATTTCTCGTAAATTAATGGAGGTACAAATTTTTTTTTTCCGGTACAAATTAGCAACAAATTAGCAACAAATTCCCATATAGTTTTCAAGTCCGGCTTATGAAATGGGTATGCCACCGTAATATACGTCAATATTTACCCTTTAGATACACATCTCGGATGTACTTCCGTTTACTAGCTCAATGATAATAAAATTCTGTGTCAATGTGGGTTTATTACTTCGATAGCATTATTTGTAAGTATTTATTAGTTATCTATACTTTTCACTTTAGAAAGCTCGTGTTAGTGACGTCCTACTAATGCGTTACCGAATCGATTCCTATGGAGAAGTTTTGATGCCATGACCTTGTCGTGGGGCGGTGGGGGGGCTTACCCTCGACAGTCCGGAGGGTCGCGGCTCGCGGGGGCCGGTGGTTCTCACTGGCCTTTCCTCGTCCCATCGGATTGTTGTTGGGGACCAAGAAGGCCCACACCCGTGTGCTCCGAGCGGGCTCCGTTCTGCGGAGCTCGTGGCGGAGTGCACGAATGAGAGGAGTGCTCACAGGAGCGCTCTCTCCTTGTTGAGAACGCGACATTGACATGACATTGGCAGATAATGGCCATTCCCAAAATGAGCCGAAATGCCATTATATGTAAAGAAGAAGAAGAAGAGAAGTTTTGATCGATTTAACATACTGATATTTTAGTTTTGAAGTATGACAATTGTGACAATTCGACATGACAAGAAATTCTTAACTTGATAAGCTTGCAAATGTCAAAAGTAAAAATAAATGGTTGGAAGGAGAAAAATAGCATTTTTTCTTATAGATGCTACGCTAGGATATGGTCTTTTTGAATGCTTTTTTTCCTATCCTCTTTATTTATGCTACATGTGAGTCACTTATTGCGGCTTCTGTTTTATCAATTGTAAAATTAGGCTTTAAAGCATGCTACATGTACTTACCCTAATATCATAATCAACAGCAACCTTTCTTTCAAGGGATTCGATTAAGAATTAAAACCGGGTAAACTAAAACCACGTTCGCATGCATTTTTGATAACAACGTGGGTGTTCCATCCCTTGGAAGGGTAGAACTGTGAGTCCGCCTACGCGTAGTTTTCCTTGCGACAATAGGCGACCTACTTTGTAAAAGTAACCGTACAGGGTCTGTTTGCCGTTATTTTTAAAGAGAAATGCGGTGTAAAAAGTTAGCACCGTCCTTGTCCATGAAGGCTTTAGATACTGTCACAGTGTGTGTGGTGTTTTCAGTAATGTTTTTCACAATTTTATAGTTATTTCTAGTTACATTGAATTACATTTTACATTAATCTTTTTAAAAATAAAAAAAATTATTTAATTTTGGTCAATTAAGAATGAGGATAAGTAAGTAATAAAAAGGCTAGGCGTTATTCTGCAACACTACATTATATACTGTTTTAAGGCTGAATTGGCTCGAACATTTTACAGGGATTTGCACGCAAAAAATACTACACAATTTATTTTTCAAAATGTCTAATTAAAGAGTATATATATAAAAATAAAATCACGAGGCAATAGTAGTGCAGTCAAAATAACTTTTAATCAATTTTCTACAACAAATATACTCGTAATTCGTCATACAAAGAAATTTTCACTTTGCTGTGGCTAGTTTGTTAAATATGCATACGAGCCATACATATACGAGCACATTTCATCATTACTCAGCTCAATAACAACGACCGACTCAGTTTATAAATACATCAATTAAACATCTATTTTTATCTATGGGACTCTGACGCCGAGTAAAATTAATTGCCACTTTGCTGTAGGCGCACAAGACATTGTGCAAATTAAAAAAAGGGCACAAAAGAACACGAGACGTTCTGTTCTGATACTATTGATTACTTAAAAGGCGGACCTACACTGGACCTCAAAGAAAAAGGGTCGGTTAGAAAATCTTCAATATTTTCAAAAGTAGCTGACCTAGCTTTATGAAATAAAGACTAAATAAAAGAAAATTTTAATGTGTTTAAACAAAAATAAAATTTATTTAGTTAAGCTTTAATTTAGTCTTTATTTCATAAAAGCTAGGTCAGGTACTTTTGAAGATATTGAATATTTTCTAACCGATCCTTTTTCTTTGCGGTCCAGTGTATGTAGGTATTATATAAAGATGAGATCCTTCAATGAAAAAATATAATTTGTACTCAAACATACTACATTAGTTGTGTATTGTTTTGAATTCCACACACTTCACAAATATCTTTCTTAATTCTATTAAACTTTCGTGTTACGTTCAACAAAGATGTTAGGTACTTAAAAAAAATGTCAAAAAAATCATTTATCTTTTTTTTGTGTTGAAATATTACTATTTTCAATTCCTACATTTCAACGTGAAAACACTGAAAGAGTGGTGGATTCTTATTTAGGATGTTATTAAAAGTTTTATGTCAAATTTGCTAGAGCAAATTGGCTGCGTCACGGCGCATCAACGTGCCAATTTAGTGGCTGGATTATGGAAGCGTGGGCGGTGACGTGGACGTGACGATAATAATCAAGAGTTTCAGCCAGGTACAATATTTTCCACAATACCTTTTGTGTCAACAGTTATATAATACAAAAACTACGACAATTCTCTTGTACATTTGAAATCCAAATGCATCCAATGCATAAAATATATTTTTGTATTTTTTCGATAACCACAATTCCTCATAATATTGTTAAATACATATATATAGGATACATAAAAAATAAAAAACCAAGCCAAACAGACATATTTATACATATACAAAATGTTTGTTTTGAGTGGGTTTCGAATCCGCGACTTCTGGCACAGCAGGTAGAGCTACTACCGCTGAGACAATCAAGTCGACATAATATATGAAGCTGGGACATATTGCGTGTGTGTGTGACGTGACTCGGACTCAGTTAAAATGAAAAATGAGAATGGAGTAAAAATACAAAAAATTAATCTTTGCGAACATTCTTAATAATTGAGCTTAGCTAATTTTCCAGCTGCGTAAGCTCAATCTGATCTTTATTACACAAAGCAACCCCGTTACAGAGTACATGAACCATCCTAAAAATAGCCTGACGTAATCTCTGGAGAATTCTTTACGGCTCCAAAGGTGTTACGTTTCGAGCCGTAAATGTAAGCTAAGCGGCGGGTAGGTACACAATTTATAAATTCATTTTGATATATGAAGAAAGCTGATAAATGAAATTTAAGGAGACGATTATTACATGGACATGGAAATTAAAGTAGGTACTTTATGCTAGGAAACAATAAATATAGTATAATTATGCAAGAAAAGATTATGCCAAATATTATAATTATAAAAATAAAATGGAAAAGATATCAAATATAAAAAAAAATCACAAGTCACCGTGTTTTCAAATGAAAATTTATGAATTATGGTTGGTTTCAGCTTGAAAGATAGAATATGATTTATAATATAAAGATACGCTAACGAAATTATGTGCAATATACCTATTCGTTGTAAACTTGTGCTCTCACTTTACAAAGTACATAATCTTAAGTAATAAAATCGAAATAAGTATATATTTTGTAGTTAAAAATCAATAGGCCATGCCAAACATTGTCCGAGAAGCACAATCAATTTACACAGGTCAATGGGTAAATACAAAAAGTAACGCAACCAACTTATTCCACAATCGCTGCGCAATATAACGAGTTATTATTACACGAAATGTATTTTTTACTTAAATAGATATCTAGCTATTATTAATAATTCAATTTTAATTTTCTATATGCCCGGCGGCTTTGTCAGCATTAAATTGAATTCCCGTCATGTGTTTTGCTCAACAAGTGTAAAATTTAAAAGCGGTCATAAAGTGTCACCACCGCGTTTTATTTTTAAAATAAATAGGTACTTTAATGATGGGTTAGTTAGTTAAAGTGTTAAAACATATTTATATTATATTCAATTTTTATTGCTTTATAGCGTGCACAAACGCACAAACAAAAAGACAAAACCTTGGTAACATACGTAGTTTTTTTAAATATTTATTTATTGTTTCAGATTTTATATATGTATGTATAGATATACTTTTATCGGGCGTTGAATTTATTATTTTAATTTTAGATGATCCCTCGAGAAGAGTACTTTTTGTATCCCCGATAATGTGTACACATGCGAAAGTTCATGATCGGTTGAGTAGTGAAAGCTTAAAAAACAAAAAGAAAATCACTTTCGCATTCATAATATTAGTTAAGATTTGGAAGAAGATGCACAAAATGTTTTTTTTTTTTTTTTTATTTATTATTATTATTATTATTAAAATGTCATCGTTAGAAGTCCTTATGAACGGACAAGGTTCAGCACATGGACCAGTGAAAATATATACATTCAATGACACCGATACTGGCTCGTTAGATCAAACACAATCTGGACGATAGCCAGATAAAAAAGTCGTGCCCCTGAGTCGTGCTCGTTACACCTTTATTGGCTGACATTTGGCAGACAATCAGGTCGGAGAAAACTAATATGATAGGATTAGTAGAATGTGTAGGCGTGGCTATGTAATACCTATGTATGGCTTTTAATCCTAAAAAATATATTATAGCCTACTAGTGATCTAGGGAATTTACGGATTTCACTAAAGAAAAGAGCGATAAACTAGGAAGGTCTGTGAATATATGGCAGGCAGACAATCCACATTGTACTTGTTACACGTTTCATCTTTAAATACGTCTCTCAGTAATATAATATTCTTTATTCATTCAAATAACATACTAGAAAATTCACTTTGACAGGTCATACACCTTCGTCCCTTTTACTATACCCGCGGGCGGGCGTGTGTGTACAAGGACTATATTCCCGGTACAATATTCCCTCGACCTAAAAACGTTATTTTTTGCGTAATAAAGAGAAAGAGAATTTTGAAGATCTGGGTGGCATGTTAAGCAATAAAATAAACACATTTGAAAATTCGACAGACACCGTTTCCGTGTGTCTGCTGATGCACAACCGGTATCAACATACAATAAACGAATGATAATTGTAATGTATGTAAACTCGACAAATAAAGTGATTTATCACCCTAATGGACGAAATACACGATCAGTACATCGCGTCAAATGAACTGATGTGAATCCAAAATTTGATCGTGAATAGTAAAAACTGATGGCTTGATGTCAAACACTGGATTCAAATCGCGTCGTTGCATCACGTCACTTCATCGCGCCAACTGAGGGCCTAGTGCGAGTTTTACTCGATCAAACGCGTAAATGTCAATTTGTATGGGAATGAAGCAGACGTACACGTTAACCACTAGGTGGCGCTGCTTCATTCCTATACAAATTGACGTTTACGCGCTCGACGCGTATGATCGAGTAAAACTCGCACTAGGCCCTCTAATCGTGAGTGTAGAAACCAAGGAGAATAGAATACATTTATATCCTCCTTGGTAGACACACTACGCCCTTGGCATCTTGCCGCGCTTCCAAATCAGAGCTCATGTCAATGTCACTCGACCCAGTCAAACGCATAAATGACAGAAAACTGGACTGACCGTGTGTGGGCACAATGTTTGGCGTCGCTCAATTTGATTTAAGTCGTTTGGAGCCACGTCAAATGATTGATCGTGTATTTCGTCCATAAGATTGAACATTCTTTGTATGTTGTAGAATGATAAGGTCTGTTTTCCTTTGAAAATTCAGTGACAATTATGTCAATCAGTAATCAATACCTATTTTAAATCTAAGCCTTAGCGAATTTTGAAATGAATGGAATTTGTTATCGAAACTGATAAAGCACTTTTCTGGTCGGCCATACTAAATTAACTTTACGTAAAACTAACACATTTACTTACAAAACTGTGGAGAGGTATGGTTAACAGTTAATACTCTAAAAATTAAATGACATGAGTAAGCTCTATTAATAGTACTTCGCCGTGTACATTAATTCCATTAAACTGTTGATCCACCAATTTTTTGGGCAATAACCTTTGTTTGGTAATGAATGTGTTTACCCTTATCCCTACTAATAGCTATATCTTCATTAGTTTCAAATAGAGAGAGAGAGAGAGAGAGAGAGAGAGAGAGAGAGAGAGAGAGAGGTGACATTGCTTTCATTCGTAAATAATTAAAATTAATTAGTGACCTTCTTTACAATAATAATTAAAAAACTCATTAAGGGCAAATCTTCAATCATATAGAAATTCTTAGCTACTAATCCGCAGAAAATAGTATTAAAAATCTTTTAAAAAATATTGTGTGTAATTTGTCGCGAATGTATGCTGTTATCAGGAATAACAACTTGAACTCTACATAAACATAATTGACATATGCATGCAAGCAAGTATAATTTAATGTTCGCTATGATTTTAAGTGAACAAGAATTTTCATTCGGTTCGCTGAACTATGACGGTGCATCAGAACTGCAGCGGCGATTTTGTATTATGTTGTCATAGCTACCAAACCAATAAGGATATGGCTACAGTAGAGCGGTCTGACTATAGTACTCGTATTAAATGACGAAGACATCTTAACGTATATTTTTATGACTTTTATATAATACTTGCTGTTGCACTTAGTCCGCTTAAGTTTATAAAATATAGCCTTTTGTTACTCGTTGATAATAATATACGTTTCCAACAGTGAAAGAATTTTTCAAATCGGTCCAGTTAGTTTCGGAGCCTACTCAATTAAACAATGTAAACATTATACTGTAACAATGCCTGTAGGTTAAACAATGTACTGGCTACAGATACAGATATAAAAAAGAATACGTATAGATAGGTATTGGCCATTTTTGTATTCACATCTCAATCTTAAAGTATAATCGGGCTTACATAAATAATCAGCAATAAACAGTCAGTCCACATCTAGATGTGCTTGGCAGTGCCTAAATCCGCAACGTTATGGCCGAGACTCGTAAACCTCTTTAGTTATGTAACGATGTCAACGAACCATTTAATCCACTTTCTCTGTCCAAACATGTGTATAATGACGCCCGTGTTTATGTACGCTAAAATTCATATTTTATCTATATGTTTTTATCTATACGATAGATAAGCTCGGCAAATCTTCAAAGGTCAAATGTGAACAGAGCAGCAAATTCATAGTGTAATCTCTAAGGTCTTTGAATGGTATTAGAGGATACTAAAGTAGGTAATTTTCAGAGTATTTCCACCCTTTGACAATCTATGTCTGTACCTACACTGATATGATAAAGTTGAATAATTTTTTGTTTGAACGTATCTAATCATACCAAAAATCTGTTATGTGCAAAAAATATACTTTTGGGATACTATCAAACAGTTATCCTGAAAATATTTACATTGAGAAAAAAGTACCTACAGCGTGCCTAAGGAATTTCGCTGGCTACTAAACAGTTTTAGGACCGCCCTGCTAGGGTTGGCAAGGTAAATAATCATCAAAAAACTACATTTTCAATCAAAGTGTCATTGTTGAATTATTAAGTGACTTGGTTAGTCAAATATGAAATAATTACTTATGTAATTTAACATTCCCATGGGTATTTTTGATGTGTTAGCAGCGCCATGGGACGTGTGACATTTATGGAAACCGAGCTCTATTGTTCAAACAATAATTGAATGTTGGCATTCATTTGTTTATAAAGGATGGGTCGGCTCTATCTGAATAGATCTAGATAACGATTTTGTCTGTAGTACCTATTGTGATGAATCTAGTGTGAGAAATAAATTTATATTCACCTACTGGTCTTGAAATAGACCATAATAATGTATAAGCTAAGGTATATTATTTTTTCTATTGGTAACACTAAGCTCTTCAAAAACTGTTAAGTAAAAATAAGAACAGACAAAATGAGAAAAAAGTATTGAACTCTTTTGCCTACATTTATTTATATTATACACATATATTATTTTGCTTATCACTAAGAAGATCTTTAATATTTTTTAATTCTACTAAAATTTGATTTCATCATGGCTATGAAGTCGTCAATTTATTTAAGTACATATCTTAACATTTATTGTGATTTAAAAATTAACAGCAACATTAATTTGTAATCATTAAATACATTTAAAGTATACTATGTTTTAGGGGGAGGCCTATGTACAATAGTGGACGTCTTACGGCTGATGGTGATTTTTGAAACTTTTATATTGTCAGTAATCTTTTATATACATAATATACATACATACACAAATTTACACCGAACTTTGTACACACATACTACTTTAATACATCGCGCCACCCTATTTCTTTAGGAGTACTTTTCAATCTTTATTACGCATATCCACTTTTTCAAATATACCATTTTACACACACACGCACGAATGATGACGATAATACGTGCATGAATGTGTGTATGTGTGTGCGATATCAGAATGGATTATAAATATAGTTACGGTGTACGTTCGACCTTCGCATTGCCGCGAGCGTGAACCGTTGCGTGTTTAATAACGCTCTTATCTATATATTTATCTATATTGATAGTTTCACTTGTGTGTCAACTTTTTCAGGATACAGCTTAAATTGTGATAAACCAGGTATAGCGTCCAGTATTAATTTAACCGATATTTCGCTTAATTGGGTAAGAAAATTAGCTTAATCTGAAAAAGGTCAACGAGTACCTACATGAAATTGTTAAAAATATGCAATTAATTCGTCTAGATTTTTTGTCAAAAACACACAAAAAACCGCATGATATTTAAATTAGACAGCTTTCCAACAAAAGGGGACGTCATGAAAGGTAGCCTTAATTTAAATTTAGTGTGTTGTGTTTCACGATTGCCCGCTCCATCGGATGCCTAATCAAATGGAAAGCGAATATGGTGGTCGGTGTTGAAAAATTTTCAGATTTTCTGTTTAGGAGATTTTTTTTTTCACTAAACCAATCGACATATTTAATTCGTTAATATTTTAATGAGAGGATTATTCAGAATGTGTTTGTTAAAAAGTCGGCGCGTTTTGTGCCACTAGCGTAAACATAACTTTATAATATTAGGAACGAACACAAAGTTGGAACTATTTGGAGTATTTTTTTTTGCCATAGAACTAATAAACACCTTCCTATGAAAACTGCGAGACATTGTTTTGAAGCAAAAATATATTTTTTGCGAGGAAGCGTTAAAATACGAAAAATGTAACACGAAAAACAATTTTTCATTGTTACAACAAAATTTTAAACAAAAATTTAAGTATTTCTATTTTAAATTTTTTTTTTTTAATAATTTGGAAACAATAGTAAATTAGGAATGTCAACGAAAATGAATTCTAGTGTGGTAAGTAAAATTACTGAAGATGCTCAATAATATACTTTACGGGTGTTTTATTTGATATTTTATTCAAGAAATTCATAGCTTGAGATTTTAGACAGTTAGAGATAAAGGTTGACAGTGAAAAACAAAGATAAATATATGAAATCATCAATTTTGAATGTATAATAATAGAAATCGCATTCGCAAATTAAAAAAAATTTAAACAAAAAATTTAAAAACAATTAAAATTAATGGTAACATTACAAATATTACAATGGCAAGTGTATGTATAAATTCCAAAGGTACATACATTGATTAAAATTTATATTTTAGTTTTTAATGTTCATACTTTACGACCAAACAAAAATTAATTGAATATTGTACTCACCTATCGCCGCAACAGGTAAGCAGTTAAAGCAGTCTGTGAAGGTTTTCCATAATTTAATGTTGTACCTCCTCTTGCATTCGTCGTAGAATCTGCAAAAAAAAAAATGTATGAAACAATTAACAATATAATATTATATGTTACTGATTAACATTTTATGTTATTGAATACAAATTATTGTGAAGTAAATAAAATCATGAGTATATAGCAATACCGTTCGCTCTTTTCAGCCAGTATCAACCCAAATAAATATATCTTTTATATTCATGAGTATATAGCAATACCGTTCGCTCTTTTCAGCCAGTATCAACCCAAATAAATATATCTTTTATATTCATGAGTATATAGCAATACCGTTCGCTCTTTTCAGCCAGTATCAACCCAAATAAATATATCTTTTATATTCATGAGTATATAGCAATACCGTTCGCTCTTTTCAGCCAGTATCAACCCAAATAAATATATCTTTTATATTCATGAGTATATATAGCAATACCGTCCGCTCTTTTCAGCCAGTATCAATAAATATATCTTTTATATTTCTTTAATACCATAATTTCAATCGACTACCAACAACTGATGGTATGTATGGGTTGGGTGGTATGTAGCTTTCTCTACTTTCCGACTGTACGTTATTATGTTCGTCGTATTTACAGTCACTACTTGACGACTCAGACGTAAGTTCGAGTGAGTGGTATAGATAAAATCCGTGCGCACGCAATTTGCTTTATCGGTGTCACTTCAATTAAAACCAGACTCCTGAGGGCCGCTCTCGTCAGACTTATTTTGCAGAGTTTTAAAAAATATTCTCGAATAATTTCACTACAATTTTATAGCTTTTTATTGCGAACCTCATCTAATCTGAAGTGAGCTTATTTGTTTGTGGAGTCCATAATTACGAAGTTTTTTGGTTGCGATATTATCGTGAAATTTTGCATACACCATGGTCAGGGATAAAGAAAGCATCATATGAAACCTTTTGTCCAGAAAAAAGTAGTTACTCAAAACAGAAAAATAAAGCCTGACAAAGAAAACTGGGCGGTGGAAAGTCGCGGGGAAAAAGCTATAGCCCACCTTTAATAGAAGCTTGATCTTTGAGGACAAAATGACATTGAACAAGGTTAAGTAAGATACACTCGATTATGGTGGCATCAAATATTTTGTGTCAATTTAATGGCTTAGCATGAATAACGTTGATGACGGACTATATGTCCGCATTTGTCCGCGAAAACATTGACCGTGAACTCGACCATACTGCTTACGACAGTATTATTATTAATTATTACTCTTATTATTAATCTGAGACACTGCAGACACTGTCCAAGAAACGCTAATGAAAAAACTCGCCCTAGCCTAGATACTAGCGTTAGCAGTGGTAATGAAAGCAGTTGATTTAATTAACTATGGGCAGCCTCGGTTTACTCTATCCACATATATACCAGATTTAATATCCATAGTAATGCACAGATTATTTGTGTCAACCGGTGTCAACTTATTTGGCCCGTAGATAAATCTTACATAGTATAATTTGAAATCGCGTCTGTCTGTATGGCCGCTAACTTCTAAACCATATAACGGATTTTGTTGCGGTTTTCATCATCAGTTAGATAATTTTCAAGGAATTTTTATATAAGTTTTTTTAATTGCAGACTTTTTGTCCCAATGGCTTATGCACTTATGTACTTATGTAGTCAATATCGAAAAAAGAATTGCAGTGCAGTCCACAAGTGTATTGCTAAACCTTATTTTTTAGAGCAACGAGACAAGTTCAAAGAAAAGAATGGACAGCTGCATTTATTCATCAATTCAATATTATTAGGGTTGGAACTTGATGCATTTATTGAATAGTTCTCGCATTTCACGAATGCGCATGATTCTCGGTTACCCTTTTTTAACGCAAGAAATGAAGATGTAAGATTTGTTTATTGATGTTGCCACTATAATATACCATATTATAGCGTACCTACTTTACCATCAACGTTGAAAAGGTTAAAATAGAGCAATTATAAAACTTATATCAATAATAAACATTAATTAAATACATATTAGAAAAATAAATAGATTTACGAGGTCAAAAATGCAGTTTTTAGAGTTTTTGTCTTTTTGT
Organism: Synanthedon formicaeformis; assembly: GCA_945859745.1. Classification (NCBI taxonomy): domain Eukaryota; kingdom Metazoa; phylum Arthropoda; class Insecta; order Lepidoptera; family Sesiidae; genus Synanthedon; species Synanthedon formicaeformis. The sequence continues at coordinate 8,076,346 of OX243972.1, forward strand.
CCGTGCGTTTGTACAGTCTTAATATTTAGACGTGTGTCTGTGTAAGTAAAGTTTTACCTCTTTCTAATAACTAACAAATCTATTTACTTAATATTTTAACAATGACAAAAAAATCACAATTGGCACGAAGCTAACTAAACCTAATAGAAATCATAACACAAAGTGAACAATACATTTCAAGTGTCGCAAAGACTTAACGGTCCACATAAGAGTCGTTGACATTTTTTAACCGTTAAAATTTTACGTTATTTTATTTGTTTTTAGTCTACTTCAAGTACGTGGCTATTTTATAATTTAAATTAAAACTAGACAAAGAAAACAGATTTCTCGGAATAATGAGATGCCAGAAACGAAATTGTTTTTGAAGGTAGTCACGTATTTCTACGAACAAAAGATCTATTAACACCTCTTTGGTACAAGGTTTTAATTAATCACGTTATAGGAGCGCTAAAATGCGCCTTTTGTTTTTGTTTAGAGGAAGCGTTCATTTTGTAACCATTGTATGCAAGTATACAAGTATTGTTCTTAAACTTGGAAAATTTCAGAACAAATAATGCGAGTCTCTAATCTATATTTTTACACATACATATTATAATTTGAAATAAAGAATAATATCGCTGTCCGCTTGTCTGTTTCTCCGCTAACTTCTTATAAACTACTCAACGTTTTTGATAAAGTTTTCACTTATGGATAGAACGAAAAGCTGGGGACAGCTAGCTATAGTTGGAAATAAATAAGCAAACGGGCCTCGTTGATTTACATTTCGATACCTTAATTCGCAAAACGAATAATTCCACTTTTGGATTTTTGGTTGAAAATGACTTCTTGATACGGGAGAAACTTAATGGCAATTAGAATTTAATTTTTAAAAGGTCTATCGGTTAATACGAGCCATAATTTCCAATGAATTGTCTTTTTTCTTTTCTCGTATCATACAAAAAAAAAATATATAACGTTTTTAGTCTCCCCTGTAAAGTTTGCCTAAAAGGAGTTATTTGGTTTGCGAATTAAGGTATTGATTTATAATAATGAAAACTAAAAATAACTAAACACATTTTTGCTTCTAAAACAGACCTAACTAATAAATGATCTAATATAACCGCAAGTACCGAGACCTTGCTCCGCACTGAATCAGAGTAATGACTCAAGCGTTACAATTTTTACATATAACTTTGGTGTCTGTGTCTGTACGTCAAGGACATGTATGTTCAGCCCTTATATGTCAAACGATAACTTTTAAAACCACCTGCACATAATTTTATTGATGTAGAGAATGATGTATATCATAAGGGCTTATCTCTTGCTCTCATTACTTTCATTGCTCATAATTACATTAGTCAGGTGTTGATTTTAATTTTTTAAATTAAACCCTCGGGAACAGTACTTCTTTTCAGGATGAAAGGTACCCTACCCTACGTCCTTTTCTCAATCCCTGACAACGTGTATGCAGAATTTCATGATGATCGGTTGAGTAGTTAAATGGTGAAGGCATAAAAAACTCTTACAAACAACAAAAATCTATAGCAGAAATATTTTTATTGTGTATTCTTTTAATATATTTTATAAACACAATGAATAGAAGAAAAATTACATAAGGACGCCTTATTAGTGTTTTGTTGTCGCGAAAGTAGACAGGGCAAGCGTAATATAAGATTGCGTAATATAAGCGTATGTAACAGTTTAATGCTTAAACTTTTGTATCAATAGAGAAGATGAAAATGTTGCTTATGATGACATTCGTGCTGAATGTCCATAGGTTAATGAATCATGTGCACTTGTTGTTTTCAATGAAAATGCTTATCAGCCATCGATATTATCAGCATACTTCACGGATAAAATAAATCTATATTATATTGTGATAAGGAATTGACGTGGTAAAACCAAATAATCCTACCGGTTTTACGTACAACAACAATATAGAATTTGTGTACTGAAGCGTTTTACTGAGATATGAAAAAAAAAAAAAAACTTGCATCTTTATGGCTGTTATTACTATGGTTGAGCTCATTTTTTATATTTTTAGACAATACCTAGGGAACCTAACATTTTTACAACATACAAAGTATCCTATGTGTTAATTCAATTAATAAACTATCCGTGTGCAAAATTTCATCCAAATCCGTTAAGCCTATTTTGCGTGAAAAAGTAACAAACATCCACTTTGCCACCTTATATATACTTAAATTAAAAAAAAATGCATGTTTGTCCTCTAAGGACTCAAAAATTTTAATTCAATTTTCACTTATTTATGGTAAAAAAAATATGTAAATATTGACATTAGATAACGTAATATACTCAGTTGATAAGACAGTTGAAACGTAATATACTCAGTTGAACTAGACTTGATCCAACAAAAATTCCAACACCTTTGCCACTAGCGTGTGCTTGTGGCAAATCCACTACCCTTTAACACCCGTATTTTTTTTATGACAAAGCAACTTTATGATTTAAAAATAAACATTATACAAGTAGAGGTTTTTGTAGTATATATCCGGCCCTGTCGAAATGGACACGAAAATAATTGTCGGATAAATCCGACTCTGGCGGGTAAAGGGTTGAAAGACGAGTGTCATTTGTTGGAATCAACGATGCATGCATGATCGAAGGATATACCCCCCATACATACTACTAGTCTGTCTCCATTTCCCATGACGGAGGCGTGTAGACATATATTATTGTGGTAAGTCGTCGGTTAACGGTAACCAAGTTTTGTGAGTTATTAATTATGGCTATAAAAAGAAAACTTGGTCAAAAATTAGTCAATTACTCTAGTAATTTAACAACCCCGTTCACGTAAATTACTGCAATTTCTGCACTTGTATACACATATCAAGTAAAACAATTACTTCCAATTAAAATCAAAAGTTAAATTAATGTCTCTTTTTAAATTATACATTTATGTATTTCGCAATAAATAATTGAATTGAATTAATAATCAAGAACCACCCGGTACCTATTTACAGGGCAGTTCATAAAGATAATAAATTATATGTACTGAAAATTTTCTTCAAGGAACTAACTTTGCAGATTTTGGAATAAAAAAAATCACCCCTTATTGAGATTTTATTTTTACTATTTACTAGCTACCATCGCCTATAACGCAAGTAACGCCACAGGTTTTGCATGTGCACCACCGACCATAAGAAAAGGATAGGTTAAATGGGATTACAAATGAAATGACTCACCCATAAATCCTATTAATGCTAGCACACTCATGATTCCCTCGTAAAAGGAAGAAATTCTCTGGATATTTGATCTTGTACGCCAGCAGTAGACAGATTGTCTCGAGCGACTGCTTTCCACGGTCCACATAGTCACCGAGGAACAGGTAGTTGGACTCCGGTGGGAAACCACCATATTCAAAAAGCCTTAGCAAGTCATAGTACTGTCCGTGTATGTCACCTGTTAGAGAAAAAATCTGAGTTAATAAGATTAAAATTACTATGGTTAACTAAGTTTTCAGACAATTCATTACTTTAGTTATTAAACCTCTGGTTCAACATTCTCAGGTTTGTTTTAATATTTATACAGTAAAAACCAATGTAACTATTTTTTGAAAATAAGAATCCCCATAAAGCTTAACATAATACTAATAACAACTATAATAAGATATCATTAAAGGTTAAAATTGGCCTCATTTATTTTATTCATTTAGGGCCTCTTTCACCAACTACAAGTAAAGTGTTGATTTGTTACTTTTAGAAATAATTTTATGTTTCATTAAATTATGCACTCGGTTTAGTGCATCTTTCGATAGGCGTTTTTCTATTTAATGTTTGGTACTTTTACTGTACAAACAAAGGTATATCAGCTCCATTATCCCCGGTTACCCGTAACTTTAAATGACAGTTAGCCTACTTCACAGATGGTGAAAGAGGCCCTTAGTAATTCATTTTATAATTTAATTCGTGCATTTTTTGTCCTTCCTATTATCATAGTGATATGATTTAGGGTTGTAATTTTTATGAAAAATAAAATAATTTTTTTTAGCGAAATATGAACAAAAACAGTAAAATTAAGCTCCAGCATAAAATCATAGTTTGTCTGACCAGATTAGCAATCTTTTACATACATGTAAAGTACTAATTGAAGATAATGTCATAGATTACAATGATAAAATATAAAATATATTGCATCATTTTTGCATTCAACTTTATTTTATTGCTTGAACATGTGATTCATAATAAAATGATGACTTTACAATGATAATAACTTGAACACAAAACAAATATTTGTTGGAATGCAAATATTTCAATATGAAGTGCCACTTAGTTTCAATATGAAGTAACACATTAGTTAAAAAAGTTACTTGTTTAAATAAATATCTTGTGATTAGTATTTACTAGCTGTTGCTAACTTTATAAAATATAACCTATGTTACTCGCTGATAATATAGCTTCCCAACAGTAACAGAATTTTTTAAATCATTCTAGTAGTTTCAGAGCCGATTCAATTCAAACAAACAAACAAATCTTTCCTCTTTATAATATTAGTATAGACTAATCACAAAATATTTGAAAATGTCATGCCAAAATGACCAATGTTGCATAGCACGTAAAATGCAAACTGGTTTGCATATTGAATTCAAATATTGGAATGAAGATTTTAATGGAAATCTTTCTATAATAAAAATATGTATAAAACATAGACTTCAATATTAGGTATTAATATTCCATAGTGCAAATTATATCATTACCTATCTATACCTAATATTAGGGAAGATTTGTATGTAATGAGTAAATTCAAAAAGTACTGGGCCGATTTGAAAAATTCTTTCACACATAGAGCGAGTAACAGGCTATATTTTATAAAAAGTTACACAGACTAAGTCACGTGCGATATAATAAAATGTATCCATGTTATTAAAAAAAAATTATGGACATATTAACCCTGCAGTGGTCGCACTTCAAATAAGGACATAAGTGCTCGCATGGATAACATTATGTAATCCATTTTAAAATAAGATTAAAACAAAGATGTCTTCTTAGCTTTATTTCATTTTTAAATGCAGTAACTTAAAGTATTCTTTATTACTTAAACTTAACACTAAGTACTAGGAGTGACAAAAGATTTCTACCAATAGTTTTTCTGATATATTTAATATTGCAACTGTAGATTACTAATGTAATCCGCACGACCTCTGCAGGGTTAATGACTGTTTAGATTTTTACATTTATAAACATTTCTAAAAACATATATTTATGAAATAATTCTTTGGATACATGTTAATTAGTTAGTTAATGACAAAACAAACTATTTTCGAAGTAATTTAGTAGAAAATAGCAATATTTTCATTACAATATTTTTGACGTAAAATCATTTATTACTTTACTGTAATTAGAAAAGTAAAGATAATGTATATTATTATTGATTACTAGCTGGTGCCCGCAACTTCGTCCGCGTTCTCTATAGCCTTCCTCGATAAATGGACTATCCAACACAAAAAGAATTTTTCAATTCGAACCATTAGTTCCTGAGATTAGCGCGTTCAACAAAACAAACTCTTCAGCTTTATATATTGGTATAGATTATGTGAAGTTTTCGATTGAATATTTTTTACGCGAATTGTCATCTATAAAAGGTAGTTTGTTTGCATTTGTATAGTTAATGCAATGCCTGGACGAGTAAAAACATTGACATTAGTAGTAGCATTTCTAAAACTGGATTACGTTACATACGAGTCACAAGTTATGAAAGTTAGTCTCGTGATGCTTCGAAAGTTGTCAGGAATTGAAAATGGATTTGAAAGCTTGTTAACACACAGTTCACTTACCGCATATTTTTAGCGGAGCTTCCAATTCAAGTAATATTGGCTGTGACAAGAATATTTCCCGTGATCTCAAACATAGCCCCTTAATCTCTATTTCCGTCAACTGTACATTCATACCAGGCTTCTCGCCCCGTACTGAAAACAAAGCCGAAATGAAAACATAACACCAAACACCGAGTTTACCCACATATTTCACTGATTATTAACACTTTTTGACGATCACTAAAAATTTATTTTTAAAATAAACCTAATACACTGTAAATTCCGTTTACTTTTGATTTATCATCAACATTTACCTTTTAATAATTTTTTAATTACATTATCGATGTTTAACTCGTCTGTATCTCTGTCTGCCATTGAATACAATGTTTGTGCACGGAATATGACTAAATGGAATAAGAAAAGAGTTGGATTATTAAGATTTTTGCCGATTATAAAAGGTATCTACAACCTATTTCAATTCTCGGCTATGTGAAATTCAATGGCGGACAGTGGCGGACGTTCACATCACTCAACTCACTTCCTCCCTCACCTCAGCATAACACTACAACACCACAGCTCAACACAATCTGTGACAGTACCACAGAATAAAGAAATATATGATTAGGGTGCTCGACTCTTTTTTGAGAAGTGAGCAGCTACTTTTGAAAAAACGCAAAAAGTTTTAGTTAATTTGCACTACGAAATGAGATTTATTACGTTTTTCTTTAAATCCTAATAAAACTAATTAAACATCATGCCGGCGTCAATGAATTCATTAGCGGCAGATGGGCAGACTATATCAAATTACTCACAATTGTCATTTTCAAATGACGTGATGAAACGTAATAGCATAGAGTAAATAGTACTTAACCAGTACTATTTACCCTATGGTTGTAGGTTGTATTTAGGCCAAACCATAGATTTAGTATTACTCATAGAGTAACTTATGTTATATACGGAAGTTTTACTACCGTTCCGTTGACTAAATAATATTGCAATGAAAATTTGGTTATTTCCATAGTAAAATTTTCTACAGCTATAGTCAATGTTGAAGGTTGTCAAATAATCAGGATCGTTGAAAACTCGAATAAAAGACTAAAGGCCGGTATACACGACAACGATTTATCGTAGCGATTGGACTGCGCAGTCCGTTTGTGCAGTTTATCGAACGTCTATAGTGGTGTCCACATGTTGACGGTATCTGCGTCGATCGTCAGTTCTTCGCACAAACTCCGACGAGAAACATGTCATCCGCGACGGAAGACGAAGACGCACAAGACTTGCTGTAGCCTTGCTTATTTTGTGCAAAAAGAGAGGAAATCACGTAGTTTATGGTATAATGAAAAGGAAGTCATACTCATATAAATTTATTAAATGAGTTGAAATTTTCCCTAAAACTATTTAAGGATGAATGAAGTGATTTTCTTATTTCACTAGCAAACTTCATTTTTATAACATTGGATAAAGTCTTCCAATTGGTTACGGATTCCGCGTACAATCCTCTTGCGACATTTTACAGCAAGCTGTGTGAACGAACTGAATGATTTCTCCAACTTCCATCCACACGCTACACCAAGTAATCGGCAACGATTTATCGAATAGATTTTGTTACTGTTTCCGATCGCTTGCACCAACCAAAAAATCTGCGCCAATTTTCGTATACACGGTCGATAAAACTGCACAAACGGACTGCGCAGTCCAATCGCTACGATAAATCGTTGTCGTGTATACCGGCCTTTAGTGTTACCAGTTTTATTAAAGACAAGGTGGCCGTGACATCTTATCTTTTAAAAATTTTGAAAGTATTCAACTTTAAACGAAATAAATAAAAGTACTAAAATACTTATCAAAAATAAAAAATAATGTATTAAAAAAAATTGGAAGTAATTTATCAAAAATATTTAATTCAATAACAAAATTTGTCATACATCATTGATATATCCGCCTAAAATTACAAATAACATTGAAAAATATAATGAATTATTAATTGTACTACAAAGCTCCATCATTCTTTTTTGGGTCCCCGGTACGGATGACGTTTTCTGCAAGGGGAAATAAAAAATTAACGGCTAAAGTAGTGACACTTTGCAGAGCCATCTCTAGTCACATATTGGAAATAAAAATGGCGCTCTAGTTTGAATGCTATAAAATTCAATCTTAATATAGTGTCGTATTATTTATTAGATATTCTTATAAATAATACACTATATTAAGATATATTTAATTTTTTTTTCTTACATATTTTCATTTTCAATTTTTGGTTTTTTATTTACATATTTTCAGTTAATATATTTCTAGGTTGAGAACTTACGCTGGAATCGTCAATGTATATATCCCAAACTTCGTATTAACATCTTCCAATTGAAATATTCCATGAACGTATTCCTTATCAGCAGGAATAGCCGGAGTCTCAAACACCAAATTCATAATATAATCTTCTACGCAGCTGAAAGTATAATTTTAAATTATAGTAGTGTCAGGGCCTCTTTCACCATCTGTCAAGTAGGCTAACCGTCATTTAAAGTCACCTGTCACCGGGAATAATTTAGCTTATATACCTACCTTTGTTTGTACGTTTAAAGTCCCAAACATTATAAAGAAAACAATAAAAAAAATCGCCTATCGAAGGATGCACTAAACCGAGTGCATAATTTAATAAAACATAAAATTATTTCTAAAAGTAACTAATCAACACTTTACTTGTAGTTGGTGAAAGAGGCCCTCAGTGATAATAATCTATACTATTATATAAAGCTGAAGAGTTTGTTTGGTTAATCTCAGGAACTACTGGTTCTAATTGAAAAATTCTTTTTGTGTTAGATAGTCCATTTATAGAGAACACGGACGAAGTCGCGGGCACAAGCTAGTAATATTATAAGAGAAGATTTGTAAACTCGACAAATAAAGTGCTTTATCACCCTAAGATTATTATTTTATTTTATTAAAAAAAAAAAAAAAAAAATAAATAAATCAGTAATCAATACCTATTTCAAATTTAAGCCTTAGCGAATTTTGAAATGAATGGAATTTGTTATCGAAACTGACAAAGCACTTTTCTGGTCGACCATACCTATTTCTGTATGTTTGTAATGAACAAACTCAAAAACTACTGGACCGATTTTAAAAATTATTTCGCCTATAGAAAGCTACATCATCAGCGAGTAACATAGGCTATTATTTTATAAAGTTAAGCGGACGAAGACGCGCGCAACATCTAGTATTGTATGATGTATTCTTTTTTCATTGATCAAAAAGGTAAACAAACAATTCACGATATAGAACTAAACAAACAATACGAACAATTTCTAAATGAGTTAATCATTGAGTCAATACAAATTCTATCTTTAAAACAGTCCAGTGACCATGGCGACGCTATATTTGTTTACGTTTTTGATCAATAGAAAAAGAATAGATCATATATAATTTGTTTAACTTACTATGCACATGGTTGGTACGGTACAAGTTTTTCAATTTTGTTCGGACGCAACGGTTCTACGTATGGATCTGCCACTAATTTAGTTGCAGGCTTGGCATCGGGACCCTTACGGCCTTTTGGAGTCGGTGCAGGTGGCTGTCAAAAAAACCTCAATGTAATATTTATCTACTTAAAAAAAAATACTGTACAAAAAAGAGTTAGGGCCTCTTTCACAAACTCTTCATAAAGTGTTGATTAGTTACTTTTAGAAATCATTTTCTGTTATATTGAATTAGCCGATTTTTTTAAATTATTTTCTATTTAATGTTTGGGACGTTTACCGTACAAACAAAGGTATATCAGCTCTATTATCCCCGGTTACCGGTGACTTTAAATGACAGTTTGGCCTACTTGATGTTTGAGAAAGAGGCGCTTAAAAGGTTTAAAAAGATCCCTCAATCCCTCAATCACATCTAAAATTTTATTACAGATGTAGGACTGGCTGCTCTACTTACTTATTAAGAAACAATGTTACCATCATACCATAGGAAATTAATGTTAACTCACTTTAACAGCTCCATAGACAACTTCAATAAGACTTTTCACTTCCGTCTCAAGTATCCGGAGAAATTTGCTTACATTCCATTTTGTCACCTCTTTATGGTTTCCGAGTAAAGACAGGAGTGGTGTACAGTCACATTTTGATAGTCTAAATAAACGATAATATGTAAATATATATATACCTAATTTGGGATTACATTTTATTTTAAATAAGCTTATTTTTAGTTTGTATTATAGATAGAGTTTAGATATTATATTAGATCCAATTGTTTAAAGAAAATAAAAAATTGGAAATAGGATTTATACACAAAATTTTAGCGAAACTAGCATGACGCCCCCGGCCTCGTACGGATTTATTCTGCAAATTATATATTAAAATTAAACCCACTTCCTTTAACGCTCATTCCATTAGTGAAAACCGCATTAAAATCTGTCGCGTAGCTTAAAAGATCTAGATGGTAAAGCAGTGACTTACCATCTTTAGGTCATTCACACTATTTTTCTTAGGCGTTAAATATTTTTTTCCATATTTATTAAATATCATATATTTTCTCAGGCATTGAATTTTATTATTTTTATATGATCCTTCGAGAACAGTACTTTCATTCTAGATGTAAGGTACCTCCCTATGTCCTTTTCTGTACCTCTAACAACGTTAAGGCGTGAAAGCGTAACAAACAAACTCACTTTCAATATTTATAATATTAGTTAGGATTAAGATTGGGTACTACCGAACCAGATCATCAATTCCCTTAATGACTTTCATGATCAAGGCGTCAGCCATATTGTTCAAATCCAATTTGTGTTGTGTGCGAACGCGTTGTTCATCTAATTGCTGTTTCATTGTTGCTATACGTTTTTCCTGACTTTCCTCGCGAGCCTCATTTATATCCCGTTGATCCACTGGAAATTAAAATGAAACTAAGGGATTGAAGAAATTAGGCAGATACAGTCATATCATATAAGTAACACACAAAATAAATAAATAAACTGGCCGTTACAAAAAAAGACTACGCAACTATATTTTCGAGGGCTTGTTTATTTAAGGCCTCGAATTACGCTCTCGAACTCGAAACTCGAAGTTACTCGTAATTTCGAATAATATTATACACTGTCAATATTGTGATTATATTAAAAAGTTTAATATTGTATTGTAGAGAAATTAATATTGTATTGTACAATAATTTAATATTGTAGAGTATATTTATTTTTTTACTGTTAAAATATTGTAATTTACTTAAGCAACCATCATTGTACCATCATCCTGCCTCCTACTTTTCATATCATAAAACCAAGTCAATTCGATAGTAATTAAAAATATGTAAAAAAAGCATTTCGAATATATCCGGCTCGAAGGACCATCAACCTAATAAACTTTCAACACGTCTATTAATAATAATATTTGTAAAAGTGTGAGCCGTTGTAACTATATTTTAATAATATAGCAATCTGCCACTAATAGTAAATACAAAAAAATAATAATATACACGAACTAACGAATTCTCTGCCGCATCAGTTCCAATTCTCTTCTCATTATTATGGATTCTTGAAGAACTTCACAGAGGAGAACGAAAGTTGAGAAATTTTGAATTTCTGTCGTTTGAAAGTTACTTATGATGGTCGTCACTCGACTGGCTCCGGCATATCTCTGAATAAAAATCAAACATTTTCAAACAAATCTCCATCCATAATTATATAAATGAAAATGAATCGCAAAGCGCAAAACACAAGAACGGCTGAGAATGATTATACATGATTAGATACATACAAATATTTCTTCGAGTAACGCGTCATGTCTAGCTATTTCTTGTTCGCACCGTTGGATTTCCTCCTGTCTTTTCATCTCTTCGATTTCATCCGCCTCGCATATCCTTCGGGAACCCTTAACGCGCAGAAACTCTTCCAGTTTCGCAAGGTGATTCAATTCTCCTTCGTATGATTGCATCTCCTGCCGATATAAGATAATTTTAATTAAAATAAATTTAATATTGGCAGAACATAGGCATTATATAAGCAAAATATAACCGATATATCTCTATTCAGCTGGTACAGCCCTTTCCATTTCAGGGCTTCAAGCTTTCTGCAACACTCGTCTCGATCCCCGAAAGCCAGTGATGCAATTTCGAATATGTCCATCAGGTATTCCTTACCCTTCACCAATTTCCCGATGGTACGATTCCATTGGATGTTAAAATCGTTTCTGAGAAATTAGTAAGAAACAACTTATAGCACACTAGAGGAACTTATAGTAAGCCTTTGCACGGAAGCCGGGGCTTCATAAACTAAAAACCATTGTACATATACCGTACATAAATCCAATGCAAAGTAAGATTTTTTTAAACTTATTAAAAGTGGTCAGACAAGCTGATGGTCCATTAGCTAGATGATAAGCTAACACAAGCATTGCCTAGAAGAGCTGGTGCAGGAAATAAGAACGGATAATGAGTGAATATAATTTATTATATCTTATTAAAAGCAAACCTCTCAACCAGAAGTCTATGTATTTCCTCTCTTATTCTTTTATTATCCGTATTCACTAAACAAAATCTTTTGGTGGCGAGATCAAGCCTGTTTTCCATTCGACGGAGACTGTTGTTGGCATTTTCAATCATTGCCAGCTCCTGTAAGACATAGTTAATAGCGTCTTAATTTGCAAGAATGCAAGATTGCCCACTTATCTAACTAATATTATAAAGAAATAAGATTTGTTTGTTTGTTTGAATTGAATATACTCCGAAACTAATGAACCGATTTAAAAAATTCTTTTACTGTTGGGAAGCTATTATAACTAAAATATCACACAATATTCGAACTTGAAATTATACTTTCATCGCTCGCAAAGAAATAGGTACTTCACTTCAAAAACTCTTCTTTTTAAAAACAGAAAATTTTTCATTCTTACATCAGCTTCCGTAGGAACTTGCTTGAGCAATTCAACGACTTGTTTCTGAGCTAGATAGTTGAGACAATCCAGCTCCGCTTGCTGAGCTCTCTCGTCTCTCAATACAGACTCCAGGTGTTCATATTCAACAATGGACTTCTTGGTGCCAAACTTTGTTTGATTATCGCGAAGAGCGTGCATGCCTTTCTTGGCAAGCTGGAACAATCTTATAACTTGCAATAGATGAAATAATAAAACTGATATATATAGGTTTAGCATGAAAATATTTTTACTTTTTAGACATTAAGGTATTGTATTAAATTCAATGAACAGCATAGCGGATCGATTATTTGAATAATTTCTCTTAGATTAGATAGCCCAATACTTGGTTTACAGGCTATGACATTTATGAGCCCAAAAATATTACATGATTTTAGTTTTAACTTAATTAGATAGTACTTATTTTAAATTATAATAGTTGCAGGGCACTAACTGGGCAACCCGTGGAGTAACAGCACCTGTGCTGCTGCGTTATGGTGACTGATTCAGAGGTGCAAATCAAATCTCCTGTGGCGAACGACGTGTGATGTTGCGTGCCTTAACTTATAGGTACATACGGCATCATCTGACCATTTGAGAATCTCCTTTGACCTGATGTTCACAATATGACTAGGTATTTATGCTGTACTTACATTGATGCATAACAGAGTCTCTTTGAGCTCATGCGCAAGAATACCGAGCTGCTTCTCTTGAGGAGCCAATTGAGGTATACCGCCAGCCCGCTTTTCGACACTGCACATTGGTGCCAGCTTCTTGAACTAGAAGAACCATTATTTTAGTTAATTATTATCAGAAGACTTTGATGAAGGATATACTCAGAAAATGACAATATTAGGGAATGCTGCATTGCCTATGTAATCCGCCTTCCCCCTTGACTCGGACCTGGGCCGCCGAGTCCCCAAGACGCGGTCTTGGGGGACTGCCGCCCTTCGTGAGGTCCCCCGAGATGGCTGGCGTACCTTCACTTTCGGGTACGCCGAGGTCCCAACAGGGAGCGTAGTTCTCCCAGCGCTGGAAAGCTGTGTCGAGGCACCGATGTCATGTCATAACGTCCCCTCGACCCCGCGCATCTACGGTACGAGTCCTGCATAACCCCGCATCCATGAGGATTTCCCAACGTTAAAAAAGAGGCGTATACACTGCATTATGAAGGCAAATACTGGTGGCATAGCTTCCGGTGCCAGTAACAGTAAGGGTTTGTTCGAGATATATCTAAACAAAATTATACATTCCCACATTTGAACCATTCACTTACCATTCGCTGAACATTGCTGAGTTCAGCTTCAGGGTCTACGGTTTTCTGTTCGACCACGGCTGGCATTTTGGTAAAATTATTATTTTTCTTTCAATTATTTTTATAGTGTAATAACAAATCTAAGTAAAATGACGTGCTAGAAAACGTTGACAGAATATTTAGGCAGCGCTCAAAGAAAAAAAGTAATGTCTCATTTACAATTTCCATGAAAGAGTTTTTATTATTATAACAGATACATTAAATAGTTTACAATAGCCGAAATAAATAATACCATTTAATGAGCGCTTATTATTATTTTCCATAAATTCTTAAATACTATTCATTTATTATTATTTTCCATTTTTTGAAACTCTACAACGCAGCGTATTGCGGCAATTGTTCTTTTGCTTTTTATTTTATCCGCGGATTGTAAGGTCTCCCGAGATGGACGGCGTACCTTCACTTTCGGGTACGCCGAGGTTTTGACAGGGAGCGTATGGATAGCCATGGCGGGGCGCCGAAGTCGTGTCATAACGTCCCCTATAGCGGACGCGGAGGACGCCAAGAGGTTTAGTGTCAGCGCCGACCGACGGAGTGGCGGCGAAGAGACTAATGAGCTATCATTTGAAAATCGACTTTAGTTACTTCAGTATGTGATTGAAAGTGGTATAATAATAAAAAATACTCTCGCGTCGAGCGGCGCGCGGTGAACCTTCAGCTAAAGAAACTAAAGTCGATTTTCAATTGATAGCGCTTTAGTCTCTTCGCCGCCACTCCGTCGGTCGGCGCTGACCCTTAGTCAGGGTCTTTCCCACTATCATCTCGGAGCGGGAGTTCGACATAACCCACCGGTATGTCCCCAGGCCGGTGGGTATCCATGATGTATCTCTTGTAAAAAAAGGTACTTCTAATGATTAAATTTATCCAATAGAACAAATGCTCCAATGTGAAAATAAAATATCTGAGTTAGAATTAAAAGTCAAAATATAAAATCCATGCTTTATTTAAATCCACAAACATGTTACACGTAGCTTGTCATTTGTTATCACTTACTTAATAATTAAGTACATTATGATGCAGTGCTTTAACTTTAAGTACTCACTTCTCAATCAAGTTAAGTCAACAAACTTGACCGAGCAGTAAAATTTATCTTTGTATTGTTATTGATGACGCGTTATATTATTATGATTTTGAAAATAAACTTGTGTGAAAGTTCATTAGTATTGCAATTTCATTATATAGGTAAGTATTTTAATGCAGTATAAAAAATACTAAAATATTTTCAAAAATATATCGGCCGTAGTGACTTGGTATACTGACGTTTTAAATACTTCTTCCTATAATTAAATAAATAAATATAAATATAAAATATCTTCAAACATTATAAATTATAAATACAAAACATCCATGACTCAAATACAAAGGTAAAATGTTTACACATAAACATTTACCCCTAGCGGGATTCGAACCCGTTACCATTTGGTTAACAGCTAGGGTTGCTAGCCAGTAGACCATACGTGTCGTTAATTCTTCAAATTTATCTTTTAAAATGCATGGAAATATAAATATTCGATTTAGAATTTATTTAAGAGTCAAATACAATAATAAAATAAATAAAGAAAAGTCAATCATAATGCATAAAAAAATATACAACGCCATCTATAGTTGGCAAAGCGGATTTATTTTTATAATTACCGCTTCATATCTATGACACTAATATATTATAATGTAATTTTGAATCCAAAGACTGACATGTTCTTACTATGTTTGTCTTTAAGTTTCTTATTGAGTGCAAATAAAATTTATAGTTTAATTATTGCAATAAAAATAAACTTTCCAAAAGTGAAGCCAGCAGTGGAATGACTCAGAAATAAGTTTAGTTTGTGCTAAAAATTAAATGTAAGTACAATTGAACATTGCATGTAAAATAAAACCTTTTTAAGTCACCATTACACCTGTTATATTAAAAAAAATGATTATCTCACGTAAAAATCTAAAAACACAAATGGTTCGACAGAACAGAAAAAAAGTAGTAAAAAAAAAATGAAAATGCCAATAATTAAATGATAAAGGTATTCGGAATTTATAGAGATTTTTTTTTCGACTTTAAGAATAAACCGTCAGTTAAACAAATAGACAGGTAATACGAATTCAGAGTGAAAATTATTTAAATTGATTTAAAAAAAAAGTGTAACAGCGACTTAAATATTTTGATTAAACGCGAAATTTTTATTTTTTTATTTCTTCAGTCTTAATAATAAATTAATAGTATTAGGTATTGTATAATAACGGGATGTGATTTTTATACATAATATTTCATACTTATAACTACATATAGTACATACATATATTAAGTACTACATAAATAACTTGTCTGTGCCATTATTTACATAAAAAACATACAATACAAAATATAATACATAAAAATTAAAAACCTTTTTTTATGTATAATAATTTTCTAAAATAAAATCGAAATATATTTTATTTTAAAATAAATGTTGCTAAAATAATTACGAGCAAAAATATAGTTTCATTTTTTTTACAATATTTGTCATTAATAATTTAAAAAATTAAACCACTTAATTTCCGGATAAATAGTATAACTAATTATATATAATTATATTGAAAAAGGCACAATTTTCAAGGCCATTACTCAATAAGGCACAACACAAAACATTACTATATTAAAATTGCAAAAAATCTTTATATTTATGTGCAAATGTGAAAAAATATATAGAAATTATTTAACTATATTAAATTCATTTAATTATTAATCTAAATTTGTAGCAGATCATGATTTTATTAGAATATTTCATGGTATTATTTTATATATTTTTTTAATATGGCTATTATATTGTTATTGGTATGATGTTTGTGGTAAACATTTCTATTGTTATTCTAAAACTTATCCTTAAGTATCAATTTATTTTATGATTATGTGCACCAAACATTGTAAATTGCATTCATTTATTTCTTATCAAATTAAACGTTTCTTTATATACAAATACGCTAATTTAAAAAGCAATGGATAGGTTAAGTTCATGGAATGGCGTCATAATTAAAATGGCTGTTAAAATCTAAACAAAATGGCGGATGAGGCGATGAAGTTAACTTTTTTTAAAAAAATAATGAAGTTCTTTTTGTTGTTATGCATTTTTAATGCGTTTTCGTTTAAAATTGTCGCTAAAAAGGATAAATGGACACAAAACTTAAAGAAGTCCATTGCAAAAAATCTGTTGTGCCCGCTCCGCCCTAACCAATCCATATGTCAATTTTTAAAACAATTAAAGTAATAATACTTTTATTGTCATTATCAATTATTGAAATAAAAACAGTACTTTATTCAGCTACAGTTTAAATTCAATCATGATAATTCTATTCAAAATAACTTAAGTACATGGAATATTGTAAATAATCTTTTAAAGTACCACACTAAGTAAAACATTAAAAATTAAATGTACCGTAACTATCGACATTTTAATTAGAATACAAATAATAATTGCAAATGTGTACAAATCGCATTGTTTTCCGTATAAAATAAGAACGCATCCAATTAGAGTGCTAAACGTGAACGCATCTTTAATAAACAAGATGGCGGACGCGACGACAGTTGTCAAAATCCATCGACGGAAAAGTAGAAGGCCAGCGATCGCCGCGAGAGTGGGAGTGTGCTTCACTAGTGGTCGATATGTGGCAGCTGATATGGTAGGGATGTGTATGGCTTCGAAGTGGGCGCAACAGATCACCGCTGAAAAAATCCAAGCAGCCGGGAAGTGCGAGAGGGCGCCACCGGTTGAGGCAGTTTCCTTCGCTTCTCGCTGCTCAGTTTATGCTTCATTTGCTCGTCGATCAGCTCTTGCATGTCCATCTGAAATTTATTTGAAACATGTTTAGTCTATTGCTGAGTCTGATTGTCTTAAAACAAACTTCGAGCTTGTAATTTTAACAAAAACTTAGAGCCGCAGTCAGGCAGAAGGTACCTCGACAAAAATTTGATACAAGGCAGATGTAGGGTAGGCTACACTTCCACCCTACAGTTCACTTACCTTACCCTACACTTCTTAAAGTACACAAAAGGAAATACTGTAAGTTTACTGACCTGCCACTGTTCCAGCTGTTGACCGAGATCTACCTTCTGACGAACTGCTTCATAAAGTTGGCTGTTGGCCTGCATTAGTTCCACTCGCGTCTTTGCCAGGGATACCTAAAACAGAATTTATTATAGAGTGAAAATGAGGTATTTCTGGTACTAACTTTTGATTTAGTACAAACGTTATTATGAAAAAAAATGGGGAAAAAATATTTCTCTTGTATTCAGTACGAGTGTTAATGCAGTGTTAAGTTATATAGAACATTTTAAAAATTAAGAAAAAGTTGGATGGATAGATAATAATATAACCCTATATGGAGTAGTAGAGAGTAGTTTTGGTACGCTAATATGGCAGAAGGTTGATTATATTTTAGAAAATGATAGGTTTGGACAAACACAAAAATATCTAATGCAAAGATATTTAGTTTCAAAGACAGAGCAAGTTAATATTAATTACCTCAACAACTTTCTTCCTCTCAATAGCTTCATCCCTTTCTTGCCTGGCTCTAGTCACAGCCTCGTCGTTTTGAAGACTGCTGTAGTTGGCATCGTTCATCAGCTTCTCGCGTTCTTCAGCAGCTGCACGCAATTCCACTTCTGCCACTGATAGCTGAAATTATGAGATAATATTTTCGAGGTTAGATATATTTAAAGTAGATGTGGCAACATTGATATTTTGTTTACTACCGCCAGACGTGATTTCCAAAAACGCAGTGCTCCACCATTCCAGAGCATACTTTGTCGGGAATCGAACCCAGGACCCCTGAGACAGAGCGTTAAGGCAAGTAGGTACCGTAATCACTCGACCAAGACTCTTCAAAATGTTTAGGTCTGTAAATTTATGTAGTGTTTATGAAGATTTATGTAGTATAAGGTTGTGAGAGGATCGATTAGCGTTTTAATGGTTGTGCTCAGACAGTAAATTCATAAGAAATAACTGAACATTTTTCAAGTAACACACGTATGTATAATAGACAGTGTTTCTCACGTTGCTCTGTGGACTGAATGGGTTTGTATCATGCGATGTTCCACTTTCCATTTTTTGCTTTCTTTGCAATTATCGTGAGATTATGCCAGTAATGCGTTTAACTTCAAGGTCGGGTACGTGTTAGATGGCTGCGGAACACAGACGTCTACATAATATATTATCACTAGCTGGTGCCCGCGACTTCGTCCGCGTTTTATGTCTTATATAGCCTATGTCTTATTCTTATGTATAAGCTATATTATTGTCAAGTTTCGTTGAAATCCATTCAGTAGTTTTTGCATGAAAGAGTAACATACATCCATACAAACTTTCGCATTTATAATATTATTAGTACAGATATTATTTTCTGTTTTCTTATTTAATTTTTTTTTGGTATGTTTTTTAGTTGTATATATCGCAGGGGTACTAATATATGCCTTGATTATATAAACGTGTATTATAAACTACTAGGTTTTGCCCGCGACTTCGTCCAAGTCTTCTTCTTCTTTTTCTTATTTAATCTTTAATGCTCACATATTTTTGTCAGGCGTTGATTTTTTTATTTTTAAACTAGCTTCACCCGCGTAACTTTATAAAATACTAGCTGGCGCCCGCGACTTCGTCCGCGTTGAAAAAGAAAAAAATAAGCCTATCCTGTGTCCCGTACGTCTAAATATTTATCTACCAAGTTTCATGAAAATCAGTTAATTCGTTTAAGAGTTATGGAGAAACATACATACAGAAAAAAATTGTAAAAATGGTCAATTTAGTTTCAGTATCATGTATAGAGCCTATAAACACGATATCTCTGAAAAAAAAGTAACTTACTCCATGACCAACCCTTACAGATTTATTATTAGTATTGTTAACGCTGATAACTTCCAATAGGTACATAGGTAAAAGAATTTTTTAAATCAGTTCAGTAGTTTTTGAGTTTATTTATTACAAACATACAAATCTTCTGTCTTTATAATATTAGTATAGATATATAGATAATTATAGATTATATTTCCGTAACTTTTTTCTGGATGAAAAGTACTCTATATCCTTTTATGCATCCCTGACATTTATATCACGTTTTTACATGACGATCGGTTGGATTATTAAGGCGTATAAGCGTAACAAACAAACCCACTCGCATTTTTAATATTAGTTAGTAGGATGCGTTAAATTTACAAAACATACAGATTAAGATATTGACATATTTAACTGTAAATCGACAGAAATTAAGCGTAAATTGACAGCTATACTATTTAACTGAGTGTTTTTCTTTTCTTTTCATTTAGTTCTCTTTTTCTCAATATTTTATTTTATTCAAGTTAAGTTTATGTTATATTAATTGTTATAGTTATGCATATGTTGTCATTCGTCACAATTTCTATTTTGTAATTTATTTGTGTATACCTTAAAATTGCCTTGTATTGCCTATACCTATTATAAGTTTTTTGTTTGTGCTGTTGGTGTACCTTTAAAAAAAAGATATTATAAACTCAGCTGCAGTGATTGTGAGTCATTGACTCAGATATAGTTAAAATGACTGGTATAAAAAAAATAAGATATTATAAACTTAGCTGCAGTCATTGAGTCATTCACTCAGATATAGTTAAAATGACTGGTATCTCACAAAAAAATAAAATATTATAAACTTAGCTGCAGTCATTGAGTCATTCACTCAGATATAGTTAAAATGACTGGTATCTCACAAAAAAAAAATATAAACTTAGCTGCAGTCATTGAGTCATTCACTCAGATATAGTTAAAATGACTGGTATCTCACAAAAAAAATAAAATATTATAAACTTAGCTGCAGTCATTGAGTTATTCACTCAGATATAGTTAAAATGACTTGTATCTCACAAAAAAAATAAAATATTATAAACTTAGCTGCAGTCATTGAGTCATTCACTCAGATATAGTTAAAATGACTGGTATCTCACAAAAAAAAAAAAAAATTATAAACTTAGCTGCAGTCATTGAGTCATTCACTCAGATATAGTTAAAATGACTTGTATCTCACAAAAAAAAAATATTATAAACTTAGCTGCAGTCATTGAGTCATTCACTCAGATATAGTTAAAATGACTGGTATCTCACAAAAAAAATAAAATATTATAAACTTAGCTGCAGTTATTGAGTCATTCACTCAGATATAGTTAAAATGACTGGTATCTCACAAAAAAAATAAAATATTATAAACTTAGCTGCAGTCATTCACTCAGATATAGTTAAAATGACTGGTATCTCACAAAAAAAAAAAATATTATAAACTTAGCTGCAGTCATTGAGTCATTCACTCAGATATAGTTAAAATGACTGGTATCTCACAAAAAAAATAAAATATTATAAACTTAGCTGCAGTCATTGAGTCATTCACTCAGATATAGTTAAAATGACTGGTATCTCACAAAAAAAATTAAATATTATAAACTTAGCTGCAGTCATTGAGTCATTCACTCA